>OY743215.1:21098931-22522681 GCA_963555745.1 Cardamine flexuosa
AAGATACTTTGGTTAATTTTAGGTATTTTAGGGATTTGATATAAAAATAATTTACATTTTTGGGTTCATAATTGTAGAGTAATTGAGTTGTATAAAGTCCAAATATTATTAATACTTTTGGGTATATTTGTATATTTTGATTATTTTGGGTATCCATTCGGTTTTCAATTCAGTTTAGTTCAGGTTTGATCTTTTGAATATAAGAGTCTATGACACATTTAGATTGTTTTTTGGGTTTTGGATTTGGTTTTGTTTATTTAGTTTCAGATATTTTGTCTACGCTAATACGTTGGTCGAAAAAAAAACAATCTGTGAGAACCAAAATCTTTTGGACATTATGTAGATTTTTAATATGTTTATAATAAAATTTTAATACAGAAAATTAATTAATTTTCATGTAAAAAACTAAATTTTGGATATTACTATTTTCTCTTACAAAACATAATTTCTATTTCTTTCTCTAAAATAATTATAATTTATTTTAAAATTTAAAACATGTCCATCGGGCGGGTCCTTATCTAGTTATTTATAAACATGAAGCTCTTTAATTTGAGTTCATAATTCATACTAACAATTATTAATACTTTGAGATTTAAATAATTTTATAAACACAAATTTTTTTATATTATTTATAAACAAAGTCTTTATTTAAATTCAACTTAATATTTTGATATATTTTTAATAATTGTCTAAACTATATGAATGAATCTAATAAAGTAAGATTATTAAATTAGAGTGTTTTTGATCATTTTTCTAAAGAACTGACTTTTCAAATTCTTTTGTAAATTAGTATATTAAAGAATGTTAATTGTTATGAGAACTAAAGTGTTGGCGATTAAAAGAATATGTAATGAATTGAGTGATATTGATGTGTCAGGTTTTAAAAATAAAAGATTGATGAGGCGGCTTCATGAGAAGAGAGTTTATTTTACTTTTTATATATATATATATATGACGATTTGGATATTGAACTATTAATTATAGATTATGATTTTTTGTTTGTTAAAATAATGTACATAACCTACACCTAAGATTTTTTATTCATTCTCTTTTAATATTGATTGCTCCACTTTTTCAATTTTCCATTCTTAGACTGAGAAATACATGATTACTTTGAATGAATATGTTTTTAAAAAGAAACATGATCGGAAGACAATTTATTACATTTTTTCAAACTCCATTTTAATTTATTAAAAATGTTTTTGAACAACGATTTTGAAGTAAATGATGTTCTTTGCTCCTACATTATTTTTCGAAAACATCAACATGACATAGTTTTTATTAGATCTGTAGCAGGTTATTTCGATTAGTTTTTGTTGTTGTTGATAAGGTCTAAAACAATATTGCATGCAATGTCTTGTATTTTGCTTAACATATATGTCATTCTAGAGTTTTAAAAATAAATTTCATTTTAAAAGTATTTGTGAATTTATTTTATAAATCACATAAAATATGTTCTCAGAAGTTTATAGAAAATAAAATTGAATTGTTTTATATTACATTTTATTTTATATTTTAAAAATATATTAATGAAAATGTAAAAGAATACTTGTCAATTTGTAATTATACTTGAAATTTAATTATTCTATTAAATGAAATTTCAATATTACTATATTAATAAAATTTATTTTATTGTTATTTTAAAAAATATAAAATATTTCAAGTTGATTTTTATAAACGTTATAACAGATTTATTGCCTGAATTCTAAAATATTACTCAAAAGTTTTGAATGAAAATTAATTTTTTTGATATTTTAATCAATTATTTTATTCATTATGTAATATAAAAAATATTATATTAACAATATATGATGATTTTAAGTTAAAATAGTAAATAATTATAGTGTTGTGCATATAATTTATGATACTTCATATATATCATAAGAGTTAGTGTAGTTTTATAAATGGCATATGATAAATCATATATGTCACTATGCATTAATATCAGTAGTTTATGAAAATATTTTGGTTTGTATATGTAATTATGTCGTGGTCTATAGTTTGTGTCGTTGATGATCAATTTCCAAAATGAAAAATGTCACTAAACAACAAAAAACTTAATTAAAACTAGGTGCTTCACCCGCGCGGTACGCGCGAGACCAAAAAATATTAGAGATATATAATATAGTAAATTATCTATAAATATGTACATTTAAACTTTATGTGTCATTTGTATAAAGTTAATTATCTATAAAATCGGTTAATTTACAATATAATCGAGATATATAAAATAGTAAGTTGGTTATGGCATTGTTTTTTTTTTCAATTTTATCACTTACCTGATTTGAACTCTGAATATGAAAATCCATAATAATAACATTTAAATATGACGGATATACTATATTTATATATTTATGTCTAAGTACTATAAATAGGGAATTAAGAATAAAAATAACTTTTAATATGGACTAAAACGCATTGTCAAATATAGTTATAATTTAAGTAATATATTAGAATAAATCACAAAATACATTGTTATTAAAGGGAATAATCTTCTAATAGACTTTTAAAATGAATTTAGAAGTATAGTTTATTAGTAGGTAAATAATGTCCAAATCAAAGAAGCCAAAATCTTCATTAAGGTAAGTTGTTCCTCAATGTGCGAAACCTTTTTTTGGGAAGACTGCAATTCAGAATAAATTGTTAATGGTAAAATTATTATATAAATAACTAAGTGAGACATATAACTAAATTATAACTCACGCTAATTTAAAAATGGTTACATCCTCAGTCAAAGGATTCAATGCGAGTCGAGTTCCGTGAGTTGATGAAATAGACATTTTACCTATAGGTATTAGTGACAAAACAGCTATTAGTTTGGTATTTTAGTAGTAGGTATGTAATAGGCATTTGAATTAGAACTAACCTCCATATTTCTCTAACCAACCAAACCTAATAACACAAATGACCATATCATCATCGCAAGCATTTCAGGCATTATAGAACTTGAAAGCTAATTCACCAGTGAAAGTAGCCTGTATATGAATATTCCTACAATAAATCATATATGTTGTTAAAATGAGAGAATAAGAACTCATTAGTGGTAATTGTAAATTTAAACCTTGAATCACGAAGTTCAATTGTGATGACTCTGCACAGTGAACCAGATAGCAACTCATCATCTTCTTTCATCCATTCGCTACTCTTTTGAATATCATGCGGGGGTCGTTTTTGTTCATGATTATAATGAATGTTGTAAAACTCATTATCCTCATCGCACTCACTAATGTAATCTCTATCACTGACATACTGGTAATCTTCGTCAGTGTAGTAGTCTAAAATTCCTGCCCGATACATAATCGGTACGCGCGGGACCATAGACTGTTTTAAAATAAATGAAAAAAGAAAACTAAAATTATAAAAAGACAAATTAAAATTATAAAAGTAAGAAATCTAAAATTGTACCAGTCAAAAAGTACTTTAATACAAAATAACTCCAAATAAATAAAACTATATGATATTCTGAAAAACTTCCTTGTAAACAACATTCAAAGTAGAATTTTTTTGGCTTTCCATTATCAAAAATTATAATCCTTAAATCACTCCTAGAAGTCACCCTCGAAAGCGCAACATACAATTGTCCATGAGAGAAAACTGGTCTTGGTAAGAATAAGCTAACTGTAGATAACGTCTCACCTTAACTCTTGTTTATGGTAATGGCAAAAGCAATGGCAACTGGGAACTGCTTTGTCTCATTCGAAAGGGGAACTTTCTATCATGTGGTGTTATAAACATTCTAGGGATCAAAACTGTACTTCCAACCTTTTTACCAGTTATAATATTCGCTTGAATCACATGATCGGCTAACTGGACAACTTGCAGTCTCGTACCATTACACAAACCACTTGTAGGATCAATATTTCTAAGGACCATAATAAGAGCACTTATCTTCAGTATCAATTTATGGTTAGGCAAGCCCGCCACCTTGACACTGTTTAAAAACTCTGTAGAATACATAATAACATCTTTCAGGCTCGCCTCTGAAACCTCAATACTATCACAACTTAGGTAAACATTTTCCCCACCTGTCATATTTAAGATATAACTTATCAACAGTTATGAATACACGAGAAATATTAATGATTAGAAAGACAATCTAAATATTATGTTTATGAAGACATATATACCTTCCATCTTAGACATCATGTATTCATTGATCTTGTTAACGTCATTATTAGTCGGACTAAGAATGACTCTTTGTTAGAAAAATCCCGGGTCAGTTTTAGAAATCAACTTATTTCCGTAGAAACTGGTTATCAACGCTTCAACAGGATCAACACAATCTTTTATAAGCAAATCTTTAGGAATGTCTATCTCAACCTCTCCATCATTGGGCTCACTAATTTGTCCATCACCAACATCAAGTACCCATTTCAAGAGAGCCTCATGTTCAGACAAACTCTCATCACTTTTACTTTCCCGAAGCCTCATGTTCATTGTAAGTTTTAATACCTCACATGATCTCCAGAGTCGCGAGTAATTCAAAGTAGACAAAACGGTCTGACCTCGTCCAACACCAGGTATTACGGGTAAAACCTGTTTAAAATCTCCTCCAAATAATACAACCTTTCCTCTAAAAAATATACCAGATCCGCGTTTCTTAACATCAGAAATACTGTGTTCTAAAGTTTCGAAGCAATGTATGCTCATCATCGGAGCCTCATCCCACACAATCGGATCACACTTCTTCACAAATGCACCAAGATCAGAGTCAGGTGTCATGGTACACATAGTATATTTATCCACATTAATAGGTATTCCAAATCTCGAATGAGCGGTCCTACCTCCTAGCATCAACAAAGATGCAATTCCACTAGATGCAACATTAAGTACTATAAGTCCACGAGACCTAATCAAAGTAGATAAAGCAGACCAAACATATGTCTTACCACTTCCCCCAAAACCATGTACAAAAAACATGCCTCATATTTTACGATCAACAGCACCTAGTATCTTATCATATACACCTCTTTGTTTGACAGTTAGTTTAGGAAGCAACCTGGCATGTTCTGCAGACTCTGTCTCACGATCATAACTTTACTCATCATCCAAGAGAACATTTTGACTTGTATCAACTATATCACTCTCCAGAAAAGGCATTTTTGAAAATTTTGCTAAAGAACTACCACATGAGCGCATGATTCTTTCTATATCGAGAAGCGTATAATTCTTTAGCTTGGTGATCGTTAGAGCTAGGCCTACAAAAAAACCGAAACGATTATATAAATTATCAACTAATAACTAAATATAAAAAAAAAAAATATTGAACGAAAGAATATGAAAGACGGATTACCTTGGTTTTTGGTAATTCTTCTCTGTGACTCAAGAATTTCGTCTGCTAATAAAACCCAAGTAGCATTCCATACCCTTAAAGGATCAACAATGTCTTTACATATCAGAAGCATAACAAAAAGTCTTCTCAAATGTGAACATGTAACCCATAAATTTGCTTCTTTAATAGTGTCGATATATTCCTTATCGTCAGAAAACAAACCCATAGCATTACATATGTCTTCGAAATTTTCATAAAAACACGTTTCCATGGTTGGATATCATTGTACGACATATGACCTTTGATATTATTCAATATAGCTTGTAGATAATACTTCTCCCCAATAGATGGACTAACATACATGATTCTACCAATTGTAAGTCCAGGTCTCTTCCTTTTACTCCAGACTTGTTTTTTTCCAACTCCAACTATATTGCTAAGGAAAAATCTGCAAACGTAAGCTTTCTGGCTTCAGGGTGATCTTTATTATAATCCATCCAAGCTAGGAATGTTCACCTTCCGATATATGTCGATTAATAACATCGCTGACCACATCGTTTTCATCATAGATAGAACTTCCTCATCCTCAAGATGAAACGTTACTTTCTAAACAGGTGTAGTTTGACGATGAGTATGGTAAGCCAAGTTTCATCATGTAGCCACACGAAAAATATACCTACACATCAAAATGTTCCAAGCATCACAAGCAAACCAATGATTAGATACTAAACAACAACAAACACATATATAACTCAAAACATTTATTTTTGATGTATTGAAACATACCTGCAAGTATAGTAATGTTTAACATCATATACTTCCACACCATCTGTATCTCTTACCAAGGTCGCATGAACGTAATCAGGACCTTTATTAATGTACTTGAACATGTATTTGATCAACCTCAATTGGTTACACCATTCTACATTAATAATGAGCCGGATAACGCCTGCATAGGTCAGCATTGTAGGTACAATGTAACACTTATCACAACGAAACTCTCTCTTCTCAACATACTTATCGTCGTCCCTATGTCTATAAATTGGATATCCATCATCATCAATCCTTGTTTTAGAAAAGAAAGGCCTGAGATAATATTTCGTACATTTTCCAGCTTTCATGACTCCATTTCAATCATTTGTTGCCAATCCCACACAAGCCATGTACCATCATATCACCAACGACCTCGTACAAATATGACTCCATATCACAATCAGAAATTTTTGCACTGATAACCTTATTGATGTCATCACTACTTGGTAATTTAGACCATGGTACAAGAAAATGTACTAAATGTGCATGTGGCATCCCCCTCTTCTGAAACTCTATCGTGTACAAAGCTGCAATCGTGATAAGTTATATAATAAAATTTAACAAACGAGTTATAAAAAAAATTATGTATAATAAATGTAATTATATAGACTTTTGCTAGAATACAACCAATTAAAATAAAAAAAATCAGTACCAGATTGAAATTCTCCAATCATCCCATTACAAGTCAGCTTATTCATGAGATTATCAAGTTTCATCTTGAAAACCCTACATAGAATGTCAGGACGATCCTCAATCTTTAGATTATGCTTATGGAGAAACCTTGTAATCTCAGACCATTTAGGATTACAAGTAATAGTAATAAAAAAATCATGGAATCCAAAATATTTGCATGTGGTCATTGCATATAGCTAATGCTTTGTCATATATCTTGAACCTTCAGTGAAAGATGAAGGAATCATTATCCGACGACCGGTCTGAGATAGATTACACTTTCCAGACTCAGCAGACTTCCTAATTTTGGAATAACTCTCCACCCTAATTTTTTTCTGGTTGTGATAAATAAAATTCACCTACACCTTCGCGCGAGACGAAAGTATATTAATATTTCTTATTCAATATTTTTTCTTATACCAAAACATTTTTAATAAATTAAAACAATAGTAAACACTATTTCAAATGATAACATATAAAGATATTGTTATATATCGTGCAAAACTTTAACAATATAATATAATTTAATTATACATGTTTAAATTACATATGTAGATCAATATTATCATGTCCTATTACACAACAAAATTATGGTTTAATAATTTTTTTATCATTTATATAATTGCAAAATACACACCAAATTTTGTGTGCTCTTTAGAGTTTGTCCTTAAATATTTTTAATGACTGAAATGAATATTAACAGGATATCATTTGAAATTAAGTAAAATTCAAAAAAAAAACTATTTAACAATTTTACTGTCAAACATTATTTTTTTACTATTTTATTGTCATAATATCTACATACTTATATGAGATCTTTCAAAATGTTGATCAATGTTTGTTTAGTTGGAAAGATTAGAATCATAAAATTATTCATATAATATATAATACTTAAGGTTTTAGGTAGTCTCGGCATTTGTGGGTTTACGTGGTCATGAGTTGATTTTAAACAATTGCTATATAATAAATCCTCTCAAATGTCTTCACTGCCTTTTCATATAGTTTTTGCTTTCACATTTATCCGCATCTCCTCTGCGATCCTTTTCTTTTTCGCTAGCTCATTTGTCACCTCTTCTTTACTCGTGCTTTCAAGTCTCTCCACCTTCACTTACACATATACCCGAACATATCATTATCCTCATTTTTGTTCTTCTTCTTATCATCTTCTTGTTCAAACACACTTTTGCCTATTTAGCCAACATCTTCACTATCTCTAGACACCTTTTATCCTAATGTCTATGTTTTTTTCCACCATCAAAGAATGATTCTTCCCAAAACAGTTATGTTTCAAAAAATAAAAAAATATAGATTTTGTCAAAATCATGCTTAATCTTAAAACCACTTCAATTACCTTATCCAACATTTGTTTTTTTACTTAGTGTAGAGTACTTCTATATTGTGAAGTTCCCACATGTTTCTATTGGATGTCCAAGTCTTGCAAACTATACATGTCCATCAATACCTTTAAGAAATGTTTGAAACTATTTTTGTTCATTATATCTGAAAACATTGCATGTCTCTTATTTCTCCTTTGCTTTACCAAGTATTTCCTTTCCAAAAATAGTAGTAGCTTCAAATAGTCAACGATTATTTTTGGTGATCCAAATGCTTATTCAACATTCATAGTTTCCAACTCTTTCACTATCAGATATTTCTCAAGCTCAGGTACATACTATTCCATTCTCGTAATGTCAAATTCTATGTAACACCCTAATTTCTAGTATATGGCGGTGCATGAGGAACACTTAAGAGATATGATTTAGCTATATGTGTCACCATTATTCTCGTATAACTGTTATTCCCTGCACTCAAAGTCAAATTAGCTAAGGATGAACATTTCCCTAGCAAAATGCAACAGAAAAAATGAACATTATTTAACTACTACATATGTTAACTTGTGATTTGTTTGTTCCAAACAAAAAAGGGATACTAACTACTTGTGAGAAAACCACAACATACACTCACTTTGCCAATGGCTTCGAAGTGATAATTCATCATCTGGATTATCTTACATTGATATTGATTTGTGTTTTAGTTCCATGGAATCAATTATTTCCATAACATGATTTGGTTAGTATGTAGAACTACGGTGTATCTAAGTGAAGGGTCATATAACCTATCCAAAATTTTTTTTTTGAAATAAATTAACAATTCTCACCTTAATAATTTGCATGTTTAGCTTGTGAAGTCAAGCTTTTGAAAACTATATACTCCAAAATTTACCTGAAATACATAAATTTGATACTATCAATCTCAATTTTTAAAGACATAAAAAAAAAAATATTTACTTATGCTAACGCTATTCCTTGTGAGCAAAGGAAGCAAGTGAAAGGACTGCATATGTGCATCTTCAAGTTCTTCAAACAAAGCCTTAGTTTTACTGGCGATTAATGTAGCATCGAGGAAATTCTGCTGCTAAAGTTCTAAGTCAAGTTTAAGATACATAATTCTATATGAACTCTCCAATTGGTTTGGTGCATTTGGTTTTCAGGATCATCAATTGGATTATGAATGCAAAGGGCTTCCTCTTACAATTCTGAAGAAGCTTGTACTTTCTCTTTGAAATTCAGGTTACATTTGGTAAAATTCTTTTGTACCATATTTAATCTAAAAGTTTGAGTATTATTCTACACCAATTTATGGATCTTACCTCTATTGTTTTTGCTGTTGACACATTGTGTTGCTCTGTATTTATATACAATTTGTAACAATGGCATAGCTCCCTGATTCATAATTAAATGAGCTTTGTCTTTGCATGAACGTTTTTTCATAGCAAAGCAGCAATCATCCGTCTTATTCAGCGGTTGGAGAGGTATGTTTATATTTACTTAATCCCTGCCTGACTGCAAAATCTCAATCCAAGAGATGGATGTTAGTAAACCCTCACAAATCTTTACTGAAATTAAAGATACATTAAACTATCTAAACGTTCACCACAATTCTGATACAAATATGATACTGTCAACACAAACTGTTAGTTACTTGTCTCAAAATGAAGTATGGGAATACAAGGTCTATCTCAATATTGATAGTACTTAAGTATGAGATGCGGGTAACAAATGAGGTTATTCTCTATTCTTCATAATTTTTGAATAGTATCAAGGTATCTGGTTTGCCAAACCTCAAGTTGGTATTGAAGAAAAGAACTCCTATAATGATAGAAAAAGATTGATCTTAAGGATGGTTTGTGCAGTGGTAGGAGGTTACAAGTTGTTCAATTAGCAAATAATGTTATTTTGACTAAAGTATTAATTGGTAACAATGTTGGGAGTATCTTTTTGGTCCCTATAATGTTCACACGCCACCCGAAGGGGCAGTTCCTATTTTAGATGAGACGTAAACAATTTCCAGTTATATGTGGTTTAATGCTAGAAGACTATCCACATGGTTTGCAGTTAGTTTTTCTCAGTTATATAGTATATTGATTTTTTACTACTTTTCTTCCATTTCTTAATATACAATGACCTTCTTTATTCTTACTAACTCATGGACTCTATTATAAACATATTCATGTTTCTATGGCATAAACAACACAAAAACATGGTCGAGCAATATTTGTATTTGTTTCATATAAGATATGCTACATCTGTTGTTGTAAGTTGCTATGGAGTCTGAATGTTTAGTTGCCAAAATTTTGATTAGTGTTTTAAGTTGCTAAGCATATTGTTATAAGTTACTTACTCTTTAAAATTGTGACATTTTTAAGACTGATGTGGGGCTAATGCTTATGCAACAAAAATCTAAAAACATCAATCGTTAGCAACTCTATGTAAGTCCTCACGGTGGACAAAACATATAAGGATAATTACTCTACTTAGCTTGGGCTATTCAAAATGAAACTCAATAACGTAATGCATAAGTTGATGAAAGAGAATGTTTTTGGTGAAACTTCTCCAGGTAAACTCATACCCCATATCTTTATTTATTGTATATCATGTTTGTATAATGTTCACGCCGAGTGGCTAAAGATAAACATGTTCGCGCCGAGTGTTCAAAATGAAACTCAATAACGTAATGCAGAAGTTTATTAAAAAGAATGGTTTGGGTGAAATTTCTCCAGGTAAACTCATGCCCCCATCTTTATTTATTGGATATTTTATCTACCATGTTTATACAATGCTCACGCCACTCGAAGGGCAGTTCTTATTCCGGCTGTTAGTTGAGTTTATCTTTATTTATATAATGTTCACTGCCCTTCAGTTCTTATTCCGAGAAATTTAAATATATTCATAAATGTAAACCTAAACCCTTAATACAATAGTTTCTTGTATTTTTGTTTTATATATAGTATATTAATGGCAGTTTTAAGTGTTTCTCACATTCTACAGTTTTGTTTAAAGCTGATCTCTCCACCAAGAGCATAGGAATTTTCTGTTCCACCCTTAACTGTAAGCCTTCATAAAATTCATGTATCTCAAGGTACAGTGGTTGGCATTCAAGAGTCATGAGTGTCCATAATGGCTGAGTCGAGACATTGAGGACATAGCTTAAAATTTCGTCGGCCACAAGAACATTCTTCCCATTCTCAGCTTCTTTATCAAATAATGAAAAAAAGAATCATGTTAGGAAATGATAAATAACAAACTAAGACTTAAATCCTGATGGAGTCTAACTTGATTTACCAAATGAAAATTCATAGAAAACAGACAAAAAGAATTTCTAACTTCCAGATATAGAACAATAGTACCTCTTGTGATTTGTGAACCACTTTTATGGCTCTCATCTGCTTCAGTACTCAACTGAGATTTCAAATCTTGACCTTCTGGTCAGAAGCTATCACTTTCTTTCACCACTCTGTAGAGCACACAAAGTTACATACAAAGCAGAAATTCTCAATAAGAATCTTAGAAGAATAAAGACTTGCAAGATCCTTTTTTTGAAAGATAAATATCAGACTCAAGTTTCTAATACCTTTAAGAATCTACATTTTCTAGCTGCCTTTGTATTGATATACTTGATAATGAAAAAAACATAGTTCAAAGTTCAGTAAATCACAAACCAAAACAATAAGGATGACTCGATAAAGATGCATGATAAACATATTACAGATGAAATTACAAGCATGCATCTTAATTAGAGTCTACTTAAATAACACTTAGTGGCTCTACCACATAGTGTTTCAAGAACATGTCAAGATTAGGTAGTTGCAAACTTGAAGAAAACTAAGAACTTACTGACACGTATAAGATAAACCCAGAATCAGCAAGTTGTATTTCCATCCCCTGAGTTAACCTGTGTGGATAAAAAACAGTACTAAAAGAAGAATGTATCAATCAATTTAAAGCCATGTAATCAATCTTAGTGATATCTCCTCATTGGTTGTATTCTTTTAATATTTATTTGTTTTCTCATGGTTTTAAAAAAAATGCTTGTAATAATGTTTTATTTACATTAGTTAATGAAAATAATTTATTTTTTGAGTTTATGATAATTTATGTATTTCTTAACAATATATAACTTTAGAATTTCGAAAGAAATCTAAAAATGAAAAATTATATAAAGAGTTACAAATTTGAATCCTAAACCCTACTATCCGCATTAACTAATTTCAATGTTAATTTGTAAATGTTGTTCTTTACAAACTTTATGTTATTATTATAAAACAATAATTTCATTATCTTCTGTTTTTAGTTGGTAAATAGAAAATATATGTTGCTAGTGTGAATCTTAAACCCTATATGATACCCTAACCCATAAACTCCATTACCCTAAACTCTAAATAAAGATATTCAAGATTTCTTCTTTAATTTTATTTTTTCAATATTAAAATTATTATTAGAAAAATGTTATATATAATTTTTGATTTTCAAAAAAATAATTAAATAGTAAAACTATATTATTTAAAATCTGAATCTAAACCATATATCCCAACACCCTAAACCCTTCATACAATAATTTCTTCTTTTTCGTTTTTTTAATTAAGAAATTTAAATATATTCATAAATGTAAACCTAAACCCTTAATACAATAATTTATTGTATTTTCATTTTTTTTAATTGAGAAATTTAAAATAAAATTTATAAGTGTAGATTTCTATACCATAAAACATAATTTTTATATTTTCAATTGTTAATATAACATATTAAGAGCTGGTTTCACCAAAACATTTCAGCTCTGCTCTTGAGCTTCTGCAGCCTTCTTTAGTGAATTCCTTGTGAAACCAGCTCTTACCATCCTCTTCCATTGCTTTGCTGCAATTGACATGTAGTAAGAAGCATACATCAATAAAAAAATAATGAGGTACTCTGAATTTAAAAAAGTGTTTAAAGCAATCTATGAACACTTAAGAAAACAAAAATCTACTTAAAAGAGAGAAACAACATAACATTCTCTACTCTCTTGAGACAGTTAAAAGGAAAACAAACCCGATAAGTTACAGAGATCTAAAATACAGCTACACAAATAAAACTCGTAAAAATTATCCTTCAAATCCACTAACATAATTTCTATCAACAGTTTTCCTATTAATTAGATTCAGAGCAACCTAGAAAACTCAAAACCAAAAGAGGGGTTTACTTATTCAATCTGTATTTTTATGACATAGAAACATAGTTCATCTGAAGAGACATATTACTTAAGCATAAAGTAAAATAAGGAGATATCCTTATGCATTTTCAGCTACATTTATTAGTTTCATGTCATCCTCACGGCTAAGAGAGGATAGAGAACACAAATTCAATATTAGGTTGCATGAAACAGGATCATTATATAATAGACTATTTGTATTCTTTCATCTTTGATTCTCATGTATTCCACAGTCTTCCAAATATCGTGAGCAGAAGAACTCAAAAGATAGAAAAGTTTAAAGAAACTTTTACTTATGGAGATTCGTTCTGTCATAGAAAGCAGTACAAAAATCATAATCATAAAATTATAAATATTGTTTATAAAATAAAACTGACTGTTTGACCTAAAAAAAAATAAACCTAACAAATAAAAATTTAAATAGTGAGAATCATACCCGAAAAATAAAGTATTTCTGATTCATCAAAAATAAGAATATATATATATGATAAGGACTGCAAAAGTAAAAACACGCTCCAAATGCGGAAGCGTCTAGATTAGGAAAATAGAAACACACAGGAATCCTCATGATCCCGTGGGTGCTAGTACACCTAAGGAGTTCTTTGACATATTCTAGATGCTCAATCTTGTCTCCTGGCCGCCACACATAATTCTGAAAGCTCCAAAACCAATTGGGTCTAGAACTTGCCTTGAATGGAACCAAATAGATCCGTTTTGGAAAATTGGTAATAACTTGAGGCTCCTATTGACATTTCTTCAGTTCATTAGCTTGTTGGAACCATGAGAGACCCAATAATATTCTTCAAGTGGTTTTGGATCGATATAGTTGCTGCTCTGGGTTGTAGAACACGCTTTTGTATCCATATGCAAAAAGAGGTCTGAAACAGGTATGCTCGATTGCAAAAATAATATCTCCTTCATGTGAGCTGCTATTGAGATGATTCAACTTCGAGCAGTTCCCTTGTAGAATGATAGTACCAAATAACCTTGAGAAACGGAATAGAATGATAGTACCAAATAACCTTGAGAAAAAATAGCAGAAGCACAAACCGGATTATTTGTGGGATTATTTGTGGGATAAAGATAAGCACTTCAATCTAGAAACATGTCAATTTATCTAGATTTCCAAACATAAAATAAAAGACGAAAGTTTACAATTTTCTAATAAAAAGGAAAATCCAAATAGAGAGAACTCAAAACTTAAGCAACCAATATAATGCAGAGGAAACATAAGCAATAGACTGGGAAAATTCTATTCGAAAATGAGATAAAAGAGGTGACTTATTCCACACACTAACTAAAACCACATATCCAAACACAAAAACACATGATGCCCGATATAGCAAAAAGCTCAAAGAACAGACATACCCTCGTTGCCTTCTACAACGGTTGAAGATTTTGGAATGGTATGGTGGCTTTGAGATACTGGCTTGAGGGCAATGTCTAGGAACATTCATGTTGATATTCTTGTGCAGACATGAGATTTGACTCTATTGATTATCTAGCTATGATTTTGGCCTCTACTCCATAAAATTGATTCGACTAAATCCATTCAAAGACACGTGTCACAACACGAGCAAGATGAGCAACTGAAAGTTTTTCACCATCAAACTTGGCCATCGGAGCCACCGATTCCTCCGACAAATGAATCAGTTGCAAAGATGATTAAAGCTCAAAGGACGAGAAACAGTATCAGATATAATAAGAGTCATTATTGAGTGAAGAATCGCCACAAATCCACCACCGGCACATATCCAAAGAATTGTAAACTAAAAAAACAACGACATCAAAGTAGACAAAACCGGACAAAATCCAGAATTAGAACAGAAGAATACAAACAAATAAGACTATATAGATACCATATATATACGTAAATTTCAGCTCAATTATGGTCTCATCTATAGAAATTTGATTGTGAGAACTATATACAAAACAATAAATAAAAATGAAAATTATAAGATTAATATATAACTACAAACATTAAAAAAACTAACATACCTCACAGGAAACGCCTTGATGATGCTTGCAAACTCATGCGCCAATAACGCATCCCCATGTAAATTAGGACTTCGACGGAGATACGGCTTTAATAACGCGAACCACCTTGTGAAAAAACTATAAAAAACAGAAACAATTCGAAATCAGTATACATATCAAAAACAAATTAACACAAGAAGCACCAACGAATACAACCAAAAAACATCAACAATAGGGTAATAACAATACTTCTAAAACCTATAGCTACAAACACTAACAACAAAACCTACATCGTACAATGCGGCTGAGTCCGATATTTATAGAGAATTAACACATTAGAATTGGGTATAACCGACCTTAACTATTAGGCCTTAACCAAACTTATAACTAATGATAACATGTTGGGCTTTTCGACAAATGTAAGTCAATTGGATAAATAAACTACTAAACTGAATTATATCTATTAATCTATTAATACACGTAAACCGATTAGTCTATTTATAAGGCCTAATTAAATAAAATCAGTGGGCCATAAAAAGACTAAATAGTATTGTTAACACTATAAATACATAGCGAGTCTAACTTCGGCGTTAAAATAAATTAATTAGTAGATCAAAATAATTAAATTGAAACTAATTAAAGAACCAAACTAAAATATAATGGGCTGGCTAAGTTAAAGGCCAAACAATATCATTAACACCATAATTCATTTAATCTAAATGACATCATAATCTCAACTTTGATTGTGGTACATTCTGACTTCTGCTTTAATAAATCATTTACAATACGATAGACACTAAACGTAAAACTCTCATTTAATAACCTTACACCAGATACAGTTCATACAACACGAGATCTCAAAATTACAAATTACACGTGACAGTAGTAAAGCATTAAAATCACCAATTAATATAAAAACTATACTAATTACAATATTAATTTGTTTCATTAACTTAATCTGATTATAAAATATCATGTAAATACCATTAGATCCGTTTATTATCAAACCCAATCCACTTATCTGTCAAACCAACTAAAACATACATTCAGAAAATATCAGCATATTATATAAACTTACCTTATTAGAAGTGGAATCCGAATTTGATACTTCAACACACCACTGCTTGGCGACGAAAATATTAAAACCTAACACATCGTATATCAATAACAAACCATAAATTAATACACAGAAGATAAAGACTATGAAGAATTTGAAACATTAGCACAAATAATATACTCATAACAAAACATATATCAGTACATAAAAGATAAAAGATTAGATGTCGGCCACCCGAAACACAATTTGATAGTACTGCTTACTATCTAATCTGCAATTGATAGTATAAACATTAGTTTACAAAAAAAAAGAAAAATTGACAATGCCAGTAGATTTGTCTTGTTTATCAAACTCTAATCCAGTATTCTGTTAAACAACCCAAAACAAAAACACATAAATATGAATATATTATATAAGCTTACCTCGTAAAAAATCATTAATCTAAAGATCATTAGATCCATTTTGTTTACTAAACCCTAATCCATTAATATTGCATATCAACAAAAAACATATATACAGAAAATATGAATATATTATAGAATCTTAAATTAGTACACAGAAGATAGAAGATTATGGAAACTTTGGAACATTAACACTGTTAATACACTCATAACAAAATATATATCGGTACATAAAATATAAAAATTTACATATCGATCACCTTAAACTATTCACGTATTAAAAAAAATAATAATTAACTAACCTAAATTTATACGTCGATGAAGATGGTCACATCACTGTCGTCATGGCGTCCACATATATAACCTGCGATTGTAAAGGGGAAAAAAATCACAATCTAACAAACATACTATTCAAACAACAAAGTCACCATATACCACTCAATCAAAAAAATATAACGATAATACAACATAGAAAACATATTAGGTCATATAATAATTGAAACCCAACTATATATATCCGTTAATAAGAAGCGGTTGCATTAGCTAGAGTTTATGTTATTGGACTCTAATTAATCAGTCACAATAATTCATCACGATCAACATATTATGGGCCATTAGAATCGGCCCTAAAATACATTAATTAGTGAATTTAATTAATAAGATCGAAAGTAATTAATAGAACCAAATTAATACATAATGAACTGCCTAAAATAAGAACTAAATAGTATCATTAACATCATAATTCATTTAACCAAAAATGATATTATAATTTCAATTTTGATTATGGTGCATTATTACTTCTGCTTTAATAATATATATAGATATAGATGTGTAATGTGTTACATATATCAATATCGTCGTCTACTGAGTTAGTGTGTTGCCGACAAACTTTAAAATTTAAACTCATATATATATTTTGCAGGATATTCAATCGAGATCAAAAAATTCATAAACTAAATAAAATATAGCAAAACTTTATATAAAAAGGTTTACAAAATTATGGTTAATGTTTTGTTAAAATTCATCCATTTATCTTTGACTTAAAACTCCTTTGTCCGTTTATTTTGTAAACCGTGTGAATGAGTTTGATTAAATTCCATTACAGCTTCAAATCCGCACAGATCACACGTTCTCTAGCTCAGCGATTCTTCCAATGCTTTCCTGAATCGTAACAATCTTCAATTTTCCCAATTTCCCAGATTTTTTTGGTTCCTCGAAGAAAATTGAATCAGATCTGTACAACTCCTTCGTTTTAGTGTCTCTTTGTTTCCTCTCTAATCGATCAAACAATGCCAATCTCCGGTGAAGCTCCGACGCTGACTCGTTAATTTCCCGCCGTCTCTCTCGCTTTTCCGTCTTTATCGGCTGGGGCGGTTCAGTTTTTCCATTTTCTCAGATTAGCTGTTTCCAAAGAAAACTGAAATTCATCATTTTCTTCATCGCGAAGCAGATCTGTACATCTCTCGCCTAACTCATGGATTTGCTTTCAAACCCTACCCGCCTGGTCCTCGTCGTCACCATCTTCTACTTCATCTTCGTTTCTACCATCTCAGCGCAGGTATACATACAATTTTCCTCCATCCGATGTTTTTAAAATTGATTCAATTATGTATATAACGCGTTTTGCTGATTTACTAGGATTCGGGAGTTGAAAATGGGAAACAAGAATCAGAAGGATCTGGTAAAGAGCTTGGCCGTCGTGGAATGGTAATTATAAGCTTGATCTGCTTTATTTTTCGAATCAGAATCTCTTTAGATGCGAAACATTTCGAATCGGAATCTGAATTTTTTTTGTTTTGTTTAATTTCAGATTACTACTGAAATGATTGGAGTTGATGCTGGTGGAGATAATATTGGTGCTCTTGGTTTGAACCTTGACCTTGATTCCACTGGTCCTAGTGTATTTGATGCATTGTTTTCGAGTTTCTCTATGATACTTGTGACCGAGGTTCGTATGTTTTTTGTTTTCAGATTAGTTGGATTGTTATTATCTGTTGATATGGTTCAAGCTTAGTTTCATAAAGTTAAGAGTTGTAATCTTTGTTTCTTATCATATGTTAGATTGGTGATGAAACGTTTATAATAGCGGCGTTGATGGCTATGCGACACCCTAAAGCTACTGTTTTATCTGGTGCACTTTCAGCTTTGTTTGTTATGACTGTAAGTGCAAAATTGCTTGGATAAATTCATTGTGTGTTTATGTAAATTAGTTTCTCTAATTTTTACGATTTTTCTGATTTCTATTTAGATACTTTCCACTGGACTTGGTAGGATAGTGCCAAACTTGATATCAAGGAAGCACACCAACAGTGCAGCTACAGGTATTGTGCCAAATTCTCTTGTTTCTAGGCTCTGCTGGGGGAGTTTAGTATTCTTGTAACTGCCTTCTCGTGTACACACAACTCTCATATGGTGTTAAATATGCCACTGTCAATGTTCTGTTTTTTTTTGTGTGTTTCAAAGATTCTGATAGCTTCAAAATCTTGACAATGCTGTGCAACTCTTCTAGTGTACTCTTTATGAGTTTTTCCTTCTGGAAATGTACTAACTGAAGCTTGAAACTTATCCATTCATCTTTTAGTGCATCTTTGTGATCATAATCTTGCAATTCTAGTTTACTTGAACTGTATATCTTGGTGGCTAAATTTATCAAGCAAGGTGAAATGGAAGGATAATTGCTTAATTTAGTAGAAAAGTATCCAACCCGATTACGTCATGCTTTTTGTGAATATGTAAAAACTTTCACTTATAGATACTTCTGTATTATTATTGGCATTGTTGCACTTGATTGTAAGTTTTAACGGCTCTTTCATTTGTATCGGAGTCTTACTAGAATGATTCTTCATCTTTGAATATGCAGTTCTCTATGCATTTTTTGGTTTGCGACTACTCTACATTGCTTGGAGGTCTTCTGATTCAAAGTCAAATCAGAAGAAGGAAATGGAAGAAGTATGTGGTTCTCAAGCTACTTGTGTTTCCAGTTGTTTGCTTCTTCTTAATTAAAAGAGATTGTGCCTAACGTCCTTATTAGTTATTAACATTCAAAGTTATAACCAACTTCTCATTATATTTGGTTAAGGTTGAAGAGAAGCTTGAGTCAGGTCAAGGAAAGACACCCTTCCGTCGCTTATTCTCAAGATTTTGTACTCCAATATTTCTAGAGGTATATTTCTATTGTGAACATTGATGCTTTCGACTGTGTTGTTTACAGCTAAAACTATCTCGATTCCAGGAGAAACGATATTTACTTACCGTAAACTGTTTAACAAGTTGACTCTAACCCTTCTTTTGTATGTTTTTTTTTTGCAGTCCTTTATCTTAACATTTCTAGCTGAATGGGGTGACCGTAGCCAGATCGCTACAATAGCTGTAAGAGAAAACTCAATTTTCATCTCTCATATCTAACTTAGAATATTTGACCAGTCTATAATGACGTTGTCCCTAAATATTTAAATTGTCTGTATTATACTATTTGCTGAAACTATCCTTAACTTTTGTCTCTTGTGAAGTTGGCGACACACAAGAACGCCATAGGAGTGGCCATCGGGGCAACGGTAGGACACACTGTGTGTACATCACTAGCGGTTGTAGGAGGTAGCATGTTGGCTTCAAGAATCTCGCAACGAACAGTTGCAACTGTTGGAGGCTTACTCTTCCTCGGCTTTTCAGTCTCGTCCTATTTCTATCCTCCACTATAGTCATTTTGCAAAGTATGCGATAAGCAACGTAAATGTGCTTCTTTTGAAAAATGGGTGTTAGAGACATTGTCCAAGTAAAATATCTCTGGTTTTGGTTTTTGTTTTGTTTTTAATATGATTTTTGTATGAGTTTAATGGCCAAACCAATGAATCTAACGCCAATGCTTTGCTTGACGCGTAACAAACCTAATTAAGTAATTTTTTTGAATGAACCATTTTTCATAAAAACCTTCCATTGCCACACGGAAACAAAAGAACAGAGGAAGTGGAAATGGGATGATGAAGAATTGTAAAGTTTATTGTATAGTAAAATGATACTGATACAATAATTAGGAATGATACAATAATTAGGAATGAGATTTGCAGAGACAAGATATTTTTTCTTTAATCTAAAAACGTCTTGTAGTGTGACGGTTGGATGATGTTTCAAATCCCAGGAAACAACGGCAAGTCTACAATTATTCTGTTTTGCACAACCCAAAAACAGAATATAACGAACACTAGTAATATGTGTACTTTCAAAACTTACACTTTGAAAATTGAGAAAAAAAAAAGAGAAGTTCCGGATTTTGTCGTTGAAAATATAATTTCACAAAACTTAATGTTTTGAAAATGAAGAAGACAAATGACTTTATATATAAGTCATCGTGGTGAGTGTCTTCAAAAAAATGAGGTTTGTGTATTAAGTGAATTAATTGAAAATCAATTACCACAAATTATGAAGAGAAAAACTAACTTGAAACATCAAATGCATTGTTGATTTGCATTAGTGGGCCACAAAATCTACACAATAAATTTGACTTAATAATGTCAAATATTTGATTAAGCTTAAAATAATACTAAATGTATGGATTCCAATCACTATATGATACTTTCATCCCCATAAACAGAAATGGGACAATGGAGGCTGACAATCGGGAGGAAAAAGTATCACGACGTGAAAGGCCAATAACTCGGGTAGATATGAGTGAGAAAAATTATCAACAAGATACAACTTATAACTTTGTTTCTTCTTTTACTCAAACAAAGCATAGTCTCTAATACACAGTGAGTATTTAATTTTATACCACATTTACATTCTGTTACATTTAGTTACACATGTGGCACTCACATTATGTATCTTCTTGTGCCAGCTCTACAAATTCATCAACCTCTTAAAATGTATGCAGTGGATTGATATAATGGCCTTCTCCTAATACTTATTACTGAGTTGTGATACATGAAAAAGCAAGAAGAATCATTGATCATTGAGTAAACGTTAATCTATAAGAAGTTTGACCAACTCTCTCCAAAACTTCATCTATAATATCGAGCTACTCATTTCTGATACAATCTATGTGACGCTTGAGCATCAAATATACAGAAAACACACTAAAAACTCCAAATCCCTTTTGTTTGTTAGTATTGTAGATACACTTATGGGTTTGACAAATACAACTTTGTTGGATGGGTTTCAATTGAATGTTTCTACCTCATTTTAACACTATTTTTTACTTTATCTATTATCTAAATTCAATTTGTACATACATATAGATAAATACCTAATACATGTGCATACATAGAATACCTATCATATGTAAGTAACCTCATTTCTATTATAATGTTTAGATGTTTATAATGTGTACAAGAATATATCCTTTTTAACCCTCATTGATGCATATACACATCCACATAAGAGATAGATGTACATAATATAGTTGATTTTTATCATCTAAATATGTATGTACACATCCATCTATAAAGAGTCTACTGTTAATGATTCTCATATCATATAATATATTAACAAGGGAGGATCCAGCAAAACAATTGTCCACGTGAAAAATTGTATAGATGAAAGATCGAACCCATGGTCTGGAAATAGTGGGTGCACACTTGACCAATGTGCCACTTTAGTCAATTAATGTAGTTTAAAACACCAAATATTTAGATTTAACTGGGTGCAAGTGCACCCACATTAACTAACGTGAGTGTGCCCTTGAATATATGTATTTGACAATACACACTTTTATATCACATAAATTGATTATATACACTCGCATAAGTATGAAAAACTGAACATTTACATCCTCATATCTTTAAGTTGTAACATCTATTATGAAAATCATCATTTCTACATATGATATACAAACATACATCAATATACAAAACAATATTAATTCATGCCAAATGTAATAATAATATCTGTGAAATATATTTATATAGGATTATGGATGTCAAAATATTAATATTACGGTAAAAGTATATATTTTTACCTTATGGCTGCAAAGAATATGCATACGTTTACATTAATAAAAAGATCGGAAAAAGATATGGCTGGGGTTTTAAGACCATCCATGCATCATCGGCGAAACCCAAACTAACTTCAAGAAACATGTCAGCAATACCACACAGATCAATTCTTTTTACAGTTAATCAGAACTAATATAATTACTCACACAATGTTACATACATGTATTATGTATACACACACTTGATATGAGCTTATCCCAGGTGTGATATTGTAGTACTGGAAACTCTCATATGTATGGGACACCAATACCACATTTCAAATCATTTTATGAATCTTCTGTTCCAAGGATAAATGAGATATATCGTATATTATATGGCAAACCTCATTCCAACAATTAAAAATAATTTAGGATAGCTACATCAAAAAAAAAAAAACTAGATTGATTATAAAATAAGAATTTCGATGGATGGAAAACATTAAGGCAAACAAGGATTGCAAAACTCACAGCTTCGACAAGTGAATCACATAAGCTTCAACTGGAAAATAAGCAAGATTTTTTCCTGAATCAATTATTGTCCCATATACAGTGGCTAGTGTAAAAATAGATCATTTCAGACCGATATTATCTGATCATTCACAGCAATGCTCTGCGTATTCAAATTATAATGTGTCCTGAAATGTTTTTTTCTAATAGTATAGTATATGTACCAGGACGTAGGTAAATATACATTTTAGTTTTCATATCGTAAGCTAAAGATTCAATATTCTATTGGACCAAATGGTCCCCTAAATGAAAAATTGACTATAGTACTTGTCAACTCTATCATAATGCTTAAGCATGATAATGTTTAACCAGTATTCTTACTAACATATATCATATGAAAAATGGAAGTATAGTAAAAAACTTATTAATTATTAGGTTATAAAAGATAAATATAAAATTATATTTAACTGTGTTTTAATTTTATTAATGTTTTGCTTATATGTTGCTTAACTTTTTCTTAATTTTTTCTTAATTTTGTTATTATATTTTTCATATTAAAAACAAATCAGATGGTATTACTCATTAAAAGTAATAATAACTTATTAATTATTAGGTTACAAAAGACAAACATAGAATCATATTTAACTGTTTTTCTAATTTTATTTATGTTTTGCTTATATGTTGCTTTAATTTTACTTAATTTTGTCAATATATTTTTCATATTAGAAACCAATCAGATGTTGTGTAAATGAAAAATCATGTTGATCAAATTGGGTGAAACTTTTTCAGTCAGATTGGTTAAAAAACTTGTTGAGAGTGGAATCAAATCAAGAATCATAATTTTTTTAAACTTTACAATGATAAGAAAATTCTGGTTAAAAACAATCTCGAAATTCAAACAAAAGACTAAGTATTGCAAAAGCGTAAAAAATAAGCATAAGTAACAAGAGTATCGAGATGTAGGAATCATACGATGTGATCATTGAATTAGGCTGTTCTTGAACAGGAAAATGGAAAGCTCCACGGCCAGGAGACTGTAACAACCTTCCATGCCTAGCAGAATCTAAAGCCTTGAGCTGAGCCAGACCGAGTTCATGGCTTGGTGGAATCATCCTTTTCGTTTTGAGAACCGTTTTGTAGCTACATACAATCCTTGTCATAGTAACGAAAATCATAGAACCAATGAGTAATCCTGCTATTCTCATGTCAGCCTCTAGAGAGGAGTAGTGATTTCTTTGCATTAATCCTTTATTTTATTCGTATGCTATCATATTTTTTTGTTTCTTCCATCGTTAATAAGATGATTAGTAATGCTTGAAGAAAAGAAAATAAAAGAAAGAATAAAGAAAGTCTACTAACCCAAAAAATCTAAACATCAAATGTGACTTGAAATATCTTCCAATATAGAAAATAAGTGACCCCTAGGTTCAGTTAACCAAAACAAAAACATGTCACTTTTACAAAATATAGTAGAAGTGATTAAATGAGATAATTATTGTAAAAAACACTAATGCATGCGTATTATATTCAATAATTACTAATGACTAAATGCAATGAAATCTCAACAGAATCAGACTTGAATTTTTAGACATCAATTGTTTTTGACCTTGTAATCGAATCAAATCAACTGCAGGTTTTGGACCACTCCTTGGAAAGCTTCTGGTTCTTTGATTTCCCTATTTAATAAAGAAGATACTCTGAAATACTCAGAGCTGAGGTATAACCTTCTTCTCCTTAAATATGATAATTTTTTATTTCTAAAAAATATTTAAATAAATTTAAATATTACCTCAAAGATTTGATGGAAGGTACTCTCTCGGATCCAGAGCTTACTCATGCTGATAAAGTGTTGAAAATAATAAAATATTAAAAGTAGAGAAGATACTTGTGGAGTGAGTGACATTGAGAGGAAGTTATATTCTTCTTATATTGGTATGAATTATTACATGAAAGGAGATACATATTTATATATCAAAAAAATTTGTTAACCAAGTAATTAGAGGATAAGGATAAAACAAGATAAATACAATTAATCTAATATATGTAATGGATAATTATAATTTTTATTATCCACAATACTCCCTAAATTGAGGGATGGTTTTCAAATCAACACTACCACATAAATAACTTTTGCATTCTCCTCACCAAAAACCTAGAATTGTTTAGGAGTTTTACTTCAAAAAAAAAAAACTAAATTCTAAATTATTGCAAAGAGTAAAGGGGACTTGTTAGCATTAATAACAAAAATGTATCACTTTTAGAAAAATAAAGTAAAAGTATTAAATGCATAGATATTAAAATAAAAAAAATGCCTAATATATTGATTATTTGTTTGTTTTGTGAGAAACATTATTAGAAATTATTCTCACTAAATTGGAAGTTATGGTTTTTAAAATCAACATTACCAGTTACCACATAATATTTATTACATTGGCAAAACTGATTACGCTAGAATAATACAGTTAATGCGACGGTAACACCCTGATTTCTGATATTTTTCTTAAAATACCTTCAACAATATGAAAACTATTTGATTAAAGGTTTTTAGACTGACAACTGAGAGAAAACACACTTGCTCCTTATAACCATACTGCTATGTTAGCAACCGTGGTAGCGATAAGAACATGTTAGCAACTGTCGTAGTGAGAAGGACATGGAGACTGTACTTGCTCGGCTGTACTTCATTATCCAAACTGATCAGTGTAGCCTTTGTTATCTATTGGAGCAACGGATCCTGACCCCAGAACAAACAAAATGGGCGGATAACCTCGCGGGACATGATTATGAAGTTATGTACAAGACAGGAAAATTAAACACAGCAGCATATGCACTTTCACAAGTACATATGAGCCCACATTTGGATGGAAAATTCATTCCAAAAACCACCATGTGGAACTATCTCAAAGAGGTAACCAAAAAAGACCCATATATACTCAGTATTGGGAAGATGGCGCTTGAGTAGATATGTATTTTTTTCGCCTCATTAAACATATACAATCATGGATTCATGTTTACGCTAATTTTCACAATCTTGGTACTCTTGTAGCCTTGCGAGTTTCAGATACGCTGAGCTGCTTCTGAATCATGTGGTCAAGTAGGGAAGCAGAGGTAAAAGCCGAAATTTTCTGGATTTTGCCAAGGAGAGGAACTGAGCTTTGATGCCTTAACAGGGAAAGTTAAGTGTAAAGAAAAGAGAAACACTAACAGTATTGGATTCATGAGTTTCTTTATTCACTGTAAATCTCTAAAGCTAGGCGTAAATTGGAACCGAAAAATTTGGGTATCCACATCTATTGGATCCACAATTTTAATCACTGTTAGTTTATTGAAAAGATGAAAATTTAGAAATTTAAGAAGGGTTTATTTGTATAATAGCCCAAATCTAGATTTTGTGTTACAAAATGCTATGTGACAGAAAAAGTTAGGAAATAATTTTTTTAGGGAGTGAAATATCAAAAATAGCATGTATTATGTTAAAATAACATGTATTATATTAAAATAGCATACTATATGGAAAAAAAATCTTCGGAGTTTGAAAATCTATTGTTCTTTTTTGTAAATAACATATTGAGAAACCGTGTTTGCATGCCAACAAAGAAAAAATCCGAAAACGGACAATTGGCAAAAAGAAATAGATAGATCGGATAATTTAAAAAAATAGCATGTACTATATTAAAATAACATGCTATTTGGGAAAATATTTTGGAGTTTGAAAAATCTATTGTACTTTTTTCAAATAATATGTTATAAAATTAATAACATGATATATTAACAAATCGTGTTTGCATGACAACAAAGAAAAGATCCAAAATAAAAGGAAAATGGAAATAACAATGACTTTTGAAAATAACATGAAATATGACGAAGGATTTCAATATCATTTCATTTGTCTCTCTGACAACATATTGTAACTCATAGTCATTTACTAAAATATAATCTAGATTTGGGTCACTTTTTGCTATTACCCATTTAAGAAATGGTTCATCATAAATCATCCTGGTCCTTGAGAAATAATAATTTTTTTAGGTTGTTATTTTTGTAATTTTGTTTTCATCAAGGTACATTAAGATATTAAGCAAACACAAAGAGTTCGACAACAACAAAAAAGAAAATAGATTTTAATTTCCAATGTTATTTTAATTTTTTTAGTTTGTAGAATTTTCACATGTATTACTAACAGTATATATATATATATATATATATATATATATTTATATACAAATAATACAGTACCTGTATTTTACTGTTGATATTTCATTTAGTTATAGATTATATATACTCTTGATATTTTATATAGTTATAAACTTAAATAATAATAGATTTTGTTGGGTATAAATACTCTGAATTTATATATTTATTCAAAATGTGTTTTTATGACATAAAAGTATTTGTTTAGAGAGAGATTTTAAATATAATGAATTAACCAACAAATAGAAGAAACAAAATTCTAAAGCCATTTAAAAGTCTCATTTACGTGATTTAAAAAAAATGAAAGTGTGAAGAGTTAAAAATAGGAAGAGACCATTAAGATTTGTCTGGGTTGAGTAGGTGATCGAGTCCGCATGCCAAATGTGCAGAAAGCTTCCACTCGATCTCTCAGTCGAGTAACTTGGTCGAGCAAGGCTCCAGAGGGTATCCTCTGCGGCTCAAAGGAAACATACACATTTGACTGTGTCTACTACCTCCAGAAACAGACAGGGCAGCAGAGAGATGTGACAGAGACCAAGATTAAAGAAGACGGCTGAGAAAAATAAAGAATTAAGGAAATTTTATTGGTTTTGTGGTTTTAAAAGAGTTAACAACTTTTGAAATCTTTAGTGTTATTCAATCTTAAATTATAAAAACTCTACTAATTAAACTCATATGTTACTGGTTCAGTATTTTAAAAAGTTGTTTACATTCATTAAAAATCATGTGTTATTGGATTAAAACATACTTTAACTAACTTTCATATTAGATTAATTTTAGTGTTATTCTTATGAAACAACAACTTTTGTACACTTTCAAAATCTTAGCTGGTTAGGTGATATTCTAAGATACTCTATGAGAATTTGTGATATTTTAAAAAACCTCTCTAAAATTTTCCTTAACTCTGCAATCATTATAATCATCATAATTCTACAATAATCACTACCCAATAAACCCCCCACCCCGCTAAAAGTGTGATTGGTAAAATTTTTGGGGGCTTTTTCTGTTGGGTCACAATTTTAATAGACAAATGAGTTTATAAAATTGTGTGTGAGTTGAAAAGAAATGGGCATGGGCCAATAAATGGTAAAGCCTTTCTTCACTCTCAAAACATAAATGAGTTGGGAAAATGTCTCACATTGCTTGTAACTTATGTTTTGAAGTGATATATATATGGTCATAGTCATACATTTATTTAAATGGCTATAGAGAGAGGAAAGAGGGACCACACGCGCACCGCCGGCCGGCCAGCTCGAGGCTCGTGGCAATGGGCCTCCAAAGGCGCGCGTACCTTTCTTTTTGGGTAAAATTCGAAAAGGAATTGTTTGCAATTATATTCTGGGATTCAAAAGTCGCATCAAACGGTCACACTACCGGCGATTTAGTGAGTTAAGGACAGAGACCAAGTCTCGCCTTTGCAGTTAGGTTATCACGTTTATAAGATTTACATTTTCTTACTCATATCAGATCTGAAGATAAATGGTTTATGAATAGAACCAGCATCTCCCTCACAAGCATGGAGATTATTTTAGGTCACCACATGTGACGGTGAATACCTTGTCCCCTTGTGGTGATTGCGTTTCATTGATTCACCATGGAATTCATGTTCATCAGTGGTACTGGATATCTCGGTAATGGAGGAGGATTTTATGAATTCGTTCACCTAAATTGGAATTGGCATTGTGTCCTTAATGACTCAGAGAATCTCCTCCTGTCAATCCGACACTTTACAACTTACCACGTTATTGAAGAGGTATGTTTGTCTATTTATTCAATTATTTTTCGTTTTATCTTAGTGATTAGTTTTGTTTCTATGTTTCTATGGGAAAAATTGAGTTTCAGTTTTGGGTTTAGAGAAGCTTCTTGAACAATATTAAATATTTATGTGACTTGTCATGCCCATGAATTTCTGTTGTTCCATTGTGCTATCTGTCTCAGCTCGTTAGGAATTGTTCGTGGTTTATACGAGCATCACAAATTTTTGTTGCACAACTATCATGCTACCAAACCAATGTCTTGATACGATTGAAAGTATGTGAGGAGCTTTTCTCTGGTCAGGTTAACCTAACACCATAAAGCTAAGGCTGCGTGGGATTATGTGTGATGGAACCCGAGATGTCCGAGACCCCAACCCGAGCATCGATGATGACTCGGACGTATTTACGGCTGACCCGGTAGCACCTCAGATCAACCCGGGAGCCACTACTAGGAGTCGGGCTACGTCTAGAGCATGCTAACACAAGTTCAACGCATTCGCCCAAGCCGCCTTGCAGTTCCTCAATCACGACCCCTGAGACACACCCGCGAACCCGCTATCGAGCCGAGGCCACGTGGAGACTACGATCGGTTTGGAAAACCATGATCTTCTTGTCTTCACCATTACCCAAGGGTGAAGACAACCCCGTAAGATGTCAAGAGGTTATACTCTTTTTCCCCTGTTGAGTTTTGTCCCAAATGGATTTTCTCGATAGGGTTTTTAATGAGGTAGCCGTTTTGATGCCTGAGGAGTGATTCCTATGCATATTTTACTTGGAAGCTTTTGTGGACAAGCTAAACTATGCATTTTCTCCCCTGATCTATCTCAAGGAGGTTACCCCGAATAAAAACCTCATTTCCTTTATTTTTACTTTTACTTTTCACTTTTACTGGACCATGAGTTTTTACCGCGTATGTAACTCGCGTTTTGCCCCACTTGTCTAGGTCTTCCTTTGCTATAAAACGGCTGAACCAATTGTATTAGCTATAAAACGGCTGAGCCATTCACATTTGTAGGTTACGGTATTTTTATCATACAAACACTTAAAGAATTTTCTCTCATTTTAGTTCTATCGAGCCGTCGCCTCTAAATATAGAATTCCTTCAAGTCTCTTGAGCCGGACTCCATTCTTGTTGGTTTTTGCCGTATTCCGAGTCTCCCCATAGCTTGTGTATTGCTTGTCGTTCCACACTCACTCATTTAGCTAGTTCTGGAATCGAGATTCTCTTCGGTCACGGCTCCGTATCGTTCCCTATTGCTTCTCAGTCACTCGGCTCGAGCTTCTCACTGTATCGTTCCCTATTGCTTTCCAGTCACTTCGGCTCGGCTGGTACCAAGGGATCTTGGATATGGCGTAAACTGCTTAAAATAATGGATCAAGCTGCTTCTTTCCTATCAGTTGATCCAAGGATAGGAAATCTGTTTCTTTTTAGTTTGATAATTGGATGAAGATTGGTAAACTGTGGGACGTGACAGGTGGTGCAGTCCCTCACTACCTTGGTATATCTCGCAATGCCATAGTGGCAGAGGCATCAGTAGGAACAGAGTGGTCTCTTCGGTGTTCAAGAAGCAGGCGGTTCTCTACGCTTATAACCCAGATCCGAGTGGCTCCTATACCGCAGCCATTGGCTGGTATTTATGGAAGCATGATGAGACTTGGTGCGCAACACTTTCTCTGCGAGTAAGACATGGGATTTGTTGTGCCAGAGACGAATAGAGTTGCATGGAGTCGGCTAATCTGGTTGTATCAGGCAGTCCCTCGTTACTCTTTCATTATGTGGCTTGCTCTGAGGGACAGACTATCCACGGGTGCCCGATCTCAAGCCTGGGGCAACATTCAATACTGTGTTTTTTTTGGAGAGCGGGATGAGACGCGAGACCATCTCTTCTTCGCATGCCCTTACACTTACACAGTCTGGCTTTCTCTTGTTGACAAACTTCTTGGACCTTCTGTGAACCCTGACTGGTCAGACACGGTAAGCTATACCCTCACAGCTGCCTATAGCTCCATGGACTTTATTCTTCTCCATATATGCTTTCAGGCTTCTATCTACTTTCTATGCCGTGAACAAAACTCTCGCATTAACTAAAGAGGCTACTAATCGAGCTCACAACTTACTCGGCAGATAGACAAGGCAATTAGAAATCGGATCAGCTCCCTCATCAAGTATATAGCTCCACACAAGTATGAAGGCCTTCTCCGAAGGTGGTTTGAAATGCAATAGTTTTTACCTAAATTGTTTCTCCTTTTCATTCTCGCATTGTAATTAACTCTTTTTTGTTGATTAATAAATTTAAAATTTCAAACAAAAAAAACAACACAAATGACTACTTGCAAAACATGTCTCAAGACCTACTTCATTGATATTAACGGTTTGATTAATAATTGACTTAAAAGGATCAGTTAATTGGCCATATTGTTTGTTGTCAGACAAACTCAGTTTTAGACGTTATATCTTTTACATTTAGAAGTATGTATTTTCCTGATAAATTCAGGAGTATATTAAAATTTAGAAACACGTAACTTTTGAGATCGATAACTTTAGGATTATAATTTGTTTAAGTTGGTAATAAACACAAATGGCTACATGCAGCTTTTGTCTCAAGGTTAATCTTATTAAAATATATGGGTTTGATTAATAATCAAATCAAAGGGAAAAATTTATTGGCCAATATGTTTTGTTGTTTGCGGAAGCTTAGGGCTTGATGTTTTTAGGATATATTTTTTAAGTTGGACTACTTGCAGCTCACGTCTCACGACCAACTTCATTAAAGTTTACGGTATGATTAGTTATCACAGGGAGAGACATATTCTATGGAAACACACAGAGAATAACTCACGGCTGTGTTTCTCTTCTAACGGCATATGGTAACAACTCCGCGAGAAGCCAAATAAAGTCTCATGGTGCCGAGTGGTCAGGTATGCTCAGGTGGTACCTCTGTACTCCTTTATGTCGTGGCTTTCTCTGAGAAACATGTTTTCAACGATCATATGAAAGAATGGAGACTGGCCCAGAGTTGTGTTTTCTTTTGTGGTGAGCGTGACGAAATAAGAGACCATTTGTTCTTTGCATGCCCCTATACCTACACTACATGGTTGGCTGTAGGTGGGGAGTCTTTTACAGTCATCTGACACTCTAGATTGGTCGGATACATTATCTTACCTATTGATGTGATATTGGGAAGCATCAAGATCCAAGAACATGGAGTTGGTGACATCAAGGAAGCAATTGACGAACATGGAGCAAAAAGAGCTTGGAAAGCATTCATTGGACTCATGGAGTATCTCCGGAGTAAGCTATTTCATCAATCATTGCGAGTGTGACTACAACAAGTGAATAATCTGAAGGATTACTTGAGCTTTCAAGGATGGGTCAATACTTGTCTGGTCGAGATACACGCTCAAGATACTTATCATATGTCCACGAGAACCATGTACTTTTTTTTCCATTCTCTTTGGTTTTTTCCAAGTGGTTTTCCTGGAAAAGTTTTTAAAAAGGTGTATTGGGTCTCCTGTTCATTTTGCCATCATGCTAAGTCCAATCCACACTCAGACCCATCTACATCATCTCAAGACGCGACCCTTATCTCTTTATCTCTTTCTCTTATCTCATTTTCAAATTTGAACGTTGGAGTCTTTGTTTTTGCATGGTCCGCGTGATGTTACCGAAGCATGTCTTGTAAACATCCGCTCTTTATTGTCTCTTCTTCCTCTCTTCGTCTCCTTCTCTCTATATTGTATCTCGAGACTCCATTGTAACATATCTATCTTTTATCGATCAAAAAACTTTTCTAAAGAATAGATCATTGTCTCGTTTTCGTGTGATTCGAATTCGAACTCTTCGCCTTACCAAGTGGACTTCCACATCCTCTTGTAGCGATAATCATTCCATCAAATCGCTAGGTGCTCATTAATTGGGTGTAGCATCATCATTTTCACATCCTATCGTGTTCTTGACATCTTGGTGTCGATTTTGGGTTATGATCCTCACCAGAGTCATATCACCTATCCTCCACATGCCATAATGTCATGGATTACATTTTACTCCGTCTGTGCTTTCAAGCCACAATATATCACTTTTGGGGGGAAAGAAATTCAAGAAGACACACAAGGGATGGATTGATTCTTCCCGGTTGGTTCGTACTATTAACAAGGCAATACGGAACCGCATCTCCTCCTTAGTGTACGTGCATCCACACATGTTGAAAGGATTTCTTCGCTGTTGGCTCGATTCTAGATCATGATTTTTTTTTTGTTTCCTTCATTTTTATGCATAATACTCTTTTGGTACCTCTTGTACATAATATTTTTTGTTGAGCAATAAATTTAAAATTTCAAAAAATATAAAAACAAATGAACATTATACTGGCCCATATTTTCCTGTTAGACATGTATTCGATTTTAGACGTGATATATTATAAATTTAGGAGTATATTCCCCTACTAAATCTAAGAGTATATTTTAAACTTAGAAGCATGTAAGCTTAGAGCTCGATGTTTTTCGGATTTAAACTTTTTGAAGTTGTTAATATACACGAATGACTTCTTGCAGCCCATGTCTTGTGATAAATCTCAATAAAATTCATATATAAACAATCGAATGGAATCACATATTATTTGTCCATATTTTTTTGTTGTTAGACGTATTCAGTTTTAGACATGGTCTCTTTATGAATTAAGGAGTATATTACACCATAATAAAATGCCTTTACAAAGAGATCAACTCATCAAAAATTACTATTAAGTAATCACCCAAAAAGTAAAAATAAATTGAATTGTTTAACTTTATGTTTAATATGTTAGTTTTAGAAAATATACAGAAATTAATCAAAATTAAATTACATGCCTTTATAAATAAATAAACTCATCAAAATGACTAGGTAATCACCTAAAAAAATTTAAACTTTTGAATTTTTGAACTTTATGTTTAATATGTTAGATTTACAAAATATATAGAAATGAATCAAAATTAAATAACATGCCTTTTAAAAAAATCAACTCATCAACAATGACTAAGTAGTCACCCAAAAAAGTTAAAGTTTTGATTTTTTAAACTTTATGTTTAATATGTTAGATTTACAAAATATATAGAAACTAATCAAAATTAAATAGCATGCCTTTTAAATAAACCAACTCATAGAAAATGACTAAGTAATCACCCAAAATATTTTAAAATTTTGAATTTTTAAACTTTATGTCTAATATGTTAGATTTAAAAAATATATAGAAATTAATCAAAATTAAATATTAAATACTTATATTTTCAAAACCTGACCAATGACTAGCAGATCTTTGCCCAAACTGAGAGTCCAAGTGTTCAAATCTAATCCTAACCAGAGCAAAGCACATTGGTCTATTTCCTATCCAAATTTAAAAATAAATAATTTTCCCGGAACTAAAATGGAGGGAAATACGACGTTACCATATAAAAACTTGCGAAAATGACGAAAATATCCTTATAATTATCACCAAATAAATATATCTCGATTTGCGAGTAAATATATTAAAACCCCTTTCTCTTCACTTTCACATCAAACACATTACCAAAGCTAAACCCTTGAGAGATCGTTTTAGTGTGCGTCTCTTCGTTTTCCTGTCTCTTTAAATCGATCCAACAATGCTAATCTCCGGTGAAGCTCTGGCGCTTACTCCTTAATCTTCCGTTGTCTCTCTTGCTTTTTCCGCCCGATTCCTTCGTTTCTTTTTCCCGTTCGATTTCATCTGGGGCGTTTCCGTAATATCGGTGTAACCGTTATCAGAATTTTCCTGTAAGGGTATGTGTTTCGCTTTCTGTTCAGGGTTTCGAATTTCTTCTTAATTTCGTTTCTTGATCTGTCTATGAGATTATGATCTTACGAGTTTGTTTATTGTTCCTGGATTTTTTTTTTCTTGGGGTGATTTTTAAAATTTTGGTTTTGTTTATGAGGCTATGTGTTCAGTTTTCTGATTAAGTATTTGAATTTCTTTTTGTTATCCTTTCTTCATCTGTTTATGAGATTATGATCGTATGAGTGTGTTTACTGTTCTTGGAATTTTTCATCAGTTTGTTTTTTTGGGTTTTATTTTTTAATTATAAATTTGGTTCCATTTATGAGATTCTGTGTTTCTTTTTCTGATTAGGGTTTTGAATTTATTCTTCCTGAATTGTTTATCTTTAGAGGTTGTGATTTTATAATTTTTATCAGTATTTGTTTTTTTTGGATTTTATTTTTGAATCTTGAATTTGATTCATTGTGATGCTGACTGGAGTTTTTGGCTGTAGGGTTGTCTATATGGGTAAAATCTGAGAGCATTATGCCCAAACGTGAAGGGATGTCTGAAACCAAAGACGAGTGTGGTGAAAGTTGTAATACAGAGCACAAAGTTGAGATGGAGGAAGCTAATGAGTCTGGTCTTAAGGTTGAGCGTGGAAGTGACAGCTTGGTGGATGATGTAATTGAGGTGAAGGATAAGAAAACGGTCAAGGTCGCACCGCTTGATCCGGAAGTTATCGTTACTCGGAGGGTTCTACGGTCAGGCTCTGTGGCAAACGATCCAGTAAGCAGTAACAAACGTCGTAGGGCTGTAAAAAAGAAAGGAAAAGGAGATTTAAGTAAGAGTGAGGATATGGGTGAAGCTAGTGGTAGGATTTTTGTTGATGAGGTGAAAGAAGAAGTAAAACAGGAGGATGTGAAATCTCCTGTGCCGAAGGAGATTCATGGAGATAAGCTTAGATTAGATGTTGAAGAAGGGAGTTTTGAGGCACCTGGAGAAGAAGTGGAAGTTAAACGCAAAAGAGGAAGGCCTCGAAAGTATGGTATCAGCAGTCAATCTGATGTTACTGGCTCAATCTCAAACTGTAAACTTGAGATAACATTGGATAAGAAGGAAGAACTTGTAACAGATGATAACGTTGTGGATCTTACTGGCGGAAGCTCTTCTAATGAAGAGCAAGGAGAATATGCTGAAGCTAAAGAGATTCCTGGAGCTGAATTTGGGACCCAGGCGAAGGTTGAAATCCAGGATGACAGATCAGATGATGGAAAGAGGAATGCCGAGCCACAAGTTAAACGTAAGCGGGGAAGGCCGAGAAAGTATGTTATCAGCAGTCAATCTGATGTTACTGACTCAATCTCAAACTGTAAACTTGGGATATCTTTGGATAAGAAGGAAGAACTTTTAACGGATGATAACGTTGTGGATCTTACTGGCGGAAGCTCTTCTAATGAAGAGCAAACAGAAGTAAAAAGGAATGCCGAGCCACAAGTTAAGCTTGATAGAACAGATGATGGAAAGGGGAATGCTGAGCCACAAGTTAAACGTAAGAGAGGAAGGCCAAGAAAGTTACAGATAAGCAGTCAATCTGATGAGAGCCCCTCTAACACAAACTGTAAACTTGTGAAAACTCCAGATGCAAGTAGCCAGCCGATTGTTGAAGGACTTTGTTTGAAACGTAAGCGTGGTAGACCTCGAAAGACCAAGGAGACGACTGGTGATCTGTACATTAAAAAGGACGACGTCAACTGTATGCCTGGGAGTGTCCTAATAACGTCTGACCAGAGTGTGAGTGATTCTATTGATCAATCCAGGAGACCAGAAAGTAACTGTGGTGGCAGCGCTAAGGGACCTGAGTCAGATGGACGCAATTGCGAGGGAAGGAAGATGGCTCGTAAACGTGGGAGACCTGCAACACCACAGAACAAGAAGGAATCAGGGGAGGCAGATGAATCAGATTGTAAAGAAGAGATGAGACTGAATCTTCGTGAAAGTTCCTTAGAGCCACAGCACAGCAATCCCTTGGCTGATGCCGAAAGGAAGATTGGAGAACAAGATAATAAGCAAAATGATGAGAGTGTGAGTGACTCTATTGATGAATCCATGAGACCAGAAAGTAACTGTGATGGCAGGGCTAAGGGACCTGAGTCAGATGGAGGCAACTGCGAGGGAAGGAAGATGGTGCGTAAGTGTGAAAGACCTGCAACACCACAGAAAAAGAAGAAATCATGGGAGGCAGATGAATCAGATTGTAAAGAAGAGATGAGAGTGCAACTTCGTGAAAGTCCCTTAGAGCCACAGCACAGAAATCCCTTAACTGATGGCGAAAGGAGGACTGGAGAACAAGAAAATAAGCTAAATGACCAGACTGTGATCGACTCTACTGATGAATCCATGAGACCAAAAAGTAACTGTGGTGGCAAGGATAAGGGACCTGAGTCAGTTGGAGGCAGTTGCAAGGGAAGGAGGATGGCACGTAAACGTGGCAGACCTGCAACACCATGGAAAAATAAGGAATCGGGGGAGGCAGATGAATCAGAATGTAAACCAAAGAAGAGACTGAAACTTGGTGAAAGTTCCTCAGAACCACAGCAAAGCAATCCCTTAACTGATGGCGAAAGGAGTATCGGAGAACAAGAGAATAAGCGAGATGAAGCTGGAAGACGATCTATATCAAAATCTAAGAAAATGCTGAGTGACCGAATTCTACAGTTACTTCTAGCTGCTGGTTGGACTGTTGAATACAGACCCCGAAATGGGAGAGCTTATCAAGATGCTGTTTATCTTAATCCTGAGGGAAAGACTCACTGGTCAGTGACTAAGGCTTATCATGTTTATAAAAAACATCTGGAAAGCAGCATGAATGGTCAAATGGATTCCACCGCTGGTTCTGGTTTGGGCTTGCTACCAGAAGAGGAACTTCACCTATTAGGGAGAAAATCTCAGAAAAAAAGGTGTGATAAAGGTAAGCCGCACAGGCCAAAATCGAAGGATGGAGATGCTAATGAAAACATGGTCTCAACAAAGGGATTAAAAGCGAAGAGACAAAAAGGGAGTCATGGGTCAGTCAGAAAAATAAAGAGGGAAGTAAAACAGAAAAGAAAACGTTGTGCTCCGTCAGCTCGTAGTTCTTTGAAGGATGCAGATTTCAAGGAGAATGGGTACATTTTCTTTGATGGGAAACGCACAATACTGGGTTGGCTGATTGATTCAGCCATTGTGCCACTCAATGGAAAAGTTCTGTGCATGGACTCCAATAAGACACAAGTGCTTCTAGAAGGGAGAATTACAAAAGAGGGTGTTCGATGCAACTGCTGCGACGAAGTTTTCTCTGTCCTCGATTTTGAGGTTCATGGTGGAGGGAAACACAACCAGCCATTCAAAAGTCTGTATTTAGAGGGTGGGGATTCTCTCTTGCAGTGCCTTCTTGATTCTTTGAATAAACAAAGCGAACCACAAAAGAAAGGGTTCCATTTCGTGGACTTTGGTGGGGATCCAAATGATGATACATGTGGTATTTGTGGGGATGGGGGAGATCTTATCTGCTGTGATGCGTGCCCGGCAGCATTCCATCAGAGCTGCTTGGACATAAAAGTAAGTTGCTCCTTACGATGTGAAATTTTCTTTGTATTGTTGTTAGAATCCGTTCCGTTTATAGACCATTTAAAATTATAAATAAGGTATGTTGAAGTCTTTATTTGATGAAGAGGCTTATTTGTTCGGTTTCTTCTTTCCTAACTGCAGAAATTCCCTTCTGGTGCCTGGTTTTGTTGCTACTGCTCATGCAAATTTTGCGAGAAAGTTGAGGCAGTTAATCATGACACTGAAACTCTACCCCCCTTATCGAGTTGCCGCCTATGTGAAGAGAAATGTATGAACTACGACACCCTAATACCATTTTATCTATTACTTACATTTATGTATATGGTCCTGTTAAACTTCTTCCAATGTATTTTTGGGCTCTAACAATTTTCCTCCATATTCGTGCAGATCACCAAACATGCATCAACCAAGATGGCTTGGTGCCTGGTCAAGAGAATGCTGATTCATTTTGTGGAAAACACTGTCAAGAGGTAGTCTTTCTTTTTTCACTTTACTTACAGTTTGCTGAAATTTTTTTGGAAGTTAGTAAATGCATTTTACAATTGTCACCTGAAAGAGGATCAGGTTAAGTTTTTGGACTATATAATATGGATTTTGAATAGGGAAAGAGGTCTCTCTGGCTCTCTGGCGTCAATATTAATTCTTAAGTGAGAAGTCTATATAGGAATATTTGGATGTTAGAATAATACGTGGCTAGGAGGTTTATCAACAATAGGCTCTAAGTAACATTAAAGTCGCATGGATTATCTGGCAACCAATTGCGTGATGTCTTACAATTATATGATTATTGTAATTTGGGAATATGTTACTACATTGGGCGCTGATTATTTCTTTTATTTTCCTAGTTATTTGAGGAACTTCAGTTACTCATCGGAGTAAAACACCAACTGCCTGAGGGCTTCTCCTGGACATTCCTTCGCCGCTATGAGCTACCTACTGAGGTTTCCGATTGTGAAACATCTGAGAAGATTGCATATAACGCGAAAATGGCTGTTGCATTTTCTGTTATGGATGAGTGTTTTTCACCTTTTGTTGATCACAGGAGTGGAGTCAACCTGCTTCAAAACATTGTTTATAATTTTGGGTAAGCGCATTCATAAAACCTGTCCTTACATGCTTCTGTATTGTTTAATTTGTTTTCCCTTTTCGTGCAAGATGATGTCTATGTTAATCTTTTGAACCTAACTAATTGTATTGACAAAGATGTAAACAGTTGATATGCTATTAGATTTATATTTAACCTTTTCCTGTTGTTTTGTAGGTCAAACTTCCATCGGTATAATTTCAGCAATTTTCTCACTGCTGTTTTGGAGAGGGGTGATGAAGTCATTGGTGTGGCGTCTATCAGGTATGTCTGTGGTATCATTAAATTGAATGCATGGGATAATAAGTTTCTAGTCTTAACATAGCGATGAAAGCCAATTAAGCATTACCTTAATGATAGGAATGAGCCTACATCAATCTTATATGACCTTTGGGTAAAAATTTCCCAAAAGCTTGCTCATGGGTTTGGGTGCCCTTATGTCTTTATATAGTATTGATTTATGTCAGTTATTAATCCAGTATATGGATAAATAAAATTAATTATTCATGTTCAGTTCATTAATTATTAACCGAATGTGGCAATGATGTCAGTTGTCTCTTGTGCTTATTGAATGATATATTGAGCAAACTAATTTCTGTTGCGTGTACATCATATATAATAAGCTTTCTACCCATTTAGTCATAATACTTCCTTTTGTTCTGTAAATTTGGAGAATTCTTATACTTGATAGAACAGACTACATGTTGAGACGATATGATCTTAAACGTTGTTTGATTGAAACTCTGTTGCTGGGTTCTTAATAATTGAGAATAGTATCTGTATTGCTGTGTATATGAATGAGCTTTTTCCCTTAAAAAATTTCAGGATCCATGGCAATCAACTGGCAGAAATGCCGTTTATCGGAACCCGCTCCATGTACAGGCGTCAAGGGATGTGTCGTCGACTAATGGACGGCATTGAATCTGTAAGCCCTACTCCACATCTTGTCATATCTTAATTTTTTTTTCTTTCTATTTCCTTTATTAGTTTGGTGGTTATTTACATTAAAGTTCTTTGTTTATTGCTCTCAAGTGTTAGTTGCCATATCTGAACAAAATTGACTTTTTTGGATAGTTGATGCAAATTTATCAAGCTTATTTTCAGTGTGCCATATGTCTTGATTTTGGCTATGTATCTCAGTCTTCCTTTTCTGTTTGATTTAGATTTCATTATGTGTTCACAATTTCTGAAGATCCATATTACATTTGCTTTGTTATCAGGCGCTCAGCTCTCTCAAAGTAGACAAATTAGTCATACCAGCGGTGCAAGATCTGATTGATACGTGGACTTTAGGCTTTGGCTTCAGGCCTATTAATGAATCAGGGAAGAAAACAAATAAGAATCTGAACTTGCTGGTGTTCCCTGGTGTAGACATGCTAGAGAAATCAGTGCTTAAGGAGAAGATTGCTGACTCAATTGTGCCCTCCTCTAACGGTACTAATTCAGTTTCCCATGTCATCTAACTTTTCAATATCATGCTTGTGTCTGTCAACTAACGTAAACCTACTCCAGGTTCTCTGCCGTTGGCACCTGAGACGAGCTTGCATGTAGATGTTGAGGAAACTAAACCTGTGGAGTCTAAAGACTCGGCTGACGAGCGAAATAGTGCAACTGCTGATGATGTTGAGAATGTTGAAGAGGGAGATAATGATACAGAATCTAATCTGAAGTTACCTAACAATGACTTGGAGAAGAAAGAAGAGACAGGGACCCTGACAGTTCCTGATGAAGTTGATGATTCCCATGCGGATCAAACTGATACAAAAAAGCAGGAAAGTGATGACTTAGAAGATAAGAAGCTCCTATCTGATGATGATGATGCTGGAGGTAAAGCTGAAGGTTCCGAGGAGTCAGATGAACAGTCCGACTGTGTCCTAATAGATAATCCTCCACCACTTAGTAATGGTGGTACAGCGATTGACAACAAAAACTTAGCAGTAAAGAGAGAAGTGACTTCGACATTGCGAGTATCACCCCGACTGATGCAAAGGTCATGGAGAACATCGCGGGTGAAGTAGAGATGTATACAGGTGTGTTTGAGGTTCATTGCATAGACGTAGCTTTTGGTTTTCTTGTGCATATGACCAGCCTTAACGCATTTTTTCTGAAGATGAAAGCAGCTCTTAGCTATTTCCGGGTGACAACGGAATGGCGCAGATGAAAGAAAAATAGTTAAAATTCTACAGTGGTTAGTAGTTACATTAGTGACTCATTGAGCAAGCAAGAGTTCAGTAACATTGCACTGCTCAATGCTTACTAGATTTCTTTTGTTAATTTTTGGGGAAGTAAACAATTTCTTTCATCTGAATTTTTTGTAATATTAACATTTGAGCTGCTTCATCATATATTTATATATTGTCACAAACATCTTCTGGCTTATGAGTTACTAGTTATTGTGATGTTTATTTTCTCTTCTAGTCGAAATGACCAATTTCGAATTGTATTTTTTGTCTTCATGGTAGGACAATATCTTTTATTTACATTGCCAGATATTGATAACGTTGAGACTGCAGAATATATAGTAATCTTTTTTTCAACCACAATCCTGAAGTTGATTTCACTCTTGTTGCGATTGTAAAGTAATATCTGATAGTTTGTTTGTCCTGTAAGTGGATTCCACTTTGTGGCGAATTCTCGTGGGCTTTGTTGCGTGTAATTAGTGGGGGGTGATTTCCGAGGTGGCTCCTACGCATTCTCGTTGGGTGTTTTGTTTCGGGCATAGTGTGCAATGGTGCTTAAAGCAGTTCATTGTTACGGTGAGGGATGGTTCTGTGTGAAGCTCCAATGGGGTTTCGATGTCGAATAGAGGCGGCGATTCAGTCTTGCCGGTTATTCCGCACTCGTGGGAGATGATTCTTGTAGTTTTCTAAGTTTGGGAATGGCGGCTGGAGGCAGCTTCTCTGACTGCCTGTAGAGCTCCCGTGCCACCGGGTGCAGTCTTAATCCGGTATACCGGTCCCATTTTTGGCTTAGTCGTCGGAGAAGCTGTAGGCGTGCTCATTTCTGAGGGTTTGAGAGTGGCCTCGGGTGGGGATTGCTCGTGGCAACGACGATGAGGACTCAAGCTCTTAAGAGCTCTGGCAATCACGCGATTGTCGAAGCCTCACCGCTCGGAATAAGTGTTTCTTCTTCTTAATCAGGGACCTGCTGGATAGTTTCTCGCGTGTGCTCTTCTTGTTGTGTTTTGTCCGTTTTTTTTTTGCTTGTTGTAAACGAATTTTTGTTGTAGATTTTTGGTCTTATTGTCCTCTCCAACACTGTGACCAGTTCTTCGTGTGCCAAGAGGTTTCTAACACTGGAGAAAGATCTAAACCCTCGGTCCGGTCTAGAAAAGGTAATCCAAGAGATGGGTAAGGCGGAAATCAACCTACAACTCCCAAATGCAAACCACCTAGAACCTCAGGGATCGAAATGAAAACCACCAGAACCTTTCATCGACAAGAAGCCCTACCCCTGAACTGTATGCCAATTTCTGCTACGTAGCAAAGTTTTGAACGAAACATCGGCAATGGTCCGATTACCCTTATCTAAGCCTCCTCTCCTGTCCTCTAGTAGATCCAGACACAAAACCAAAAAAAATTAGCACTGATCCTCTGAGCCCTCCACCTGCTACAGCTCTGCTTCAACGCCGGTTACTCCAGCATCAGCACCACCGGAGAAGGTAAGGCCAAACCACTCATTCAAACTCACACATGCAAACAAAGAAGTTTAGGATATAGTTCTACAAGAATATAACCCCTGACGACTCTAAGTGACGGCCATTGGAGAGAACGAATAAAATAATTTCTTTGAAGCTCGTGTTTTCGGTGTTAGAATTTTTTTGTAATGACTGGACTCCAAAAATTTAAATTTTCATATTATTTAATCGGTAATCTTTGATCATATTATTAATAAATTGACATGTTTTAAACAAAAATAAAAATGAAATTCCTTTTTTTTTTCTACGAAAGTCATTTACTTAAGAAGTATATTAGATGGTTTTAATTTAATAGGTTTTTCATTTAACAATTTAGTTGAGAAGTTTGCAACGGAACAACAGATACATGAAGGAATTTTGTTAAGAAAATCATGAGCTACCTATTATCTGATCTTATTTTATAAATTTGGATTGCACTCACCAAAAGCCAACACATGTCAAAATTATAACTCACAAAATCTTGACATGTCACTTATCATTCAAATCTTGCCAAATCTTGCCACGTATCAAATTATAAAAATCTTATACAAAGAAAAAATTAACAGAAAAAAGAAATTCAATAATTGTTAATATATCAAATTATTAATTAAAATCTATAAATACTAACAAAAAAAAGGTAAAAAAGGAAAGTTTTTTAAGAAAAGAAAAAAAAGAATCACAAAAATATTAAATTATCTAATCAATAACTAAATTTTTAAAAATACATTTAAAATAAATACAAAAAGTATAAAAGTGTAGTTTTTTAAAAGTAAAATCACAAAATTGTTAATTTAACTAATCAATAATTAAAATTATGAAATATATTTTTAAAAAATACCAAACAAAATTTTTACCTAAATTTAATTTATTTGCAATGTTAGTTTTTCAAGTTTTATGGTCTTCTACTAAATTACTAATATTGTTGTTATTTATTTTTAATTATTTTATAATATTAGTTAGATATGGATATGTGTATGATATAGTGCATATTATTTTGATCTGAAAGTTTTGACTTCTATTAATTTATATGGAGTAGACATGAAGTTAGAATCAGATTTTTAATATGATTAAAAATTGAGTTAAATTGTATAGCAAAATCAAGTGTGTATGAAGAAAAGCTGATTTAACAAAAAAGTTAATAACCTCATGTATACTCCATATAAATTAATAGAAATCAAAACTTTTATATCAAAATAATGTGTATTTTTTCTGAAACTTTTGGTTAATTTTAGGTATTTTAGTTATTTGATATAGAAGTAATTGATATATTCGGGTTTATAATTGTTGGATAATTGAGTTATATCTAGTATAAATATTATTAATATTTTTAGATAAATATTGTATTTACGAGTATTTTGGATATCCATTCGGTTTTTGATTCGTTTTACTTCATGTTTGGTCTTTCGGATATAAGAATTTAGGATCTATTTGGACCTTTTTTGGATTAGTAACCATTTTCAGTTTGGTTTTGGTTTAGTTTTTTGAGTTTTTTAGTTTTTGTCCACGCTATCTATACATGGTAGTCGGAAAAAACAACAACAAGTGTGAACCAAAAGGTTTTGGACATTATATAGATTTTTAATATTTTTATAAGAAAATTTTAATATAAAAAGTTAATAAATTTATTCATGTAGAAAAGTAAAATTTTATAAATGACTATTTTCTTTAATAAAACATGAATCTACATTTTTTTTCTAAAACAATTAAAAATATATTACAGATAATAAATATTTAATTGAATAAAAATAATTTATTTTAAAATTTAAAACTGGTCCATCGGAAAAATCCTTATCTAATTTTATATAAAAGATTAGTTTATAAATATACATATCAACCTACACATAGTATGAGACAGTAGCGGCGAAGACCTTAGCGTGTTGAAAAATCTAGTTAACACTAATCTACATAAACTGATTCCAAATAGGTATAAATATATATATAGCCTAATATACTGAAGATTACAAATAGTTAACTAGACCGGATTAATATGAACATAGCCTAACAACTACTTAATAATGTCGGAAATTGTTTGAATTAAAAACGTGAATAGAAGTGACCAATCAATTAGTAACCGCATCACAGTCAAACTGACAATCGATCTCTATGTTTTACTTGTTTTGATGAAGCAGCTGACAGGAAGCAAGATTCACAGAAGACAATGAGACGAGCTTTGAATCCATATACACACAAATATGGACAAGAAGAAACATTATTACACATCGTAAAATTAGAAAGTATATAATATAAGCAAGCTAAACATTAAAACAGAAATATGCATACGTGTCATAAAGTCACTTATGGAGTGACAAGAGACTTATTTTATTTAAAAATACAAACAGTTTTGCACCAGAGTTTTGGAAAATTAACATGGGAAGTAACAGATACATCTGAAATATGGGAAGATATAGTTGCAAGATCCATGTCGTGCTCCCTGGAGGTTAATGCACTGATTGTTGCATGCACTACTGCTTCCACAAGCTCCAGACCATGTTCCACTTGGTCTCTCGCAATACTTCTGTCCTTGTGCTTCCACCATTGTTGGTGCTTCTACATTTATATGTATTTATCAAGGTTAATTACTGGTTCTTAATTAGCAAATAATATTATTATTGTTCAAGGTGACCTAAAATCTAGTGAGTTAAGAAATTCCATGGACCAAATATTTTTATATGCTACAATCTAATATAAATAGAATATTTCTATCATATTCCTATTGAATTTTTATTTTTTAGGAGTAGGATTATAATATATTGAGAACTATACGATTGTTATAGAGTTTGTGAGATAATATTCACAAAATTAATAAAGAAAACCCTAGAAAAGAAGTGTTAAGCTAAATTCTTGATGTATATGAAATAATCATTACTTACCGAAAGAAGCAAATAGAACAAGAGCAACGAAAAGAAAGGAAATGATGGAGGCAAACTTAGCCATGATTTTTACTCTTTTTTATTTGTTTTGAATGTGTAGATGTGTAGTGTTAGGAAATAAGCATAGTATCAAGCTCTATTTATAGTGAAATGATTGTGACTTTTCATGGTACAGTAAATATGTTAACCCCACAAATTATACACATACTGCCTTCTAGTACAACAGAAGATAAAATGTTTGACTTGTTCAATTGGTGGCTGGTTTCTTAATGTGGGCTCCTAATTGATGACTTGTTCAATTTTCGGGTTTGAGTCGGTATCATTCACAAGGGCTGCTGCCTGCTGGTTAACCCCACAAATGATACACATACTGCCTTCTAGTACAACAGATGATAAAATGTTTGACTTGTTCAATTGGTGGCTGGTTTCTTAATGTGGGCTCCTAATTGATGACTTGTTCAATTTTCGGGTTTGAGTCGGTATCATTCACAAGGGCTGCTGCCTGCTGGTTAACCCCACAAATGATACACATACTGCCTTCTAGTACAACAGATGATAAAATGTTTGACTTGTTCAATTGGTGGCTGGTTTCTTAATGTGGGCTCCTAATTGATGACTTGTTCAATTTTCGGGTTTGAGTCGGTATCATTCACAAGGGCTGCTGCCTGCTGGTTAACCCCACAAATGATACACATACTGCCTTCTAGTACAACAGATGATAAAATGTTTGACTTGTTCAATTGGTGGCTGGTTTCTTAATGTGGGCTCCTAATTGATGACTTGTTCAATTTTCGGGTTTGAGTCGGTATCATTCACAAGGGCTGCTGCCTGCTGGTTAACCCCACAAATGATACACATACTGCCTTCTAGTACAACAGATGATAAAATGTTTGACTTGTTCAATTGGTGGCTGGTTTCTTAATGTGGGCTCCTAATTGATGACTTGTTCAATTTTCGGGTTTGAGTCGGTATCATTCACAAGGGCTGCTGCCTGCTGGTTAAATTGACTTAAACAAGAAGGTAATTAATAGGTTCATGTGTTTCAAAATAAGATTTTTGATGAAACACGTGTACATAAAAAAAAAAAGAATCGTGATAGAAACAAATTTGACATTCCTAGAAAAATACTGACCAAAAGAGAAAAAAAAAAAAACTCATTCTTGAGATTTAAATATTTTGTTTGTTTAAGTTTTATTCAAAACACGTATAAATTTAGCCTCAGCCTCTATATTTGTTTGATTTTTCGTTTCTTTTTATCGGTGTAAAAATTAAAGCTTACAAAATAACATCCATATAAAATATATATAAATACAACTAGATTACTTTTACGTATATTATGATTCAAATGAAATTCATAGGTTTGATATTATATCTTGTTTGATCATATTTATTTTTGTAAGGTATTAAAAGTGAATCTTCGGACATAATATGTAAAACTAGATTATTTGAGAACATCTAGTCATCTAACTATATAATTTGTATTAATACCTCTGTTTGTTCTTAAAATATTTTTCTGATATATTTGTAGCCAGCTTACCCCACAAGTTAAAATTTACATATTAAAATGTTTTTAATTAAGAGAAAACATTAAAACTTATTTCATTTATACTGGCAAATATGATTTAACAGAAAGAAAATTTAAAAACCGTTAAACTATTAAATTTTTAGGCCATCAGATTTAATCTAGGGTTTCGATTCCAAATAAAATACATTTTTTTTCTTCTCATTTTCTTTTCTTGTTCAACTCCAAAAAATTGAATAATTTTAGAATTCCTTCAAACTTTTTGGATTCATTTGATTCTCTCAACCAAATTATTAATTAAAATAATTCAAGGTTATTCCAACCACTATAATATTTTAATAAAATATTTATTGAAACACTTCAGGAAAATATTTATCAAACATAAAACAACTCAACTAGATATTTATTTACAAAAAAACAAACACTTAAGTTAAATTGTTATCTAATCGATTCTCATAAATTTGATATTTGAAAAGATGACATCTATATTTTGTTGATATAACTAAGGTTTATATTCCTAGATTGTATAAAACGATTTAAATTAGCCAGCTAACCCCACAAGTTAAAATTTACATAATAAAATGTTTTTAAACAAAAGAAAACATAAAACCTGATTTCATTTATAATGGTCAAATATGATTTAACAAAAAGAAAATTCAAAAACCGTTATACTATTAAATTTTTAGGCCATCAGATTTAATCTAGGGTTTCGATTCCGAATAAATACAAATTTATTTTTATCATTTTCTTTTCTTGTTCAACTCCAAAAAATTGATTAATTTTATAATTCCTTCAAATTTTTGTGGGTTCATTTGATTATCTCAACTAAATTATTAATTAAAATAATTTAAGATTATTCCAACCACTATAATCTTTTAATAAAATATTTATTGAAACACTTCAGGTAAATACTTATCAAACAAAAAACCCCTCAACTAAATATCCATTTACTAAAAAAAAAAAACACTTAAGTTTGATTGTTATCTAATCGATTCTCATATATTTGATCTTTGAAAAGATGACATCTATATTATGTTGTAGACAAAAATACCAAGAAAACATGATGCAATATATTTAGAATATAATACGATGAATTGATTATAACTAAGGTTTATAATCCTAGATTGTATAAAACGATTTAAATTAGTTAAACACATCTAATTTTTAGGAGTTAAATATATATGAAATAAAAAAAGGAGAATGAGAACCAACAATTTTTTTTAGTTTACACGATTTTAATATTTTTAAATTGTGATTAGCAACTTTTGAATATCCATATAGTCTTTAAGCAAACAAAATGTTGTTTTAACAAGTAACAACACAGATTATTGACCTTTTTATATAATTTAATTTATTTTTTGATAAAAAAATCCTAACCCGCACAAAGATGCGGATTGCAAAGTTGAAATCGGGTAACATACCAGTTAACAGACAACTTAAGACTAAATAAATGAACTAATCGCTGGTGAGGGAGAGTCCTCTCCAACACTGTGAACAGTTCTTTGTGTGCCAAGAGGTTTCTAACAGTGGAGAAGGATCCAAACCCACGGTCCAGTCTAGAAAAGGTAATCAAAGAGATGGGAAAGGCGGAAATCAACCTACAACTCCCAAATGCAAACAACCTAGAACCTCAGGGATCGAATTGAAAACCACCAGAACCTTTCATCGACAAGAAGCCCTACCCTGAACTGTATGCCAATTTCTGTTTCGTAGCAAAGTTTTGAACGAAACAACAACATTGGTCCGATTACCCTTATCTAAGCCTCCTCTGCTTTCCTCTAGTAGATCCAGACACAAAACCAAAAAAAATTACCACTGAACTCTGAGCCCTCCACCTGCTACAGCTCTGCTTCGGCGCCGCTTACTCCAGCATCAGCACCCCCGGAGAAGGTAAGGCCGAACCACTCATTCAAACTCACACATGAAAACAAATAAGTTTAGGATATAGATCTACAAGAATATAACCCCTCTAACAGTGTCGACTCTAAGTGACGGCCATTGGAGAGAACAAAGAAAATAATTTCTTCGAAGCTCGTGTTTTCAGTGTTAGAATTTTTTGGTAACAACTGAACACCAAAAATCTAAGTTTTCATATTATTTAATCGATATATTTTAATCAAATTATTAATAAACTGACATGTTTTTAAAAAATATGAAAATGAAAGGTTTTATTTTTTTAACCAAAATCATTCACTTAAGAAGTATATTAGATGATTTTAACCTAATAGGTTTTTCATTTAACAATTTAGTTGAGAAGTTTGCAACGGAGCAGCAGATACATGAAAAGATTTTGTTAATAAAATCATGAGCTACCTATTATCTTATTTTATATAAAAGATTGGTTTTATATATATGCATATCAACCTATAGTAGGTGACAGCAGCGGCGAAGACCTTAGCGTGTTGAAAAATCTAGTTAACACTAACCTACAGAAACTGATTCCAAATAGGTATAAATATAAATAGCCTAATATACTAAAGATTACAAATAGTTAACTTGACCGAATTAATATGAACATAGCCTAACAACTACGTAACAATGTCGGAAATTGTTCGAATTAAAAACGTGCACAGAAGTGACCAATCAATTATTAACCGCATCACAATCAAACTGACAATCGATCTCTATGTTTTAAGTGTTTTGATGAAGCAGCTGTCAGGAAGCAAGATTCAGAGAAGACAATGAGACAAGCTTTGAATCCATATGCACACAAAATGGGATAAGAAGAAACAATATTACGTACACATCGTAAAATTTGAAAGTATATCATATAAGCAAGCCAAACAATAAAACAGAAACATGCATACGTGTCATAAAGTCACTCATGGAGTGACAAGAGACTTATTTTATTTAAAATTACAAACAGTTTTGCACCAAAGAGTTTTGGAAAATTAACATGGGAAGTAACAGATACATCTGAAATATGGGAAGATATAGTTGCAAGATCCATGTCGTGCTCCCTGGAGGTTAATGCACTGATTGTTGCATGCACTACTGCTTCCACAAGCTCCAGACCATGTTCCACTTGGTCTCTCGCAATACTTCTGTCCTTGTGCTTCCACCATTGTTGGTGCTTCTACATTTATATGTATTTATCAACGTTAATTACTGGTTCGTAATTAGCAAATAATATTATTATTGTTCAAGGTGACCTAAAAATCTAATGTTAAATGGACTCTTACACGAGTGAGTTAAGAAATGCCAAGGATCAAATATTTTTATATGCTACAATCTAATATAAATAGAATATTTCTATCATATTCCTATTGAATTTTTATTTTTTAGGAGTAGGATTATAATATATTGAGAACTATACGATTGTTATAGAGTTTGTGAGATAATATTCACAAAATTAATAAAGAAAACCCTAGAAAAGAAGTGTTAAGCTAAATTCTTGATGTATATGAAATGATCATTACTTACCGAAAGAAGCAAATAGAACAAGAGCAACGAAAAGAAGGGAAATGATGGAGGCAAACTTAGCCATGATTTTTACTCTTTTTTATTTGTTTTGAATGTGTAGATGTGTAGTGTTAGGAAATAAGCATAGTATCAAGCTCTATTTATAGTGAAATGATTGTGACTTTTCATGGTACAGTAAATATGTTAACCCCACAAATTATACACATACTGCCTTCTAGTACAACTGAAGATAAAATGTTTGACTTGTTCAATTGGTGGCTGGTTTCTTAATGTGGGCTCCTAATTGATGACTTGTTCAATTTTCGGGTTTGAGTCGGTATCATTCACAAGGGCTGCTGCCTGCTGGTTAACCCCACAAATGATACACATACTGCCTTCTAGTACAACAGATGATAAAATGTTTGACTTGTTCAATTGGTGGCTGGTTTCTTAATGTGGGCTCCTAATTGATGACTTGTTCAATTTTCGGGTTTGAGTCGGTATCATTCACAAGGGCTGCTGCCTGCTGGTTAACCCCACAAATGATACACATACTGCCTTCTAGTACAACAGATGATAAAATGTTTGACTTGTTCAATTGGTGGCTGGTTTCTTAATGTGGGCTCCTAATTGATGACTTGTTCAATTTTCGGGTTTGAGTCGGTATCATTCACAAGGGCTGCTGCCTGCTGGTTAAATTGACTTAAACAAGAAGGTAATTAATAGGTTCATGTGTTTCAAAATAAGATTTTAGATGAAACATGTGTACATAAAAAGAAAAAGAATCGTGATAGAAACAAATTTGACATTCCTAGAAAAATACTGACCAAAAGAGAAAAAAAAAAAAAACTCATTCTTGAGATTTAAATATTTTGTTTGTTTAAGTTTTATTCAAAACACGTATAAATTTAGCCTCAGCCTCTATATTTGTTTGATTTTTCGTTTCTTTTTATCTGTGTAATAATTAAAGCTTACAAAATAACATCCATATAAAATATATAAATACAACTAGATTACTTTTACGTATATTATGATTCAAAATGAAATTCATAGGTTTGATATTATATCTTGTTTGATCATATCTATTTTTGTAAGGTATTAAATGTGAATCTTCGGACATATTTATTTGTCCTTTAACCCCACAAATTAAAATGTAAAACTAGATTATTTGAGAACATTTAGTCATCTAACTATATAGTTTGTATTAATACCTTTGTTTGTTCATAAAATATTTTTTTTCTGATATATTTGTAGCCAGCTAACCCCACAAGTTAAAATTTACATATTAAAATGTTTTTAAATAAGAGAAAACATTAAAACTGATTTCATTTATACTGGTCAAATATGATTTAACAAAAAGAAAATTCAAAAACTGTTATACTATTAAACTTTCAGGCTATCAGATTTAATCTAGGGTTTCGATTCTGAATAAAATACAAATTTCTTCTCATTTTCTTTTCTTGTTCAACTCCAAAAAATTGATTAATTTTAAAACTCCTTCCAATTTTTTGTGGATTCATTTGATTCTCTCAACCAAATTATTAATTAAAATAATTCAAGATTGTTCCTACAGCTATAACCTTTTAATAAAATATTTATTGAAACACTTCAGGTAAATATTTATTAAACAAAAAACCCCTCAACTAAATATTCATTTACTGGAAAAAAAAATCAAAAAACAATTAAGTTAGATAGTTATCTAACCAATTCTCATATATTTGATCTTTGAAAAGATGACATCTATATTTTGTTGTAGACAAAAAAGAATATTTTTGTTTGTTTTAAAATACCAACAAAACATGATGCAATGGATTGAGAATATAATACGATGAATTGATATAACTAAGGTTTATAATCCTAGATTGTATAAAACATTTAAATTAGTTAAACACATCTATTTTTTAGGAGTTAAATATATATGAAATAAAAAAAGGAGAATGAGAACCAACAAATTTTTTTAGATTACACGATTTTAATATTTTTAAATTGTGATTATCAACTATTGAATATCCATATAGTCTTTAAGCAAACAAAATGTTGTTTTAACAAGTAACAACACAGATTATTGACCTCTTTATATAATTTAATTTATTTTTTGATAAAAAAATCCTAACCCGCACAAAGTTGCGGATTGCAAAGTTGAAATCGGGTAACATACCAGTTAACAGACAACTTAAGACTAAATAAATGAACTAATCGCTGGTGAGGGAGAGTCCTCTCCAACACTGTGAACAGTTCTTTGTGTGCCAAGAGGTTTCTAACAGTGGAGAAGGATCCAAACCCACGGTCCGGTCTAGAAAAGGTAATCAAAGAGATGGGAAAGGCGGAAATCAACCTACAACTCCCAAATGCAAACAACCTAGAACCTCAGGGATCGAATTGAAAACCACCAGAACCTTTCATCGACAAGAAGCCCTACCCTGAACCGTATGCCAATTTCTGTTTCGTAGCAAAGTTTTGAACGAAACAACAACGTTGGTCCGATTACCCTTATCTAAGCCTCCTCTGCTTTTCTCTAGTAGATCCATACACAAAACCAAAAAAAAATACCACTGAACTCTGAGCCCTCCACCTGCTACAGCTCTGCTTCGACGCCGCTTACTCCAGCATCAATACCCCCGGAGAAGGTAAGGCCGAACCACTCATTCAAACTCACACATGAAAACAAAGAAGTTTAGGATATAGATCTACAAAAATATAACCCCTCTAACAGTGTCGAATCTAAGTGACGGCCATTGGAGAGAACAAAGAAATTAATTTCTTCGAAGCTCGTGTTTTCATATTATTTAATCGATAGTCTTTAATCAAATTATTAATACACTGACATGTTTTTAAAAAATATGAAAATGAAAGGTTTTATTTTTTTAACCAAAATCATTTACTTAAGAAGTATATTAGATGGTTTTAACCTAATAGGTTTTTCATTTAACAATTTAGTTGAGAAGTTTGCAAAGGAACAGCGAATACATGAAGAAATTTTGTTAATAAAATCGTGAGCTACCTATTATCTTATTTTATATAAAAGATTGGTTTATAAATATGCATATCAACCTACACATAGTAGGCGACAGCGCGGCGAAGACCTTAGCGTGTTGAGAAATCTAGTTAACACTAACCTACAGAAACTGATTCCAAATAGGTATAAATATAAATAGCCTAATATACTAAAGATTACAAATAGTTAACTTGACCGAATTAATATGAACATAGCCTAACAACTACGTAACAATGTCGGAAATTGTTCGAATTAAAAATGTGCACAGAAGTTACCAATCAATTATTAACCGCATCACAATCAAACTGACAATCGATCTCTATGTTTTAAGTGTTATGATGAAGCAGCTGTCAGGAAGCAAGATTCAGAGAAGACAATGAGACAAGCTTTGAATCCATATGCACACAAAAATGGACAAGAAGAAACATTATTACGTACACATCGTAAAATTTGAAAGTATATAATATAAGCAAGCCAAACAATAAAACAAAAACATGCATACGTGTCATAAAGTCACTCATGGAGTGACAAGAGACTTATTTTATTTAAAATTACAAACAGTTTTGCACCGAAGAGTTTTGGAAAATTAACATGGGAAGTAACAGATACATCTGAAATATGGGAAGATATAGTTGCAAGATCCATGTCGTGCTCCCTGGAGGTTAATGCACTGATTGTTGCATGCACTACTGCTTCCACAAGCTCCAGACCATGTTCCACTTGGTCTCTCGCAATACTTCTGTCCTTGTGCTTCCACCATTGTTGGTGCTTCTACATTTATATGTATTTATCAACGTTAATTACTGGTTCGTAATTAGCAAATAATATTATTATTGTTCAAGGTGACCTAAAAATCTAATGTTTAATGGACTCTTACACGAGTGAGTTAAGAAATGCCAAGGATCAAATATTTTTATATGCTACAATCTAATATACATAGAATATTTCTATCATATTCCTATTGAATTTATATTTTTTTAGGAGTAGGATTATAATATATTGAGAACTATACGATTGTTATAGAGTTTGTGAGATAATATTCACAAAATTAATAAAGAAAACCCTAGAAAAGAAGTGTTCAGCTAAATTCTTGATGTATATGAAATGATCATTACTTACCGAAAGAAGCAAATAGAACAAGAGCAACGAAAAGAAGGGAAATGATGGAGGCAAACTTAGCCATGATTTTAACTCTTTTTTATTTGTTTTGAATGTATAGATGTGTAGTGTTAGGAAATAAGCATAATATCAAGCTCTATTTATAGTGAAATGATTGTGACTTTTCATGGTACAGTAAATACGTTAACCCCACAAATGATACACATACTGCCTTCTAGTACAACAGATGATAAAATGTTTGACTTGTTCAGTTGGTGGCTGGTTTCTTAATGTGGGCTCCTAATCAAAGCGGCTAATATGGGTTTGAGTCGGTATCATTCACAAGGGCTGCTGCCTGCTGGTTAAATTGACTTAAACAAGAAGGTAATTAATAGGTTCATGTGTTTCAAAATAAAATTTTTGATGAAACACGTGTACATAAAAAGAAAAAGAATCGTGATAGAAACAAATTTGACATTCCTAAAAAAATACTGACAAAAAGAGAAAAAAAAAAAAACTCATTCTTGAGATTTAAATATTTTGTTTGTTTAAATTTTATTCAAAACACGTATAAATTTAGCCTCAGCCTCTATATTTGTTTGATTTTTTGTTTCTTTTTATCGGTGTAAAAATTAAAGCTTACAAAATAACATCCATAGAAATATATAAATACACTAGATTACTTTTACGTATATCATGATTCAAAATGAAATTCATAGGTTTGATATTATATCTTGTTTGATCATATCTCTTTTTGTAAGGTATTAAAAGTGAATCTTCGGACATATTTATTAGTCCTCTAACCCCACAAATTAAAATGTAAAACTAGATTATTTGAGAACATTTAGTCATCTAACTATATAATTTGTATTATTACCTTTGTTTGTTCATAAAATATTTGTTTCTGATATATTTGTAGCCAGCTAACCCCACAAGTTAAAATTTATATATTAAAATGTTTTTAAATAAGAGAAAACATTAAAACTGATTTCATTTATACTGGTCAAATATGATTTAACAAAAAAAAAATTCGAAAACCGTTATACTATTAAACTTTTAGGCCATCAGATTTAGTCTAGGGTTTCGATTCTGAATAAAATACAAATTTCTTCTCTTTTTTTTTTTTGTTCAACTCCAAATAATTGATTGATTTTATAATTTCTTCCAAATTTTTGTGGATTCTTTTGATTCTCTCAACCCAATTATTAAGTAAAATAATTCAAGATTGTTCCAACCACTATAACCTTTTATTAAAATATTTATTAAAACACTTCAGGTAAATATTTATCAAAAAAAAACCCGTCAACTAAATATTCATTTACTAGAAAAAAAATCAAGAAACACTTAAGTTAGATTGTTATCTAATCGATTCTCATATATTTGATCTTTGAAAAGATGAAATCTATATTTTGTTGTAGACATAAAAGAATACTTTTGTTTGTTTTAAAATAACAACTAAACATGATGCAATGGATTGAGAATATAATACGATGAATTGATATAACTAAGGTTTATAATCCTAGATTGTATAAAACATTTAAATTAGTTAAACACATCTATTTTTAGGAGTTATATATATATGAAATAAAAAAAGTAGAATGAGAACTGATAGAAGGATTTTTGCATTCAAAAGGTTATCAAATAACCTTAATGCTATAAGCATAGAAGGATATTGATCTACAAGTAAATTAGAATAACACACTATGGTTATAAATTGTGAATTCAATCTAAGCAAACAAGTTTTATATTGATTTGTAACTCTAATTGTAAAGCAAACTAGTAACAAAAGCTTAAAAACGTTTTGACTAAATAAGATGATAAAAAGTGAACTCTAGGGTTGAGTAGTGATTCAAAAAAAAGTGATAAATGACTATGGAGTATTAGTTCTTTCATTGCCACATTGTCCTTAGGCTTAAGAACCTTAATTGAATGCTATCCACTATCATGGTATAGCACCTTCTCTAATCACTTGATAATCAGCAACTACCGTTAGCTTCAAGTGATCAAAGAGCATTACTAACAAGTCTAAACAACTATTTAGCAACTTAATCAACTATTATCATAGACTAAGTGAGCTAAACACTTAATAAATCTGACCCGTCATTTCATCAAACACTTGGTGGGCATTGATGAGCCTAAATCTAAATCAACATGATCAAGACTAATCTAGCAAGCTTAACATCTATTAAGTAAGGATGTAACATAATCTATTTCTAAACTCCATAAATCATTCATCATTCATCTAATCTACTCAACCCATGAGCTCTAATGGACTACTCACAAATAGACATGAAACCACAAAGCAAAGCTTGGTTAATCATGATAGGATGTGATTAGGGATAAAGATTTAAATAGAAATCAAAAGATTCAAGCTTCAAAGAAAAAGATTCATACAATGATCTTAAGAAAATCTCAAAGTTCCTACTTAGATCTTTTCTCAACAATAAAAAACAAAATAATCATCTAATTAGGGTTTACCAGCTTTTATAGTCCACAAACTCGGCTGGTTTAATCTTGATAAATTCTGGTTCAGGTCCGGTTAAGGAAAATAGATTGAGTTTCCGGTCCGTCCATCGGTCTGTCTTGGTCAATGGAGCTGGTCAATGGGATGTCATCGGTCTGACTTGATCGATGAAACTGTACATGTAATCCCCTGGGTGTTGAGCTTGGGATCGCCATCGGTCTGACTTCGCCAATGAAACTGATCGGTGAGCACGGGAAGTTCCATCTGTCTGACTTGATCGATGGAGCTGATCGATGTGCACGGTGAAAACGCCAAACTTCATCTTTGATCCTTTTGCTCTTGGTATTGGCTTCCTAGCTCCATTCCTTGCTAAAACCTACAAAAGAGATATGCAAATGCAATCTATGCTATACTATGAACCTAAAGCCTAATATGCCATGCAAATACAAAGGAAATGAAATCAAAATCATGCTTTAAAACCTATGAAAACACAACATATCAATGCCCCCAAACTTGCTTCTTGCTTGTCCTCAACCAAGTAACCAATTAAAATGGGGGAAAGGTTTGAAGGCGGGGATTCATATCCAAGAGAAAACTCAACAAGCTACCAACATCATACACCAAGATAATAATTAAAGCCAAAGCACCAAGCAACATATGTTCGAACCTCTAATAAACCATCCTCTTTACTCTTCTCGCAACTCCTAACTTTTTACTCTAAGATAGTACTCAAATATCTCCACAAGCAATTATGCAATCAACTCTTTAACATTCAATTAAGTATAAGCATGTAGTCTCGCCTAGGGATTGTCAATCGCTTTCAATCGGTTTAGGTTCAAGCCATTTAGAGGTGGTTTTCATCACAAGTGTAGGGTTTCTCTCATGAAATCAAGGAATGTTGACATTAGGCAAAAGCTATCTAAGAAAGGAAAAAATTTATGCATACAAGTTCAACCTCTATTGTTCTACCCATTCTTAGACTTAACACTTTTAACTCTAATCTCAACTTCTTTTTATTCTCTCTTTTAGAGGCATAACTCTACTTATTTTCTTTTCTCTCTTGACTCACCCCAAACTCTTTTTCAAAACCCTCTAAAGGAATCCCTTTTCTTATCACAACATGACTCTATTAATCTTCTTTTCATCATCCTTGGCTTCCTCATTCTTTTCTCTTTTTTATTTTTTTATGAGGAAGCTTCAAGGTTCAATACATTTCTTAGAGCCTAGACTATTTCTCAACATTTGGATTCCTTTAGAGTTTACTTGTTTCTTTAACCTTCACTTTCTTTTCATCTCTCCACTACCAAGCATGTAAACCACTCAACACTCTACTCATTTATCAATTACGCACTTAGATGTTAGTCATTAATGTTCTAGCTCCTAATAATAGAGGTTAAGCCTTGTCGTATCCAATACTCTCAAGATTTCCCCATGCAAACATTATAATAAAAGGCCTCACACACACAAAGAAAGTATCAGTGGTCGGAATAAAAGCTTGGGTTTTGGGTGTGGTACTATCTTAATGATGAAGATAGCTACTTGAGTTAACAAAGGGCTGGTTCATCTCATTCTTCCTTGCATGCTGGAACTTGTAACAATAGGAGTTTCCAAGAGATCCACAAAGGTAATAGGAGTGGTTGAAGTAATACTTGTCTATCTTCAAAGCTCCGAGTCTCTCCCCGATTAACTCAATCCCTTTAGCTTTGAAGAGTGGAGTCAACAAACCTCCCTAGCTTACTTTGAGTGTCTTATCCGAACTTGTCATGATCCAATCTTGAGTGTATAAGAGGTTATGAACAAAAATTCCCACCATACTCACATCTATCCGGTTTGTGCTGATTCCTCTCACGCCTTCTTAGAACCCGAGAAAAGGTGCAAGTCCAACATTAAGAAGTCTCATGTCCCCTTCTCTAATGTGTCATGTTTCCTTCCTAGGATCCCATGTGTGAGCAATAGCCTTGTGAACATATCTAATCACGGGATAACGGATGTTCCTGGATTTTGTAGCGCCCCTATCATAAGCTTCCGTTCCTATGGCGTTCCATACAATGGTTGATTGCAAAACCGACTTGGCCATAGTTAGATGTAATCCTCTCAGGAGACCATATATCTCGCTCAACTCCTCATGCATCACCTTGTACTTCTTCCTGTTGATCATAAACTCAATGTATCCCACATCCTCCCATTTATAATCCCAAGGCTTGTTCCTTCAAGCTCTAAAAGTGATGAGAAACTCCTTAGTGAGATCCACATAGGTGTCAAAAATTAGGCTCATAAACTTTGAAAGCCCCATGTTCTTGAATATTGCCTTGACATCTTCTAGTAGTCCCACTTTGCTAAGGAATTCCATATCCGAATAGCGTGTGATGACCCAAGTGAGTTTGCGTTCCTTCTTATTTTGGTTGATCCTAGCTCTCCTTTGAGCTTGTGTAAAGTTCTCATGTATTGTCTCCTCAACACTTTTATCTTTCTTCTTCCTTTTTCCCGGTTTACTTGGAGCTCTATCCTTATCACTCTCACTTCCACTAATCTTTTCCTCATTATCATCCTCAACAACCCTTTTTCCTTTCCTAGACTTAGCTCGAGATGCAGAGGCTTGAGCTTTTTCCTTTCCTTGACCTCTCTTAGTCACACCATCACTTTCTTTTCTTTGAATTACCATTGTCACCTATAAGACAATTTCATCATTCAAAACCATAATTAGTATAACTTATTGAAAGAAAGGTTTTCCAATGATCAAACCTCATAGACAGTGAAAAGTACATTCAATAAATAAGATGACAATCAAGCAAAACAAATTAGTTCTTGTGTTATTTAGTTGACTTTATGTTTTGATCAAAAATTCAACAAAATTCCTCATAAATCATTACTAAAACGTTTTTGAACTTAGTAGCCTTCTAGGAGCTCTCTTATTATACCATTATCTATCTATTGAAACCACAATATTCAACTTTCCCTAAAATTTTTGATTTTGGGTTCATGAACCTTATAATTTGAAATTTTTCAAAATTTCATCAATCAATCCACAAATTCAAGCAAGTAATAGCTATCTTGAGTAAAGAATATTAGTTTACTCATCTATATGGTTCGATTTATGCCTTTGATTAACTCCAACTCGAAAATATAAAGATTACCCAAATATGAATGGTTAAATGCAAGAGATGAAAGCTGAAGCAGGGATTTCTCAATAGGCGGAGTAAAAACTCGGATTTAGCAATTGGAATCAACTAAAATGGTTGAGAATTGAGAGAGTTTTAGTGATTTTGATGTTTGAAATTGATGGAAATGAGAAAATGGAGGTTTGTGGATGAATAGAATCGCGATTTGGGAAGATGATTTTTGATTTTGGGTTCAAAAATCGTGTTGGTTCATTTAAAACAAACGGTTTAAACCAAAAATTGATTTTAGAGGACTTACCTGGGTTCGACATCAGTCTGTTCTGACTGATGGGGGTGAACGATGGGAGCTCATCGATCATGTTTGATCGATGAGAATGATAGTGTGATTCCCCGGGAAACTTACCTCGAGTCTCCATCGGTCTGGCTTGACCGATGGGAATGGCCGATATGCACGAGGGATTCCATCGGTCTGTCTTGACCGATGGAAATGATTGATGGGGCCATGACCGATGAAAATGATTGATGGGGACATCGGTCATGTTTGACTGATGGGAATGATCATACGATTCCCCGAGTTTTGACTCCACTCACCATTGATCATGTTTGACCGATGGGCACGAATCCGGACCAATCATCTCACATCCAAATTTCCTTCAACAATGGATCAACCTATTATTCAAAAGCAGATCAAAAACATAAAATAAAGTTACTTCAAAGCAAATATGTACAAGGATACCATGAGAATGCCTCCTAAGCGCGCTTGTTTAACGTTTTAGCTTGACGGTTTCCGATTTTTATGCGGATTGAGGTTTCGCAAGAAAAATCAAAGTTCATCCCTTTGGTGGATCACTCGACATGTATGGCTTTATGGGCTGTCTGTTAACCACAAAGTCAGCTCCATTCTTGTTGATTAGCACATAAGCTCCGTAGGCACGTACTTCCTTGATCTCAAAAGCGCCCGACCAACGCGATTTCAGCTTTCCCAAAAACAATCTCAACCTTGAGTTGAACAACAGCACTTGATCACCAACTTTGAAGTTTATTTTGATGATATTTTTGTCATGAAACGCTTTAGTTCTTTCCTTGTAGATCTTTGAACTCTCATAAGCCTCAAGACGGATCTCATCAAGTTCACTTAGTTGAATCAACCTCTTTTCTTCTGTTGTCTTGATGTCAAAGTTCAAAAACTTGGTTGCCCACAAAGCTTTGTATTCTAGGTCTACTGGAAGGTGACATGATTTCCCATAGAGGAGATTGAATGGTGTTGTCCCAATTGGTGTCTTGTAAGAGGTCCTATATGCCCACAACGCATTATCCAACTTGGCGGACCAATCCTTTCTAGCCGTCCCAACTGTCTTCTCTAGAATAGCCTTGATTTCCCGGTTTGAAAGCTCTACTTGGGCACTTGTTTGAGGGTGATATGGTGTAGCCACCTTGTGCTTTACACCATGCTTCTTCAGTAGACTCTCAAACACTTTGTTGATGAAATGAGATCCTCCATCACTTATGACCACTCTTGGGATGCCAAATCTTGGAAAGATTATGCTCTTAAACAACTTAAGAACTACCTTTGCATCATTGGTGGGACTTGCTGTTGCTTCTACACATTTAGAGACATAGTCCACCGCAACTAGGATGTAGCTATTCCCATAAGAGGATGTGAATGGTCCCATGAAGTCAATTCCCCAAACATCAAAGATTTCCACTTCAAGAATCGGATTTTGTGGCATCTCATTCCTCTTACTAATGTTCCCTTTCCTTTGGCAAGGATCACACCATCTCAACAAAACCTTGTGCATCCTTAAACATAGATGGCCACCAAAATCACGCTTGTAGCGCCTTTGCAACAGTCTTGAAGCTTGCAAAGTGACATCCATAGCTTGAACCATGACAATGCTCCAATATCCCTTGAACTTCTTCTTCCGCAATACAACGCCTATACAGACTATCCTTGCACAGATTGTACAAATAAGGCTCATTCCAATAGTATCGGTTCACATCTTTGAAGAACTTCTTCCTTTGGTAAGCATCAAGGCTTGGTGGTTCCTTTTCACAAGCTAGGTAATTCACAATATCAACATGCCAAGGAAGCCTTTCACTCAAACTCATAGCTTCCCTAAGCTTCTTGTGGGTCTCATGTGTGGATTGAGAAGAGTAATGGCTAAGAGTTGTTCTTGGGGTAGAGAGTCATCAATAGAGATGTCATCAATGATCCGCATACAAGATAAATGGTCAGCAACTCTATTATCAACACCTTTCTTGTTCTTTATCTCCAAATCAAACTTTTGTAGAAGCAAGATCCATCTTAGTAACCTTGGCTGTGCATCCTTCTTGGCTAGGAGATGTTTAAGGCTGCATGATTGGTGTGAACAATGACCTTAGAGCCAACCAAATAGGACCAAAATTTCTCAAAGGCATAGACTATTGCCAAGAGCTCCTTTTCAGTTGTAGCATACTTCACTTGAGCACTATCCAAAGTCCTACTAGCATAGTAGATCACATGAAGCTTCTTGTCCTTCTTTTGCCCTAACACCGCACCAACCGCAAAATCACTAGCATCACACATAACTTCAAATGGCAAATCCCATCCGGTGGCTGCACTATTGGAGCACTAACAATTTCCTTCTTGATTCTCTTGAAAGCTTCAAGGCACTCTTCATCAAAAAAAAATCCACTTCTTTGCACAAAAGGTTGGTGAGTGGTCTAGCAATGGAAGAGAAGTCTTTGATGAATCTCCGATAGAAGCCTGCATGGCCTAAGAAGCTCCTAATGTCCCTAACCGTCTTTGGTGGTCCCAAGTTTACCTTGACTTTTATCTTGGCTTTGTCAACCTCTATACCTTTTTTCGAAATCTTGTGACCCAACACTATACCATCTTGAACCATGAAGTGACACTTCTCCCAATTTAGCGCCATATTTGTCTCCTCAAATCTCTTTAGAACCCTACATAGATTGTCAAGACAAGAGGAAAAGGTATCTCCATAGACGAAGAAGTCATCCATGAAAACCTGCATAATATTTTTAATAAAATCATCAAAAATTGACATCATGCATCTTTGAAAAGTTTCTGGAGCATTACATAAACTAAATGGCATCCTTCGATAAGCAAAGGTACCATAAGGACATGTGAAAGTAGTATTTTCTTGGTCATTTGGATGTATCGGAATTTGAAAGAATCCCGAATACCTGTCAAGGAAATAGTAAAAGTGATGGTTTGCTAGTCTCTCAAGCATTTGATCAATAAAGGGTAAGGGAAAGTGATCCTTTCTAGTTGCAGAGTTAAGTTTTCTGTAGTCAATGCAAACCCTATGACCGGTGATGGTTCTAGTTGGTATTAGTTCATTGTTTTTGGTTTTAACTATGGTTACTCCGCCCTTCTTAGGCCCTACATGGACCGGAGATATCCAAGTACTATCCAGGATTGGATAGATCACTCCAGCATCTAGAAATTTAAGAATCTCTTTTCGGACAACATCCCTCAAATTAGGGTTTAACCATCTTTGGTATTCAACGGAAGTCATTGACTCATCTTCTAAATGGTACCTATGCATGCAAAGGGCTTGAGAGATGCCTTTAATGTTATCTAATGAATAACCAATAGCTTTCTTATACTTCTTTAATTCGACTAACAACCTAGTGGTTTCGTTTTCACTCAAGTTATCATTAATTATAACCGGATAAGTCAAATTAGAGCCAAGAAAGGCATAATTTAGACCGCTTGGAAGAGGTTTGAGCTCCACTTTTGGTGCATTGAGTTAACTCCAATCATCCTTTGTGTTATTCTCTTCACCATTGGTTTCAACTGAGCTCACATTGTGTACCACTTCTCCCAATTTCAAGTACTCAACATCTTCACTACAAGCCTTGTGTGAGTCTAGGATCTTCTCATACCCAATGCTATCACTCTCTAACAAACCGCAAAATCCTTGTTTCACCGTCAAAGCACTTTGTAGAGCATCCTCCATAGCTAACTCCTCTAGAAGCTCATCTGCAAGCTCATCCATAGTGTCTACATAGAAAAATTGACCTTCCATAGTAGGTTTCTTCATGAGCTTGCTAATATCAAACTTAAGGATATCATTTCCCAAATGCAAATCAACCTTGCCTCTTCTCACATCAAACATAGCTTGTACGGTAGCTAGAAATGGTCTTCCAAAGATCAAAGGATCATGTGGCTCTTCATCCATTTCCAATACAACAAAGTCGGTCAAGATCTCAAAATTTCCAATCACCACCAGTAAGTCTTCTAGTAGCCCTATTGGATATCTCACCAATCTATCCGCTAACACAAGAGAGACGCGGCATGGCTTGAATCTAGTGAATCCTAGGCATTTTGCTACAGTATGTGGCATCAAGCTCACACTAGCTCCAAGATCAATCAAACATCTTGTAAAAATCTGAGGACCCAAAGCACATGGTAGTGTAAAGCTGCCCGGACCATCAAGCTTCTTTGTAATGGTCTTCCTTTGAATTATGGCACTACATTCATGAGAAAGGACTACCATGCCATCCAAATCTTTGGCTTTCTCCTTAACAGCATCCTTCAAGAACTTTGTATAGTGTGGAACTAACCAAAAGGCTTCTATGATTGGCATTGTAACCTTCACCTCACTCATTTGCTTGTCAAACATAGCTATATACTTCTCCATCATTTGCTTCTTGAATCTACCCAGAAATGGAAGCTTTGGTTCAAAGGGTGGTGGTACAAAGAGAGTTTCCCTTTTGGAAACATTTGAACCATTCTTAGGAGATTCTTCTTTATCTTTCTCTTGAGTAGTCTCTTTATCCACTACTTTGCTCTTTCCCTTGTTAACAACTACCCTTTCAATAACCTTGTCGTCACCAATACAACTTTCCTTCAACCCATCTTCATCATCTTCTTCAATCACAATCACATCCTCCCCCTCTTTAGAACCAATGTCCTCATTGGGTGTGCTTTATGATAGCTTTCTTGTTGGTAGTTCTCTTCCACTTCTAAAAGTAATAGCTTAAACAAACTCCTTAGGATTGGTTTCCGGTTTTCCGAGCAAAGATCCCAATGACCGCTTTGATGATGATGCAACTTGTGCTACTTAGTTGTCCAATGACTTTAGATGAGATGCCAAGTGCTCATACTTGCTGTTTAGCTTATTGTAGGCGTCATCAATCTTGTTGTTAACACCATCAATCTGACTATTCAACCCTTCTACTCTAGAAGTTACTCCATCAATTCTCTTACTTATATTAGCATTTCCCTTACTTTGACTTTCTAGGAGTTGCTTAAGTAGATCATCAGTAGAGGTTTGGGTTTGGGGCTGAAAGTTTTGGGTGGGGTTGTCGAAGTGTGGTCTTGGCTGAAAATTCTGTCCTTGTGGTTATTGCTGAAAGTTTTGGCCTTGTGTTTTTTGTTGAAAATACAAAAATGGTCTTGGATGGAAGTTTTGAGCATGTGGTTGTACAGGAGGATAGTTCTGGTCTTGGGGGTTCACAACATTGGTGCTTCGGTATGAAAGATTCGGATGGTTGCAAAATTTTGGGTTGAAAATCTTTTGTTGAAACCTTTGGTTTCCCACATAGTTGACTTCCTCTTGCAACTCTTCACTCCCCTCTATATTCATACCATTGTCTTGATAGAGCTGTTGAACACCATCAAACTCTCCAACAAAGTTTACCGGCTTTTGAGAAATGAAAAAAGCTTTACTCATCTTGTCTAACTTCTCGGTAATCTTCTTGAGCTTGAGATCTTGACTACTTGTGTCCCTAACCTCTCTATCATAGTCTCCTCCATAACAAGCATCACTTTGTGTCATTGCCTCAATTAGCTTCTCTCCTTGGTTCACATTCAAGTTGGCAAAACTCCCATAACTAGTTGTGTCCAAATCTCTTCTATGTCTCTCAACCATACCTCTATGAAAGATTCCTAGTAGGTTCTCCTTGGAGATATTGTGATGAGGACAGCTCCTTGTGTAACCCTTTAGTCTTTCCCAAGCATCATAAAGACTCTCTTGAAAACCTTGCTTGAAGGTTTGAATGTCATTTCTTATCTTTTCTGTCTTTTGCTTTGGGAAGAACTTGTTGAGAAACTCTTGCTTCACCAACTGCCAAGAAGATACAAGTTCTGAGGTTATGTTCTTTTCCCAATGGAAGCCTTGTTGCCTAAAGAGAAAGGAAACAAGATCAACTTGATAGACTCCTCCAGAACACCATTCATCTTCACCGTCCTACAAAGCCTCTTAAACTGATCTAGATGCTCTAAAGGATCCTCCATTGACAAACCATTGTATTTATGATTCTGAATCATGTTGATCAAGCTTGACTTGATCTCAAAGTTTTTAGTCGCAATGGTCGGTGTCGGGATTCCCATAACCAATGGTCTAGCATTTGGCGTGTCAAAATCTCCAATAGGTCTAAGTTGTGGACCTACATTAGCTGCAGCAGCTAGAGGTGGTGGCGCAAAACCGGGTGGATGTCCCTCAGCCATCTCAAACTCTCTTTCGTGATCTACTCTGTCTCGGGCTGCTCTTCTCGTCTCTCTCTCTAACCGGCGAATGTCGTCGCTTCGCTCCACTAGATGTTGTGTCCCGTGATTTTGCAAGTTCATGCACCTTCAAGAAAGAAAAATCAAGATATCAAACCAAAGTTTTGAGTCCACAAAGTAAAAATAGTAACAATAAAAGCTTAATCTCAAAACACAATTGAATCCTAATGGTTATTGCTTAATTTCCCCGACAACGGCGCCAATTTGATAGAAGGACTTTTGCATCCAAAAGGTTATCAAATAACCTTAATGCTATAAACATAGAAGGATATCGATCCACAAGAAAATTAGAACAATACACTATGATTATAAATTGTGACTTCAATCTAAGCAAACAAGTTTTGTATTGATTTGTAACTCTAATTGTAAAGCAAACTAGTAACAAAAGCTTAAAAACGTTTTAACTAAATAAGATGATGAAAATTGAACTCTAGGGTTGAGTAGGGATTCCAAACAAGTGATAAATGACTATGGAGTATTAGTTCTTTCATTGCCACATTGTCCTTAGGCTTAAGAACCTTAATTGAATGCTATCCACTATCATGGTATAGCACCTTCTCTAATCACTTGATAATCAGAAAATATCGTTGGCTTCAAGCGATCAAAGAGCATTACTAACAAGTCTAAACAACCATTTAGCAACTTAATCAACTATTATCATAGGCTATGTGAGCTAAACACTTAATAAATCTGATCCGGCATTTCATCAAACACTTGGTGGGCATTGATGAGCCTAAGTCTAAATCAACATGATTAAGGTTAATCTAGAAAGTTTAACATATATTAAGTAAGGATGTAACATAATCTATTCCTAAACTCCATAAATCATTTATCATTCATCCTAATCTACTCAACCCATGAGCTTTAATGGACTACTCACAAATAGACATGAAACCACAAAGCAAAGCTTGGTTAATCATGATAGGATGTGAATAGGGATAAATATTAAATAGATATCAAAAGATTCAAGCTTCAAAGAGAAAGATTCATACAATGATCTTAAAAAAATCTCAAAGTTCCTACTTAGATCTTTCCTCAACAATAAAAACAAGATAATCATCTAATTAGGTTTTTCCAGCTTTTATAATCCACAAACTTGGACTGGTTTAGTCTTGATAAATTCTGGTTCAGGTTCGGTTAAGGAAAATAGATTGAGTTTCCGGTCCGTCCATCAGTCTGTCTTGGTGGATGGGATGTCATCGGTCTGACTTGATCGATGAAACTGTCCATGTAATTCTCCGAGTGTTGAGCTTGGGATTGCCATCGGTCTGATTTCGCCGATGAAACTGATCAATGAGCACGGGAAGTTCCATCGGTCTGACTTGATCAATGGAACTGATCGATGTGCACGGTGAAAACACCAAACTTCATCTTTGATCCTTTTGCTTTTGGTATTGGCTTCCTAGCCCCATTCCTTGCTAAAACCTACAAAAGAATTATGCAAATGCAATCTATGCTATACTATGCACCTAAAGCCTAATATGCCATGCAAATGCAAAGTAAATAAAATCAAAATCATGCTTTAAAACCTATGAAAACACAACATATCAAGAACATACAAAGTTTTTGTAGTTTACACAATTTTAATATTTTTAAATTGTGATTAGCAATTTTTGAATATCCATATAGTCTTTAAACAAACAAAATTTTGTTTTAACAAGTAACAACACAGATTATTGACTTTTTTATATAATTAAATTTATTTTTTGATAAAAAAATCCTTACCCGCACAAAGATGCGGATTGCAAAGTTGAAATCGGGTAACATACCAGTTAACAGAAAACTTAATACTAAATAAAGGAACTAATCGCCAATGAGAGAGGGACCTCTCCAACACTGTGACCAGTTCTTCGTGTACCAAGAGGTTTCTAACACTGGAGAAGGATCCAAACCCTCGGTCCGGTCTAGAAAATGAAATCAAAGAGATGCAAAAGGCGGAAATCAACCTACAACTCCCAAATGCAAACAGCATAGAACCTCAGGGATCAAATTGAAAACCACCAGAACCTTTCATCGACAAGAAGCCCTACCCCTGAACTGTATGCCAATTTCTGCTACGTAGCAAAGTTTTGAACGAAACAATGACGTTGGTCCGATTACCCTTATCTAAGCCTCTTCTGCTTTCCTTTGGTAGATCCAGACACAAAACAAAACAAAAAATAGCACTGATCCTCTGAGCCCTCCACCTGCTACAGCTCTGCTTTGATGCTGGTTACTCCAGCATCAGCACCCCCGGAGAAGGTAAGGCCGAACAACTCATTCAAACTCACACATGAAAATAAAGAAGTTTAGGATGATAATTCCTAAGAAAATAACCCCTCTAACAGTAACGACTCTAAGTGACGGCCATTGGAGAGAACAAAGATAATAATTTCTTCGAAGCTCGTGTTTTCGGTCTTAGAATTTTTTGGTAACGACTGAACTCCAAATATCTTATTTTTCATATTATTTAATCGATAATATTTAATCAAATTATTAATAAATTGACATGTTTAAAAGAAATTAAAATGAAAGTTTTTTTGGTTTTTTTATGAAAGTCGTTTACTTAAGAAGTATATTAGATAGTTTTAACCTAATAGATTTTTCATTTAACAATTTAGTTGAGAAGTTTGCAATGGAGCAGCGGATACATGAAGGGTGTTACTAAAATCATGAGCTACCTATTATCTGATTTTATATAAAAGATTGGTTTATAAATATGCATATCAACCTACACATAGTAGTCGATAGCAGCGGCGAAGACCTTAGTGTGTTGAGAAATCTATATAGCCTATTATCATGAAGATTACAAATTGCTAACTTGACCGGATTAATATGAACATAGCCTAACAACTACGTAACAATGTCGGAAATTGTTCGAATTAAAAACGTGAACAGAAGTGACCAATCAATTATTAACCACATCACAATCAAACTGACAATCGATCTCTATGTTTTAAGTGCAGCAGACATGAAGCAAGATTCAGAGAAGATAGTGAGACAAGCTTTGAATCCATATGCACACAAATATGGACAAGAAGAAACCTTACTACGTACACATCATAGAATTTGAAAGTTTATAATATAAGCAAGCCAAACATTAAAACATAAACATGCATACGTGTCATAAAGTCACTCATGGAGTGACAAGAGACTTATCGTATACTATTAAAACTAAAGTATAAATTTGGGTTATTCTTAGGGCCGTCGGGGTGTAGCCACATTGAAAGTTTCAATTAAGTCTGTATCCACACGGGTTTTGAAAAACTATGTCTAACCCCATCAAAAGCTTTTTTTTGAATTGTATCCACATCTCCGTTAATTTTGACGGAAAGTTAAACATATCGACTTAACCACTAACAAAGTTGAGTTTTTCTGAACCGAAATCTAACAGAGTTGTATTAATTTGGGTTAAGTAAATAAAAATGGGCCCAATAATAAACTGATATAACCCGATGGATAAAATTTCCAAATCAATTTTTTCTCTAAACCCTAATTCGCGAATCCAGAAATAAAAAAAATCAAAAAATCACCAAATCAAAAAATCATATTCGCGAATCCAGAAAACAAAATTCTAGAGGCTGTTACATCGACCAAAGCTGTGAAATGAGGTAAGAGAGCTGTTCTCGTGTTTGATTTGAAGTATTTTGTCCAATTTTAAGCTGAATTTTCTTCGAATTGTCTTTTGAATTTGAGTAAATTTCTGAGTAAATTCTTCAATTTAATTTCTTCTTGTGATAGTACCGGTAACTCTAACGAAGACCATGAAGATCCTAACGAAGATGAGAGAGCATAATACTTGCGGATGTTGGAAGAGGATAGTGATGATCCCGACGACCCTGATTTTGGTAAGGGGAGAGATAATTCGTCGAGTTCATCGAGTTCTGAAGAGGAATCTGACTTTGAAGATGAAGATGAATTGTTGGATAGGTTTCGATTAAAAATAGAGAATGATGTTGCTACGTTTAGGGATAAACTTTCTATTCGGCATGATAGGTGTCCTGATAGCGACACTGAGGTTGAGAATGTGAATGAAGAAGTGGAAGTGGTTGCTGAATCTTCTGGACGTAGAAGACACAAGATCAGAAGAAGAGGAGATGGAAAATTTTATCATGGTCAAAGTGTTTGACAGTGGTGCAGCATTCAAAGAGGCTGTCTTGGATTATGCTCTGACAGGCCGCAACATCAAACAGAGTAGGTGGGATAAAACTAATTTAGAGTATAGGTGTGCTATAGCTGGATGTGAGTGGAGGATTTATTGTGCTTTGCAAAAAATAAGGAACAGATCGGAGGTGACAGCATTTAATAAAGAAATCATTGGAGGTGGTCATTTATGTAATAGGGATGGAGGATGTCAGATGCTCACAGATCCAGTGATTGCAGTGTTGTTCTGAGACAAGATAAGAGAAGATCCAAAATTATAGAAACCTATGATGATACAAACTGTTATCAAGGATCAGTGGTGGATATCTGTGACAAGGAATCAGTGTCAAGAAGCAAGGAATAAAGCACTCAAGTGGATCGAAAAGGAACACGAAGTTCAGTTTGCAAATAATCGTGGATATTGCAATGAGATAACAAAAACAAACCCAGAGTCAACTGCGTCACTTGATACAGTTGTAGGGCCTAAAGGTGAAGATTTATTTGATAGGTTTTATGTGTGCTTCCACAAACTCAGAGACTCGTGGAAGAGAGCATGTCGGCCAATCATTGGAGTTGATGGTACTCTCCTTAGAAGTACCTTCTCAGGGCAGTTGTTGGTTGCTCAAGGGCGAGATGCTGAGAACAAGATCTATCCAATATCATGGGTTGTTGTGAAAGTGGAGAATGAAGACAATGGGTTGTTGTTTATGAGATTGTTGAAGAAGGATTTGGATTTGAAAGATGGAGATGGCTACATCTTAATCTCTGATAGACAAAAGGTATTTATTGACTATTAGCTTTTCTATGATTAATTTTGAGGTGCAAAGACTGATTAGTGGTTATTGTGGAGCAGGGACTGATCAATGCTGTGGTTATAGAGACACCACTTATTGAGCATAGGAAAGGTGTGCAACACATTTACGGGAACATCAAGGCACAGACTGGAAAAAAGTTGGATATGAAGATGCTGATTTGGGAATTAGCATGGAGCTACAACATCGCACATTTTAAAAGGAACTTGAAAAAGATTGAAGCTTATGATACCCGTGTATACACTGAGGTACTGAAGAGGAAGCCAGAGACTTGGTGCAGAGCCTTTTACAAGATAGATGGGAAATGTTGTGAAGATGTGGAGAACAACTCAGTTGAGTCATTCAATAGCAGCATTGTGACAGCCAGAGAAAATCCTTTCATGCCAATGTTGGAGACCATCAGGAGACTAGCAATGGTTCGTATACAAGAGAGATCCATTGCTGCAAATAGATGGGGAGGTAAGTATACATATTATGTGCAACAGTTTCTTGATGAGGAACATAAAGATGCTTCAGCTTGCATTCTTTATCATGGTACTAGTGGTAAGTATGAGGTTCAGCTTGGTTATGACTATGAGAGTGTCGACTTGAATAACTGGACTTGTTCGTGTTGCAAGTGGCAAATCTGTGGAATACCATGTCAGCATGCCTATGGTGTGATGTTGAAGAAGACACTTAATCCAGAGGATTATGTGAATGATTGGTTTCTCACAGAACGTTTGAGAGACCTCTATGCTGGCAGTATCAACCCGCTTAGAGGACCAGGTCATTGGGCTATAGGTGACGTGGCATTGGTTACTCTACAAGCTGATCAACAAAGGTCTAAGAAGAAGAAAAAGAAGAAGAAGAAGAGGATTAAAGGTGCAAACGAGTCTCCATCCAAGAAGAAGAACAAGAAGAAGAGGAAGAGCAGAAAGAATAAGAAGCAGCACGTGGATACAGGTGAAGCAGCTACAAGTGAAGCAGCTACAGATACTTACAAGAAGAGGACAATGCATTGCAAAAAATGTGGACAAGCTGGTCATAATGGTAGATCATGTGGCAAAAGAGCAAAAAAGGTAATCTCTTTTCTATATGTCTTAAATGATGTTTATTGGTTTATGATGACTCAAGTTGTTTAATTGGTGGTTGCAGAATCAGGTTGAAGCTTCAGAGATGCAATCTACGCAGCCCATGTCACAAGTGGTGGATTAGGTAGAAGATTAGCTTTTGTTTTTTTGTTCGGATTGTTTTTGTGTTTTCAGATTGGTATTTGTTTTTTGTGTTTCGGATTGATCTGTGACCATGTTATGTTGTCATTTTGTTTTGGTACAATGTAATCCGATGGTTTTACTCTTAATCTCATCTCATTTTATTTCACAAACAACAAGATATTTTATTTCAAACCAACAAGAACAAAGACAAGATCAAATCCTTCTCACACACCTACAAGCTTGCTACATCCTATGATGATGAAGCATCCAATAACAACAACAAGACACACACTCTTCTATAATCTCCTTCTAATATCTAACATTTCAACTTCAATCCTTTTAATAAGCCTCTCCTCCAAATCCATTTCCATCTTCTCAATCATCTTCCTTGAAATTCTTTTCTTTGTCATCCACCATTGCTTTTTCTTCTTCCAAATCCTCATCAACCCATTTGAAAACATGGGAACTATCTATCTTTAGCTTTTGAGTTGCAGCAAACGAACATCGATAGAATCTTCTACCCAGGTTTGCCTCCGTTTTAGCTGTGAACTCTGTTACTGAATCACCACACCAACACGCATTTGGTATCCCGTGGTTGCGTCCTCGAGCCCTTCCAGATGTCATCCCACTTGAAGCCGAGGATAAGTGACTCATGATTCTGTGAAAACACACACAATTGAATTGAATCTAAAACCACATAAATCGAATACACAAAATAAAATGACATAGAAGAAAGTACCTCTGAAGCAGCAAAATCCCAGAATTGGAGATAATTTTTTTTTTAAAAGTTAGGGTTTGTCTTCTTCGAGAGTGAAATCGAGATTGGAGATAAATTGGGGCTGAAATCAGTTTGTTGGTTTATTTGTTTGCTTCGGTTCATAGTTTACCAAATCGATTTCAGTTTATTTTTGGTCCACTCAACTCTGTTAGATTTCGGTTCAGAAAAACTCAACTATGTTAGTGGTTAAGTCGATCTGTTTAACTTTCCGTCAAAATTAACGGAGATGTGGATACAACTCGAAAAAAACTTTTGATGGGGTTAGACATAGTTTTTCAAAACCCGTGTGGATACAGACTTAATTGAAACTTTCAATGTGGCTACACCCCGACGGCCCGTTATTCTTATATCCAAACACCAAATATTCATGTATCCAATCATTCCTATATTTAATTTATCTATTTTTTTATTTCTAAATAAATTGTACTTAGTTAATTTTCTACAATCCTTTCCTTATCTAACATTTCTGTACTATTTTTTCCTTATCTTATATTATGATTTTATTATTATGAATTATGATTCTCCTATCATTTTTTGTTTGTTATTATTTTCTAATTATTTTGAATTATTATATAATACATACAATTAATAAAATTATAGATTTATTATGCATATGTTGTGATTTGAATTTTTATAAACGGACATATATTAATTCGATCAATAAGGAAAAAGTGTGTGTTCAATATCTCACTTGATAGAGATGTCAATCGAATCGGTGACATACGAGATATGTACAAGTACATCCGACATAGGTGGGTATAAACATAAACTTTTATACATATTAAATAGCGGGTATCATGAACAAGTCCATAATGGACTGCATGTATATCGGACTTTGTCCACAAATTGATGTTGGGTCTCAAACTACCAAATTTTAATAGAAATAAATAAATTATATAAAAATTAATAATTGTATATAGTTGATGAAATATAATATATGAAATATTTGAAAATACAAAGAATTTTATGTATAAAATTATAATATTTACTAGAAAGAGAATATTAAAATATCTTTATATAAAGAGTTGTTTATTTTATTTTCAAAATATTTTAATTATTTATATTACAATAATCAAATATTCGGGCTTTGCCAATCTGTTGGACAATGAGAAAGAGTTTGACGTAAGAAATATTTACACAAATTTAAAATGGTAATATACGCCAACTAACCAACAACACTAACATTGTATAATTTAATGAAGTTAAATTACATTTTAAAACTAAACAAATAAAATCTAAAAATTTAAAAAATTATGTGGAAAATTGACCACAAATATGAAACAGTAAAATATAAATATTTGTTACAATTATCCAAAAAATATTGACCCGCGGTGTACCACGGGTTCGACTCTAGTTTTATTTAAAAATACAAACAGCTTTGCACCAAAGAGTTTTGGAAAATTAACATGGAAAGTAACAGATACATTTGAAATATGGGAAGATATAGTTGCAAGATCCATGTCGTGCTCCCTCGAGGTTAATGCACTGATTGTTGCATGCACTACTGCTTCCACAAGCTCCAGACCATGTTCCACTTGGTCTCTCGCAATACTTCTGTCCTTGTGCTTCCACCATTGTTGGTGCTTCTACATTTATATGTATTTATCAAGGTTAATTACTGGTTCTTAATTAGCAAATAATATTATTATTGTTCAAGGTGACCTAAAATCTAGTGAGTTAAGAAATTCCATGGACCAAAGATTTTTATACGCTACAATCTAACATAAATAGAATATTTCTATCATATTCCTATTGAATATTTATTTTTAGGAGTGGGATTATAATTTATTGAGAACTATTCGATTGTTTTAGAGTTTGTGAGATAGTATTCACAAAATTAATAAAGAAAACCCTAGAAAAGAAGTGTTAAGCTAAATTCTTGATGTATATGAAATGATCATTACTTACCCAGAGAAGCAAAGAGAACAAGAGCAACGAAAAGAAGGGAAATGATGGAGGCAAACTTAGCCATGATTTTTACTCATTTTTATTTGTGTTGAATGTATAGATGTGTAGTGTGAGGAAATAAGCATAATATCAACCTCTATTTATAGTGAAATGATTGTGACTTTTCATGGTACAGTAAATATGTTAACCCCACAAATTATACACATACTGCCTTCTAGTACAACAGAAGATAAAATGTTTGACTTGTTCAATTGGTGGCTGGTTTCTTAATGTGGGCTCCTAATAAAAGCGGCTAATATGGGTTTGAGTCAGTATCATTCACAAGGGCTGCTGGTTAATTTGACTTAAACAAGAAGGTTAATAGGTTCATGTTTTTCAGAATAAGATTTTTGATGAAACACGTGTACAAAAAAAGAAAAAGAATCGTGATAGAAACACATTGATATTTTTTTGACAAATTTTGACCCAAAGAAAAAAAAAGAAATTTCGATCTTGAGATTTAAATTATTTTTTTTGTTTAAGTTTTATTCAAAATATAAGTTTTGGCTCAGCCTTTAAACTTTTTTTTTGTCTTGTTTTGTGAAAGCTTACAGTATCATCCAGAGAAATATATATACAACAAGACTTGTTCCGTATATTATGATTCAAAGTGAAACTCATAGGTTTGATTTTATATCTGATTTGATTATATATATTTTTGCTTGTTATTAAAAGTGAATATTCGGACATATTTATTACTCATCTAACCCCTCAAAGGAGACATTTAGATTCAATAAATAAAAGGAGAAATGTTTAGATCTGAAATGTGAGAAATACAAAAGAAAAATGGAAAATTTGAAAATAAAAGTCTTCTAATGTTTTTTTGTCTATATATACCTTATGTTTTAAGAACATTTGATGAACAAAGTTTTTGATTTTAGACATTTTTTAATATGGTTTTTGAGGTTTCAAATTTGTTCTAAAAACTTTAGAATTTCTATTTTAATGATTAGAATTTGTATTCTAATGATTAGAATTTGTATTCTAATGATTAGAATTTGTATTCTAATGATTAGAATTTGTATTCTAAAAGTTGTTCATGGTCTAAAAATTTTAGAATTCGTATTCTAAAAATTCTTCTTATATTAGTTGTGGTCGGTGGAGATTGTATGGCAATAAGGAGTGGGGATTTGTTGTTGATGAAGAAAGATAAACGTGGCATATTAAGTACTCTGGAAACCACTACATCTTTTGATGATTTGAAGTTGATGGTTTTAGAAGACTATGGATTAGAACACAGTGAAGTTGATGTTGAATTCAGTTTTTTACCCTTAGATGTTAGTGCAGACGCTCCTCCTGTTGTTATGTTGAATGATAGACAATTCAAAAATTTGTTGTCTATGTTAGAAAGAACAACAGTCTACGGTTGTGCGTGGCGTTCAAAAGTATCATTGACATTCAAAATGCTTGTAGCAGTAGAGAACAATTTGATTCGAATAAGGATGCAACTGTTGATGCTAAGAAGCAACATGGTGATGCTAAGGAGCTACATGATGATGCTAAAGAGTCAAGCGTGGATGCTAATAACCTTGGTCCTAATCGTATGAGTAAAGAAGATGATGGCAATGTGCGTGGAAAATCTGTTGTTTTGGTAAAAGCTGATAAACCTAGTTATGATGATGCTAAGGTTGTTGATGGTGTTATTACCATGTTCGGGGAGTCAATGGTAAAGGAGGGGAAATATTTCAAAAGCAAGGAAATTTTACAAGCAACTATGAAAATGTATACGATGAAGTATAACTATGACTATAAGGTTATGAAATCTGATACAAGATGGTGGTCCATACGCTGCATAGAGAATTCTTGCAAATGGAGTCTGTGTGCTCATTTTTTAGACCACTCAACATATTTGAAACTAAACAAGTATATGGGTGAGCATACATGTGCTCCTTCTAGGAAGACTAAATTCTGTAGGACACCTTCAGCAAGAACAGTTGGACATCTCATTATGCATAATTATGAGGGTGTCTAGTTAGGACCTAGACCGAATGATATCATTACTTTATTTTGGTCAGAGTGGGGATGCAAACTAACTTATTCCCAAGCTTGGGAGTCACGTGAGTATGCAGTTAATGAATTTAGAGGTATTCCAGAGAAAAGTTATGGTAAAATCCCAAAGTATTTGTATATGGTTCAACAAGCTAATCCTGGTACGTTTACTAATTATGAAACTGAGAGTGATGAGAGATTTAAATATCTATTTATTTTTTTTGGTCAATCAATAAAAGGATTCCACAAGTCAATTCGGAAAGTGATTGTAGTTGATGGAACATTTTTGAAGAATAAATATAAAGGAATTCTACTAGTAGCTACAGCTGTAGATGGTAACTCTAATTTGTATCTAATTGCTTTTGGAATTGCTGATTCTGAGAATGACAATTCATGGGAGTGGTTTTTCAAGCAGCTAAAGAATGTTATAGAGAATGATGCAGGTTTGTCATTTATTTTAGATAGACATCTGTCGATTTCTAAGGCCGTTGGGCAAATCTACTCACTGGCTAATTACGCTATCTGCATCCACCACCTGATTAATAACCTGATTACATTTTACAAGGTAAAAGGTGTAGCTGGTTTGGTTGCAAAAGCTTCAAAAGCATATAGTATTGCTGAATTTGAGAACCGTTTCAAGCAAATTTGCAACATTAGTCCTGCTATTGCATGCTATCTACAGGAAGCTAATGTGAAACAATGGGTTCGATGTCATTTCCCAGGATATAGATTCGACATTAACACCAACAATCCAGCTGAATCTATCAATTCTGCTTTAAGAGAACCTAGAGAGTATCCAGTAATTCCTTTGTTAGACAGCATCAGAGAAATGTTAACAAGATGGTTTTACGAGAGAATAGAAAAAAGTGAGAAGCACTTGTATCCTTTATAATTAAAATATTTTTAAAATAAAATAAACAACCTTTAAAATTAAAATACTTTTAATATTCTCCTTTTTAAGTAAATGTTAAAACATTTAACATAAAATTCTTTATATTTTCAAATATACCATATATTATATTTCATCAACTATATATAATTATTAATTTGATATTTTGCGGTCAACTCATCAATTTATGGACAAAGTCCGATATATCCACGGTCCACTATGGACTTGCACTAAAATTTCAAAATTAAATTTAAATCACGACATATGCATGAAAAATATTTAAATTTTTATAATTATATGTGTTATGTAGTCATTCAAAATTATTTAAAAATAAGATCAAACAAAACTGATATAAGAATCATAATTCATACTACTAAATCATAATATTAAATAAGGAAATCATTGTGATTGGTTATAAGGATTGTAGAGAATAGGTAATTAGTTAAAAGTTGTTTTGATACATGGATAACTTATAACATTGAAGAAACACACTTTTTATTGATCGAGTAATATATGTCTATTTTAAAAAAATTTGAATCACAACATATAGAGAAAACAATTCTAAGATTTATTAATTGTATGTATTATATAATAATTTATTAAAAAAAAAATGTGAAAGGAGAATCATATTTTTTCAATATAAAATTTGAAATTAGGTAGGATATTTTAAAAAATTTGAAATTAGTGTTAGTTTCTATAATATCAATATATAGGTGTTTGTTTGGATGTAAAAATAGGAATATGGTGTTTGAAAACATGAATAACCCCAATTTGTACTTAATTTTAATAGTATAATAAGAGTCAAACCCACGGTACATCCCAGATCAATATTTTCTTAATCATTATAATAAATATTTATATTTACTGTTTAATATTTTGTGGCCAATTTTCCACATAATTTTTAATTTTTTAGATTTTGTTTGTTTAGGTTTTATATGTAATTTTAACTTCATTAAATTATAAAATGTTAGTGTTTTTGCTTAGTTGGCGTAAATTTTTGTAAATAGTTTGTATATTCAACTCTGTCCCACTGTCTAATATGCTAGCTAGCAGTGTCAAAATGGATCATAGGTCTTACTTAACCCAACCCAACCCATTTACCTTAATGGGTTAGAATTTTTGACCCTAATGGGTTCATTGTTAAATGGTTAAATGTGTTTAATATGTTGGTTATGATGGATTATCCATTTAACCATTTATCTTAATTACTTAACTAACTTAACAAATATTAACCAAACTAATTTAATTAATCTAATTTTAATTGTACTAAACCAATTCTCACTCTTTTAATTTTCCTGCCAAAATGCATATATGCAATTTTCCCGTCAATGAGTGGATTGACAATTTTTCCGCAAAAAACGATCTCGTCATTTTTCACCAAAATTTTTTTTGTCATTTCCTGACAAAAGCAGGTTCCGTCATTTTCCGCCAAAAATGGTCTCATCATTTTTTGCCAAAAACGATCTTGTCATTTTCCCACCAAATTTTGTTTTTGTCATTTTCTGCCAAAAACAAACCAGTCATTTTTCCGCCAAAAACAGGTTCCATCATTTCCCGCCAAAAACGCTCATGTCGTTTTCCCACCAAAAACGGGTTTCGTCATTTCCCACCAAAAATGGTCCTTTCATTTTCCCGCCAAAAATGATCTTGTCATTTTCTCGCAAAAAATGGTCACACAATTTCTCCGCAAAAAACGAACAAGTCATTTTCCCACCAAAAACGTGTTCCGTCATTTCCCGCCTAAAACGGTCCTATCGTTTTTCCACCAAAAATGGGTTCCATCATTTCCCACCAAAAAGATCTTTTCATTTTTCCGTCAGAAACGATCCTGTCATTTTCCCGTAAAAAGTTGTCACACAATTTTTAAAAAACTTGTAATAATAATATATGTAATGTAATCATTCAAAATTATTTAAAAATAAGATCAAACAAAATTCATATAAGAATCATAATTCATACTATTAAATCATAATATTAGATAAGGAAATTATTGTGTTTGGGTGTAAGAATTGTAGAGAATTAATTATAAGTTGTTTGGATACATTGATAACTTTTGATATTGAACAAACACACTTTTCCATTGATCGAGTAATATATGTTAGTTTTTAAAATTTGAATCACAACATATGGAGAAAATTTTCTAAAATTTATTAGCTGTATGTATTATATAATAATTTTTAAATAATTTTAAAAATAAAGAAAACAAAGATGAAAAGGGAATCATATTTTTCTAATATATATGTTACTGTAAAATTAGGTAGAATATTTTAGGAAATTTGAAATTAGTGTTTGTATCCATAATATCAATATATAGATGATTGTTTAGTTGTAAAAATAATATAAGATGTGTTTGAAAATATGAATATCCTTAAATTTGTACTTCAATTTTAATAGTATAAGATAAGATGAGGTACTTTGGCTACTACATCCTCTATATATTTCTAATACATTTCTAAAAAAACTAAGAAAATATATAATACTACATTACAATGTTGTAGTCAAAATGTTATTTTAAATTTTTTTAATCAAATTATTAAAAGATAAAAATATTAAAACCTCTATAATTTAACTTTTCAAAAGTAAAATACTTTAATTATTTTTAAAAAATCAATAGTGAATCAAGATGAATAAAAATAAAGATACTGTAATTTTTTTAAAAAAATGTTCAATAGTTAATCAAACTGAATATGAATATAGAAGATTTGAGTTGACACCCAAAAATATCATAATTGTTAATTTTTAATCATTATACTTTACCTCTTATCTTTATTTATTATATTTTGTTAAAATTTAAACCATTCATCACTCACATAGACAAAAAAAAAAGCCTAGTATTTGTCACATATACTACAATTCGACATTTTAAATTTCCTTTTAGCCACTACAAATATTAGCTTTAATATATATTACATAAAAAGAATAACACTACTTTTTGAATAATAATATCGTTTCCAGGCATGGTGCTTGTATTATCTAGTTAGTATTTTAAATATCCAGATCACTCCCAACGTTTTAAAATAAATATCATTTCAAGTTTCTTTAAATAATTTATTTAAATATATATATATATATATATATATATATTTTTCTAATTTGGCTGGTATTTCAGAATAATGTAATGCTTTACACTATTATTGAGTTTGATTGAGGTCTATTTTTGTGATTGGTAATGGCTCGAGATATTGTTTAAATGTGTTACCATTTAGATTTAAAGTCAATGAAGAGTCATCAAAGCTTAGTTCAAACTTCAAATCTGTAAACTCTTCCTAAACAATACTCATTGGCTTTGTTAATTCGCTATGCACACGAACGCACTGCAAATATAAGAAGCTTGCCAAAAGAAGCAAAAGACAGCTTATTTTACACAAAGAAAAGTAGGAACAACTGTATTTGTAAACCCATGACACAAAATTCCTTAGTTCTATACGAAGAGCTGACTTGATTATACAGTAGCTGCTTTAGGAGACAGAAAATCAGAAATCTTGCCGGTGTAGAAATCTGGTTGTATCTTGTTCTCAGGGCTTTCTAGCATGGAGATTGAAGTAACACCTTCAAGTCCACAAAAACAAAAATTTGATTGACTTTAGATGGTTAATCTAACCAAGTTAGTGTCGATAGAGCAACTGTTTTTACCCGAGAGGACGAGAAGAGTTTTACAACCACCATTCTGACCAAATAAAATGTCAGTGTCCAATCTATCACCCACCATGCATATTTGTGACTTTTGAATTCCAAATCTGCACATTTGTTAATGGCAAAGCACAATATTAGCGATCAGCATTCTCATTACTTCACAAAATCATTTGAGATTTTATTTTTTCCGTTCTCGCACTTCTAGCGTGTTGTTATAATAATGTCTTTATCACTACTTAAACTTGATAGAAAAAAATTAGAAGAAAGATGGAACATGAGAATCTGTAAGCCCTTACTTGTCTGCTAAATAGTCCATCATAAAAGTTGAGGGTTTTCCAACAACAAGAGGCTCACGTTGAGTGGAACCAACAAGAGCACCAACCATAGAGCCACCACCTGAGACCGAGTAATCGCATATGAACAAAAAACATGGCAAAAACAGAGAAAACAAAATTTTTGTATAAAGGTTCATTACCAAAATTCTCTAAGCACTACATTAGGTTATTTTGACTAGCCTTGAAGTTAAGATACTTTTTTCTAACAGAAGAATATTATCTAACTTAACAAATTATTAGCTAAATAAAAACAGTACAAAAAGTTGAATATAAAAACACCACCTGCCCATTCTTGAGCATCGGTTAGGTGGGTGACAGCATCTCGGTTTGTAGCAATGAAAAGACACCCCGGGTTTTCGCGGATACAAAGTGTTCCATACCTTCCATTCAAAACAATTGTTAGATCACACCAAGCTCTGCTGAAATTTACACAAAGGTTTATAAAACCATAGCTCATCCATAAACCAACAAGAATACTAGTCCTGAAGTGTGAAAGAAAAAATATAACTTGAAGACCTACTGAATTTTGTAGTAGTTGAAATAGCGATCAAATCCAACCACAACAGCTCCTACCTGGAAAGCATTTTGAGTAAAACTATACTCAGTTTCAGCCTCAAGAACAACAACTTTCATGCTTTATATAAACTGAAAGAGAAGCATAAACATAGAGAGATATAGAAAGGATGACATACATCATGATCATGATCCATTAAAAATCCTGGCTTCAATTCAATCTGTCTTTTACCATCATCCTGTAGTTAAAGAAACAAATGTTCAGAAGAATGACAATTTTTTGCAAAATTCCAAAATGTTATTTGGAACTATATAATGTTGAGTTCATCACCTAAACTAACAAGTTAGCATCTACACAAAAATAAATCTTGGGAAGCTAGTAAGATAGGTCACCACACATACCGGACCACCAAGGTATTGAAAACCAGCAAGCTCGAGCTCTTTCAAGATACCCTCCTCACCAATCACATACACCTGAATAAATATGCATCAGACTGAGACATGTTTTAAGTTTTGATTAAAAGTAAAGATGAATTTACCTTCTTATCTTTAGGGAAATTAATAGACTGCAAGTATGCAGCTGCAGCAAAAGACGAAGCAAATATCTCCTCCTAAAAAGAGCAAATTGATACTTTCATCAAAAAAAGACAATTATAGACTTAAGAACACAAAGATCAAATTGTGAATTAAGTCACTAACCTCGTTAACATTGAGGCCAAGAGTTTCAAACTTTTTGCCATATTGTTTCCTAGATTTTGTTGAGTTGTTTGTGACAAAAACCAACCTCTTTCCCTGAAAATTGAAGAATACCAAGAAAAACAATTAATGTAATGGAAGATATATACTTCCAAAAGGAATTTGATACGAACAAACACTTAAACTTAAACCTTTTGAGACTTCAAATAATATGATAAAGAAATTGCTTACCAACCTTGGCACGGAGCATATCAAGAGTTTCAGGAACTCCTTCAATCAATTTATCTCCCTTCCAAATTACTCCTACAAAAGAAAAATGAAAAAGAAAAAAAAAGAATACAAATACAACTGGTTCAGCTCATTTTAGCTAGAAAATACATAATTTATTCTCATTATAAAGATCTTCTGATTTTCAAAAGTTGTGAGCCAGCCTATTTTCATCAAAAGATGCATAATATTTTAGAAAAATAATAATAGAGAAGATCCATCATTAACATATCTCCACTATGCTATGCACACAATATTCATCTAAACATTATCAAAATACATTATGTCGTTAATACTCACTCACCATCACAATCGAAGATAAACGTTTCGACAGAATCAATAAGCTGATCAGCGTTTTCAAGCTGTTGCGTGGCCATAGCTCTCGTGGTCATATGTGGACTCGTCATTCGGAGAGGTTTATAGTAGATTTTACGAATGGAGCCACCGGAGAAAGAAGAAGAACGAACAGCTGAGAGTGTTTTGACGGAGAAGAAAGGTTTAGAGTTTGGTAAGAGAGAAGAAGAGACCGGTGAAACGGCAGAAGCAACTATTCTATTCAGCATTTCTTCTCTCTATTTTGGAAATTTTTTTTTTCTTTTTTTAAAACTATTTTTTGTTTCTCTTTCTTTAACGTGACGATGGATGTTGCTGACGTGGTAAATTGGGTGGATGTGGTAGCAAATATAATCCGAATTTTAGCCAACAATATGGATGGAGAATTATTAGACACACATTGTAGAAAACATTTAAATGTGACATTACAACTTTACAAGCACCACCAATCAAACACATATAAGATGAGATAAGCTCAAGGGAAGGCCAAAAGTGTTTGAGAAGTAATGAGAACTACCACGAGAGCCATAGAGTTCTAAGTTAGGTCATTTCAGTCTTCTTGTGTTTTTTTTTTTTGTGGTTGGTGGTGGTGAGTCTGGTGACAAAACTTAAAATTTTTGTTACGTCAAATAAGGCTTATTTCTCTACAATTTGGACTCTTCTATATAAAACAATTTTTGTATAATTAATATGGGCCATGTGCCCTTGCAGGCTTGCACTATCCAAGAACCGGGCCTGACTACGGAAACAAAAAGCAAAAATTGAATTTATTGATCTTTTGTTTGTTTATTTATTTTGTGCACAAAATCCATTGATCTTATTTAATCTCAGTTTCTCCTTCTTTAAGTCGTAACGTTCATGAGCCTTTGCTTTTTATTAACTCAGATGTGTTTTATATATTTATATTAAATAGTACAATGATGAATTATTTGAACACTCGGACGTTACAAAAAAAAAAAGAATTATTTGAAGACTCATTTATATGGGTGACATAATCACATTACAAGCAGGCCAATCACAAAACTTATATAAAAACAAAAAGAATAAAATGAAATTGAAAAATTAAAGCTTGAGTTGAAATGGGTAAGACGGCCAATCCTTAAGATCTTCTTCTTGCTTCCGAACCTTAAAATCATCATCTTCAACAACACTCTCATCCAAATAATCACTATACTTCAACAAGAACGCTAACACAAGAACAATCCACTCCAAACAAAACATCACTACGCATAAACCTCCAGCGAGTTTAAGTATAACCGCACCATCTTCTTCCCTAACATAAGATTTCAAGAACCTAAGGAAATCCCCTGTTCTTGTGAATACCAGAACTGAGACTGCGCCTTGGAGTATAGCCGTGAGGACTGTTGCCACCATGTGAGAACCGTACAATCTATCGCTAGTGGTGGCGGTGGTGGACGAGGCGAAGATAGAGCAGCCGGAGATGGCGATGGCGATGGTGAGAGTGTGGAGGAAGATGAGGGAGAGACCAGAGAGAGATGGGAAGAGACGAAGAGAGATTGTGAGGAAGATACAACTTGAGGCTGAGCCTAAGAGGATGTAGTTGCAGAGAAGGAAGATGTTGTGTGTGTTGCCTTTAGATTTTGACATTCCCATTTCTTAGATTTTTAAAGGATTTACAAAAATTTGAGGAAAGAAACTCTGTTTTTTTTTTTTTTTCTTTACTGGGTTTGGTTTTTGAAGTTTGTTTTTTGTGATTCTTGATTAATTTCACTTGGTTTTAGGGTTTATAAGCTACAAATTTTGAGGAACGATAAAGATGAGATATTGTTGGAACTAACGGTCGTATTTGTTTTTTGAAATTATGACCGTTATGAATTAAAGACGAAGACAAAAAGTCCAATTAAGGTCCAACGGCTCGATAACTTTTTAAGCTTTTCACTAACAGATAAAAGGGTGTTTTAGTAATAGAACCCTCTAAGTAAAGATGTTTAGTAAAAAAACCTTTCAACTATATAATTAATGAAAAAATCCTTCAATTTTAGCTTTACTAATGAAAAAGCATTTCTGTCTACGTTCCATTATATTTTGAAACGTTGTTTTTATAAAAAATTTGAAACGACATGACTTTCAATTATATATTCAATGAAAAAATCTCTCAATTTTAACTCCGTTAAAGAGAAAACCTTTCTGTTTACAATTCCGTCATATTTTGAAACGTGGCATTTTAAAAAGTTTTAAACGACATGATGTTCTAAAATGAAAATAGTTTTAGTAATAAAACCCTTCAACTAATAGAACTTTTAAAAAGCATTTCTGTCTACGTTCCATCATATTTTGAAACGTTGTTTTTATAAAAAATTTGAAACGACATGACTTTCAATTATATATTCAATGAAAAAATCTCTCAATTTTAACTCCGTTAAAGAGAAAACCTTTCTGTTTACAATTCCGTCATATTTTGAAACGCGGCATTTTAAAAAGTTTTAAACGACATGATGTTCTAAAATGAAAATAGTTTTAGTAATAAAACCCTTCAACTAATAGAACTTTTAAAGTTTTTTTTCTGATACAAATATATTTGATTTTGATGAAATCTCTAAACAATGTATCTTTTAACAAAACAAAAAAAAGCTCCAAAACGATTTTAATGTCACAACGCCACACTACAGTAAAACAAAAAAAATATAGTAAAAATGCCGATGGGACTAAGGTTTCAATAAGATTTGTTTTTTTTTCATGTTTAAATAATTATTCGGTTTCTGAAATGTAGAAAAAAAAAGAAATTCATAATAACTGTTTTATTTAGATTGTGATTATTTTTTTGTTTCATTTTCTTTATTAATTGTTTGTCTCGTGGAAGCCATCTTAGCTCATTAGTTGACGAAAAGATCATTAATGATTCTACATCATGAGGTCTGGTGTTCGAGTCCCATATATTACGATTTATTAACAAATTTACAGATTAATGGAGGCAAAATTACAGAAAATCTCCGTAGAAAGGAATTATCGTCAGGGTGTCCATCAGGAGCATGGAGAAAGAAGTATCGTCTGTCGTGAATCTTATAAGGATCGAAAATAATTGTTCATGGTAGAATCGTCCATGTAACAATTCTCATAATTTGTAATAAATAACAGGAGTTGAACCGCGAGTCAATGTTTTCTTAATTATTGTAAGAATGTTTATATTTTGTGGTTAGTTTTCCATACAATTTATAAATTTTTAGATTTTATTTGTTTAGTTTTATATGTAATGTTAATTTCATTAAATTATAAAATGTTAGTGTTGTTGTTTAGTTGGTGTAAATTTGTATAAGTAGTTGTTATGTCCAACTCTTCCCCACTGTCCAACATATTCGCAAAGTCTGAGTATTTGATTATTGTAATAAAAATAATTAAAATATTTTAAAAATAAAATAAATAAATTTTAAATTAAAATATTTTAATATTCTATTTTTAGTAAATGTTATAACTTTATACATAATTTTTTTTTCAAATATATCATATATTATATTTCATCAACTATATACTATTATTAATTTTTATATATAATTTATTAATTTTTATTAAAATTAGGTAGTTTGCGACCGATTCATCAATTTGTGGACAAAATCCAATATATCCGCTGTCAACTATGCCCTTGTTCATGATATCCGCTTTTTAATGTGCATAAAAGTTTATGTCTATATCCGCCCTATATCAGATTTATTTGTACCTATTCTGTAGGTCACCGATCTAATTGAAATCTCTACCGATGTGAGGTATTGAAAATACACTTTTTTATTGATTGAGCTAATATATGTCTGTTAATAAAAATTTAAATCACAACATATGCATTAAAAAATCTATAATTTTATTAATCGTATGTATTATATAATAATTTAAAATAATTTTAAAAATAATATCAAACAAAAATGATAGGATAATCATAATTCATATTATTATTAAAATCACAATATTAAATAAGGAAAAGATTATAGAGAAATATTAGATAAAGAAAAGATTGTAAAGAATTAACTAATTATTTATTTAAAAAAGATAATTAATATTAATGTTAATAATTATTTTAAACTTGTTTGGATGTAAGTATAAGATAAAGAGTGTTTGATAAGAGGAATTCTTAATTTTGTACTTTATTTTTAATAGTATATAAGTTAAGATATAAGATAAATCCAGATGACAAAAAAAAAATTAATTGTTTGTCTCAATTGATTTTTTTAGTTTGTCTCCATGATTATATTGTTTCATTAACTTTCTTGTATAATAATTTTGGTATAGAGTCTTTACGTCCCTTTTTAATTATACTAGTTTTTCCTAAATAATTTTAATATGATTGGAAAATATATTTATCTTCAAACTACTGTACATGTGCTTCGTTTTAGAACTTATCTATCTTTCGTGAAAAATATATTTATCTTCAAACTACTGTACATGTTCATCCACCGAAGAAATGTTAATCCCAATTTCATCTTTCGTGGCTCGGTGACTTCCACGATCCCTATGTCTGATTGAATATCCACTTTCAGATCTCGCACTTTCATTTTCTTATCGATTTCGATTTCATCTTTATTATTTTGGGAGTGTTATACAACACATATATAAGATTGCCACATTATTATACATTAACATAACAAAACAATTTATAATTCAGACCCAACCAAATTGCCACATGGTGGTCTAGTACAACACATTACACATATATGTCTTCATTACCAAACCAAAACAATTATATATTAAAAAAAACCTTAAGCAAACTAATCCTTTTCAAATCCCTGAACCAACAAGATTGTCTCATGAAGAAAACAAAACTGTATGCGCCGGGCCTTAATAGATTCAATACGAAAACATGTACTCACCTTCCTCCACGCCACCCTTGCCAAACCTATCTTTGCTGCGTTAAAGAGAGTCTAATACTCCTTTTCCTTTTCGTCTGAAACCGCATACAAACAAGTAACCATTTTAACTCAAGTAGGAAAATATAGTTCAACATTTAATTATATACGAAATTAACTAATTCAAATTTTTAAAAGATTTAGTTTTCCTTATTTTTAGATTCAGTTACTAATTTTTTCACAAGTTCTAAAATTGTTAAAATATAGTTTCTAATTTTTCCGAATACAAATTCTAAATTTTTTAGAACATAAAATACAAATTCTAAAACTTTGAGAACATGAACAATTTTTAAAATACATATTCTAAATTTTTCAGAATTTGTATTCTAAATGATTTAAATATGTATTCTAAATTTTCGATTCTAAGTTTTTTAGAACATGAAGGTCTTAAGAAAAAGTTTTAGAATAGGAATTCTAATTTTTTTAGACCCATGAAAAAGTTTTAGAATTCGAATTCTAAACAGTAGAACATGAATTCTAAACTTTTTAAAAAAACTTTCAAACTTTTTAAAACATACTCAAAATTGCCTAAAATCAAAAATTTTGTTCTTCAAATCTTCTTCAAACATGTGTTTTCTACATTCTACATGTTTAGATGGTTTGTTTGTTATAAAAATTTATTAATTTAGTAGCCAGGATAGATTAGGAAAAATAACAATTAACAAAATAAGGTATATATGGACAAAAAAAACTTTACAACTCCTTTATTTTCAATTTCCCATATTAAATAATCTCTTATCCTATAAATCAATAATATAATTTTCCTATTTTCTATTAATAACACTATCTTAGAGTTATAAAATTTATATGTAGTACATTGGTTTTTATGGATAAATCTTATTATATAAATTTGGGTTGCACTCATTAGAAGCCGACAAGTGTCAATATTATAACTCGCGAGATCTTGACATGTGTTACTAATCATTCAGATCTTGCCACGTCTCAAATTTTTAAAAATATATGTTAAAAACAAATTAAATAGAAAAGAAAATTCAGTAATTGTTAATATATAAAAAAAAAAAAATACTAAAACCATATATTTAGGAACCATTAAAACCAATACCTAAAAAAAGGAAAATAACTAAAAAAGGAAAAAGAGAAACACAAAATTGTTAATTTGACTAATCAATAATTAAGATTAAGAAATACATTTAAAATAAATACAAAAGCGAAAATAAAACCATAACTAAAAAAGAAAAAGAAATACAGTATTTGAAAATTTATTTTATCATTAAGTAAAATTAAGAATTAACCAAAACCAACCCATAAAAAAAACTACTTTAAAGGAAAAAATTAATCAATAATTAAGATTAAGAAATATATTTTTAAAAAATAAAAAGGGAAACATAAAATTGTTAATTTAACTAATCAACAATTTATTTACTTTAACCTAAATTTAGTTTATTTGCAATGTTAGTTTCCCAAGTTTCATGTTTTTCTACTAAATTACTAATAATTTTTTATTTGTTTTTTAATTGATTTATAATGTTAATTATATATAGATATTTGTTTGATATAATGTATATTATTTTGATATAAAGTTTTGATTTCTATTAATTTATATGGAGTATACATGAGATTAGAATAAGATTTTAATATGATTGAAGAGTGAGTTAAGTTGTATAGCAAAACCAAGTGTGTAGGAAGAAAAACTTATTTAACAAAGAGTTAATAACCAATAATTTTTAGATATGTTAGTTAATTTTGGGTATTATAGTTATTTGATACTAAAATAATTAATGTTTTGAGTTTATAATTATAGGATAATTGTATTATATCAAACATAAATATTATTAATATTTTAGGTATATAATTATATTTTGAGTATTTTGAGTATTCATTCGGTTCTCAGGTCGGTTCAGTTTAAGTTTGATTTTTTTGATATAGGAGTTTAGGACATATTTGGATTTTTTTTAGGGTTGAATTTGGTTTGATTTTTCGGGATAATTTTCTTTTCTATTTTTACTTCCTTTTTGTACTTTTTATGTTAAGTTAAATAAAATAGATTTTTTTTCCCTTTTATAATTGTTATTCCTACTTAAAATTTTCTTTTATTATTCTGATAATCTATGTTTTTTTTTTAAATAGGTATTTTTATTTTCCAACATTAATTTAATAAGATTAGCTTTACGTATTTCGAAATTTCTTTTAAATTTTTATAAATTGCTACTTTATTTTTCTTTTGATTTCCAGTAACCTTAAATTTTTATTTTTAAATTGAAAATATATTAAAACTTTATATTTTTGTTAAGTAAGTTTTTTAATCTGTTAATTATTGAAAATTAATGGTTTTATTTAATGATTGTTAACTTTCCTTTTATATTTGCACTACTTTTTAAATTTTCCAAAACTTTAATTTTACTCCCTTTTTTTGATAATTATTGTTTTATTTAATAGTTATTAAATTTATTTTTATAATTGTGTGACTTTTTTAGATTGCCATAAACTTTAAATTTCCTATAAAATTTAAATATATATTATTATTATTTGTTAAACATATTTTATGTTTTGTTACCATCGAAAAGTTGAATTTATTTTTATAGATATATAAAATTAGAATTAAATTTTCTTTTTTATTGATAAGTAATACTTTTATTTAATTAAATATATGCCAAAAATCTGATTATTTAAATTGACACGTGTCACGATCATGTGAGTTACTAACTTTGAATCATTCATCTTTATATAATAAGATATCTTCATTTAAAGAATAATTAAAGAAGTTCTAATTTTGTATATGTGTAAAAAAAAAACTCCAGTTTTAATAGTAACAAAAAAATAAAAACGTGTTTAATAAAATCAAATAATATTTTGATATATTTACAATTTAAAAAGGAAATTAGAAGGCAAGAAATCTGAATAAAAATAATGAATAGCTAAATTTTTAAGTTATATCCCAAAAATCTAGCTAGTAGATTGTTTTTATTCAGATTTAAGTTATAACTACTAAATAATTTATTTTAATTTTGTTTTAATAGGTTACATGTAAATTGAGTTCATATTTAGGGTTGATATAACTCAATTATCCAACAATTATAAACCCGAAAATATCAATTATATTTATATTAAATAACTAAAATACCTAAAATTAATCAGTTCTTCTTCATACATAATTGATTTTGCTATACAATTTAGCTCGATTTTAATCATATTAAAATCTTACTCTAACCTCATGTATACTCCATAAACATTAATAGAAGTCAAAACTTTTATATCAAAATAATATGCACTATATGACTGTATCATACAAATATCCATATATAATTAGTATTATAAAATAATTTGAAAATAAATAACAACAATATTAATAGTTTAGTAGAAAACCATGAAACTTGGAAAACTAATATTGCAAATAAACTAAATTTATGTTAAAATTTTCGTTTTGATATTTCTAAAAAATTATATTTCTTAATTATAATTATTGATTAGTTAAATTAAAATTTTTGTGATTTCCTTTTTTCCTTTAAAAAAAACTTCATTTTTTCCTTTTTTTTGTATTTCTTTTAAATGTACTTTTTAAATTTAGTTATTGATTAGCTAGTTTAATATTTTTGTGATTCTATTTTTTTTTTTTAATTTTACCTTTTCCTTTTTTTTATTAGGATTTATAAATTTTAATTGATGATTATCTTGATTTATTATATAAACTTGGGTTGCATTCACGAAAAGCCGACATGTGTCAAAATTATAACTCGCAAGATCATAACAAATGTCACACATAATTCAGATCTTATAATTATTAATATATATAAAGAAATAATTTTTTTTAAAAGGAAACTAGTTTTAAAAAAATAAGTTTTCAAGCAAATCCAAAAACAAAAAAAGAATAAAAACAAATATATAAATAGTTTTAAAAGGAAAAAAAGAAACCTGAAATTATTAATTTATCTAATAAATAATTTAAATTACTTAATAATTTTAAAAGGAAAAAGGAAACCAAGAGTTTGTTAATTTATCTTATCAATAACTAACAAATAAAATATGAAAATAAAATCTAAAACCCTATCTTAAGGAAAAAAGTTAAACAAGAAATTATTAATTTATATAATCAATAATTAAAATTAAGATATAATTTTAAAAGGAAAAAAGAAAACCAAAAAAATCATGTTAATTAAGCTTGGTTGCATTCACGAGAGTTCAATATGTATCAAAATTCTAATTAACAAGATCATAACACGTGTTAATTATTCGATTAGACTATGACACATGTAAAAAAATATATTTACTTAGTAAAAGGGAAAACCAATAAATAATAATAATAATCACATAGGTAATATTTACTTTCCATATTTTAAATATTAATAAAATGAAAAAGAGGAAAATAAATAATTATTAGTCTCCATTTTTTACATATATACCTTTGAACATTTTTTTACAAAAATAGATGTTTAAAATTAAACTCAAATAAATATTTATTTTTATTCATTTAAATATATAATGAATTAGGTTAAAAGTTTAAATAATATATATATATTAAGAACAATATGTGTATTTAATTAACTATTTATCTCAATTATTTGGTTAATCAAAAAAACAAACCAACAAAAAGAGAACAATAATGCACCAAAACTTATTTGAATAGAAGTGAGAGAGGCGACGGCGGAGGCGATTTTTAGGGTTTTCAAAAAGGGGAAAAAGGGGATATGTCTATTATTGATTTGTCGACAATAAAGGGGACAGTACTCATTAATGGTGGGAGGTACTGTGTCGCTTATGAAGGTTTGAATCAGATTTGTTCAGTCTGTGGGTTGTATGGTCATATAGCACCTGGCTGTCCTAGGAGGAAGACAGAGGTGGTACCTAGTAAAGACTCACCTGTTAGAGTGGTGGATCTTACTGAAGGGGCGATGGACATGAAGGGCTTTACAAAAGTCCAAAGTGGAAGTAGACGGGTTGAGGTATCAGTGCCAAGAGTAGTCTTTGCTGCGGGGGGGGGGGGGTGTCGATGCCACTACACGGAGTCATAGAGCTGAGTTCTCACAAATCAATAGAGAAAAGGATTTGATCACACTGAATCAGTTTCAAAGCTTGACTGTAGCGGAGAGGTCACCAAGAGAGATGGCAGATATTGATGTTGCGGGTAGTAACAAAGAGAATGAAAATGTAGTGAATCGCATGTGCGAAGGAAATTCTTTGAATAAGGAGAATGAGAGACTATCAGGTGGGAAGAGAATAACTGGTAATCTTGACAAGAGAAATGGAGGTTTTAAGACTGGAAAATTGCAGAGTCCCAAGGTAGTGAGTGGGAAACAAAATGTTCCGGTCAGAGGGCTAATTTTTGGTCCAACAAGGGCGGACCAAGGTGGTTTCTCATCTGGTAAACGTCTCCAAGTGGAGAGTGGGAATGTAGGAAGAGTAGGAGGGGCCTTTGAGAATGGTAGTGGGAGTGGAGAACAGATTGGCAGGAGAGGAATGTTGGCACGTAGGGAGGCGGAAGGAGTCTTGCCTGGCACTGAACTAGGTATTGATAGCATGGTGCTGGAGGATGGCAGCAATACAAATATCGCAGTTTTAAGAGGATTAACGGGTTGCCCCGGTATTTCTAGTTGTAGTTGGGATTCTCATTATGAATTGCTTATTTTGGAATTGCCGGGGGGCAAATAAACCTAGTTTTCGAAGATCTATAAGGTATATATTGAAGAAGAATGATACTGATATTCTTGCATTGTTTGAGACTCATGCTGAAGGTGAAAGAGCAGGTAGAATATGTCAAAGATTGGGGTTTGATAATTCCATTCGGGTGGATTCGATTGGACAGAGTGGTGGTCTATGGTTGTTGTGGAGGTGTAGTGTGGGTCAAGTGAAAATTCTGGTATCATCCGCACAGTTTATTCATGCTAGAGTGATGAATGGGGACGACTGTATGGAGCTAATAGTAGTCTATGCAGCACCGTCAGTAAGCCGGAGAAGCGGATTATGGGAGGAGCTAAAAGTGATTGCAAATGGTATTGCTAATCCATTGATTATTGGGGGAGACTTTAATACCATATTAAGACTTGATGAGCAAACAGGGGGGAACGGTAGGTTATCTCCGGATTCTCTAGCATTTGGCGAGTGGATTAATGATTTATCGCTGATTGATTTGGGATTCAAGGGAGGAAAGTTTACTTGGAAGCAAGGTTGCACAGAGAAAAATTTTATTGCCAAAAGATTGGACAGAGTGCTTTGTTGTGCACACACACGTTTAAAGTGGCAATATGCGGTGGTGTCTCACTTGCCGTTCTTATCCTCTGATCATGTCCCACTATATGTTCAGTTGAGTCCGATACAGAACTTAGATCCAAGGAGGAGGCCTTTTTGGTTTGAGGCTGTCTGGTTGAAGCATGATGGTTTTAAAGCAATGTTGCAAACGTTATGGGACCATACGTTATCAACGGCTGAAGCGCTCACTGGTCTAAGTAAGAAGCTGCTGCAGTGGAATAAAGAGGTGTTTGGAGATGTGAATAAGAGGAAGAATAAGTTGCTGGAGGAGATTAAGGGGGTGCAGACTTTATTGGAAATTACTCAGACTGATGGTTTACTGGCGCAGGAGGAACTGTTGATTAAAGAAATGGATATAATATTGGAACAGGAGGAGACCATTTGGTACCAGAAGTCAAGGGAGAAGTTTATCTTGATGGGGGATAGGAATACTACTTTCTTCCATACGTCTACAATTATCAGAAGGAGAAGGAATAGGATTGAGATGTTAAAGGACATGGAGGATAGGTGGATTTCGAATAAAGATGAGTCAGAGAAGATGGCACTTGAGTATTACCGTAGACTATATTCTTTGGAGGATGTGAATGAGGCTAACGTAAATCTGTCTAAGGAAGGTTTCACATCGCTGACAAATGCGGAGGTAAGGGATCTGGAAAAAGCATTTACTTCGGAGGAAGTGATGCTGGCAGTGAGGAGTATGGGTAAGTTTTAAGCTCCTGGACCGGATGGTTTTCAGCCAGTGTTTTATCAACAATGTTGGGAAGTGGTTGGAGAGTCGATAACACGTTTTGTCCTTGATTTCTTCAGAACTGGGATTTTGCTGCGTGATACGAATGATGCATTAATAGTGTTGTTGCCTAAGGTTGCGAAGCCGGAGAGAATACAATAATTCAGACCAATTAGCCTATGCAATGTGCTATTTAAGATCATTACAAAGATGATGGTGTTGAGATTGAAAACGGTTATCTCTAAGCTTATTGGGCCCGCTCAAGCAAGTTTTATTCCATGGAGATTGAGTATTGATAATATTGTTGTCGTGCAAGAAGCTGTCCACTCTATGAGACGCAAGAAAGGGCGAAATGGTTGGATGTTACTTAAGCTTGATAGAATTCGATGGAATTTCTTAGAGGAGACGTTAGGATCAGCTGGGTTGTCGGCAGGCTGGATTAAGAGGATTATGGAATGTGTTTCGGAACCGTCTATGAGGTTGTTATAGAATGGAGAAGTAAAAGAGTCGTTCATACCTGCAAGAGGGTTACGCCAAGGGGATCCCCTATCGCCTTATTTGTTTATGTTATGTCTTGAGAGATTATGTCACCAAATCGAAGTTGCTGTAGGGCAAGGTGCATGGAAATCAATTTTCCTATCGCGTGGAGGTCCGAAGTTATCTCATGTTTGTTTTGCCGATGATCTTATTCTATTCGTAGAGGCGTCTGTGGCTCAGGTGCGTATCATTTGGAAAGTTTTAGAGGATTTTTGTTTGGCGTCGGGTCAGAAGGTTAGCCTTGAGAAATCAAAGATATTCTTTTTCAGTAATGTAAGCCGGGATTTGGAACAGCTTATTAGCCATGAAAGTGGGATTGGTTCAACGCGGGATCTAGGGAAATACTTGGGTATACCGGTACTGCAGAAAAGGTTAAACAAAGATACATTCGGGGAAGTGTTGGAAAGGATGTCATCTAGGTTGGCAGGTTGGAAGAGTAAGTCACTGAGTTTGGCTGGAAGGATCACTTTAACTAAAGCAGTGTTAACATCAATACCGGTACACTCGATGAGTTCTATCATGCTTCCGGCTTCGACTTTGGCCAAATTGGATAAGATATCGCGATCATTCCTGTGGGGGAGTATACCACAGAAGAGGAAGCAACACCTTTTGTCGTGGGACAAGATATGCAAACCGAAAGAAGAAGGTGGGTTAGGAATTAGAAAGGCTAAGGAAATGAATAAAGCATTGTTAGGAAAAGTTGTTGAAGGGTGAACGACCGCATAGAAACCGGAGTGTAGAGATGATTGGTTGGACTAGACCGGCGGAGGGTTGGGTATCGGTAAATACGGATGGGGCTTCACATGGTAATCCCGGGGTTGCTACGGCTGGAGGAGTAATCAGAGATGATGAGGGTAACTGCTGGGGGGGGGGGGGTTTCTCTTTGAATATTGGTGTATGTTCCGCACTAGTAGCTGAGTTATGGGGAGTGTATTATGGTCTCGTTATTGCTTGGGAGAAAGGGTTCAGACGGGTCGAACTGGGAGTGGATTCGAAGATGGTTGTTGGTTTTATTCAAACAGGGGTCAGCGAAGCTCATCTCTGTCTTTCCTGGTACGTTTGTGCCATGGCTTCATTTCAAGGGACTGGTTAGTCCGGATTAATCACATTTACAGGGAGGCTAATCGTCTAGCAGATGGGTTGGCTAACCATGCTTTTTCTCTACCACTTGGCATTCATTCTTTTGATTCTTGTCCTGATGTAGTGCACATGCCTATGTTGGAAGATGTTAGGGGGATTAAATTCCCACGACATATTCTTTTGTAATTCTTTTAAATCTATAGTTAATAAATTGTGGGAGACAGTTGTCTCCCCTCGCCCACCAAAAAAAAGAGAGAACAATAATGAAGATGATTATAATTTCCATTTTTTCTAATATATATTCAGTCTTATTATTTTTATTACATCTTTTTCAAATTTAGATATTTAGATTCTAATATGATAAAAAATTTATATTTTTAACCTAAATTTAGTTTATTTGCAATATTAGTTTCCAAGTTTCATGCTTTTCTACTAATTACTAATAGTGTTTTCATTTATTTTAAATAGTTGATAATATTAATTATATATGAATATTTGTTTGATATAACGCATATTAGTATGATATAAAAAAATCAACTTCTATTTATTTATATGGAGTAGACATGAGGTTAAAGTAAGATTTTAATATGATTGAAGATTAAGTGTGTATGAAAAAGCTGATTTAACAAAGAATTAATAACCAATAATTTTAAGATGTTTTGGTTAATTTTGGGTATTTAGTTATTTGATATAAAAATAATTCATATTTTTGGGTTTATAATTATTGGGTTTATATTAAGTCTAATTATTATTAATGTTTTGGGTATATAATTGTATTTTGGGTATCAATTCAGTTCTTGATTCAGTTCAGGTCATGTTTGGTATTTCTAATATAGAAAACAGACCCATTTAGATTTTTTTTGGGTTTTGGATTCGTTTTGTGTTTTTGGATTTCAAAATACACGCTAACACGGTGGTCGAAAAAGAAACAATAAGTGAGAACCAAAAGCTTTTGGACATTATATAGATTTTTAATATGTTATAATAAAATTTTAATATAGAAAGTTAATTACTTTATTCATGTAGAAAAATAAAATCTTGTAGATAACTATTTTCTCTAACAAAATATGATTTTTATTCTTTCTCTTAAATAATTAAAATATACCACTAATAACAAATATATGATTGAATATATATGCTTAATTTTAATTTATTTTAAAATTTAAAACCCGCTCATCGGACGGGTCCTTATCTAGTAGTTATATAATTATTAAAATCAAAAGTTCTATTAATATCTTGTCTTGCAATATGAGATTTTTAGAATTTTTATAATGAAAGATGATATTGTAACCCTCTGGTAGTAGACTAGACCCAATAAATGAAAAATTAAGATAACCCAAATACATATTCTTCTTCATAATTGGAGATGATTTTCTTCGATGCATGAATGCATCATATGTACACTTCAGAATCAGTTTGTACCTCAGCAGCTCCTTCCACTTTTTCAACAATTGGCCAAAGTACACCATCACGGTCAGACCATCTTGTCACTCTGACCAGGCTCGGATCAAATTTTTGGTTGGCTTTTTGCTCAACCATCAATTTGGCCCTCATACATAGAGAAAAAATATAGTTTTAAAAAAAATTGGGCCCTAATATATAAAGAAAATTGGTCATGTTTCAAAGAAAAGTTATCTATATTGGGCCCTAATAGAGTTCAGGTCATGTCTTGAAAAAAGTTATCAATTCGGTTCTTGATTCATTTCAGGTCATGTTTGGCCCATAACCGGCCCTGACTCTGACGCTAGCTCACTTTTGAGTTGATACACACGCACTGTGTTTCCAACGGAGAAACATTTCTTCAAGTTTTTCCACATGTGTAAGGCATCCTGGGCATCGCGATTGAGGCACGAATCCACCCGACAAGCACCGCATTCACTGTGTACCACATCTCTGCATCCACATGATTTTTTGTTTTGTCTGGACAGGGAAAACTCCCATGGATGAAACCGGTTTTGCACTTAGCACATAGCACATTATGTAACTCTGATGCCCCCACTCAGCATAATTTTCACCATTCAACACCACTGGTGGGATTAGTGTTCCCAAACTGTCTGCCGCAGACAAATAGTATGATGACTGCATTGACTCGCCATTCAGCGACTCAGTTTACTCATCTCTTCTCAAACACACAATTTTCTCTGAGAAACTTTAATGAATTTTTAGAACCTATGCTCCGATACCACAAAAAGAGAGTTGTTTAGGAAAAAGTTGCCTACAATATGAATTTATACTGACTCAATATCTCAGACTCAGTGTAAAGAGAATCTATTTACATACATATATGATGTTATCATAACTTAGAAGAAGTTATTACCTCAAAAATAACTATTTCTTGATTAAAATTTAAAACCTATATGCAGGGGTGGTCCAATAAACTCGGAAGTCATGTTCCAATAATAAAATTTGGACCCTTATTATATATAATTAAAAAAAAAAAATTTGGGCCTTAATTTTTTTTTATTTTAGACCTAAAATTAACCTTAAATATTTGGACCTGTATTTTCTCCACTCGCACTGCCTAAGAACCAGCCCTGCCTATATGCATAGGTTTTTTAATAAAAGAATCCTTACACTTTGTTAAAAACAAAAGCCATAAAAAATCTCCAACTTGATAACTTTGTCCAAGAAAACTTCCAACTACTTTTGTTTCTAAAACAAACCTTCAAGTTGACAAAAATTTTAAACTAAAACCTCAAACTATTTTCATTTAAAAAAAAACCTCTAACTATAAAGTTTTGCTTACTTAAATCCTCAAGTTTCAGATGTTGAGCCAATCAAAAGTTGACTGATGGTCAACGATAAGTCTCGTTAACACAGTAAATGCATTTTAGCTATTTGTTAACTTCGTCATTTTTGAAAATTAGATGAAGAAACCCAATATATTGAGAATGATTGAGGGTTGTCTGATGGTCAACGACAAGCTCAGTTAACACAATAAACACTTGTTAACTTTGTCAGTTTTGAATAAGAACCCTAGATGAAGAAATCTAGTTTTTGTAATAGTAAATTCATTTTTTCTTTAGCAAATAATACGAGAAATACGTGAAAAAGGGACATAGAGTTACCAAATAGTTAACAAGAGTTTTCATAAACCGTTAGTCAATCCTCGATAAGGCTTAATATAGGAAATTTGAGGGTTTAAGTAAGAAAAACTTTATACTTAAAAGTTTATTTTGGAAACAAAAATAGTTAGAGGTTTTTGTTGAAAAACATTGTCAAGTTGGAATTTTTAATTGTATTTTCCCAAAAACAAATAATTTTTCTTTTGTATTGTAGAAATTAGAAAAGTGGTCATTCTTTTTCAGTTTAAGGAAAAGAAATAGACAGTAAATTTTACATATGTCCTATTTTATATATGGCAGCAAAATTTGTATAAATTTTGCATTTTCTAAGTATGGATTCCCTTATGTGTTTCTATTTTGTCAACTTTTTTTGTTTGTTTGTGTTTCTGTTAAAATCAGTTTTGTTTTATTGCCAATCAATATATTTTTCTTTCCAAGTAATTGGTGCTTCAAGATAAGAATTATAGCTACATATATATTACAAGCAAATGATATTATTTTAGTTTAAGTACAAATAGATGAAGACAAAACATCTATAAAAAATTTTGTTGCCGAAGAATTATGGTTGAAATCTTTTTCTGTAACTTAAGTCATTGTCCATTTTGTAGTCTGTAATATACTTCCCCAAGTTCGGTGTTAAGTTAATGTCAATAATAAAAAAACGCTCCTAGGCCCAACATTCGAGGCACCATCATTGATCAAGATTTCCGATGCTGGTGAAGTCATGGCTTGCCGGCATTGGGTAGTATTTATTAAATTATTTATCTGGAATTATGTTTTACATCGTAAATTTTTTAAATAACATTTTATTGTTAAAGTAAAGTAGCATTATAAATATTGTATAACTATAAAAATAAAATAAAAAATGTTATTGTTGTTATAAAGCTTAATAGTTATATCACTCATAATGATAATGATGGAACAACTCAAATTTTTTCTAAATATTCTTTGGGTTAGTTTGTCACTTGGGTAGTTTTCAAATTCTTATATGAAATTTGGGTAGTTTCAAGTTTTAAATTGCAAAAGAGGTAGTTTATGAAGAGAAGCCATCTCACCAGACCAGAGTCTAAACTCCTGACCTTTCTCCATGAATCAAGTAAGCTCAGGAGTTTAAGATTGTAATAGATATTAAAGAAAAAATTACCCTTGTTTCTTAGTGAGAGAAAGGAAGAAGAAGAGAAAAAGGACAGAGATCCTGGTGCGTGTAAAATGTAGGTGGTGGACGATATACGGCGCGAGTACTGGAGAATTGCAGCGAAAAAGGCGCCAATTTCGTGATGCGCAGATGCACGGGAGTAAAAAAAGAGCGGCATTTTCGCAAATAGTTGGGTTTTGGTGTGAGTCTTTAATTTCAAACCCAAATATTTTGTTAATAATAATATAATTTAATAACAAGAGGTGTACGATAATGATATACAGTAAACCCTTTATTGTGTGGATTAGATTACTTGTCTAAGTTTTTACAAGCTAACAAAATTGTTAGTAAAATCTGGTGGTTGAAGGTCTCCTGTTACAAATTAATGGAGATTTCAGAGAAACTAACCCAGCTTCACGATGGTGAGAGTTAACTATTCAGAGCTTATTTAATGTAGCCGTTTTCCCTACCTACCGTGTTAAGTTGTTGTGTTAGTTGATCTGAAGTTAATGTGTTAAATTATTGTGTTAGTTAATTTGAAGTTAATGTGCATCTTTAATTGTTGTAGGAGCTGTTGGTGTCTATGTAACAGTTTTGGCTGGTCGGTGGATACGGGACATGAATTCCTGGGATTTCAAGATAGAAAAGTCACGAAATGGGCGGTCAGTCGATTGCAGAAACATTGGAAGTTCAGAAGAGTTGAGGCTTTTAATAGCCTCTTCCTATGGGATTAATGCTAAGGTCATTTCTATTGAAATGACATATTGGATTGAGGATATGCTTGCTGAGCGTACTGGGGTGGGGTCCACGCCTGTAGAGATCATGACAGACCGTTGTTTTAGACAATTCAAATTGCTACATTCAAACGACAGGTTTCTGAATATTTTTGTCACTTTTAGGGAGTTAATTGGTAACCGCCTTGAGATTTTGAGTGAAGTAACGGCTGGTGTACAAGTGAGCAGAATTCCAGGTGTACAAGAAGAAGTAGTGACTAAATGTGGTACAGGTGTACACGTGGGAAAAGGTGTACAAGTGAGCATAATTCCAGGTGTACAAAAAGAAGTAGTGACTAAATGTGGAAGTGGTGTACATGTGGGGAAAGGTGTACAAGTGAGCAGAATTACAGGTGTACAAAAAGAAAAAGAAGTAGTGACTAAATGTGGTAGTAGTTGTGTACACGTGGGGAAAGGTGTACAAGTGGGTGACGGTCATAAAGAAGATGATGAGGGTTTAGAAGAAGTAGTGTGGGAGGATTATGATGATGATGATGATGGCAGGGACGGGTTCGACCACGACCACACAGATGATGATTCAGAAGAATTCGAAGAGGGAGAAGCGTATTCAGAAGAAGAAGACTATGATTACGACCGTTGGCATGAATTTGTCAAAAATGACTGTGAATGGAGCAATCAAGAATTAGTTTGGGGGAGTCAAGAAAGTTAACTGATTAACAGTCAAGGAAATGGGCAAGGATGAGGAGTTCAAAAAAAGAGTAGCCATTCGCATAATGACAAAAGTAACTTCCAAAGCATAAATGATAAGGTGGTCTCCAAAGCAAAAGGAAAAAAATGAGTTAATCGGTGAGTGTTGATACCGGATCTCACACCGAAGATCCATCGCCATTAAAGATACGAGACACGTGTCAATCAAGTCATCTTGGCAAGAGCTCGATTCACAGGAGTAAATATCGGAGCGAAATAAGAATATCAGCGAGCTAGTATGAGATCAAAGTGACAGATCCAGAGAGTTCGGAAAGTCATAGGAGACCGGAAAAGATAAAGAGTTCGCGGAAAGGAATCTAAGTATTAAATCAAGAAATAAAGCTGCTCCAAAAAGGACGTTACAACATTCAAGACCGAATCAAAACCGGCATGTTCAAATTAGAATACAAGTTATTGTAATTTATTAATAGCATTGAAGGTCAAAATATGTATAAATATAAGAAAAATAGCATTGTAAAGGGGATCGGATTTTTGATAATAGAGAATAATAAACACATTTTATACAAGAATAGTTTCATTAGGCATAGTAATTTATATCTGAGAATTGAGTGTGGATTCTAGATCCACATTTTGGCGCTAGAAGGAGGGGTTCTTAAAGCTAAAACAAGAAGTCTTTTCGATAATCAAGCTAATAGATCTTCAAATACCGAACCATGGGTGACGTAGCTGACACTTTGACGAAAATCAACGATAGCCTGACGATTCTGACCACGAATCTGACGGCCGTGCAACAAGAGATCCAGCAACTGAAAGATGGTCAGGTAACTCTTACTGCTCGTGTTAATGCTTCAACTGCAGGTACTACGCGCATGACCTCCCACCAGCGTGTTTTGTTCCTAACACCCGTAGCAACTGCTTCTTCCAATCAGACCGCTGAAGGAACACCACAGCCGGGTGGCGGAGAGGGACAAGTTGCGGGAGACCAACAAATCAATGGTGAGGAGGCGGCTTTCCAAACCATGGATGACGAGCTTGATTCTGTTCACCGCGAAATGAGGGAAATAAAGTCAAAATTTCATTGAGCTACTAGTTCGGCCCCGGATATTGATAGGGTTATAGAAGAAACCAGGCGGTCCCCTTTTAGCTCGCGAATTGCGAACTTTAAGATCAAAGATGCTTGAAGGGTAAATTTACCAACGAATGACGGACAAGGAGACCCAAAGAGCCACTTGGCAGCTTTTCAAATTGCTGTAGGACGAATTGATTTGGAGTCTCATGAAGAAGATGCCGGTTATTGCTAACCATTCTCAGAGAATCTATCTGGACAAGCGTTACTTTAGTTTACTCGACTAGGCTTGGGAACTATAAAAAGCTTCAACGAACTATCCTCTGCTTTTCTCATGCAGTACTCCGTTTTAATGGAAAAGGGAAAGTCTGACAATGATCTGTGAAACCTATCACAAGGACCGCATGAGCCACTCCATAAGCATATTGCCAAATTCAATGAGTTGTTGGCAAAAGTTCCAGGAATTTCCCAAGCTGCAGCATTATCAGCCCTTAAAAACGGACTCTGGCATGAGACACGGTTCAGGGAAGAGTTAACAGTGAATCGACCTGAAACAATTCAAGATGCTCTTTTCCGAGCTAACAGTTGGATATAAGCTGAGGAAGAAAAAGCAAATTTCGCAAAGAAATATCATAATCCCAGACTAACAGTGAATCATGCAGTAAGAAGATTCGAACCAAGAGAAAATGGTGGAGTAAAATGTTTTGGGATGAACCCAAATAATAATAGCGTCGGACGACCACTTTCAAGGGGAGAAAGACCAGGATTTCCCTCCTCTAGGACTTGGGTCCAAAGCGAAGGATCATATTGTGAAATCCATCGAATGAACGGACATTTAACAAAAGGCTGTAGCATTTTGAAGCAACATCTAGCCGAGCTCTGGTCATCTGGGGAACTTGCAAAATTTAACCTAGAAGAGTTTGTACGAAGTTATAATAAAGATCGAGCAGATGATCGAGTTGCTGAGCCAAAGCAAAAAAAGCAGAAAGCATCTGATCATGCTGGTCCATCAAAAGGACGAATCGACGTAATCATGGGAGGATCCAAGCTTTGTCATGATTAAGTTTGGGCAATCAAGAGGCACAAACGAGCAGCAGTTATGGCCGTAAATGCAACAGCTGAACCCTTCGAGTATGGTGGTACTTTAATATTTGAGGAGTCCAAAACTAGGGGTTTAGCAAAACCACACGACGATGGTCTAATCTTAACACTCGACATGGCAAATTACGAGGTAACAAGAATTTAAATTGATACAGGATTGATTTAATCTTCCTCAGTATATTAAGTCAGACGGGAATTGATCAAACTGAGATTGTGGGACCACCAGCGCCATTAATAGCATTCACAGGCTAAACAACTATGTCCCTTGGGACTATAAAGCTTCCATTGTTTACATCTGGAGTCTCAAAAATCGTGGAGTTCACATTTTTTTATAGGCCTGCTGCATACAATATCATTTTGGGAACCCATGGCTATATCAGATGAGAGCAGTACCATCAACATATCATGAGTGTATAAAATTTCCGACGCCAACCGGAGTGGAGACGATCAAAGATGATCAAGATTTCAAGGTCTTGCTATCTCGCAAATCATTGGATGAAATTACAATAGAAATTAATTAGCTCGACACTAGTAAAAGAGCCATGTTTTACTGGTTGACTTAAATCTGATGATGTAACTCAAGAAGTTTATCGACAAAATGAAACCAGATCGAAAAGTTAAGATCGGTTCGGACCTAGGATTTAAACTTTGGTCCGAACTCATTGAGTTCTTGTCAAGAAACAAAGGTTCCTTTGCATGGTCCATAGAAGACATGCCGGGTATTGACCAAAGTATTATATCGCATGAGTTGCAGGTAGATGAGAGTTTCAAACCAGTAAAGCAAAAAAGAAGAAAGCTCGGACCAGATCGAGCTAAGGTGGTAAACGACGAAGTAGAAAAATTGTTAAAAGCAGGTTCTATACGAGAAGTAAAGTATCCTGATTGGCTCGCCAATCCAGTTGTAGTAAAGAAAAAGAATGGAAAATGAAGAGTTTGTGTAGACTTTACGGATATTTACAAAGCTTGCCCAAAGGAGAGTTTTCCACTTCCACATATTGATCGATTGGTAGAGTCAATTGCTGGCCACGAACTCCTAAGCTTCATGGATGCTTTTTCAGGCTATAACCAAATTAAAATGCATTCAGAAGATCAAGAAAATACTTCCTTCATAACCGATAGAGGTATCTATTGCTATATTGTGATGCCATTTGGTTTGAAGAATGCAGGAGCAACTTATCAGTGTCTCGTGAATCGGATGTTTGCGGAGTAGCTCGAAAAAACGATGGAAGTCTATATAGACGATATGCTGATAAAGTCACTCTGACAAGCAGATCACATCAAGCACCTAAGTGATTGCTTCGAAGTGTTAAATAAGTTCGGAATGAATCTGAACCCAGCAAAATGCACATTTGGAGTTCCGTCTGGAGAATTCTTGGGTTATATTGGAACAAAAAGAGGGATCAAAGCTAACCTTGCTCAAATAAATGCCTTTCTAACAATGCCAGCACCAAGGAATCAGAAAGAAGTACATTGCTTAACGGGGAGGATCGCGGCGCTTAACATATTTATATCTCGATCAATCGATAAATGCCTCCCATTTTACCAATTGCTTAGGGGAAATAAACACTTTGTGTGGGATGATAAGTGTGATGACGCTTTTAAGCAGCTAAAATCATACTTAACTTCACCACCGGTCGTTTCTAAACCAGAGTCCGGGGAAAGATTATTTTTGTACATATCTGTTTTGGAGCATGCAGTTAGTGGAGTTATTGTCCGAGAAGACAGGGGGGAGCAGTGGCCAATTTATTACATAAGTAAAAGTTTGACCAGCCGGAAACCTGTTATACCATGATGGAAAAGCTAGGACTTGCAGTGGTAGTCTCAGCTTGGAAATTAATACCTTATTTCCAATCACATCCAAAAGAAGTGCTAACATCCGAACCGCTGTGAACTATCCTACATAGCCCAAGTCAATCCGGACGGTTAGCAAAGTGGGCGATTGAATTAAGCGAGTATGACATAGAGTACAAAAATCAAACCAGTGCCAAAGCTCATTTGTTGGCCGATTTCCTAACCGAGTTACCAGTGATTAGTACATAAATCAAATCTACAAGGAAGTTATGGAAGCTAAACGTTGATGGGTGCTCTTCGAAACAAGGATCCGGGGTTGGAGTTAGCTTAGTAACCCTTACTGGTGAAGTAATCGAGCAATCACTCCGTCTTGGATTCCCTGCTCCAAATAACATAGCAGAGTATGAAGCACTGTTAGCTGAAATTTGCCTTGCAAAGGAAGTAGGAGCTCGAGAGATATTAGCATACAGCGATTCACAACTAATTTTGAGTCAATACAAAGGTGAGTATGAAGCAAAAGATTCAAGGATGGAAGCATATTTGGAGCTCGTCAAGAAATTCGTGCAACAGCTCGTTGATTTTGATTTAGTTCGGATTCAACGGGGTGAAAATACTGTGGCTGATGTTCTAGCTGCATTACCCTCCACGTCAGATCCAACTCTAAAGAGGATAATTCCAGTTGAATGCATTGAATCTCAAAGCATTAACATAGGAAAAGAGACTATGGCCGTAACCCGATCTTGATCTTGGGTTCAGACATCTCCAAATCTTTTGAGCAATGATCAATTGCCCCAAAGTGAACCCCCAAAGCATCGACGAGGTCGCCCGCCAAAATGTTCAGAGCCTACAGTTATGCCAAATAAGGGCAAGACACTAGCACAAGAAGTCGAATCCATTCCAACAAAACAGCCTGCTGAAAGTGCCCAGATGCCTATAACCGTTGAGGCTAGTGATCTAATAGATAACTGTAACAAAGAGTTCGACGATGCTGCATATATGGTCGCAAATATTCAAGAAGATCTTCCCACTAACGATTGGGGGGCGGACTGGAGGGTTCCTATTAAGGATTATATCCGAATCAGTATACTTCCTAAATATAAGTGGGAGGCTGGAACGTTACGAATCGTTAGTGCGAAGTATTGTTTGATAAAGGATTCACTATTCAAACGAGGAGCTAGCGATCCATATTTACTATGTATCCATGGTTAAGGAATTGAGGTGGTCATGAGCGAAGTTCGTGAAGGATTTTGTGGAAATCATGCTTCAGGAGGATCAATGGCTTTTAAAATCAAACGTTTAGGATCTTATTGGCCTACCATGATCATGGATTGTGTTAAATATTCTCATCGTTGCATGAAGTGTCAACAGCATGCTCCGCTCATTCACTAACCTTCAGAGCTTTTATCGTCGATTGCGGCTCCTTATCCGTTTATGCGATGGTTAATGGATATAATTGGACCAATGCACAAGTCAACCCGAGGTGTGCAGCATCTCCTTGTTCTAACTGACTATTTTTCCAAGTGGATAGAAGCAGAGGCATACATCATAATTAAAGATTCGGTGGTGAAATAATTTTATGGAAAAATATAATTTGTCGCTATGGAGTTCCTTCTGAAATTGTTACAGATAATGGTTCCCAATTCATCTCTAAGGATTTTGAGGATTTCGTGTTGGCATCAGGGATCAAAGTAAGTTATTCAACCCCACGGTATCCTCAGGGAAACGGACAAGCAGAAGCGGTGAACAAAACTATATTGAGTAATCGGAAGAAACAACTTGGTTCGTATAAAGGGGGATGGTATGACGAACTCCGACCAGTCTTGTGGGCATATCGAACTACTCCGCGGATAGCCAGTGGGGAAACTCCTTTTTCATTAGTCTATGGAATGGAGGCCGTGGTCCCAGCTGAGCTAAACGTTCCCGGACTTCGGTATACCAAGTTCCCTAGTAATGAAACTCGTAATACTCAGATGAAGGAAGATGCATTGGACACTATCGATGAACAAAGAGATTAAGCCTTAATTCGACTCCAGAATTATCAGCAAACAATTGCACGATACTATAAATCAAAGAAAAAGAGCCGCCCTCTCAAAGTTGGCGATCTAGTTTTGCGAAGAGTGTTCAAAAATACTAAGGAGGTTGGAGCCGGGAAGCTCGGAGTCAATTGGGAAGGTCCATATCAAGTAACCGAAGTAGTTCGTAACGGTGTCTATAAGCTAGCGAACTAAGATGGAGTCCCAGTTTGGCGACCATGGAACATTTTGAATTTAGAGAAATTTTATTCATAAAAGCATAGTAATATTTTAATGAACTACGATTTCGCTTGATCCTACCATGGGTATGTAGGCAGCTTGTTTTTGAGTGCAGCTGTTATTTAAAAAATAAAATAAAAGAGGAGTACAAAAGGTTTTTGTGTTTTTTATTTTTGGTTCTAGATTTATTTGAAGCCGTAAAGCATTTTGGAAGAGAAGAGAGACACTGAGGGAGGATTAAACTTCCTCAATCTTTTTGCAGGATACTTCGGCTCCTTGCCCAGCTAGCTCCACTATCCCACGAACACTAGGCGACATGTAGTGGCCGAACTCTTTGAAGTTTAGTTCAATCCAGTCTGATGGATGGGCTTTGAGGACGCACATTTCACGGGAGATTTGGAACTGTTTTCTCTCCATTTCCCGAACTTTTGATCTCAGCTCGCTTTTTTCTTGATCAAGCTCTTTGTATTTAGCAACTAACTGAGAAAGTAAGGAGTTCGATTAACTGTTAGTGGCCAAGAGGGAAATGTGAGTTCAGTTCACACGTTTACCTTTTCCATATACCTTATTGCCGTCTTTTGACCATGAGGATCCAGTTGTTTGATCAAGCCGCAAGGAATGATCATAGGAGTTCCCCATCCTAAGGGGCACGAAACGGAACCATCTTCGGATTTGAGCGCAGCGGATGGATCATCGTGAAAGCAAATTACACTCTTGATTGACATACCCATGTGTTTCAAACAGTGGTGTTCGGAGACCATTCTAGGATTAAAGCAATAAAATTATAGAAAATTTCGAAGTACAGGAGTAATGAAGATTGATGACTTCTTAACCTAGGCTTTATAGCAGAGAACCTTGCGGGATTAAGTTCCTAGTAATCATCAAACAAAGATCCTAATTACCACAAATAACGTGAATCAAGATTCGGCATGGTGATTATGTGTATTACGAGGACTGATTACGAGGCAGCATTAAAGGGAAATTAAAATTTGAAAAATAACTGAAGGTTCAAATAAATAAGGCAATGGGCCTTGGCCCAGTAATTCGTTACATTTAGTTTTTGGGCTCGGGAACATTCTCCATCATAGTGAAATCCTCTCTAGGAGCTGTTTATTCTTTTGGCCCAGACGATGAGCCTTCAGTCAGCACAGAGTCTAGCTCGATTGGTGTAGAGTTCGGTTCGGGTTGAACAAAGTTAGAAGTTCTCTCTTGCTTGGCCGCCAACATTTTTGCTCTCAGTTCTCGGAGATAGGAGCAAAGTACTTCGGGATAGGGATGATAGAATCGATACCATTCTTCTCCCAGGTGAGGGGGTGACTTTCCAAGCGACGGATCCTCCTTCTAACTTTTCGGATCCTCTTTTTCAGAGATATCCTCTTCTTCCCATATTTCTGACGATCACCACAAGAACCGTAGTGTTCAATAGCAAGCTAAAATATACGCTCTAGATAAGTATTGAGTCAAAAGGAAAACAAAAAAGGGTAGGAAAAGTTGTATAGACAAGCCATGTTCATGAAGGACATAGCTTCCTCTTTCTCCCTTCCGGTGAGGGAGCTGATGAAGTGAGGAATGCGAACCCTGCTTGGAGAGAATCCATCACCCGAGGCTGGGGAAGGGCTTGATGGAGAGTCAGAATCAGAAGCATAGGGAGGATAATATTCGAAGGTGTCCATGGCAAAGAGGATGAGGATGAATAAGGAAGAAAAGTGAAGAAGAATAGTAAACATTAAGGAAGAGATCAGAAGAATAAAAAGAATATGAAGAAATCTCAAGCGGGAAGCAATTAATGATAGTAATAATTACTTTCTAAGCATAGGCGCAAGTCAAAGCTCAAGGAAATCTTAATGACACACGCTACATAAAACCGTTAAACCCTAGAGGATGCATTAAATAGGAAAATTATTGGAGTTGGGCCTAATGATAACATCGTAGTTTGACCCGTTTTTACTATGGTTTTCATATTTTTTTAAAAGAGATTTGGTATAATTTCAAAGCTAAATAGGCTATTATCAAGTATTGTTAGTGTCAAAGAGGTTTTACACGTTTTATGGGAATATGGAACAAAAAGGAGCAAAGACCCGTTTTGAGGCAGTTTCAAAGCATCAGAAGTTTGACAACATATGAAGACCTTCCTGTGAACCAAAATTGGAGTTCTCTATATTATTGGAAAGCTGGAAGAGTCAAGATTTGTATGGGAAAAGAATCAAAGCAATCCATTCAACCGTTTGGAAGATGCATCCCAGAATATGAAGCTATGCTAAACCAGCGCCAAAGCACCAATTCCTAGTCACTAAGCTCGTGACCGAGGCCAGCCTCCTTCACCGCCTTAGAAGCTTGGCCCATCACTTGGCTGGGCCCATTGCCTCCACACTCATCAAGATGACGAGTCTTCCCTTCCTAAACCCTAGAAGCCAATCTCTTGCGCCCCAAGACCTATATATACAAGTTTATGAAGCTAGGGTTTCGTGTGCTTCATCAAAGTTTCAAACCACCACCTAAGTTCACCACAGAAATCCTATAAATTCCATTAACACCTCAAAAAGCCGACACCGTCTCCAAGGAGCCGCATAAGCAATTTGATCTCGCTGAAGCTTTGAAGTTCCACCATCCGTCTCTATATTATTTTGTAACTTTGTCAAAGGAGAAGTCCTTACATCTTGTTATTTTTGGATCTAAGGAAGTAATATCTAAACCTTTACCTTATTACATTAGATATATGTTTTACTCTTTCATATCATTGATGACAACCTTAAGCATGGCCGAGTAGACTATCCAGTTGGGTTTAAAGGGCCAGTCAATGGGGTGAGATGATCATTGCCTTTTGAGTGTATTTGCATATCCGTTTACACTGTCTTTTGGTCTTATCTCATTCTTAATGCATATAGTTAGATCATGAACTAGCTATTGATCTTAGGCATCTAAGTAATTCGAACCGTTTGCTTAGTTTGTTGGAACCTAGCTTTGATGAGTATTGCGTCATAACAAGCACATACCCCTTAGTTATTGAGTCTTATGGATTAGGATTGAACTTGATTTTAATGCTTTGAAACCTATGTTATAGCCTGCAATAGTTGAGTAATTGGATTAGTGGATTTCAGCCGGTTTTCTCTATGACAATAGGTTAGCCGAAATTTCGTGTTTCATAGTCCGAGGCTTAGGAGTAGACATGCATTACACTGAACTTATTTCGAATAGACAGATCATTGAACCCTAGAGACCCCCTTAAGCGCCCAACATTCATCTCATATTGATTTACATTCATTTATTTGCTTTGCGTGATTTGCGTGACACAAAACCCCTTTTTATTATTGAGTTCTAGCTTTACTTGTTCCTCTTGATTTGCAATACATCTTCTCTCTCTGTGGATTCAATATACCTTAAATACTACGATTGATTACTGTGCACTTGTAGCCTATTCACTGTGTGGTCCCTTTGAGGAAAAAATTATACGACACATCACCTAAGTTACAATTTTCCTTTAAAGGAATAGGCCCAATCAGCCTTAAAACAAATCAATTCTTGATACCATGCAGAAATCTTGTAATCAATTCACGACACATTGCGAACTGATCAGGCTATCTACAGAGATTCATTATGGAAAGGGTGCACCAAATTCAAAGCTGAGGTTAGACCTCGCTTGAGCCGAGCTCCGTTCTCTCATTTTTACCAAGAAAACTGGATATAGTTTTTCTTTAAAAATGGTAAGGGTTTGATCAACCCACTTTTCTCTCGAAAAACAGCTCGAATTAGAGCTTCTGAATAAGTCGGACTTTGCAAATCCGGTCAAATAATAAGTCTTATCAAAATCAGTATATAAAAATAAACTTCTAAATAAACCAGTATTCAAAGCCCCCTTGGGCAATAACAAAGCAGGAAAGCAAACAATAAAAATTGAGTTGTGTAACAAACGGAAGTCTGGGGACATATCCCAATCATGTGGACGTAGCCACTCGATTACCAATAAAAAGCTTTTAAACAAGATCGACAACTGATGAGGGAGCAGATTCTAGTGAAGGAGTGATTATGACATCCATGTCCGAAGGACCGTCATCGATATTTTTGTCTGTAGGTATCTCCTTTGGACATATTTCCAATTCAAACGGAGTAGCAGTGAGAAGAGTATCGTCGGACATATCCTGGATATTTTGAGAATACCGTTCTTGAAGTCGAATAAGATGATCATCTGAAATAAGGAATAGATTTGACCCAAATTGATTGAACCGTACCTTATCAGAAGGACCAGTTTGGGGAACAAGGACTTCAGAAGGAGGAAGCAAGGTTTGATCAGCAGGCAAGTCAAAGTTAGGCTCAGAAAGAGAAGGAGAGTCTGCAAAGGCAATAGCAAACTACTCTTGATCCAGCACACGAGGCGGTATTATCTAGCTCAGAGGACAACTCGGTCAACGAACTTGTCAGCTCGGCGATCTCCACATCCGGTGTGATTTTACCTTCTTTTATCTTCTCAAGGAGAGCTAGATTACTTCTGACTTCATTCATGTTGGCCTGAAGGATAGCAGGCGCTTCAAGAGACTTAACATGTTCGGACAGTAGATTTAGCAATACTTTGCCACTCTCCTTAACCACTATTCGGGCCGAGCTGGCAGTCTTCTGAATGTCATGATAACGAAACTTCAGTAGAGCATCGTATTTCAAAGAGGTTTCTTCAAACTGTTCCTGAGCCATGGTTGCTTCACGCTTAAGTCGCTGGTTTGAGACAAGGAGAGCATTGTTCTGATCGAAGAGCAGAACATTTCTCATCATAACCCTTCGTAATACTCTCAGCAGCAGCACGGGTGGCCTCTAATTTCTCCATGAGCTTGCTGGTCGCCATGTCTCTCTCCTTCAGGTCAGACATAGCTTTTTGATGATCTGCGGTCATCTTTGTGGCAGTTTCAGTCCCCACGGAGGATGACATGTCATAAATTATTTTTTCATAATAACGAACCATGTCATTAAAATCAGCAAGAGCCTGTGTAAATAAAGGAGTTAGGAGGTCCATAATAAAAGGAAAAAAAAAAACAGGTGTATAGAGAGGTCGCGTACTTGCCTGGTGTGACGAGCATGGTTAATAAAGATTTCACATGAACTGGAGCGCCATCTATCAAAAGGAGGAAGGACAGCACTACCACGGTGTGGAAGATTCCTAAAAACTTCGGCCATGGTTGTTGCTTCTGAATACATAAACACGTAATAAGGAACATAGACAGGATGAGAACTTGTAGAAAATGTGAAAAGTACGTACCCGGAGTGACCACAAGACCACCAGGTAGAGAGATGGATTTCCCCTTAGAAGAACTGGGAGCAGTCGGAGTCGGGGTGCCAGGGTTACCAGGGGGAGGTGGTGGAAGCATGTCAGTACTAGATTTTGATTTATCTCGAGTGAGACATCGGATCCCGAACTCTTCCTTATACATTTCAACGATATAATGGTTTCGTCTTCATCGACCTCGGTAGAAGGAGGTGAAGCGGAGCGGAGTGAGGAGGGTAATCGAGAAATGCTGGAAGAGGACCAACTAGGCTCACTTTTCCCATTTGACCGAATGTCAGAGCATCGATCTTTTCTTGGTGACACTTTCCCATAGCATCAGTCTCATCCTTCAAACCTTTCTTATCCTTTTTCTCTTGATAAGTCCTACGGCTTGGCAACTGCTCGGAAGCAACATCGAGAGCTCGAAGGTTCCCACTTCTCATTGACTTCCCAGCCAAGTGAATCCTGTCAAGAGTTATGTAATTCCAAGTGGTGTTCCCTTCAGTAACAACGGTAAAGAAGTCCAGAAAGCCTTGCCAAGCGCAGGGATGAGGTTTGGACGCTACAAAAATAAGCAACAGCAAACAGTTCAAAAGATAAGTACCTAGAAAAACGTTAAGCCAAAAATTGATCATAAAAATATATCTACCAGGGGACGAGGTCCAAGAAGAATAAAGCATTTCAGATAATTCGTTAACCAAAGCAGTGTTTATCCTAATGAAAAACCAAGAATTCCTCCAATGATAATCATTATCAGGAAACCCAATGACTAAAGCTCTATCAATGTGAGGGTAACACGCGTAGAACCCATATCCACTTCGATTAGATAGTCGGACGCTGAAGAGTTCGAAAAGGTCACTGACACTTAGGGCATATCTGGCTTCTGACGCGACAACAAGAAAAGAAAGGATGGTACAGAGCATGTTCGGAGTCATCTGAGGGAACGACAACCCAAGGGCGTGAAGATCGAGAAGAAGGATTTCAGGAATGGGAAAGAATAACCCACACCTAGTAAGATAAACCAAGTAGATACAGAACCATCCAGGACGGCCCGATTCTGGGGATTCCTCCGGGTTTGAAGGGAGAATTCAACCTCCGGAGGAATCCGACAAAGGGTCTTCATGGTTTGGAGATGGCTGTCCTCCATAATTAGCGATTGATGATGGGGACCAAACTTGTCGTTTGCTCTTGTAGGGTAGGCCACCGAAGATTTTGAACTGTTAGCCATTCTTGAGGAAGATTGAGGGAATTGGAGAAAAAACAGTAAAAAGCTGTGCGAGTAAAAGAGTAAAGTAGGAACAAGAAGAAAAGAAATACCTTATTAAACGAGTGGATGAAAACTGCCTCAAAATTGGTGGGGAAGTGGAGAAGTTTCTCTAATTTTTAAATGAATAAAATTAGGAATAAATGGGAACGCGTGTCAAGGATATTACATCAAGTAAATCACAAAATCTAAGGGATTTGATGAGTACAGGTAAAAGGAAACAAAATCGACATTTATCACTTAAGTCTCCTGAACTGAAAATCAGTTCGCAAGACGTGGGGGGCAAATGTTGATACCGGATTTCACACCGAGGATCCATCGCCATTAAAGATACGGGACACATGTCAATCAAGTCATCTTGGCAAGAGCTTGGTTCACAGGAGTAAATCTTGGAGTGAAATAAGAATATCAGCGAGCTAGTACGAGATCAAAGTGACAGATCCAGAGAGTTTGGAAAGTCATAGGAGACCGGAAAAGATAAACAGTTTGCAGAAAGGAATCTAAGCATTAAATCAAGAAATGAAGCTGCTCTAAAAAGGACGTTACAACATTCAAGACCGAATCAAAACCGACATGTTCAAATTAGAATAAAAGTTATTGTAATTTATTAATAGCATTGAAGGTCAAAATATGTATAAATATAAGACAAATAGCATTGTAAAGGGGATCAGATTTTTGATAACATAGAATAATAAACACATTTTATACAAGGACAGTTTCATTTGGCATAGTAATTTATATCTGAGAATTGAGTGTGGATTCTGGATCCACAGTGAGAAAAATACAGACGTTTGGTATGGAACAAGAAGAATTCCACCGGCTAAGGGTTTAGATGGTGATGGTTATTTTGTTGATCCCCTTAGGATGTATTCCACCAGGAATGGATTTAGACGTGATAATGGTGGGTCAGGTTTGTAAAAAGGAACGTGTGTGACAGAGATACATGGATATGCGGATATAAAACCAATGTTTCGAGATACTGAAGTAAACAATTACAAGATACATGAAGTTGATTTGAGCAACGAAGATGATGATATATACATCAGGAGGGTATTCAAAGATAAAGAAGACTTCAAGCTGATGCTGCAGATATATGGTATAAGGAGAATGTTTAAATTTTTGTTCACTCGTCATGCAGCAAAGTCAGTAACTGCCTCATGTTTAAGTCCTCGTTGTGATTGGTGGGTGTACGCCGTAAAACTAGGCACTTTGGATGATTATGAAGTGAGGAAAGTGAATCTAAAAAATGATTATGATGTTGACACAAGAAACAAGTTCTCAAAACTCGCCACATAAAGTGATAGCGAAGCTTTTCAGGTCCAAATACGAAACAATGTTTGGTGGTCCACGGGCCCGAGAGTTGCCGGAATTGATGCAAAAAGTGTACAATATCAAAGTGTCATACTGGAAGTGTTAGAAGAGAAAAGGAGTTAGCATTGGTTTCAACTCGAGGGACAGAGGAGTCTTCTTACCGGTTACTACCCATGTATTTGTATGTTATAAAGTTAGCAAATCTGGGGTCCATAACACATTTAGAAACATAAGTGGATGACAAGGGGAATTCCCGGTTCAAGTATTCTTTTCTGGCTTTGGGAGCAAGTATTCAGGGATGGAAACATTTGAGAAAAGTTATTGTGATTGATGAAACTCATTTACACGGAAAGTACAAAGGATGTCTCATGACTGCAAGTGGACAAGATGCAAATTTCCAAATATTTCCAATAGCTTTTGCGGTGGTGGACAGTGAGAATGATAATACATAGACCTGGTTTATGGAAAAGCTATATGCCATTGTTAAAGACAGTTCTGATCTAACCATAATATCAGATAGGAACACCTCAATTTATACTGTGAAACACTTCATGTATCCTAAAGCACACCACGGCGCTTGTCTTTTACACATACAGATAAATGTGCAAAGTAAGTATGGGATTGCAATGAAGATGATGGTGGGACGGGCTGGGGAAGCTTACAGAGTTGGACAGTTTGAGCGTTACTACGCTTGCATTAAAAGGCAAAATTACCGCACATGGGAGTTCTTGGAAAAAATAGGTTTGGAGCATTGGACAAGGTCTCATTTCCAGGGGGAGAGGTATAATTTGTGACAAGTAACATTGCTGAGTCGCTGAACAAGGCTCTCCTTCCAGGCAGAGATTGTCCTACTATTGCGTTGAAGGAATTTATTCGGAAGATGGTGTGTAGGTGGTTGCAAAGTAGGAGGGAAGTAATTGGAAAGATGAGTGGGCAAATACCAGAGGAAGTTGCGAAGGAGTCGGAGGTCCGGCTAGAATACTCGAAAGGTTTAACTACTGTTAAGTGCTCCTGATGGGGTTTCGAAGTTAGTACCGGTTCGGCTAGTACCTATCAATTCTGCGTGGACCTTCTAAATAGAACATGCACTTGTAGAGAATTCCAACTTATAAAGATACATTGCCGACATGCAATGGCTGCTGCAAGATTCCACGGGGTGGAGTATAGGGGACCGGTTGACGAGGTCTACAAGAAGAACGTGTGGGCGTACAGTGTAGCGGGTGTTATTCTACCAGTTCCTGATCCCGATGATCTTATCCTCCTGGATGAAATAAGAGATAGAGTTGTTTTCCTCCAAAAACTCGGAGACAATCAGGAAGGCCACCAAAAAAGAGAATCCTTTCAATTGGCGAGTTCGAGGTATTCTCTTTGCCTCCTTAGTGGTCAAGTATATTAGAGATTGATATGTAATGTTCTGCAATTGTTATTTTTTATATGAATAGGTTAGGAAGAAGAAGAAGAAACCTAACAAATGTGGAAGGTGCGTGAAGCCGAAGGACTAGTTGGATAATATTGATAAGTTGATTTTCTTCTTTTTTTGGAACAATAGAACTAATGTAGACCATTTGACATCCAAACAATTTGTTTTGGTATAATAGAAAACTAATATGCAGTGGCAATTAATTTCCTATTATAGCGGCTAATGTAATATTGTTTTTAAAAAGATTGTTAAGTTATATTGTTTTTGGTGTACGAAGTGAAATCTCTGTACACCAACTGTATCTCTGTACACCATATGTATCTCTGTACACCATATGTATCTCTGTACACCAAATGGATTATATACCATTTGGATTGTACGATATTGAAAGTTTATGCGGAAAGTGACAAATTCAAAATACAGGAGATAAATAACACAAACATAGGTAACATAAACACCTCATAACATTTTTTAAAAACATAACAGAGTTGCGGAAGTTAGACATAAAAAGTACAGGAGATAAATAACACAAACATAGGTAACACAAGCACCTCATAACATGTAACAAATACGGCGTGCACACCAATATAGGTAACATTTGTCACAGATCTCATCACATCTCAACCCATCCACAGCACAATCCGGTGTGCAAACCCATTGACATTCAGGATATTTGAAAGTTTCAGCATGTTTACCCAAGAAGCCTGGATTATGAGCAAATAGCTCATCTTTGACGTTTTCGCCAATCATCCTTATTGCGTAGGTCCCCTCTTTAGCATGGAGTTCGAAGAGCAAACTCAAATTTAGGGACGCCATCTTCATCTGACCGATGCACATATAGGAAAACGGATGCCAGAGTTGCAGTTTGACATTTAGGCACTTTGTGTTCCACCAGATCTATCGCTTCCTGAAGCGGGTACCCCTGCCACAGCCATCCTAATCCCCTCGGCATACATGGCGTCAGTTTTTTTGCTTTCAAGGATTTTTTGAAAGAGTTTCTTCATTTCCCTTCATCCCAAAGTATACAGCCTTCGTCAAACTCAGATGGGTTATTGGTTATTGAATCAATGTTACACCTCCTCAAGACATGCTTGTTGAACACCAATTTTTTTGTAACTTTCCCAGCTCGTATAAAGGGTCCAAGACTCCAAAATCCCCCTTCACCTGCCTTTTTTATAATCTTCTCCAATATATCTTCTGGTAGATCTACCATGTCTTCTTAATTTTTTTCTTCCCCTAAGCCTCTCTGTAAAAGTTTATCTTTTATAGGGTACCACAGCCTCCCTTTATTAGGTTAAGAATTATGTAAATTTACAAACAAGTCCTCCTTTTTTCTTCAAATATAACCAATATATCCATATATACTGAATGTAAATGTAAAATAATAAAAAATAAAAATAATTACAATATAAACTATACATAACTAAATAAACATAAATGTAAAATAAACATTACTAAAATTTACAATAAAGGGAGAAATTAATAAACATAGCTAACACTTCAAGTATATAACGATAACTATAAGTGAAGGTTTAGGGTTTGGGGTATATGGTGTTGTTAGGTGTACGGGTGCTTAAGTGTACGGTATTGTTATCATTAAATCTCCTAGTAATGACGTATATTATATTGTCATTGATATGTGTGATAATTAAATCTCCATCAACTACTCTGTTGTAGTACTTAAATGAAGTCTGTGGTGTATTGAAGGTGAAAGATAGGTTTGGCAAGTAGAAAGAAAAAATAGAGGGGATAGAAAGAATGGGAGATCGACTATACTATGATGAGAATGAACTTACCAGAGGATATATTGTGGTTCATTGTGAAGAAGTTGGGAGATGAAGATTTCAAACTACTAGGACCAGTTCTATGGGCTGGTAGAGTTGGTAAAGACCTGGTTTTCTGTAAACAAACCTTAGAGTCCACGAACATCACATCTCTATGCGCCGGGAATCCTCAGCAAATTTATCCTGGTGAGGTTGGTAGAAGTTTTTTTCCAACTGTGTTAACTATGAAAACCACCATGCCTTATACTATGAAGCAATTTGATTAGTAACAAAATCACAAGATATTCATGGTGCGCTTTCACACCTTCTCAAACTAGTGCCAAGGTACGAGTATGCAACTCTAGCTTATGAAATATTCCAAATCTGTGCTGGTAATTTCCAAAAAGCTGGGGATGTTTTTGAGGAGTTTTTTTCCACATTTGGATGTCCAATTTCCAATCATTTGGAGCTTTATGATATGGGGGAGGCTTTGGTCAGCACAATCGAAGGTTTTTCACCCCTTCGTGAGGATACATTTGCTGATCGGTGGCATTTTCCAAGTTGCAAGGCAATTAACCATCCAACATGTATAAAGTGGCATGGAGAAGAACGATATCGTGAAGAATGCTACATTTACTCTCTTGCTTTACGTGGTAGTGAACTACTTTAAAGTGATATTGATATGTATGTATGGTTTATTGTTTTTTGTAATGTGATTTTACCTTGTCTTAAATTCGGCATGTATTTATTGTAATAAATAATGATTTGATGACATTTCTACCCACATTAATCATGATGATAAATTGGAACAATGTCTTAAGTGTGGATTACCCAACTACCACCTCAACTATGAATTAGAAGTTATCCACCATCATCTATCGGTTTAAATATGGGTGTAAATACTGATTAGATAGATATCCACCTAATAAATCTTAAAGTAGTATTTATCCCGATTTTACAACCACTATCATCTTCCAACCATTCCATCTCTACAAATCATTACCTTACCTTTCTATCTGTATCCTCTTCAACATTTAGAATATTCACCATTTACAACCCAAACCTTTTTATTCCTTTTTCTCATTTAATATGTCTCTACCTGAAGAAATTATGGTCCAAATTTCTGCTCGTGTGGGCAAAGATAGGTATTGGTTACTAGGTCCACTTTTAAAGGCAGGAAAAGTTGGCCGGGATGCAGTGTACAACGACATCGTCCTCAAACAAGCTTGCATCTACTCACTTACTATTGATTCCGAAGAAATAAGCGCGAGAGGAAGACACCATTCTTTTTTTGTCCGATGTTTAAATGCCGGAAACCCTATTGCTGAATACCGTGAAACCCTATTGGCAAAAACCCATCTTATAGGTTTGCAGTCTGAGGAGGTGTACGAAATGGGTCGGGAACTACTATTAGACATTTCAGCCTTACACCCTAAACAGACAAAGATGTATAAACCCACCTTAAGATTCCCAAGATGCGACAGGTACCCAGTACCAGAATGCATAAGACTCAAGCAGCACATACCAACACAAGGATGGTGGGCAAGTGGGTGTTGCGAAGGATGCTCTTTATGGTGGTTGGAAAACAAGGTCAGCTGGACCTTGTAATATGATCATTGTTATACTGTGGTCTACAACTGTGTTCAACAGGTGTACGGGATAATACCGGTCTGTACACCAGGTGCACGGATTTTAACTTGTTTGTACACCAGCTGTACAGATATTTCTACGAGCTGTTTTAGTTTTCCTAATGTTTAATTAATGTTGTATGAAATTATATAATATCATGGAAATTTGAATTATTGGAATGTTGTATAATTATGTCAGTATCATTGTAAGTTTAACTAATGTTATATGTTTAATTAATGTTATTTTTATCCTCTGTTTAAAATTTCAGTGTTTTTGATATTTACGAAATATTAATAATCAAAATATATTGTAAAACCAAAATCTATTAATATTTAGTTAAACTTCTAAAAAAATTAATTTATGAATATAAAGATTTAAATAGATCCATTACTTAACATCCTAATTAAACTTCTAAAAACATTAAGTTATGATAAAAACTTACAACAAAAAACACTGAAATTTAAATAGATCCATACATAACATCCAAATAAATCTTCTAAAAACTTAAAGTTATGATAAAAACATAAAAAAACACTGAAATTTAAATAGATCCATAAATAACATCCTAATAACATAAAGTTAAGGATAAAAACTTAACATAAAAAAACACTTAGAAAACGATCAACTTATTGCTCGCCCCTGTCTTCGCAAACTCTTCATAGCAATCCATTGCATACTTCTCACGGAAAATATTAACCTCCTTATCATTTAAGCGCCCCATCTCGTCAACCCCCATGCCAGCAGCATGCATCTCCAGAAACTTTAAAGCAACAGGTCCACAGTCGCCGGTTCTTTTGTTCCGGTACATTCCTTCAGCTCGAGACCAAGTGTACGACAAAGTGTTGAACTGACTAACCATCTTAAGTCTCGGTAGAATCAACTTCAAAATCCATGGAAAACTGTTAACAACTGGGGCAATCCTCTGCGTCACTTCCGGAATATCGGTGTACGATATCAAAGGGTCAAGTATGTCAATATGATGGTCGGTGAGGTTGATCACTAAACTCACCCAATACTTATTCTTCCAATTCATTGTGATGTATATGACGTCCACCTTACTGAGGAACTCAATATTGTAAGCCTTACCAGTTGACTTACCAAGAACATAGTCGGCAAGATTACCCCAATCAAAGGTTACTTTGCCTTTATCATCCTCAGCCATGAATTCTTCGTACTTTAGCTCTATAAGTCTGAGGAACCATGTTTCTAAAAAGGCGGACCGGTCTATTAGAAGTTTCATAGCACGTTTCCTCCAAATGGCAGCCATCATTACCTGCATATGCTAAATTGGTGTACAAACAAAAAAGGGTGTACAAAAAGTCAATACATGGTGTACGATGTTTTATTTAAGGTGTAAGAACATAACTGCTACTATGTTTCCGTAATATTACCTTAGTGCTAACCCAGTTATTCTTCTTTGCGATATCCAGGAAGAATTTACTCGTAATTGTGTGCCCAGTACTAATTTCAAACTCTCTATACCATTTATTACAATAAATTAGTAACCAAAATTACTTGCTAAACGAAAATAAACAAATAATACTACTTACACGTTCTTTGAAGATCTCAAGATTTTACGGAAATTGTTGACCTGTGCTTTATCCACGTCCATCAGTGGAGCATATGGCTGCAGTTTGGTACGACTTTCAAATAATGCCTTGATACGGGGATCACCGGTAAACATCTCACCTAGTGCTTCTGATCGATGCCTCTTCTGCTTCTGGACAATTTCCTCATTATCAGATGAGATTGGCACAGTTTCCTCATCATCAGATGAGACTGGCGGAACAGACGAGATAGGGGAGACAAGTAGGCCAACAGCAAAAACGTCGGTGGTTGGATCAAATTCATCATCTATGATGGGTGGTATGTTAGGATCCGTCGGAGTAGCCTCTCCATCATTCATTTCATCAGAAGCTATAGGTGGGATGTTAGCATCCGTAGGAGTACCCTCTACATCATTCATTTCATCATCTATATCCTCCTGTTTAAACCAAGTAAAATCACATATATTATACAAATTTTAGTGTACAACCTTTTTCGGAACTAGACATACACAGTAACGAAATATTACCTTCATTGGAGTCGCATCGTTTTCTTTGCACATTTCTGTTGAAGAAGAATCATCGAATATCTGAAAAACAAATTTCCAAATTGTTAAACTCGAAATGGTGTACATGGTAATAAGGTGTACAATGTCTATAAAATCTACAATAATCCCTTCTTACCTTTCGAACTGGACATCGTACACCTGATTCATCTAAACTACCCTCCATGCCTTTCTCGTAATCTTCTTTTCCCCCCCTTCTCATCATCTCTTTCAGTTTCACCAAACTCAATCTCCTCTTCTTGAGTAGCTTTGGCCCCCTCATATTCTTTTCTCGGGATCTCATCAAAACTACCCTCCATGGCTTTCTCCTCATCTTCTTTTTCTTCTTTCCCCCCATTCTCTTCTTCTCTTTCAACAAAGTCAATCTCCTCTTCTTGACTAGCTTTGACCCCCATTAAGTGTTCTTTTGCATTCCTCTTGCGTTTCTTTTTTTCCTTAGAAACTCCTCCATCACTCATACCCTTAGTTACCTTAATGACCTGATAAATAATTGTCAGTTATAAGTTTCCTTACTACTTGTGTACAGTCATACATATTGGTGAATACAATTACCTTTTCAACTTAAGATTGTACACTCACTTCTTCTTTCTCACAGTCCACGCCTTTCTCATCTTCCTTTTCTTCTAAACCATCGAAACCATACTCAATGGGATCTCGATCCCATAAATCATCTTCTTCACAAATTTTGCCTCCCATGAAGTCTTCTGGCTTATTGGAAGTGAAAACAATCTTGCGTGTGCATTTCCAAAAATCATCTTCTTAAGAAGCTTTTCCTCCCATGAAGTCTTCTGGCTCATTGGAAGTCAAAACACTCTTGCGTTTCTTTTTCTTTTTCTTGAAAACGCCTTTGTTTTATGTGCCTACCGTTGTAGCCACACTTTTACCCTTTCGCCGCCGGATTGATTGCTCTCTCTGAGTATCATCTCCCTGAGTATCCTCATGAGGCCGAAGGAATCCAAATCTGGACTCCATTTCAGTGAACACCTCTACCTTTAAGACATTATTCCTCATGTCCATTTTATCCAATTGCTCATCCTTGAAGACATTATTCCTCTCAATAAGAAACTCCTTCAGTTCTTCAAGCATGTAAGACACTTTTTGTTCTTTTGAGGCATACGGGATTCTGGAGCCTCTGTTTCTGGACTACACCTTCATTTGCTCTGCGATCTAGTACTGCACAAAGCCGATGCCCCACAAGCTGGACTCGGGGGAGTAGCCTTTGCTGTAGACTTTGTCACCTTTGCTGTAGCCTTCGTCGCCTTAGATGTAATCTTCGTAGCCTTAGTTGTAGCTTTCGTCGCCTTAGATGTAATCTTCGTAGCCTTAGTTGTAGCTTTCGTAGTAACCTTCGCACACTTCGTATTCTCCTTCTCAACAGCCACCGTACATCTACGTAATCCGAGTTTCTTACGTACACCAACTTCAACGCGAGTTCCTGTGTTTTTCCGTGCACCACGAGTTCCTGCTTTCTTCTCTTTCTTCTCAGGTGGGACATATGCAGGAAATTGCTTAACCCCTCCTACGAAATCATCTTCCGGAAACGTATGGTTGATGTCTATAAGGCTTTCCAACATATTGACTTGCGGATCCGCTACTTCATCACCCCAACTGAAATCAAGATGTTCCAAGTCCATGCCTGGAGGAGTGGGGAGGATTGCTTTTACAGTTAACTACAAAAAAATATAAAAAAAGAACATGGCTTAACAATATACTTTTAACCAATTATTACTGTACGTCTGTACACTACTCCAAGTGTGCACACTACTTACCAAAGGTTCAGCTTCTACTTCATAGATTTGTTCCTCCGAAATTATGGTTGTTATGCTGCAACCGGTTGGATTCTGAACAAAGTCGGTTAAGTCATCTGCTGCAGGAATCTTGGATAGCAATAGCAGAATGGATTCTGAAACAAGTATTTTACCTATATGCTAAGAATGAAAACAATCAAACAAAGCATACAAACAAAACACATGTTTTTCAATCAATCATAGAATATATATGAGTCAATCCATTGGGTGAATAGCACTAAGCAAAAAGGATGTGTACATTAGCAATTAATTCAAGCCAAATATGAAAATTGTTTGGTGAAATCTATCAACCTAAACGACTGCAAAATAAAAGATGAAACTAAAGACTAAGCTCACTAAAGGCTGTCACACTTTAGTAAGTTTAGTAAGTAGCCAGAGGCGCAAAAACACAGAAAACTTAAAACTGACAAAGCCACTCGACTGGTCCACTCGAGTGGTATGGTCGAGTGGGCAAGAGAAAATACTAGATTACTACTCAAATGATCTAAACTGGTGAGACAAACGATATTAAAACTATAGGGATCATAGGGGTGAATCAACTAGCTAGTGAACGTTCTAGAAAGTCTCAGGTGCTAACATGCTCAATCAATAAGGGATCCCCTTAACAACAGACTTCATAGCCAGCTCAATCCATGGTTCGTGGTAGAGAGCCCCAAGACCCAACCCAGTCAGCATAGTGTGAGGAGTCGGATCAGGCATGAAGAATCAACCTATTAAAGTCGAAAAGAGTTCATAACAAGTGAATAGGTGGAGTCGTGACATAAATCACTGTAGGATGCATCCACCCTCACGCTATTGTACTCTAAACCTCGGAAAAAGTCTATCTGATGGCTCAAGGCATGGTTCGTGCTCATGAGGCCACCTAAAATCATGCCCTAACTGGCCAGAAAAGAACAAGCATTAAAATCACTCACCCAAGAGGGAAAACAACAAATTTGCAAACAAACTTAGACACCCAAGGCGATCAAGAACATCACAAGCCTAATCCACCCCTAATAATCCTAATCTAACTACTAACACAAATAATTCATGTCGATCCATTCAAACCCAGAAATCTCTAAATTTGACATATGTGATAAATAAAGGGGTGATGAACAACTTTGTAGAAGAAATCAAATCCGAATACAAATTAAATAAAAATTTATCCAAGGTACAAAGTGACTAAATCTCAGAAAAATCAAGAACAAAAGATGAACTAGAGAGAGAAAGTCTAAAAATAGGTTAAGAGGATAAAATGTGGCATACCCCTGACATTAGGTTAATCAGGAGCTTTTATACTAGGTGACAAAAAAGAAATAACACAAATTCCAAGTTTTAAGGGAAAAAGAGTAAACATGCCACTCGACCAGTCAGTTGAATGGACCAGTCGAGTGGGTGCTGTGGCTGACTCGACCACCCACTCGAGTGGCCTGGTCGAGTAGCTCAGTAGAGAGGCTGACTAGACTACCCACTTGAGTGGGTAGGTCGAGGAGGCCACTCAAAGTGTCTCTGGTGCAGTGCAGGCTCAAGTTCAACATGTCTTCACTCTTCGGCATGTATCTTCCAAATGGAAGACTAGATTGCTCTGATTCTTGTCCCATGTGAATATTGACTCTTGTAGCTTTCCAACGGTATACAGAAATCCAAATTTGGTCCACGGGAAGATCTTCAAATGTTGCCCAACTTCTGATGCTGAGGTCGAGAGTGCCTGTCTGAGAGTGCTTCCCTCGAGTGGTCTGGTCGAGTGTGCCTGTCTGAGAGTGCTTCACTTGAGTGGTCTTGTCAAGTGAGCCATCTGTCTTCTCTGCAATCTTCACTCGACTCCATAGGGCTCGACTACACATCTTCACTTCATGAGCTAAATTCCAAGTATGCTCCATATGCTCCATAAGTACCTGATAAGACTCCAAATATGCAAAATGCATGCAATGCCTATACAGAAATATGAAACATCCTATATGAAGCATAAATGCACGAAATGGTATAGACAGTGGATGAAATCTACTCTAAGGCATGATAAAAAGGTGGTAAAAAAACGTGGTAAAAAAACGTTTATAAAAGTGGTGTTATCAACTCCTCCAAATTTACCCTTTGCTTGCCCTCAAGCAAATAGAAAGGATAAGATGAAAGGAGTAGTGTGAAAAGTGGGGATCAGAACCTTAGCAGACTAAAAAAATCTCTGACCTCAATGTCATAGTTAAAGGTAGTCATTCTTTTCTCATTCTGGGATCAATAGTTTATGATTTTATTCTAAGGAGAGGATTTACATTCATTTTCTTTTACTCTTAGCGAAATTGGGGATTTTTCTTTACTGCTAGGCTCTCACTCGACCACTTGGTCGAGTAGACAGGTCGAGTGACTTTTCATACACTATTTTTTTTTTTTTATTATTATTTTTTTCTTCATAGAGCCTTCTCATATCATATATAAATTTCCCAAATCCTTTACTAGACACATATTTTTACTATCCTCTCCAAAAAAACGTTTTTAGCACTCTCTTGTCTTTTCTTTCTTTTCTCACTCTCTTTTTTTTTTTTCTTTTCATACTCAAACTAACACCTATTTCGAATTCCCTAGCCTATTCTGGTCCAAAAAGCATGGACCAAAGTCTATATGGGAACCTATGCTTGTCGGCCTAAACCTAACACTTTGTCTTAAGTTCAATCGAAAATTAGGCCTTCCACTCAGAATTGATTATGGTCTGAAAGAAGTGAAGTTTGGTGCTTTGGGGAACTGCTCCTAAGATGAGAGCAGCTATTTGGATCAACAGGAGTGGTAAAAGGGATAAGGAGATCCAAATACGTATAGGGTGTCCATGAGTTCATACTATAATTCATAACATGATAATTTTTAATCAGATTAGGTTCAAATTATTAGGGATAGCATTACAAATCACAACTAGTTTTAACTAAGGCAGAGAGCTAAGTCTGATTCCAAACAGGGTTCAGCCTTATGTTTCAAACTTAGGTGCAAGCAGTAGAGAACTAGAAACTATGGCACTAAAGCCAAATGTTTGCTTATTAAGCTTATTAGGTTTAATCCTCAATGTTTCCTATGTAAATGTACAATCCTAAACGAAATGCCACTAGACTCAATCCTAATATGCAAATGATGCTACATGAACACTCTGTTTTTAATGAAATAGTTTTCAGAAAATTTTCAAATTTTTAGGTTTTTTTCAATGCACATATATGATGCAAATTTGAATAAGAAAAGAATAAAGATGTCAAATACATCTCTCAGACACTCCCCAAACTTAAATTACACAGTCCCTTGTGTAACAAAAATTCAAAGAAAGGTTTGAGAGATTGAAAACAAAGCTAAACAAAAATATGCAATTCTATATACAGTGAAGGATCTTGAGTTGGTACCTTATGGTGGAGTGAAGAGGCTTTCAGCAGCTGTATCCATGATCTCTTTGGTCTAGCTTGGCTCTATACATTCCACTGCTTATTCCCCGAGACTCTAAACACTAGAAACACATCAAAAATACCAAAAACATAAAATCTGAAAGCAATATATATATAGGGATAGACATGGAACTTCTTCCCAAGTGAGCTTGTTTTAAGTCACATAGCTTGACTCTTCACTCTTTTTAATCAGGTGGTGGATCATAGAGAGGTACTGGAGAGCCTATTTGAAAAAGCTTAGGTGGGTAATGGAGGCTGGAAGCTGTTGCTGCAATGTTGAAAGCTCTACTCTTCCCTGGTACACTAAACTCCTTGTTGACTTTCTTGGGAGAGGAACTATTTCCATTACTCTTGAGCTCTAGTATCTGCAGCTTCATCTCTTCCAGTTCCCTTGTAAGCTCATTCTCAGCCCGTTTTGATGCCTTGATAATCCTGCTCGAGCAGTCATATAGTGCAGTTTTGACTGCGTTGATGGAAACGTTGAGTTTAGACATCAAACTAGGCGTTTTTGGGCACATGGGGGTTTGGCTCGACCATGAGCTCGAGTCAGGTGGTCGAGTGACCTCTGAACCTTCTTTATTGAGAGTGATATCCTCTGTTTGTGACCCAACAACATCCTTAGTAACTTCTGGTTTGATACCTGCTTATCTGGGTCTAAAACCTCTCCAGGGCTCAAAATCTCACTGTTGGGATCTCCAACTTTCTCATCTTTAAGCAAAGCAATCTGATTGTGATCCTTCTTAGGAGGTTCCTTGAATGATGCATCAAAGAGATGGTCCATTACTTTAAGAGAGAAAAGCTGCACATCAATGGTTGGCTTTTTGGCATCACTATCAATACCAAACTTCAGCACTAGATTACTCCCCAGATGAAGATCTATCTTCACATTCTTTTTATCAATCACAGCACCAGAAGATGCTAAGAAGGGCTTTCCCAGAATTAGAGGATCTCTTGGCTCCTCTTCCATTTTCAACACCAAGAAGTCAGTAGGCATCTTATCATGCCCAATTCTACTAGGGAGATTCTCCATGAGGCCATAGGGACGTTTCATAGTCCTATCAGCTAAAATCAAAGAAAGCTTACTTGGTTTGTAATCATCATAGCCCAACTTCTTTGCCACAGACAGAGGCAAAATGATCACAATATCTCCAAGATCACATAGAGAGTTTCTGAAGACTGTTTGGTTCATAGAGCATAGAGGAGTGAATGATCTTGGGTCTTCAAACTTCTCTTGCACTATAGGCTCTTTCTCAGTTATCGTCATGCATTCATGAGTGAGAAGTAGCATACTTTGTGCTTCTTTTGTTTTTTCCATAACCATATCTTTGATATACTTCTGGTCTGGGGGAATTAGCATCAAAGCATCAACGTCCTTCAGATGTTTCTCGAATAGCTTCTTGTACTTTACTGCCTGCTGCTCTTTATTCCTTGCTGGGAAAGGCAAAGGAGGTTCATAGGGGGATGATTCAGGAAATTTGTCTCTCCCTTTAGGCTGTGCTAAGTTCCTTCAGTACTTGCTCCTTGATGTTTTCTTCTTAGCCTAGGGTCAACAATTTTTTGTGACAACATATTGCAATTTCCCATTCTTAGCATATCTATACATACACAAGGATTAGTAGTAAAAGACTTTCCTCTTTATGGTTCTTCACCATAAAGACTATTTACTCTCTTATGAGAGACAGAACTTACTTATGGTCTTAGGAGTTTTCAAATCACTAAGATATGAAACTCGGACCAAAATATTTATCCTTACAAAACTAAGATGAATAAAAGTAATAATTTGTTTCTCATTCATAAGAAGGAAAGTAGACTATGATTCATCTTTTCATTTTAAAACAAGGGATGAACAATGATTTATTTGGAAATACTTATCAAAGCATTTTCCCTTAACAATGTTCATCATTTGAAAAACAAGCATGGACTTAAGTGCTTACAAGAAGCTAGCCATGATTTTAGCTCAGGTGAAACATGATCTTAGGTGTATTTTGAATTCACTATGAATTTTAATACGGATCTTTTCACCTTAGGGAGCAATAAACAAGGACTTAAGTGCTTAGAAGCGGCCCAAGGGTTTAAGAATAACCAAAGACAACTGGATTCATCAAGGCTTAAGGGCTTAAAACTCCATTTGAGTAAAAGCAACCAAGGTTCTCATTCCTTTGGAAATTTAACAAAATGAGATTTGGATTCATCATGGCTTTATGCTTTTACTCATTCGAGTTTAGCTTTACCAAGGTTCTCTTCCCATGGGATTTGGATTCATCATGGCATAATGCTCTTACTCATATGAGTTAGGCCTTACCAAGGTTCTCTTCCCTTTTGAAAAATAAATAAAAGATATATCACACCTTAGATCTTTAATTCATATGTAACAAGCTTCTTTAGGTGTCTTCTTCTTCTCTTAAATGACTTAAACTATATACATTCCAGAGAAATACAAATTAATATTGAAATCTCAAGCTTATGTACATTGGAGTTTAATTTGAAAGTAACTGTGACTTAGAGAAAAGGGAAATGGGCTAAAGAGAATGTGAAAGTAGAATGAAACATCAATGCTATCCATGGGTCTGAGTATAGGGAACCCACAGAATATGCTGGAGATGATCTCATCTTCTTTCTCTTCTACATGGGATTTCACCACAACCACATTTCGTTTCTCTTCATTGTCACCACTTAGAGAAGGAAATTTATTAAGAACAAAAAAATTAAAAACGTGATTTCCTTAAGGATCTAGCATGACTTCATTTTTAAATGAAAAACAAGTATGATTCACATATGGATTCATCACAAAAATAATTATACATTTAAGAATGAAGCACACATGTCACAAAGAAATCAAAACCAATAAGAAACAAAACATGAGCCAAGGACTTAAAAATTATGTAAAGAAAACATAGTCCAAGACTTAAATATGACAAACAAAATTTGGATTCAACAAGGCCTAAAAGCTTAGAACTCTTTTGAGTAAAGGCGACCATGGTTCTCATTTCCTTTGTCAAGACTCAAACAGATAATGGATTCATCAAGGTCCTCTAGCTAAATATCTCTTTAAGGATTTAATTTCCAGAAATATCTAGGCATGGATACCACAAAGATCTCTTCCTTTTGAGTCAAAATGGCGATCCAAACAGAGATTGAATTCATCTAGGTTCACTAAATAGATATCCTCTTAAGGTTTTCCCAAAGATATCTAGTCATGGATACAACAAGGATTTCTCTCTTTTGGTTCAACCATTATTTAACTTTTCTATTCCAATGGAACTTAGAAATCAATCCAAGGTTTTAAAACAAACACAAATGCGATTTTGAGTTTTATTCAAAGCTAACTATGACTTAGAGAAGGTCAGCGAGGCTTAGGGATGATTAGAAAAAAATCTGAGCCAAACAAATCACTCATCTAAGAGCTTTAAAGCAACAGATTTCTCTTCTTCCCTTGTGGTTCTTCACCACGCCTCAGATCCTTCTCTTCACTGTCACAAAGGATCTAATAAAATGGCTTGGAGAAGAAGATGGAACTTAAAAGAGAATAGAAAACGTTGATCCAAGCCAATCCATTAAAATGGAGAGGTGAGTTTAGGAATCACCCAGATTTCTCATGTCTCCATCTTATCTCTTCATTGCCATAAAAAGGATGCAAGATCTACTTGCTCTGATACCATGTTAGAATATTTGCGGAATAGAGATGGAGAATAAGAGAATGGGTAACAAGATTTAGTAACCAGAATAATCAAGAATAAAACAAGTATGAGAGAATTTCGTATCTATGGAGAAAATACAGCCCCAAAGGGCTTTAGCCCTGAAGGAGGCGGAATATTAGGTTAATTATTTTACAGAGTGTATCCGTCCTTTTATAGTGGTAAGGAGAAGTATATTCTATTTTAACCAAATAGAATAGAGTACATAAATACAGCTGGGACATTCTATTTTACATTCTATTTTAACCATATAGAATAGACCGCATTCTTGATCTCAATAATAGAATTTCTTCTTGATCTCAATATAGAACGTCTTTTCTTCATATAGAATAGAACGCCTTCTTGATCTCAATACTCTGAAACTCGCACTCGCTCTATTTCCCCCTCGGTGTTTGACTCATCTTCTGCCTCATTGTCGTCTGCGCCATCATCATCCACTCTGGCGTTATCATCCTCTGCGCCCTCATCATCCTCTGACTCCGCCTCATCATCATCCTCCTTTGACTGATCATCTGAGGTTTTACCAAATAACCTTTTCCACATCAATGGGGTCTTCGTCGGTGTTATGGAGTGGTCTTCAATAGTGGCATGCATTGGTATTTGACCGCACGAAAGGCCAGATATGATGTGAAATTCACGAAGTGAAAATTTTACTGGTTTCGCCCCGTACACTGACCACATCTCATGTTTCCTGTTTGTGATTAGTTGCCGAGCACACAAAGCGTGTATGATTTTGGCAGAACTTGGGCACCTTGCCACCGGAAGTTTGAATAGCTTCCCAAATTGTGACTTCAGAAGTGTCTGTAGTGCTTCTGAACCTTCTAATGCTTCAGCAAGAATCCCGATGAGATTCGCCTTGGAGTAGATGTTCAACCTCGCTCCACACGGGTAGCATTTCGCGGCAAACAGGTGGGGGGGGGGAAGACGCGGAGGTTCAGCCTCCCCAGTGAACTCGGAGTCACTGAACTCGGACTCGCTTCCTTCTTGCATTTCTGAAAATATGACAAAAAAAAAATTCCCTTACCAAATTCTTCAGTTAGAAATTGATATAATCGAACTAATTTTCCAAAATTTTATAGAGTGTTTGACGGTTATCGAATTGCATGGAATTCGGAAGTTTCAACTTTCACATCCCTTAAATTTCGTTCCTCATAACCGCCAGTTCAATTAAACTTAAATTCAACTAATTAACATGCAATTGAAGTTCTAAACAGTACAAAATTTCAATTAAAGTTCAACATACCTTTCTCAGATTGGAGCTTCGTTTTCGCCGAAGACCGATTCCGGCGACTCCGCCTGGTCACACCACTTTTCCCTGTCGCCATTTCACAAGAAGATGTAGACAAGAAGATGTAGACAAGAAGAAGAGATTTTTAAACTTAGAGATTGAGCTGGAGCTCTAATTTCCGATTGTACGCTGGTGCCGGAAACCTTCGGTTGGTCGTCGTCAGAAACCGAAGAAGAAGAAGAAGAAAAATTTGCTAAGTAAAAAAATTAAAATTGTTAATTATTGAAATAACGATTTAAATTTTAAATTTGAAAATTGAAATTAGTTAATGGCATTTGGGTAATAAGTGAAAATGGATAGGGGCTAAAAAGAGTTAAAAACTTAAACATACAAATCCAAAAAAAACTACCCATTTCCCCTATTAAAACTTAAAAACTACCCTTTTAGCAAATTTACCCATATTCTTTTACATTTTTCCTATTATTTTGGTCATTAATATAACAAATTATAGTAAAACTTCTATAAATTAATAATGTTGGGATCATGATATTTTATTAATTTATAGTGATATTAATTTATAGAGATTTTGGTTGACAATTAAAAACTATATCAATTTAAAATTTTGATCTAAATAAAAATAATGTATTATAATTTACAAATTTTAATAGTTTTGGACTTGAAAGTTTAAAATTTAAAAGAAAATCAAATTATTTTGATAATAAGTAAGAAAGATTATAGATGAATTCACCCATATAAACAATGAACACAAATTTAAATTTATGATTAGTAACTTCAATTGGTGTATTTAAACAACTAATACGACTATTGATATAAAAATTATGCATATTGAGAATTTAATAGCTAATATAAAAATTTGCTTTATTTTATGAAAAATTTATTCACATTATAACTATGCCATAGTTTAAAATACAATATAATATTTTATTATATAAGAATATTTATTTACGAGTTCTTAATAGAAATTCATAAAACCAAAATTATATTATCTTTATCTATATATATATGAAAATTTATATGATTATTAATTTATGTTATTAATGGAACCATAAATTTTCATAGAAATTCTAAAGAACTTATTATCTTATTGATTTTTGTTCATTTTTACACCGGCCCGACTTGGCACCAGCAAATTTTATTAATTTATCGTGTTTATTAATATATCGAGTATTAATTTATAGAGGTTCTACTGTAGACTTTATTTAAACTATTACCCTTTTTTTTTTACGTAATTCTCTTTTTTCATGAAAACTTTATAAATTTCTCAAATGGTTTTTCATTAGTTTTAAGAAAAGATATTTGGTTTACTGGGTATTTTCTTTCAAACTAATTTGATATATGGATTAGTCACTATTTACAATTAGTGAATTATAGACTCTTTCTCTTATTGGCTTAAAATATCTTTCATTAGAAAGCTAACCCATCAAGAAAGCCGAGCTCATTCTTGCAAGAAGTCTTAAAGTCGAGTTCAGCCGAGCAAGTTGTCCTTATAGCTTCCAGCTCGTCCTTACAGCGTCCTTACATCTTTAAGGTCGTCCCTGACAGCTTCCAACTTACTGGTCGTCCTTACAGCTTCCAGGTTGTCCCTTCCAGCTTCGAGCTTTCAGGTCGTCCTCACTGCTTCCTGCTTCTAGCTTTCAGGTCGTCCTTCCAGCTTCCCAGTCGTCTCTTACAGCTTTCAGGTCATCCTTACAGCTTACAGCTTCTAGCTTCCAGCTTCCAGGTCGTTGTTACAGCTCTCAGCTTCCAGGTCGTCCTTACATCATACAGCTTTCATGTCGTCCCTTACAGCTTCCAGGTCATCCCTTATAGCTTCCAGTTTGTCCTTACAGCTTTCAGGTTGTTGTTACAGCTCCTAACTTTCATGTCGTCCTTACATATTATAGCTTTGAGGTCGTCCTTTTTCCAGCTCCCAGCTTCCAGGTCGTCCTTACTGCTTCTAGGTCGTTCCTTCCAGCTTCCAGCTTCCAACTCCTAGCTCGTCGGTGTTTATTTAAGACAAACTCAAATGTTCACAATTACACAAACAAGTCATTTGATAAGTTTAGCTCTAAGCTTGCATACATAAGAAAAAATAAACCGTGAAGTTGGGCTTCATATCCTTCGTTAGACTATTTAAAAAGTCAAGCTCCATGATACACAGAGTTTTAACCCTAAATAAACTATTGCATGTGCACATCAAATGTTGTAGTAATGTAGGGATCAAATCCGCAAGAACCAAAGTTACACTACAATTATTTTAGAATGAAACTAAGCTAAGACAGTGATACGATTAGTGTTGTGATTTGAAAAGAAAATAAAGAGTAGCCTAAATAATGGCTGAAAAATAGAATAAATAGGTCAAACCACGTCTTTGGTCGAAATAACGCAAAACCAAACCAAAATAGGAAAAGAAACCAAAATTCCGTGTTTGGATGGTTTGGGGTTGGATCGATCGATCTAGACTTGGATCGATCGATCTGGTATCTCACGGCAAAACCCATCTGCTCCTGCTTCATCTTCTCGCCAGTCAGGATTGTCTTCACGAAAATTGGAATAACCTTTGATCACACCGTTGGATTGACTTCAAACCACTTCCAAATCAAAGCTTAATCATGTGGCTATCTTTTATCTAAAATTCATTACAATCTATTCATGTGAAGCTTTTCATCGGACAGAGAACTTCTGAGGTTTCAGCATGATCATTCATCTCCAAATCCGCATTTTCATCCCAAAATAACCTAAAACCTGTGAAGAGTCGATAGAGGACTAAAATGCTCAAAAGAAGCAATGTAAATAAATAAAAGACTCTAAAAGACTCTAAAATTCATGGTTAGAATGTGTCAAAACCGGAATATATCAACTCCCCCATACTTTGTCTTTTACTTGTCCTCAAGCAAACTACAAATAATAGAGTCGAGGTTTGAAAACAGAAACTCACCAAACTATAGAACATCACAATGATCACCACCCATGAATCCAAATACCACAGAGATAGGTATAATAACCACAAGCCTAGATATCATCCCCAATACAGCTCAGACCCCTTAGAAAAATCTGAAATCTCCATTGTTGACCCCTATAAATAATTAGGCGTGCGGTCTCAGCAAGGGAATATCAATCAAAGAAATCATAGACTCTTTCCCTTCCAAGCTCTTTAACACACATACTAGAATTGTGCAATCTCTCTTATTTTCTTTTCCCATGATCGAAATAGTTCAAGAACGGTGTGCTAATCACTATCGTGCTCCTTGTGAGGACGCGCGTATGTGAACTCACTTTCATGTTAATTGTGAGGAGACCCTTTCATGAGTCGTGCCTACATCATCCTTTTTACGTGACTCATACCGTTTTTGAACCATTTATTTTCGTTTTTCATTTTTTGTTCTTTTTCTGGAAGTTGTAAGAGAGATTAAAGCAAACTTATCTGGATAGTGCTAGAAGAGGAATAAAAAAACGGGGTTCATGATAACACCACTTTTATACACATTTTTACCACCTTTTTATCATGCCTTAGAGTAGATTTTATCCATTGTTTATACCATTTCGTGCATTTATGCTTCATATAGGATGTTTCATATTTCTGTATAGGCATTGCATGCATTTTGCATATTTGGGGTCTTATCAAGAACTTATGGAGCATACTTGGATTTTGGCTCATGAAGTGAAGATGTGCAGTCAAGCCCTATGGACTTGAGTGAAGCACTCTAGACAGGCACTCTCGACCAGGCACTCGAGTGAAGCACTCTAGACAGGCACTCTCGACCAGTCACTCGAGTGAAGCACTCTAGACAGGCACTCTCGACCAGGCTACTCAACCAGGCACTCGAGTGGAGCACTCTAGACAGGCACTCTCGACCAGTCACTCGAGTGAAGCACTCTAGACAGGCACTCTCGACCAGGATACTCGACCAAGCACTCGAGTGGAGCACTCTAGACAGGCACTCTCGACCTCAGCATCACAGGCTCACTAGATTTCAGCACCACCTGCCTACTCGAGAGGCCACTCGACCACCCCACTCGACTGCTGGGTCGAGTGGGCACTCTTCGACTGTTTCTCCTGAAAACTCACAAAATGTAATAAGCGCTTGAGACTATGTATAAAAGCGCCTCAATAAACCTAATTAGGGGAGATCAAATAGTGCCGCTTTGGCTTAGGAAGTTTTAGGTTTTGCTCTCGTTTTTTCTCTCTCTTGTTCTTGATGTTCTTGACAGTTTTTCATTTTCCAGCAATTTTGTAACTTTGATATATTTTTATAAAATTAGTATTTGCATCTGGTTTCTTCTCCAACCTTGCTCACTAGATCATAGGCTATCTCATATGAAAATTTTAATCTTTTCTGGGTTTTGGACCCCAGCCATGATCACCATGTGTGAGTAGTGATTTTGGGATTTTTTGGGAATGGATTAGGGTAGCTTCTCTCTGTTTTATTATTGCTTAGATAGTTTGTTCATCACTCAGTTTCGACTCCCTCTTGGGTGAGTGATTTTAATGCTTGTTCTCCCCTGATCAAGGAGAACATGATCTTAGATGGTCTCATGAGCACGAACCATGCCTTGAGCCATTGGATAGACTTTTTCCGGGGTTTAGAGTACAATAGCGTGAGGGTGGATGCATCAGACATTGATTTATGTCATGACTCCACCTATTCACTTGTTATGAACTCTGCTCGATTTTAATAGGCTGATTCTTCATGCCTGATCCGACTCCTCACACTATGCTGACTTGGTTGGGTCTTGGGGCTCTCTACCACGAACCATGGATTGAGCTGGTTATGAAGTCTGTTGTCTAAGGTAGTCCTCTGATGAAATTTCTAGTTGATAGCTGCAATAGAACAGAGTGTTTGCAATCCTGTGATTTCCATCCCTTGAGTCCCTGTTTTCCCCATAGTTTCACAGCTTGCTTAGTATTCGTTCACTATAGCTTTTCTCTGTTTTTACTGTAGCACTCGACCTCACCACTCGATTAGTGTGGTCGAGCCGTCCTAGTACTGTGATTTTTCCTGTTTAGTTCCATGATGTGCTAAAGTGTGACAGACTTTGGTACCTCTAGTATCATTTAGAGTTTTTAGTAGATTTCTTATTTGGACTGCTAGTAACACACCCTTTTGATAATTACTTGAATAGCTAACCTTGATAATCAACTAATTGCTGTAGACCACTCTTGATTGGTTCGACATTGTTCAAAATCCTTTACCACTATAGTACAATTGATAAACTTTGTATTTGGTCTCTCTAGGCTTAGGTTAATTGCATTGCTGTCTTTCTTTGCTTAGAGTAGATAAAATCTAAGTATCAGTTCACCCTAAGAAAATAAAAGCTCTCACCGCTCTTCCTTCTCTCTTAGCTCCGTCAAGCCTTGACCAGCACGTGGCGGCTAATTAAGCGTCGGCGTTGGTCACCACTTTTCCTTTCTTTCTTATTCTGTCTTTTGCCGTCGTTGTAGCCTTGGTGGTGGATGCGTGGAGGCCGTAAAATTTATATGAGCTTTGGATTTTTACTCTCAGATCTGGTAGTTTTGAGCCTTGTTTCAGCTTTGCCTTCTGATGGGATACAGGCGTCGTCTTCTGTTCGAGTGAAGGTCCGGCTTCGCTCTGTCACTTTTGGTGGCTCTCTTTGTTGTGCCCTTGTGACAGTGGATATTTGGTGGAATTTGGCAGATCTGGTGTTTTTGTTCCTGGTGAGATAGCGGAGGTGCTGGACTGTTAGTCAACGGTGCGGCTGAGGCTGCGAACGCCTGTGCTGTCGTGTCAAGGTCCTTCAATTTCTCTATCCCTGTTTTGGCTCCCATGAAGTTGTTGGCTTAAACAAATCCATCATGTGTAGTTTTCTGTGTGAGTTTCTCCTTTCCCCTGAGATTCTGTTTGTTTAGGGTGTTTGGTGCTTTTGGCTGGAATCGGTTCCTTTCTTGGTATGAGTTTTGGTGAGCCTGTTTTTGCTTGATCATTTGTTCCCTTATCTCTATTGGTTCGTTTGGGTTTTCTTTGGAATTGCACCGTTTTCGATCAGCTGCCTCTCTTGGTTCGCTTGGTTAGGCTTCTTTGGTGTGGTTCGTATCCGCTCATTGTCTCTACCATTCCGACTGGATCGTGTCTGATTATAATTTTAGGGTTCTATCAAGGTTTTTAAGTAGTTGCAGACTTGGGCGCATCCAAAAGTTTGTCTTGGGTCTTTGCTTGGGGTTTTCTTGTTGGATTATGAATCCTTGGGCTCTCATCAGTTTGTGTGGTACATTTGATTCGCTATAGGAGGCTTCCATTATTGTTGGTTTGTTTGGCACAACTTACTTGGTATTTACTGTCAAAGGTTTGCTTGGAGTTTCAATGGTTATTTGGGGCATAATTATGTGCATTCTCGGGGTTCATCTCTGCGTTGGTTCATTATAGATTTCTGAGTTCCCTTAGTCTTTGGAGTTTTTTAAGTTACGTTTATGTCTTTGGAATCGTGAGTGACTTCCCTTGTTGCTTTGAGAGTTTGCCTTTGGATGCGCATGTAAATGGCATCATCTGCTTTGTATCTCTTCATGGTGTTTTACCTCTTTGTTTCTTGATCTTTGTAGGTTTAAATGTGTTAGTTTAATTACATGTTTTAGTTTCAACCTCTTAGCTTTAAACTTGGTTGATTGTAACTTGACCCATTTATATCAATAACATTCAGATGACAAAAAAGAAGAATATTGACTCATACCAGACCTGAAACAAAACAAGAAAAGAAAACGAAAATAATGCAAAAATACAAGATGGGTTGCCTCCCACAAGCACTTGTTTAAGGTCTATAGCTTGACCGCTACACAAAAGATGTTAATCATGAGAATCAAAAGGTTGGACCAATGGTCCTTCTCCTGTTAACACAATAAACAATATGTGTATATAACTACACACAATTGCGCATGGTTGATAGATAAAACATTCATCAATGAAGTTCACTAGCTACAAATGTACCATATATCTTGAAATATCCCTTGATGATTAAATGCTCATGAGGATCAAATGCATTTAATGGAAATATAAAGTCAACTTCAGAAGTAAACAAGTTCATTACAAAATAATCAACTTCATCTCCAACAACTCTATAGAAAACAATATCCTCACTTCTAGAATCTATCTCAACCTTAGGATTCTTAATCTCATTCAATATCACAGCTATATCAACCACATTTCCTAGGTAAGATTCTTCAAAAAGAGATCTAGATTCCTTAGGCGTTGAAAACTTAAACTCGGGATCATGTTCATTCAAAACACATAAATATTCAACATCAAAACATATTTCATGGTAATCCCTAACAAGTTCTTCTACCCTTAGAGTATCTAATCTTTGAGACTCACATATGAAATCATAGCATTTATCAATAAACAAGGAATTATGTAAACTAGAAGTTACTTCTTCAATGCAAGGCATGTGAATATCCTCAAAATTATGAATTTCACGGGTTGAATTGCATGTACCTTCTAGTTGGGTTGGTGGAACCCAATATATTACCCCTTAAAGTTCATGAGCTTCCATTATCTCCATGAATGTTAGATCCCTTCCTTCAAGGTATGCTCGATGAGATATGAGGTTCAATCGGATCATAGCCGCTAGATCACTCCTTGCCAATGTTGGATTTTCAATGCAAAGCTCATCCAACTTCACTATTTGTTCGCGTGTAAGCACATTCTCATCAAATGGTGGCTCCACATATTGCTCATCCTGAATGCATTCTCCAAATGTGTCATCTGCTTCTTGTGACCAATGGTTGTAATCCATGGCCATAATAAGAAAAAGAAAGAAAAGAAGTTTGAAGAAAAAAATTGAAAAGAAATCTTACACTAAATTTCAATCTTAGAAATGAAGGTAACACAATTGGTCCCCGACAACGGCGCCAAAAACTTGATGCATATAGTTTTAACCCTAAATAAACTATTGCAAGTGCACAACAAATGTTGTAGTAATGTAGGGATCAAATCCACAAGGACTAAGATTACACTACAATTATTTTAGAATGAAACTAAGCTAAGACAGTGATATGATTGTTGTTATGATTTGAAAACAAAAATAGTAAATAAAAATGGTGTAAACTATGAATTAAAAAGGCGCTAAGTCAAGGGATATTCACGGGAATTCAGAGATCATGACCCAGATAATTTGTGTCTCTATTGACTGATTGTAGATTGATAATATAGACATCCAAATACTATGAATAAGGAGTAATCTGGTACCTTTGAATTGAGTAGTTCATACAATAAAAAATCTCCCCAAAAATTCAAATGTATTCCTTATTGAAATCTCAATTCTCTGGCCACATTCTATATGTGTTGATGCTTCCTCTCAACGGTCTGAGTTCCAAAAAGATCCCAAGAGTCAATATGAATAAGATCAAAAGTATGATTAGACATATTTTTCTGTGAAGGAAAAGAAAGGTGTTTATGTTTTGTCTTTTGAGAGATTGAACAATAAACTGACTCATCTTTAATCATTTTATTTAAACCAAGTACATTATGTAGAACATCTATTTTCTCATGTGATGGATGTCCTAATCTACCGTGCCATATGATCTTATCAACTACAACATTCAAATGCAGATTAGTCATAACAGAGGTAATACTATTAGAAATAGTACAGTCAGCAGAACTAGTATCTAGGACATATAATCCTCCAATCTGTTTACTCTGTCTAAGCGTTAACTCCTTGGTGTGATCCTGGATGACACATGAATTCTCTTCAAAATGCACTCTAGATTTCAAGTATTTGGTTAGTTTACTTGTACTAATGACATTAAGTCAAAATTCTGGAATATAACAGAGTGGATTATTTGATATAGTCATTCAACCTAATTACTCCAATTCCTGCTATTTGACATTCATACCAGTAGGAAGTGTTAATACATTACTTAAACCATCATATATGCCTTCAAATAAATTTATATTATAAGTAACATGATAAGAAGCACCACTATCTATGATCTGTGTGCTAGGGGTTAACAATTTCCTAGAGGTTGTCAAAACGCATATGAACCATATAGTAGAAAGGGGAAAAGAAATATCATCGAATGCACAACCATTTCCATCACTAGAACTTACAACATAGGCAATCGTGATTGGTTGAGAAGAATTGTGAAGTTGATTGCTGAAGTATGCTATCACATCTTGTATCTGATTATTTGACATTTTACCTACTAACTCTGTAATTCAATCTGGTGCAATGCCTTTGGTAACTGTTGTATGTATATCTGTTAGAGAAAGATTAGCAACCATTGGCTTAGGCTTGTTAGAGACTGTTGTTGCCTTCTACTTGTTCTTAAAACCCAGAGGATACTCATAGATCTTATAACAAGTATCAACTTTGTGACCCGTGTATCCATAGTATGTACATTGAATCTTATTATGTCTTGGATTATTCTGATAATTATGTGTCATATTAAGTGAATATTGATCACTAGAGGCGAATGCAACTTGAAAAACATAAGCATTATGTGGAGTTGTGACAATATTGCGTTGATTGTGATCTTGATCTAGGAGATTATAAAATTCTGCAAGATCAGATATAGTCTTCTTCATGATAATCTAACTATGAATGGTTGAGTAAGACTCATTCAAACCTGAAATTTTCACATGCTTGGCTTTTGTTGCAGGTTCCACACAACATTTGCAATTCTGGCAAGTTCCAACACAGTCAGATCCATCCAAATCGTCCCACAATATTTTCAAATGAGTATTATAATCTGAGAGACTCATCGATCCACTGCAAACTTCAATTTTTTTTGTTTTAATTGGTAAGATCTTGGTAGGATTGTGATATGAAAACGAGCCATTAGATATTTCCAAACATCTACAACATCGTTGAATCAAATAATTCTCTTGTAGATTTTCTTAGTGACTGAATTCAATATCCAATACTTAAGCATATTGTTGCAACATGACCAGATTCTGAAACTATGATCAAATTCAGAAGGTTTTGATAACGATCCATCAACAAAAGCAATCTTGTTCTTAGCATCTAACGCTAGAAACATCACAATCTTCCGAGTAGAATATTTGGATCCATATAGTACCTCTGAGATGATTTCATTACCTAGACTATCACCATGTGCAGCCTGTTATCAGTTCTGTTCTGAACAAGGGATGATCGATCACCACCCCATCGACCCAATCTCTCCATGTTTAATTAGGTCTGCTCATAACTCTCTGCAAATTCAAACATATCAGATGCTGTGTTTCTTCATGATGGATGGTCGAGGACTCCATTCATACCGATTCCGACATTGAGGCTTTGTCTTTGCGGTAATCTCTTACAATTCCTGAAGAGAAGTTGACTAGTCCTGTCTCCTCCAGTCGCTCTAGCTCACCAGATTTTGTCAACGGCAAGATACCCATGTATTGGTGTATCTTGGACTGCTGGATGCGCTTTTTCCAGTGAAGTTATCGACGGCGCATGACGCTCTGTGGATTCTGAGAGAGCTTCTTATACATGCTTCTGCTCTGATAAGTTTCGTGCTTTTACAAGCATCTCGGTGAAAATCACCTCTTGGTATGGTATCAACTTCTCATCAAAATCATCTCCATCCTCCTCGTTCCTTAAGGAGAGAACTCTCCTACCACATTGGCTCTCTTGGCGAGGTCAAGGATCCTCGGGTACAATACCGAGAGACCATTCCAGCATTTGCACCACCGGTCTCCTCTGGAAGATGACCTCCAATGGCAAATGGTATTATTCAAAGTCAAAACATATGATGTATCTTATGACTAGGTTATTTTTTTGGGGTCTCACCGCGATGTCCTTTTCGACGCATTTGGATAATACGTCAAATCTGCTATCAAGCTCTTTTAAAGAGTGGCTATCTGTTTCAACCTTGTTTTTTCTAGAGAAGGATTGTAGCAATCAAAGAAGATGTTTAATTCCCTCTCCCTTATGTAATATTGAAGCTTAATCTAATGAAAACGTTCTTTGACCAAGAAAAAAAAAAGGTGAGTAGTTAACATATATGAAATCAAAGCTCGGTAGTGGCAAAATAGGTGGTCGTGCGTCAAAATTAGGTTGAAAAGGTGGCAATTCTAGTGGAATTAACATTGATATGATGCGATCTGATGTTTTCAGCTGAATATTAGGTTTTTCTTCTTGTACGATGCCTTAATTTTTGAATGGAAACAACATCAAGATCTTGTCCTTAATCATCTCGATTTTGAACAATATAACGACAAAGATGATCAAATAGATGAAATGATTTTGTTATTTATCATAAGTGTTTGTTACAGATGATATCTCTTTATATATGAGAGAGATTTCCATTTAATTGATTACTAATGTATGGTTTACATAAAACCATACTAACTGAACCATGTAGACTAATAGACATCCCATAAGTTATCAAAGGTTTCCATAAACAAAAGAAAAAAGAAAATAATATGTATGAAAAGTTGTAAGTTGTTAAGTACCACCATCTCTCAATTCCTCTCTCAGTGCACACACTCTCTAAATCTTCATTCCTTTCTTTCAAAAACAAAATGTTGGCCTCATATTTTTGTCTCAGTTTCATGTCCACGAAACCAACTGTCTATGTTTTTCCACAAATGAAAATGGTCTAATGTTTGAAAACTCAACCATTTGTTTTAGTTAAGAACCCTAAATCCTCAAAAAAAAAAACATTCATCTTTACTCAACTTTGCTCCTCGGATGCAGATAGAAAATGCCTGAGAAAAATTCATGAAGCTACAAAATTTATAAGACCATTCCAAAACACACTAAAAATCTGATTGCTGAAAATATGCACGTGTGGATCAAGAAGCACAAAGCTTCAACCTTTTTAGATGAGGAAATAAGCACTAAATCATACTAAATGAACCATGTAGAATAATGGACATCTTATTAGTTATGAAAGATCTTTATGAACAAAGGAAAAAGAAAATAATATGTATAAGAAAAGTTGTAATCTGTTAACTACTACCACCTTCCAATTTCTCTCTCAAAGCACACACACTTTCTAAAATCTCCATTCTTTGATTCAAAAAAAATGTTGGCCTAATCTTTTTTTATGAGTTTTATGCCCATGACACCAACTATCTATGTTTTTCCCCAAATAAAAATTGTCTTAAGTTTGAAAACCCAAGAATTTGTTTTAGTTAATAACCAAAAATCCTCATCAAAAAAATTTACCTTTACATCATTGTGTTTCTCGGATGCAGATAAAAAGCACGAGAGAAAAAATCGTGAAACTAACCAAATTTACAAGACCCTTCCAATACTCACTAACGATTTGACTGTGGAAAAGATGTAGGTGTGGAAAAGAAGGATAAAGCTTCAATCTTTATAGATGAGGAAAGTTCTATGTTTTCCCACAAATGAAAATGATCTAAATTTTGAAAACCAAACAATTTTTTTTAGTTACGAACCCAAAATCCTCATAAACATATTCACTTTTCCTCCATTGTGCTTTTCTAATGCAGATTGAAAGCATCAAAGAAAAATTCATGAAGTTAACAAAATTTACAAGACCTTTCCAAAACTCACTAACAATCTGATTGTTGAAAATATGTATGTGTAGATAAAGAAGCACAAAACCTAAACCTTTGTAAATGAGCAAAGAAGCAATAAATCATACCAACTCAACAATGTAGAATAATAGACATTACAGTAGTTATCAAAGTTTTCATGAACCAATGAAAAAGAAAATTATATGTATGAGAAAAGTTGTAAGGTGTTAAGTACCATCACCACTCAATTTCTCTCTCAAGGCACACACTCCCAAAATCTCCATTCCTTTCTTAAAAACAAATGGTGGTCTCATATTTGTGTTTCACATTCATGGCCACGACAACATCTATCTATGTTTTTCAATAAATTAAAATGATTTAAAGTTTAAAAACCCAATAATTTGTATAAGTTAAGAACCCAAAATACCCTCATATAAAAACATTCGCCTTTACTCCACTGTCCTTCTCTGATGCAGATAGAAAGCACTTGAGAAAATATCATGAAGAGTAACTAAATTTACAAGACATTTCCAAAACTCACTAACGATAAGGTTGTTGAAAAGATGCATATCAAGAAGCACAAAGTTTCAATCTTTGTAAATGAAGAAGAAGCAATAAACAATACTAATTGAACCATGTAGACTAATAGAAATTCCATGAGTTATCAAATGTTTTCATGAATAACAGAAAAATAAAATAATATGAATAAGAAAAGTTGTAAGCTCATAAATTATGCCACCTCTCAGTTCCTCTCTCAAAGAACATACACTTTCTAAAATCTCCATTCCTTTCTTCAAAAAATAATGTTGGCATCATCTTTGTATTTTTCAGATTCATGGCCACTACCCAAAATATCTATGTTTTCACAACTGAAATTGGTCTTGAGTTTGAAAACCCAACCTATTGTTAGTTACGAACCCAAAATCCTCATAAAAATATATCAATCTTCATCCACTGTGCTTCTCTGATGCACATAGAAAGCACCAGAAAAAACTGATGAATATAATTAAATTTAAAAGACGTTTCCAAATCTCACTAACAATCTTATTGTTGAAAATTTGCATTTGTGGATCAAGAAGCACAAAGCTTCAACCTTTGTAGATGAGCAAAGAAGCAATAAATCATACTACTTGAACCATGTAGAATAATAGACATCCAATTAGTTATCAAAGATTTTTATAAACAAAAATATATATATATATATATATATATATATTATGTATGAGAAAAGTTGTAAGCTGTTAAGTACCACCACCACTCAATTCATCTCTCAAAGAAAACACTCCCTAATTCTCCCTTCCTTTCTTAAAACAATGTTGGCCTCATCTTTGTATTTTATTTTCATAGCCACGGCACCAACTATATATGATCTAAATTTTGAAAACCCAACCATTTGTTTAAGTTAAGAATAAAAAAAAATCCTCATAAAAAAACATTCACATTTACTTCATAATGCTTCTCGGATGCAGATAAAAAGAACCAAAGAACAATTTATGAAGGTAACCAAATTTAGAAGACATTTTCAAAAATCAATAACGATCAGATTGTTGAAAAGATGAAGGTGTGGATCAAGAAGCACAAAATTTCAACCTTTGTAGATGAAGGAAGAAACAGTAAACCATACTAACTGAACCATGTAGACAAATACACATCTCATCAATTATCAAATGTTTTCTTTAACAAAAGAAAAATAAAATAATATGCATGAAAATATTTGAAAGGTGTTAAGTATTACAAGCTCTCAATTCCTCTCTCAAAGCACACACACTTTCTAAAATCTCAATTTATTTCGTTAAAACAAAATTTTGGCCTTATCTTTGTATTTCAAATTCATGGTCACGACACAACCTATCTATGTTTTTCCGCAAATAAAAATGGTCTAAAGTTTGAAAACCAAACCATCTGTTTTAGTTACGGATCCAAATCCCCATAAAAATATTCACCTTTCCTCCACTGTGCTTCTCTGATGCAGATAGAAAGCACCAGAGAAAAATTTATGGAGTTAACCAAATTTACAAGACATTTTCAAAAATCAATAATGATCAGGTTGTTAAAAGATGCATGTATGGATCAAGAAACACAGAGTTTCAACTTTGTAGATGAAGGAAGAAGCAATAAACCATACTAACTGAACCATGTAGACAAATAGATATCTCATTAGTTGTCAAATGTTTTCATGAACAAAAATAAATAAAATAATATGCATGAAAAGTTGTAAGCTGTTAACTACTACCACCTCTCAATTCCTCTCTCAAAGCATACACATTTTCTAAAATCTTGATTCCTTTCTTCAAAAAAAATGTTGGCCTCATCTTTGATTTTCAAATTCATGGTCACGACACAACCTATCTATGGTTTTTCACAAATGAAAATGGTCTAAAGTTTGAAAACCAAACCATTTGTTTTAGTATGAACCCAAAATCCTCATAAATATATTCACCTTTCCCCCACTGTTCTTCTTTGATGCAAATAGAATTCATGAAGCTAACAAAATTTACAAAACCTTTCCAAAACTCACTAACAATCTGATTGTTGAAAATATGCATGTGTAAATAAAGAAGCACAAAGCTTCAACATTTGTAGATGAGCAAAGAAGCAATAAATCATACTAACTGAACCATGTAGAATAATAGACATCCCATTAATTATCAAAGGTTTTCATGAACAAATAAAAAAGAAAAGAATATGTATTAGCAAAGTTGTACGCTGTTAAGTACCACCACCATTAATTTTTCTCTGAAAGCACACACTCTCTAAATCGCCCTTCCTTTCTTAAAAACCAAATTGTGGGTCTCATCTTTGTGTATCAGTTTCATTGCCAAGTAACCAACACTCTATGTTTTTCTACAAGTTAAAATGATCTAATGTTTAAAAGCTCAACTATTTGTGTAAGTTAAGAACCCTAAATATCCTCATAAAAAAACATTCACCTTTACTCCACTGTGCTTCTCTGATGCAGATAGAAAGCACCAGAGAAAAATTCATGAAGGTAACCAAATTTAAAAGACATTTTCAAAACTCACTAACGATCAGATTATTGAAAAGATGCAGATGTGGATCAACAAGCACAAAGTTTCAATCTTTGTAGATGATGGAAGAAGCAATAAACCATACTAACTTAACCATGTAGACTAATAGACATCCCATGAGTTATCAAATGTTCTCATGAACAAAAGAAAAATAAAATAATATGCATGAGAATGTTGTAAGTTTAAAATTCTACCACCTCTCAATTCCTCTCTCAAAGCACATACAGTTTCTAAAATCTACATTCATTTCTTAAAAAAAAATGGTTGGCCTCATCTTTGTGTTTCAAATTCATGGCCACAACACCTTTAGAAAAAGAAAAAAAATCCCTGCTTAGGATCCCTGACAAAACTAAATACATCTCCCAACTTCGTCTGGCTGAGAAGAATCCGAAAGAACTCGATCGAGAAGATCAACTCCTTTGGGTTCACACCAAGATCAACCTCTATCAAAATCTTGAAAATATATTAAAACATTAAGTTTTAACTTACATATGCAAGAAGTGTCTTTTCTTCTTTACCATAGCTGAACCTTGAGATCTTTTCTCCGCTAATGATTTCTGACAGTAGAACTCCGAAACTGTAAATGTCTGATTTCTCAGAGAATGCTCCAGACCATGCATACTCAGGAGCCATATATCATATGTGCAAACAACATATTCTTTTCACTCATTTTAATACATACTATGAATTTTGTTAAGCACTTTATCGAAGAGTTGGTTGCACATAGTTTATGAGTAGAACTATGAATTATTGTCAAGTATGTTATTGAATAAAGGTCCTTACAGAGTTCCTACAACCCTGCAAGTTATACATCCAAGCTAAACCAAAATCTGATATTTCCGGGTTCATTTTCTCGTCCAGAAAAATGTTGCTGACCTTTAGGTATCGGTGAAAAACTCTGTGGCGTGAGTCATGGTGGAGATAGAGAAGTCCACGCGTAATACCTTGAATGATATCAAATATATTTGGCCAATCAAGCTCGAGCCTTTTCGTTATTCTAAGAATTAACATTAACTCACAAATCAATATCTGTCAGATAAGAAGTTCCATATATATATCAAAAGCTGCTAATAGAAATAGAAAAAAGTGACTCACCAAAGACAAAAGTATCAAGGCTTTTGTTGAACATAGACTCATAAATCAATAGCTTCTCTTCTCCTTCGATGCAACATCCCAAAACCCAGACTAAGTTATGTAAGTTATATTTATATAAGACCATTAGTAAATTACTTGATTAAAAGCAATATATCGAATTTTTCAATTCTTTAGTGAGAAGTTTTGAAGATATATATATATATATATATATATATATTTAAATTGTTGCATTGATCGCTATTTATTGATTCTTCAGCCGAAGTTAAGCTGCAAAGGCCCAAGCACCAAAACAGCTCAATATAAATGTTAGTTTCTTTCTTTAAAATAATACTAAATAATGAAAGTATTACTAATATATACTGAATTTAAATACTTTATTTTGTTTTTTGCTTAAAAGTGAAAGTATTATTAACTGTTTTTTAAAGACTGTTTAACATTATCCCTTACAATTATTATGGTTTTGATAAAAAAAACTCACATTTCATTTATCTTTGAAATAAATGCAGACGAAAATAATCTTAATATTTTGAAAAAACTGAAGAACTATTAACACATTATTAACGAGAAAAATCATCAACAAAGACCCTCACTAACAATCAGATTGTTGAAATGATGCACTTGTGGATCAAGAAGCACAAAGTTTCAACCTCTGTAGATGAAGGCAAAATCAATAAACCATACTAATTGAACAATGTAGACTAATAGACATCTCATATGTTATCAAATGTTTTCATGAACAAAAGGAAAATGAAATATTATGGATGAGAAAGTTGTTGCTGTTAAGTACTACCACCTCTCAATTCCTCTCTCAAAGCACACTCACTTTCTAAAATCTCCATTTTTTTTTCCAAAAATAGAAATGTTGGCCTCATCTTTTTGTTTCAGTTTTATGCCCAGGGCACCAACTATATATGTTTTTCCCCAAACAAAAATAGTCTAAAGTTTGAAAACCCAAGCATTTAAAGTTAAGAACCAAACATCCTCATCAAAAAAACATTCACATTTACTCCATTGTGTTTATCGGATGTAGATAGAAAGCGCCAGAGAAAAATTCATGAAACTAACCAAATTTACAAGACCCTACCAAAATACACTACCAATCTGATTGTTGAAAAGATGCAGGTGTGGAAAAAGAAGCACAAAACTCAATCTTTCTACATGAGGAAAGATCTATGTTTTTCCACAAATGAAAATGGTATAAAATTTGAAAACCCAACCATTTTTTTAGTTACGATCCCAAAATACTTATATAAAAAAACTTTCACCTTTCCTCCACTGTGCTTCTCTAATGCAGATAGAAAGCATCAGAGAAAATTTAATGAAGCTAACCAAATTTACAAGACCTTTCCAGAACTCACTAATGATCAGATTATTAAAAACATGCATGAGTAAATTAAGAAGCACAAATATTCAACCTTTGTAGATGAGAAAAGAAGCAATAAATGATACGAATTGAACCATATAGAATAATTGACATCCCATTAGTTATCAAAAGTTTTCATGAATAAAAGAAAAATAAAGTAATATGTATGAAAAAACATTGTAAGCTGTCAAGTACCACCACCATTCAATTCATCTCTCAAAGCACACACTCTCTAAATCTTTATTCTTTTCTTAAAAAAAATTGTTGTCCTCATCTTTGTGTTTCAGTTTCATGGCCACAATACCAACTATCTATGTTTTCCCACAAATTAAAATGATTTAAAGCTTGAAACCCCAACCATTTTTTTAAGTTAAAAACCTAAAAACCCCTCATAAAGAAACATTCACGTTTACTCCACAGTGCTTCTGGGATGCAGATAGAAAGCACCAGAGAAATATTTATGAAGGTAACCAAAGTTACAAGACATTTTCAAAACTCAAACTCAATAACGATCAGATTGTTGAAAATATGCAGGTGTGGATCAAGAAGTACAAAGTTTCAACCTTTGTAGATAAAAGAAGAAGCAATAAACCAGACTAACTGAACCATATAGACAAATAGACATCTCATCAGTTATCAAATATTTTCATGAACAACAGAAAAATAAAATAATATGCATGAGAAAATTTGTAAGCTATTACTACCACCTCTCAATTCCTCTCTCAAAGCACATAAACTTTCTAAAATCTTCATTCCTTTCTTCAAAAACCAAATTATTGGCCTCATATTTGTATTTCAAATTCATGGTCATGACACAACCTATCTATGTTTTTTCCACAAATGAAATTGGTCTAAAGTTTGAATACCAAACCAATTTTTTTTTAGTAATGAACCCAAAATTTTCAGAAAAATATGCACCTTACCTCCAATATGCTTCTCTAATGCAAATAAAAAGCACCCAAGAAAAATTCATGAAGCTAGCAAAATTTACAAGACTTTTCCAAAACTCACTAACGATCTGATTGTTGAAAATATGCATGTGGATAAAGAAGCACAAAGCTTCAACATTTGTAGATGAGCAAAGAAGCAATAAATCATACTTACTGAACCATGTAGAATAATAGACATCTTATTAGTTATCAAAGGTTTTCATGAACAAATGAGAAATAAAATAATATGTATGAGAAAAGTTGTAAGGTGTTAACTACCACCACCACTCAATTCCTCTCTCAAAGCACACTCTCCAAATCTCCTTTCCTTTCCTAAAAAAAAAAATGTTGGTTTCATCTTTGTGTTTCAGTTTCATGGCCACGGCACCAACTATCTATGTTTTTCCAAAAATTAAAATGATCTAAAGTTCGAAAACCCAACCATTTGTATAAATTAAGAACCCAAAAACCATCATACAAAAAATATTCACCTTTACTCCACTGTGCTTTTGATATGCAGATAGAAAGCACCAGAGAAAAATTCATGTAGGTAACCAAATTTACATGACATTTCCAAAACTCACTAACGATCAGATTGTTGAAAAGATGCAGGTGTGGATCAAGAAGCACAAAATTTCAATCTATATAGATAAATGAAGAAGCAATAAATCATACTAATTAAACCATAAAGGCAAATAGACATCTCATCATTTATCAAATGTTTTCATGTACAAATGAACAATAAAATAATATGCATGAGAAAAATTGTAGTCTTATGTTCTACCACCTCTCAGTTCCTCTCTCAAAGCACATATAGTTTCTAAAATCTCCATTTTTTTCTTCAAAAAAAATTTGGTCTCATCTTTTTATTTTAAATGTATGGTCACGACACAAACTATCTATGTATTTCCACAACTGAAATTGGTCTAAATTTTGAAAACCCAACCATTTGTTTGAGTTATGAACCCAAAATCCTCAAAAAAACATATTAACTTTTCATCCATTGTGCTTCTCTTATGCAGATAGAAAGCACTAGAGAAAAATTGATGATTCTAACCAAATTTACAAGACCTTTCCAAAACTCACTAACAATCTTATTGTTGAAAATTTGCATGTGTGGATCAAGAAGCACAAAGCTTCAACCTTTGTAGATGAGCAATGAAGCAATAAATCATACTAATTTAACCATATAGAATAATAGACATCCGATTAATTATCAAATGCTTTCAAGAACAAAAAATTAAATAATAATATGTATGAGAAAAGTTGTAAGCTGTTAAGTATCACCACCACTCAATTCCTCTCCCAATGCACACACTCTCCAAATCACTCTTCATTTCTTAAAATAAAAAAACATTGGCCTCATCTTTGTGTTTCAGTTTCATGGCCACAACACCAAGTATCTATATTTTTCGACAAATTAAAAATTTTAAAAGTTTGAAAACTCAACCATTTATTTAAGTCAAAAAACAAAAAAACCATCATAAAAAAACATTCACCTTTATTCCACTGTACTTTTTAGATGCAGATAGAAAACATTTAAAAATAATTCATGAAGGTAACCAAATTTACAAGATGTTTCTAAAACTCACTAATAATCAGATTGTTGAAAAGATGCGGGTGTGGATCAAGAAGCACAAAGTTTCAACCTTTGTAGATGAAGAAATACGCAATAAGCCATACTAATTGAATCATGTAGACTAATAGACATCCCATCAATTATCCAAATTTTTCATGAACAAAAGAAAAATAAAATAATATGCATGAGAAAATTTGTAAGCTGGTAAGTATTACCACCGCTCAATTCCTCTCTCAAAGCACACACACTTTCTAAAATCTTCATTTGTTTCTTTTAAATGAATACTTTAATTTGCCTAGAATGATACTGATTTTGAAGTTAAAGACTAAAATGATATCTTCAAAAAAAGTTTACTAGAATAATTCTAATCTTTGGTTAAAAGAAAAAATGTCATTATACTTTAAGTTTGGAAAATAGAATCAGTAATATTAAAATATTAAAATTTAAAGATAAAAAAACAAATCACGTAAAAAAGAAGAAAAAAAACATATCAATATTAATTGGTTTAGAACCGATTTTCAACTCCTTTCAACATTTTTTTCTCTCAAACCCTTAAATCGTCGCTTGTAAATTGTCATCGGCGTTCAACTGTTACGGTGTCTCCGGTCATCTCAGCATCGTTGTCGTGGCCTTGTCTCCCCCGATGAAGCTTTATTGGAAATGATGAAGGTGAGACGATCATCGATGTTGATGATGTTGATTTGCGTATCGTTTGTTCTCTTTTCTGGATTTGGTCAGTATGTGATCTGCAGTGAAGAAAAAGGAACCTACAGCGACATCAAGAACAACGTCGTGAAGATGAAGCTTGGTGGATTTAGCTTTTTCACGAAAAATGGGGCTGAGATCGATGATATTGCACTCTTTGCTATTCAAGAGCACAATATGCGAGAGGTTTGGTTTCCTCCCACCCAATTTCACTCTTTTTATTATTTCTTTGGAATTAGGGTTAGGGTTGTTCTCTGTTACAATAAGATTACATTACCGATAGCTTCTCCTTTTAATTGATGTTTCTCTTTGCATTGAGTGACTCTTGATTTGATTGTTATTGACTTATTGTCATCAAAATTTGGTTTAGTTTTGAAATTCAAGCGAACTACATTGTTTTTGATTTAGAGACCGAAGATTAATAAGGGTTGATTCTATCTTAGTAGTGATGAATATTTTTCTACTGGTTTTTGGTTTCAACACGTAGAATGGTGTTCTTGAGCTGCCAGAGTATTGAAGGCAACAGAGCAGGTGGTTGCTGGTAAGCTCTACGGTCTTACTGTTGAAGTTACTGAAGCTGGTGAGAAGAAGATTTATGAAGCTAGAGTTTGGGTGAAGCCATGGCTGAACTTTAAACAGCTTCAAAAGAGTTCAAGAATGTTATCCCTTCCTTTACTATTTCTGACATTGGCTTGAAATCAGGTAAATTAACTGTGAAAATTGAACATCATCGTTAGTAGTAATAGTAACCCATGAATATGTTTCACTGTAAAAGTCAGCATTGAAGTGTTTTCTTTTAAATTGTGATCATAGTGAGTTTTTACGTTTGTTGATCTCCTTGCTTGGTTTACGGCAGATGGTAATAGATTTGACTGGAGATTAGTATCAACAAATGACCCTAAAGTCTAAGAGGCAGCAAAGCACGCCATAAAATCTATTCAACAGAAATCAAGTTCATTGTTCCCCTATAAGCTCATAGATATGACATGACTAGAGAACCATGGCTTTGTGTCTAATGCTAATAGTCAGTGACATGATGGATGTCTAATTCTAGTTAATAATGAACCTTCAAGAGACATGATGGAGAAATATTACATTGGTGAGATCGATTCATCTAGTGTTCCAGCAAGAAGGACATACGTTGCACCACAACAACCAGCCTACAACCAAGACAAGACACCATAACTAATTATCAAAAGTAGAAGCCAGAGGCTTGCCATTGAATTTCTCTGAATTTCTTCCCTCCTGCGAAAAATATTGTTATTGTTGTTTGGTCGTTAGACTTCATATGTGTACTTACCGATTTTTGTTTAAACTGACAAACCAATAATCAGTGTTTTGCTAGTTTCTTTTGGTGTTGAGATTATGATGAGATGTTTTCAACTTTGATGATATGATAGATGGGTGTCTCTTTTACCAAATCTGAAACTGCTTAAACTATGTTGTTTTCACATTAGTACTACAATGAAAATGATAAATGAGAGGGGAGTTTGTGTTTTGTTTGTGTGATGTGAAAAAAAAGAAAGAAAGAGAAACAAGTAGAAAATGGTAAGATCCAAACCGTGACAAACTTTAAGCCTTGACAAAACGCAGCCATACGAGTGTTTTTGTGTAGTGGAAACACTTCATTTTTAACTTTGAGGTATATACTTTTTTCATCAAAGGCTCAGAGATTGAGAAGAAAAAGTTTCAAAAAGTCTACCACATTAAGTCTGTAGCCACTATATATATCATTCTAGTAAATTTAATCTCTGCGGTAAAGGGAATTGCGCCAAATCTTTTACGCAAAAAGATTTAAAACTCTGCGATAACTAAAATTAACAAAACAAAATCTTCGATAAATAAAATGTTAGTCTAGTAATTAAAATTTGGTAAAAAATCTACGGCCGCATGAATGTGAAATCAAGCTCTACCATAACTAAATTTAAAAATCTACGGTAAAAAATAAGTCTACAAAATAAATCTACGGTAGAATATTAAATCTACCATACAAATTCTTACAGTTTGAGTAAATTCTAAAATCTGCGAGCACTATCCCTATATTCGTTTAAAAATCTACGGAGGGCTAAAATATCTGCAATGAACTAAAAAATCTACTACCACTAAGACTTATAAATCTACGGTTAAAAATAAATCTACGATACAAATCTACAGCAAAACAAAAAAATCTACCTGACCCAAAAATCTGCCATAACGTACAACCGTAGATTTATTTTGCAGATTTTTTCTTCAGCACTGGCAAAATTGTAAATAATATTTTTTAAAAATTTTAAAAATCGGAAAAATGCTGATGTGGCATTATTTAGTAATGGCATTTCCGTAATTATTTTTTCTAACACATAATCTTAAGGGTATTTTTGTGATAAAAAATAACTGATCTAATACTAATCTTTCCTTTGCTAAATTGGCTATTAACTCTAAATTTAGCATCATTCTAGTTTTTTTCCCAAAAACATATTTGATTTATCTTTGTATTTAAGTTCATGGCAATGACACCAACTATCTATGTTTTTCCACAAATAAAAATGGTCTAGAGTTTGAACATATTAAAAATATGATATCTTTATTTCCATTGGATTTTTATTTTTCGGACAAACAATGATTTCAGTAGCTTAATCTTCAAGAATATAACCAAAAGAGGGAATTATCCATCCTCTATGAATAATACAATAAACCTTGAACACAGATGAAGTTAAAGAAGAGAGATTCTCAAAAGAGAATGACATCGAATTTGAAAGACAGCTCAAATGCGTTGATAGAGACATGACACTGAGATCCCAATGATAAAACTTAGTATTTCTAGGTTCTGACGTTGAAAATCAACGTTTACCTCCCGATACACAAGATACCATATCATTAGTTAACACATTAAAGTAGTTGAAATAAAACTGAGTATTTTGTCAGAAATCTGCATTTGAAGATTTAAAATGACGTATCTCCATATTGTTACTACGAGAAGGATAGATGACGGACAACCCATCAAACGAGAAGACCAGTAACATCATCCATTTCCCTCAATGGTTTTTACATAAGTGGACGGATACAATATTTTGGTTTTTTTTGTCTAATATCCTTTAAATTTTGACGAGTCTCTCATGGTTTAAATCATATTCTGGATAGTTCTAACCCCACATTATGTGAGAAACTTTTTGCCTTCTAAACTCTTCCACTATATAGTTTGGATCTTAGTTTATGTTGGTACCAGGTTTAGCACCCCGTCTTAGATTCAACCCAAATCAAGACAGACTTCTCTCAAAGCTCAATCAAATTGGTCCATGAAGACTTAAACCTATTTAATCAACTCGGCAAAGGAAATCTTGGAAGAAAATACAATCCTAATTTAATAAGAAAAAGAGTTCTAAACCTCCTCAAATCACTATAAATAAAGAGCTACTTCTTCTTCAAGAAGAGAGGAGAATATCTAGAAATCATCACAAAAGAGAGAAATCATGACAAAACATCTAATAATCTCGCACATCGAATAATCAAGTCACAAATTGCCTTATTCACACCCAAAAATCTCTAAGAACTATGAATGGCTTGATCCCTTCTCAAGGGTACGTAGGTGATGTGATGTTTTATGCATCAGGTTTTACCAACATCTAAACTTCGCAAGTGCACGGTTGTGCGCGGCAGTATAGTGTGACAGGGGTCAAATATAACCCTAGAACTACTCTCTCAAATTAAGAGATCGATTGCAGCACTTATGGGTCGAATCCACAAGGACTCTGAAAACTCACACAATAGATTGAACAGATTCGAGTTAAGCTAGACGAAAATAAGAAAACTAAATAGAGCAATCCAATAAACGAAAATAGCAATTAAACGGGATTAAATTCAAGTGATTAAAGCGCTAGACCTAGGGACATCAATCAGGAAAACTCATGAAAGTGAACTGGGCGGTTCGTAAATTAAGTCTAATGTGTTTGTGCGGTTCTTAAACTTGTAACACTAATATAATATCTCATCCAACTCTTGCTGCAACCATATCTATCCTCTAAACAGAAGCAAACCAAATCTCTTTGCGAAATACCAATAAATAGAGTCTCTATGATAGTGCGAGTATGATATGTTTTTTTTTTTTTTTTTTTTATATTTTACAAAATTCCTAAACCAACTCTCGCTGCAAATAGGCTGTTTGCTCATCTAAGATTAGTTTGAGGTATCAATAACACTCTCGTGTCTACCAATAATCCTATGGTACCAGAATTAGGGTGATCAATCCTAAGACTAGTGTAATTATCAAAACTAGATGAAGAACATAATAGATAACTTAACAAGACTATGCCCAATTCAATTTTCCTTCATAATTCCTTTTGAAACCCTAGATTTAACAAGGTGACTACTCATACATAGAAGATGAAACACAAATCATTGTCTGAACAATACTCATAACAATTGGAAATAAGAAACAAAGGAAGTTCAGAATTCTTCTCTCTACAAAGTTTGAGATCAGAATCTTCTCTCCAATAATCTCCTTGAAAATTACAATGAACTTGAAAAACTTAGAATATCACAAAACTTAGTCTCTCAGACTTCTGAAACATACTTTAACCTAAAAACACGATTAGGCATGATTTAAAAACTTTGGGAACTTTCTGTGGCAAAGTTGCAATTTTTGAAACTTGATAAAACTCGGAGGCTTCAATATCGTCTAGGTGATGTCGACCGACACAAGGGAAGCGTGTCGATCAACGTGGACAGGAATATCCGTCTCCTTGTTGATTTGCTTAGCTACAAGCCTCCAAATGCTCCAAAGTGCTCATAAGGATCCATCTCGTTTTTGCACCTAATAAGACTCAATATATATACAAAAGACTCCAAAACCAGTACATATAACATGTCATAAAACCATAAAATCCATGATATATCAACTCCCCTAGACTTAGCCATTGCTTGCCCTCAACCAAAACAGAAAACCAAACCCAGAAAGTAGTTTGAAAATCGCGGAACTCACCTACTCTTCAGAACATTTTGCTTACCAGTCATCATGTAATCCACATGGTACAAGAACTATTCAGAGACTAACCACCATGTACATTCACCGTAGTCACTTGCAGTCTTCTTAATACCCACCACAACTTAACAACATATCCCTTTAGTAAGCCATTTCATTGCTGGGTTTCACTTTCGAATTCAGTGTTCAAGAGCCTTCTTGACTAAGCTGTTATCCTATACCATAACAAGACAAACCTCACAACAACAATGATGTTTTTGTCCCCTCCAGACTTAAATCCTTGGTTATTTTGGATTTCATATGATTTTCTTTTTCTTTTGTCTATGAAGGTAGGCTATTAAAAGTGAATAGTGGGTCAAGGGATCTCTCCTACCCTCACGGCAACCCTACTTTCATCCTCCCTTTAAGAAGTAGAAATATGGGGGCATAGATTTCTCTTACCCGCTTCTACTTCAGAGAATCACTTGGTCATTCATAGATTATACCTAAAGGCTTTTATTATTAGTAACAACTTTTTGGGGAGACTAGAAATCACTTACTTTGGTTTTATCAGGTCAGGTATGAATGAAAAGTCAAGCTCTCAAATACCAATTTCGTCCATGAGGTAAAAGGAACTGACATAAATTAGCTCAGGCTATAGCGGGCATTTGTTGTAAGTATGGGGATCTCAAGTTAACTGGTCAGACTTGGGGTTTTTCCATTAGTTGAATCTGAATAAGCTCTGTAACAATGGTCACCAGAAAACATAGCAAACAACAAATAAAACCAAAAGATAGCTAATTGTTCTTGGACAAGTTTTGACTCAATAAAACAAAGGTTTTAAAAAACGAAAAATTTGGGACTAACTCTCAAAAGAATAAACATACTTAGCAACTACCTCCCCCAGACATAAACTACACTGTCCCTAGTGTAAATGAGCCTAAGGAAAGTGATAAAAAATAATTAAATTGAGTAGAGATTGAACTGTTATGTTTTGAAGAACGTGACCTGATATGGTGTATGCACGTCGACCGACACACACCCTGCATGTCGATCGACATGAGCAGAGATGTGGTTTTCCGAATTTCTGCACCATTCTATCTGATCATTCAACTCGTTTTCTGACATCTAGATCCTGATTAAGAGCAAAACATGTCAATAAGAAGCTGATATAACATAAATGAGGTTTAACAATACTCAAATGAAAAAAAAAAAGGAAAAGTAGGAAGATACGATAGAGTAGGTTGCCTCCCACTAAGCGCTTGTTTAAAGTCATGAGCTAGACGTAACGGTAGTGAATCAGGTCGATGGAGGATTTTTCAGGTCCAAAAGATGTCCATCAGAAATCGTCGTCTCAGCCCAATAATGTTTGACTCGCTGACCATTGACTGTGAAATCTTCTCCATTGGGATTGTTCAAGACCAATGCACCATATGGCGAACCTCTTTGATTGTGAATGGACCTGACCAATGAGAACCCAATTTGCCAGGAAACAAATTCAAACGACAATTGTAGAGAAGTACCTAATCGTTGGGCTCAAAGGTTCTGTGGATGATCTTCTTATCATGATATGCCTTAGTTCTTTCCTTATACAACTTTGAATTCTTGTAGGCGTGGTGCCTTTTCTCATCTAACTTATTCAGTTAAATCAATCTCCTTTCCGCAGCCGGTTTGATATCAAAGTTCAGCAACTTAACTGCCCAAGCGGCATTATGTTCAAGTTCAACAGGGAGATGCCAAGCCTTAACATACAAGAGGTGGAAAGGTGTGGTCCCTAGTGGTGTCTTATAGGCTGTCCGATATGCCCAAAGTGCATTATCCAATTTTGCGGACCAATCCTTGCGTGTCCGACCTACTGTCTTCTCAAGGATCTCTTTAATCTGCCTATTCGAAACTTCAACTTGACCACTTGTTTGTGGGTGATAAGGTGTTGCGACATGGTGCTGTACTCCATGCTTCTTCAACAGTTTAGAAAATACCTTATTGATGAAGTGTGATCCACCATCACTAATGACTATGCGAGGCACTCCAAATCTGGGGAAGATTATGGACTTAAAGAGCTTGATCACAACAGCTGCATCATTAGTGGGACTAGCCACTGCTTCTACCCACTTGGAAACATAATCCACAGCAACAAGGATGTACCTATTCCAAAAAGACGATGGAAAAGGACCCATAAAATCAATACCCCAACAATCAAACACTTCTACCTCTAGAATGAAATTATGTGGCATCTCATTCCTCTTACTGATCTTTCCTCTTCTCTGACAAACATCGCAACGCGCTATAAATGCATGAGCATCATGAAACATAGTGGGCCACCAAAACCCAGCTTGAAGAACCTTGGATACAGTCTTGAAGGTTGCGAAATGTCCAGCATATTCATATCTATGGCAATGAAACAGTATCTCAGCAACCTCTGTCTCAGCTACACATCTCTATATATCCGATCAGAACAATGCTTGTATAGGCAAGGTTCATCCCAAAATTACCTTCTAAGCTCTCTATAAAATCTCTTCTTTGCATAATCTCTAAGGTGATTTGGGGGTACATCAACAGCAAGGTAGTTGGCAATATCAGCATACCAAGGTTTGATGGAAACAACTTTCATTGCAAAACATATATGCACATGAGGTCCCCCAGATCGTTTACTTGGCAACGCGCCTACCGACACAGGCAGCTCGTGCCGGTCGACATGAGTGCTAATACTCTCGTTCTCGCCAATTTCTCCATCCAACCTTGTTTCCACAAAATAGATATTCTCCTCAGGTAAGAAATCATTAATAGGCACGTCATCTGTGATCCTTATCCTTGAAAGATGATCAGCAACTCCATTATCAATGCCTTTCTTGTCTTTAACTTCAATATTAAACTCTTAAAGAAGAAGTATCAATCGCAATAGCCTTGATTTAGCATCCTTCTTGTTCATCAAATACTTCAAAGCAGCATGATCTGTATGAACAATCACCTTAGAACCCACAAGGTAGTTTATGAACTTTTCCACAGCAAACACTACAGCCAACAATTCTTTCTCAGTAGTTGCATAGTTCTTTTGGGAATCATCCAATGTCTTACTCGCATAGTACACAGCATGCAACTTCTTATCCTTTCTCTGCCCCAACACGGCACCATAAGCATAATCACTCGCATCACATATCACCTCAAAAGATAATTCCCAATCTGGTGGTTGTACAACAGGGGTACTAATCAAAGCTTTCTTGATATGTTCAAAAGCCGCAAGACACTCAGGTTTAAAATCAAACTTAACTTCCTTGCACAGCAGCGCGGTGAGTGGTCTAGCAATCTTGCTGAAATCTTTGATGAATCTCCTGTAAAAACCAGCATGTCCCAAGAAACTTCTAACTGCCTTCACACAATCTGGAGGCTGTAAACTCATCATTACCTCTATCTTAGCGCGGTCTACCTCAATACCAGCCTCTGAAACTCTATGTCCTAACACAATACCACTAACCATAAAATGACACTTCTCCCAATTCAGAATTAGATGCTTCTCTTCACATCTCTTAAGTACCAAGCATAAATTATTCAAACAATCCTTGAAGGAAAAGCCATAAACAGAGAAGTCATTCATAAATACCTCCATAAACTTTTCAATCATGTCAGAGAAGATAGACATCATGCATCTCTGAAAAGTAGCTAGAGCATTGCACAAACCAAAAGGCATCCTAGCATAAGCAAAAATACCATAAGGGCAGGTTGAAACTTGGATTTTAGCCTACTCTAAGCAAAGAAAGACAGCAAAGCAATCAACCTAAGCCTAGAGAGACTAAAACACAAAGTTTATCAATTGTAGTATAGTGGTAAGTGGGTGTTTTTAGAGTAAAGTAATGTCGAATCAATCAAGAGTGGTCTACAGCAGTTAATTGATAAATAAAGCTAGCTATTCAAGTAGATATCAAAAGGGTGTGGTAGTAGCAGTATAAATAAGAAATCTACTAAAAACCCTAATTGATACTAGAGGTACCAAAGTCTGTCACACTTTAGCACATCATGGAACTAAGCAGGAAAAATCACAGTACTAGGACTACTCGACCACACTGATCGAGTCGTGAGGTTGAGTGCTACAGTAAAAACAGAGAAAAACTATAGTGAACTAATACTAAGCAAGCTGTGAAACTATGGTAAAACAGGGACTCTAGGGATGGAAATCATAGGATCGCAAACACTCTGTTCCATTGCAGCTATCAACTAGCAATTTCATCACAGGACTACCCTAGACAACAGACTTCAAAACCAGCTCAATCCATGGTTCATGGTAGAGAGCTCCAAGAAACAACCCAGTCAGCATAGTGTGAGGAATCGGATCAGGCATGAAGAATCAGCCTATTAAAGTCGAGAAGAGTTCATAACAAGTGAATAGGTGGAGTCGTGACATAAATCAATGTCTGATGCATCCACCCTCACGCTATTGTACTCTAAACCCCGGAAAAAGTCTATCCAATGGCTCAAGGCATGGTTCGTGCTCATGAGACCATCTAAGATCATGTTCTCCTTGATCAGGGGAGAACAAGCATTAAAATCACTCACCCAAGAGGGAGTCGAAAATGAGTGATGCTCAAACTATCTTACCAATAACAAAACAGAGAGAAGCTAACCTTATCCATCCCCAAAAATCTCAAATCTACTACTCACACAAGGTGATCATGGCTGGGGTCCGAAACCCAGAAAAGTTTGAGCTTTTCATATGTTATAGCCTTTGATCTAGTGAGCAAGGTTGGAGAAGAAATCAAAAGCAAATACTATATTTATAAAAAGATATGAAAGTTGCAAAGTTGCTGGAAATCAAAAACTGTCAAGAACACTAAGAACAAGAGAGAGAAAAACTAGAGAGAAACCAAAAAAATTACTAAGCCAGAGTGGCGCTATTCGATTCTATCCTCCTCTTTCCTAATTAGGTTTAATGAGGCGCTTTATACATAGTCCCAAGCGCTTATTACATTTTGTGAGTTTTATGGAGAAAAAGTCGGAGAGTGCCCACTCGATCCAGCAGTCGAGTGGGGTGGTCGAGTGGGTTTGTCTGAGAGTGCTTTACTCGAGTGGACTGGTCGAGTGGGCAGGTGGTGATGAAGTCCAGTGAGCCTGTGATGCTGAGGTCGAGTGTGCTTGCCTGAGAGCGCTCCACTCGAGTGGTCTGGTCGAGTGAGCCTTCTGAGAGTGTTCCACTCGAGTGGTCTGGTCGAGTGAGCCATCCGCCTTCTCTGCAATCTTCACTTGACTCCATAAAGCTTGCCACTTGTCTTCACTTCATGAGCCAAAATCCAAGTGTGCTCCATATGCTCCAAATGTACCTGATAAGACCCCAAATATACAAATTGCATGCAATGCCTATACAGAAATATGAAACATCCTAAATGAAGGATAAATGCATGAAATTGTATAAACAATGGATAAAATCTACTCTAAGGCATGATAAAAATGTGGTAAAAACATGTACAAAAGTGGTGTTATCACAACTGAAAGTAGTCTTCCCTTGGTCATCTGGGTGAATATGGATCTGGAAAAACCCTGAGTATCCATCCAAAAAGCAATAGTATGGGTGGTTAGCCAACCTCGCAAGCATCTGATCAATAAAGGGCAAAGGGAAGTGATCCTTCCGTGTTGATGCATTAAGCTTCCTGTAATTTATACACATCCTGTGACCAGTCACTATTCTAGTAGGGATCAACTCATCCTTATCATTCTTTATCACTGTCACTCCTCCTTTATTTGGAACCACATGCACCAGACTAACCCACTAGCTGTCTGGAATTGGGAAGATGATTCCCACATCCAATAGCTTCATGATCTCTTTCTTAACAACCTCTTTCAGATTCAGATTCAGTCTCCTCTGATGCTCAATAGATATCTTCGCATCGTCCTCAAGATGAATTCTATGCATGCACAATTCCGGAGATATACCTGTAATATCATCAAGAGAATAGCCAAGAGCTTTGCGATACTTGCTTAGCAACAAGGTAAGTTCTGCAGAATTTAAATCTGAATTGACAATAACAGGATAAGAGCTATTAGGTACAAGAAATGCATACTTGAGCCCCTTAGGGAGAGTTTTAAGTTCAAGCTTTGGAGCTGCTGCGGTGCTCCAATCGTGGAGCGTGTCGACCGACATGACCGTCTTGTGTCGATCGACACGGTTGGACGTTTTGCCAACAGGTTTCCTAGCAACCAGCTTCATAACTTGTGTATTTTCATCCAACATCTTAGCATAACCAGCAGCCTCAATGTCCAAATAACGTGCTTCCTCAGTGGAAGTAACCAAAGCTCTCTCTAGTGGATCATCCAGATGAATCTCCTTGAATATATCCTCAGCAAGGTTAGTGAGTGTATCCACATAATAGGCCTGTCCATCTATGTTGGTCTTTGTATCAGCTTGTTCATATCAAAATTCATCACTAAATCACCAACATTCAAACCAATTCTTCCCCTTCTCACATCAATCATAGCGCCAGCAGTGGCCAAAAAGGTTCTTCCCAAAATCAATGGGTCCTTGGGCTCCTCTTCATATTGAAGTACCATAAAATCTGTGGGAATAAGGCAATTACCTATCTTGACCGGAATATCTTCCAGAACACCATCAGGAATCTGAGCTGACCTATCAGCCAGTATAAGTGTAATTCTCGTGGGCTGAAGATCTGTCATACCCAACTTCAGTGCAACTGATCTAGGCATCAAACTCATACTAGAACCAAGATCACAAAGAGATCTACTAAACTTTTCAGAGAAGATAGTGCATCCTAGAACAAAACTTCCTGGATCTGAAAGTTTCTCTGGAATCCTGCTCTGGATTACTGAACTAACTTGAGCTGAAATCATCATAACCCCTTCTTCTGTACTCAAGTTCTTGGTGACCATTCTCTTAACATATCTCCTAATCATAGGGGATGTCTTAACAGCGTCAATGAGTGGAATCTCAACAATCAGCTTATCAATGATAGCTTTGCATCTAGCATCCTCCAACTCTTGTTTGGTCTTCTTATGAGCATTAGGGAATGGGATCTTAGGTTTGTAGACTCTCTCCTCAGGTTTCAAAGTTGGTTTAGGCAGAATCAGAGTTGTCTCGGCAGTGTGTCGACCGACATAGGCAGGGGGCCTGTCGATCGACGACATCAGGAATATTGCTCTTGTCCTTGTTTTCCAAGATCTTTATGGCTTGATTTCCCATTTGTGTCGACCGACATGGGATATCTGTGTCGATCGGTGCGGGCACGAGTGTCTCGAGAAATTCCTCATCTTCCACTTCTTCAAGATCTATCACTTCTTCAGATGACAATTCTTTTCTCAGCACAGGTTCTAGTTGTTTCCCACTCCTCAAGGTAACTGCATGACAAGGCAAACCAGGTCTCTCTCCAATTCCTTTGGAAGAACTAGCCAATTGTGAAGTTTGAACATCTAACCTTTTGACATGATTATCCAAAGTTTCAAACTTCCCTTTCAAGTCTGCATACAAGGCATTAATCTTGCCATCAAAATCTGTCTTCAGCTGTTGTTGTCCTTCCAAAATCTTTTTAAGCATAACCTTGATCTCATCTTCAGAAGTTTTAGCAGGTGGGTTCGGACAGAAAATGTTCTCATAGTTCTCAGTAAATCTCCTTCCTTGAAACTCTTGGCGAGAAACTTGTCTTGGCAGAGGCCCATAATTCTGATTACTTCCATAGCTATTCCTCTACCCATTACCACTGAAGTTTCTGGAGTTTCCAAACCTTTGACCAACAAACCTAGAACCATTCACAAAATTCACATCTTCCTCACTACACTTGTCCTCTTGTTCTATGTTTTCAACATCTTAAGCATATTTGACTGATTTCCCGTTGACTAGAAGATTGTGCATAGAATCAAGTCTTGCCTTAACCTCTCCAATCTGATCATTGTCCAATCCAGCAGCTAGTTGATTTCTCTCAAATCAGCATTCTTGGTGCTGTTACTTATCACCAAATTCTCAATCAACCTAATAGCTTCCACTGGTGTTCTAGTCTTGAAATTACCCTTGCTAGCAGCGTCCAAAGCAACCTGATACCTCCAATCAATTCCGTAGAAAAAAGTCCTAATGAGCTGGACTTCATCAATGTTGTGGTACGGACAATCTCGTTGGTACCCCTTGAATCTCAACCACGCAGCTTTCAGTGTCTCTGCAGGTCCTTGAGTAAAATGAATAATCAAATCCCTCAAGTCCTCTGTCTACTGTCTTAGCATCATCATAGAAGTTATTCAAGAAAGCTGTCTTGATGTCTCTCCAAGTGGTTAAGGAACCCGGTTCCAACTGTTTCAACCATTGAGCTACTTCCCCATCAAGAGAGTATGGGAAGAGCTTACAGAATAGATAGTCTTTAGACACTCCATTGACTTTAATACTCGAAGCCAAGTCTTCAAACTTCTCTATGTGGTCCATTGGATGTTCTGCAGGATGAGCATGGAAAGTGTGTTGCCCCACAAGAGTGTAGTATTGGGGTTTCAACTCAAAATCATTCCTTTGAAAAGCAGGAGGACATATAGCAGACCTGTTGGAGTAGAACTCATTGGGTCTGTTGAAATCAGCAAGTGTTCTTCTCACATTCTCAATCCTAGCATCCAAGTTGTCCGGACTGTTTCCGTCGCCATCACGTCGACCGACACCAACATTCCCCTGTCGGTCGACATGACCAGAATTGTCGATAATCTCGACGATGGGGTTCCCATCTGCATCAAGTCTCTAACCCTGAGCATTGTATTGGTTGCCCTCTAAATCACGTATGAACCCCAGCAGCATCTCTCTCAATCAAAACAGTTCTAACCATCTCTGATCTCCTGAGTACTTTGTGATTAGCTCTCTCTAACTTCTCAATCTCCTTAGTAGCAACTAGTTTTTTGTCCTTGCTGCTCCTAAGTTTCATGCACCTGAAATAATAGAAAGTAAAGGCGTGAGTAACCCAAATAAAAAGAAAAATCTAGACTAAACTCTAACTGAAATCTAATGGTGAATTTAGAGTCCCCGGCAACGACGCCAAATTTGACAGAGGTCAAATATAACCCAAGAACTACTCTCTCAAATTAAGAGATCGATTGCAGCACTGAGGGGTCGAATCCACAAGGACTCTGAAAACTCACAGAATATATTGAACATATTCGAGTTAAGCTAGACAAAAATAAGAAAACTAAATAGAGCAATGCAATAAATGAAAATAACAATTAAACGGGATTAAATTCAAGTGATTAAAGCGCTAGACCTAGGGACATCAATCAGGAAAACTCAGGAAAGTGAACTGGGCGGTTCGTAAATTAAGTCTAATGTGTTTGTGCGGTTCTTAAACTCGTAACACTAATATGATATCTCATCCAACTCTCGCTGCGATGACATATATCCTCTAAACAGAAGCAAACCAAATCTCTTTGCAAAATACCAATAAATAGAGTCTCTATGATAGTGCGAGTACGATATGTTTACAAAATTCCTAAACCAACTCTCGCTGCGAATAGGCTGTTTGATCATCTAAGATTAGTTCGGGGTATCAATAACACTTTCGGGTGTACCAATAATCCTATGGTACCAGAATTAGGGTGATCAATCCTAATACTAGTGTAATTATCAAATCTAGATGAAGAACATAATAGATAACTTAACAAGACTATGCCCAATTCAATTTTCTTTCATAATCCCTTTTGAAACCCTAGATCTAACAAGGTGACTACTCAGACATAGAAGATGAAACTCAAATCACTGTCCGAATAATACTCATAATAATCAAAAATAAGAAACAAAGGGAGTTCAGCTACAAAGTTTGAGATCTGAATCTTATCTCCAATAATCTCCTTGAAACTTACAATGAACTTGAAAAACTTTGAATATCACAAAACTTAGTCTCTCGGACTTCTCAAACATAGTTTAACCTAAAAACACGATTAGACATGATTTAAAAACTTTAGGAACTTTTGGGGCAAAGTTGCAATTCTTAAAACTTGATAAACCTTAAAGGCTTCAATATCGTCTAGGTGATGTCGACCGACACAAGGGAAGAGTGTCGATCAACGTGGACAGAAATATATGTCTCCTTGTTGATTTGCTCAGCTACAAGCCTCCATATGCTCCAAAGTGCTCATAAGTATCCATCTCGTGTTTGCACCTAATAAGATTCAAAATATATACAAAAGACTCTAAAACCAATACATATATCTTGTCATAAAACCATAAAATCAATGATATATCATAGTGGTGGGAACTTCCACAGAGAGTAAAGAGCACTATAGATCCTTAGATCTAAACAGAGCTAGGATGAATATATGGAAAGTTTTCTCACAAAAATCAAATTCGACTAAAATCCAAAAATAATTAAATAAGGAAAGAAAAATCAATTTAAAATAAATGTTGGGATCTGGAAAATCACAGGGATTTAAATAAATAAAAAGGATATCTAACCGGATTAGCAATTAAATGATCTAGATCTAGAACACAAACATTGTACCAAAATAGATCTCTTATTAAAAGAAAATATTATCTAATAAATCTTTTAATTTAAACAAATATTATTCTACATAAATCCGCTAGGACCCTATTATCACTTGTAGATCCAGCTTCAACTCTTGGAAATCTAGAAATCAAGCCTACAAACTATAGACTATGGGTAGAATAGCCAACACTAGCTGTACTATAAAACCCTATGAATCATTTGATAAAATCGTCAACCTAACAAAAGCATTTGTTTCATAGAAGTAAAGATCTATTAACCATAACTCTAATCAATAACAATAACCTAATTAAACATTAAATCTCATTGAATAAATCCCATCTCCCAACATGCAAATCTACTCAACCATGGTAATGGGTTGGTAGATCATGATGTTGTATGGTTTAAAAGGCAAAGAAAGAAATGAAGACATAATGTAAGATCTTGATAATGCAATGAAAATACTTTAGATCTGAGGAAAACAATGTGAAAAGTTTACAGATCTGAAAATGAAAATAAAAATGGCAGAGTAACAGTAAAATTCGTGTCTAGGTCTCTCTTACCGCTCAGGAAATGAGCCTTATTTATAGAGTGTCTTCTAGGTCAAAACTCAGAGTTAATGTGCGATTTGGAGAATATTCGTGACTGGGATCGATCGATCCGACTTGGATCGATCGATCTTCTTCCTCTGATCCGTGCCACCTCATAGATACCTTTGACAGACTGATCTGCTTTGGGATCGGTAGATCCTCGTCATGCTTGGTCGATCCTCTTCAGGATCGATCGATTCAGGATGTCTCCAATATCCAATGATGTGTAAAAACGTCGAAAGTTGCTCCATTTTGCACATTTTAGCTCCAAGGAAGTGAAAACCTGAAAAGACACTAAAACCAGCCAAAAGAACACAAAACCTAACTTCTATAATCAATAAAACAAGTAAAACAATAATAAAAACAGGTCAAAATAGACACTCATCACACCCCCAGACTTGAATCCTTGCTTGTCCTCAAGTAACAAACAAGACAGTGAAACAAAGTACAGAAGTGGAAGTTTGAAAAACGGGAACTTACGCTTAGCTTTAGAAGTCTACCATGTTGATCATCTAAACCAAGAAGAAACCTTGTCAAAGGTTAACCAAACTTTAGCAGTACAACATGTACTTTACCATAAGCATAGAAAACATTACCATACTCTAGCATCCGAGATCCAAGGGAACTTCTGAAATCTCCATTGTTGGCCCTTTTACATTCATTAAGTGTTGTGTGCAGTCTCACAAAGGGAGTCGAAATCGCTAAAGGCTAGTAACGTGGGAAAATTTTAAGGGTAATGGTTAGGCATGATAGATGAACTCCGGTGCAAGCCAATACGCAAAATCACAATGAGACAGAAACCAAATATGGTGCACAACCTCATGAACCTTGGAACCCAAGCAAGCTTCTATATAATGATCATAATAGAGTTGTTATAGGTGCTAAAATAAAATAGATAACATAAAAAAATAACTAACTAAATAAATAAAAAGTTTTATTATGGTTCCTTGAGACTTCTTTCCTTTCTCTTTCTTTTTGGTTTTTTTTTTTTTTTTTTGAAAGAGAGTCTCGGGATAAGACAGGATTGATCGATCAAGGTAGGATCGGTGTTATACTCGTATTTTTGCATATATTTTATATGTTTATGGCAGGGAAATCATGAAGAAACAAGAGATTATGGAAGCTTTATGGCCACATTCCAACATTTACACTTCCCAAAGACATTTGGGAGTTTTGGAATTTTAAGAAGGCTTATATTGCTCGTTTTTTACTCCAGCTCCGTATCAAGTTCACGATCAATATCGTTTCTTTTATTAACTGATTTATGTATCGGATTTCATTCGCCTCACGGTTAAGGCAGTTTCGGAGCACCAGAAGTTGGGCAACATTTGAAGACCTTCCCATGAGCCAATTTTGTATTTATTTATAACCATGGAACGCTAGAAGAGTCAAGATTCACCTCGAACAATAATCGAAGCAATCCATTCAGCCGTTTCGAAGATGCACCCCGAAGAGTGAAGACATGTCAACCTCGGTCACAAGACCCGTGACCAAGGTTAGCCCTCTTGAAGACCTCGGGCACTACCCCTAGTGACCAGTGCCGACTTACTCCGACCTAAGAACCTCAGCCCATGACCAGTCTTGGCCCATTGCCTCCACACTTATCAAAATGACGCAGTTTTGGATGCCTCTTGACCTAATCTCGTGGAAGAGCCTATATTAACCATTCTTAGGGTTTTGGAAACTCTAAGCGCGGCCATTCACCAAAGAAGAGAGCACAGCCACCACCAAGGAACGTCCCTAGGAGTTATACAAGGAGATCCACGACCTAATATCGCCTCTACCACCATCGCTTTATCCTCCTTCGTCGCCTCAACCTAGAAGACCATCTCCTTGAAGTTTCATCCATTGTTCTTCATCGTTTCTCTTTTCTATTCTTTGTACTTGCTATTGGGGAGATGAGATCTCATCTGTGACATCTAGAGAAGTTTCCTTTGAACCCCCTTTGATATATTGAATCGTTATTTTATGTTTTCCATGATGTCTATTGCGTTTCTTTACACCATTAGCGAGTAGTTCTTTTGTTGGGTTTGATGGGGTAATATCTTAGGAAAACATGGTTGCATTCATTTAGGTTGTTAGATCCGTTTTTCATCTAGATTATGAGTTCTCTTGGGATATCTTTTACCTAATGCATGTTGCTTGACTTGATCACCAAGCACTGATTTAGGAGATTAGGAGCGTTATCCGCGTAAACCTATTTCTCGGAACTAGTATTACCAAAGCCTCGTGTTATAACCTATGATAGTTGAGTTATAGGACTTTGTGAACATATCGAACATGTTTATACGGCTGGTCTAAGCGTGTTGTAACCTGCGGAAGTTAAGTACCAGGGTGTGGTGACTTAAGACGCCTCTGTCATGAACTATGGTTGAGAACCATTGATGAAAACCCATTAGTTAGATCTATCCCCTACTTGTTAGAAACCATGGAAACCTTAGATAAACCCTAGATGCCCAACCTCTTAATCATATAGCATACAAATCAAGCATTCACTTTGCTTTCATTCATCCATTTGCATTCACTCATTAGAAAAGCCAAAACCAAACCCCTTATTGCGTTGTCTTAGTTAGATATCTTTGCTTGAATTCAATCCACGTACTTGTTACTCTCTGTGGGATCGATACCTTAAGTACTACTACTGATTTACTGTGCACTTGCAGTTTATTTATTGTGTGGTTTCCTTGAGGAAAAATTACGACACATCATTCAGTCGATCCCAGAGCATTTTTTTTTTGAGAAGGGGAAGTTAGAACCAGTTCTAACCATGTACGTCAATCCTACTACAAACTGCACCAATAGTCAACTCAAACTAATATAGATGAAGTACTGATACTAGAAAGCTTACTCGGAAATCTTTAGAACATTTGGTTGTACCGGCTCCCATTCTCCGTAGTTTTTGCACTTGGTTGCACATGCTCCTAATGTTGCGAAAGAGGATTGGAGTCTGAATGAAAAAGGGTGTAAGGGTGTGGAACCAAACTAAAAATGAGCTTGGCCATCTGGAGCTCCAATAAGAATGGGGTGAACTCCAGATGTATATGATTCCTTTTGTGATATCGAGCCCCTAAGTGAGAAGATTAGTCCAAGTTAAAGGTCCAAGTAGATAGAGCCAACGCTGGATCATTCAGATTTCCAAAGGATAGGTCGCTTAGGGTAAAGTTAATCCACTGATGGTGTTTCCAATCTTCCTGAACTAAGTCTAATAAATGTCAACATAAAATGGAAACCAAGAAAATTGTAAAATCCCATGTTTTGACTCAATAAAATGACTCAAGAAAAATAAAAAAGTTTTATTTTCGTAAAAGTTTGAAAAAAAATTTGGGAGAAGTAAACAAAAGAAAACACAGTGTTAGTAACAAATGAAAGCAGTCACCCCTTCCCCCAGACTTAAATCACTGCATCCCGCAGTGATATAATATCAAAGAAAATGGGTGCTGCGAAACAACACTGGAGATAATGAATTGTGAACAAGAAAGCAAACCATAAACCGTGGAATGAGTTTTACGACCAAATGGAGCATTGGTCTGTACATGAACCGGTTTTCAGCTTTTCTCGTCTCGGGGATCGATCAATCTGTGTAGGATCGGTCGATCCCAGCGTACTGAAATTTCTTGAAATTCGCATCTTCTGCGTTTTGCACCTGTTTTCAATCAGCTCAACACAAAAACATCATCATATCTTATTTTGGAAAATAAATAAATAAATTGAAATAACTGAAGGGAAAGAAAATAAAATACTTTTATTAATTCAGAAGCAAAAATAAATTAAAAGAACATGATGGGTTGCCTCCCAACCAGCGCTTGTTTTTGCAAAGTCACTAGCTTGACTTAGTTTTTTTTCAATTGGGTTCTGGGTTCATTGGAGGAATGGTATCTTCCTCATCTGGTGGCTGTTTTCTGCCCTGATCTTGGGCTTTGCAGTGACAGCCCTCATCATGTAGTCCAGATTTTCTTCAGTGGTTTCAGAGTTTATTTCTCCTGGAACTTCACCAACATCGCTTCCCGGAGTCATGTCCATTGGATGAACAACATCAGCAGAGTCCACATCTTTCATAAAGAAGCTCGACCATTCATGGTGGGGACTCTGTCGACGGCATCGACGTAGAAGGTCATGGAGGTGTCTTTGAACCTAAGTTTAATCCTCATCTTGGGGATACTAATTAAGGCTCCGGTTGTTGCTAGAAAAGGTCTGCCAAGTATAACTCCTTTCCTTTGTTCATCCAATGCGAGGACAATAAAGTCTACCAGCGCATAACTTCCATTAAGTTTGACAGGAATGTTTAAGAGTTTCCCTACTGGTTTTCTTGATGTACCATCAGGCATCTCAACTTCCATGGTAATTGGTGTCATGTGGAGTAACCCTAACTTCTTAGCTTGACTGAGTGGCATCATGTTCACGCTGGCTCCAGTGTCAAGTAGGCTGTTCTTAAATCGATATTGCCCTAAAGTGACTGTGAGACTAAACCTTCCGGGATCCTCAAATTTTCGGAGAAGTGCTTCTGGCATCTTCTTGCTACATTCCTCTTGAAGGAAATCAGATGCTTCTTGCATAGTTACCCTTCCAGTAATTATATCTCTCATTGAATCCATGACTTGAGGGGTCATTGATTTAACTTCTGTGAAAGGCAATCTCACCCTCATCTCAGTTGTTGGATGTGGATCCCACCCCGACTTGGGCCGAGTTAGCAAAAGCATGAGAAACCTTTATGGTTTGGAGGCCCAATACTTGAAGACAGCGCAAATAAAGTCAGAGATCACAATCTCAACTCACTCCTGAACGAAGATCGGGCGAGCTGTTAAAAGTGTAAGCAGAGATCGCGGGATACGAGCAACTGCCAAAGTTGAGAACTAGGCTGCGGGATTTGCTATATAAGAGAAGGAGCTCAAAAGAGGGAGGAGACAATCATCATTAAACTGAGGACAAAAACTACACCACATTTATTTTACGATCTCTTTGTAAACACCTTCTCCAGTTCGTAAAATCAATACAAATATCCTTTTCCATTCTTTTCTACGTTTAGAGTTCTAAAAACTCAGTTCGCAATTCCTTGCATCATTACCTTAGCCTTAAAACAGCTGTGGTGAGTTTTAGAGCTCACATCAGTGATTACCATATTTATCCTTTTCTGCATCTCAAGGTTTGGTATTTCAGGTGATTGTGGGTTATCTCTTCCAATCCCTCCTTGATTCTCATTAGTTTCCATGTTCTCAGCAGAATTTCATCTCTCTAGGTGGCTGCAAGGTTGGTTTTCTAAACTCTGTATGATTTCTGAAATTTTTTAGCTTTTTATTAAGTACGGTTTCTCAAAATCGTGTCCGCAAAGATCGATCAATCTCGAACCGGATTGGTCGATCCTCTCTGATTTTTAAACTCCTATCAGAGGAGTAGGATCGATCGATCTCACTTTGCAGGTCGATCCAAATAAATTCTGGGTCGATCCTCTCATCGAGAAAACAGTGGCTCTCATCGATGGATCGATCAATCCCACCTTTGGATCGATCGATCTCAGCGGAATTTTCTATAAAAAATTCCTCATCCCCGAACAGATCGATGTACTTCAGATATTCTCTGGGATAGGTTTCAGGCTTCCCTGGGAGAGTCCCTGGTAATGTCTTAACCATTTCGGCTGACCTTGCTACCTCGGTTTCCAATATCCTCACATGGGCACCCAAGGATTCAAGCCTCCCATTCAAATCATTGAACATGTTATCAACTTTAAGGTTGATTTCTCCAGCGAATTTCTTCTGTCCTTCCATAATTTGCTGGAATAAGGATTCAATCTTCCCCATGGAACCAACATTCCCTGATTGGGGGTTGAATCCTGTTTTACCATAACCAGCATTTTATTGGAAGTTCCCTTGGTTTTGAGTACTCCGAGATGGATAAAACTGATCTCCAGGGTTCTCAACATTAATGTTGCGGTAGGACAAGTTAGGATGGTTCCTAAAGTTTGGGTTAAAACCCCGGGTTTGGTAGTTTCCCTGTCCACCGAGAAAGTTGATCTCCTCAGTTTGATCCTCCTCATCATTGAACTCATCACTTTCCAAGAAATTAACAGATCTCTTTTGGGCTCTCATCAGAATGTCCACCTTAGCATTAAGCTCCTCTATGATCTTATCACTCACCCGAGTGGGGTTGATTCTCCTATCATAGTCAGAAGATCTATTAGAGTCGCTTGCTGCCAGGTTTTCAATGAGCTCCATTGCTTCCTCCAGCGTGCTGCTCATGAAGTCTCCCTTACTGGCTGTGTCCATAACCATTTGTTACTTCATTTCAACTCCCAAGCTTCATAGAAGAACTGCTGAATGAAAGCAGCTCGGCATTCACCCCAGCTTGTGATAGATCCAGGACTCAAAGATTTCAGCCATCTATGAGCCTTATCAGCGAGGGAAAAAGAAAATAGTCTACAACGAAGGTAGTCTTGGGGGACTCCGTTGGCTTTGGTGGTACTACAGATTTCCTCAAAGATATCAATATGGTCCATTGGGTTCTCGTTAGATAGCCCATGGAATTGGCTCTGTTTAACCAGGGTGATTATTTGAGGTTTAATCTCATAATCTTACCTCTGGATAGGAGGGGGAATAATAGCAGATTGGTTCCTATAGTAGGTGTGTGGGGCATCTTGCTCGCCTAAGGTAACCATGCGCGGTGGGACTTGCAGTCCCGGCACAGCATCTACTCTTACCCTAGGATTTCCAGCATCATTGAGAGGTCCATGATTAACCTGACCCTCTCTCTGCCGGATTACCTCTGCATCCTCATCATCATTAACGGGGGGAATGTTTCTAAGGTTATTAGGATCAGCCATACTAACCTTATCTTTTGCTTTCCTTGTGGTTTTGTTCTTCTTTGTTTCCTTTATCTTCTTTGTGGACTTCCTTGTCAACTCTTCTATGATCAAGTCTTGTAGATCTTTAGAAGCCTTGCTCCTTAATTGCATACACATGAGAAGCAAAAGAAGTTTAAAGATCAGATCCAAAAAGAGGCTCTGGGATCGATCGATCTCGTAAGGGATCAGTAGATCTCGAGAGAAAAAGGATCGAACGATCAAAGAGGGATCGATCGATAATGCACAAAGTAGGATTAGTCTATCTTTAGCGATCGGTCGATCGTGCAAGAAGTAGGATCAATCGATCTTATGGGGATCAGTCGATCTCAGAGACGTAAATAAAAATGCAAAAATTAAATATCCTAGACTAGGTTTAAAAACTTAAATCTAAAGGCTACAATTACTCCCCGGCAACGGCGCCAAAAGTTTGATGTGATGTTTTATGCATCAGGTTTTACCCAACATCTAAACTCTACAAGTGCACGGTTGTGCGCGACAGTATAGTGGTGGGATCGATCCACAGAGAGTAAAGAGCACTATAGATCCTTAGATCTAAACAGACCTATGATGAAAATATGGAAAGTTTTATCACAAAAGTCAAATTTGAATAAAATCCGAAAATAATTAAATATGGAAAAAAAAAATTTAAAACAAATGTTGGGATCTGGGAAATCGCAGGGATTTAAATAAGTAAAAAGGATATCTAACAAGATTAGCAACTAAATGATCGAGATCTAGAACACAAACATTGTACCAAAATATATCTCTTATTAAAAGAAAATATTATCTAGTAAATATTTTAATTTAAAGCAAATATTATTCTACCATAAATCTGCTAGGACCCTATAATAGCATATTTTGCGCTAGTTTGATAGAGTTCACTTGTAGATCCAGATTCAACTCTTGGAAATCTGGAAATCAAGCCTACAAACTATAGACTCCGGGTAGAATAGCCAACGCTAGATGTACTATAAAACCCTATGAATCATTTGATAGATTTTTCAACCTAACAAAAGCATTTGTTTCATAGAAGTAGAGATCTATTAACAATAATTCTAATCTATAACAATAACCTAATTAAACATTAAATCCCTTTGAATAAATCCCATCTTCCAACATGCAGATCTACTCAACCATGGTAAGGGGTTGATAGATCATGATGTTGTATGGTTGAAAATGCAAAGAAAGTGATGAAGACAGAATGTAGATCTTGAAAATGCAATGAAAATACTTTAGATCTAAGAAAAACAATATGAAAAGCTTACTGATCTGAAAATGAAAATAAAAAATGACAGAGTAACAGTAAAATTCGTGTCTAGGTCTCTCTGGCCGCTCAGAAAATGAGTTTTATTTATAGAGTGTCTTCTAGGTCAAAACTCCGAGTTAATGTGCGATTTGGAGAATATTCATGACTGGGATCGATCGATCCGACTTGGATCGATCGATCTTCTTCGTCTGATCCGTGCCACCTCATAGATTCCTTTGACTGACCGATCTGCTTTGGGAGCGATCGATCCTCGTCATGCTTGGTCGATCCTCTTCAGGATCGATCGATCCAGGATGTCTCTAAAATCCAATGATGTGTAAAAATGTCCAAAATTGCTCCATTTTGCACATTTTGGCTCCAAGGAAGTGAAAACCTGAAAAGACACTAAAACCGGCCAAAAGAACACAAACCCTAACTTCTAGACTCAATAAGACAAGTAAAACAATATCAAAATAGACACTCATCAGTAGGCAACCTTTCTTAAGGTGCAGCTATAACATCAAAAACCCTAATTGGATTTAAGGATTCAACAATTGGCATTGTCTGTGGGAACTCTTACTAAAAGTTTCATTCAAAGCTGGTTGGAGTAGATACTATCGTCCGACCAAAAGGTCAAATTCTACCTCAGAATGAGCAGATCATAGCTGTCTCATTGCGAGGTGATTTACCAACGGTGTACGACGACCTAGGTGAAGAAAAACCTATTATTAAAAGACCCCGAGAAGCATATTTCCATAGAAGTTGACCTTGCATTATTCCGAGTTGTATATTGAAAGTTATCATCGTTTTACTGAAACCGTCGAATCCTGTTCGAAACCCTAAAATACGGATCTAAGCCGCCTCTCCCGACAAATCACGTGGACCCAAGTGACAAAAACATATCAATAAAAGCCCAGAAGAGTCACCTTTCAATTGAAGCCGACCTTGCTTCAATCCGAGCTACGATATGAAAGTTATGACTGTTCTCCTATAACAGGATCAATCTGTCCAAAACTCTAAAACGGAGATCCAAACTGCTTTATTTTGAGATGCTTTGCCGGTGACCTAGGACGAATCAGGTGAGTATCAACCTATCCATGAAAAGCCCCAAGCATCATCTTTCCATAGAAGCTGACCTCTTTGCAATGCGACCTTTTTAAAAAGATTTATTGTCATTTTACTACAACAGACGTACTTAGAACAAAACTCCAAAACGAATATCTCAAACGCCTCCTTGCAAAGTGATTTCCAGAAGTACCTCGATGAAACAAGTTACTATCAACCTATCTACGGATTATTCCGAGAATCAGCTTTCCATAGAAGCCAACCTTGTTTTAATCCGAGCTGTCTACCAAAGGTTATCACTGTTCCTTTGGAATGGACATATTCAGTTCGAAAACCTAAAAACGAAGTTCCATGTTGCCATCTTTCAAGACAAGTTTACAACAAAGTTGAACGCCCCAGATGTCGCAAAACCTATCCAAGGAAAGCCCCGCCAATCATCTTTTCATTGAAGTTGACCTCTATGTATTCCGAGCTGTCTTACAAGAGCAGTTTTGTTTATAACAGACGACCTCAGTCCAAAATCTTGAAGCATAGATCCAAGTCGCCTCTTTGCAAAGAAAATTCCTGATGGAGCTCGACAAACCAAGAGAAGATCGACCTATCCATGTATTTCCTCAAGCGTCATCTTTCCAAACAACTCGACCTCGCCTCAATCATAGCTGTCTCGTAAAAGTTATTGTCGTTCTACTAGAAGTTGTGCAAACTATCCGAAACTCTAAAAAGCATATCCAAACCGCCTAATTGTGAAACAATTTCCCAACTCAATTCGACGAACTAGGAGAAGCTCGACATATCCACGGATTGCCCCGAGTGTCATATTTCCAGAACACTTGACCTCGCCTCAATCAAAATAGTCAAACAAAATTTATTGCCGTTCTCCTCAAATATGTACAGTCAGTTTGAAGCTTTAAAATGCAGTCCGCCTCTGTAAGATCCACAAACTTTGAGAACGGTTTCCCAGTGAACCACAAGGAACCATGAAACTCATAAGAAATCAACGGAAAGCCCCAAGACTTATCTTTCAAAATAGTTTGACCTCGTTTTATTCGTCTAACTATTTCGAGATTTATAGCTCGCCTAAGATCGAGTTCGACAAACTCATCAGCTCGAGCTCTACAAACTCATCAGTTCGAGCTCGACAAATTCATCAACTCAACATTAACAGGTCACAGCTCGCCTTTAACAGTTACAGCTCCCCATTGTGCATTCCGAGCTTGTCATTGACTAGTTCAGCTCGCCATTTAGTAGCCCATCTTGCTATCGAGTAGTCCAGTTCACCATTGATAGTCCCAGCTCGCCTCTGATTGCTCCAGCTCATTTTTGACAAGTTTTAGCTCGCCTTTGAGTAGCTCAGCTCGCCTTTGAATAGCTTAGCTCGCCTTTGAGTAGCTCAGCGCACCTTTGACAAGTATTAGCTCGCCTTTGAGTAGCTTAGCTCGCCATTAAGTAGTCCAGCTCGCCTTTGACAAGTCTCAGCTCGCCATTGATAGTCCAACTCACCTTTGACAATCTCAGATCGCCTTTAACAATCACACATTGATCTTTGACTGTCCCAGCTCACCGTGGCCAAGTTTGTGAGAAGAAAAGGCAAGGATAAAACAATCTTTTCTTGAGAAAAAAAAATGAAGGAAATCAAGAGAAGAAAAAATCATCAAGTTAGGAGAAAAAGATGTTGTTTCTTCAAACATGTATTTCACAACACTTAGAAGAAGTTGTTCTTACACCAAGCAATATCATCTCAGGCCACTTAAACGTGATAAGCCTTGACACCATCATCTCTGGTTCACACCATCTCCATCTATCACCATGGCCAAGATAAGTTTTCAAATCATTAATCTTCATTTCCACTCTAGATACATGTGAATTTTGCTCACATCTGAACCTAGCATCAAGCCTCGTCATTCATGAAAGCCAAGCTACGCCTCGCACTTTGTACTCAAGTTTACTTTCTTCTTCTTTACACTGATGCCCTGGCCAGTTATTCATTTGTCGAGATTATGATTTAAGTATGCTTAGAACCGGTCTATGCATTGAAGGAGTCGCCCAAGAAAAATAAGTCGACATCCCCACAATTGAGGCCACACTTTAGAAGGAGTCACCTAGAGTAAATAAGCCAACATCCGCATACTCTAGGCCTCAACTTGTTACATATATTTAAGGGAAAAGTATAAGTCGAGGTCGCTCCTTGCATCTAAACCTTCAAAATTACAAAAGCAAGAAGCCGAGGTCTAACTTCGCAAACCAAGGGATCGCCCAAGACAAATAAGTCAACTTCCGCATAATTGGGGCCAGATTTTCAAGAGGTCACCCGAAATAAGTAAGCCGACAACCGCATGATCGGGGCTCGACTATTAATTTTGAAGGTATAAGACGAAACTCATTTGCAGATTCGCATCCATAATTAAAGAAGTCGGACTCAGCTCTACATCAAATTCAAATAAGCCGAATCAATTTGCACTTAAGCCGAGCTCTGTATTCGCAGGGAAATTTTTGTCTAAGTAAGACGGAAGACGTTCCGCTTTGCATAATATTCCCTTAAAAACCAAGCTCAGCCTCGCATCAAGTATAAAAGCGGAGCTCAGCCTCGCATCAAGTCCTTAAGCTGAACTCAACCTCTCATCAAGTCTCCAAGACAAGTTCAGACCAACATGAAGTCGGTCTCAATTTACATCAGATCATTTTCTCTTACTTCGTCAAAACTCAACATTCATACTAACGAACTGCAGGGGGACTAACTGTTGGTACCGGGTTTAGCACCCTGTCTTAGATCCAACCCAAATCAAGACCGACTTCTCTCAAAGCCCAATCAAATTGGTCCATGAAGACTTAAACCTATTTAATCAACTCGGAAAAGGAAATCTTGGAAGAAAAGACAATCATAATTCAATAAGAAAAAAAGGAGTTTTAAACCTCCTCAAATCACTATAAATAAAGAGCCACTTCTTCTTCAAGAGGAGGGGAGAATATCTAGAAATCATCACAAAATATCTAATAATCTCGAAACACATCGAATAATCAAGGCACAAAATGCCTTATTCACACCCAAAAATCTTTAGGAACTACGAATAGCTTGATCCCTTCTTAAGAGTACGTAGGCAACATTTCTTAAGGTGTAGCTATAACATCAAAAATCCTAATTGAATTATGTGATTCAATAGTGTCAAAAGCCCAATTTACTGTAAAAGGTTTTCTTATTCATCAAGTTGTCAAGACTGTGCTTTATATACAAAGCATTAAATCTAGGAATACATATGTAATTACCGAACTATGCAAGGCTACTTAACTAATTACATAATGAGGCTACAAGCCCGTCAATTCTTAAATCATTTTGACAGAGATCCAATCTTTATCCCCCTCCTTTCCTCTCAGAAATCTGATTCCTCATGTAGTCATTATACTTTTGATATGAGTCTCAAATATTTCCTTAGAGAAAAGAAAAAAACAAACCTTTTTTCCCCAAGTAGAAATGTCGATTGTGTTAAGGTAACCGGCTGTCGCCTCTAGAAAGAGGTTGAATAAAGCGAATATTTCGGACTTCACAAATGTGCGTTTAATTATTATTTTTCTAGTAGCGTAAGTTCTCTTGAATAACAAACTGATTCGTTTTTTAAATCCTGAAATTCTGACCCAACTACTATGTAAATATATTGCAACACGTCTACATATATATTTCATCTTTAGTTTAAACAATTTGCAACACAATCTAGAAGATATTTAAGAAAATTTTAATTTAATATCTTGTAATTAAAAAGGATTAATTAAATTATCAAATCTAATAAAATTAATTTGTATTGAATATAGACTAAGTTATGAATGCAACTAAAAAATGTTGATTGACCTTGTTGTTTTGGAAACTTTAATTTTATGCAGTGATTGAAATAATTTAAAATATGTTAGTCATAAAATCATTTAAACATGACGTTTGAATAAAAAAAGTGAAAACATTTTAATATTTAAATAGTAACCTACCATTTTTTGTGTGTTTTCTAAACTAACACTAAAATTCTTGATATACTATTTTTTTTTTGTATGCTGTGATATTTTTTAACAAAACTAAAATGGAGATGTTTAATTAAGAATGCATTTGTTTTAATTAATTTTAAAAAAATTATTATTTAAAGAGTATTTTTAACTCAAATTAGATTTGATTCATGCATTTACCCTTAATATATAGAAATCTAGGAAGAAAAAGGTTTAAATTTTGCATTCTATATATATGAGATTTGTTTGACCAAAAAAAAAATCTATATGACATTTGATTCTTGCATTTTATTAGCCTGCTATTTACAGAAATTCATGAACATTTAACTTGTAACCATTTAAGACAATTCGGTTTGACTATATATATTCATTGTCCTCTGTGTAAAAATATTGTAAAAGCTACAAAGTAATCATATAGGCCATCATACCTACAGAGCGATCTCATAGGCTGCCATAGTCACAAAGGTATGTTTACTTTTCTCAATTGATTTGTAAATTTTTTTTAATTAATGTATTGATATATCCTACATATATAATAAACAATTCTAAAAGAAATACAGGAATAGCAAACCAAATCCTCGATAAGGATTTTTAAATATACCTTCACCTTTTTTTGCCGTCAGATTCGTAAAAAATAGGAAACCATTTAAACACCCACAAATATCTCTTGCAATTAATTTTTTTTGTGTGCAAATGATAATTTCATTTGTTTCGTTTCTCTTATCACCAAAACCTGTAGTTCGGCTCTCCGAACTCTAAGCTGCATCAGAGTTAATTCGAACAAGATCTAGTAAAGAAATAGATCCATCAGACACCACAATGATGATATTAGCATTCAAATTTTATTACTCATCAAATATTAAAATACAAAACTAATCAAAAATTTAAATTTAAGAAGAGCAGACATCATTTTGTTAAAGGCGTATGTTTAATTTTAAATTTGAATAAATTTTACCATTTAAATATTGAATATCTGATACTCACACTACTATTTTTAAATGTAAAAAAGAAAAACAATTTTCAATAAATAAATTTCTGTTTAGGAATTTATCATTTTAAAATATATATTGTTTGGATTGAATTCATGGTTTTTAATGATTTGACTCACCATTTGTGGTAGTAATAAAGTTTATATATATATATGTATCCATGCAGAACACACACAAGCATCTAGTATGGATAAACGACAAGATTCAAGTTTTTCTGTTCCTAAACAACGAGAAACTCCAATATGGTTAAGATTAGTAGCTTCTAATCAGGAGAACTTCCATCAAAGGTTTTTCATTGAAATACACTTTAGAATATTTTTATCATTTAATATTATTATTTTAAATAGAATTTAGTTATGTTATTAAAAGTAATGTTAAAAAAATAAATGAATAAATAATATGTTGACAAGTATTAAATGAGTTTTTTAAAGGTATCTCAAATGAGAAACTTTTGCAGTGAGTCTCTCACTCTTTTCTTACTTTTTTATATTTTTAATATTATTTTGGATGAAATATCTCATTGAGATACCCCTAATAGGAATGCTGTAGTATTCCTAAACCTATCTCTGTTCTTTTCTTTTAGTTGTCTTACTTAAATTTATATCATAGATTACAACGTGATCTTGTTTGTCTTTAAGGGATACGAATGCACCTTTGCATCAAACATCCCCTCCTTTTATTACAGTACAGTATGTCCTTTTCTTTATCTTTTTGCAATTAGTCAATATTGTGGTATTTTCAATAATGATAAATATATGATTATTATTTGCTTATTAATATTCACAGGGAAATTAACTTAAGTGTTTCTTATCTGAAGAAATATATTGTTAAGAAACTCGATCTGAAAAGCGAAGATGAGGTGACTTCATGTTCCTTAACTTTCTTAATCATAGTGTTTCACTTAAAAGAATAATTAATACATTTATTTTGGTATTTTATGGATTGCAGGTAGAGTTATACCTAGACAATGAACCTCTCGATTCATCAATGACTTTATATGAGTTGTTGCAAAAATGGATCATGACAAAGGAAGAAGGTGCTATCATAAATACACAGGCGGGATCTTCAGCCGCTGATTATGTAATGGTCGTCAACTATGGGCGCAAATCTCAACATGTCCCTCAATTCACTCATCCTGCAGCCACTAATGAGGTTGCCCCGGTTGACAATGAAGCTGCTAAATTCACTGAGGTCTTATCTGTTCCTTCTCCCTCAGGTATTATCTTACTCTCAACTCAAGCTATAAATGGAAACAATCGGTTAGGTATGCTGGAAGCTTCATAATTAAGCTTGTAGCCCAGATATATATTTTCTATAGGAGAATAATATATAAATCTTAAATTTTCAACGAAAAAATGAAATAATATCTCATTATCTTCATTGATGTAATCAGCCTCCATAACCGGCCATATATCAATGAAAGGAAGACTTGTTAAACCGACTCAAAAGAAGCAAGAGATGGATCGGATAACTGCCCAAAGAGGAAGGGGAAACAGGGGCCGAGGAGTTCGAGGTGGTCTTGGCTAATCCCATCCCATTCTTGTATGCTTTGGAAAATTCTGTATGACTTGTAAATCAAGTCAGACCTTAGTAACTTTTTTTTATTTATAGTGAAAACCATTTATCAAAAATAAAAACAGTCGCAACATATGCCTTAATTTCTCATTGTTATTTATCAAAAATAAATACAGTCCCAAAGTTATCTTGTCGCTTTTTACCTTTTCATGTCTTGAAAACCTGTTTCAGTTATCAATATGTATGTATGCATCCGCTCTAAATCCACAACTAGAAAGTATATTTGGTTGATGTAATAAGTCCCAAAATTCCTTAAACAATTTGTTTTCTTTTCGATTTATTTATTTATTTTAATTTAACTAGATTGCTTTATTTATTTTTTGTATGTGTGTTCAGTTATATGATATTTAGCTGATCTTTGTTTCTTCGAGTTGGATTTGTTTAGTTTAATTTAATTTATTCATTTTTGAAAACTTAATCAGTTTATCCAGTTAGTCTTCTCACATTTAAATTCTCAACCTAAAACCAAACTGAAGTATTAATTTGGTATTCAAATCCCTTCCTATCATGAAATAACATTTCGGGGTTTGGATCATATGCATTTATGGATCGTAGCTAAATATGTATTTTGGAATCAGTTAACCATTTCTGGGAATCTCTTTATAAAACCACTTAAATATATATTAGGATAATAAGCACATATTTGTAGTATGAATCACTTCCTAAAAGCCCTCAAATCATTCTTAAAATCAATCCGAAACACATGTCTATAAAGAAACATGTTCTCGTGTGTTGAATCCAAAAATATTCAAAGGGTAAAAAGATATTTTATTTAATGTGAGAAAGGTTTGTTACAAGAGTTTTTAGAGAGAGAAAGTAGAAAGAGAAAGCAAAGGTGCTTTTCCAGTTCGTCTCTCCAATTTTTCGTGATAGCTTGCTTGTGAAGTCATCTTGTTATTTATAGGAATTTGAAAATGGCGTCTAACCCCATTGGGCCGGTTTCCGCACTCTTTTTCCACTTTGATGCGTCCTTTCTTCGGTCTACTTGATGAGTCCGGTTTGACTTAGCCGATCTTTGTATTGATTACCGGTTAAGACGATTTGGATCTGGTTGCGCCAGTTTCTTTTTCCGGGTCGATCTAACATTGGTCGGATCTTGGACAGGGTGCTAAACCCGATACCAATAATTAGTCCCCCCCAGTTCATTAAATCACTTAATGAAGTAACAAGAGGTTTGGGACTTGCTTAGATCGACTTATCCTGATCCGTAGAACGACTAATGGAGATTGAGTAGTTTGGCTTATATTGCGACGAAGTCGACTTATTATGCGATATGTAACTCAAGTTTTTGTTGAGAACGACTCTTGGTCGGGAGAAGCTTTCGGAAGAATCGCCTTAGTAGGGATATCTTTTTATTTAACCAGCTAGGGTTCATAGGTTTTCGTAAATCGGAAGTTGAAACGTCATAACTTTTCCTATATAAGCAGTTGATGTCGATCATTTCTCAACATTCATCTGAATCCAAAGGTAAAATTCTCTCTCGAACTCATCTCCAATTTAACTAGTGTCAAATCTTTGTAACTAGTTCTTCAATTGTGCCGTATTTTAAGTTATTTTCCAGCGTGATACCGATTGTTAAGCTGTTATTTCTGATTCTTCTTTGAAGATCAGTTTCTAAATAACCTAGAACACTTTGTAAATCTTCATGTTCTTTGGGGTTAAGGATTTTCTTTGTAGGTCGACTTTAGATTACTTAGCCTGTCTTTTAGTTGATGCGCTTTAAACCCTGATTCGCCTATTCCTCGTGATTTCTTCAAACTCAAATTATATCGCCAAGCTCTCCAGGGTCATCCCATCAGCCATTGAAACGTTGTCGAATATCAGGAATGCGATCACTATCCCGTCACTAAGGGACGAGTAGATCTTGTACCCGTGAGACGACACTCCTCTATTGAATGATGATGAGGTGAGCACAATGATTTGAGGTCTTGAGGAAGAAGTCCTAGGTAGCGATAATGAAATGGGTGGAAATGAGGAAATAATTGATCCTGATCCTGAAGATACCAAGGTCGGGAGGTAAATGTCGAGGAGGCATCAGGAAGCAAGAGGCAGCGTGGCGTTAGACAAAGAGGACCGCGCAGAAAATCAGAGGCAAGGGGACATGAATATCTTCAGAGTGATAATGACTGTGACATCTTCCCGAGTTGGAGCACACCTGAAACAATCGGGATAATGAGAAGATATTGCAAGATGTCAGATGACATTTTGATCATTATCCCGGATATTGGGGAGCGTCCGTGGCACTGTCCAAAAGGCTTTGTATGTTTGCATGAGAGTTATGTCTTGGAAGCCGACTTATGGTTTCTTTTGCCAGCAGTGCTGATTTCCTATTGTCGTGCTCGTGAGATTGCTATTTCTCAACTTACAACGAAGTCGATCTGCCATATTGTTGGCCTAATTACTCTTGCATCTGAGGTGGGAGTTGAGATGACGACCCAATTTCTGGAGTCAATCTGCCAGATTAAAGGGAAAAAAACATTTTATATCTCGACCAGGCTGACTTATAATGTGATCATCCACAACAGCGGTGATAACATTAGAAATTGGAAGAGATTTTATTTCTTTGCTAGGATAGATGATTTGACGTCTCCTTATTCTGAGGAATCTTTTTACATTAGATGGGCTGAAAAATATGGTAGATGTTCGGGGTGACTCTTCTCGTAAATTTTTGTTTGTACACCTCTAATTTTGTGGATAACCGATCTATTCCTTTTCACGCTATTGCAGTTATCCACGAGTTTTACAAGGTGCCACCACTTAATTTTAGTGAGAAGGTCAAGGCGTTAAAAAGCTTAGGCGATCTTAAGTGGCCTGACATAACCCTAGCTCGCATCGAGAGAGATCGACAAAGACTTAAAAAGAGTGAGCTTTGGCTCTTATCTGTCTTTATTATTTTTTTATTATTTTGGTTGTCGAGCTGATGCCATGACAATCTTTCGCAGAGGAGTTGGTACTTTCACCAATTAAGCCGGTCTTGACAGACGAAATGGCACCGATAAACCTTGGAGATGGTCCCAGCATACTTGCTGTAACTCCCCGATCTGGGAAAGATCGTGCTGTCGTTACAAAAACAACCGGGAAATCTGCTCCTGCTACTGCTGCTTCTGCTAAAGGAAAAGGCACGGTGGTAGCGACAAAAGCGAAAGGGCCTCTGTTTAAGTTGAAGGCTTTGAAGGATAAGGGCGAGGTAACGCCAAAGGAGGTGGTGCAAAATGAAAAGGCACCTAGCGTGTCTCAGACGCCACGGGAGAATCCCTCCAATATAATTCTTCATTTCAAGGCTTTGAAGGATAAGGGCCACTTACCAGCAACTGGTCAACAAAATGTTTGCTGCACAGTTCGGCAAGACCATGGAGGTATACATCGACGACATGCTCGTCAAATCTGCTAAAGCCAAGGATCACATCGACCATCTGAAAACCTGCTTCGAGATATCAAATAAGTATGGAATGAAATTGAACCCCGGCAAGTGTACTTTTTGCGTCACATCCAGCGAGTTCCTCAGATATATCATGACAAAGCGAGGAATCAAATCAAACCCAAAGCAAATAACATCCGTTCTGAACTTACCCTCGCCCCGGAATAAAAGAGAGAAGTACAGCGGCTATCAGGACGAATAGCCGCGCTAAACCGGTTCATCGCCAGATAAACAGACCGATGTCTCTCATTTTACCAACTTCTCCGAAGCAACACAAATTTTGAATGGGACGACAAATGCGAGGCTGCCTTTCAAGAGTTAAAAACTTACCTTTCCACAGCCCATGTCCTCGCCAAACCAGATAATGTCGAGACATAATATTTGTATGTCACCATTTCGGACTGTTGGAGTCCTGGTCAAAGAAGAGTGCGGCAAACAGAGACCGATCTTTTACGTAAGCAAGACTCTTGAACCAGCTGAGAAGAGATACTCAGCAACAGAGAAAATTGCCTTTGTCGTAGTAACGTCAGCTCGGAAACTTCGCTCATACTTTCAAAGTCATCCAATATCATCCACAATTCATCTACATTTCATCCACAATCATCTAATAATAAAAGATCATCTACTATCATCACAAATGATCTAATAATCCCAAAACACACCAAACACACACACAAATCCCTATGAACTATGAAGGGGTTGATCTCTTTTTCAAGGATATGTAGGCAACCTTTTCCCAAAGGTGCAGCTATAACATCACAAAATCCTTATTAAACTTCTACAGTTCAACTAAACCCTAAAATCTCATGATACTTGATCATCTATCTACTCTAGTCTTGTCTTTGAAACCCTAATTTATTATTGAACTTTTATGGTTCAACATCGTGTTAAACAATGATCATAAATTTTTGTTTTAGGAACGTATTTGGGAATCATTTAAACATGTTTAGGAAAAGTTTCTTAAACATATTATAATTATACTTGTGAACATTCAAATAACAGATTTAGGAAGCATTTACTCCTCCTTTTACGAAATGATTTCTTAAATATTAAAACATGATAAAAAATGATTTCACATGGTTCTTGTTAACACAATGCTCATGAATTTTTTCTTTAAGAAAGTATTTAGGAATCAGTTAAGCATGTATAGGAAGAGTTTCCTAAACATGTTTAACTGATTATTTGTGTTTACATTAGAAATAAAAAATTTACAAAGCAGTTAAGCATATTTAGGAAGAGTTTCCTAAAACAGAATAATTATTCGTGTGAACATTCAAAATAACAGATTTAGGAAGTAATTATACCTTTTTTAGAAATGAGTAGCAACACCACATAGTTCTTTGGACCAAACACAAAATGATCAATTACCATATCCGAAACTAACTCCATTACTAAAATATTAAGGTAACAAGACTTACTATCACTAAAGCTTCCTTCCAACATATTTTACACTCACTATGAAATAATAAGATCCATTCAAATACACTCCAAATGTCTGCAACTCACATTGAACTCAGAAACGTACATTCTTGCTCACTATATCACCAGCCAATATACATACAGTTCTACTATAAATATCATCAATCATCAAACAACTATGAATCCGAGAGAAAACAAAAATGAATAATTTTATCACCTCATCAATCACAGCATATGTAATCATATCTCCAACTACTTCCTTAGATTCATAAATCACATCTATCTCCTCTGAAACCCATTTCCTCCCACCAAGAAGAGACATAATCCCAGCAAATCTCTGCAAATCCTTAACCTCCTTTAACATCATTTTCGACACCATTTTCTTCGCAATTGCAAACACAACATGATCCATAGTTTTTTCATTCTTAACCTCAAAAGTAATCTCGTCTTTACAAGGAATAACTAAGTTAAACACTCTTGAGATCAAATCAGGTATACTCTTAAGCTCCATTGTAGCTTAATCAATGGCAATACTTACGACCACTAGCATAGAATTTAAACACATTTAAAGCTTCTTTTAAAAACAATGGTGAATCTTCACTTTCACTAACTCCAAGAAAAATAAAATCGATCAAATCTTCTCATTGATTTCAGTCACCGATGTCGATTTTGCAAGTAAATTGACGTTCAATATCCATCACAACTAAATCAATGTTCAATATCAGTCACCTTCGTCAATTTCACTAGTAGATTTAAATCCGTCTAACTGATGGAATTCAATTTTCATCGCCGTCGATGTTGGAATTCAATTTCTTCACCGTCACAATTATTTTATCAGTGACAAGATCTCTCCTCCTTCATAACATGCGATCTGAGATTGAATTCAAAATAGTTATATTTTATAACATGGATATATATATATATATATGTATATATATATGTGTTTTTTAGCCTTTAATAACTGTTATTTTTGGACTAAATATAGAGTAGTAAATCAAGAGTGCCATTCTAGGGAATTTCTCTTTTAGTTATATCAAAATATCTATTTCTAATATTTAAATCTTGTTTAATATTTATCTAATATTTAAAACTAGTGTATTAACTAAAATAATATTAACTTAGTATTATTGTAATTTTAACTAATATTGATTAAAATAATATTAATACATAATCTCTACCTTGATCATCTCTCAGCATATGGATTCTGTTCTTCACTTTTTATTTTTCACAGAGTTGTGAAAGAATCTAGTGTTCTGGTCCCCAGCCTGAAGCCATTGCTCCTTACTTTTCTCCCTCCAATATAATTCTTCATCTCTATATGCTTCTGAAAGGCTTTTTTCAAAGTATACATAGAACGGTGATCTTGGGTAGTCTTGCTTATTTCTGCTTCATTTTCCCTCTTCAGCCTAATGATTTCTTGTTCCGAATTAGTACCCTGACGCCGTTTCCATTTAGAAAATTCTTTACGAACTCCTCCTATCCTATCTGCTAAAGAGATAGAATTACCAAAAGCTTTCAAAACCCCAGCCACGCTTTACCGCCTCATCAATTTCAGGCTTAGTTTTCCATCGACTATCATAGTTGAAGTGTCTCTAATCCCTTCGATTCTCATCAGAAGAAAAGGATATCAAGATCGGACGATGATCGGAAGACCACATTTCCAAATACTCCATGTGTGATCTCGGAAATAATTGAAACCAACTATCATTCCCAAAGCTTCTATCAAGTCGACATTGTATCCAAACTTGATCACGCCATCCTCCCCAAGACAACGAATTACCAGAGCTTTGAATCTCTTTAATCTTGCAATTAGTCACTAAATTTCAAAAATCCCAAAACAAAGATCAGCTCTCAACGGTCCTCCAACCTTTTCAGAATTATCCAACAATTCATTAAAATCTCCACAAAGAAACCAGGCGTTATCTCTTTCATCACCTATTTGGGCGAGAAAGTCCCAAACATGGTGCCTGAGGCCTATAACTGGGTCTCCATAAACACATGACAGAAATAATTCAATCGAGCCAAGTTTAACTTTCATATCAATAACGTGGGATTCATAGTGTAAAACAGAAACTTCATAGCTTTTCTTCCGAAATACTGCTAAACCACCACTTAAGCCAATTGGTTCAACAGTTACACTGAAATCGTAACCTAGCGAATCTTGTAAACTCAACACATAATTAGTTTTTGTTTAGTCTCCATAAGAAATAAAAAATCAGGAAAGAACTTGCGACGTATTTCTCGTAACCGACGAACTGTCTCGATGCTTCCAGCTCCTTGACAGTTCCAACTCATAAGGCTCATCCTGGGGGCAGCGGCTTCAAACTGGAAGCCACCGCAGTTTCTTTTTTTCTTGGAGTTATTACTTGTACCAGTATCAGTATCAATAGACAGCTTCCTCTTAGACGTCCTGCGACTAACCTGAGCTTCCATCTTATCACTCACTGTAGCTTTCGACTTACCCGAAGATTGCGTTTTGCGTTTCCAAGAGGTTGGACGCTTCCTATCTTTCTTGGCCGCTGATGAGTTACCCTCTTGATTAAAGTTCAAAGACCAGGGATGAAGGCGGCATCGTCGTTACAGGAACCAAGGAAGACGATGCTGAGACTTCAACTTCAAACAGCTGCAGATTCGACGGGACAGACCACGACGGTATTCTCATGGGATCAGTTCGAGCTCTAACTGGCCTAACCGGGATCCTCTCAGATTTGTAAACAGGCTTCTGACCAACAGTATCCTTAGCCATATGAATAAGTTTTGGTTGGGGAACAGAGGACTCCCCAGGTTGTTCCACAATAGATTGCTGAACTCAGAGGATACGAGCATTCCTTTCCGTGGGGTCAGCATGAGACACATATTGTTGGGCCACTATATTTTCCTCCCGAGACAGACCAGGGAAGATTGGAACAAAGCCCGGAGGGACACTGAGAGATAAAGCATTGGACTCCTTAACACCCTCAATGTTAGGAACAGCAATGTCACCACTCACATCAACCCCAGCACCCCCTAGTATCGTAGAACCTCTTGCCTTGCGTAGGAGAGGGCAGTGTGTTTTGTCATGAGTTAGACGCAGGCCGTGGAAACATCTCTTCCTCAATTTCTCATATTCATATTGAATGACCACCTTCTCACCCGAAGGGATCGTGATATTTTTGGAGCTACGAGCAGAATCCACAATCTTCAGATGCACCTTCACACTAACATAGTCTGTTTTCTGTGATACGGAGCGATCATATGCGATTGTGTCAACTTTGTCAATCGCCTCTCCCAAAGTGTTCATCGTTTCTGTAGTGAAATGATTCATGGGAATATTTCGGATTCTCACCCAAACGTCAAAGGAAGACAGGAAATCCACCGGGGGGAAGGGATCCACCGCTCCATGATCATCGCCCAGTGGTCATAAGACCAAGGCCGATCAGCAAGCACCGTCTCTAGATCTTCTTCCCGCTGAAAGATGAACTGAAACTTTTCTTGAGACAAGGCAATACCACGCACACGCCCCACCATACGCCACACTTTAGGCATATTATCAATCATCTTGGCCATGATCTGAACCTCAGGATTGAGAAGTCGCCCTAAGATACTTGTAGCATTCTCATCAAAGACACGGAATCTTGGATTATCTGGCAGCACAATCGGATCGTCTTCTTCAAGGGAAAGGGAGCTCAAAGCGTCAAAGAGATTGTCCGCCATTAGAACAAACGAGATTCTTCGCTGGAGTATGATTGAACGTTGAACAAAGGCGACTGTTGGAGATGCGTTTTCTGAGATGGAAGCAATCGCACTAAATAAGGGCGAAAAATTAGGGTTCTCGTCTTGGAAATTCATGAGGGTTAATTGAAAAATCAAGGCAGAATCAGGAAAGAAAAGGAAAGAGACGCAATTACTGGCTCAATCACGAGATATCAGAGGTAAAAATTGACGGAAAAAGAGGGAAACCAAGATCAGAGCTTTCCAAGAATAAACCGTTGCAAGAAAGCCGGTGATTGAGAAAGGGGAAACTCAGATGAGAACCCGATAAGTGAAACCCTCCTTTACACTTAGAGAGTCCTAAGCGTGTTCAAATAAGTTTGAACTGAACAGCGATGAATAAACTTATGCTTTTAAGTTTTAAGACTTTCAGTAGAGTGAGATATAAAGTGAGGTGAGATATAAAGTGAGGTGAGATATAAAGTGGAGTTGGAGCATGTTTTACTATATAATAGAGTTTAGAGGAGAAAATAGAGTGGGGTTGGAGATGTTCTAAATTTTAGAATACTTAACCCAAACGAAAAAATTTAAATTATTGCTTTTGACATACTCCATAGTAGTGTTTTTGAAAATAACCAAAAATAAATGGTATTTGTAGAAACTTGTATGTTCATAGTGGTATTAATGACAATTTCTCTAAATAATAAAACTTTCTAGATAGATAATTTTATTTTATGATTTAAACTAATAATAATAGTATATATATTATTTTATTAAATTTTTAAACTAATGAAGATTTGATTTATCATAATAAAATCTGAATTACTTATGAAGAAACATTTGTCCCAGATTGAGTCTCTTAATGAGTTTTCAAAGTTTTTCAAATGAGAACGAATTCTATTCTACTTTAAAGAAAAAAAACTGTTTTTGATAAATTTTAATTGTGAGAGACTTAATAAGAGGCTTTTTTGTTATAAAATATATGAGTGTATGTAATGTAACTATTTATGATAAAAGATTAATACATTTTTCTTTTAGATACACAGCAGATTTAATTAAAGGTTATTTTGGTAATTAATGTTGACTAACTAATAAAAGAGTATTAGATTAAAAAAAGATAAGATAAAATTATCACTTTCACCTACCAAATCCGAAACGTCAAAACTCAAACAAGCGTTATTTTTGTTTTGTTAAGGTGTTTAAGTTTAAGACAAAGAAGTGTTGAACATAACGAAACACAACAAACCCTAAAGATTTTGTTCAGATTCTGTATAGACTACCGTTGCCCCTTCGAACATTACCGGTGACCACAGTCAATGGCCATGGGTTCACAGTCGGAGTCTCTAACCACCGACGCCGATACAAGGTTCGTAATTCTCAAGCAGTTTTTAAGAAATTTGATTTGAGTTTTTAATCTGTGTGGGTGAGTTCGTTTGAACTACAAAGTTTTAAGTAACTCTTCCATGGATTTTGTAAAATGAAAAACCTTTGGGGTTCTCAAAATGTATCTCCTGTTATATTTTGTTTGTTATATTTTTCTTGTTGTAATTCCCTAAATATGATGGAATCGAATTAAAGCCATGTGACTGCTAGGATGATTTATAGAATTTGCATAGTTATCTGAAGTTGATTTTTTTTTTGTAGATCCCCAACTCGTCCTCGTTTGGAAGTATCAAACCCAACTTTAGCAGATCTTCCCATAGTCCTCTTAGAAGTGATAATGTCACTTCTTGCCCTAAAAGACAACATCCGTGCATCAGCTGCTTGCAAGGCATGGCTTGAAGCTGCAAAATCCGTACGGGTGGCCAAAAAGAATCCGTGGCTTATGTGCTTTCCTAACCGTGGTGACTTGTATGAATTCCGCAATCCGTTTCAATGGAAGTTGTGGATTATGAATCTGCCAGAGTTAGCTAATTCAACTGTATGCTATGCAAGAGAAGGCTGGTTACTTGCGCACAGATCCATCTCAAAGGAGATCTTCTTCTTTAACCCGTTCTCTCGGGAGCTCATAAGCTTGCCTAAGTTTGAGCCTGCGTTTGAGCCTCTTTTTATCAAGTTTGCATTCTCTTGTCCTCCTACGTCGGATAAAGTTGTGGTGGTAGCGTTATATTTTATTTTTGAAGATGTTGTTATAATCAGCACTTGTCATCCTGGAGAACCTGAATGGATTACTGCTGGGAACTTCCCAACTCCTATACAATGGGATAACAATCTTGTCTATGTCAATGATCGATTCTACTGCTTCAGCACAAGAGATGGCAATTTGTTTTCCTTTCATCCATCTTCCCGCACATGGCATTGTCATGCTGTGGAATGCCCTTATCAGCAGCCATATCTGGTGAACAAAGTAGTTTCTTAGGCAGAGAAGAAAGGAGAACTTTTTCTCATCACATGCTGCAACGAAAAGACAATGGTGTATAAGCTAGTCTCTTTGAAATGGGAGGAGATGCATAGTCCCGCGATTGATGGCTTAACAATCTTTGTTAGTAGTTGTAACTCAGAGTTGAGAACTAATCTCTCATGGTTGAAGAATAATGTATATTTCTCAAGGTTTGGTCGCGGTCGTCGCAAGCATTGTTTTTCCTACTCGTTTGATGAAAGCAGATACAGTCAGATTATGGACTGGCTAGAATTTTGTCCTCATGGGAGCCTCTGGATTGATCCGCCAGAGAACGTTTTAGTGGATTTGTGAAAGCTTTGCATGACAATCGAGAAAGGTATTTTCTTTTGTTTGGATTCATTTAGACAAGAACTCATGTCATCTTAATTCTGTGGTTGGCAGTCCCCACCACTTTGGTTCTTTTTGACCATAAACTGTTTGTGTAACTCTTCTTCTTCTTCTGTTCAAGAACTCATGTCATCTTAATTATGTGGTTGGCAGTCCCCACCACTCTTTTTTGTTGTGTAACTCTTGTTGTTGGTTGTTCAAGAACTCATGTCATCTTATTTGTTTGCGTTGTTTATTTTTTTCTTATATTAATGTGTACTTTTGTTTTTCTTTTCTTTGGGAGTTGTGTCTATTTTCTTCTGATATCCAAACGGTTGGATTTGCTCCTGAGAGTGAAATTATAGGGCAGATACCCTAATATGAGCGGAAGAGGAAACAAAAGTAAAAGGAAACAAACACAAAACTAAGAAAATCAAGAAGCAAACTTCATCGTTTTCTAGTTGGTTTAGGGTTTATTTTTCTTTTGGATTTCAATGTTCGTCTGTGAGTTTATACTTTTCTTTAGAGTTAAAATGAAAATTGGTCTTAGATTTTTAGTTGCAAGCGTTGTGTATTGTAGTTGCGCATCTTGTTTTTTCGATGAAAAGAGGTATTAACACCTGCGTAAGCAGTGGCAAGAACAGGAGGATCTATGGACTAGGCAACCTAAGAAAGCTTTAGACTATATATGAAGCCTTAAGCAATCGCAAAGCTTAAGAAAATGATCTGGTTTTCGTGGACAAGCAAGGTCACCTCAACTACTACGTACTTTAGGTTTTAACAATCGTTTTTTTGTTCTTTTGGATATATATATATTGAACGGCTTGCTATTATTTTCATTACCTGATTACTAGTATTATGGCCCCTGCTATGCAGAGATATAGTAGTTGTTCTACTCGTAATTTTGAGATGAGTTTTACATTTATCAAAACTATGATGATACATAGTATAGTACTAAAGATGTATGTTAACAAACTTAACTGTTACGTACAAGTTTATGTAGAACAAAACTAGCAAACAAAAAGAGTAATAAATGAATTATGAAAAGATATAAGAGCTAGGGTTATCTAGGTACCATATCATGAGTTGGTTATATTTACCAATCAAATTTCTAAAGCCTTTTTTTTTTACAATTTTTAAAGTCTAACTGTTCATTTTACTTATTTCATGTTAAAAGATTTAAAGTCACAAATAAGAGATTTCGTGGACGGTAGCAAATCTATACTATATAAAATATATTACACATCAACATATATATATTAACAATATCTAGTTAAACTTATATACTACTAAATTGTAATATTATCTTAACTAATGTAAAAAACGTAAATTATAGTTTTAATAGCATATATATAATAACAATATCTAATTTTGTTAAAATTCTGTATTATTAAATTGTAATATTACCTTAAATAATGTATAAAACATAAATTATATTTTAATAATAATTTAATTAATTACCTTATTAAAACTAAAATGTCAATATCTAATTTTGTTACACTTATGTATTATTAAATTGTTATATTACCTTAAATAATGTAAAAAACATAAATTATAATTTTAGTAGCATCTATATATATTAACAATATCTAATTTTGTTAAACTTATGTATTATTAAATTTTAATATTACCTTAGATAATGTAAAAAACGTAAATTATATTTCTTAATAATAAATAAACTACCTTATTAAAACTAAACGTCAATATCTAACTTTGTTAAACTTATGTATCATTACATTGTAAAATTACTTTAAATACCGTAAAAAACGTAAATTATATATTTTAATAGCATATATATTAACAATATCTAATTTTGTTAAACTTATGTATTATTAAATTGTAATATTACCTTAAATGATGTAAAAACGTAAATTATATTTTTTAATAATAAATAAATAAATTACCTTATTAAAACTAAAATGTAAAGTATATATTTTATTAAATGAGTAAATGTTGTTAGTCTAAGAAAAGTGTGATTTTCTGCAAAATTAACAATTCCAGACAGAGAAAATAAGTTAATGTTGTAAGTCTTAACAAAAGTCTTGAACCTAAAACAGTCTACTTTCATAATTCTTTATCTCATTTTTTATGTTTGATTTCTGTTTTGCTTCTTGATTTTCTTAGTTTTGTGTTTAACTGTTAGATTAGTGTATTCTATAAATTGTTTGAAACAAATAATTTATTAGTATGTATCTAACTATGTGTTATATTTCTTTCTGGATATCGTTTTATGCTCATTATCTAAATGTTGACGCTGCCCTTGCTAATAACTTAGACACATCATCTCATTCCGCTGACGCTGCGCTTGCTAATAACAATTGGTAATTATTTACATATTTTGTTGCTCTTAACAATTTTCTTATAGTTGTATTAGATGATGTTTAATTACGGAGAGACTAACTATTAGAGTTTCTGTTGACATATCACCCAACTCTCTTTTTCATCCCAGTTCATCCAAAGGTGTATTCAATCATGTTGCCAATAGATTAATGAGTGGAGTTGTGTTTTCCTCTACTTCCACAAGAGAATGCATCTTTTAGTTATTTCTCCATTATGCCATTGGTAAGAAACTTGCTGAAAAGGAATAGTCAATGTAGATATAAATCTTTCTGTAAATAATTAAATTTAAATGCATATTTTGGTTATTTCTCAATTGTGTCATTGGCAGGAAATCTGCTGGAAAGATTGAGAGAGCAAAATGATTCTCACCGATCAAACACAAATGCAGTAAAACCAAAATTTGGTGTGATTATAATGAACCAAATTAATAGAATCAAAGTTGTTACTTAGTTCTCTGTTATCGTTTAAAGTTAACTATTCAATGATTCTGTTATTTGATCTAATATTCATCCTCTATAATGAATAACAATCACTATTTTACTGAATAAAAGAATCAATGTGTTTCTTTGATTTGTAGATGTTATTTAAACTTTGCGGAAGAAATAAGAAACAAAAGAAACTATTATATAGAACACATTGCATAGGTAGTTCTTACTATTAAACAGAGGAAGTTAAACCAAGATATTCACAGAGCGTGTCCAAGTCAGCAGAAGAATTGAAGACAACAAAATTTGAATCGAAAGTTTGTGCAAACAGTTAATTGATTAAAAAAAATATATGACTCCGTGAAGCTTGATTCAGATTTAATGGAGGTGAAAGGGTATTTAGTGGAGAAGGAAACAGAGAAAATAGTGGAAACCACAAAATGCATGGACCTCATGAAAGCTCAGATTAGAACAAGGAAGGTTATGTGTGAGCAATGGAAGAAAGCGGAATCAGTTTGCATGCGAGCTTTTAAAATATGATGATTGTTGTTGCCTCCAATTGTTCATGATCTAAATTTGTTTGGAATAAATGTTGAAGATTGTTGTTGCCTCCGTAGTATCGATCCTGAGATTAGGGATTATTTATTGATTCATTGTGAATAATGAGAACAGATTATGCAACAGCTTAGGCAACCTAGCCAATCTTTTTTAGAATGGTCTATATTAATAAGTTGGCTCTCATCTTGATCTAGTCATGCTTCCCATGCTCAAGTGATTGGGCTTGCAATCAACAATCTTACATAAAAGCATATATATCTCTCTGAAACCTTTGTTCCATCAGATATATAAGAATATTTTTGCTACAATGTTTTCTCAATGATACCATAAAGGCTGGTATGGGCTTCTGTCTAGATGAGTCACCTACTCATAGATCCAAACTTAATTATATGATGCTTCTCTTATTTTCATCCAGCGTTTTAAATTTCTTTTGGTCATAGGCACTCTCATTACCTTAGAAATTGTATCCAAACTCTTATTCTTTCAGTATGAGACGACAAAAAATGTTGTGGAGAGAACAATTTAATTGAGAATATCTAAATGTTGAAAGAGTTAGCTGTGTTACTGATTTTTATAATAATAATGTAGAAAAAATTGTAATTGGTGTTGTACATAAATTTGTATACCTATATTCTTATTTTTTAAAACGTTGCAACATTCGCTGTTGACAAATATATCGATACTTAATAAAATACCTTAATTGAGTATCGATATATTTGTCAACAGCAAATTTTGATCAAAAAGAAGTATCAATTTATTGATCCTTAAATTACATTAACATATACAAATTCTTCCATGACATTTCATTACCTTGTTGGGTTTTCTACCAACTTGGGAAAAATGGTTCAATATTTCAAAAGTCTTTAAAATATTTGTTTTACCTTTTGCACACTTTAACATAGGAATACATGGATTCAACGACTGTCCAACGTCATTCAGAAGAGAGTTTACTGGCATCATCTGTTGTAACCATTTATTTATTAATTATTTCTATCTCCAGGATAGCTAAAACAAGAGCAGTTGTATCCTAACATGATGATTATTAATATTCTTGCTATTCTTGAGTTATTTGTTCTAAACTATCTAATATGCTCACTTGAGTATGCTTTCATATATTAAAATGGTTGGAGGTGTTGGATATGAAATTCTCAGAATAGTCTTCATTCCTATTAAGAAAAACATATAAATCTCATCAAGAAAGCAAAGGAGTCGTGAGAATCAATTACACTTACAAAATAATGTAGAGTTTTGTAACAATGGTGACGATCTAGATTCAGATCATGCTTGTGGGATACTTGCAAATTTTTTGCTTTAAAACATAATATAAGACCGAAAGATTCAGAATGAAGTTTTGCACCATGGTTGCTAAGTGTTGGATATTAAAATGCACCTATAAATGGAACAAAATTTGCCTATAAAGATGATTGTCAAATTGTGGTTGTTGATTCTAAATTTCTAATGCAATCAAGTGGAAATAAACTACAATCCAAAAAGGTAGATAATAATTTATGAAAAATTACATATGCAAGCATTACAAAGACATCAATCCTAATTCTATATTAAAAATGATACATCATATATCAATATGCTTTAATCAAAATTATTTTTCAAATCCTCATTTTATATTAAATTTAATTTTCTGCCATTATAAAAAACATATAAAATTAAAATAAACAAAAATGAAATATTACACAAAACTCTAGCTGTATATAAAAAAATAATAAATACACAAATATATTAGATAAATTAATAAAAACCTAGTCTATACTATATAAAAGTTGAAGCTATAGTGCTCTTAAGCCGTCCACATAGAATTTAAAAAACCCGATATGATTGGTCCATGTCAGTATTTAACATAAATTCTAAAGATAATTTACCAAAAACTACAAAAAGAAAAATTTGGTTTCTGCTAATAAACTAAAAGAAGAAAATTTGGTTTTTTTTTCCAAAAATTTAAAAGAAACTTTTCACCAAAATAAGCAAAAACATTATAAAAATTACTCAAAATCACGAGATTTGTAAATAAGGAAAATATGACTTAATTGCTTATTAATGAATAATAAAAATATATTTTTATACCTTCAAAAATTCATATTTTTCTAATGTTTAATTAAGACATTATTTAATATTTTTTTAACATATATTAGTCTTTAAAATAAACAAAATATGTTGCATAATATTTTTAAATCCCGATTTATATAGTATTGATTTTTACTAAAAATATTCACTTAGTTATTGCAAGTGTAGTTATTTCTCATGACACTTTTATTTTCTCAGTGAGATTTAACATTAAATTGATATCTCCCAAAAAAACTTAAATGTAAAATCATCACTCAAATAAACAATAAAACAATATAAATTACTCCAAATAATGATTGTACTATATAAGGAAATTATGAATTAATTTCTTATTAATGAATAATAATAATAAAATTATTTTCTTTCCTAATTATATTGGTTATAGATGATACTTATAACTCTATTCAATACCCTAAATCGTTTATAATACTGAATAACCTTGAACCTAAAACCGTTTACTTTCATAAATCTATATCTCATTTCTTATGTTTGATTTCTTTTTTTGCTTCTTGATTTGCTTAGTTTTTTGTTTAGTTGTTTGATTAGTGTGTTCCATAAATTGTTTGAAATAAATAATTTATCAGCATGTATCTAATTGTGTGTTATCTTTCGTTTTGGATATCGTTTTATGCTAATGATCTCAATGTTGCATCAATCTAAGTACTTGTGTGACTTAGACACATCATCTCATTCCGGTGACAGTGCCCTTTGGACACAATGATTTGTATTTATTACTTATTTTGTTGCTCTCAACAATTTTGTTATAGTTGTATTAGATGTTGTTTACAGAGAGACCAGCTATTATAGTTTCTGTTGACATATCACCCAACTCTCTAATTCATCCCATTTCATCGAAACGTGTATTCAATCACACTGCCGATAAATTGATGAGTAGAGTTGTGTTTTCCTCTACTTCCACAAGAGATAGATGATGACTTGATAAAAGAGCCTTCATATGAGCTCTCAAAGGTCAGATCCCATAATTCATAGCTAAAGGCATACTCAACGTAGATCTAAATCTTTTCAAGAATAATAGAATTTTAATGCATTTTTTTATTATTTCTCTATTGTGCTATTGTATTATTGAATCCACAATGTAGATCTAAATCAAATAATTAAATTTTATGCATCTTTTGGTTAATTGATAAGAATAAAGAAGATGGCTTCACAAAACTTGATTTGGATTTAATGGAGGTGAGAGGGAATTTAATGGAGAAGGAAGTTGAGCTGCATAGTAAAATGGAGATGATAGTGGAAACTGCAATGTGTGCACGGACCTCATGGAAGCTCAGATTAGAAGAGGGAAGAGTCAGTGTTAGCAATGGAAAAAAGTGGAATCAGTTTGCCTGAGAGCTTTTAAGACCTCCATCTCCAATTGTTCCTGGTCTAAATTTGTTTGGAATGAATATTGAAGATTGTTTTACCTCTGTAGTATCGATCCTGAGATTAGCGATTATCTATTTCTTCAATGCGACTACTGAGAACAGGTCCTCATCAGCTTAGGTAACCTAGCCAAATTTTTTTTGGAATGATCTATATTGATAAGTTAGCTCTTGATCTGGTCATTCTTCCCCAATGCTCAAGTGACTGGCCTTGCAATCAACAATCTTACATAACAACATCTATATCTCTACGAAAGCTCTGTTTCATCATATAGATAAAAATATTCGTGCTACACTTCTTCCTCAATGATACCATAAAGGCTGTTGTGGGCTTCTGTTCAGTTGGTTCACCTAGCCATAGATTCAAGCTCATTTCTATGGTACTACTCTTAATTTCATTTTGCCTTTAAAATTTATTTTAGCCATAAAAACTCTCATTGCCTTTACAAAAATTGTATCCAGACTCTTATTCTTTTAGGTAATATATATTCACTATGAAACAACAAAATGTTGTGAAGAGAACAATTTAAGTAAGAATCTCTAAACTTGAAAGAGTTTGGTGTGTTACTGATTTTTTGTAATAATATTACAAATAAAATTGCATTGGTGTTGTACATCAATTTGTGAAACTATATTATTATTTTTTTTAAACATTGCCAGATTTGCTTTTGAAAAATGCATCGATACTTAAAACCATACCTTAATTGTTAAAAAGAACTAGATATATGAATGTTTTTGATCAGAAAGAAGTACAAATTGATTGATCCTTAAATTATAATAACATATGCAAAATCTTCCATGACATTTCATTACCTTATTGGGGTTTCCACCAACTTGGGAAAAAATGGTTCAATAGTTCAAAAATCTAAAAAAATATTTGTTTTATCTTGTACACACTTTAACATAAGAATATATGGCTTCAACGACTGTCCAACGTCTAATTTATCTAAGATGCTCACCTGAGTAAGCTTTCATATATTCAAGTTGTTAGAGGTGCTGGAGATGAAATTCTCAGATTAGTATTCATTTTTCTTTTTGGGAAACATATAAATCTCATCGAGAAAGCAAAGGAGTCGCAAGAATCAATTACACTTGCAAAAATAATGTAGAGTTTTGTAACAATGGTGACGTTGCAGAAATTTCAATAATACAATCATACTTGTGGGATTCTTGCAAAAGTTTCGCTCTAAAACAAAATACAAGACCAAAAGATTCAGAAGAAAGTTTTGCAGCATGGTTGCTAAATGTTGGACATGAAAATGCACCCATAAGTGGAACACACTTTTCCTATGAAGATGATGGTCAAATGGTGGTTGTTGATCCTAAATTTTGAATGCAATCAAGTTGAAATCAAGTACAAGATATATTTCAAACCATAAAGGTAGAGAAAATTTTATCAAAAATTACATATGCAAGCATTACAAAGACATCAATTCTAACTCTATATTAAAAATGAATCATCATATTTCAATATGCTTTAAACAAAATTATTCTTCAAATCTTCATTTTATATAAATTTAATTTTCTATAATTATTAAAAAACATATATAATTAAAATAAACTAAAATGAAATATTACACAAAATTCTAACTACATAGAAAACTAAATAAATACAAAATATATTAGGCAAATTAATAAAAATAAACTCACGGGTAGCGTGGGTAAAAACCTAGTCTATACTATATAAAAGTTGAAGCTATAGTGCTCCTAAGGTGTCCACATAGGATTCAGAAAACCTGATATGATTGGTCCATGTCAGCTAATATAAAGTAACAATATCTAATTATATTAAACTAATTAAAATTTACAATTGCAGAGAAAGGAACAAAAAGCTAATGTTGTTAGTCTAATATCGTTAATATTTACAATTGCAGAAAAAGGAAAATACGTAAATGTTAATGGTCTAAGAAAAGTCTGACTTCTTGCTAAATTAACAATGGCAAACACAAGAAAATAAGTTAATGCTGTTGTTAATGTTATTAGTCTAAAAAAAGTATGGAATCTGCCAGAATTTGAATTTACAATAAAAAGGAAAAAATAAACTAACGGAAAAGTTCTGTTAAAGAAAACGAGAAAGTTTCTAGATTCTGAAAAGTGGTTTTGCCTTTAAATAAACTATTTAAAACTTACAATTGAACATACAGAAATCGAACGCTATATTCTTCTAAGATCACACCAAAAGTTTATTGAATTACTATGACACATTCAGCTTCATCATCTTGGCCCAAAATACTTCCTTGTGTGGTTTTTGATGATCTTTAAAAAGTTTTGCTAACAAGGAAGTTGTTATGAGGGTCATTCACTTTTGGGAGACAAGAAATCCCAGAAAGTACGGGTTACTTAGGTCTCAACTGCTCCTCATCGACCAAAAGGTAGTTGAAAATTCCTCTAAGTTTAAACATCTCATAAGTAAATATTCTCAAACATGAATTTATGCAGTCTACTGTGATCCAAGCATTCATTATCGAAATCTCTGAAGCCAAGATAAAAAAAACTATAGTCTCTGAAAACAAGACAAACTATAGGGTGTTTCCCTCAAGTTTTTAATTCAATTCACTCATCAAACAAAGTTGGATCAGTTTGCTGAGGCCAGCCACTCTATTGAAAGGCAAAAATTTAGGATTCGTTCTTTTACAGAGTTATAAAAGTTGAAGTTATAGTGCTCTTAGGCCGTCCACATAGGATTTAAAAACTCGGATACTATTGGTCCACATTATCATTTAATATAAATTATGACTATAATTTTCCAAAAACTAAAAGAAAAGGAAAATTTGGTTTCTTCCAAAATTTAAAAAGGGAAAAGCTGATTTATTCCAAAAAAATAAAAAAGTACAAATTTATTTATGTTAAAAACTAAAAAAAGAAAATCATCACCAAAATGAGGAAACTATGTCTTAATTGCTTATATTAATAAATTGTTGAGGCTATAGTGCTCTTAAGGTGTGTATACATAGGATTTTAAAAACCCAATATTATTAGTTCACATCAACATTTAACATAAATTATGACCATAATTTTCCAAAAACTAAAAAAAAAAAAAATTCGCATAAAATTGACATCACCCAAAAAAAAAATGAAATTATCACCCAAATACGTAATAAAATAATAAAAATTACTTAAAATAATGAGTTTAGTATATTAGGGAATTATAATTACACGAATTGCTTATTAATGAAAAATCTATACTATATAAAAGTTGAAGCAATAGCGCTCTTAAGGTGTCCACATAGGATTTAGAAACCCCAATACTATTGGTCCATGTCAGCAAATAAATTACATGTCAGCATATATATTAACAATATCTAATTTTGTAAAACTTATGTATTATTAAATTGTAATATTACCTAAAATAATGTAAAAAACGTAAATTATATTTTTAATTATATATTACCTTACTAAAACTAAAACATCCAATATTATATAATAAATTGTAATATTACCTTAAATAAATAATGTAAAAACAAGCAAATATAAGTTAATGTTATTTACAATTGCAGAAAAAAGAAATTAGTAAATGTTAATGGTCTAAGAAAAGTTTGACTTCTTGAGAAATTAACAATTACAAACACAATACAATAAGTTAATGTTGTTGTTAGTGTTATTAGTCTAAGAAAAGAATGAGATTTTGCCAAAATTTTAGTTTATATGAAGAGGAAAAAGGTAACTAAGAAATGGAAAAGTGATGTTAAAGAAAACAAGAAAGTTTCTAGATTTCGAAATAGTGGGTTTGCCTATAAATAAAACTATTCACAACCTACAATTGAACATTCAGAAATCAAATGTATTCTGCGAAGATCACATCAAAGTTTATAGGCAAAACCAATATGGCACCTTCAACTTCTTCCTCTTAGCCCAGACTACTTCCTTGTGTGGTTTTTGATATTCTGAAAAAAGGTTTTGGTAACAAGGAATTTGTTGTCAGGGTCATTCACTTTTGGGAAGCAAGAAATCCCAAAAAGGGTGGCGTACTTATGGGTCTTGAACTGCTCCTCACCGACCAAAAGGTAGTTGAAATTTATTTTATGTTTAAACATCTCCTATAACAATAATAACAATTTATTTACAAGAGAAGAGAAAACTAATTAATCTATACTATATAAAAGTTGAAGCTATAACGCTCTTACGCCATGCACAAAGGATTTAAAAAACCCGATAATATTGGTCCATATCAACATTTAACATAAATTATGACAATAATTTTTCAAAAACTAAAAGAAAAGGAAAATTTGGTTTCTACCAAAAACTAAAAAGGGAAAAGCTGATTTCTGCCAAAAAAAAAGAGTACAAATTTATTTATGCTAAAAACTTAAAAGGAAATTCATCACCATAATAAGAAAACTATGTCTTAGTTAATTATTAATAAATTATTAAAAATATATTTTTTCATTTTCATAACTTCATATTTTCTAAAAACTATTTACTTAATTATTGCAAGTTTATTTAGTTCTCATGATTCTTTCATTTTCTTAATGAAATTTAGCATAAAATTGACATCTGCCAGAAACCTAAAACTGAAATTATCGCCCAAATACCCAATAAAATGATATAAATTACTTAAAACAATGAGTTTAGTATATAAGGGAATTATAACTACACGAATTTCTTATTCATAAAAAATAATACTAATAATTTATTTTCTTTCCTAACTATATTGCTCATTAATACTTTTAATCCTATTCAAAACTCTAAATCGTTTATAATACTAAAAAACCTTGAATATAAAACCATTTAATTTCATAATTCTATATCTTAGTTCTTATGTTTGATTTTCTTTTTGTTCTTGATTTGCTTAGTTTTGTGTTTTGTTGTTTGATTAGTGTGTTCCATAATTTTTTTGAAACAAATAATTCGCAAGCATGTATATAACTGTGTGTTATATTTCTTTCTGGACATCATCTCAATGTTGCAGCAATCTAAGTACATCACTGAAGTAGACACAGCAACTCGTTCCTCACGACGATTGGTATTTATTTACTTTGTTTGTTGCTCTTAACGATTTTGTTATAGTTGTATTTGATGTTGTTTACGGAGAGACGGATTTTTAGACTTTATGTTGAAATATTACTCAATTCTCTGTTTTTATCCAAATGTGTATTGAATTACGCTGCCAATATATTGATGAGTGGAGTCGTGTTTTCTTCTACTTCCACAAGAGATATATGATAGCTTGATAAAAGAGCCTTCGAATGAGTGCTCAAAGGTCATCTTCCATAATTCATTGCTAAAGGCGTACTCAAAATATAAATTTTTCGTTAAAAAAAAGTAGATCTAAATATTTCCGTAAAATAATGAACTTTTAAGATCCAGTATAAGTTTATTGTTCTTTCAATGCATATTTTTGGTAATTTTTTTAATTGTGCCAATGGTAAGAAACCTGCTGGAGAGGTTGAGAGAGCAAAATAATTTTCACCAGTAAAACACAAATGTAGAAAAACCAAAATTTTATGTGATTATAATGAGGGGCATTGTCTAAAATGGACCCTTTTGAAAATTTATTTTCAAAGGGGGTCCGTTAGAAATGATTTTTAAAAGCAGTAGGGTCCCTCTTTGGAAATAAATTTTTAAAAAGGTCTATTTTTTGGATTTAATTCTTATAATGAACCAAATTAGTAGAAATCGATGTAGTTACATAATTCTATATTATCATTTACAAATAGCTATTCGATGATTATGTTATTTGATATGTTCTTCATCCTCTATCTTGAAAAAACAATCACCACTTGACTGAATAACAAATTCGATGTGTTTTTTTGTTTGTTTGTAGATGTTGTTTATGTAAACAGTTAATTGATACAGAGCACATTGCATAAGACACTCTTACTAACAAAAAAGGTTAAAACAAGATAAATTGCATAAGACGCTCTTACTAACAAAAAGAGGTTTAACCAAGATATTCACAAAGAGATTCCAAGTTAGCAGAAGAATTAAAGACAACTAAATGTGAAATCAAAGGTTTATGTAAACAGTTAATTGATAAGAATAAAGAATATGACTTCATGAAGCTTGATTTGGATTTAACGGAGGTGAGAGGGATTTAATGGAGGTGAGAGGGATTTAATGGAGCTGCAGAGTCAAAAGAGCAAATCAGAGAAAAAAAATGGAAACCGCAAACGTGCATGGATGCAGAATCAGTTTGCCTAGGAGCTTTTAAGACCTTCAACTCCAATTTTCTTGGTCTAAATTTGTTTGGAATGAATGTTGAAGATTATTGTTGGTTCCATAGTATCAATCCTGAAATTAGGGATCATTTTTTTCTTAATTTCAAATACTGTGAAAAGGTTATGCATCGGCTTGGGCAGCCTAGCTGAAATTTTTGGAATGGTCCATATTGATAAGTTGGCTCTCATCTTGATCTGGTCATGCATCCCCAACGCTCAAGTAACTGGCCATGCAATCAACAATCTTACATAACAGCATCTCTATATATCCGAAAGCTTTGTTCCGTCAGATAAATAGAATATTTGTGCTACATTTTCCTCTCAACGATACCCCAAAGGCTGTTGTGGGCTGCTGTCCAGCTGTTCACCTACTCATAGATCCAAACTCAATTATATGTTGCTCTTCTTATCTTCATCCTGCTCTCAATGCCTTTATAATAATTGTATCCAAACTCCAATTCTTTTAGGTAATATATATATTCACTATGAGACGACAAAATATTGAGGAGAAAACAATTTAAATGAGACTGTCTAAATGTTGAAGCATTTTGTTGTGTTACTGATTCTCTTAATAATGATGTAAGAAAAATTGCAGTGGTGTACATAAATTTGTATAACTATATATATATATATATATATATATATATATATATATTTTTAGACATTGTCACATTTGATGTTGAAAAGTGCACCGATACTTAAAACAATACCTTAATTGTTAGAAAGAACTTAACATATGAATGTTTTTTATCAAAAAAGACGTAAAAATATATTGATTCTTAAAGTACATAGAAATATGCAAAATCTTTCATTACATTTCATTAGCCTTATTGTTTTTTTCCACCGACTTGAGAAAAAATTGTTCAATAATTCAGAACTCTTAAAAAATATGTGTATTTGCTATTACACACTTTAATATATGAATACATGGATTCAACGACTGACCAACACCATTAAGAAGAGTTTACTGGCATCATATGTTGTAACCATTTATTTATGTTTTATTTACATCTCCATGGTAGCTAAAAGAAGATCAGTTTTATCTAAACATGATGATTCGTAATATTTTGGACGTGTTGGAGGTGAAATTTTTAGATTAGTCTTAACATTTTTTCAGGAAACATATAAAATCTCATCAAGAAACCAAAAGAGTCGCGATAATCAATTAAACTTGCAAAAATAATGTAAAGTTTTATAACAGTGGCGACGATGTGGAAATTTCAATAAGACAATCATATTTGCGGGATTTTTTCAAAGTCTTCGCTTTGAAACAAAGCATAATACATAAAGATTCAAAAGGATGTTTTGCAGCATGGTTGCTAAGTTTTAGGAAATGAAAATGCACCTATAAGTGAAACAAAATATGCCAATGAAGGTGATGGTTAGATGGTTGTCGTTGATCCTAAAATTCTAATACAATCAAATGGAAATAATATGCAAGACATATTTCAAGCCATAAAGACATATGACATTTATCAAAAGTACATATGCAAGCATTACAAAGACATAAATCATAACTCTATATTAAAAATGATACATCAATTTCAATAATATTCAAATCTTCATTCAATATTAAATTTTAATTTTCTAAAAGTATAAAAAAATATATATGATTAAGATAAGCCCAAATAAAATACTATACAATACTCAAGGTACATATAAAATTGAATAAATACAAAATATATATCAAAGAAATCATTAAAAATAGACCCGTGCGTAGCGCGGGTAAAAGACCTAGTCTATCTTATTATATAAACTTGGGTTACACTCACCAGAAGCCAACACATGTCAAAATTCTAATTCACAAGATATTGACATGTGTCCCAAATCATTTAAATCTTGACACGTGTCAAATTATAAAAACATATATAAAAAACAACTTTAACGAAAATATGAAATTCAGTAATTGTTAATATATCAAATTATCAATTAAGATTCATAAATCCCAACAAAAAAAAATGGAAAAAGTGAATTTTTTGAAAAGAGAAAAAAGGAATCACAAAAATGTTAAATGATCTAATCAATAACTAAATTTAAAAATACATTTAAAAATGTAGTTTTTTTTAAAGAAAACAGAAAAAAGGAAATCACAAAATTGTTAATTTAACTAATCAATAACTAAAATTATGAAATATATTTAAAACAAATACCAAAACGAAAAATTTACCTAAATTTAGTTTATTTGAAATGTTAGTTTTCCAATAACTAAAAAGGAAATCACAAAATTTTTAATTTAACTAATCAATAACTAAAATTAAGAAATATATTTTTTAAAAATACCAAAACGAAAATTTTAACCGAAATTTATTTTATTTGAAATGTTAGTTTTTCAAGTTTCATGGTTTTCTACTAAATTACTAATACTGTTGTTATTTCTTTTAATTATATGGATATTTGTATGATATAATGCATATTATTTTGATATAAAAGTTGACTTCAATTAATTTATATAGAGTATACATGAGCTTAGAGTAAGATTTTAATATGATTAAAATTTGAGTTAAATTGTAGAAAACAATCAAGTGTGTATGAAGGAAAACTGATTTAACAAAGAGTTAATAACCTAGACCTTTCAGATATTTTGGCTAATTTTAAGTATTTGAAATATTTGATATAAAAATAATTAATATTTTCAACTTTATAATTGTTGGGTAATTGAGTTATATCAAGTCTAAATATTATTATTATTTTGGGTATATAAGTGTATTTCGAGTATTTTAGGTATTCATTAAGTTCTCCGTTCGGTTCAATCCAGTTCATGTTTGGTCTTTCGGATATAGGAGTCTATGATCTATTTGAATTTTTTTGGGTTAGGACCCTTTTTCGAATTTGATTTGGTTTACTTTTTTTGGGTTTCTCATATTTTGTCCATGCTATCAAACAAACAAAAAAACAACAACAAGTGGGAACTAAAATATTTTAGACATTATATAGATTTTTAATATTTTATAAGAAAATTTTAATATAAAAATTAATTATTTATTCATGTAGAAGACAAAAAATTTGTAAACAACTATTTTCTCTAACAGAACATAATTTAATTTATTTATATTTATTTTAAAATTTTAAACCCGCTCATCGGGCGGGACCTAATATAGTACTATATAAAAGTTGAAGCCATAGTGCTCTTAGACCATCCACATACGATTTAGAAAACTTGATACTATTGGTCCAAATCAATAAATATATTACATGTCAGCATATATATTAACAATATCTAATTTTGTTAAACATATGAATTATTAAATTGTAATATTACCTAAAATAATGTAAAAACATAAATGTATATACTAAATTACCTTACTAAAATTAAAATGGAAATCTTCTAAAAGTTGAAGATATAGTGCTTTGAGGCCGTCCACATAGGATTTTAAAAAACCTGATATGATTGGTCCATGTCAAAAATATAACATGTCAGCCATATATAAATTAACAAGATCTAATTTTGTTAAACTTAAGTATTATTAAATTGTAATATTACCTAACCTAATGTAAAAATGTAAATCTATATACTAAATCACCTTATTAAATCTAAAAAGGAAAAATTCTTAAAACTAATGTTGATAATAATCAATACATGTTTAGTGTGTGTATATATGTATTTTTGTTTTGTGTGTGTGTATAATATTGAAGCTATAAGTTTCTGAGACCATCCACATATGATTTTAAAAACTTGATATATTGTATCACGTTAGTTTTTAACATAAATTTTGACGATAACCTGCCAAAAACCTAAAAATAAAAAGTTGAAAGCTACCAAATTAGCAAATAAATATATTAGATTTACATAAAAGAATGAGTTTAGTATATAAGGAAAATATGCCTTAATTTCTTATTAATGAATCATTTTAAAAATATATTTCTTACAAATTAATTTTCAAAAAAGCATAGATATATATTTTTGTTAAAAAAATTTACATGAATATTTTAAGTGTAAATAATTTTCATGATTCATTTGCCTTCTCAATAAAGTTTAAATTTTTCTGAAGCATAAAAGTTTAATATGAGAAATTAATTTCCAAATTTTAGGGTTTAGGACTTGGGGTATATGGTTTAGGGTTTGGAGTTTGGAGTTTAATATAATACTATATAAAAGTTGAAGTTATAGTGTTTTTAAGATGGTTGTTGTTAAAATGTAAAGATTTAGGGGGGCATATTGAATATGTGATTTGGAATGATAATTTTGTTTATAACAATTCTCTCTTATTGAATTGGTGATTTTATAAAATGCACTCAAATTATATCTTATTGAATATAGCATTTGTTAAAATGGTTCCAAATCTGAGCTTATTCAATTGATCATGAAAAAAATGAGATTTCACCATTAAAATATAAAAATAAAAATTTGAGATGATTTGATAAGAAATTTATAACTAAAATAATTGGGTAAAGAATCACACCTCAGCTGGTGGTATTTGATAGTATCGTGCATTGATAAAGATTATTTGATATAATCCCTTTTTTGAATAAAAATTGAGCATATAATGATGGTGATCCTTGATTATATCGATTATAGGGATATGATGATCCTTAATTATATCGATTATATCTCTGTCAATAACTTGGAAATATTCTCTTTTCAAAACATAAAGATCTGAACCCCTTGTATAAAAATCATTAGTTCTCTTGTATGAAACTTACGTTGGCAAGAGGAGAGGATTTTATGTTGGCAAGATGAGAGGATTGGAGGACACCTGTACATCTGAAGTGAAGAAAAAAGGTAAGATACGATGCCTTTGATATCTTTGACTTTTGCATATATATTTATTTTGTTTCCACATAATCATCAAGGTTTTGTGATCGAACTTGTTCTCGTTTCCAGTTAAAATGTTGAGTTTGTTGTTCTTATTTTTCTCTGGAGTTCTATATGGTTGTTTTACATTATTTAACTGTATGGCTAGCTATATCTCACGCTATAATGGAGGATTCACAAGAAGAAAAACCTTAGTTTTTGAAGTTGTTCGAACAAAAAAGAGAATCTTTTCACTTTGTGCCTATTAAAATTACAAAAGGATTTTGTTAGAAAGCAGATTCAAAAATTTTCTTCCGTATTGTTAAACTATGTATTAAAATATGAGATTTTAGAGACCCGATGTTGTTAGTCCATTTCATAATTTAATATAAGTTCTCACGATAATATGCCAAAAACTTACAATTTTTTTAGAAAAATTGATAACTGCTAGAATCTTAAAAAACAAATCCATCGCCAAAATAAGCAACAAATTATAAATGATCACAACATATGACACCAGTAAACTCTTCTGAATAATGTTGGGGCAGTCGTGGAACTCATGTATTACTCCTATGTTAAAGTGAGTAAAAGCAAAAACAACTACTCTTTATAATTTTTGAACTACTAAACCATTTTTCCTAAGTTGTTACCAATGAGAGTAAGGGCAATGAAAAGTTATAGAAGAGTTTGCATATTGGTAAGGGAAAACCAATGTCATGAGCATGTCAAACATTATACAGTCTAAGTAGCAGCTAAACTAGCATAAAAACTAGTTTGATTTAAATATCGCAATGGTCATTTACAAATAAAATCTTAAGATGAACAAATGCTGTTTAAGAAAAAGATCATCACCGAGAAAAGAACTAATAAATTATATTATGTACATGTCTATTTGTTGTTGAAAAATGGAAAAAATAAGAAACTAAAAAATAAGAAAAGTTTGAAACAAAAAAAAAACTTAAAATATTTATCTTACTCGCTTTTTTGTAAACTTTAGGAACCAAGCTAACAACATAATTACATAAATGAAGAGAAAATCTTACATAGATAAATCAATTTAAAGTTCAAAATAAAAATAAAAAATACTAAAAAAAACTAAAAATTAAAATTATATGTATATATTTTAAATTTTAAAAGAAAAGAAAAACGAAAGTAAACTAAAAATATATCAAAAGAAAAATCCTATTAAAAAAATATAACATGATAGAAGTATATTGAATGCATAAAATATCATATACATACTTCCAATAATAATAATTATCATCTCTTATAAAGAAAAATAATATTTTGATAAATATAATAAATCACATATGATTTTTACAAAAAAATATTAATATACTCAAGCGTAGGTTTAGGGTTTAGGCCTAAACTAGGAATACAGGTGGCATTCATATTGATAAAAAAATAAAAATAGGATTTAGAGTTTCGGTACATACACTTCTTACAAAATTTAATATGATAAAACATAATAACAATAATGTTGATGGTTTAATTTATAGAATAATTAAATAATGTTAATCTTCCTGCAAGTCTAGCTGGTACATGAACTTAATTTTTTGGTTTAACATGCTCATCACCTTAATATTTCCTTGCTGGTATGACCTTGAATTTCCCTTGCTGATATGCAAAATATTCCATGCCTTTTCATTATCCTTATTCTTTTTGCCACCAAGTTGGGAAAAATGGTTCAATAGTTCGTAAATCTTAAAGATCAGTTATTTTTTTTTATTTTAGTCACTTTAACATAGAAATAAATGAATTTAACGACTGTTCAAGATCATTCAGAAGGATTTACTTGCATCATCTGTTGTAGCCATTTATTTAATAAATGTTTCCATCATCAATGTAGCTGAAAGAAGAGCAGTTGTATATGTACATGATGATTCTTGATATTCTTGAGTTTTTTCTTCTAAACTGTTTAATATGCTCACCTTAATAAGTTTTCACCTTAATAGGTTTCTCAGATTCGTCTTAATTTCCGTTTCAGAAATCAGCTAAATCTCATCGAGAAAGGAAATGAGTTATGAGAATCAATTACACTAGCAAAAATAATGTAACATTTTGTAACAATGGCGACAATGTGGAGATTTCAATAAGACAATCATACTTGTGGAATTTTTGCAAATTTTTTGCTCTGAGAAGAACATAAGACTCACAGAATCATAATGAAGTTTTGTAGCATGGTTGCTAAGTGCTGGAGATGGAAATGAAGCAATAAGTGAAACAAAAGATGTCAATTAATATGGTTGTCAGACGGTGGTTGTTGATCCTAAATTTCTAATGCAATTAAGTGGAAATCATCTGCAAAACATATTTCAAACCATAAAGGCAAATAACATTTTATCAAAAAGTACCCATGCAAGCATTACAAAGACAACAATCCAAACTTTATATTAAAAAAAGATGTTTTAAACAAAAATAATTTTTAAATGTTCATTCTATATTAAATTTAGTTTCCAAAATTATAAATAAAAACATATAAACATATAAACAAAAATAAAATATTATACAATACTCTAGCTACTTATAAAATTGAATAAATACAAAAATATATTATAGGCAAATCAATTAAAGTAGACCCGCGCGTAGCGCGGATAAAAGACCTAATTTATACTATATAAAAGTTGAAGCTATAGTGCTCTTAGACCGTCCACATAGGATTTAAAAAACCCGATATGATTGGTCCATATCATCAAATATATTACACATCAGTATATATATATATATATTAATAATATCTAATTTTGTTAAACTTATGTATTATTAAATTGTAATATTACCTAAAATAATGTAAAAACGTCATCACATCTAAAAAAAAACAAAATCCTTTAAAAAAATGTTAATGTCAGTTTAAGAAAATTTGAGGTTAAAGGAAAGGAAAATTAACAATTCTAACTGACAACAGAAAGGAAAATAGGAAAAATTGAATTTTAATATAATAATATGCCTAAAATCTAGACATTAATAATTTAATCAACTTTGACATTTCCAAAAAAAAAGAAAGAAAAACCTATGCAATATATATATTGACCTAATCTAATATATATATATATATATATATATAGTTGTATTTAAAATAAACTAGAGAAGAATTTTTGAGATGCATCAAATAAACAAGAACTAAGATTTCACGTCATTGTTCGTGAAAGAATATATTGTTGGTTTTTTTTTGCAGTTTGGAAAAGAATAAAATCAAAAGCATATATTACAAGTAGATGTAAATTTTAAATCGTTATCTCTAATAGTTATACAGTTTTAAGATTTCAGTGTGTTTTTAATTGTGAATTCTCTTAGTAGCTTTTACTTTCTTTAAAATGATATATCTAATTAAGAAAGCTGATGGACAAAAAAAAAAGATAAAGATAAGCTAATTGGTTTAATCATCCTCATCTTTTTCTGATTCTTTCAATTTTCTTCCGACCATTTATGTTAATCATATAAATATTTTTATCACATTTTTAACGTAATTTACAGAATCGTTTGTGTTTTAGAAATATGAACTCCACCAAAAATTGTTTGTAATTCAACAACAAGAGTTTGGCACACACGAAGTCTTTACGGAAGTCTCGCAAGGTCACATCTACTCTCAACCTAAGATAAATATTCTTTATAACCCAATTGGTTTGTTGTCATACTAAGTTTGTCACATAATATTTCTGAATCTCCATTTATATAGTATTTATTTTTTCAAAAAGTTACATGATTATTGCAAGTGTATATATCTCACAACTCCTTCGTTTTCTCAATGTGATTTAGTTATTTCCTAAAACAGAAAAGGCTAATTTGAGAAATTAAGTTCCAACAACTTGAATAGATAAACCTAATGTGGTTAGCAAATTAGAAAGTTTAGAAGAGAGAACTCAAGAATATTAAGAATGATTATGTTTGAGTTCAATTGCTCTTCTTTTACAGCTACCATTTTGGATGGTCGTTGAAACTCTTCTTGTTAAAGTGTTTTTGACACCAACATTTCATTATCCTTATTTTGTTTCCTACCGACTTGAGAAAAAATGGTTCAATAGTTCAGAAATCTTAAAGAATATATGTATTTGCTTTTACACACTTTAACATACATGGATTCAACGACTGTCAAACATCAATAAGAAGTGTTATTGACATCATCTGTTGTAACTATTTTTTTTTAATCTCCAGGGTAGCTAAAAGAAGATCAGTTTTATCTAAACATGATGATTCTTAATATTTTGGAGGTGTTGGAGATGAAATTCTCATATTGTCCTAATTTCTGTTTATGGAAACAGATATATCTCATCAAGAAAGCAAAAGAGTCGCGATAATTAATTATGCTTGTAAAAATAATCTAAAGTTTTACAACAGTGACGACAATGTGAAGATTTAAATAAGACAATCATATTTGTGGGATTCTTGCAAAGTCTTCGCTCTGAAACAAAACATAAGACTTAAAGATTCAATATGATGTTTTGCAGCATGATTGCTAAGTGTTAGGAGATGAAAATGCACCTATAATTGAAACAAAATATCCCAATGAAGATGATGATTAGATGGTGGTTGTTGATCCTACATTCCTCATATAATCAAGTGGAAATAATATACAAGACATATTTCAAGTCATAAAGGCAGATGACATTTTACCAAAAAGTTTATATGCAAGCATTACAAAGACAGAAATCATAACTCTATATTAAAAATGATATATCATATTTCAATAATCTTCAAATCTTCATTCTATATTTATTTTTCTAAAAATATAAATAAACATATATATGATAAAAATAAAAATATTATAGATACTCTAGCTACACGTAAAATTGAATAAATACAAAAACATATATCAAACAAATAAATAAAAATAGATCTAGCTACATATAAATATGAATAAATACAAAAATGTATCAAACAAATCAATAAAAATAGACCTGCCCATAGCGCGGGTAAACGACCTAGTAAATAATACAAAAATATGATATTTGTTTCTTTATTCTTTCCCACAGTGATTGAAAAACTTTTTCCCAATCTATGTGTAATTTATCAAAAAGATATTTTGATTAATTAACAATAATTTTTTTGTTGGAAATTTTTTACCTTTAGTAATAAATTTTGAAAGAAGTACATTTTTGCTATTTACCTTTTTTGTTTCCGTTTTAGTTTAGATCATTTTTCATTAAAAATTTTTTGTATCAACGACATCATAAAACATCATCAATTGTGTCGCACTGATATATTTCCTCAATCTAAAATCCAAACCAGATCTTTACATGGGTAAAATATATTTTTTATTTGTCACTATGTTGCCACATGAATTTATTTTTGTTTAAATTTATAATTAAAAATAAATAATAAATTAAAGTCACTGTTTCTATAGTCTTTTTTAATGAAATATATTTTAATTAACAACCAAAGTTCCTACAACCAAATTGTCTATAGCTAAAGTTTTAATACTGAATGTTTCTACAGTCAATAGTAACAGTAGTTACCAGTCTGCATGGTCTATTTACTATGCAGAAACAAAATATTGTTAAAAACTTTAATGGCTGATTTGGAGCTAAAACCATCTCCATCGGAGAGTTCTTATAGAATGTGATGAGAATTTATGATTGGAAGGATTTAATATTTACTCTCATAAGAATAATGATTGGGGTTACATAAGTTTATATACTACAGAGATTTCCTAAACTAATGATTACAATATATCTAAATATTTTTATATCATAATTACATAATATTGACATTAATATTGTGTATCTTCTAGATCCTTCTATATGCCCCTCAAGATCAAGGTGGTGATGAAGATGTAACGGAATCAACGGTTTGAGATTGATCATTAATGTTGAGTGGTGTAACGTAGAGCCATGAAGGTTGAAAAAATGATACAGATCTGATGTGGTGAACATGTGGACTCAGTTATCAAATCTGTGGTTGTGGCAGCGAGTTGGTGAAAAGAATGTGGAGGTCAAGGCTATTGAAGGTAATGAACTCTCTCGAGAAAGAAGAATTTTTTTTTTCTTTTGAAACAAAAATTAGTTAAAAGAAATGAAAAATTTATATCTTGGAAAACCTCAAAATCTTTGAAACGAATTTTTTTTTTTAAATAAAAAATGTAAACAACAAAAGAAAGATTTGGAAGCACGTAGAGTGTTCTTTCTTTTTCTTTTCTTTTTTATTTTTCAAAAATCGATATAGAAACTTATAGCTTTAGATTCAGAGGCATAATATATATGCTTGAATTGAAGAAGCACATGGCTTAGATTCAGAGGTCTATGATAGACTTGAATAACAGGAAGCTTGATGGCTTGGATTCAGAGGTTCATGATGAACTTGAATTGCGAAAGCACTTGGCTTAACAGAAAAATAAAAAAAGCTTAACGGCTTAAAGAAAAATCAAAAATAAGAAAATTTTTGATTGCTAAATCAAAACTTTGTAGCGAACTCGCTCTGATACCATATAGAATGTGATTAGAGTTTATGATTGGAAGGATTTAATATTTACTCTCATAAGAATGTTTATATATTACAGAGATTTTCTAAACTAAATGATTACAATATATCTAGATATTCTTATATCATAATTACATAATATTGACATTAATATTGTCTAGCTTCTAGATCCTTCCATAGTTCTCACACAAGTTATAACAATTAAATAGAAAAAAATGAGAGAGAGTGAACCGTATCTCATTTAAAAGATTTAAGAGACTCAGAGATATCTTTAAGAAACTCATCTTGCCAGGTGTTCTAATTATATTGGTGTAGTTCAATTAATTATTTCAAATTTAACTAAATATTAAAATCATAATATAAAAAATAGTATTTTTATTCATCAGCCACCTTTTTTTAGATCATCACCCACCTTTTTTTAGATCATCACCGATGACGATGCTCTAATTTAGAGTGGAAAAGCTGTTTTTGTTTTTTAAGAGTTTGTACCAAATTTATTATGATATTTTTCTTTATATACTGGAAGCTCCCAAAGCAAGACACATTGGTCCAAATTTTATTAAGTGTGTCCCATTTTTTTGTTACAAATTATTTATTTATGAATGTTTTCTACTACAATTTTATTAGTAATAAAGTGTATTTATGAGTTTAAGTCATTACTTTGATTTATATATAGTATAATAAATTTTATTTATATGACACGTTTGTTACAATCAGACTTAATATATCTTGCATTGAATGTTAAATTTAATCAACTCAAAAATACATTTTTACAACTGGCTCTGTGTAATTTCAATATTTTTGTTGTATATAAAAAGGGTTAACTAGAGAAAATACCACAAGATCCGTTTCTTTTTGAAATTATATGTCATCATGAAAATATCCGTCAAAACATGTCATTTATTGGATATCGAAAGACCCATTCCCTTCAAATGTAAATAGCAATAGTCACACACGTTTTGTCCATCGTAGCAGAATGTTGTCCAACTCGAACAAAAGTGTGTTTGTTTGGTTGACATTCTTGTCCATCAATATTGAATTACATATTTGATCTTGTTTCTATGCTTTTATTTTTGTAAAAGAAATTGGTTTGTATGAACATTTAATCTTGGTTTTTAATGTATATTTAACCACACATTTAGTTTTTATATGTACAATTGATTTTGCCTAATGTCTTATCTCGCGGTGGACAACTCGGATTGTTTGTCCATATTATCAAATCTGGTGGACAAGAACTCTGCACATAAAACATTGCCATAATATAATCTCGTGGGCAAAAACTGCATGGTAATGATATTAAGGTCTTTCTCTTTATGACACTTCCATAAGAAAATAACATTTTTTGAAGGCACATCCACCTAGTGGCATATAATTTTTAAAAAATTGAATCATGTGGCATTTTCTCTAATTAACCTTATAAAAATGAGAAAATTTTCGGATTGGGACATATTTTTGAAAGTAATTGTGAAAGTGGGCCAATCACTATTTATAATTGGGAGAATATAAAAAGAGGCACTATTCACGGGTTTTGGGGTTATGTTGATGCTCTCCTATATAAGTCAGAATTACGAAACTGCTAAGACTAAATTTAAATAACTCAAGTTTGTATGAAAATTACCCTCACTGTCACTCCTTCCCAATTTATTCAGATATGGAAAATGATGTTATGTGTCTAAAAAGGAAAAAAAAAAAATTCTCTTTCCAACAACTTTTATTCCCCCAAAAATCTTATAACTTTTTTTTTATAAGTTTTTCATTAAAAAAAATTAATGCAACCAAATATTAATTCTTAATATTTGTTTGTGAATCTAGGAAGTTCAATTTTGTATATTTTACGGATTGTTAAGTTTAATTTTATTTTATCACAAAATCTCGTACACCACTGTATCTCGTACACCGTTATATCATATACATCTCGAACACTAACATATTATGTACACCACTATGTCATTACATCTCTTAAAGAGAACAATAAATAGAAGAAAAAAAATGACAAAGAGCTAAGAGATGTATAAAAGTACGAGAACATAATATGGTGGACAGTAGTCTTATTTGAAATTTCTAAATATCTTTCTCAAACTTACTTGTTTTACATATTAGTTGAATTAACACAAGTAACTAACATGTATTTTCCACAACATCCACAAGCTCCAGTAATGTACTCCATGTCGGAAGTATGTAAACCAATTATTTAACACTATTGGACAACCAAATATCTTGTATGCCATTGTTTACATAACGTACACCATGTTATATAACAGAACTATGTACACCCATTATTTAACATCATTCGACAACCAAATATCCTTATACATCTTTTTTTACATAACGTACACCATATTACATAACATAAGTACATACATCACGTTACATAACATAAGTCTGTAAGCTCATAATTTAACACCTTCACACGGTCAAATATCCTTCTCCAACCGACTTGGTTTTTTTTTCATGTCACTCAATATATCAATATATCTTATTATATAAAGGAGAATGATTCAAAGTTAGTAACTCATATGATCGTGACACGTGTCAATTTAAACGATCAGATTTTAACACGTGTTTAATTAAATAAAACCATAGATTATCAGGAAAATTAAATTAAGGAAATTCAAAGACGACATACAACCCTAAAAGAAAATTAATATAATTTAATAAAAATAAGTAAAATTTCATTTTATTATTGTAAATTTTCATTTTATTATTGTAAAATTTCATTTTATTATTAGTAAAAGGAAATTCAATAACCAATAGATCTATCATGATAACATTATAAATAACAGGATGATGATACGTGCCGGTTGATCGACTAGGTTCTGATATGTATAAAACAAATTGTGTTATTATCCTTGTTTAATAAAAAAATACAAAAAGAAATAGATGATAAAATAGGTGTTTTTCCCTAATATATATGTAAAGTCTTATTGTTTACTTTTCAATCAAATTTGAACTTTTCTTTCTAATATATATTTTTCACAAACTTATAATTAATTAAACCTAGAAAAATTGATTGAATATAATCAAACTGAATTATAATTGATTGAGTTAGAGAAGGATCCTCAACGTCAATCTTAGTGAGCTAAATACGTAAACCAGTGGCAACAAAAATGCCAAGAGCTGATCTCATGTATGAAATGTTAAGAGTACTTAAATGAGATTTAAGTTAAACACTAAACAATTATGTGTGGTTCTTTGACACAATTTTCATATAACAGACGCAAAATAACAAAATGATTCGAAAATTGCATAGTATTTTAGGTTTAGGAAAACTTTAGAGAAGAAAATATAAAAGAATAGAGGACAAAGAGTGCAAAAATAATTTCTTCCAAATGGAGGACATCATAATTGATCTCTCCCAAAGACAGACGATCGAAACAAGAGTCATAGATCCAGTTTGAGAGAGTTGATTACATCATAACCATTTCTCATGTACAAATATGGATCCGAAGGAGTGAGAAATATATGATGGAGTTTATATTGTAAATTGAAAATGGTGTGGTGGGTAAGAATCAACTGACAGAGAATGAAAAAAACCGTGAAAATCAATCATTTTCAGTATATAGATCAAGGCATGCATATATATATATATATATTAAGATACGTCACTTATAAAAAAATTTAATTTAATATTTCTTAAATTAAATTTATTTTAATATTTAAAAACCCGTCCATCGGACGGGTCCTAATCTAGTATATATATACAATTACATGTGAATTAATTTGCTGACTGGGATATTTTCTTATAAAGAGATTGGAAAAATGTGAAAAATATTTGGTTGTGGAAAAGTGTTAAATTATTGGTGTACATACTTATGTTATAAATATCATGTACATTATGTAAAACAAGAGGTGTACAAGGATAGATGGGCTACAAATTGCGCAAGCCCAAAACAATATACTGTATGTTTTCCGACAATATACTGCCCCAGAAACTAAATGAATGTCTTTGTTGAAACACACTTTCTGAAAGAGAGTCACATTGTGGGACGAAAGGCTCTTATACCCTATGGGTCATTTTGCCTTCGAAGAGAGAATCTTAATATATAAAGCTTAGTTGCACTCACAAGAAGTCGACATGTGTCAAAATTATATGTCACAAGATCATGACACATGTTCGTTGACTGATTAGATTATGATACATGTAAAATTTTATTTTTCTAACCAAAAAAATAAAATAAATTAAATAGATAATTTACATTCCATTTTTTAGAGTCTAACACATGTTAAAAAAAAATATTATTGTTGTTTTCCTTAATCAAAAGGGAAAGAAATATTAAATAGTAAATTTGATTCTTTTACTTTCCATTTTATAGATGTTAAATCCTATTATTTTACAAAAGAGATTTTTATATTATTTAAGATCCAAAAAAACTTGTTTAAACACTTCTAAATATTTAAACAAAACTAATTTATTATTCTAATTTGATAAGTGTTAAATAAATTTTAAAGTACGGTGATTGGATTAACTAACATATAAAATGATAAAAAAAAGTATTTAATAGCATGGATAAAATGCTATTAAACACAAGATTATTTTTCTAATAAGTTTATCATCCTAAAATAATAAAAAATTAATTATTTGCATAAAATTAAAAAATTTACCAAATCACAACACCTCTATTGGATATGAAAATTGAAGTTTTTTTTATAGAAGAGAAATAGTGTGTAAATGATCTTTTCCTAAGGAATGCATTGAGAATTGTTCTCTCCAAAAGGAATAAGTAAAAAAGAAGTGGAGATCTACTCAGAGAGACTTGCTTCCCATATACTAATTTGGATCCAGAGGAGAGGAAATGTGTTGAGACTTTTGCTGCCGTTGAAGATGGTGGTGGAATGACTGAGATAGATGATATTTTTTTTAAACACCAATAGACTAGGAATCATGAAGGTGCAAGAAGGAAAATATATTTGGTTAGAAATCGATATAAGATCTCAACCATAAGATTTCAGTGGGAAAACGAAGATCTTGCTAGAAGAATATCTCGCTTAGATATGTGTGAGAGTATAGTCGCCGGTTAAAAGATTCGTTTTTCCAAATATTCCAGTAGGCATTCGGGTTTCGTTCATATATTTTGGGTTTTTGGGTTTTTGGGTATATATATATAATTTTGGTTAGATTTGGTTAAACTTTCATAAATATAAGAATTTTCAGATATTTTGTATCTTTTTAGATATTCTTGTTATTCGTTATAAAATTAATATATATTTTAAGGTTTATAATTGTTGGTGGTAATTGTGTTATATCAAATCTAACTATCATTAAAAAAATTTGGGTATATAATTGTATTTCAAGTATTTAAAATATTGTCATTAACATCAAATATTTAATTTAATTACTTCAATTTAATATAATTTATATTTTACAAACCCGTCAATCGGTGGGTCCTATGTTACAAAAGAAACTGTATTAGAAAAACAGTGGGGCCAGATTTATATCTCTAATTATAAATAGTGTTTTGCCCAATATCAGAATTACTGTTACGACATGTATATATCTTGGCTTTAGTGCCTTAACATGTAATGGAATTGGCCTTAGACTTGGGGAACAAGCTTATGATTAGGGTTAGCCTATGAGTTGTATACATGTTTTGTATTGTATGCTTAATAAGATCATCAGAAATTCTCCAATTCCTTTTCTTTGTTCATGGTATCAGAGCCTCAAGATCAATGAGTGTTGAAATCAAAGGAGAAGATAATACTGAAAAGAAAAAGATGGTCACACGGAGTTATCAATTGTCAGCCAACGAGAATCCCGGAGGTGTAACTGCACAGGTGCAATTCACTAGAGACAACTTTGATGAATGGGCCCAGCCAATGAGAACTGCGCTTCGCGTGAAGAAGAAATGTGGATTCATCGATAGATCCAATGTGAAACCGATGGAAGATGATCCAAACTATGAAGATTAGGTGTCAGCAAGTTCGGTGGTGACACTCTGGATTTTGAAAACAATCTAACCTAAGGTGAAGAACCTTGGGAAACAAAGAAGATCCACATGATTTATGGACAGATATCAAGGACCGATTCTCAGAGGGAAACAGTCCGCATATACAAGAGATCAAAGATGGAGCTTGTGAGTTGTCAGCAAGAAGGGTTGTCCATAATTGATTATTATGGAAAACTGCAGATCCTTTGGGAAGATTTGATGAACTATGACCAAACACCAACATGCAAGTGTGGGAAATGTACTTACAATATTGGAGCACATCTCGAGAAGAAAAAGGAAGAAGACAAGATCCATCAATTCTTGTTAGGACTTGATGAAGCAATTTTTGGTGCTGTCCGAACTTCTATTGTGACCACTGATCCATTGCCATCGATGAATCAAGTGTATTCCAAGATAAATTCATTGGGCTGATACCTGTTACCAAGTGATAGGTTTTCCTGAGTGGTGGGAAGAAAGGCCGCGCCAAAGAGGTCGCGGAGGTGTCAGAGGAGGATGTGGTCATGGTGGTTTTGCGAGAGCCAATGCGGTAACAGTCTATGGTGATGCTAATGAACTAAGCCAAGAGGCGGAAAGAAGTGGCTATGTGGGCTTGTCGAATGAGGAATGGTCAAAGCTCATTAAGATGCTTGAAGATCATAAACCAGCTCCTTCAACACGTCTAAATGGTAAGATTGATTCTTTAAACTGGGTTCTTGATTCAGGTGCAACAAATCACATGACTTTTTCAAGGGAGTTTCTTACAGAACTGAAATATATGTTGTCTTGTTCTGTTGGTTTGCCAAATGGGAAGCAAACCGCTTCAAAGGAAAAGTGTATTGTGGTATTTGATGGTGATTTTAGTCTTAAGAATGATCTTGTTCCATATTTGCGATGCAATCTCATAACATCGTATTTTGACCCCTTTTTACTATGATTTTTATATTGTTTTAAGAAGAGTTTGGTATGTTTCAACGCTAAATAGGCTATTATCGAGTATTGTTAGTGTCAAAGAGGTTTTATAGGTTTTAGGGAGGACTAATAGAATAACCCATAAAAATGTGTTAAATACTAGAAAAACTCACATTTGTTTTTAATTACTAGATTATCTTTTGATATTTTTAAATCACAAAAGTACCCCTCGGAAGATTTGTAAGCAAAAATTCAGTTACAAAAATGTCATTAATAATTAATATGCACGTAATTAATAATTACAAAATGCCACTCCGTTATAGTGACTGCAACTTTGTTTTTTTAACATGACTGTTTTCTTTGACTGCAGCTTTGTTTCTGAAAAATTAGTGATGACAGCTTTGTTATAGTGACTGCAGCTTTGTTTCCATCTTACAAGACTTTGTTCTTTGACTGCAGCTTTATTTCTGAAAATTAGTAACTGCAGCTTTGTTACTATCCTACATGATTTTTTCTTTGACTGCAACTTTGTTTCTGAAAATTAGTGATGGCAGTTTTGTTTTAGTGACTGCAGTTTTATTTTCATCCTGCATGATTGTTTTTTTTTTACTGCAGCATTGTTTCTGATAATTAGTGATTGCAACTTTGTTATAGTGACAACATCTTTGTTTCCACCCTACATAATTGTTTTCTTTGACTGCAGCTTTGTTTGAAATAATTAGTGATGACAGTTTTGTTATAGTGATTGCAGCTTTGTATCCACCCCAAAAGATTGTTTCTTTGACTGCAGCTTTATTTCTAGAAATTAGTGATGACAATTTTGTTATAGTGACTGCAGCTTTGTTTCCATCTTACAGGATTTTTTTCTTCGACTGCAACTTTGTTTGAAATAATTAGTGATGGCAGCTTTGTTATAGTGATTGCAGCTTTGTTTCATCCTACATGATTGTTTTCTTTGACTGTAGCTTTGTTTCTGAAAATTAGTGATGGCAGCTTTGTTATAGTGATTGTAGCTTTGTTTCCATCCTACATGATTGTTTTTTTTGACTTCAGCTTTGTTTGAAATAATTAGTGATGGCAGCTTTGTTATAGTAACTGCATCTTTGTTTCCATCTTACATGATTGTTTTCTTTGACTGCAGCTTTGTTTGAAATAATTAGTGATGGCAACTTTGTTATAGTGACTGCAACTTTGTTTTCATCCTATATGATTATTTTCTTTGACTGCAGTTTTGTTTCTGAAAATTAGTGATGACAGCTTTGTTATAGTGACAACATCTTTTTTCCATCCTACAGGATTTTTTTTCTTTGACTACAGCTTTGTTTCTTAAAATTAGTGATGACAGTTTTGTTATAGTAACTGCAGCTTTGTTTCCATCCTAAATTACTGCTTTCTTTGACTGCAGGTTTCTTTGAAATAATTAGTAATGTCAGCTTTGTTATAGTGATGGCAGCTTTGGTTCCACCTTACATGATTGTTTTCTTTGACTGCAGGTTTGTTTGAAATAATTAATGGTGGCAGCTTTGTTATATTGATGACAATTTTGTCTCCACCCTACAAGATTATTTTCTTTGACTGCAAATTTGTTTGTGAAAATTAGTGATTGCAGCTTTGTTATAGTGATTACAGATTTGTTTGAGTTAAATAGTGATTGCATGATGTTTTTATTACTGCAGGTTTAGTGAACTTACTATGTTGTCGCAGCTTTATTTATATTTTGGTGGAAGGGTTGTTTTTGGTGTTACTGCAGTTTTATTATAAAATTAAATCGTGACCATACGATTTATGGCTTTACCTAAACATTTTAAATTTACAAAAAAAGAAAAAATATTTTTAATTATTTTGTATATTTTTGAATAGATTTTTTAATTATTTTATATTATTTGTAAAATATTTTTGAATTATTTTAAATTATGTTAATAATTTAGTTATTTTACGTTTTATTTTGAATAACATATAAAAAATATGTGTTTCTTTTTTTAGGTTTGTAAGATATTTTTGAATTATGTTAGATTTTAGAAAGTTTTTTATTTTCTTTCCTTATGCTTTTTTCAATTTTTCATTTAAAAAAGTTCTTTTTCTTTTTCCTTTATATATATTTTCAATTTTTTCATTTTAATTTTTTAATTTTTTCACTTTTTTAATTTTTTAATTTTTAAAATTTTAAAATTTTGGTTTTTATAAAAATATAACACATTTTATAATTATTTATTTTATAAGATATATTCTTTATATTATTTATCTTTTTAATTCTTTTTTAAAAAATATTTCGTAACTAACTTAAAAAAAATATTAATGGCATTTTTGTTATTTTGTTACAAAAATAGGTTTGATAGTTTTTTTCCTTTTTCTCTACTCACCCTTTTTACAAGAGAGTTATTCTAGTAATTTCATATAAAATATGTGTTATTCTATGCAATTCTCACTAGGTTTTATGGGAAAAAGGATGCAAAAAGAGCAAAAACCCGTTTTAAGACAACTTCGGAGACATTTGAAAACTTTTCCATGAACCAAATTTGTAGTTCTTTATATGATTAGAAAGTTGTATGAGTCAAGCTTCACCTGGACTAGAATTAAGGCAATACATCCAGCCGTTAACAAGATACACCCCGAAGAGTGAAGACATGTCTACCTCGGTCTCAAGACCCGTGAACGAGGTCCTGCCTTCTGTTGACTCCGGCCAATCATCCCGTGACCAAGGCCAGCCTCCCTCACCGCCGAAGATGTCAAGCCCATGACTAGGCTCAGCCCATTGCCTCCACATTCCTCAAGATGACGAGTTTACCCTTCCTAAACCTTAGAAGCCGATCTCTTGTGCCCCAAGATCTATATATACTAAGCCTAATACATTAGGGTTTGGTGTGACTAAAAATGTGCTTCATTGTTACTTCATTGCTGCTTCAAGACTACCACCAGGTACCCTAGGAGACGACCAGTGAAGCCGCACCAAGCTTATCTAGTTCATGAAGCCTTTGAAGATCACCACATATATTTCTATTTCATCTTTCATTATATTGTTCTAAAGGAGAAGTCCTAACAACTTCGTATTCAGATCCAAAGAAGTAATCTCTAAACATTTACGTTTTTATTTATGAGATATATGTTTTATTCATTCATTGCTTTAATGTTTCCATTGAGCATGACCGAGTAAACCACTTGTTGGGTTTAAAGGGCTAGTCAAAGGGGTGATGTGATCAAAATTGTTCAAGTGGTGATTTCATTGTCTTGCATATTCGTCTATACTGTTCTTTCGGTCTTATATCATTCTTAATGCATATAGTTAGAGTTATGAACTAGCTATTGATCATAGGCATCTAAGTAACTCGATCTGTTTGCCTAAGTTGTTTGAACCTAGATTTGCTGAGTATCATGTCATAACAAGCACATACCACTTAGTTATGGAGTTTTATGGACTAGGATTGAACTTCATTTTAATGCTTTTGAAACTTGTGTTATTGCCTGCGAAAGCTGAGTAATAGGACATGTGGATTACAGCCGGTTTTCTTTGTGATAATAAGTTAACTGAACTTTCGTGTTTCATAGTCCGAGTACTTAGGAGTAGACATGCATTGCACTGAATTATCTTGAATTTATTGGTCACAGAACCCCTGAGATCCCTTGAACACCCAACATTCATCTCATATTATTTTACAATCGTTTTCCATTTCATTTACTTGGTTACGTGACATAACAAAACCCAAAACCCTTTTATTGATTGGTCCTAGCCTACTTGTTCCTCTTTGTTTGCATCACATCCTCTGTCTCTGTGAGATCGATATACTTTAAGTACTACAATTGATTGATGTGTACTTGCAGTTAATCGGTTGTATGTCCACTAAGGAAAAGTTTCTTGTGAGAAAAATATACACCATATCACAATCTTAGATCAGTTTCACAGTTAATTACCGAATTCAGATATGGTTATGCAGATAACTAATAAGGGGTGTGTTATTCTGGACCGTTTAACGAGGAATCTGGCTGGCGCGGGTGAGCTGAGAGACGGACTATATTTCTTTCGTAGGATGACTTCATTTTATGCTTTGAAGTTGAATAAGGAAGGAGCTGATGAAGTGTGGCATCAGAGGCTTGGAGATCCATCTAATAGTGTTTTTGATTTACTTCAGTCTGTTGGTCATAGATAAAAGGATTTTTTTACTTGTGATGTATGTGCATGTGCTAAACAATGTCGTGAAAGCTTTCACTCTGGTGCTAATAAAAACTGAGGCAATTTTCGGTTTAATTCACTGTGATTTATGGGGTCCCTATCGAACGCATATTCTCTGCAATGCCTATTATTTCTAACTATAATGGATGATTATTCACGTGGAGTTTAGGTGTTTTTGTTACATGATAAGGCGCAAGTTGGCAACACCTTACTGAATTACCTAGCATTGAGTTCTCGACAATTTAACAAGAAAGTCAAGATGATTAGAAGTTATAATAGAACTGAGTTTACATGTCTTCCGGCTGAGTGGAATGCACAAGAAATTGTTCATCAAACCTCGTGTGTTGGAACCCAAAGCAAAACGGTTGTGTGGAACATAAACATCGACACATTATAAATGTGGCAAGAGCATTATTGTTTCAAGCTTTGTTACCGATTAAGTTTTGGGGAGAATCAATCTTGGCTGCAACATATTTGATTAACCGAACTCCTTCAACGGTTTTCAAAGGGAAAACACCGCACAAGATTTTGTATGGGACCGCACCAGCCTATGATAATTTGAGAATTTTTTGTTGTCTAGCTTTTACTCACAATCAAAGGCGTGATGGAGACAAGTTATGTTCTCGGAGTCGCCGATGCGTATTTTTTAGTTATCCCTTCAAGAAAAAGAGATGGATTTTATGTGATTTGGATAAAGATAAGCTTTTTGTTTTATGTGATGTTATGTTTGTGGGAAATACTTTTCCATTTCACATAAAGGCAGATTCTGGTTTGCCTTTACCTGTGTCGCCCTGAATGAAGCGGTGGATGCACTACCTATTGTGCCAGATACTGGAAGACTGTCTGAGCAATCTATTGTTCATGGCACAGTCGCAGAATGATTTGAATCAAACAGCAAAGAAGATGAGTTAGCAGACTCGTCTGTTGAGTTTCCTTCTGTTTTGACAAAGATAGTTTCGACAAAAGCAGTTTCAACAGAACCAGTAGTGGTCAAACAGACCGCCGTTGAATCAGGCACTGTTCCGACAGACACAATTTTGACAGAACCAGAAACTGTCACATAACCAACTATAGTGGACAGAGGGGTCCTGCACTCGATACCGCAAAAGCTCCTGATCCAGAGGAAGTTCCTGAAGAAATTCTTCAACTTGGTTTTGGTTTTCGAAAGAAACAACAAAATGTGCAACTAAAAGAATATGCATTACACACGGTTTCAGTCAAGGATGGTGATGCTGCTGATTATGATGAAATACTGCAAGTCTTGACTGATGCGAATAAGTGCATTTATCCAATAACAGATTATCTCTGTTCTGTTGATTTTTCTCCTTAACATTGTGTGTTTCTAGCTGCTATAATGAATGGTGTTGAACCTACTACATTTGCTGATGCAGTTTCGTATGAAGTATGGTGACATGTAACGGGAGATGAGATTGGTGCACTGGAAATTAACAAGACATGGGACATGACAGAACTGCCTTCGGAGAAGAAGGCAATTGGTTCTAAATGGGTGTTTAAAATTAAAATAAAGCTGATGGTACGATTGAGCGGTATAAGGCGAGATTTGTGGCTCTTGGTAATAGGCATATTGAAGGGACTGATTATAAAGAGACAATTGCTCTGGTGGTAAAAATGGCAACAATAAAGACATTTTTAGGAGTGGGGTATGCGAGAAATTGGCACATACATCAGATGAATGTTCATAATGCTTTTCTCCACAGTGATCTAGATGACAAATTTTATATGAAACCTCTACCTGGATTTCATACTGATAATCCTAATCTTGTTTGTCTCCTATAAAATGATTGTATGGTTTGAAACAAGCACTAAGATGTTGGTTTACTAAGCTCCGGTCTGCTCTGTTGGGGTATGGATTCCGTCAATCATATAGTGATTATTCTATGTTTTCTTTGCGGAATGAATTGTCTAAGCTGTATGTGCTAGTCTATGTAGATGATCCGGTTATTGGGAGTAATAATTTGAAGCTTCTTGAACATTTTAAGCTATATCTGAGTGAGTGTTTCCATATGAAAGATCTAGGGAACCTGAAATATTTTTTGGGGATCGAGGTGGCACGTCGTAAGGAAGGTATTTTTATTTTTCAAAGAAAGTATGCTTTGGATATTGTGACTGAGGCAGGTTTACTTGGAGCTCGACCGGCTGCGACTCCAATGAAACAGCACCAACAATTGGCTTTATCAAAGAGTAAATTTATTGTTGATCTGGAGAGATATCAGAGATTAGTTGGTCGGCTTATATACCTTGCTGCGACAAGACTAGACCTAGCTTACTCAGTGCACATATTGTCTCAATTCATGGAAGAACCTCGGGTTGATCATTAGGATGCTGCAATTAGAGTATTTTAATACTTGAAAGGTACACCTTGACAAAGAATATTTTTGAGTTCTGAATGTGATTTCAAGCTTCATAGTTGGTGTGATGCAGACTGGAGCGGTGATCGCAATACTCAAAAATCTGTTGGTGCTTGGTTTGTGACACTAGGGACGTCTCCAGTGTCTTGGAGAGCGAAGAAACAATATGTAGTTGCAAGATCATCAGCAGAGGCTGAATACTGCATCATGGCTTTGACGGTTTGTGAGTTGAAATGGCTTTGACATTTACTTGCGGATTTTGGTGTTGATCATGATGGTCCGATATATTTGCATTGTGATAATCAAGCAGCCATTTACATAGTTGCAAATCATGTGTTTCATGAGTGTACTAAATTTGTGGAGATCGATTGTCATGAGTTCGTGATGCGATTTTAGATGGTTTGATTCATACTTGGAAAGTGTTTAATAGCTTGCAGACATCTTTACGAATGCGTTTGGTAAACGTGAGTTCTTCTATCTTTTGGACAAGGCATTTATAATTCCCATACTCCAACTTGAGAAGAGTGTTACGATATATATATATATATATTAAGCTTTACTGCCTTGACATGTAATGAGATCATCAGAAATTCTCCAACTCCTTTTGTTTTGTTCAATTACTTTTCAAAAATTTCTCATTCTCACAATTATCTCTAAAAATAAATTGTAATTTCAAGATGAGAAATAAAGATAGCAATTTATCAAAAGAAATAAACATATGAGAATAATGGGCTCATTTCATTAAAGCCCAAATCAATCGTAGAATCCCAACCCACATTCTAGAGTCTTCCACTTGCTTCCCCATTCTTCTCTTCTCCTTTAGCTCTCGCTTCTTTATCTTCTCCTTGGTACTTCTTATCTTCTCTATCACCTACTCCTTCACCTCTAGGGTTTATTCATTCTCCCTTCTCCATTTCAGAAATCCCAATCAATTCCAAATCAAACACCGTAGAAAATGGCTTCCTCCGCCGCACAAATCCACGTCCTCGGCGGAATTAGATTCCCCACTTCTTCTTCTTCTGCCAACAACACTCCACGAAGCATCTTCTTCGGCAGAAAAACATCTCCTTTCTCTACACCCAATTCTGCTTTCCTGAGAATGGGACGAAGAAACAACAACGGCGCTTCACGATACTCCGTTGGACCAATCCGTGTGGTTAACGAGAAAGTCGTCGGAATCGATTTAGGTACAACGAATTCAGCTGTTGCTGCTATGGAAGGAGGTAAACCAACGATTGTAACGAACGCTGAAGGACAGAGAACGACTCCTTCTGTGGTGGCTTACACAAAATCAGGTGATAGGCTTGTTGGGCAGATTGCTAAACGTCAAGCTGTTGTTAATCCAGAGAACACTTTCTTCTCTGTTAAGAGGTTTATTGGTAGGAGAATGAATGAAGTTGCTGAAGAGTCTAAGCAAGTTTCGTATAGAGTTGTTAGAGATGAGAATGGAAATGTTAAACTTGAGTGTCCTGCGATTGGTAAACAATTCGCTGCTGAGGAGATTTCTGCTCAGGTAAAGCTCTCAACTTTCTCTTTTTTCAATTTTTGATTTGGATGGAGCTTTTTTGCTGATGTTGTTGTTGGGTTTTTTTAGGTTTTGAGGAAGCTTGTTGATGATGCTTCGAGGTTTTTGAATGATAAGGTTACTAAAGCAGTTATTACTGTGCCTGCTTACTTCAATGATTCACAAAGAACAGCTACGAAAGATGCTGGTAGAATTGCTGGATTGGATGTTCTTCGTATTATCAATGAGCCTACTGCTGCTTCATTAGCGTATGGGTTTGAGAGGAAAAGCAATGAGACTATTCTTGTCTTTGATCTTGGTGGTGGTACTTTTGATGTTTCAGGTACTGTTGTTGTTTCTTGAAATGTATAAGTATCTTTGGCTTAGGTTATTGGAGGATTCTGATTAGTATCCGGGTATTTTTTGTTAGTTCTTGAGGTAGGTGATGGTGTTTTTGAAGTGTTGTCTACTTCTGGTGATACTCATTTGGGAGGTGATGACTTTGATAAGGTGAGTGAAAAATCTGAAATTTTCTTAAGATGGAAGAATTTGAGAACTGGTCATTTACTTTGTTTATATGACTTTGTTATGCAGAGAGTTGTTGATTGGCTTGCTGCAACGTTTAAGAGAGATGAAGGTATCGATCTTTTGAAAGACAAGCAAGCGCTTCAGAGGCTAACCGAAGCAGCTGAAAAAGCTAAAATTGAGCTTTCTTCTTTGACTCAAACAAACATGAGGTTTGACTTTTTCACTCTCAAATCTATTTACCTGGTTCTCATTGGTTGTTTTGGATATTAATTAATCTTTATTTTGTTTTCCAGTTTGCCTTTTATCACTGCTACAGCTGATGGGCCTAAGCACATTGAAACCACTCTCACCAGAGCCAAGTTTGAAGAATTGTGCTCTGACTTACTCGACAGGTGATTTTAGTTATTGTTTGTTCTCTATGACTGAATTCAGTAAAGATGTTGATGATTCAACGTGAAGGCTTAGCTTTGTATTCTCTGCATTCGAACCTGTAGAGTCAGGACACCAGTGGAGAATTCCTTGAGGGACGCAAAACTCAGCTTCAAAGATATTGATGAGGTGATTCTTGTTGGTGGATCCACACGTATTCCTGCTGTTCAAGAACTAGTGAGGAAGTTGACTGGGAAAGAACCAAATGTCTCAGTCAATCCTGATGAAGTTGTAGCTTTAGGTGCTGCAGTTCAGGTGTGTTCTTGTTAACCTCTATCCTCAGTTAATACCCGATGAGTCGTTTCCCTAAAATGCAATTCGGCCTCTGATTTCAGGCTGGTGTTCTATCTGGAGATGTGAGTGACATTGTTCTTCTAGATGTAACACCGCTCTCTCTTGGTTTGGAGACTCTTGGTGGTGTCATGACCAAGATCATTCCGAGGAACACGACGTTGCCAACTTCTAAATCAGAAGTCTTCTCAACTGCTGCCGATGGGCAAACAAGCGTCGAGATTAACGTGTTACAGGGCGAGAGAGAGTTTGTTAGAGATAACAAGTCTATTGGTAGCTTCCGTCTCGATGGTATTCCGCCTGCACCACGTGGAGTTCCGCAAATCGAGGTTAAATTTGACATTGATGCCAATGGAATTCTATCAGTCAGTGCTTCGGACAAAGGCACAGGAAAGAAGCAGGACATCACCATTACTGGTGCTAGTACCTTACCAAAGGATGAGGTTTGTACAATTTCCTTTTGTCAGAAGTGTGAATCTTTTTCTCTTATTCATATCTTATGATTCATGAACAATGTTGTAGGTAGACACAATGGTGCAAGAAGCAGAGAGGTTTGCAAAGGAAGACAAAGAAAAGAGAGATGCGATTGACACAAAGAACCAAGCTGACTCTGTTGTTTACCAGACAGAGAAGCAGCTTAAAGAACTTGGAGAGAAGATTCCAGGTCCAGTGAAAGAAAAGGTTGAGGTTAAGCTCCAAGAGCTCAAGGACAAGATAGGAAGCGGATCAACACAAGAAATCAAAGACGCTATGGCAGCTCTTAACCAAGAAGTGATGCAGATTGGTCAGTCTCTGTACAATCAACCAGGTGCTGCTGCTGGTTCTCCTCCTGGAGGCGACGAAGCTTCCTCAGGTCCAGACTCATCGTCCTCGAACAAAAGTGGAGACAACAATTCTGATGTGATTGATGCTGACTTCACAGACAGCAAATAATACAAATCAGATTCTTACAAGTAAAATTCCTGGGATTGTTGTGTCCATGATTTTGTAGGGAGGATAATGTGGTTTATGGGCAGCAAAATGATTGGTAAGAGTTAAATTGTCTTTAAACACATTTAAGTGAAGCCATGTTTTGGATCACAAATTCTCCTGATGGAGTTCGTTGATACCTAGAGTTATTAACTGTGCAACAAACATAAGATCCAACACAGAGATGTAGGAAAATCAGAGTCGGAGTCCAAGGTTCCTAGGACTTTAAGGAACATTGCTTGCTCTGTCTCAGGACCTACGGTTCTCATTCGTAGTTCCAATTCGTATTTTCTCTCTAGTCGGACATCCCATCCACCCTAATCCGATTGATATTCTTGCTAAAGGATCCCATAGACTGCTTTCTTTTCATTTCTTTTCTTATTTGTCGTCATCTGGTTTCTTTCTTATTTGTCAAAGCTGCTTTATCTTTCTGTGACTCTGTCTCTGTCTACTAAATGTTGAAACAGTGTCAAAAAGTTGACAAAACCGTCCATTTAATTTTATATATATACCCTCTCTATCTTAATAGATGTTTAAGAATTTTTCTTTAGTTTTATTTTATTAGAATGAAATTTTGCATAAAGGTGCAGTTTTAATTGGTTAAATAAATTTAAAAAAAAAAAGTAAGTAACATTTTTTGTAAAAAAAAATAGATTTCTTAAAAATATAGTTAAATGTTTTCATTGTATCGCTGAACAAGAATACAAAAAAAAAATGTTTTGCTAAATTTATAGAAACGTATGTAATAAAAATTACGTATGATTTTTTCTTTAGAAAAACCTAACGTGAAACAAATTATCGATATCAAAATTTTTAAATTTATATATAATAGCAAATCCATTTTTAGAGTTTGCTGAATTTTAATTTTATGGGTGTTGTTTATTTTAAGTAAAAGATTTATTGAATCAGAAAATTTATTATAAATTTATTGAATCACAAAATTTATTCCGAAACAATACAACTGTTCTATTTTATCTTATTTGCATCCTTTCATTTTTTTAAACCAGTATTTTTTCAAATGATTTTATTTTTTCACCATTATTATCTCACTTTTAAAAAAATAACTCTGCTTATGTGGAATTTTTTTTTATATCTCGCAAGAAATATGTTTTTAACTTAGTTTATAAAGAGAATAAATCTGATTTTTAACTGAATTTATACTAAACCTAATTGATATTCATTTTATTATTTGTGTCAAGTTCATTATCGCCCAGAAAATTCTATCATCAAACCAGCAATTTAAATTTAATTGATATTTATTTTATTATTTGTGTTTGGTTTGTTATCGACAAGAGAATTATGTCATCAAACCAGCAAAATATTATTCAATTTCATTAGTAGTGTCTATCTGTCCCTCTCTTGATCCATCTGTAAATGTATTGATAAGTATCTCTAGATGTATGTAGATCTATATATGATAGCAAACTCAATTTTAAAGTTAGTTGATGTCATCATTTTTAATCTAACGGTTAAAATTTGTTTGATTTTTAATCCTATGGTTATTGTTTATTCTAAGTAAAAGATTCATTGAATCAAAAAATTTATTATAAATCTATTGAATCACAAAGTTTATTCTGAAACAATACAATTATTTCACTTTTTCCTATTTGCATCCTTTATTTTTCTTTTAAACCAACATTGTTTCCAAATGATTTCATTTTTTCTCCATTTTGTCTCATTTAAACAAAATAACTCTGCTTCTGTGGAATTTGTTTTTTTTCCTCTGGCAATAAGTCTGATTTTTAACTAAGTTTATAGAGAGAATAAATCTGATTTTTAACTGAATTTATAATCAAACTTAATTGATATTCATTTCATTATTTGTGTCTGGTTGGTTATCGTCTAAAGAATTTTCTGTCATCAAACCAGCAATTTAACCTAATTGATATTCATTACATTATTTGTGTTTAGTTCGTTATCGTCTAGAGAATTCTGTCATCAAACCGGTAAATTATTATTCCATTTTATTAGTATGTCTATATGTTCTTCTCTCAATTCATCTATAAATGTATTGTTAAATATCTCTAGATGTAGATACAGTAAACTAAAAGTTTATTTCGGATATTTGTGTTCAATATATATTATCCATGTTATATTGAACTTGCACCGTAAATTTAGTTTATATGTTGTTGTTGCACATGATTTTTTTTTTTGTTAATGCTATATAAAACTTGCACGTAAGTTTATATAGTAAATCTTTTTTGGCTAAAAAACAATTTCAAACACTTATAATGTTCACTCATTTACCCAAATTGATATCTTTGTAGGATCATGATCTACTTATAACAACTACAAGAGATATCGAGCATGCATATAACTCTTATGAAATTTGAAAATATTTCCATATCAGTTTTCATTTATATATTAAGAATATTTTATTTGCATGTTCAAACCATCATGTTTAATTCTACTCATATATTTAGACAGAAAATGAAAATAGATATGGTCTTTGATTTTGAAAAATGACATATATATTGTGAATAAAAAATAGAGAGTACGTACAGTGTAAAGTTAAAACAATTTTCTAAATTTAATCTGTGACTAATAATCAAAGAAATTAAAAACTCTAATTGAAGAGTACATAAAAAACATGATATTTATTTCTTTTACCAACCTTAGAAAACTCTCACCCAAACTTCATAATTTATTATGTCAAATGCATATGGCAAAAATAACAAATTTTAATTGTTTTGACAGGTTTGGTGCAGATTTCCTTCATATCTATAAACCAATCATGAACTATAACAAGCATAATTGTGATAATGCTGTACTACCACAATTTTATAACAAGCATGGTAAAAAAAATACTGTTTAGAAGCGACTCTTATTATTTAATGATACTTTGTCTATTTTTTTTTTGATGAGTTTCATACAAATTTTGTAGGAATTTGTGTATATGTTAGTTCACATATCTCCGTAAAATTCTTATTTGCTTCCTTCCATTTAGTAAGCATTGTTCAAGTTGGATCACATTTTTTTTTACATTTTGTTGATCGTGATATTCGTTATTATTCATGAATTTTTAAGGATGGTGATGAACAAATAATTTTTTTTTCACTAATAAATTATTTTGTTGTTTATTCACTATTGTGTTTGTTGTGGCAATTTTTTCAGTTTGCTATTAGTTTCAAATCAATTTCAAGTGAATTTTTATTGGCTTTCTCTTTATTTTATTTAAGAGCATCTCCAACCACACTCTATTTTCTTCTCTAAATTCTATAATAGAGTAAAACATTCTCCAGTCTTACTCTATATCTTACTCTAAATCAAATTTTAAAAAACTTAATCTATATTTGGAGTAATCATATTCATTATTTTATTATAGAGTAATTTTTTGTTATTTATAAAATACTCTTTTAACTTTATATGTTTTAATCTTATATTTAAAGAATATTGTTTAACAATTTTTAGTTATATAATTAGATAAATACTGGTAATAAATTAAAATTAATTATATAAATAAAACTGTAAAATATAACAACATATTTTATTTATTAGAAACACAATAACAAAATCAAATTTTTATAATAAATACTAAAATTAAAAAAATAACAAAAATTAAACATAGCACTATAAAAACTAGATTTGTTTAATATATATAATTCTTCTCCTGCGATATCGCGGGGTCCTTATCCTAGTTAATATAAAAGAAAACAACATAATTTTCTTTTCAAATTTTTAACTAGAAATAAAATTGAAAAGTAGAAAATGAAGATCTTGGATTATATAAATTTTAACTTAAAAGTTTTAGTTAATCAAAACAATGATTTTAATTTTGTGAACCGGGTTATAGTATTGAAACCTATATAATTATTGTTAGGAGATCTAGAAGATTACCAGATCGATTTAAACTTAAAAGTTAATATTTGTGTAGCCGATTTACCATTATTATATTTATATTTGTAAAGAACTTAAAACTACTGCTTTGTATGCATTCATCATTATAGTCACAACTCACAACCATAACTCATCCGATGCTTAAAACCCGGACGCTGTATTCTCTCATTGGTGTGATTACTTTGGTAATTGTAGTGTCTTAAGGCTTAAGCCATATATATAAAATGACGTCTCCATTACAGAAAGCATAACATTTTCTTTTATAAACAAAGACCATCGACCAAGTTGATTAAAGTATATATTTTCGCCTGCTGAAGTTTCCTCAATGATAGAGTGATATTGTTAATGAATAATAATATAATCCCAAAGATGTCAATGACATTATTAACAAAAACCAGTGACTAAAAAGCTTAACAATTAACAAATAGCCTGAGAGTTTCTTCCACGATACTTCCAGCTTAAGGCGAAACAAGAAGTTGCCAATGTCAACGCTGAGGGACATTATAAGTACGATGAAAGTTTACGACGACTGTACAATCATTTTCTTGGAAAGATCTCAAAAGCATTTATAAGAGAAAGCCACACATATTTCACATAAACCTATCATAATTATATCAAGATCATCAATGGCTGAACATGGAAACTTACAGAATCTTCTTAACCGGACTTCTTTCCATTTCCAACCTCAGAGAAATTGGCTCAACGGTTAGATTTCTTTCTTTTTACCTCCTATCTATATTCATATTTCATACTGGCAAAAATGTCTATAGGATTTCCTAAATCCAAAATCAATGGCTAAATTCTACATCTTACAAACTAATTTTGTTATTAATTTTGTAAAGTACGATGTAAATGATATTCATACTGGAAATTAAACGGGTAGTTTTTTTAGTAAATCTGTGAGGTGACTATTGAATATTGATACAATCTTTCGGATCAAAACTGTTTTCTATGAAAACGAAGTTATTTTAGGTGAGATACCAAGTATACATAAATACATTATATAAGTTTAAGAAAATCGATTGGAATCATATTCTTAACTGTAATTAAAATACATAAATAAATTTGTTGAACCAAAAAAATATTATTTTATGAAAATATTTTATTCTGTAAACTACTAGTACAGTAATTAAATTCATTTGAAAACTTACTGCAAGCGCGCAGAATGCTTGTATTTTGTTTAATATTTAATTAGGACATGAACTTAAAATAAATTTGGAACTACATTAACGATTAAATTTGTTCTCTTAGGGCATTTTATTATACACATTTTATTATTTACATGAATATAACTAACTGTTGTCTTAAATTTATGTCACTTCTGGACACATCTTGGAATCTGAAGATCCAAACGGTAACAATTTGTATCTTTTTCTGTTTTTTGTAACTTGTGGTACAAGGAGCCCAAAACTTTACATGGTGAAATATTTATGTTATAAATGTTGTTTCAGCGCCAATGTATTACAAAGGATTCTACCATTTGTTCTACCAGCACAACCCATGGGCTCCAGAATTCAATAGGATAATCATATGGGGACACTCTGTTTCACAAGATATGGTCAACTGGATCCAACTCGAACCAGCCCTTTCTCCCTCTGAGCCCTTTGACATCAACAGCTGCTGGTCAGGATCCGCCACAATCCTCCCCGATGGCAAACCTGTAATATTGTACACCGGACTTGACGATAACAATAGACAGCAAGTCACAGTTGTTGCTGAACCTAGGGACGTTTCCGACCCTTTGCTTCGTGAGTGGGTAAAGCCGAAGTACAATCCTGTGATGGTTCCGCCAAATGACGTCCCTTACTATTGTTTTCGTGACCCTACAACTGCGTGGCAAGGACATGATGGGAAATGGAGAGTTCTCATAGGAGCTAAGGAGACAACTACTGGAAAAGGAATGGCGCTTTTGTACCGAAGCGATGATTTCATCCAATGGACAAAGTTTCCGGTTCCTTTACTTGATTCACAAGTCACTGAAATGTGGGAATGCGTTGATTTTTTCCCAGTTTCTATCACGGGTAAAGAAGGTATAGAGACTTCAGTAAACAATGCTAATGTGAGGCATGTCTTGAAGGCCGGTTTTGAGGCCAAACTTGGAGGCAAAGATTGTTATGTTATTGGTACATATTCTTCCGAGACTGAGAAATTTGTCCCGGATTCAGAGTTCACTAACACAAGTGTGGATTTGAGATATGATTATGGAACGTTTTACGCCTCGAAGACGTTTTTCGATAGCTTTAAGAATAGGAGGATCAACTGGGGATGGGTTGTAGAAACTGATAGCAAAGAAGATCAGTCTCAGAAAGGATGGGCTGGTCTTGTGGTAATTTATAATACAAAGTATATAGGTTTGAAGTTAATATATATATATATATATATATGATTAATTGTCAAAATTTTGATGAATTGGTTTATTTTTGGTTTAGTCTCTTCCCAGGGAAACTTGGCTGGACACAAGTGGAAAGAGGCTGATACAATGGCCAATCGAAGAAATCAACAATCTCCGGACAAGACATGTTAGCTTGGATAGCAGGCAACTCGAAAGCGGCTCGATTCTTGAAATCTCAGGCATCACTGCTTCGCAAGTAAGTTTTCGCATATGTTTTTGTTAGGAATCTCATGATTTATTGGTTCGTGTATTTCTTTTGGTAAAAGTACCAGAAATAGTCCCTTTTGAAATTTTAATTCCAAATGGGACTGTGTTAAAAAAAAAAACACTTAAAGAATCTCTATTTGGAATTAAAGTTTCAAAGAGGTCTGATTATGATGAGTCTTGTTGTTTTGAATGAATTATAAATAGAAAATTAAATAATGAATAACACTGGATTTTAACTAGTGGTTTAAAATCGTTAAATGAATACATTTTGAAAAAGGTTATCATTGATCCAATATATAACACAACATTTTGATTGGGTATACCCAATACATTTGCACAAACTGATAAAACCATTCCATCATTATTTACACATTGTATCTAGAATCAATCGGCTAGTATTTTACTTGTGTTTTAACATGTTCTTATCTTTTTCTTGCTGTTGTTAAAGGTTGACGTAGAAGTGACATTTGACCTGCCTAATCTAGAAGATAATCCCCAGATACTGGATTCTGACCAAGTTGATGATGCGATTATGTTTGATCGTGACAGCTCGGTTGGATGCATTTACGGGCCTTTTGGGTTGCTCGCATTGGCTAGTAATGATTTATCGGAACAAACGGCAATCTTCTTCAAAATTATTCGTCGCGGAAATAGATACTCGGTTATAATGGGCAGCGATGAGAAGAAGTAAGACTTTGACTTTAAGCGATGTATACATATACAGAACAAGAACCCGAAATGTTTATTTCTCTTGTAAAACCTAATGTTTTATTTAACAAATGGTAATGCAGATCTTCGTTGAGAGACAGCAAACATAAATTTACGCATGGAACATTCTTAGATATTGATCCAAGACATGAGAAGATCCCATTAAGATGTTTGGTGAGTTAAATTTGGCCTTTGTTGCAATGTGGTTTGTTTTGTTTTCAGTTTTTAACTCTTGCATAATATTTGTTTTGTTTGTTTCATAGATCGATCACTCGATTATAGAGAGCTATGGAGCTGGAGGAAGAAATGTGATAACGTCTAGGGTTTATCCCAAACTAGCAATTGGTGAAGCAGCTAAGCTGTATGCGTTCAATGATGGAACAAAGAGTGTGAGGATGTCTCTGGATGCTTGGAGCATGAGAAATGCCGAAATTAACACAAACACAATTTAACTATTCATATTAATGATAAAAGTAATAATAATCGTTTGACTGTCCTAAATATGTTTCTTGTGTTGGACTGCTGAATTGTTTTAAGATTTATGCGCTTTTCGTATTTAAGTTACTAGGTTTATACTCTAGCGCAACAAAATAAATCGGTAAATTACACCATATATTGTCGAAGATAAAATTTATTTTAGAAAATCAACGAAACGTTAGATGGCACTACAACGGGTTCGACGAATGCAATATATCCATTGAAGTAAATTCATCATACCCTAAGATAAATTTTGACCAATTCATTTCTGTCCTTCTCTGGATACCCCATCTCCCTTATCACACTTACAAGTTACATGACCAAACAATTTAGTTTGATTTTAACCGATAATCCAATCCACTAATTCATGCCATATACTTTTTTATATATTCAATCATTTCACGCAGTGAATGAGATGATTATGCATGCATACATCTTACCGAACTTTCGTCAATTTCTCTTTTTAACATTTTCACTACTATACCTTTTGTTATCTACTTATCTTCCACGACTCACTCATTCAGTTCTCAATATTTATTGCCCACCTGTAACTACTAGAATTTTAGACTGATTCTCGATCTAGATATATGAGAATTATATCTTCAATTTCATACTTTGATACTCTATATTTTATCTTATCAATTGCATGATCCTTTTGCTGACTTTAGCGTCGTATATTCTTTGACGCTCGCTAAATTCGGCAAAAGGATCATGCAACTGATAAGATAAAATATAGAGTATCAAAGTATGAAATTGAAGATATAATTCTCATATATCTAGATCGACTTTTCTACATATTCAATCATTTCACACAGTGAAGATCTAAACTGTTTATTTTAATCATATGCATGCATACATCTTACCAAACTTTCGTCAATTTCTCTTTTTAGCATTTTCACTACTATACCGTTTGTAATCTTCCAAGAAGCAATCATTAAATTCTCATGACCTGTTTTGCCACAAATGAGTGGGACGTATATTTGATAGAATTCAGTCCTTGCTGCAAAACCCGATCCTCCGTGATTGAAATCACATTTTACAGTGTATCCGACCTTAGCTATGCTCCTCATGAATCACCTTAGCATAAGCCTCATTCAAATCTGGGAGAGGATCCTTATCGATAATACCGGTACAGACATTACTGAAACATGATTCATCCAATGCCATGATGAATTGATGAATTTGTATTCCTCTAGGTTTTGTTCAAACAGTGTAGCAGCTTCACACGAACAAAACATACTCCACTTAGAAAACAGTACTGTAGAGGTTGTTTTGAAGACAATTTTAGTAGCAGCTTCACACGAACAAAACATACTACTTGCTTCACGATCTCGATACCAAGCTTGCACTGCAATGCTTTATCGAACGAATAATTTGAGACTCTCAAAACTTAGAGAAGATTTTAAGAAAATGGAAAATTAGGTCTTACAATATTATAGCTATGATACCATATTAAGAAGCAAGTTTCACTTTGAATATTTCTGTGTATTAATTATGAACATGATTCATTGGTATTTATATCTAAAGACTTGTAGCTGAATTCTAATAAGATTAGGATATATCTAATACAAATCTAACTAGGATCCTTATTTCTAACTATAGAATTCTTATCTCTACTAGGAGATCAATAACTTGGAGAACTAACAAGATGAAATCCCAACCAACAGTGTCAAACGCTTTTGAAATATCTAGCTTAAGGAAACACATGGGATAGGGATAATTTTTGACAAGTTTCGATGAACCTTTACAATCACACTTTGGTTCTTTGTAATAGCATAGGGATAATCTGATGCTCGACATTCTATTAAATCGTCTTCCAGATAGTTCCAACCCCGCTCTAAGCAAAAACTTTCTCTTTCAAAACTCTTCCAGTATAGAGTAGATCATCTTGACCAAGATCCAAACTTTAATGTTGAACCGTAGGCTCAAACAATGAAATTAGGGTTTCAAAGACGATTAAGAGTAGAAAGTAAGATATTTATTGATTGAGTGCCGAACAAGTTACAAGAGATTTTAGAGTTCTTGAGAGAAGAGGAGACAAAAGCTATGAATTCTAGGGCTTAGGTCTTCTCTTGAGTCTCAGTGAATTTCAGATGGATCTCAATGTCTCTGGAGTCCTTTATTTATATCAATTATGTGACCGTTTGTAGTCGGTTTTGGGTTTTTTGATCGGACTTTCCTTACTTCGAGTAGACTTTCCTTTTCTGATCACCTTTCCTTTTCTGATCGTCTTTCCTTTTCTGATCGTCTTCCCTTTTATCCTCGTCTTTCCTTTTCTTGTCGTCGGCTGTGCAAGTCGGCGATTATTGATGGGCCAAAGTTGATTTGGGCTTTTAAATGAATGGATAACAATTTGGGTCGGGTTTATGCTAGGGTGCTAAACCCGGTACCAACAATTAGTCTCCCCCCAGTTCATCATAACAAATGTTTGAAGTTTTGAGGAAGTAGAGTAAATTACCTGATGTAAATCAAGATCCATTTATCTAAAAATCTTTCAAATCTGATTACCACTGCAAAGTGCAAATTTTTTTGGTGACTCAGAGATACGAGGTAGAACTCGGTTTTAGCGGTTTCTGCAGGAATTAAGTCGGCTTATGATACGATTTTCTAATCGGTTGACTCCGCAGAATCAGGTCGGCTTACGAGATGATTTGTCAAATCGGTTTACTCCATGGGATTAGCTCGGCTTACAAGATGATTTGTTAAATTGGTTTACTCTGCAGGATTAGGTCAACTTACGAGATGATTTGTTAAATCGGTTTTCTCCGCGGGATTACAGGTGACATGGAGCAAATAATCCATAAAATATCTCGAATATTTTATTGCTAAAGTGATATAGATCTGTGAAATCACACCTTTTTAGACAGTTTTTGGATTTGAAGTCGAAACGTCGCATCAACGAAACACCGAACAGTCGCCTTCTTCTTATATGGTTTTAATATTGTTTTAAGAGAGATTTGGTATGATTTAAAGCTAAATAGGCTATTATCAAGTATTGTTAGTGTCAAAGAGGTTTTACGGGTTTTTATGGGAATATGCATCAAAAAGGAGCAAAGACCCGTTTTGAGGCAGTTTCAAAGCATCACAAGTTTGAAAACATTTGAAGACCTTACTGTGAACCAAAATTGGAGTTCTCTATATCATTGGGAAGCTTGAGGAGTTAAGATTTGTATGGAACAAGAATAAAAGCAATCCATTCAGCCGTTTGAAAGATGCATCCCAGAAGATGAAGCTATGTCAAACTAGAGCCAAAGCACCAAACATCGGTCACTAAGCTCGTGACCGAGGCCAGGCCTCTTGGGCACCCCGGTCACTAATCTCGTGACCAAGGCCAGCCTCCTTCACCGCCTTAGATGTTTGGCCCATCACCAAGATCGGCCCATTGCCTCAACACTCACCAAGATGACGAGTCTGCCCTTCCTAAACCCTAGAAGCCAATCGCTTGCGCCCCAAGACCTTTATATACAAGTTTATGGAGCTAGGATTTCGTGTGCCTCATCAAAGTTTCAAACCACCACATAAGTTCACCATAGAAACCCTAGAAAGTGCATCATCACCTCAAGAAGCCAACGCCATCTCCAAGGAGCCGCAGAAGCCAATTGATCTCGCTGAAGCTCACCATCTCTTTCCCTATTTCTTTTGTAACTTTGTCAAAGGAGAAGTCCTTACATCTTGATATTTTAAGATCTAAAGAAATAATCTCTAAACTTTTACCTTATTGCATCAGATCTATGTTTTACTATTTCATATCATTGATGGCAACCTTGAGAATGGCCGAGTAGACTATCCAGTTGGGTCTAAAGGGCCAGTCAATGGGGTGAGATGATCATTGTCTTTTGAGTGGAGAGTTTTATTGTATTTTCATATCCATCTACACTGTCTTTCGGTCTTATCTCATTCATAATGCATATAGTTAGAGTCATGAACTAGCTATTGATCTTATGCATCTAAGTAATTCGAACCGTTTGCTTAGTTTATTGTAACCTAGATTTGATGAGTATCACGTCATAATAAGCACATACCCCTTGGTTATGGAGTTTTATGGATTAGGATTGAACTTGATTTGAATGCTTTGAAACCTATGTTATTGCCTGCGATAGTTGAGTAATAGGATTTGTGGATTTCAGCCGGTTTTCTCTATGACAATAGGTTAGCCAAACTTTCGTGTTTCATAGTTCGAGACTTAGGAGTAGACATGCATTACCTTGAACTTATTTTGAATAGATAGATCATTAAAACCCCAAAGACCCTCTTAAGCACCCAACATTCATCTCATATTGATTTGCATTCATTTTATTTGCTTTGCGTGATTTGCATGACACAAAACCCTTTTTATTATTGAGTTCTAGCTTTACTTGTTCCTCTTGATTTGCAATACATCTTATCTGTCTGTGGGATCGATATACCTTAAGTACTATGATTGATTGCTGTGCACTTGCAGCTTATTCATTGTGTGGTTTTCTTAAGGAAAACTTTATGACACATCACACCGTCGTGAAGAAACTATCTAAGATCATTTTCAAGTTGGCCAGAAATGAATAAGTATTAAGAACTCTCACCCAGAAAGGATTTAAATCAACTAAGAACTTTAGATACCCAGACTAATCAAGATCCACCCTAATCTAATCCATCCTTAATAAACCTAAAGCTAACTACCCAGATCCTAAAATCATAACTAACTGTTCAAACCCAGAAAACTCTAAATCTGACATATAAGATAGATCAGATAGAGATGAGAAGGTTTGATGAAGAAACTAAATGCAAATACTAATTCAATAAAAAGATAAGGATTACAAAAGTCTAAAAATCAAGAAAAATGAAGAACAAGAAAGAGAAAGTTAAAAGAGACAGAAAACTAAAGTTGAGGTAGCATAGGCGTGGGTTTTGACCTACAAGGGGTATGTATAATAAAATGGTCAAAACCCTAAAAACATAAGAAGTCAAGATAATTTTCCAGGAAATCCGGAGAGACCCACTCGACCATACTGGTCGAGCTGGTTCAGGCTCCAGTTTGGCATGTCTTCACTCTTCAGGATGTATCTTCCAAACGGCTGAATGGATTGCTTTGATTAGTGTCCCATGTGAATTTTGACTCTTATAGTATTCCAATGGTATAAAGAAATCCAAATTTGGTCCATGGGAAGATCTTCAAATGTTGCCAAACTTCTGATGCTCTGAAGCTGTCCAACGTCTCCTTATCTCCAAAAGCTCCAAAAGTACCTAAAATCAACTCCATAGTGCAATATGCATGCAATGCTTATGCAAACAACCCTAAAACTCCTAAGTGGATGAAATATGCATATAATGGTATAAACAGGGAGTAAATTCAAACTATAATGATGATAAATGTATGATAAAAACATGTAAAATCCAGTGTTATCAACTCCCCCAAACTTATCATTTGCTTGCCCTCAAGCAATCAGAAAAGATGAGATGAAAGGAGTAGTGTGAAAATGGGGACTCATAACCTAAGCAGACTAAACAAACCTCTGACCTCAATGTCATAGTTAACAGGTCTAAAATGCAATACACATAAGTCTTACTTAAAAACCTAGCATGCTCATCACAACAGAACTTATCAATCAAGCCTCAACAAGCATTCAAAGTAAACTGTCCCTTTAACATTAATTAAGTGCGAATAGTGGATCATGCTATGCATTAAGTAAGAACTCATTTGGTTTAAGGACTGGGCTTAAGAGATACAAAATGATATCTTCTTCCTCTGGTTTAATGCGTTTAGTAACATGGATCTCTCACAGAATTGATTGAACTTTAGGAGAATGCTAAAGGTAAAAGCCAACTGATGCATACAAGAATAGATTCCCATCTACCCAAGCACACACACTACTGACTTTCCCTAACTCTATTCACAGAACTGATCCTAGCTCTAAAGCCTTTTGTTTTCACTGAAGGCATTCATTCTTTTCTCCTTCTGCGATCAATATTTTCTGATTTTCTTCTAAGGAGAGGATTTACATTCATTTTCTTTTACTTCTAGCGGAATTGGGGATTCTTTTCTTTACTGCTAGGCTCTGACTCAACCACTTTGTCGAGTAAAGTGATCAAGTGAATTTTCATACACTAATTTTTTTCTCTTTCTCTTTATAGAGCCTTCTCATTTCTTATATAAACTTTCCAAATCCCTTACTAGACACATATTTTTACTATCCTCTCCAAAGAAATATTTTTAGCACTCTCTTATTTTTTTCTTTGTTTTCTCACTCTTTGTTTTCTTTCCCAGACTCAAACTAACGCCTATTTTGAATTCCCTATTCTAGTCTGGTCCAAAAACCATGGACCAGAGTCTATATGGGAACCTATGCTTGTCGGCCTAAACCTAACACTTTCTCTTAAGTTCAATCAAAAATTAGGCCTTGCACTCAGAATTGATCAGAGTCTGAAAGAAGTAAGGTTTGGTGCTTTGGGGAACTGCTTCAAAGATGGGAGCAGCTATTTAGATCAACAAGAGTGGGAAACGAGATAAGGAGATCCAAATATGTATAGGGTGTCCATGAGTTCATACTGTAATTTATAACATGATAATTTTTAATCAGATTAGGTTCAAATTATTAGGAATAGCTTTACAAATCACAACAAGTTTTAACTAAGTAAGAATGCTAAGTCTGATTCCAAACAGGGTTCAGCCTTATGCTTCAAACTTAGATGCAAGCATTAGAGAACTAGAAACTATGGCACTGAAATTATATGTTTGGTTATTAAGCTTTAATAGGTTTAATAATTTTTCTGTGGACTTCCGAAAATTTGTTTCATGTAGCTTGGCAAGGAATTTTAACTCATCATCATCCCCTATGCATTTGTATAATCCTAAATGACATACTAAGACTCAATCCTAAAATGTAAATGCAACTACATGACACTCTGTTTTTATAAAATATTTTTTCAGAAATTTTCAAATTGTTATGGGTTTTAAATGCACATAGATGCTGACTCAAGTATGCAAAATTTGAATAAGAAAATAGAAAACATGGTCAAATGAATCTCTCAGGCTCTCCCCCAAACTTAAATTACACAGTCCCTTGTGTAATAAAATTTCAGATAATTATTTGAGAGATTTGAAATAAAAAGCAAAAACAAACTAATATGCAATGGTTTTATACAATGAAATGGGTTGATTGTGGTACCTCATTGTGGTAGATCTTTCTGAGCTTGAGCCGTGAAGAAGTTATCCACTACAGTTCCCATAGTCTCCTATGAGTAGGTTGCCTCCATGGGGACGTGAGATGAGCCTGGTTGCTCTGGATCAAAAGTCGGATCTGCTCCGGTTTTGAGCTCGACTAGTGGACTCGACTTATCTGGTCGAATCGAGGTGTGAGCCTCTAACTCCTCAGCTGTGAGGTCCGATCTTCTCTTCCTTGGCATGTCCTTGCGAGCCATCCTCTCCTCAGTTGATGACTTTGAGCTGTGCCTTCTGGACCTTCCCGTAGGTGACTTGCTTCTCTCCTTTGCTCTAGAGGATTCACTCTTCTTTTGCAAGCTCTTAAGCTGTCCTGAGATGGTCTTGACAGTCTTTGCCATTGGCTTGATGGCTTTGTCCTGGAATTTGTTCCATTGCTGGAGCAAACTTATCTTCTTGTTGGCTTCTTTCAGAGTCTTGCATTCTTCTTCAAAGTAGTACCGCTCAGGCTCCTTGTTTGCTGTCATCCATTCCTTTAGCATCTGGTCGTATGACTCTTCTCCATCTTCAGATTTGTATAGGCAACTCAAAGGAGGAATGAAATCAGCCTCTCCTCCTTGGTGTAGCTTCGGAAACTCGTCCAATGGTAAGAGGATTTGGGCCCTTCCAGCTTTAGGGTGATTGAAGTTGTAAACATGTTTCCCATGGACCATATTTCTCTCTATGATAAAGGAGTTGTGTAGATAATCCATATCGATCCATTGTTGTTCATGTCTCTTGCTCTTTAGCTCAACTCCAGCTACTATCAGAACTGGTGTGACAATGTGTGACGTCCGTGATCCTGAATAGGATCACCGGGAAGGACTTGGTCCGGGGAAATAGTGGAAACTCGGACAAGTCATGATAAGAGCTGCCCATCAGCTCGGGAAAGGGGAAAACAAGCTTAAGTCTTCACAACCAACGATTAAGCAGCTGAAGTGATCGAGCTAACCAGCTGGAATGACAGTCCGGAAGCTTAGCTAGCTGGGAAGACTGTTGGTTAGCTGGAACAGCTGGGACAAGTGTGACACTAGCTGGGCAGCTGAGTGGCCAGTTGGGTCAGCTAGTAACGGTTACCGGGCATGTCCGAAGGGACACGAGTAAGGGATGCGAGAGGGCAGTTACCAAGATTCATTGAATCTGCCCGGCGGTTTCCGAAAACGGTTACCCGAGAACATGTATAAATGTCTCGATCCAGACTCGGTTTCAGATATCAGATTTCTCGGGGAAAACTCAGAAAAACACCAAGGGAACACAGAAACTTCCAGAGATCAAGGATCTAAGGAAGAAGAAGGGAAATTCCGATCCCGGTACTAGGGATCAGGGAATCAAGTGTTGCGTGTTTGTTGGTCGAGTTCAGAGAAGAGAAAACAACCAAGTAACCAAGTGATCTGTGTGATCAATGTATGATCGAGATCCTTGCCACGGGCCGGACTCGTTTCTTATCGGAAAAGTCGGTAAAGACTAAGGGGTTAATTGGGAGTTTAAATGTGATAAGCATTCTTACTTAGCACATGCATCCGATTAATACTAAGGAAAACACAGGAACTTATGTGTATTTGGATGCAGGAAGGGATGGTGAACGTGGAAATGATCGGGCTTAGGGGCGAGAGACTCAAAGCTGGGAAGATGGGTGGTGATAAAGGCTGGATAGTTAGGATCGAATGTAGACTTGTAATAGCTTATATGCAAACTCATAAGTTGTTCGAATCCTTTGATATATAAATAAAGTATCCAGTTTGTTTGTTTTACTCTAAGTCTTTGCATCTTTATACAAGTATAATGAATCTCAGAATCAACCTCGGAAAAATGACTTGTCTTAAAGATCAGACCTTAAAATGGACTAAGTAGGGTGAAGATTCGTCTTGGACTTAAAGAAATTCGAGATGGGTCTTTATACAATGCCACCAACTGCCAAATCTCCTTGGCTCACTATTTTATTCATCTTCAGAGCATACTCTTTACAAGTTAGGAGTTGCTTGATCAGCATAATGGAGTTTCCTGTGTTAGCTTTATCTGCCAACATTCCCCTATCAAGCCTCTGGTTTTTGGCTGTAGTGTAGACTACAAAACCTTCAAGTGGTTTGTCAATCATCTTGATTTCCCCATCATTGACTCCTCTAGTGATCTTTCTTGCGAACATGGTGTTGTCAATGGCTTTATGCAGGTACCTGATCCCTGGACTTCTTATCTCCGAGTCTTTGGACCTTGATGATTTATGCTTTCCTTTTCCTCCTATTAGCTCCCAAAGCTCATTCAGTTCTCTTCTGCTGTAGTCCTGGTGCACTCCAGGTCCTTGCTTGAAACCATATAGTAAATCATGTACTCTTGGTTCCTGACCTTGAAGTATATATACCCCAGCTCACCATTTGCTTCAGTCCCTGGTTCATCTTGGTACAGTCTCAGCTGGAGGGTGCTAAGAAAGTGGCATGTTTCCTTCTGATAGCCTTCCCTCAGATTAGATACAAGTGTAAGCAGATCAGTTCAAGCAACAGCTCAACTTCTCTTGTTATGCCCAATGCATCCATTGTTGGCCAATGTGGGTATCTTGTTCCCACAAAGTACATTCCCATGAAGAGGTCTAGGAGCATCTCCTCATGGCCTATTTGGCTCAATCCCTCAGATTTGCATTCCCCAGATCCTTCACTGCTGTTCTTCTCCATTTCCCCAGTCCATGTTCTCTCATCATCCTCTTCTTCATGTTGTACCCTCTTTCGTTGTGCAATGTGCTCTCTTTCTCTGGAAAGTTCCTGCTCACGAACTACCTCTGCAGATCTCCTCCTTGTCACCCTTGTTGATGCATTAGTGTCCCTGAAATAATGATTATAGAAGTTTAGCTACACATTTTTCTCAAACTTGACCACTCACTCGACCATAGTGGTCGAGTTGTTATTTTCAACAATTTTCTCATTTTAAATCGAGTCATATGGTCGAGCTGTATTTCAATCAGGTTTTTCAGAGGAAATGCACTAGTATGAATGCTGGGCAGTCATTAATTTGATGATTCAACAACAACAGCTTTCAATATGAAGAGGTATTAAAATCGGATATGAGTATAATCAGGCCTTTAAAATTTAGATTCTTGTTCAAAATCAACAATGTATTTTAACAGAGGTGGTCAGTGTTTTGAATGAAACTAAATGTGATGCAAATCTCATTTAAAGTTTCATAATTTCCAAATTTTCGAACTGAAACTTCAAGAACAAAAATTTTCCAAACCCATAAACATTTTATACTTAATATTTCGGATAAGTCTATATTCCTAAACACTCTATGTTCCTTATAAATAGATTTCATGGTACATGCATCAAGGTTTATTAAAAGATTTTGAAGTTTCTCTTTTTAAAAATCAAACCCAAGATTTTGATGAAATCGATTTGAAGAATTCTGGGAACTTACATGGTTGAGTCAAGAGGGTTTGAGTTAGCAGATATAGTTGCAAAACTGAGTAGTTTGTATTGAAAATTCAGAGAAATCTTAGAAGGAAATATCAAGACTCTTGCTTCTGAGAAATTCTTTAAAACAGCAAATGAGAGAGAGAGAGTGTTCTGAGGGAGACGAGTTCGTGAAGGGGTTTCTAAAAGTAAGGATTAGATGAGACTATGAATGAGTGGTTGAAATTAAAAGTTGAAAATTTGAAAATAAACTTGGTCACTCAACCTCGGGGTCGAGTGAGCTTGTTTATAGTCTCATAGCTTGACTTGCTTACAGAGCTTAGATATGTGGTGGATCAGGGACAATCTCTAAGGTCCTCTCCTTGTTGTCTTTTGGTGGTTTTCCATAAGATGAGGCTAGAGTTTCCTACTTCCATCTACTTTTGTATTCAGCTTCACTCATACCATTGGAACTATACTGACTCCTCTTCAGCTCTATGACTTGTTTCTTCTGATAGTCCATCTCCTTGATCAGAAATCCAACAGCTTCTTGTAAGGAGATGATAGCTCTGCCTTGAGCTATGCTGGTTGGATCTGGTGATGTGCTTCTTGTATAAGATTTAGAATCACTAAACTCTTCCACACTCTCCCTTGCTGATTCACTCAACTGGTTCTTAAGTGTTAAATTGCTCAGGTAGACTATCTCCTCATCACTTTGGTAGTCTCTCTGATTCAGCAAAGATAAAGATTCTGGTGGTGGACTTGGAGTTCCTATCTCACCACTGAGGGGAATGCAACTGGGAAGACCGCTTGTTATCACATCAGGCTCCTGATAATAATCCTCAATAGCACACAGCTGCTTCGGACTGCTGTGATCTATGGGTCCTCGACCAATACCAAACCTCATTACTAAATCTTTTTCAAACTTCAAATCAATCTTTCCTCTTTTGACATCAATGATTGCTCCAGCACTAGCCAAGAATGGCCTTCCAAGTATCAGGGGACTCATTGATTCTTCATCCATTTTCAAGGATTATGAAGTCTGTAGGCACCTCAATGTCGCCTATCCTCACTGGTAAATTCTAAAGCATGCCATAGGGTCTCCTGATTGTTCTATCAGCTAACCTTAGAGAGATTTTACTTGGTTTGAAGTCTTCAAACCAAAGCTTTGTTGCAACAGTCAACGACATTATGTTCACATATGCGCCAAGATCACACAAGGAGTCTCTAAATACTGCTTCTTTTATGGTACAAGGGATAGTAAAGTGACAGGGGTCAAAAGTAACCCTAGAACTACTCTCTCAAATTAAGAGATCAATTTCAGTACTTAGGGGTCAAATCCACAAGGACTCTGAAAACTCACATAATAGAAGCATATGTTCGAGTTAAGCTATATCAATAAATTGAATGTAAATAAAGTAATGCAGATAAAAGTAAACAAGATGAACGGGATTGAATTCAAGTTATTAAAAGTGCTAGACCTAGGGATAATCATCGGGAACAATCAGGAATGTGAACTGGGCAGTTCTATAATCAGGTCTAAATTTTTTGTTCGGTTCTTAAACTTGTAACACTAATATGATAACTCATCCAACTCTTGCTGCGACGACTTCTATCCTCTAAACAGAAGCAAACCAAATCTCTTTGCGAAATACCAATAAATAGAGTCTATATGATTAACGGGTACGATATGTTTACAAAATTTCTAAACCAACTATCACTGCAAAAAGGTTGTTTACTCATCTAAGATTGGGTCAGGATATCAATAGCAATCTTGCGCCTACCAACATTCCTATGATACCAGGATTAAGGTGATCAGTCTTAAGACTAGTGTAGTTATCAAATCTAGATGAAGAACATTATAGATAACCTAACATGTCTATGCCCAATTCAAAAAACCATCATAAACCTTTTGAAACCCTAGATCTAACAAGGTGACTACTCAGACATAGAAGAGATAACACAAATCATTGTCTGAATAATACTCATAAAATAAAATAAGAAACAAAGGGAGTTCAGAATTCTTCTCTCTACAAAGTTTGAGATATGAAACTTCTCTCCAACAAAGCTCTCTCTCCAAACTTACAATGAAACTTGGAAACTTAGATGATACCAAACTTAGTTTCTGGGACTTCTAAAACATAGTTAACCTAAAAACACGATTAGGCATGATGTATAAAATTAGAAACTTCTGGGGCAAAGTTGCAATTCTTGAAACTTGATTAAACTCGAATGCGTCATTCACGTCGCGGTTGTGTCGACCAACACAGGAGTGGCCTGACGGTCGACATGGACATCAATATCTGTCTCCTTGTTGTTTTGCTCAGCTACAAGCCTCCAAAAGCTCCAAAGTGCTCATCAGGGTCCAATCCGTGTTTGTACCTAATAAGACTCAATATATATACAAAAGACTCCAAAACCAATGGATATATCATGTCATAAAACCATAAATACATGATATATCAACTCCCCCAGATTTGGCTTTTGCTTGCCCTCAAGCAAACAGAAAACTCAATCAAGAAAGAAGTTTAAAAATCGCAGAACTCACCTTCTCTTTAGAACATTGTGCTTACTAGTCATCATGTAATCCACATGGTACAAGAACTATTCAAAGACTAACCACCATGTACATTCACCATAGACACTCGTAGTCTTCTCAATATCCACCACAACTTAACAACATATCCCTTTAGTAAGCCATTTCATCCCCGGGTCTCACTTTCGAATTCAATGTTTAAGAGCCTTCTAGACTCAGCTGTCATCCTATACCAAAACAAGACAAACCTCAAAACAAAAATGATGTTTTCGTCTCCCCCAGACTTAAATCTTTGTTATTTTGGATCTTATACTATTTTCTTTTTGTCTATGAAGGTAGGCTATTAGAAGTGAATAATGGGTCACGGGATCGCTCCTACCATCACAACAACCCTACTTTCATCATCTCCTTAAGAAGTAGAAATATGGGAGCATAGATTTCTCTTACCCGCTTCTACTTTAGAGAATAACTTGGTCATTCAGAAACTATACCATAAAGGCTTTTATTATTATTAACAACTTTTTGGGGAGACTAGACATCATAACTTACTTTGGTTTTATCAGTTCAGGTATGAATGAAAATTCAAGCTCTCAAACATCAATCACGTCCATGAGGTAAAAGGAACTGGCAGAAATTAGCTCAAACTATAGTGGACATCTGTTGTAAGTATGGGGATCTCAAATTAACCGGTCAGACTTGGGTTTTTCCATTAGTTGAATCTGAATAAGCTTTGCAACAATGGTCACCAGAAGAGATAGCAAACAACAATAGACCAAAATATAGCTCATAGTTCCTGGACAAGTTTTGACTCAATAAAACAAAGGTTTTGAAAAAGAAAAAAAACAAAATTGGAACTGACTCTCAAAAGAATAAATAGAGTTAGTAACTACCTCCCCCAGACTTAAACTACATTGTCCCCAGTGTAATTAAGCTTAAGGAAAGTGATAATAAGGAAAAATATTGAATAGAAATTGAACTATTGTGTTTTGTAAAATGTGACATGTGATGGTGTGTGTGTGTCGACCGACACACATGTTGCGTGTCGGTCGACACGAGCAAGAATATGTGTTTCTGAATTTCTGACACCATTCAACTGATCATTCATCTCGTTTTCTTACATTAGATCAAGTGGATTGCCTCCCACTAAGCGCTTATTTTGTAAAGTCATTAGCTTGACTTGGCTGAAGTACGGATATCTGGTGGACGAATGAGTGGCACTGAATGTCTCTCGGAAAGACGTCGCTTCATCCATGGTGGAGTGTAAGCATTAGGTGCATGAGGACAAAAAGGTAATGAGGAACATCAGCCGGGTGGGACATTGGTCTAGGTGAAATACTTTTTTCCATGTAAAGTCATCAAAAGGAGAAACAAGTGCTCTACGAGAATCTTGTGGCTTGGTTAACTACAAAACAGCCTTTGTGTCTTGAAAAATCTTATTGATGATTTTAGATGATATGGGCTTAGAAAGTGCATACCTTTGCTTTTTCAGGGGTGAATGAAGTGTGGGATATGGAGGTTTATGTCTGACAACATCTTTGAGACTTGCAGCATTGAGATCATTTTGAAAACCATCTGTTTTGGACAACTCCGGACCAAGTGGCAGAGCGTGTCGATTGACACAGGTGGGTCTCAAAGATGCACTTCGGACCAAAATTCAGATATTGCACTTTTTCTGAAATTCATCTCTGCAATCCTTTTTTCCATCAGAGAAACATCATCCTCTAACAACAGGTTAGTGCGTAGAACCTCGTCATGTAGTCTAGTTTGTAAGATATGATCACCACTCCAATCCTCAAGTTCTGAAGCTTGCTTATTCACTTGCTCATTAGGACCCAACTCTTTGACATACCCAGCAATAATGTCTTTGGAGGTTTCTACAGAGAATGATTGATCATCAATGGTGGCTGTTTTTCTCAGCTTATCCATATCAAATTTCATCACCTTATCACCCAAATTCAAAGCTATCTTGCTTCCTCTTACATCAATGAGAGCACCAGCTGTAGCAAAGAAAGGTCTTCCCAAAATGAGAGGATCCTCCGGTTCTTCCTCATATTGCAACACCAGAAAGTCTGTGGGAATCAAACAGTCTCCAATCATTACTGGAACATCTTCTAGAACACCTTCTGGAATCCTCTTGGACATATCAGCCAAGACAATAATGATCTTTGTTGGCTTGAAAACAGTCATCCCAAGTCTAACAGCAACAAAGTGAGGTATTAAGATGATAGTTGAGCCAAGATCACAAAGAGAATGAGAAAATCTTTCTGTTGAGATGCATCAATCGAGCACAAAACTCCCTGGGTCAGGTAGTTTCTCTATAGTACAACTCTTGATCATGGCACTACCTTTTTCAGAGACTACCACATCCTTTTGCTTTCCTTTCCTCTTATGTGGGATTTTGTTCAAGCAAATTGCACTAGTGTCTCTGGTAAGTAAAGCTCCTTCCTCAGGACTCACACCATTTATAACCATTCTCTTAACATACCGCTTGAGTGGAAGTGTAAGCTTAACTTCATCAACTTGAGGAAGTTCAATCATAACCTTATCTATCATATCCTTGCATCTCATATTCTCCATCTCTTGCTTAGACTTCCTTGGCATTGGATAAGGATATGGTACCTTTGGTTTGTAAACCCTTTTTGCAGGTTGTGGTGTTATTTCAGCTGAATTCGGACTGCTGTTGCACTCACGTCGACCGACACCGGATGTGTATCAATCGACATGGATAGATTATGTCGCCTGTATTCCTGCCCATGTCGACCGACATGGTGATTACACGTTGGTCGATGTGCACAAAATTTCCTCGAAAATCACATCATCTTCCACTTCTTCCAGATCTATGGTGTCCTCAGATGACAATCCTTTCTTCACAACAGGCTCTAGTTGTATCCCACTACTTAAAGTAACAACGTGGAATGGTTAATGTTGTTTTGTATCAGATCCTCTTGAAGAACTAGCTGATTGGGAAATTTGAATATCTAGCTTCTTCACATGGCTGTCCAAAGCTTCAAATTTTCCATTCAAATCTGTGTACAAAACATCAATCTTCCCATTAAAATCAATTGCAATATCCTGCTGACCCTCCAGTATCTGTTCCAACATAGACTTAATCTCACTTTCTTTAGTGTTTGGAAAAGGTGTCTGGCGAGATGAAGATTCATAGTTCTTGGTGAAACTATTAATCAAATAGAGCTGTTGGTACTCAGACCTAGGTGTGTATCTATATCTCTGTTCCTGATATCCAGTTACATTGATGTAGTTGACATCCTTTTCTTCAACCTCTGTAGCACACTTAACTGATTTCTTACCCACAAGAAGACTCTGTACCATATCCAACTTTGCCTTCACCTCAGCAATTCGACCCTTAGCCGTGTTAGCTGCTTGTCTTGTCCTCTCAAGGTCTGCATTCTTGGTACTATTACTAGAAGAAAAATTCTCAATCAGCTTACTCGTAGCCCTTGGTGTATTGGTCTTGAAATTTCCATTGCTAGCAGCATCTAAAGCTATCTGATACCTCCAATCAATACTTCTGAAGAAAGTATTCAAGAGTTGAACCTCACTAAAATAATGATGTGGACAATCTCTCTGATATCCCATGAATCTTAGCCAAGCTGCTTTGAAAGTCTCAGTAGGTCCTTGAGTAAACTAGGAGATCATATTTCTCAAATCTTCATACCTCGCATCATCATAGAAGTTGTTCAGAAAAGGTGTCTTAATTGCATCCCAAGTTCAAGCACTGATGGTAGGTGGATGCGACCGCTCTTAGGCTGATGGTCGGTGAATATTTCCCGACCAGATGGGAAGCGTAAGCACTGATGGTAGGTGGATGCGACCGCTCTTAGGCTGTGTAGCCACGGTGTTCCCATGATGACGTTATAGACCGCCAGTTTATCGACGACCACAAATTTCATTAACTTTCACATGTTTCCGGCTAGAACGGGTAGCTTGATTGTTCTTGTGCTTTGATCGATCTGCTGTCAATCCGGTTAAACATGAAGGAGGGAGATTTTCATCTTTGCGAGTGTTTCCTTGTAGATTAGATCAACGGAACTTCCTGTGTCGACTAGCACTTTATATACGTTGCAGTTTCCTATAACCAGAGTGATGACGAGTGGGTTGTTGTGTGGTAAATCCAAGCCTCTGGTATCAGCATCAGAGAAGATGATCGAAAGGTTGGTTCCTTCGACTAGGTTCACCTGGGCAGGTTCGGCCCATTTAGCTGCAGATTTGGATTTGCGCTGATGTTCTTTGATTGATCTGATGGAGTCGTTACATGAGCTCAAGCCTCCCATGAGGACGACAACTGTTAGTCATGTATCGGTGTTTCCTTTATCGAGATTGTCCTTGTCAGGTTTAGTTTCTTCATTTTGTTGATCTTTGCAATTATCCTGAGCTTCTAATTGGTCTTCTCTTTGCTTATTAGATGCTCGGTGTTCGTCCCATCCTGACCGATCTGATCGGCTCTGCCTATTGTTTCGTTGCCTCGAGTCAAATGATCTTAGAGTTAAGTTAGGTAATTCCCCTCTGTTGTATCTTTGATATAGTCATGGAGATGTCGGCAGTCTGTCGTTGAGTTCCTGATGCCCTGTGAAAGTCACAGTAAGGAATGGACGAACTTCCTTGTCGATCCCCTGATCGCTTCTCCTGGTCGTAGTCTGATCATCTGTATTTGTCTGATCGACTTTTGCGGCAGTCTTCCTTATCCATGGGTTTCTCCTCAGATTGTACATATTTGTTCCATGGCAGAGAACGAGTTTTGCTACTTATGAAATATGATGAATCGTGGTGCTTTTTGTCATAGCTGTTAAGTTGCGGTTCTCGGAACACTTCCTTCATCTTTTCTTTGGTTGGTGCCACAGGAGGCTTTGGTGCATGTTACTTCCGGAGAGCATTGTTTTCTTCCTCGATGTTTATGTATACCGTGGCTCTGTGCAGGGCATCTTCTAAAGACGTTGGCTTTTTAGAGCTAAGCGTTTCTCAGAAACGCCCTTCAAACCATAGGAATTTTCTCAGGGCTTCGATAGAGGTTACATCGTCCATAGTTACGCGTGCTGCGACTGATTTGAATCGATTGATGAAAGATTGGAGACTTTCCGTAGGAGTTTGCTTGACATCCCAGAGGTCAGCAGGTGACTTTTCAGTTTGGACTAAGATCGAATATTGCTTCATGAAGGCCTGCGTAAGGTTTTTGAATGTGACGATCGTTCCTGGTCTAAACTTGGGGAACCATTGGAGTGCAGCTCCACTCAGTTTTTCCATGAATAGTTGATAAAGAACGGCGTCCTTATCTTCTGGTGGGATGTGTGCTCGGCTAGCAGCAATGCTGAAGGAGGTGATGTGGGCGATTGGATCTGTTGTGTCTTTGGTTGTTCTATCGCAGCTCGGTATCTTAAGTTTCGCAAATTAGGTCATGTCAGCCCTCCTTATCTGTTCTGTGAACAGGGTTTGCTGGGCTTCCTCTAGGACGAGGTTAATGTCCGGGGCCAAACTTGTTGCCTTGTGCATCTGCGACTTGAGTAGCTTGATTGTCTGCTATAAGTCAACTTCTCGTTCTTTGGTGTTAACGAGTTCATCATAGAGCAATTGCGGAGTAAGTTGTGGAGGTGTGGCGACTTGATCCAATGTTGGAAAGAGGTTTCAAGAATGTAAGTCGAAAGTCGGCTTGTACGTTCCTTCGGGGTTCGTCGGGTTTCGAGATTCACAAGCTGCACGAGTTATGCTCTCCCTCATAGCTCTATCCATGAAGAATTGGATCATTTAACTGAAGTCAGCCTGTCGGGGCGGAGGAAGTTGCTCGGTTACCCCTTGGTTAGCCGGAGCGGGCCCATTGTTAGTCGGTTGAACGACCGGGGGATGACTCCGGTGTTACCAGGAATGAGAGGCCTGGTTTTATTTGTTGTGATGATGTCGTTGTCACCGGGGAGATGGATTTCGCTTCCGAGAGCGGGTAGATCCGTGGTGGTAAGATCGATGAGAGGTGGAATATGATAGTTAGGTCGGGTGGTACCATCTACTCCAACCATCTTTGAAAAAAAGCTTTTAGTAAGAGTCGACACGGACGGCGCCAATTGTCGAACCGTAGGCTCAAACAATGAAATTAGGGTTTCAAAGACGATTAAAAGTAGAAAGTAAGATCTTTATTGATTGGGTGCCGAACAAGTTACAAGAGATTTTAGGGTTCTTGAGAGAAGAGGAGACAAAAGATATGAATTCTAGGGCTTTGGTCTTGTCTTGAGTCTCAATGAATTTTGAATGGATTTCAATGTCTATGGAGTCCTTTATTTATATCAATTCTGTAACGGGGTTTTAAGCCTTTAATCAGACTTTTTTTACTCCGACTAGATTTTTCTTTTCTGATCATTTTTCCTTTTCTCATCGTCTTTTCTTTTCTGATTGTCTTCTTTTTTCTCCTCGTCTTTCTTTTTCTCGCTGTCAGTTGTACAAGTCGGCAATTACTGATGGCCCAAAGTCAATTTGAACTTTTAAATAAATAAATAATGATTTGGTTCGGATTTATGGTAAGGTGCTAAAGTTGGTACCAACATCCCTCATTTTCTTCTCAGCAATCTGATTCTCGACTAGTCACATTAGTTGATACTTTTGATTTGAGCATCAGAGATTCCTTAGAGAAAATAAATATTTTTTCTCGAGTATAAATATTAATTGTCTTGATAAGCGAATACTTCACCGGATTACTTGTTTCCCTAGTAGCCGGACCGACCACCTACATTGTGCTCTGTGGTTATTTTTTAGTACATTAAGTTCTCTTGAATGACAAATTATTCATTCAAAAAAACCTCAAAATCTGACCGAACTGGTATTTAAATTTAGAGAAAACTATTACAAATATCATAATCTTAATCGAATAGTTTGCAACATAATCCAGAAAATTTTAAATAAATAATAATTTTGTATCTTTTTACTAAATATTTAATTGAATGGCCAATTGTAATATAAAAATTAAGATAAAATGAATTTTTATTTTAATTAAATTAATTATGACTGAAATTAAAAATGTTGACTAAATTGAATAATGAAAAATTTTTAATATGCAAAGAGTAACCTACCATTTTCTTTTGTCTTTTTATAAAAAGAATACCACTAAAATTTCTAAATTTTGTTTTTGGTATGCTGTGATATCTTTTACCAAAATTAAAATGTGGAAGTTCAAGAACACTTTGACTTTGACTAATTTAACACATAAAATCATTCTTTAAAGAGTATTTTTAATTACAATTAGATTTGATTCATGTACTTACCCTTAATATATAGAAATCTAGGAAGAAAAACTATTTAAGTTTTTGTATTCTATCTATATGATATTTACAAAAATTCAAGGAAAATATCTTGTTATAATTTAACACATTACAAATTTCTGTTTGACACTACTATATATATATATCAGTCCTTTGAAGAGTTTATAAAAGCTACAGAATAATCGAATAGGCCGTACAAAGCGAACTCCTAGGGTGCCTACTCACAAAGAAGACAAAGGTATGTGCGCAATTCTCTCCTTGGTACCCTTGATATATACTAGACAATTCTCAAATATATATAGGATCAAAAATATATTAAAAAAAAGTGAACATACATTTACAACTCCTTATTGAGGATTTGGTTTTTTTATCCTATATATATATGATAAGGAGTTGATGTAAGTATATGATATATATATATATATAAGTGAATTACAACTCTTTATTGAGGATTTGTTTTGTTGATCCTATATATATATATATATATATATATATATATTGATAAGAAGTTGATGTAAGTTCAGTTTTTTTTTCTTTGTTGTCAGATTCGTAGAAAATAGGGGTGAATATTTCGGTTTAAGTTCGGATTCGGTTTGGTTCAGTTAATTAGGTTTAAAAAACCTCTAACCAAATTCTACCAAAGATATTTTGGTTTGGTTTATATTCAAATTAATTTGGTTAGGTTCAGTTTTAGTTTGGTTAGTTTTTTATTCGGTTGAGAAAAAGAAATCAATTAAATATTAGTGATAATATCACTAATAATAATACTAGAGCAATCAGAAAATAAAAGGTAAATATTTCAAAATTTTAAGTTCAAATAAAACAGTTAAAAGATAAATTCAATATACCATGAAAAATAAAGTAACAAAATTAAAAATCAAACTAACAATATTACTTTACCTAAAGAATCAAACTTACATCAATATTATTAATCTTTTTTTATTAGCTAACAAAATAAGCACATTGGTTTATCGGTTCAGTATGGTTTAAACCAAATATTTCAGATTAAAAAGAAGCCTAACCAAATGGTTTGAAAATAGATTTTAGTTTGGTTTGCATCAGATTGAATTCAATTGATTTGGTTCAGTTAGTTCAGTTTGGTTAAAATTTACTAAAAAAAATACGTCTATCGAACACCACAATGATGATATTTAGCAGTCAAATCTAAAAAGAGCGCACATCGTTTTGTTAAAGGCTTAGGTTTACTTTTAAATATGAAAACACTTTTGTCATTTTAATATTCTAATAATGAAGTTATCTTTATACTTTTAGATGAAAAAAGAAAAATAATTTTCGATAAATAAAAATTTTCATATAGAGTTTACCATATAGTAAAACCACTATAAATTAATAATATTGGGACCATCATACTTTATTAATTTATAATAATATTAATTTATCTATAAATTAATAGATATTAATTTATAGTATAAAATAGAATATATTAATTTATAGAGATTTTTGTTAAAAATTAAAATAAATAAATTTAAAATATGATCTGAAATTAATATTTTGTATGTTATAAATTTTAATAATTTTAGACTCAAAATTTTAAAATTTAAAACAAAATCAAAATATTTTGATAATAAATATCAAAGATTATAGATGAATTTACTTATATAAACTGTTAACATAACTTTAAATTTATGATTAGTAACCTTAATTATTTTTTCTAAACAGCTTATAAGACTATTGAAATAAAATAATTATGCATATTTTAGAACTGAAAAACTTATACTAGATTTTTTTATATTTAGGGAAAACGATTAAGAATGGACCTTTTTTAAAATTTATTTCCAAACGGGGAACCATACTGTCTTAAAAATCCTTCCCAGCGGACCTCATTTGGAAATAAATTTATGAAAGAGTTCATTTTAGATAATACCCCTTATTTTATGATAAATGTATTTACGTTATAACAATAAGATTGTTTATAATATTTTTTAATATTTTTTTATACAAGAAAAATTATTTATGAGTTCTAACAGAAATTTATTATATAAGAAAATTTATATATATATATATATATATATATATATGCAAATTTACATGATTATTAATTTATGTTATTAATTGGACCATAGATTTACATAGAAATTATAAAAAAATGATTATCTTATTAATTTATCAAGTATTAATTTATAGAGGTTCTACTGTAATTATTCTTATCTTACTAAAAAATAATTTTTGATTTTTATTGAGTATTAATTTATAAAAAAATTATTATCTTATTAATAATATTTATTAATTTATCAAATATTAATTTATAGAGGTTTTACTGTAGTTTTGTAATGAATTGGCTTACTATTTGTGGTCGTAACATTATATATCCATGCAGAGCGCAGAAAGCATCTAACATGGATAAACGACAAGATACAACTTTTTCTGTTCCTACTCAAACTCCAGTATGGTTTCGATTAGTAGCTTCTAATCAGGAGTAAGACCTTAATATTCCTAAACCTCTCTCTGTTATCTTCTTTTAATTACAACATCTTGTTTCTCTTTCAGGGATACGAATGAACCATTGGGTCTATTATCCGCTGATTATATTAAAGTAAAGTATGTTCTTTGTTGTATTCTTTTTGCAATTAGTCAATATCAAAGGTATTTTCAATATTGATAAAATATATGATTATTATTTGCTTATTAATATTCACAGGGACAGTACCTTAAGTGTTTCTGATCTGAAGAAATATATTGTTAAGAAACTCGATCTGAAAAGCGAACATGAGGTGACTTCATGTTCCTTAACTTTCTTAATCACTGTGTTTCACTTAAAAAGAATAAATAATACATTTTGTTTGCATTTTATGGATTGCAGGTAGAGTTATACCTACACAATGAACCTCTCGATTCATCGGTGACTTTGTATGAGTTACTACAATCTTGGATCATGAAAAAGGCAGAAGGTGCTATCATAAATGCGCAGCCGGGATCTTCAGCCGCTGATTATGTAATGGTCATCAACTATGGCTGCAAATCTCAACATGTCGTCCCTCAATTCACTCATCCTGCAGCCACTAATGAGGTTGAACAGGTTGAAAATGAAGCTCCTAAATTCACTGAGGTCTTATCCACCTCCCAGTATGTTCCTTCTCCCTCAGGTATTATCCTACTCTCAACTCAACCTTTCGAGTTCAATGCTATAAATGGAAACAATTGGTTAGGCATGCTGGAAACTTCATAATTAAGCTTGTAGCTCAGATGCAGTAACTCACTAAACATATTTTCTATAGGAGAATAATATATAAGTGTTAAATTTTCAACTAAAAACTGAAATAACATCTCATTATCTTCATTGACGTAATCAGCCTCCATAACTGGCCAGATATCAATGAAAGGAAGGCTTGTTAAACCGACTCAACAGAAGCAAGAAATGGATCGGATAACTGCCCAAAGAGGAAGGGGAAACAGGGGCCGAGGTGGTCGTGGCTAATCCCATTCCAACCACCACTACATTGCTTCTCTACCCTTCCTTCTTGTTTGCTTTGAAAAATTCTGTATGACTTGTAAATCAAGTCAGACCTTAGTAACTTTTTATTTATTTATATTGAAAACCTTTATCAAAAATAAAAACAATGGCAACAGATGCCTTCATTTCTCATTGTTATTTACCAAAAATAAAAATAATCCCAAAGTTATCTTGTAGCTTTTTTCTTTTTCATGTCTTGAAAACCTGTTTCAGTTATTGATATGCATATTGCCTGCATCCCCTCTAAATCCACAACTAGAAAGTATATTTGGTTGATGTAATAAGTCCCAAAATTCCTTTAAAAATTTGTTTTCTTTTCGATTTTTATTTTATTTTAATTTAACTAGCTTGCTTTATGTTTTGTGTGTGTGTGTGTTCATTTATATGATATTTAACTGATCTTTGTTTCTTTCAGTTGGATTTGTTTAGTTTCATTGAATTTATTCAATTTTGAAAACTTAATCAGTTTATTGAAATTTTTGGTTTATTTTAATTTAAATCAGTGAATTAACGGGAAAAGAAACTGAGAAAAACTTAGAATAACACTTAAAAGTAATTTAGTTGCTAGTTAACTTAGTTGAGTTCTTTTGATCGCAAAAATACCCTTAAAATATTTTGTTAAGAACAAACTTATTACAAGAGTGTTATTAACAATTAATGTCACATTAACATATTTTCACTTTTTTTTTTGCAGAAAAAGAAAAATAATTATGATTTTACCACCACTGAAATAAAATATTCGAAATAAATATGCGCATCTATGTTATGCCATATTTGTTTATATGGCAGATCTATTGTTCTGCGGCATATTTATTTTGGAGATTTAATTTGTACCCCCAATTTACATGTTTTAGTGGTGGCAGATTTTCCAACTCATCCCATATATTTTAAAGGGTTTTTAGTAATAAAACCCTCCAACTAAAGATTTTTAGTAAAAAATTCCCTCAATTTTAAATTTAATGAAAAAACTTCTCAACTTTAACTCTGTTAATGAAAAAACACTTCCGTCTGTTAAATTGTTCTAAAATGAAAAGAGTTTTTAGTAATAAAACCCCTCAACTAAAAATTAATCTTAATAAAACCCTTCGATTATAGATTTAATAAAAAAACCCCTCAATTTTAAATCCACTGATGATAAACCCCCCTCCCCCCATCTATTATCCATTAATTAATCTCAATTTTTTTAGTCTTTTTTGTCAAAAATAACATGACATATTCTAAAATTAAAATGAGATGTTTTTTAAAAAAATGACATTTTATAAAAGGTGTTATAAAAATGAAAATGAAATGTCGTAAAATGTAAACGATATTTTGTAAAATGAAAACGACATTCTAAAATAAAGTCATATTGTAAAATAAAAATCTTTGACATACACTAATAGTAGGTCAGAATCATAAGGATTTATATGGTGATAGTGATTATACACTAAGAAACTCTTTACTAAAAGTAGGTCAGAATCGTAAGAGTTTCTTAGTGTAGACACATAAACTCTTCACTAATAATGGACTTTTGATTCATGCATTTGTTTTTGCAGACATTTAGCAATTTTCATCAAACAAGACACAACAAACGAAAATATGAACTCAAACCAGTGTTTAAGATTCTAAGCCACCCAATCTGCCGCCAGAAAGACCATCGAAGAAACAAAAGACCACCCAATGAATATTGTTTCCATTTTCCAATTATCGTGATAGAAGCAGAAAATTTTCATTACTCTAACATCTTAAATTTCTATGGAAATTTTAATTTTTCGTCACATATTTGTTTTGTTGGAACCCATTTTATGACAAATGGAACCAATCACTTTTCTGGTAATTTTTCCGGCGACATTAAGTTACCGAATTGATCGAATAAAAAGATGAGTTGGATTCCTTGAAATAAACACTACTACATAGTGTATTCATTTAACAAAATTGGATTAAAATTGAATAAGAAATGAGGATTCAAACTGGGTAGCTTGAAAGCTTAAAAAGTCAACTTGAAATTGACCAAATGAGATTTATATGCATTTATCCCACAAAAATGTGCATGAGATATTGTGGACCATACACCCAATAAATAATTTTATTTGGGCTGAATCATATAAATGTATTAGGTTAACTCATACATTTATTATTGTTTAAATTTGATCAAATACTTTAACATTATTAAGTTAATTATTTGAGCTAATTTTGTGGCCATTTTTTGAACGTAATTTGGTTGTGAATTTGACGTTACCAAAGTCAAAACTTTGCACTGATCAAAACGTAAAAAAATAATGTATCACTAATGCATTTTATGTTTTAATTCAAAGATTCTCTCAGTTATGATGGCAATTAATTTTTAGTTAATCCACTATTGCACAAACCTCATTTGTAAGAAAGGGCTCACGACATTTTTGACTATAAGATAAGTCATTGTCTCCTTCTTTGAAATTGAATGATCAAGTTTTGTGAAAATCATTTTTCAGCAACAACAAAATCCAAGAACTCCTCTCTCTTCTTTCTCCTTTTTAAAGTTTGAGTCTTGAGAGTACACATATGACTATCATTCATTAAATTCTGTTTTTTGGATTGTGAAAAACAGAATAGTTGCAGTTGTATTCTGGGATTCGGAACGTCATCTAACCGTCACACTATGGGCGTTTTTAGAATAAAGGAAAGAGTGTCTCGCCTCTGCAAAACTCATTCCTAATTTCTCTATTGGTATCATTTTATTATGAAATAAACTTTACAATTTATTCAGTTTGCCCTATTGTAGAAGTAGCGTTCTTACAATCTTAATTCTAAAAATTTTGTTCTATGCTTATTGCACTAACGAAAACTGATTATTTTGTGGAGTTTTTCTGTCATGATAACAGGAATTGGAAATTTCTTTGTGACAGAAGAATAGATGATCAATCATGTCTGCTTATTGTCGGATCAATATTTAAAATATTCGGCAATTTATTTTTGTTAATTGCTGATGATCTTGATTAATGTTATATTTTCCTGCAATTTATTAAATAATATTTTTGCAGATATGTTTATAACTTGCAGATGGCGATTCTTAGCTCTGAAATTTGCTAAATCAATTAATTAGATTGCACCTATTTTTCAGACGTCATCAATCTGTTTGTGTAATCATCACCAAAAGTGTTTACAAATTCTGGTTTCTTTTTCATTTAAATTAACCGGTTATTTTTTTCCTGGTTTGGTTTTGAATTTGGTTGATTTATTCAACTTCTTGATTTGAATGCAATATCAATAATTGCATACGTTCTGAGTTGGTGATTTAATAATAATAAATTAAATTCTGGTATATGCAATTTATTTTGATTATTATTGCATAATATATTGAATATCAAATTTCTGAGTTTATGGTTGGTATATTAACTTGGTTTTGTTTTCTTTAAACAGATTTAGAGTTCAATATGACTAATATTTTTGACAACAAGATTTTGATCGATAGTCAGAATCAATGGTGTTTAAATCATCAATGTAATCGTTGGAGGTGATTCTCATAAATCAGATCTTGTGAGTTGACACCCAAATTAAGTTTGGAAGTGGTCTACCACATGTAAATCCGTTAGTACCTAACACTACAAAAAAAAAGGCTAGTTACATCACTTAAATAATGTGTTTGCAGTACTTATAAGTGATGTAAAATTAAGTGATTGTAGCTATTCCGATGCTAAATATTTGCATCATTTGAGATTAAAATTTGCATTAATTTTGTAATTGATGCTAAATTGTATCAGTTATAAATAAGAGATGTAAGTTTTGCATCAGTTTAATTAAATGATACCAATTTTGCATCATTTTAGAAAATTGATGTTAATGTTTATGTCGGTTGTGTATAATTAATGTTAATATAGTATCAATTTAATTAAGTGATTCAAATATTTGTATCACTAAGAAAAATTGATGTTAATTATTTACATCAATTATGAATAAATGATGTTAAAATTATTGTCAATTTTCATAACTGATTTGAATAATTGTGACATTTCCAATAATCGATGCTACATATTAACATCAATTATAAATGATTAATGCTAAATTTAGTATCAATTCTTACAAATGATTCTAATAATTATGTCATTTACAGTGGCTGATGCAAAATAAATAATTATTTTCTCAAAACTATTCAAATATTCTAAATTAAAAAATCATATATGAATTGAAATCCAAACCACATAATCCACTTGTCATGAAGCGTAAACAAAAACAACTAAATGAAAACAAAATAGATTCAAAGTCAATAGCTACTAAAATGTTTTAGCACAAAAAACATAAAATATAACAACCACAACTACTGTTGATCACCACCATGTTCTAGCCCGTTATGATTTCCATTCATACCATTACCTATTGCCTGAAAAATAACAAATCAAAATTAGAGTCTTAACTAAAACTTAGATCATCTAAGTCAAATAAAATTTGAATTTACCTGAGCATTGGGTAGATTTGCTATGCTCCCAATAGCTGGAGGAAAGTTTGCAGTCCATCCACCTATTGCCTGGAAAATAACACATCAAAATTAGAGTCTTAACTAAAATTTATATCACCTTAAGTCAAATAAATTTTGAATTTACCTGAGCATTAGGTTGATTTGCTATGTTAGCAAAAGCTGGAGGAAAGTTTGCAGTCCATCCACCTAATGTCTGGAAAATAACATATCGAAATTAGAGTCTTAACTAAAATTTATATCACCTTAAGTCAAATAAATTTTGAATTTACCTGAGCATTAGGTTGATTTGCTATGTTTGCAAAAGCTGAAGGAAAGTTTGCAGTCCATCCACTCGCCTATATTATTAAAATTTAGAGAAAAAATGATCTTGTTTAAAATATAATTGTTATTGTATATGTTCATAAAACAAACTAACATAATATAATAATCTTACCTGATTAGGAGCACCAAACATATTTCCGAAGAAATTTTGCAGAGTTTTAACTTGATCTTCCAATTCTTTATTTTGTGTCCTCAGCTGAGCAATTTGTAAATTTTCTGTCTCAGGTCTTGTTATGGCTGGAAGTCTTCGTAATTTTGAAGCTGTAAGTCCGCGACCAACACAATGTACTCGTCCCGAACGCTCAGGACCAAACACTTGAGCGTATTCATCCTCCAAACTTGCTGGAACATTGCTTCTAACTTGCGTCGATGAATTTTGACTTAACAATGTTTGAAGTGCTTCCTGAAAAGTGAAAAAACAAATCAATCTACTATAGTTAATAACTTAAACCACAAAACTATAACAACACAACAAAAACATATTCAAATTTAGCTTTAAAGCTAAATGAATAATCTATCGTAATGAAAACATATTAATGAATTTCCAAATATCAATCCGGATAAGAGAATAAATGAAGCAAAAAAGAAACATTAAAATCTAACAGTTAACAAATATAACTAACCACATGTGTTATAGCCTCATCAGATACAAAGCTTCCATCAGGCTTAGTACGAGTGGCAATGAATAACTCGGCTCGACTAGGTGTTTTTCCGGTCTTGATTTTCTTTAATTAACACACAAACATAAATAAATAAAATAATTACAGCTTTTATTAAGATTCAACGTAATAGCAATTTCAGACTTTAGATTTATAAGAAAACAAAGTTACTCACAATCTCTTGTCATTTCCTTCCAAAACTCTTTCTTCCACATAAGTGAGGTGTAACATGGTTACTTATATTCTTTATATTTCGGTCTCACCTTTTCTGAAAGCTCAAATATTATAGAAGATATTGAAAAAATGTTACTTTCATTTAATATAATATTTAATTACATACAGATATCTAGTATGCAAAACATACCTTCCATTTATCAGTGAACATCATGTGAACGAAATGAAACCATTGATCTGAAGGAATATTCTTTGGTTGCTTATGCACTGTTTCAGTTCGATCATCACGTTTATACTCTCTCCAAAGGCGCAGTTTGACATCTTTGCATCTGCTCCCTAGTGTACCCATCACATAGGCTTTTCTTGTTGTTGGATCATTAAACCAAAATTTTGACTGAAACGAAATGAAGTGCATAACCAAATAAAAAAATTATAGTTCAAAAACCAAATTAAAGATAGATAACAGAATCGAATTCGATTTGAAGGTGATAAAATTGTAAATGTTACCTGAATAAAGTCCCATGCAATATATTTTATGTGGGAACCAACCAATCTCCAATCTGAGTAGTTAATAGGTAATAGGTTCATATCATTTCTTAATTGCCCTAACCATGATCCAAGCAAACCTCCAGAATCACCAACAGGTTGTCCGCTATCTGCGTCAAATTGTACTATTACTCTGCGATTTTCCAGTTTCCATACATCCTTTGCTGCCATCGCTTTCCCTTCTATGTTTCTTTCATCATCTTATAGATACACACATGTAGATTAGAACAAATTATTTAATTACCAATAAGTAATAATCATGACTGGTTCCAAACAATATATTCCCACATAACTATCATTTTTTCATTACCAATGAGTTGTACTTTCCACTTGAAAGTGTTACATTCTGAAGAAACTGGAACTGCAGATGGGGAACTGTGTACTATCTCCAAATCTGATATATCATCTGGAGGTTGTATTTGTGAATCCCTTAGTGGGTTGCTCGAAAAATCCATATACCTACACAAGACACATAAAGTAACTAGCTAAGTGAGCTATAGTTTATTTAGAAAACTAGGTGTATTATCAAAACCAGCAAAATAAAAAATAAATTATTATTACTGAAATGATGTATCAGTTGCTGGTGTCTCTGACGCCGTTAAATCTGGAAACCTTCGAATATCCATATACCTAAAAAAACAAAAAAAAAGCAAACTAGTAAGCAATGATTCATTTTTTAAAAATCAAATATGATTGGTAATTAAATAAACACACTTTCAAATCAAAATAGTAATGCACAATAAAAATTATAGCTTGTCTTAGATATGCATAAAAATATAGTAAAGGCAAATAATAACATATACATCTAACGTCTAGTTAGAATGATTTAGATCATCCATATCAAAGACGTCTCTAGGTTGAACATGAACAGCAATATTCCATTCTGACTTGCCCGATTCATTCACATAATATACCATTCTCGCTTGTGACGCCAGTACATAAGGCTCATCCTCCTCATTATCTCCAGAATGTAACAAGCGTGAAACATTTAGCAGTTGATGGCCATATTCATCCTTCTTATACCCTCTTTCAGAACGAGTATCAGCCCATTTGCACTTGAACCACACAACTTTAAAACTTTCATAGTAATTTAACTCAATAACTTTAGTTAGCTTCCCAAAGTAAGCTACATCTCCTAGTATTGGGTTTGAATCACGAGAGCTTGAATAACTCATAGTCTCAGCAGTCACAAATACACCACTATTTTGTGTTTTTAGATCAGCATCTCTCTCAATCGTCCGGACTTTGTATCCATTGACATTGAAAGCTGTGTACTTGACAACTTTATCTGAAGGACCTAAAGCTAAGCATCGTATATCATCATTTATCCCATCTAGTTGATATTTCTCTACTCTTTCTCTTATCCATTTTGCAAAATTAAGATGCATTTCTCTATCAATTTGTTTAGCACAATTCCTCTTGCTCAATCGAGAAGATGTACTAAGCAGCTCTTTATTGTACTCGCTATATATGCAATTATATGACCAATGTTAGAACAATAAAATGAAACAGAAGTTATGTAAATTTTTGTTGAATGAAATAAACTTACTCTCGTAAATGATCAAGTAGCTGACAATTGACCAGTACATGTCGATGTGCTTGCTACATCTCTATATTACTAAGTGTGTAAACCTGACCAGCTCCAACAAATTTACCAAGGCTTGGAAAAATAACTGCAAGTTCTGAATTTGGTTTGATGATATTATCAACTAAAGGTCGATCTTCAACACGACTAACCCGATTAAAACGTGTCTCTATATCATCAATATACATTAAGCAAAATGTGATACACTCATCAGCCAAGTATTGCTCACATATAGAACCCTCAGGTTTAGCACGATTACGAACATAAGATTTGAAATGTCCAAGAGCTCTCTCAATTGGATACATCCAACGGAAAGGTACTGGGCCACCATGTTTTGCTTCTTCTGTGAGATGCACTATTAAATATACCATCACCGTGAAAAATGATGGAGGAAATAACATCTCCATATGACATAGAGTCACTACAACATGCTCTTGTAATTTATCCAGCTCATCAAGATCAAGTACCTTTGCAGATATATATTTTAAAAAAACGACAAATCTCAACAATAAATGATGTCACATCTGCAGGGAGCAAATTCCTTATTGCAATGTAAAGCAAATCTCTCATAATCACGTGATAATCATGGCTTTTTAAGCCTGATAGCTTTCTATTCTTAACATCAACACAACTTGATATGTTGGAAGCATAGCCATCAGGGAGTTTTCATTCTTTAAAACATTTAAAAAATGTCTTTCGTAGCATTATTCATAGTAAAACATGCTGCCTCGTACTTTCCATTATCATCAGGCCACAAATGAGAATGTATACCAAGCTCGCGAAGATCTTTCCTAACGTTCAGATTATCTTTCAATTTTTTTTATTCATCAAGTAATGTGCAAACTATATTATCGAACACATTCTTCTCTATATGCATTACATCCAAATTATGTCACAACACAACAAACTCCCAATAAGGAAGCTCAAAATGTATACTTTTTTCTTCCATTGTTGAGTACCACTTTGTTCTGCATCACTTCGATCTCTCTTTCTCCCAACTAAATCATTATTCTTCCCAAGAATAACATTTACTTGTTCTGATTGATGAACAATTGTAGAACCTGATAACATGGCCGGTGGAGATCTGATTTCTATTTTCCCGTCAAAACTAGTTCTATTTTGACGAAATTCATGATCTATAGGAAGAAAGCAACAATGCCTCATAAAACAATTCTTTTCCCGTGATGTAAGCGTGGGCCCATGAAATCAAAATTGCAGCTTGGACAAGCTAATGATGTAAACGTATTCCAACCAGATAAATTTCCAAGCCCGGGAAATTCAGTAATTGTCCACATGATGGTTGCTCGCATGTCGAATGTTTCTTTTGTAGAAGCATCTAATGTTTTGATCCTATCACGCCATAACTCCTTTAAGTCTCTGATAAGTGGTTGCAAGTAAACATCAATATCATTTCCAGGCATCTGCTTTCCTAGGATAACCATTGATAGGATCATCGATGTGTGCTTCATTGACATCCACGGTGGAAAATTATAAGGAAATAAGATTACTGGCCATACGCTATAATTGGTACTCATTGTACCAAATGGATTAAAACCATCAGTAGCCAAGCCTAGTCTAACATTTCTAGGATCAGATGCAAATTCAGGATATTTTTGATCAAATGACTTCCAAGCTCCCCCGTCTCTCGGATGGCGAAGTTTACCATCATTGTTACTAGCAGTTGCATGCCATATCATGCGTGTAGCAGTTTTTGATGACATAAATAGATGTTGCAGGCGTGGTTTCAAAGGAAAATAACATAGAACCTTGGCCGGAACTTGTTTTTTCCTTTCTTTCCTACTCCCTGTTTCGGTCACCGTGCTTTCTGCTGAAGTACTTACTTTCCAACGAGAAGCTTCACAAACCTTACAGTCTCTAGCTGCATCTTCTTCCCAATATAACATGCAATCATTTGGACATGCATGAATAGACTCATATGTCAAACCAAGCTTGCGAACAACCTTCTTCATATCATTGAATGAATTGGCAATCTAGCATGAGTAAATGCTTCTTTAAGCAAATCAAGCACCATGGATATCCCTTTGTCGCTGATCCCACACATACATTTGATATGATACAACTTCAATAAAATTGATAGCTTCGTGAACTTGGTGCATCCTGTATATAGCTCTTGATTGAAATCTGCTAGCAACTCATCAAAACTTGTTCCTTTTCCAAAATTTTCACTTGAACTTGATGGAATATCTGTGTCCATAGGTTGCTCAAACAATCCAGATTCTCCATACATATCCGTACTACTATTAGGAAAAAGATCATTCAAGAGATGCATCGTTGAGTCTAACTCACCCTGACCAAAACCAGCATTAGTAGGTATTTCTGTAGTATTCTCTGTAACACTAATATCCTCTCCGTGGAATACCCAACTTGTGTATGAACTTAAAAATCCAGAATACATCAAATCACCTTCAATTTCTTCCTTGGACTTGAACTTGGCTATAGCTTAACGATTACAAGGATATTTTACCAGTTCTGCATCTGATTTACCAAATGCAAAATCTAGGAAAAGTTTCACCCCTATTTGATATTCTTGGGATAAATGTGGTTTATTTATCCACGACTTATCCATCCTAACCTAAAGCATAATTACAAATACATATATAGATTAATTATACAATACATACCAAACAGCTAGTGCCACAATGTTACTCATGAAACGACCCGTCCCAGAAATCCTAAACCGGAACCGGTTTACTAACTCAGAAACCGCGTGGAAAGAACAAATTTTTTTAAAATTTTCTAACAATTTAGACAATTTATTTATTAAATTCACCAATTAAATAAATAAATAGAATTTAGCAACTTAGCCGAAGCAAATTATCAACGACACCGTCTCAACAATAAATAACCGATCGAGCCTGATACTAGAGAGGGGGAGGAAGGCCTTACTGTAACAACCACGGCGGAGAAGAATCCTTGACGTGCACGGCTCACCACCGCCACCGGAACACTCTTCTTCCTCTCTTCTCTCTCTCTCTCTCTCTCTCTTTCTCTCTCTCTTTTAACCTCGGAGGCGGCTAGGTTCCGACGAAGGAAGAGATACACGCGTATATACACATATATGTATAAATAGTTCTCCTATTACACCGAACGGTCCTCCCATTTCTTCAAATTTCACAATTGACCCCAAAACTTTTAAATCGATTAAAATAACCCATCCGAAACTTCCAATTCGATCAATTTAACCTATAACTTTCTGAAATCACCAATTGGCCCCAAACTTCCAAAATTATCAATTAAACCCGACTGAAACTTCTGGATTTAATCAAATCAACCCTTAACTTTTGAATTCAACGATTACACACCCAACAACTTTGGGGTTTATCCAAACCAACCCCAACCCGGGTTTGCGGATGTTACAATTCTCCCCCACTAACAGAGATTCGTCCCCGAATCTAGCACACTGCCAACCCGTGGCTCACCATACTGTCCGCACTCCATTTCCAATGCTATCTCCCTTTCACCGCTACAACACTATTCAATGAACGTTATCTCGATCAACGCTATCCACGCTATCCTTACTCAACACTATTAAGCTTTTGTCCTCCACTTGGTTTGGTCAACCACTCCATCACCCGGGAGTATAATGCCTTCACGACCCAACACCATGGATCGATCTGTCCACGACATCACGACCCAACACCATGGATCGATCCGTCCAAATGCATAGAGAGCCAGACAATGGCAATCTCTCTAGTGACCTATCCCACCAGTCAGGAATCACAAAGAAGCCTAACTGGCCAGGTACACTCGGCAGTGACTCGTCAGTACACTCCGATGCCGCTATATGGGACCACCATCCCATACGCCAAACCAATCCGGAAAAACTACCAGCCTTATGCTGCTACCGAACACTTGGTATCCGCACCCACGCTATCAATCACTACAACTAGTTATCCGCCCCCTATCTACTAATTTTTTAGTAACCACACCACGCGAAAATTTCCACCCAAAAACACCTTTATTGAATAACCAAAATCAAAAGTACATTGTTTATAACACCATAAATCACGAGTACAACAACGCAGACCATTAAAATCCAACACCCTGGATACAACACTATGATAAGCCGGCTAACCCTTCAGTTTGCCGAACCACTTGGGAAACTTGCGCTTCATCTTCGCTTCCGGCTCCCTAGTCACCTCCTCGGCTCCGTTACAGTCCCACAAAACCTGCATCTCTGGAACGTTCTTCCTTCTGATCTCCCTCACCCGGCGATCCAGGACACTCAGAGGCCTTGCCTCCACCACCATACTCGGTGTCAAATCCGATGGCACCCCCGCCACCACCTGATCATCCTTATGCAGACATTTCTTCAGCATCGACACGTGAAACACCTTATGAAACACATGCATAGAATCCGGCAACTCCAACCGATATGCCACTGGTCTGACCCGCTCTAACACTCTAACGGGACCCATATACCTCGGACTCAACTTAGTCTCGAAAATGGACCTGTTCGGACCCCTCAACATTGCCATCTTCAGATACACCATATCGCCCACTGCGAACTCCAGCTCTTTTCTATGCCGATCCGCGTAGCTTTTTCTGACAATCATAAGCTTCCTTCATGTTCCACTTCACAATCCGGACTTTCTCAGTCGTCTCCTGTATGAAGTCAGCCCCCAACAGACTCCTCTCCTTCACTTGGGTCCAATATAGCGGGGTCCTACAAGGCCTACCATACAAAGCCTTGAATGGTGCCATGCCGATACTAGCCTGATAGCTGTTATTGTACGCAAATTCCACTAAGTTCAGGTGATCCGCCCAATGACCACCCCAATCCAACACACACATCCTCCAATGTCTGTATAGTCCTCTCGGCCTGCCCATCGGTCTGAGGATGATACGCCGTGCTCATGTGTACCTTAGTGCCCATCTCCTTCTGGAAAGCGCCCCAGAACAACGAGGAGAACTTTGGATCCCGATCCGACACTATGCTCACTGGTACCCCATGCAACCGCACAATCTCCCTGACGTACCTCTTGGCCAACACCTCCGCACCATCGGTCTTCTTTACGGCCAAGAAGTGTGCAGACTTGGTAAACCTATCGACAATGACCCAAATCGCATCTCTGCCCCGAGAAACCGGTAAACCCACCACAAAACCCATGGTAATCATATCCCACTTCCACTCCGGAATGCGTAAGCTCCTCAGTAAACCGCTCAGAACCTGATGCTCTGCCTTCACCAACTGACATGTATCACAACCCGCAACCCAGCTGGCTACATCCTTCTTCATCCCTACCCACTGATAATACCGCTTGAGATCCCGGTACATCTTGGTAGCTCCTGGATGAATCGAAAAACGACTCTGACGTGCTTCCCTCAGAATTTCCTGCCTAAGCACTTTGTCCTTTAGTACACACACCCTGCCCCTCAACAAAATCGTTCCATTGCAGGAAAACTCGTGCTCGGACTTCTCCGCTTTAGCAGCCCGCACCAACTCTGCATCCAACTGCTGTGCCAACCGCACCTTGTCAGAATATCTGCCTGATCCACCGCCTCCAAACCCAACGGCTCAGACTCCTCAGACACTGCACACAGTCTCAAGGCACTCACCATGCCCACCAACTCCTTTGTATCCCGCTCAGTATCTGAAATTACCCGCTTCCTGCTCAACGCATCAGCTACGAGATTTGCCTTACCCGGATGGTAAGCTATCTCCAGGTCATAATTCGCAACTAACTCCATCCACCGCCTCTGTCGCAGATTCAACTCGGTTTGAGTAAAGATGTACTTCAGACTTTTGTGGTCCGTGAACACCTGTACCTTCCCGCCATACAGATAAGACCTCCAAATCTTCAATGCAAACACCACTGCAGCCATCTCTAGATCGTGAGTAGGGTAATTGCATTCATTTTCCTTAAATTCCTCGATGCATATGCAATCACCTTCCCCTGCTGCATCAAAACACATCTGAGTCCCGACCCAGATGCATCGGTATACACCACGTAAGGCTCATCCTGCTGCGGTAAAGCCAACACCGGAGTACTCACCAGCATCTCCTTGAGCTTCACAAAGCTCTCTTCACACTTATCTGACCACAAAAAAGGAACATTCTTCCCCGTCAACTTGGTCATAGACTGAGCCATACTAGCGAACCCCTTGACGAACCTCCTGTAATAGCCCGCCAGACCCAGAAAACTGGGTATCTCCGACGCATTCCGCGGTCTCGGCCACTCCTCAATCGAGCGAATCTTCCCCGGATAAACTGAAACACCACGATCAGACACAACGTGACCCAGAAACTCAATCTCACGTTGCCAGAAACTACACTTGCTCAGCTTAGCAAACAACTGCTGCTCCCGTAACTTCTCCAAAACTTTCCTCAAATGAACCCCGTGCTCCTCGGAGTTCATAGAATACACTAGGATATCATCGATGAAAATGATGACGAACTCATCCAAATACTCCTGGAACACGCCATTCATCAACCTCATAAACGCAGCCGGTGCATTCGTCAACCCAAACGGCATCATCACAAACTCGTAATAACCGTACCTCGTCCTAAAAGCCGTCTTCCTGATATCGGCCTCATCTATCGGGATCTGATGATAACCCGACGCCAGATCGATCTTAGAAAACCACGAAGCACCCCGCAGCTGATCTAACAACTCATCGATCCTTGGTAATGGGTATTTGTTCTTTACAGTAACCCGATTCAACTCCCAATAATCAATACACAACCGGAAACTCCCGTCCTTCTTCTTAACAAATAGAACCGGCGCACCCCACGGAGAACTGCTCGGTCTGATAAAACCCTTCTCTAGCAACTCCTCAAGCTGCTTCTTAAGCTCAGCCATCTCCGCTGGAGCCATCATGTATGGAGCCTTAGACAACGGTGCCGTCCCCGGCTCTAACTCAATGGTGAACAGATCCGACCAGGATGGTGGTAACCTGCTCAACAGCCAGAACACATCCTCGAACTCCCAAACCACCTTGATATTTTGCACTGCTAACTTTCCGACCTCACCAGGTATAGAAATAGTAGCCAAGTACGCCTCACAACCCTGCTCAATCAGATGTTCCGTCTGAACCGCAGAAACAACGATGCTCCCCAAAACCGGTCTCACTCCCTGATAAACCAGTCTCCCACTAGCACGTTCAAACACCACACGCTCGATGACAATCCAAATGAGCCATAAACTTCCCCAACCAATCCATGCCAAAGATGATGTCATAGAGCTCCACCGGACACACTATCAAATCTGCTGGCATCAGCTCTCCGGCGATCAAAATGTCGACACCCTCCGCACAGCCCTGAGTCCTCAACAAACGACCACCAGCAACTCTCACAACACCCGAGTGATCTCCAGACAACTCTTGGATACCACTCCCTTACACCCACCCCGGTGTCGCAAAACTATGAGACGCCCCAGAGTCGAATAAAACATGAGACTCTACCCCAGCCACACTAAGGGTTCCTAAGCACGAAAAGGATTTAAGACAAACAGCGACTGACAATTACATAACTAACACTCAAATTAACAATCAAACAAGAACATAATTAAAGAACTAACCAGTAATTGGTCTGCTGCCGCTCGTCTCGCCTGATCCCGCGCCTATGGTGAAAACCCTCGGTGCCACTGCAGCTGACCAGGCTTGCCACCCTTGCTCGGTGCCGCACTCTGCCCCTGAGACCTCATCGGAGCCTCTGACCCCAAAACCCTCAAGCTAGCCTCCAGCTTCATGCCTTCTTCCAACTGCGCCGCACACTCCACCAACTCCGGTACTGACTCAAACTGGCGGATAATGCAGCTGTTCTTGAGGTAATTCCGCATACCTCGAATAAAGCCACATAACAACTCGTGATCGGTATCTGCACCCCGACCAGTAAACCACTTCAAACGGTTGAACTCAGCCTCATACTCCCGGACCGAATGACTCCCCTGTGTCAACTAGAGGAACTCCCCTCTCAACCTGTCTCGCGCCTCCTCCGGAAAATACTTGAGATCGAACTCCCTCCAGAACTCGTCCCAAGACAACATCACTCCCGCCCTCCTGGCAACAACACCCTGCCACCAATCATGTGCATCACCCTCCAGATAATGCACCGCCAAGTCCACCCTAAACTCCACAGGGCACCTGCTCGACTGGAAGTTCCTCTCCAACCGGGACCTCCACTTATCAGACTCAATCGGTCGAGCACCACCACTGAAAAACATGGTGCCCAACCTCTGCATGTGCTCCATCACCCTCAAATATGACGGACCCACTGGCTCGGCCTCAGCAACCCCCACTGGAACTTCCTCAGCAATAACTTCTGGCATTGCAGCATTCCCCTGTGGCGCCACTGGAGCTGGAGCCGGTACCACACCAGTTATCCTCTCCAAAAGTTGGGCCAACATACCCAAAATCACCCCCATCCGGTTCGAGCCCCCATCCGCCTGAGCACCTCCCTGCGCCGGTATAGCACCATGCACGGCCGCTGTCCCAGACTGACCCTCCCCCTCAGAATATCCATACTCCGCCTGCTCCACTGTGACACTCTGCATCACATCCACTGCTGTTCTGCCACCTCTGCCTCCACGGCCTGCCCCGCCGCCACGGCCCACTCTGCCGCCAAGGCCACGACCGCCACGACCACCATGACCTTTGAGACCTTGCCCAACTCTATCAGTATCAACCATCTAAAAAAACAACTTATTACTATTTGACAACAGAAATAGTAATACAAACACGAGTCTTACCGTGGAACCACTTTTCGGCTGAGAGATGACATGACCCTGCAACCCAACACTATACACCAAATAGCTACACCAAGCTAACAATACTATGCACACAATCACCAGCTAGAGCGTCCTAGAAACAACTCCGCTCAGATACCAAATGTAAACGACCCATCCCAGAAATCTTAAACCGAAACCGGTTTACTAACTCAGAAACCGCGTGGAAAGAGCAAATTTTTTAAAAAATTTCTAACAATTTTTAGACAATTTATTTATTAAATTCACCAATTAAATAAATAAATAGAATCTAGCAACTTAGCGGAAGCAAATTATCAACGACATCGTCTCAACAATAAATAAACAATAAAAGCAATATAAAGTCAACCCCGACTCTGGTCATGTCATCCATCCCCACAGTCTTGGTCCCACGAGCTCCAGTAAGAATCAGTTTTTACCTACATCACACATCGAGATGCCTCAGTATAAAAGATACTGAATGAGGCACAAAATCTACCGGCTAACATCCCGATGTTAGCTACAATTTAACATGCAACCCCATGCAGTCCATACAATAATCAACACTATAAACCACGTAATAAATCACACAATTAATATCATAAACACCCCCACCCGTAGTCCTCCGACTAACTAGGTTCCTATCACGCAAGTACTCACCTTGAAACCTTCGGGATATGTTCGGGGCAAAGTTTGACGACCTCTCAAACTTCCAGAATTCTTAAAGACCTATTTACCAAAAATTCCCGGGACATAAAATATTAATATCTTATATAATAATATTAATTATAATATTAAAATATTATACTTAATATTAACAAACAAAAATTAAATCGAACAACCCACAAAACCGGCCAATTGAACTGGTCCACTACCGGCCCAATGACATTGGTCATCTTCTTCACTCGCCGGACCATCTCCACGTCGTGACGATCGCCACCACTCCGACAACACCAACCCAAAACTTGTTCTCACCGCAACCAAGCCCCGATCAATACCACGTCACCACTGTCCGATCATCACATCTATCCTAACCGATCGAGCCTGATACTAGAGAGGGGGAGGAAGGCCTTACCGTAACAACCACGGCGGAGAAGAATCCTTGACGTGCACGGCTCACCACCACCACCAGAACACTCTTCTTCCTCTCTTCTCTCTCTCTCTCTCTCTCTCTCTCTCTCTCTCTCTCTCTCTCTCTCTCTCTCTCTCTCTCTCTCTCTTTAACCTCGGAGGCGGCTAGGTTCCGACGAAGGGGGAGATACACGCGACTATACACATATATGTATAACCAGTTCTCGTATTACACCGAACAGTCCTCCCATTTTTCCCAATTTCACAATTGACCCCAAAACTTTTAAATCAATCAATTTAACCCATCCGAAACTTCCAATTCGATCAATTTAACCTATAACTTTCTAAAATCACCAATTGGCCCCAAACTTCCAAAATTATCAATTAAACCCTACTGCAATTTCCGGATTTAATCAAATCAACCCTTAACTTTTGAATTCAACGATTACACCCCCAACAACTTTCGGGTTTATCCAAACCAACCCCAACCCGGGTTTGTGGATGTTACAACTCATGTTATATCTAAAAATATAGAATGGTATTAGTTAAAAGATAAGCCTCCTAGAATCTATTGATAACACGTTTTTGTTCTAATAGCTAAATTAGTAAGCAAATTTCCAAAGTTCTGCGTGAAAGTGGCAGTAACTGATTCCAAAAGATAAGCCTACTAGAATCTATTGATAACAAAACAATCAACAAAAACTAAAAATGCTTTCAATTCATCCTAAACTCATTCACTACTTTGCCCAAAAGCCAACCAAAAACTTGTCAAATAAAATTGAAATCATATATTTCAATAAAATTACCTTAGTCGTCAGTGATTCCTGAACATTCTGAGATGTTCTTCACATCTGTGATCTTCACGTCTCCACAAAGAATTATTTAGAAACCCTAACTCCAAATCATTTAAGGATGCTGAATTAATAAGGAGTTAATTTTTCCTAAAATAAGCAATTCCCGCTTAATTTAGTATTAGCAGGATTTATTTTTCCAAAACTTTACTTATGCCAAATAATTAAAATAAAATATATGGATATATTTTCAAGTGAAGAATATATATGGATTTAGTGAAAGAACAAACGGAACAAGAAACAGAGATATATAAATATATACATATATATATATATATATATATATATATCTTTATATATGAGAAGAAATCATAACCTTAATATATCAAATTTATGGCTTTATCCTATGATGCATTTTCTAATTCTTCAATATGTTATCTTTGCCAAACGAATTCCTCAATCACTCTCAATTGAAACAAAAAAAAATGATTTCTCTTCAATATGTTATCTTATTATTCACCCATGTCACAATTGTTTATCTAAATCACAAAATCAGTCAATTATTCAACAACCCAAAACTGCAATCACAAAATTAGTACCAAAAGCAATTGAATTTGAGATTTGACTTACTTATATTAATCCTTCCTGTGGTGTAAAAGCTTAAGGCTTGTGTTCACCATCAACGAAGAAAGGAAAGTTGGGAAAGCCCAACACGTTATGCCAAAGTGACACCATCGTGTCTATTAGAAAAATGGTGAAAATCTCAAATGTTTGAATTCGATGAACTCGATCTCTAAAATCATGTCCATGCCCACTCCGATTCATGCCCACACCAATTCGACTGATTTGTGGATGGTTAGAGATCTCTTAAGCTGTATAGATCTCTTAATTTATTCTCTCTCGAAGAACAAGAACAAGAACAAGAAGAAAACTCTGAATTTTGTTTCTTTTTCTCAACTTTACCAAAAAAAAAAAAAGTAAATTGAATTAACTATAGAAGAGTACATAACCATGTGGTATACACTGTGTAGTTACAAAACCATGTATTAGCTTTGTGATACATCTTTAATTAGTTCATGATTGTTTTGTATCAAATTTTTAAAATGATGCAAATTATGTATCAATTCTCTAAGCGATGTTACTAAATTTAGTAAACAAATCAATTATTTAATTGATGTAAATTGAAAATTTGTAACACTTTTTTTCAATCGATGCACTTAGATAAATTTACATCAATTTTATTGAATTGATGTGAAACAGATTATAAATGCATCAATTATAACAATTGATGCTAAAAAATTTTTTTGTATCACTTACTAATAAGTGAGTTTGAGTAGTATCAGTTATGTTTGTGATGCTAATTAAGTGATGTAATAGTGCTTTTTTTTTTTAGTGTAATGCTATAAGCATAGGACTAATGCCAAACATGTTTGATGAAAATGATTTACGCGGTTTGTTTCGCGAAACTAATTCTCAACATAGGATCTTATAGATCTGGAAAATAAAAAATAAATGTTTGAGTTACGCTTAATTGCCAATTCTAAAAACATTATTTATTTATGGAAAACAAAATAATCGTTTGAATTATGCTTAATTGCAAATTCTAAATACATTATTTATTTATTTTATGTGAAAAATAACTGTTTGAATTATGCTTAATTGCAAATTCTAAAAACATTATTTATTTATGTTTAGAAAATAAATAATTGTTTGAATTATGCTTATAAAAAGTTTATAAAGGTTCAAATAGTTTATAAAAGCTTATACAGCTTGTCAAGCTTATAAAAGCTGATAAAAGCTTATAACGCTTACAGAGGCTTAGAACGCTTACAAAAACTTATAACGCTTATCAAAGCTTATAAATTAAAGCAAAACCTTGAGTTATCTCAGGAAATGTAGGGGAAGCTTTGCTTACCATATAAAGTCATTGAAAAATGCTATTTGAATTTTGGAAAGGTAAAGTACATTTGTACAAATACATATAAGTGTGGGGGGTGCATACTAATAATCCCAGTACCACTTCCAAAACTGGTCACAAATAGACCAACACCAATGAATTATTTTTCATTGTGGGAGAAACTAGTCTCGGCACTACATGTACATAGTGCTAGTCAATTGACTATAACCCCAGCACTAAGTAATCTCTCTAATGGTAAATCTCATCACATCAAATGATGACATAAAACCATTAGACACTTGATCTCAAGTGGTGTAATAACGATTGATTACATCAAATCAGCCACAACCTAGTGGATCCATTTACTTAAGGTTTGGCTCGTGATCAAGTTTTTAAAATCATCAAAGGGAATGGGTTTATTGCCTATAACTAAAGAGGATGTTTGATGTAAACCCCACCTACGTGACTGGAGATCCCAAGAAATAGGTTCAAAGGGAAAACTAAATCAAACAAAATCTAATTAAAACACTGATAGACTTTAAGTCACCACTCAGTTTCCAAGATGATAAATAGTGTTTCTTATAAACAAGGATAAGCGTTAGCTTTTAATGATTCGAGTACATAGCTTTGTAACAAGAGTACTTCAGAATACTTCTTAAAATAAAGACTTTTGACGATCACCTAGTGAGTGTGAAATGTGGCCGTTTCTAGGAGAATGAAGTTCAGGCTATATTCTCTAAGTTCACTCATGACTAACCAGGCATGTTCAAGGCCAAAATGAACACAATAGAGAACCTAGTTCTGTTAGAAAATGAATTTGTGCGATAGCTGTTGTCTAGGTTAACATAAAAATACGGGTGGTTCAAGACATCATGTTCACCTCCTGCCCAAGTAAATCCGATAGTTATTAAAATGTGTGGTTCAAAGTTGAAAGATGCTACCATATCAAATGCAATGAAGTTTTCGCTTGTACTCTCAAAAAGTCCTTAGTCGAGTCAGTCTACTTTGTCCAGTCTATCGAGTCTGTCCAGTCTATCGAGTATGTCCAGTCTATCGAGTCTGTCCAGTCTGTCGAGTCAATCAAGACATCATATTTTTAGAGTAATTTCTATTCATGTGGAGGATTGTTGGAACCCATTTTATGACAAATAGAACCAGTCACTTTTCTGGTAATTTTTCCGGCAACATTCGGTTGCCGAATTGAGCGGATAAAAAGATGAGTTGCTTCTTGAAATAAACACTACTACATAGTGTATTCATTTGTCAAAATTGGATTAAAATTGAATAAGAAATGAGAATTCAAAGTGGGTAGCTTGAAAGCTTAAAAAGTCAACTCGAAATTGACCAAATGACATTTATATGCATTTGTCCCACAAAAATGTACATGAGATATTACGGACCATACACCCAATAAATAATTTTATTTGGGCTTAATTCATATAAATGTTTTGGGTTAAACTCATACATTTATTATTGTTTAAATTTGATCAAATACTTTAACATTATTAAGTTAATTATTTGAGCTAATTTTGTGGCCATTTTTTGAACGTAATTTGGTTGTAAATTTGACGTTACCAAAGTCAAAACTTTACACTGATCAAAACGTAAAACAATAATGCATCACTAGTGCATTTTATGTTTTAATTCAAAGATTCTCTCAGTTATGATGATAATTAATTTTAAATTAATCCACTATTGCACAAACCTCATTTGTAATAAAGGGCTCACGACATTTTTGACTATAAGATAAGTCACTGTCTCTTTCTTTGAAATTGAATGATCAAGTTTTGTGAAAATCATTTTTCAGCAATAATAAAATTCAATAAATCGTTTGTCTTCTTTCTCTTATTTAAAGTTTGAGTTTTGAGAGTACACATATCACTAGCGTTCGTTAAATTCTGTTTTTGGATTGTGCAAAACAAAATAGTTGCAGTTATATCTTGGGATTCGGAACGTCATCCAACCGTCACACTACGAGGTATCTTTAGAATTAAGGAAAGAGTGTCTCGCCTCTGCAAAACTCATTCCTAATTCATGTATCGGTATCATTTTATTATGAAATAAACTTTACAATTTATTCAATTTGCCCTATTATAAAAATAGCATTCTTACATGTTTTGCATACTTCTTTTTCATTGTTAGATTTAAATTGTAAGTTGTATAAATAAAGTTTTGTTTCACATACTAGTTGTACTGTATATTTGATTATTAAAAGTTAATTGCTAGATTAACTTTGTTGTTACATGTTGGTACCAGGTTTAGCACCCGTCCAAAATCCGATCAATCTTAGATCGACCCGGAAGGAGAAACCAGCACGACCAAATCCAGATTGTCTTAATCGGTAAATCAATACAAAGACCGGCTAAGTCAAACCGAACTCGTCAAGTAAACCAAAGAAACGACGCATCAAAATGGAAAAAGAGCATGGAAACCGACCCAATTAACTTAATTTTTAGTTAAAATATTATACATAAAATAATATACACACGAATAAAAGAAAATTAAAGAAGATAAAACTCGAATACATATCAAAACACAGATCAAAGAATTACCCTTGATTATATATCTGTTAAAACTCAAATACATATCAAGGAAGTCATGGTGGGTAAAAGTATCGAAGTGGTAGTTTCAAGTCAAGACCTTTGTTGATAGAAATAATTTTCTCAAAAAACATCCAATTCTCAAATAACAATTTGATCGATTCTCCTATGTGGAATATTCATCCTGTGTATTTGCAAAAACGTCATCGTTAGAGATATTAAAATCGTTGCTCCTATCGATTCTCCTAACACCGGTGGAATCAACCCTGGTATTTTCTCTATCTATACATTATGATCGATATATGTATTTTAGTTTCTGTATGATATAACGATTGGCTACAATCAATTACGATCAACGGTTGATATGGTAAAACTAGTGGTTGCAAAAAATACACAATTATAACATATATATTGAATAGCAAATTTAAAACAATAATAAGTAACTAACAATGATTAAAATGTTTTTGATCTGAAACCGTTTAAAAACATGAGGAAAGTCAAAGTTAACACCAAGTATTGTTTCCCCAATCGTATAATCTTAACTTTGATCTTCCACATATTTTAAAAAGTTTCAAATCAAAAATATTACTCTCACTGCTGTTGCCAATAATGGCTTTTTTTTTTTTTTTTTTTGACGTCCCAATGATAGCTAAAGATCTCGAGTCTCACTTCTATTTATAGAGAAGTATAGACTTAGAGATCAAGACTACAAATTTGAAATGTATATTTAAGCTCCAAACCGTTTAAAAAATTGAGTTTGATAATATTCGAATTGTTAGGATATTTATATATGTTAAGATTTTAATTGTAACAACAAATCATTAGTTTCCTAAATATGATAATTTACCTGGTATATGCCTAGTAAATTTTTCAGTAATTTTGAAATATAGTTATTAACCAAATCAATTATAGTTCTATATATCACATTTTTTTATTTCGTAATTAGAACAAATTAAATCTTGGAATATCTTATTTGGTTAACATCAATATTTCAACTAAATATCTAAAACGCAAATGATAAAATAATAATCTCGTATATATAAAAGAGAAGTTTTGGAGATTATGGAGGTATCCACATCAGCAAAAAAAAACTTCCTCAAAACACCTCTCCTTCTGTCACGTGTCTCACTTAAAATCTACATAAACATCTTCACAAATTAACAAACCCAGTTACATTAAAAAAAAACTAGAAAACAACAAACCCAATAATTTATTTATGGCCCATATTAGAAATAAACCAGCCCAATAGATAAATGGCCCACACAAATGGCCACATCCCCTTCCATCACCATCTTCGACGCCATCGTCTTCTTACCATCGTCGCTTCGGCTTCTCACACCAGAAACGGCAGATCTTCATCAATTATCACCATCAACCTTTCTAATTCCATCATCTCCATCACTCCTTCTAATTAAAAGTAATTGATGGCCAACCTCTTCAAATTATTAACTCATATTCATCCTCCCTATAAAACCTACAACCCACATCAACTTGAAAAACATCACCGCATCCCTTACATCGAAAAAACAAAGGATAGTTCCACAATATGTCCCCCTTCCTACCCAGGCACTAACTTTCAATATCCTTGACGAAATTGAAAGAGAATTTTAGTCCGCCTAATCCACCATTGGGAAGCCTGGAATTTCAAGAGAAGGCGATATGCTCATCGGCATTGAATTACTACTCAAAGACTCTCAGGTATTGCTTGATTTCAGTTTCTTTGATAATGTCTAAGCTTTACTTAGATAACGATGACACCCATTGCTCTGTATAGTACTGATTTTGAATGTTCAGATGTTTCCCTACAATGTAAAACCGTCAATTTATATTCCATAATTTGTTTCTCCATTCTGGCCCAGTTTAGGATTCAGTTATAGAAGAGTTCCACATTCTATTTGTATTAACTCTGTTCGTCCATAATCTTTAGATAAAGGTCAAGTTTGTCAAGAAGAGGTCTCTGAATTCTGTTTGTATTTACACGGTCTCCTCAGTCCCCACCCTCTGTTATGCGAAGACTGCAAGAAAGAAAACAATGTCGGCCTCATTAGGTACTCATACCATATCACTAACTATATATATAAAAAAAAGGTTTAGCTTCAAATACAATATGTACCCGATCCTATATATTGGGATTGTGATTCTCATCAAACACCATTTAAAAGAGCCACAACAAGCCTTTATATGAATGTTTGCATTCAGCTTCTTTTAAAACGATTACTCTTCCTACAGGTACCGCTTTGAAATAACAGTTTGTGATAAAAACAAAGACTGACGCAAGCAATATGTTATGAATGAAGACGAGGACGAGGACGGCATGAACCTTGCTGGAAGAAGAGCTGCAGATGTTATGAATGAACCCACTGAGGTCTACAGTTTCCTAACTATTCCACAATTTTTACTTTACCAAATCATCATTTATTCATTTCAAAGCTCCAAATGAACTTACAGAGGTCTTTCATTTTCTATTCAGGCTTTAAGACAATATGAATGTCAAGGAATCTACAAAACAACTCCAGAATGTCTAAAACATATCATTGGCTACACTTGCAAATTCAAGTCAAACTCACAACATTCAATTTCTGTGCTACACGCCAAACTATCACAGTGTACTGTTTCCTGGAAACCAATATTGAGGTGGAAACCATCCCAGCTCCGGAAAACTTGAATCCAGGAGACAAAAAATTGTGTCAACATAATGAAGTCGAAATCGAAGTCAGATAAAGAAAATGATGGTGCAAGATACATGAAATCCGACATAGAGATCTTGGAAAACAGCCACCAAAGAAAATATAGGGTTATCATATCTTTGGTGGATGAGATGATAGATAAATCCTAAAAATAATGTGCATGTAGTTTGAAGAAAGATACGTTCTCAGATCATCTTTGATGTATTCTTTTATTTTTTTATTCTAAAATAAAGTAGAGTTTCTCTCCAATGTACTCTATTTTAAAGTTACTTTACTTTGTAGAACAAAATATAGAAAAAAAAATAGAGTTATTCTATATATAGAGTAATAATATCATTTATTCTATTTTATGAGTGAAATATAGAGTAAAATTAGAGTAAATGTTACTCAAAAATAGAGTTTACAGAAAAAATAAAATGTGATTAGAGATGCCCTCAAATCAAATAAAAATTAAAAAGAAATATAAATCCGCGCATAGCGTAGACACTGGCCTAGTAATTTAAGAAAAGAAAGAAAAACAGCAGCAACCAAGCACAAAATCTTTTGGGGTCTCGTAACTGTTTATATTTTTTGTAATATTTCAATAATTAAATTTAAATTCTATTAATTTTTATAGTCAAATGACCCCATATTATTCACAAATCACAACCAAACTCATAAAACCGAAATTCCTTTTATTCAAGAACACAACAATATAGTTTGGCTCAATTTATTCCTCCCAAACACCTAAATCTTGTTTCAGAATTTTTGTTTTTTAACCAATTCCTCTATACGAAACTTAAAAAAACAAAAAAAACAAAGAGATGCACAAAACTACATCACTCTCCATTGGATCATCATATGTCATGGTTCCATCACACATCAGCAAGTGCAATAAGCTGATCAACTACACTAGGATCTGCGAGTGTGCTAGTATCTCCAAGCTCTTCTAGTTGCCTTGCAGCAATCTTTCTCAAGATTCTCCTCATTATCTTTCCGCTTCTCGTCTTTGGCAAACCCGGTGCCCAATGTATTCTGTCTGGTGCTGCAAATGCCCCAATCTGGAAATGGCAAAATCGATACCAAAACTCACCACAATTTCAAAGAGTGCAAATAACACTTCCTCGAAAAACAAGCATAGCTAAAGCTTACCTGATTTCGGACCATGAGTACAAGGCTTTTACGAAGCTCTTCGCTGTAAGGAACACCTTCCACAAGAGTGACAAACGCATAGATTCCCTGACCCTTTACCTGATACAAGCAAGAGACTTGACCTTTAGTTCATGTGGTATCTAATAAGAACCAAACAGAATTCTAATTAACGATAAATGAAGAACAACGCTGAATCAAGATCAAATCAAACTGAACAACCAAGAAGAATTCAAGAGTTGTTATAGAGAATGAGGAGTCTATTCCTGCCTTTAAAAGGATCAAAAACCAGTTCTAAATGTGCTACATCATAACAACAACTTATGCATAATCAGTTCACATACCTCATGTTCTACGCCTACCACAGCTGCTTCAGCACATTGGGGATGTGAAGCAAGAGCAGATTCGACTTCAGCAGTTCCGATTCGATGGCCACTGTGCATTTAAAAAATCCAAACATAAAGTATAGATTTGAGTGGTATGGGGAATTATAAGTTAAGGGAATTTATTGATAAATTAATTGTTTTACCTGACATTGATAACATCATCAACCCTCCCCGTAAGCCAAAAGTAACCATCCTTGTCTCTGAACACACAAAACAAATCAAATTAACGAAAATCACCAGAACTTGGATCTAATTGACACATAAACATGCAAAACTGGTTTTTCTGAAAAGAAACTAAATAAGTTTAGATTGTCAACCTGCTACAACCATCACCACTGAAATAATATCCAGCAAAAGGTTTAAAGTATGTGGTTTCGTATCTTTCGTGATCTCCAAACAGAGTTCGAAACGCCCCGGGCCATGAACCTTTCACACAAAGATAACCATTACACTCGCCTTCGATTTCATTTCCTTTTTCATCAACTATAACAGGCTGCAGAGCAGAGACAGAGAGGTGAGAGTGAAGTCCTCTAAAGACAAATATCGAAAGGAAGAAAAAACAACAGACCTGAACACCAAAGAAAGGGAAAGTAGCTGAACCAGGCTTCTGCGGCCAAGCACCTGGCAACGGTGTTATCTGCGCAGTGTAATTTGATGCACATGAGAAAGAGTATGCAAGAGGTATCAACAGAGATAAACAAAGGAAAGAAAGATAGTCACCATGAAGCCACCAGTTTCAGTTTGCCACCATGTATCTGAAATGGGACACCTTGAATCACCGACTAAATTGAAGAACCATCTACATCAAAGAATCAGTAAACCATTAAATATGGTTCCCATTCAACTGATCAACACAAATAAAAATCAAAGATATTATTAGAGTTCAAACCTCCATGCACTCGGATTGATGGGCTCACCCACACTTCCAAGAACCCGTAGTGATTTGCGAGAATGACTTGTTACAAACTATAACAACAAAAAAAAGTTGAAAACGAATAACTTAGTAAATGATTTACATATGTAGTCGTATTATTACCCCCACATAAGGATTAATTACTCTACAAAATTGAGAGGGAAGATCAATAAAGCCGTTTTCGAAGCATCATTTCAGTGCTAACTACATTTTCACCATAACCGAAAGATTATATATATCCTACCTTATCGTCGTCGCGCATGAGAGACCTCACCAATGTTGGTGCAGTGTAAAATATGGAAACCTTGTATTTGTCAACAATTTCCCAACAGCGTCCAGAATCAGGGTAGTTTGGAGCCTGTTGAAAACCAGATGATAATATCACAACCAACAGTTCAATCCAAGGAAAAGAGTTAAACAGTAAAACTCATTTGTACACATTCATAAACCAAATCAAAATGATTTACCCCTTCAAAGACAACAACAGTGGCTCCATTAAGCATCGGTCCATAAGTAACGTAACTATGACCAGTGATCCAACCACAATCTGCTGTACACCTTATGTTAGAGAAGCAAAGAGATTAGTCACTCTATAGTGTAGCTTTTAGTAAGGAATTTTTAACAGTCAAGACAGTGTCTTTCGCATATACCAGTATACATCTGTTGATTTGTAGTCAAATGCGTATTTAAATGTTGTAGCAGTGTAGACCATGTACCCTCCAGTTGTGTGTAAGACACCCTTCAAAGAAACAAAATATTAAACAGAGAAACATAAAAGAAAAACTAAGTTGTAAATTCAATCAAACCAATGAACAAAATTACCTTTGGCTTCCCGGTACTTCCACTAGTGTAGAGCAAAAACAAAGAATCTTCTGCATCAACCCATTCCACCTCACATGATGTTGGATATTTAGGAATGACATCCTAAAGAGATATCACCACCACCACACACAGGAGACTTTAAGAACCGTTGGCAAAAAAGAAACAAAGGCATTTTTTGTCGATAACTAAACAGCTTTGTAGTTACCTGCCACCACACATCTCTTCCATCTTTCCATTTTGTGTTTTCTCTCGTTGTCGCTGATGAGTTTTCGTAGGTCAAGCATATGTCTGATTGTAAAGAAGTAAGAGACACACAACAGTTATGAACTCACCAAACCAACAAGCAAAAGAACCAAAATTCAGATTCAGATTCTTGTAAATGGACTAACCAACAGAGACTCCATCTTTAGAGGAAAGGTCAAGCGCAGCATCAACAATAGCTTTAAGGTTAATGGTCTTAGGACCTCTTTTAACAGCATTGCAAGTCAGTATTACATTTGGCTTGCAATCAACAATTCTTTGAGCAAGAGAGTCAGCAGAAAATCCAGCGAAAACGACCTGAAAGAGGATTGAATTAGGAAAAAGTTACCATTGAAGACAAATCTGTACAAATTTTAACAAATTACCGAATGAACAGCTCCGATACGTGCACATGCAAGCATAGCAATGGGAAGTTCCATCAACATCGGTAAATAAATTACAACAGCATCTCCTTTCTTCACTCCACTATCTTTCAAGTAATTAGCAAGCTGCAGTGCCAGTAAATTAATGAGAAAGAAGAACTCTAGAGATCGATGGAGAAGACGAACAACAATGTTCATTACCTGGCAAACTCGTTGGAGCAACTCTGAATAAGTTAAAGAAGCATCTACATTAGGTTCATTTCCTTCCCAGTAAATAGCTGTTTTATCACCTAAACCGGCTTCAACGTTTTTATCCAAACAGTTGTAGCAAATGTTTGTGATTCCTCCTTTAAACCACTGAGTCAATCAGACATGTCAACATAGAGCAAATAAAAAAGAACAAGCAGAGGAAAAAGAGAGAAGGAAAAAACATTCAACCTCAATGTTAATAGGACCTTTCCTAACATCGAGATTTTCTGAAAACACTTGGTCACCCCATTTCTGTTTCCAGTAAAACTCAGATGCAATGTCAGACCAAAAACCAGAAGGATCGTCCATCGATCTTTTATGCATTTCCATGTACTGCAACATGTTCAAGAAGAGAAGATGAAGTGTACTGCTCTTTTAGAATGATGTTTTAGAATGATGAGAACGAGATAGACCTGTTGAGGTGTGGAAACAAGAGCTTGGCTGGAGAATTCTTTACTGGGGAAGATGAGATCATTCTCCTCTGATGCAAGAGATTCTCCTAAGACGACTGCGTTTAATTGAGAGATTTTACCAGCACCTGAAGGTAGCTGGGACATGGATTCAACATGCCTAAGGTGATTTGAAGACATTCTCTTACACCGAAGAAGATTGTCTAATGGTGATGATCTGTTAATACACAGTTAGAACTTAGAAATTCACAGAAAACATAAAAGCAAAAAAATCACAAATCTTTGAACTTTATGTTAACATTACGTTTAGTAAATCTAGGTAAAACCTAAACCCTGAAATCACAAGTCTATTCATGGGCCATCATTGTCATCAACATATCCATCACTAATCTCATTATCAGATCATTGTAATCATCACAGTATCAGCTAAAATTAACGAATCCGAAAATCGGAAATAGGTTAAAAAGAATTCACCTTTGTGAAGTCGGAAGGATTCGAGATCCAAGTGATCCACTAATTTTCGGATCCTGATAAATATATCAAAAACAATTTTACAAAATCAGATCATAAAAAGAAAAAGAAAGAAAAAGAAAGAAAAAAATCGAAACTTTTTCGTAAACCAAAAAGATAAACACTAAAACAAAGATCAAATAATCAGAAAATGATCCTAAGATTCTATATCAAATGTCTAATTCAGAACAACAAAAAAAAAGACTTACGGATCAGATTTGAAGAGTGAGACATGAAAATAATATGACAATCGTAATAATAAAGATTTAAAGAGATAAATGTTTATTAAGATTAGTCAACTCACAGATATCGAGCCTGAGCTGGAGACAACGGTGAGAAGCGGGGAAGAAGAAGAAGCTATTTTCATTTTTGCTTTTTATTTAACTTCGATTTTATTCTTCTCTCTCTTCTGTTTTTTTTTTAATTATAAAAATTGTTCTAATTATTAAATCTGCCTTGTGTTGTGCCCACCTACTTATATAACCTTCCATGTATTTTGGCATGAACGTGACTTCGTAAAGGGGAAGTATGGTTTCTGTCTGTGGCAATTTTAAGTACAATGCAGATTTTTAGATTTTATCATGTTTTGTAAAACGTGTTGGGGACCGCGTGTGGATCTTATCTAATGCTAAAATAAGATAGTTTATGTGCGTACAGTTCACAGTTACTTGTTTATAACAAACATTGAAGTTATTATCTTAAAATCATATGGTTTAATGTCTATTTATCTATTTAAAGTATATAGTTAGAGGCATGTCTAGTGGGTTTAAAAAAAAATTATATTGGGGTCGTATCTCGTATGTGAGCTATGTTTAATCTGTAAAATATAGTGGATCAGATTAGTTAATTACTGTATTTAGATTATCTTATGCTTTTTTAATCAAATATAGTTCAAAAAATGTAAACCCCTTTTTTGTTTTTAAAAATGAAAATGAAATTGAGATCCCAAATCGAAAATGGAAATCAGAATTACAAATTGAAAAGTAAAAGTTTGTAAAATATGATAAACAATAGTAGAACTTAGAAGTAATCTAATAATAGCTGACGAAAAAGAAAGAAGTAATGAAATAATATTGCGTTTATTTGACATAATGACTCATAATATAAAAATATTGCAACTAAATTGAAAACCCTATGCCACATTAATCCAATTTCATCGTTTCGTTTGCAACTTCGTCACCTTTTGCTTTAGCCATATTGTACTATCCTCCTCTCAACATATAACTGTATTTGCACTTGACCAGCGTTAATGTGTAAACATGAGATTCAACACCTTGCTCGATAATATGGACTTTAACCTCAACACCGTTTTCTTCACCAAACCACGTTCCTTCGCCTGATTTATAGAAACTTCAAACTCTTGTTTTGGTTGGATAACCGAACCAGCATAACTAAGATCAGTCTCGGTTGAATTCTTCTTTAGAACCCATATATTAGGTTGAGCGAAACCCATTTCCAAATCGATTTCTGTATCCATCCTTATTAACTATGTGATTATTTTTCAACTGTGAGAGATAATAGACGTTGAGAAATAAAGCTTCATTACCTATGTTTATATAGAGGTTTTGATCAATATAGTTTTCTATTTCCTTACTTTTTCCTTCTTTTCCCGTTTTCTATATTGTTACGGTTTTCAGTACTTTTCCTTTTCTTTTTTTTGAATGAATAGTAATTTTCCTTTTTAGCAAAGTATACATTTTTGTCACCCAACAAGTGTATTTTTTGTTGTTACGAAAGTTACCGTTTCTATGTACAAAAACTGTTTTACATTACCGCAATATTATTAGAGTTTACATATTCTTATTGTGATCATTGATTTCTTTTTTTGTCCTTTATAATAACTACAGTAAAACCTCTATAAATTAATAATGTTGGAACTTTGATATTTTATTAATTTATCATGATATTAATTTATAGAAATTTCTTTCAATCTATAATATTTAAAAAGATTCTTTAAATATAAACGAGAAACTTTCTTTAAAGTTCATATGCTTTATTAACATATTTCATATTATGTGAATATTTTTTTCTTTTCTATTTTTTTATTTCTTTTTTCACGATATCTTTACTTTGGTTTATAATGTTCTTCTATTGCTTTTGTTTAAATCCTATTTTCTGCTACACCCTTTTTCATACAAAACTTAGCAATGACTTCTCATCTAAAAGGTGTTACAAAATCAATAATGACAGATCAAATACGAAATTTTTTATGTGAGTACAAAAGGGATAATACTAAGTGCACTCAAAAAGATTTGCAACTATGGCTTGAAACGAAGTTCCAATTAAAAATTAGTCAATGTACAATCTCAAACACACTCAAACGATCAGCTGAGTATGTTTCCACCAACCTGGAAACTGGAATAGATATCAAGCGGTACAAACCAGCAAAATTTCCATACATGGAGAAAGTTATTTTTGAGTGGTTTCTCTAATACCAATATCGTGTGAATATGAGTGGAGAACTAATTTTGGAGAATGCAAAACAAACAATGAAACTTGTATACCCCCAAGACGTGTCCTTAATAATAATGAAGAAGTTGAAGACGATAATATGACATCTTTGAACCAGTTACACGTAAGGAAGCAATTGTCGCGTCTAGAACTCTTCACAACTTTTGGATGCAGATCGAGAAGACAACACCAGAAGTGTTCGATGCAATAAGGAAAATTAGAGATGAGCTCCAGCAAGATTCAAACTTCAAGAAAAGACAAACAACACTAGAATCATATTTTACTAAATTAACTTAGTTATATATATATATATATATATATATGCCTAAGATATATGATTATTAATTTATGCTAGTATTGAGACTATATTTTTACATAGGAGTTTCAAAAAAATTATTATTTTATTATCTTATCGAATTTTGCTATTTTTTACATTGGCCCGAGTCGGAACCAGAAGATTTTATTAATTTATAACATTTATTAATTTATCGAGTATTAATTTATAGAGGTTTTACTGTAATCTTTTTTTTATAAGAAACTTTACATTTTAAATTGTTAATCTTCCTCGTCCATAAAACGATTCTTGTGGAAGTTTACATATCATTTACTTGTCTCTTTCTCTTGAACAAAAAACAATTAATAATTCTGTAGCCAAAAATACAAATTAGCATGCATAAACCGTATTTATTGTGATCTATTTACTAATTCACATTTACAGCACTAACCATATTTATTTTGTTTGATCCGTCATATTTGTGTGCACAACATTGCCATTCTCTCTCGTAACAAGGCTAGCTCTTCGTCTCATCTTACAAAGCTTGACGCTGGAACATTTAAAGTGTGAAGCATGTATTCTAGAACTACTTTATTTTTTTTTTTAAATCCATCCACTACTATGAATGTTTTGGTCTTATTCACTCAAATGTATACTGACAAAACTACCTATCTTCCCCAGGCTTCATGGGGCCTACTCTTTGTGCTTATCATAATCAATACAAGTATTTTTCTCGTTTATTGATGAGAAGCCTAGATATAAAACATGGATAACTCTTCTATCCTCAAAGAATCATGTGTTTGAGGCATTTACTTAGTTCCATGACTGTCTCTATACCAAGATTAAAGCTAAGATCAAAGTTCTAAGTAAGTGATAATGGTGGTGACTTTGAGCAATCAGTTTAAGGTACAGTATATTAGTTTTACACTACGGTTGGTGCCTAATTACATTTCACTTTGGGGCCTAATTAGAAAGAACATAGTCTCTGAAAATTAATAAGTGAATACTAAAATGGCCCAATAGACTCTGAATCAATGATAAATGGCTCAATTTTATATTTTATATACTATTAAAACTGAAATACAAATTTGGGTTATTCATGTTTCCAAATACCATATTTTTATTTTTACACTCAAACAATCACCTAAAAAAATAGTATTATGTAAACTAACACTAATTTAAATTTCCTAAAATATTCTACCTAATTGAAACCTATATATTAGAAAAATATGATTCTTCTTTCACCCTTTATTTTATTTTATGCTTAAATTATTTTAGTTTATTATATAATACATACAATTAATAAATTTTATAATTTTTTTCTCCATATATTATGATTCAAATTTAAAAAAACAGATATATATTACTTGATTAATGAAAAATTGTTTATTCAATGTCATAAGTTATTCATGTATCTAAACAACTTCTAATTAATTCTCTGCAATCCTTACAACCAAACACAATTATTTTCTTATCTCATATTATGATTTAATACTATGAATTATGATTTTTATATTAGTTTTGTTTGATCTTATGTTTAGATAATTTTGAATGATTACATAACACATATAATTGTTAGAAGTTTAATTTTTTTTATGGATATGTCATGATTTAAATTCTTCAAAACAAACATATATATATTACTCAATCGATAAATAAATAATTGTGTGTTCAATGTACTATATCAGCTAAAAAAATGGACAATGGTCCAGAGTCATATTACAAAAATTACCAAAATGATTCTAAATACAAATGAGCATGAAACTTGACTTATAATGCATCCAATTTAAAATGTTTTATTTTATTCAGTTTAATTTGGTTATTTAGATGAAAAAAATTTAACCTTTTTAAAAGTTTAAAATATTCTTTAATATTTAAAATTTAAACTTATAAATATTCAAACTATATGAAAATACTACAATTCGATGACGAACATACATTAAATAAACAAAAATATATAAAACAAACAAAATAAAAGTATTCATAAATAGTAAAGAAAAAAAAGAGTTAAAATTATACATAGAAAGTTATAATACGTTTAAAATACTAATATTTATAAACAGTAAATAAATAAATAAAATAGTATAATTTTATATAAAAACAATTGACTCGCGGTTCGAATTTAGTAGCTTTTAGATATTGAGTCATTGATTCAGATACTATTTTAGTAAAATCACCTAAATAAACCAAATCATTAGGCCCAATGGAAAATTTCCTAAAATAAACCTTAGTAATCACTAATCACCTACTTTTGGGCCTAATGATTAAATGACTCAATAGCTTTCAAATGAATTAATGATAAACGAACCAAAACGCCAATTAAAAACTAAACACAAGAGAATGAAAAAACACCTTAAGGTTTATAAGCAAAAATGCAAAACAAAACAGAGAGTTCATTCCAAATATTAGCAATCAATTAACATGTTGCTATGTTTCTTACAACTTCATTTCTTCAACACTAAGTTCACATGACTTCGAACCTCTTGGCATAGAAGAGAATTCCTCCTCAATCGTTTGCTTCTCTTCTTCCATATCAAATGAATATAAACCATAGAAGATTTTTGCCTTTTTCAAACGTAGCGCATGATTCAGGAGATAACTCACCACATTCTTATTATCTCCATATCTTACGGTCTATCCTCTCCACTCTAAAGCTTCAAGACTAGACAACAAACATTCAGGAACCAAACTCGGTGGCTCCCAGGTTTCCAACTGACTGAGATCATAAGCCTGCGACCAAGAGCATAAAAAGGTATTGGAAATCTAATTAATACTTAATAAGATAGCTCAAAAACTAAACACTAGAAATAAAAAATGTAAAAAAAGATGGCGAAATGAATACATTCTTAAGCTTGAGAACCACCAACTTAATGGTACGTTGGAGCAAATCTTTAAGCATTTCCCCTAATCTTTCGTTAAATATGCTCAGCTCCAGATGTACAATTCGACAGAAGATACTTGCAACCTAGAAAAAAAGAAACACGACTTTCATTTATGTGATGGTTCCAACAAAACTCCTTGAATTCGAGACTATTTGGGAAATGGGAAGAGGGATATTTCCAAAAGAAATAGATTAAAATCTGACACATGATCAATCAGAGATTAGGGCTTAAGCTTGAACTTCATAGTCAACGAAAAGAAACGACATTAAATGAAAAGCTTACCTCTAATGTCAATGGATCTCCAAGTCCAACTCTCACAATAGAGCAGTACCGATTATACAACGGCTCTTGAATGCTGAAGTACTTGCAAGAAGGTGCGATAATCGCAAGCTTTCGAATATAATTTTCAAGTAAACTACACAAATGTGTGGAATCCTTGAATTTATGATAATCGAAAATATTTGTAAGAAAGTCATGGAGATATCCAAATTCAGCAAAACATCACTTGATTGTCCTTCCAATGTTAAGTCGTAAAAAGAAGAGGGCAATTGTATAAAAGCCGACACAAGGAATCTGAAAAGTTTGATGAGAGTAAGAACACAAAGGTGTTTAGGGAAGAATTATAATAAACTCTCATAATTTATCCATTAGCCAATAAGCTTATTTATACAAAGATAATAACTTATCTAACAAGTTATTTAGATACACGATAATATTAAATCTAGCTACTTAATATATACAAATATTATATTTCCTAATAACAATAAGGAAATATATTCATGTCGATCTCGTAATCCCGAGATCTCCTAACACCCTTCAGCAAGCTCATACGTAGTGACACGGATGAGATTGGACATATCTTCAAAGTATCGGCTTATACCTAGCCGTCAGGTCATCATCGACGTTTATACCCAGTCGTAAGGTCAACTACAATACCCAGCCGTTAGGTCATCCACGTTTATACCCAGTCGTAGGGTCAAAGCGTCTATAACACCAAACTGTTAGATTATCTTCATGGTCACCATCAATTCACAGTTAATAGAGAGCCACATGAAAACCGGTTAAGGGGAAAATACATCATCTTTGTATTAATGTATTTCCATCGATTTAATCACAAGTTGGGTCGTTCTTCGAACATCTTATTCATGAAGAAACTTGTGTAGTGATACAAATTCATCACCACCGGATCAGCATGTATCCGCTGGAATCATCATCAAGACATTATCTTCGTAGCCTCCATCATATTTGTAGTTAAACTAAAACCACATAAATATCTTTGATAAGAAGAAATCAATCGTACCATCTTCAAAATTCTTCTTCAATTCTCCAAGGAACTAGCATGTTTGCTTGTCATGAATCAAACGTGGCCAATCATTGACCCAATCAAAAACGTAATCCACCATAGATCACGTCTCTCTTCATCTATATATATATATATATATTTTATTTTTTATTTTTTTTGGAAACAATGGCCGAGAGGCTACCCCAAACTAACAAATTCTGTTTCTTAATGAAAAAAATCAGAGAGCATGGAAAATATTCCGAGATGCAAAAAAATAAGAAATATAAGTGAAGCTTGCGATAGAAACAAGCAACATTAGGTCAAAGAATTTAGATTTTTTTTTTCTTTTCTCGTAGAGCGGAAGTTTAAGTAATAGAACCATAATCCATATAAGAATTGGATATTGGCTCTGATACCATGATAAGTTTGATGAGAGTAAGAACACAAAAGATGTAAAAGAAGAATTATAATAAATTTTTATGATTTATCCATTAGCCAATAAACTTATTTATACAAAGATAATAACTTGTCTAACAAATTATTTAGATACACGATAATATTAAATCTAACTATTTAATATATACAAATATTATCTTTCCTAATAACAATAAGGAAATATATTCATGTCGATCTCGTAATCCCGAGATCTCCTAACACAATCATTATTGAAGTTCACCATGCGAGCGACATGCAGAGTTTTGAGGAATGGGAGACATACCGCGGAAGAAGTAATGCTGCTCACATTCTTTAGACCTTCGAGTTTCAAGGCTACAAGTTTTGTACACCAATAAATATTGAACTCAACAAAAGAGAAATTTGATCTCCTTATGAGGTCAGTAAGAGAATTGCAATTAGCTAAAAGCATTTGAAGGGATCCAAGGTGGAATAAACGAGAGTTATCAATATGAAGACTTTTTAGCGATGGGAGAGAGACCGTTGTTAGAGGAGCTTCCACATCAATCACTACACCGTTGAGTTTCAAGACAACAAGTGCTTTGCAAGTAAACAATTCACGAGGTAATTTGGTATTGACCATATAAGCATCTATCTCGAGCTCACGAAGGTGGCAATGATGATGTTGAAGCGCCGTTCTAATCCATGGTCCAATGTTTTTGTTCCATGTTATAGTTACTTTGACATGAAGGGTTTCTAGAATATGAGATTGGTGTGACAACAATGACTTGTCCATAAACCGTTCAAATCTAGTGTGATCCTTGTGGTCCTGAACGTTGTACGTGAGTCTAGGCACCTTTGTCCAAAGATATTTCCATTTTTTTGACAAAAGACATGTCATAACAGCATGTTTTGTCGAAAGGAACGACAATATCTTCAAAAGCAAATCATCAGGCAACTCGGTGATACTAGTTTTCATATTCGAACAAACCCTCTTTGTCATTGTCTCTGTTTAGGTCAAAACAATAATAGACTGTTAATTCAAACCCTAATTTAACTTTATAAGTCGGAGAAGCTTTAGTTAATTTAACTTAATTAAAACCATAAGCACAACAGTTCAAACCCAGAATCATGATTGTCGCAGCAAAACAAATCAAACTTGCACAGAAAATTTTGAAAGTGTAGATAGTGCTGAGACAGTATTGAAGCTTGAAGATCATCAAAGTACAAGGTACAAGGTATGCTTGGATTCTCAACCTCAGTCAACAAGGGGGAGATTGTAAGTGCAGTTTTGATTGAGTTGAGAAGTTGTTGGAACAGAGGTGAGTCTGTTAGAACAAAGGTGAGTCTGTTAGAACAAAGGTGAGTCTGTCTGCTGAAGAGTTACCATAAAGAGAAACGTAATTCTGGAAGCAAAATAAGGATGTCACGTCTAGAGTTAATGACGTGGCTTTGATGTCTTATTGAGAAGACATATGGACCTTGAGTCCATGAAAGAAGAAGTCCAACTTCATATGAACACTTGAAGATTAAGTGGGCTTTAGGGTTTGCTCGTGGAGCGAATAAATAGACCGAGGCGGTGACATGAAGACACGCTCGCCTAGGGTTCTATTAAGAGAGGCACACGGCTGTGTGTGTGGCGTCGTCCCACGAACAAGATAGTGAGATTTGTTTGTGGTTTGTTAAGAAGCTACACTCATCGGAAAAGATAATGAGTGGTAATGTTCTTCCATTTCATTGTAATTCTAGAAAGAGTGGTGTTGTATCCATATAGCAATTGTAGGTTGCTTTCTTATCTAGTGAATGGTTTCTAGACTTGGTCCCGGGGATGTAGATTATCAAAACCCCGTTAACAAATTCCTTGTGTCCTTTTATCTTTATGCTCTTACTTGTTCTTATGCTTCCTCATCACGTAAATATCTAGATCTAGCCCACATACGTTTTTCAAATTCTTCTAAAATATTGATCACAAAACACCAACTATATCACTTAACATTGACAAGGCAATCAACTGAAGACATTAACTGAAGTTTAGTACCTAATGCACAAAGCTAACATGGGGAGTCACGGTGAAGAGTAATTGGGGCTTTTTTTTTTCCGGAATTTCAAAGAGTTTTTTTTTCCCCTGCTATGTTATGTGTTTTTTTTAGCCCGACAAGAGAGAGAGTGAGTAAAGCAATTGGGATTTTCTTTTTAAAGTTGATTTATTTGTTGAGATTTGTCTATAAAATTTGGTGAGATTTGAAAGAAAAAACATTAAACTACTAAACTAACGATGAACAAAAGTAATGTGGAATTTTTTGTGACAACCTAAACAATAAAATAGCATACCTTTACAGTCAAACAATACCTGCATCATTGGACCAACCATTTTTGATAGTTCAGAACAAACAAATAAATACCAAACAAGAGAAGTAAAAATCTGCATAGCTTTGTGTTACAACAACAAAGCAAGATTTAGCATTTAATCTTTGACAATCGATTTTGAAAGCACAAAATCCATGGAATCGAGAGTTAGCAAGAGGTTCTGGTTTGTTTCAGAGCCGAGAACATGCAAGTCCATGAAATCAGAGTTAGTAAGTAAATATTTGTTAGCCATCACTGGTTGTTGGGTACACCTTCCACAGCTGTCTAGCGTTTGTCGAATACGATCCTAACTACACATGACTTTGCACCCAATTCGTTAGAGGCGAATATTGAGCTCTTACTAATGAAGTATGAAGCTTCTACTTCAGATTCGTCTACGCTTCTACCCTTTTGGATTTTTTTCGCAATTATGGAAATCACGGAACTCTCGAATCTTCAATAAAGAATCATGGACCGCTTCCGAAATCCTAATGAAATCATAGGAAAATGTTGAGGAGTGGCTGAAAACTTTGTCACCAATTCAGAAAGTGAATCCACAACCAAGAGCAAATCCGGAAAGGCAATGGTCAACACCACCGAAAGGATTGATCAAACTCAATGTTGATGGAAGTTTCCATCAAAATAATCACTACATTGGAGTAGGGTGGATTATAAGAGATGATTGTGAATTCTACAAGCTTGTTGGGAGTTCTCGGTTACTCCAAGCTGCTCCACCGGTTGAAGCAGAAGCACTGGCTACCCTACATACCATACAATCGACATGGAGTAGAGGTTTCAGAAAGGTAGTGGTGGAAATCGATTGCAAATCGGTGTATGAAGCCTTACTCATCAGGTTAAAAATATTGTTATCGACAATATTATTTTGGATATTCAAAGTTGAGTGAATAAATTCATAGATATCCGATTCGCCTTGGTGTCAAGAGAATCTAATCAAGCTGCAGATGCGTTGGCAAAGCCATCTCTTAGGCAAGTGATTAAACTCAAACTTTTGTATATGCTCCTACGGAAATTTTTGTTTAACAATTATGTACCATACTTTTAAACGCTTAATAAAGTTAACTTGACGTTAAAAAAACACTAAAAAGAAAATAAAAATAGAGAAATGTAAATAACTTTCTTTTCTAATCACAAATATTAATTAATTATTTCCTATACAAAATTCTAAATACTATTTAGTATTTTACCTATGATAATTTATTTTTAAATCATAAAATGGAAAATCAATAATATGTAAGTAAACTTATTGTTTAGCAGAAAATATTAACAGTTTATTTCGTAAAAAATTTTCTGAATACAACCTATAATAAGTTTTTCATTCAATATTTTGTTAAAACTAGTTTTACTTTTATTAGTACAAAAATATTATTTGGCTACCCATGGCTAAAATTTGAAATTATAAATAAATTTTCATTTAATTACTACTCCTCGCTATCAACCTATCATGATTTCTCACATATGCACATATCTTAAACAAATCATATTATTATTTATTACCATAACGTTTATAGTCGTGTCAGTTGCTTTTGCAAACTCTATTCCACATTGTTTAAACCAATCGAACTGTTATAGTTATCTTTTGGGTTTTATGCAAAAAAATTATTAAGCTTTTTGAATCACATAATTTATTGGATAAAATGGTATTTATTATTGAGTAAAAAGGGTTGTTACAAAGTGATTTGTTTAGAGAGAGAAAATAGAGAAAGAAAGCAGAGCTGCTTTTGAGGAGTTTTCTCCCAAGTTTTCCGTTCTGATGCTTGCGAACCCACCCCGCTATTTACAGAGGTTTCTTGATGTCGTGTCGTCCCGGTCCAATGGGCTTAATTCTATCTTCCTTTCTTACTTCGACTTTGCATGCTCTGGTTTATTCCAATCAACCCGGCCTCGGTCAGACCGGTACGCCTGCTGATTCGTCGGTCTGGATATTTCTGGTTTGATCATTTCTACATCTTCGTCCGGGTCGATCTAAACAGGGTCGGATCTTGGTCGGGATGCTAAACCCGGTACCAACAAGCTTTATGTTTTTTACAAGATAAACCCTCATCCGAAAGTTATGCGGGTCAATCTCCTCAACTCCAAAATCACCCGCAAAACCACCCTTGCCCATATCATCGACGTGTCACCATCAATCGATGTTAAGAAACTAACAGAATAGGTAAAGCGACGTCGTATACGGCAAAAAAAAAAAGATGTTTGCAGAAATGGGTGTTGTTTTGCTTGGGCCAAACGACGTCATTTTCTACTGAATCACTAATTAGGTTTTAAATTGGGGGAAAATCGATTTGGGGGGGGGGTAAAATTAGGGTTCGTTCATCTCTCTCTCTCTCGATAGTGATTTTGGGATTTCTTGGCTGGATTCGATTGTTGAGCTTCGCATTGTTGAATTACATAAGCTTTTAGCTCACTCACTCATTTTGTCTTTAGATTTAGTCAATGTTCTTCACTTTCTTATTTCTTCGCAGTCTCTATCTCTATCGAGCTCATTGTTTTAGTCGAGCTTGAATTATCATGAATTGAGCTTATACACTGTTTAAATTCGTCATTATAACTGTTAAATTTGAAAATGTAACATCGATTTGTGAGTTATGTAAGAGGAGAGTGAGCTCAAGTTAAATTAGTAATTCTTTTTGCGATTTGGGGATAATGCGTTAAATGTATGAGCTTTGTGAGATATGCATTCGTTTCGAGTGAATATATCTATGTTTGATTGTTAACTTTTATATATTGTTTTCTCTATGAAGGTTTGAAGCAAATGTTGGAGTGTGCTTAGTCATAGTTCATAGTTCGATAGTGAGGATGAGTTTTGATTTATTTTTCCAAGCTGGTGGTTACTGGGGTCGAGACGGAGATTACTTAGGAGGACAAGTTGACGCCTGTGGAACTCACTTAGGTGAAGACTTCAAATTACGTACGGTATTAAAGCTGCTTCAAAATATCTTAGGCTATGAAGATAATATGAAGAAGATAAGCTGGTTTCCACCTGGTAGTACTGAGAGAGAAGATATTGATGATGATGAGGCGTTTTCTTCAGCTGTGCATTATGGGGTTGGTTCAGGGGGCTTAACATTGTATGTTGTTAGGAGTTGCGATCCTTACATTGATATGCGAATGATACAAGGAAAAAGATTATGTGATGATGATGATGCTGCGGCTGTGGTAATGATGAGGATAATGCTGCTGCTGAAGATGATGGACCGGAAAATATTGGTAATGAAGCTGATGCAGTATCAGAGAATGAGGAAAATGTGTATGCGGATATGGAACACTACTATACTAGTGGTACTGAAGATGAAGGAAGAAGTGAGCTGGATGATACGAAGTACAAGGAGTTTGTCGTAGGGCAAGAGTATAAGACCATAGATAACTTTAAGAAAGCTATCACCAAGTATGCTGTGAAGAAGAGGAAGAACATCAAATATAAAAAAACTGATTCGACGCGTGCTCTTGCTATTTGTGCTGAAAAAAGGTGTCCATGGAAAATCTTTGCGTCTATTAACAGCAGCTCACCGAGAGTATTTGTGAGGTCTCTACATGATGAGCACAACTGTACTTGGCATGGTACGGTATCTCTTCTTACCAATAGCAGAATAGCTGAGATGTACATTGAAGAGTTCAGAGAAAATCCAGATCTATCAGCAACACAACTCCAAAGAAAATTGCTTAAACGCAACATAAATATGTCATGGAAAATCTGCGAGAGGACAAGGCTGAAATGTTTGCAGACATTTGACAGAGAATAAGCTGAGAAATTTGCAAGGCACCATGACTATGTGAAGGAGTTGAAAAGATCAAATCCAAACTCAACTGTTGAATGTGAGGTTAGACAGTCTAAGTTTCATAGATTTTATGTCTTCTTTGGTTGCTTTAGTGAAGGTTGGAGAGAGGCTTGTAGGAGAATATTACATATAGATGGGACATTTCTGAAATGGAGAATGACTGGGATGTTGTTAGTGGCTTGTGGTAGGGATCCGAATGATCAAATGTTCTCTTTGGCTTGGGGCATAGTTGATGTGGAGAGCAAAAACAACTGGATGTGGTTTTTTGAACATTTAGTTGATGATTTAGGCTTAGAGTCTGGGAATGGATTGACCATAGCCAGTGATCAACATAAGGGATTGATTGCAGCGGTCAAACTAGTATTGCCATATGCTGAACACAGAATGTGTGTGAGACATGTTCATGGTTGTTGGAAAAAGCGACACACAGGTAGTGAGCTCCAAGACATGTTTTGGGCTGCAGCAGATGCATACTATCCCTTAGCATTTGATAGGAAGATAAAAGAGCTTCAAGAGTATGACCCTATTGCACATGCTGACTTAAGGATAAATGTATATGCTCCATGGTCTAGGTAAGGCTTCAGTAATTTATTGAGTTAAAGCTCTAGTTTACACCCTTACATATATATTATGCTAATATCTAATGTTTTATTTATTCGTTGTGTAGAGCTTTCTTCTCAGGTTATTCAAAGTGTGATGCAGTGGAAAACAACTTAGAGGAGTCATTTAATCCAGCAATTTGGATTGCTAGAATGAAGCCAATTGTTGAGATGCTCGAGGAAATACGAACAAGAGTCATGACTGGCAATGACAAGAAACGGCTTGAGGCTGATAAATGCAAGACAGAGTATACTCCTAGGGCAATTGCATTGTTTGATCATCAGATTGACCAAGCAAAACACTGCATGTCTTTATCTTGTGGCCTTGGTATGTATGAAGTTACATTCAAGAACGTTGATCGGTATGTGGTGAATTTTAGGAATGAAGTTAGTTGTTCATGTAGACATTACCTAGTATATGGAATCCCATGCTCTCACATATGTTCAACACTAAGGCTTGAGAGAAATGCTGACCAAGATCCTAAAACGTTGATTAACCACTGGTTTAGAACCGACGTACTAAGGCAATGTTATAGGAAAGGTATTGAACCAGTTAATGGGATGAATTTGTGGGAAGTAACAACCACTGAAAGGGTATTACCACCATTTTTTAAGAGTCCTGGAGGTAGACCACCAGGGAAGAAGATAAAGAAAGAGAAGGGTGAGAAGGCACCAGTAAAAATACCAGGTCAAATGGGTAGAATAGGGATCAAAATGGTACATATAACTCTTATTCTCTACTGCTTCTGTTTGTTGATTAGTGTGACCCTTTGTTTATTGATTAGTTTCTGCTTTTAATATAAGCATTGTAGGAACTGTGGTCAAGAAGGGCACAACATTCTTAAGTGTAAGAATCCAACGAAGCCAATGCCTCCAAAGAAGCCAAATGGAAGGCCACGAGTGAGACCACTTGAAGCATCATCACAGCCACTTCCAGGCCAAGTAGAGTGGATGTCAAGTCAACCTGCCGCTTCAACGGCACCACCTGGTAGTTGGGAGCCATGGGCTTCTGTTGGTATAACCTCTCAGCCTGACCATCAAGTTCAACAAGAAGGTCCTCTAAGTCAAGATTTGCCTAGTTTATCTTCTGCATTGCCGAAAAGAAAGAGAGGAAGGCCTCGAAAAAATGATAACCTTCACATATCATCCTCTCAACCTCTTCCAGCTTCTTCTGCTAAAGAGCCAAACCCTAAACCCTAAACCCTAAACCTATCTATGATAAAGGACATACCAACATACCACAAGTAAGTGTTGACTTAAGTTAACTGCATTTACAATCTCTTAGTGAATATTAGTGTATCTAACAATATCAGTTTCATATTGTAGGAGGGTTATGGGATTTTTACAAGTCCAGATACAGGAGATGACTATATTCAGGCTGGAAGGTCTGTAATCGATTCTAGAGACAACACCATCTTACCTAGTATGTTGTACAAAAACAGAGAGAATAAAAAGCTTCAAATTGCTGCAAAACGTAGTCGTGGTACTACTAGTGGTGTTTGTCGTGGGGGTGCTCAGAATCGTAGAGGAGTTCAAACTCGTGAACCAGTTCAAACTAGTGAAGCAGTTCAAACTCGTGTAGGTGTTCAAACTTGTGGAGGTGTAACTCCTGGAGGTGCGACTCGGGGACGTCCTCAGACGCGTGGAGGTAAGACAATAGGTGTTTCTTGTCGAGGTGCAACAAAGACTGGAGGTGAAACAAAGACAGGAGGTCCTCAGACTAGTGGAGGTAAGACATGAGGTGTTTCTCGTGGAGATGCTACAAAGACAAGAGGTGCTTCTCGTGGAGATGCTACAAAGACAGGAAGTTCTTCTCGTTGGTTTGATACACCACAGCCTCGTGTTTTATCTCTATCTGAACTTGCGGATGTGGTGAGGAATCAGAATTTATCACTTTCTCAACCTTGAATTGTTTCCACGGAATGTTACTTTTTATTCCTTGACAATGATCTTTCTTGCCTTGACAATGATATTCTTGGTTTTGTGTTATGTTGCCTTGACAATGGTTTTGTGTTTGTTTGATGCTAATTGATACTTTAATGTGGCTTGTGCCGTGACAATTTTTAGTGTTTTGTACTTACATTATGGTTTAAAGATAAAACAAGTCAAACACAAACTTATACTTTAACATAAGCACAAATATTACAAATCAAACATAAATTTGTTCGCATAACAGGACCCAGTACACAATAAACATAACCAAAGCATAAACAGGACCCAGTACACCATAAACATACATACACATTTTCAAGCAAACATGATCCAATACACCATAAACATAACCAAAGCACAAACTACCATGTTTTTAATGGAACAAAGCTCTTTCTCATATGAAGTGAGTTTAAATTTGATATCCCCCATCTCCTTCTCACAAATTTGGATATGTTCTTTGTTGCCTTCAATCATGTTTGCATAACTACTTGCAACAGCTTCACATGTTCGAGTCTCTAATGCTAGGGTATCCATCTGAGCTTCCACATCAGTTAAACGAGTGCATAAGCTTCCCACATTCCCGTCCATTTGCTCAATACAAATTTCAACCTTTTGCATCTCCTCCACCATCGATATATTGGTCCATCTGAACAAATGTGTATTATCCTATAACATAATTAACACAATTTTATTCACTAAAGTGACAAAATTATCGTGTATTAACCTCACAACATTTCCACATTATCAACAAACTTACCTCTCTTGAGCGATACAGACAACAGTAAAATAGACGACCTGGATTCTTTATCGTATCTGCAGTGCGAATAATTGATGTTTTACCACATATGCATTTCCTAGGTATTCCATTATCCGAATCCAAACTCCGTAAGCTATCGCTTACTCCTATACCCAAATGCACACAATTATCAAAACCGCATAAACTATCAAATTGAAACTACTAGAAATACTTACCTGAACTCGAGGAAGAAGCCATTAATGTCTGAGGTCACACTCTCTAACCGTAGATCCAAATCGAAGAAATCTAGCATGAACAGAGTAAAAACTTTACTTTGTAGAAGAAGAAGTACTAAACGACGTCGTTTTAAGGATTCCCTTTATCTCTTTTGGTTTAATTTTGATTTTCAATCCATGTAAACCGAAGACCGAAGAGTAAACGATGTCGTTTACTCCCTTTATCTCTTTTGGTTTCATTTTTATTTTTCAATCCATGTAAATCGAAGAAAACCTATTTCGGTTTCATATCACATTACAATTTAATCATACTGAAAAATATTAATCATGTCTTAATACTCATACATTTCAAATTCAAAGACTTTAACAATACTCATACTAAAATTAAAGGATGGTGACTCAAAGTTTTAGGTTTACTTCAGAGTTTTTCTAACAAACAACACACAACACACATTTCTACTTAAATACCACAATAAGGAGAGCTACAAGAGCCACCATAACTGTTATCGCGGTTATAATCTTCATCTTTTTTCACAGCCATTGGACTTCTTTGAACCTCATTGCTGTATTTAAGGCTCTCTAGCACATCCACGTTCGACTTCAGCTCCTCAAACTTCTCCTGATTAGTTTCAAACAATGCCCGAAGACGGTTTATCTCATCCCAGCTATAGAGAACATTGTTCCACATCATTCGGGGATCAACAAGCTCTCCTCGAGAATCTGTGTTCATGTAGTCAAGCCTATCCTCCATCGTACTTCTCTCCGTTTTTATCTCTTCGACCTCTTCCATCACAACATCATCCGACCACTTCAACATTGTGTAGCCCCCTCCACCCTCAAGAGAACGAGAACTTGTCAATTGATTTGGACCATTCTAATTACAATACATTGCACACCATTTACCCATTATCAGACATTACCTTTCTATTCTTGCACGTGAAGAACTTCCTTCCAACCTTATCTCCCAGATTGTCATTAACGTTACATGTGCGGAGAACTGGCATCACATTACATAGACACTTACGAGGAAAACCACATTTTTCATACGCTCAACTGACATCTCATACGACCCATAACTTGTGCCTTCAGATTCACTCCAGCTGTACTTGTGGAGACCCATCTCCTACATACATTTAATAAGAAGATTGAGTAGATCCACCGAAGAATTGAGATGCCTGACAATTGAGCTCACTCTCCTCTTACATAGCTCACAAATCGATGTTACATTTTCAAATTTAACAGTTATAATGATGAATTTAAACAGTTTATAAGCTCAATTCATGATAATCCAAGCTCAACTAAAACAATGAGCTCAATAGAGATAGAGACTGAGAAGAAATAAGAAAGTGAAGAAGATTGAGTAAATGTAAAGACGAAATGAGATGAGCGAGCTAAATGCTTACGTAATTCAACAATGCGAAGCTCAACAATCGAATCCAGCCAAGAAATCCCATAATTGCTTAGAGAGAGAGAGAGAGAGCTGAACGAACCCTAATTTTACCCCCAAATCGATTTTCCCCAATTTAAAACCTAATTCATGTTTCAAAGAAAATGACGTCGTTTGGCCCAAGCTAAACGACACCCATTTCGACAAACATCTTGTTGTTTTTTTTGCCCTATACGACGTTGTTGTTTTACCCATTCTGTTAGTTTCTGAACATCGACTGACGGTAACACGTCGATGATATGGGCAAGGACAGTTTTACGGGTGATTTTGGAGTTGAGAGGGTTCACCTGCACAACTTTCGAGTGAAGGTTTATCTTGCAAATAAAGTAAAATTTGATGGTTTTTTTTGCGGAAAACCCTTATCTTTTCATGTATAATGAAATAAAGAATTCGAAGAAAGACATATTTGAGTTTGAAATTGTTGGATTAAAAAAAAAAGGAAAATAACTTAGTCAGAATATGACTCGAAACCAAAGAGTATCCCAAGTCATTGGGTTTGCTATGGCTCTATACCATCATCGTCATTCATCTAATACTTCATCTATTTGGTACAAAGTTATAACACCACAACGCAATTCATGTAATGAAGTAGTAGCTTTGGTTTTCCTATTTCTTTCTTTTTTTTCAATCTTTTTTACCTTTGTTGTCTTCATCACCTTTCAGAAATTTCATGAACCAGTACGCAGACGATTTTGGGTGACGGGTTAAACCATTTTTGTAGTCAACATACACTAAACCGAATCTCTTTGTGTACCCTTGCGCCCACTCGAAGTTATCCAACAACGACCACGCAAAGTATCCCTTTATGTCCACTCCGTCTCTGTTTCAATTTTCGCCATTAACAACACATTCTCAATGTTAACCTTATTGTATAATGCGAATTTACTTGATAGACTCTATATATGTGTATATCTCTGTTTCTTAAGGTTTTGTTGCTCGTGAGCGTATGAATGAAGGGAAAAATGTTGGCTTACTTGATAGCCTCAGAGACATTGGCAAGGTAATTCTTGAAATAAGCAACTCTACGCTTATCGTCGAGCATATCATGGATAGAGGCAGATCCGTCATCTTCATCATCCATACCTGTCATGTTGGACCAAGTGATTTAAACCTCAGGATATACCAGCATAACTATTCGTTTAATGCCAATGTTATCTGGATAACAAAACAATGGAGCTACGAGGATAGGTAAATACCATTCTCCGTGATAAATATTGGAGGGTGGTTGTATTTCTCATTGATGTAATTCAATGTCTTTCGGATTCCCCAAGGCACAATATAAAGCCAATCTGAAGCAGCCTGTAATTGTCAGAGATTAATCAGTTGATTACTAGCTCATCTGCATTTAGTAGATGTGCAAAAAAGTGATTGGGCGGAGACTAAGAAAATAATACTTACCCTGTCGCCTATCGGCTCTCCATCTTCCCATTCATCTGTGCACAGAAAAGATGAGAGGATGACTACTAAGAAGTAAGTAAGAAGATGTTAGTAGTAAAAGAAATTTGAGTGGTTGTGTTTGTTACCAATCCTCTCCAATTCTTGTGATTGGTAAAAGTCACTCTCAGCTTCTTTATTTGAGACATGAGAAATCAACCTTGAAGTGTAGTGGTTTAGGCCAAGAAAATCCCATGAATTCTGAAGCATAAACTCCTTTTCTTCTGGGGTAAATGTAGGGAGATTATCTCCCAATTTCTGGCGCATACTAGCAGGATAGTCTCCAAAAAACAAAGGATCCAAGAACCTGCAAAGGATTGTAATTTGTTATTTCAAGGAATGATATATACTTGTAAGTCATTCGCCACATAGTTAGCAATCCCATGTCTATGACTATTAGATATTATAACTTTCTGAAGCAAAAAAAATGGCATTTATGAAACCTTAACATATGAAAAGCCTATTTAGTGATAATCTCACACCACAGAGTCAAAGACTATTTAGGATTTATCAGCACCCTTGGAGACAGCAAAATAAGAGGATTATATGTTCTGAACTACAGACCATTACAAAGTAAAACATAGATGAATCAATTCCACAGAGAGAACTATTCCTAAAACTCATAAACTAAAAACCTAGAGCGGAAATCAATTTACTACAAATTCAATGAAGATATGATGCAGCCGTGCCCATAAGCTACAGAGACGTTACATTTGTAGCTCAACACATCAATTTCATGAAGATATGATGCAGCCATGGGCATAAACTACAGAAATGTTACATTTGTAGCTCAACACATCAGCAATAATATCTTTATGGTTAAGAAATCACTCAATGCTTATCTTACTTACCATCCAAGCTGAAAGTCAATTCGCCTACCCGCAGCAACCTTGTCCTCCAAACTCTCTGAGTTTGGCTCTGCCCACTCACAATCAACTGACAAACCGATTTGTCCGCCTTGGCTTTCCTAGATTAATATAGGTAAACCAAAAAGCGCAGTGATAAGTAACAAGCAATTGAGATACATGGATAAAGGTACTCGATGTCAACAACAGACCCCTTGAAGCATCTTTCCATAACGACAAAGGTCCAAGCAAAATAAAACAGAATTAGGTTCCTTAACCACAATAAAAACGGCTATCATACCTTGTACTTGCTTCTATATATGGAAACTGCAGTTGCATGGGCCAAAACCTGATGATGCGAAACCAAATATGGTTCGACCAAGGGCACCTCCTTTCTTCCAGGGGCAAATATACCAATACAGTGTCCATTCACCGAGGTCTGAAGAGGTTCATTTAATGTGATCCAGTGCTTCACTCTATCACCAAAACTGGCGAAACAAGCATCTGCATAGAGGCCAAAGTAATCTCTGCACGTGAAGAAGAATTTAGGGTCAAAACAATCAATTATACAAAAAGTGGTGCATGCCTTATTTCAGCTAGAGGACGCCTGCATTTCAGAATTGTAGAAGAATGCAAGATATTAGCCTTCTGAAGCTTAACATAGAAAAAAACTTTCACATAGATGGAACATAATCATGTAAACTTAAATTTGTACAAGACCTCTCAAAATAATGGTATTTCTGCTATTGAAGATCTTACACAGTTTACTACTTACACAATTTTTCGATTTGTCCAACCTCCAATCGATTCCTGGAGATGTGATGGGAGATCCCAATGGTACAGAGTCGCAAACGGCTGAATACCTGCAATAGGGATCATCTTGTGAAACTATCATCCACGCTAAAAGGAAAAAAAATATTTCAGAAGAATAACTACCCCTTTCAAGAAGTGTATTGATAATATTGTTGTAGAAAGCAATGCCGTCTTCACTGACTTCAGTCCCCAAGCCATCTTGAACAAATGATAAATTTTAAAGACAACAAGTCCTTCAGTCAGCAAACGTATAAATTTTAAAGTAAGGCCAGAAAACAAGAACAAATACTGCTTTATAGTTTTAGTTATGGCTACAAGCATCAATGCTAAAGGAACTCAAAATTTCATATATTTAAAAGTATCTCTTGGGAAAATACTGATCCATCATTTCAAATATGAAGAGACCAAAAACTGCTCCCTTGAAATTAGAGATCAAATGATAAAGGATCTAAAGGCAATGTCCACTTCCCACAACGAGAATTTCCCCAATGTTTTCATATACAAAACTATAATAATAATCTTGCCTATGCAAAGAAACATGTATTAGACATTTTATACAATTACTATATGGGCTACACTATGATAAGGACATTATAATTACACATAAAGAAATCAGTACCACACAGATATGGAGTTTTAAGTGTAAACAGAGTGAAAGATTACTAGTAAACTGCAGAGAACAAAAAAGGGAAAAACGCGTTGAAACTAAAAATGGTTGATAAGTGGCATCACCGTAAATTTCAGTTTAAATGAATAAAAATTTAGAATCGAAGTATCAAGTTTAAATGACAATATAGTTGAACATACCAGGGAAAATGCGAGACCACGATATAGAAAACCTGTAAGCACTGAATCCTAATGTTCCTATAAGTTCAATATCTTCCTGCAAGATCATTGGAATAAATATTATAAACAAAGAAATATACAAACCATAAGATCCCTATACCAAGACTTTTACTCTAAGCTTTTCTTAACCTTGTATCGATGGTAATGATCCACAGCTATATCACCGTTACTTCCATCAAGAATTTTTCCTAAACAAGACGAAGCAAACAGTTAAATCTTATCTATTCATCGTTTAACAATGAGATAAGCTAAAAAGAAACCACAAACCTTCAAGATGAGTAAACTTGTCCCAGATACTTGGTCCTTTCTTACCTTCATTCCAACCTCCTTCAATCTACAAAAAATCATCAATACTTAGGTCAGTGAAAACTAAAAGATTTGATAAATAATTTATATACATCAAAGTTTCTACAAAATTGATAGTTAAAAGCCTTTAATACCACAAAATTCAAACTACATTCAAGAACAAACACATATCTTCTTCTTAAATCCGATTCGTGTAGCAATCTAAATTCACAATCCGACTTCCAAATACGCGAAGGCTTAACTACCGATTTCAAATTTCAGTTCCGACGAAAAACCTAAATCAACATTTCAATAAAATCCAAGTAAATCAAGAGATTGGTATAGAAAAATGTAGAAGACGAAGCAGAGACTATAACGAAGAAGATGAGAATCCAGATCGCTGAGAGAGAGACCTGGTAAGCGGAAGTGGCAACGCCGAAGGTGAAGGTGGAGGGGAAATTAGAGCGATAGATATTTGGAGAGACGGCGAGATTAGCCAAGTTAAGCTTCTGCGCCATTTTTTCCGATTACTGTGGAATCTGATACAACACACAATGTGTGCGCTACTTATGACGCTAGATGCAAAATATCCGACAACTAATCAATTTTTTTTTATTACCTAGATAAAAACATTTGGGGTGTGACTGGATCTAACATCTCCAATGGATAACACTAAAATAGTGTCAATGTGTGATTTTAGCACTAAGACTTTTTTCATCACTACCATCACACTAAATATTACACTCAAAATATATTTTCTGTTATTATATTGTTAAAAAAGAATATTCTTTTTTTACTATTAAACTAAAATTTTTTTTTATGATTTAATCATTTGATAAAATTACTTTTCTTCTAATTTTGTTTTAATGTTTGTTTGGTTTTAATTTTTTAATTTTAAGCTTTACTGTTTTTTCTTGTGTAATACTAAATTCAGTTTATTAATAATTTTAATATATTTTACATATTAATATTCCTTTTACTAAATTTAAAAACACAATAATAATAATAATACTTTTACTTTTGTTTTAAACTGAATATATTCTTTAATAATAAAAAAGGTATACTTAATTTGATATAATTCAAAACTCTTCACTCTAATATATAAAAATACTAAAATAAAAAAAATAAAAACCTTATCCCGTCGCTACAATGTTACACCAAATATAGTGTAACACTGTAGCAAAATCCAACATCACACTTTAATAGCGTTAAGTATGCCATCTGATTGGAGAATATAAAGTGTATTATTGGACGTTATCATACCGTAATGACGTCCGGTTGGAGAAGCTTTTAGAGTATAAATATTGAATATAAATATAATTACTCTTAATTCAGCTGATATTTTACCAGGTAAAAAGAGAGAGAGAAAGAATCAGCTGAAAAAAAGAATCTCTTATATATAAAAGTAGGCTTTTGAGGCTTAAGGGGATGTCCACATCAGCTAAAATTTCTTCTTTCAAAACAACTTCTAAGTTTGCCACGTGGCATCCACAAAACAAAAATAAAGCCCATTTCAAATAAACCTAAAGCAAACCAAAAATAAAAGAAAGCTCACTTTCAAACCAAACCAATGGCAAAATGAAATCCACTTTCAAACCAAACCAATCCCATTAAAACATACTTAATCAAAAAAATGAAATCGACTACCTGATGATGTCCTCTTCTTCATCTTCTCCAAACGAAAAAAGGTAAATCCCACACCAGAAACGTTAAACCCTTTCATTTACCAACATTAACCCTCCTAATCCACTATCTCCATTACTCCTTCAAATTAAAACAACTCCATGGGTAAACTCTCCAAATTCCAAACTCCAATACAACCTCCCTATAAAACCGTCCACCAAATTCACTTCATAAACACTAAACAAAATCCGAATCACACAAATATGGCTCCAGAATCTACCCACTATCCTCACAAGTCACTTTCGTTCAACATTCTTGATGAAATTGAGGGTGATTACTGTCACCAAGAAATCTTAGTCCCCCTAATCCACTATTGGGAATCTCGGAATTTCAAGAAAGGCGACGCCCTCATTGGCCTTGAATTACTACTCTTAGACTCTCAGGTATCAAATAAAGCTTTACCCTCACTTACGGTTCCAGTTTTGAGGAAACAAAATTGTCTCTAAGTGATGTCATCTGACGATGATGTCTAAGTGATTAGTGATTAAAACACAATCTATGGTTCCAGTTTAATTGATGTCTGTTAGAGAACTATGTGATGTGGTCTGATGATGGTGTTTCACTCATGTTTATTTTACGATGTACAGCTGCTATTTTAATGAACCTGTTCATTTTTGTCAGTCAATTGAAGATGTTGTATTATGCCGATTATTGTCTATGCTAACAAATTTATTATTAATGAAACCTACTCTGCTTGATGGTCTTAATCCAATGATGTGGTCTGATAATGCTGTTTAAGTGATTAGTGATGTATTTTATAGAACTGTGTGATGTGAGTATTGTATGGCTTCCATAGTTTAAGTGCTTAGTGATTAAAACACCATCTATGGTTCCAGTTTAATTGATGTCTGTTACAGAACTGTGTGAAGTGGTCAGATGATGATGTTTGAGTCATGTTTATTTTACGACGAACAACTGCTATTCTAATGAACCTGTTTATTTTTGACAGTCAATTGATGATGTTGTATTGGCCGATTATTGTCTGTGCTAACAAATTTATTATTAATGAAACCTACTCTGTTTGATGGTCTGAATCAAGTGATGTGGTCTGATGATGCTGTTTAAGTGATTAGAGATGTATGTTATAGAACTGTGTGATGTGGTCTGATGATGATGAACACTGCAACAAAGAAAACAAAGAAAACAATGAACACTGCAACAAAGAAAATAATGTCGGGCTCATTAGGTAATCATACTAACCCTTTTTAAAAAATAATGATCTATTCTGTTGGTACAGTCTGATACATGGCTTTTACCAACCAAGAAACATAACTGTACTCAGCCTTAATTTGAATCATGTCTTTTTACTCACCATTTGGTATCTTATAGTTTTTTTTATTATCATAAGGTATACACATAAGGTCTCATCTTTGTGTCTCCGTTTGATTGATTATTCCTCCTTCTCCGATTAAAGTCTCATGTCTGTGTTTGGTATCTTCTCACCTGAGTTCGTTTCCTAGGCTTTTCTAATCTGTTTTCAAATGTTAGGGTTCCCAAACAAAGAAACATATATTTGAAAAAAGTAAATACAAGTTCTTGTATATTCTAAATAGGGAAAAATGTTGAAAAAAACATGAACTTTCAAAAAGTGGACGAAAAAAGCATCAACTTTTGAAATGCCGATTAAATCGTAAACTTATTGTTGACTTTAACTTTAAATGTCAAACTTTCATTGACTTGGCATAATAAGGCACGATGTTAACTTGACTAACAGAACTAAATTACGGTGTTAACATACCGTTTACCTGATCCGTTAAGCCTAAACGACACAGTTTTGCTCTTAACAAAAACGACGTCGTTTTACCAACTCAACAGATCGAAAACGATCAAAACAACATCGTTTTGCCCAATTCATTAAAAATGGATTGAAAGCCCAAGATCCAATTGCAGCCCATGATGGTTTTTAATAAAACGATGTCGTTTTGGCGAAGCGAAAGTTAAAACTATTAATCCCGAATTCCTAACCCTAGAAATCGAAATCAGAAAATCTTAAAATCCCCAAATTTTCCCAAATCCCTAACCCTAAAAATTGAAATCGACTTGTAGAAATCAATTTCTCTTGATCTTATCGGAAAATCTAGATGGCTCGGACCCATGGTGGATTCACGAGTGGTGGTTCACGAAGTGTGGAGAAGAAAACCCCAGAGAAAGTCATGGGGACAGAATCTGAAGCGGTGGCTAAGCCAGCAGATCCTGAAGTGGTGGCTAAGCCACCAGATCCTGAAGCGTTGGCTAAGGCACCAGATCCTGAAGCGGTGGATAAGGCACTAGACGCTGAAGCGGTGGCTAAGGCACCAGACGCTGAAGCGGTGGCTAAGGCATCAGATGCTGACGCAGAGGCGGAGGCGGTAGTTGAAAGATCTGATCAAGGGTCCCGTGGAGGCCACCAGAAGCTGAGGTCAAGTGGTCCGAGTCGTCGGTCATTGAGGCTTGCGACAACAAGTCCAGGAAAAAACATCAGAATAGGAGAATTTGATGTGGTGGCTGACCCATTAGTACCTGATGCAGTGGCTGACCCACCAATACCTGAGGCAGAGGCTGTTCCTCAAATCTCTCGTCAACGGAGCCGTGGAGGACATAAGAGTGGTCCGACTCGTTGGTCACTGAGATTGGTGAATTCATTCTCCAGAGAAACAATCAGATGTACCTGAGGTGCAAATGGGTGAAACCGATGCTGAGAGTATTCGAGAAGTTGATTGTCAGAGTATTCGAGAAGGTGATGGTGAGCGTATTCAAGAAACTGCTGCTGAAGTTGTGAGTCTTTCAGATTCATCCGAACCCAAAACTAAACGGAAGAAGAAGCAGCAAAGAGAGGTAGACGATGATGATGAGGTTAATTCTCAACCTCGGAAAAATCTGAAGAAGCAAAAGCGGAAGGTAGACGATGATGATGAGGTTGTTTCTCAACCTCAGAAAAATCAGAAGAAGCAAAAATGGAAGAAGCAAAAGGGGAATATAGATGATGATGTTGTTGAGGTCGGTCAAGGCAAACAGAAACAAAAGAAGCAAAAGGGGAATATAGGTCTAGAGGTTGTTGAGATTTTTCCTCAAACAAAACAAAAGCAGAAGAAGCAGAAGAAGCAAAAATGTAAGATAGTCGATGATGGAGATGGTGAAAAAGAGCGTGATCCTGTGGCTTTGAGTGATGATGATTGTCCCGTTGCTGGCGATGAAGACTGCGAGGAGGTTAGGTATGATAACGAGAGAGAGCATGACAATGAAGCTGGGGGTATAGGTCTAGAGGAACAAATCGAGAGAGAGCATGACAATGAAGCTGGGGGTATAGGTTTAGAGGAACAAATTTGCGATGACTTTGAAGCTGAGTTCGGAGTGAATGCGAGGGAAGAGGAGAATGGTGGCAGTGATGGTGAAAGTGGAGATGAAATATGGGATGATGAGAGGATTCCTGAACAACTATCACACAGTGATGATGAAGAAGATCAAGAAGTTGAAGCTGATGGTCCTCGAGAAGCTGAAGATCCTGAAGAGCTACTGAGGTTAGGGAAAACATTCAATAGCCCTGAAGACTTCAAGATTGCTGTGCTGAGGTATTCACTGAAAACAAGATACGACATTAAGCTGTATAGGTCACAGTGTTTGCGGATTGGTGCCAGTATGATAAGAAAAAACACAAGATGCAAGTGAAGATCTACGAGGATGAGCATTCGTGTGTGAGGTTAGGATACTCAAAGATGTTGAAGCAAGGAACAATTGCTTGGTTGTTCTCAAAAAGGTTTAGAAAGAATCCAAAATTGACCAAAGTAGAGATGGCTGAAGAGATCAAGAGAGAGTACAACATGACCGTAAGTGAAGACCAATGTGCAAAGGCAAAGTCAAAAGTTCTGAAAGACAAGAAAGCTATTCATGTAGATCACTTCTCACGGATATGGGATTATCAAGCGAAGATATTTCGAACTAATGAAGAATCTACATTTGAGATTGAGACAACTCCAGGGCCAGCAATTGGAAGCTTACAAAGGTTTTTTCGTCTCTTTATTTGTTTTAAAGCACAAGTAGTCTCTTGGAAGCAAACATGTAGGCCTATCATAGAAATAGATGGTGCGTTTATTAAATGGGACGTTAAGGGTCATCTCTTAGCTGCTACTGGTAGGGATGGGGATAATAGAATAGTTCCCATTGCATGGGCTATAGTTGAGATTGAGAATGATGACAATTAGGACTGGTTTATTAAGAGGCTCTCTGCAAAATTGGAGCTTGGAGATGGAAGAGACGTAGCAATCATCTCAGACAAACAATCGGTTAGTGTATTTGTTAACTTCTCTTCACCTTACCATTCATCATTATCGATTTTCCATACTCATCCCTGTATTTGTTTCTATGATTTTTATCAGGGCTTAGTTAAAGCTATTCACACTGTCATTCCACAAGCGGAACATAGACAATGTGCTAGGCACATTATGGACAATTGGAAGCGAAATAGCCATGACATGGAGCTTCAACGACTATTCTGGAAAATTGCAAGGAGTTATGCAGAGGGAGATTTTATCTGCCATATGCAAGAGTTGAAGAGCTACAATCAAAGTGCATATGATTCTCCTCTAAAGACAAATCCAAGGACCTGGTCGAGAGCTTTCTTCAGGATTGGAAGCTGCTGCAATGACAATTTGAATAATCTGAGTGAGTCTTTCAACAGGACCATCCGAGTAGCAAGAAGGAAACCCTTACTGGACCTGTTGGAAGACATAAGAAGGCAATGTATGGTGCGCAATAAGAAAATGTATATCATTGCTGGAAGGTTGAAGACGAGATTCACCAAGAGGGCACATACTGAGATTGAGAAGATGATTGCTGGATCACAGTTTTGTGAGAGATGGATGGCTAGGCACAACAAGCATGAAGTATGATTGGAAAATAACACCTTCATAGTGGATATGAATGAGAGCACATGTGGTTGCAGGAAGTGGCAAATGACAGGTATACCCTGTGTCCATGCAGCATCCGTTATCATAGGGATGAAACAGAAGGTAGAAGATTATGTCAGCGACTGGTACACTACTCAAAGGTGGAAGGAAACTTACTATGATGGTATTGGTCCTGTACAAGGCATGAGTTTATGGCCAAGAATGAACAGATTAGGTGTGTTACCACCACCATCGAGGAGAGGTAATCCAGGTAGGCCAAAGAATCATGATCAGAAGAAAGGTGTATTCGAAAATAACATCAAGATATCACGCATGCACCAAGTGATGACATGTTCAAATTGCAAGCAAGAAGGTCAAAATATACAAGGATGTCACAATCAGAGAGTGGCAACTCCACCAAAAAAACCAAGAGGTCGACCACGGAAAGATCAGGTAGGTTTATATCATCTATCCAATCTCCTTATTTTAAGTATTTGTGGAATGAATGATTGATAATGATTGATTCAAACCAGGAACCAAGGAACATATTGTTTGGACAAGGACAACCATTGGAAGGATCTCAGCCTCCATTTGTTTCACAAGGAGCACCATCGGAGCCACTATCTCAGCCACTATCACAAGGAGCACCATCAGAGCCATTATCTCAGCCACTATCACAAGGAGTACCATCGGAGCCACTATCTCAGCCACTGTCACAGGGAGAATTATCTCAAGCACCATCTAGGCCGCCATCTCAAGCACCATCTAGGCCGCCATCTGAAGCACCATCTAGGCCGCCATCTCAAGCACAATTCAGGCCACCCTCTCAGCCACCATCTCAAGCATAATTTAGGCCACCATCTCAGCCACATTTCAAGCCACCATATCAGCCACCAGCTCAGAGTGGAGGAGGATCACAGATGGAAAGATCACATAGAGGAAGAGGATCACAGATAGGAGGAGGATCAGAGACCAAAAGATCAATGTATAGAGGTTGGGGGTCTTGGTTTGGTCTATTTGGAATGTAATGAAGAATATTCAACATGGTTTGGTATGTTTTTATTGTCTTTTGGTGATCAAAACCTCCAGTTTAATGTTGAATCCGTTTTAGATTAGGTATGTACTGAACATGGTTGATTGTTTTTTCTCAGATTAGGTTGATTGTTTTTCTCAGATTAGGTTTGTAATGAACATGACTGGTGTCAAATGAACATCGTTTGTTTTTGTTTCAATTGTTTAGGTTTGACTTCCTCTTCCTTTTGTTTCACTTGTTTTAAAGTTATCAATATCTGAACCAAACAAGATTAACCAAACTAATTCACAGGTTTCAAACAAGGTTACAACCAAACCAAATACAATAGCAAAGTTACAACTAAAACAAACACAATATGAAGCACAACAAGTTCACAACCAAACACAATAAGATTACCATTACTAATAACCGACCACAAGTCTCTTTCCATTTGCTTGACCAAAGCACATGTAAGCAATCACAATAGTGACAAGGCATAGCCAAACAAAACACACTCTTGACCACACTTTCCACTTGTGGATTTCCGTTTTGCTCACCATTGCTTCTTCTTTTAGTTCTTCTATGAGACCATTCAACTCATTTACCTCAGATTTTGTTTGGCTTATCTCATTTGCCATGTTGCTACTCTTGGTAAAGCATCTTCGACCTCCTCAAACACAGCATCCTCCACCCACTTGAACAAATGACCCTAAACCACAACCAAATAACATTCATAATTACTTCTAACACTCATTGCAAGTCCTAAGCATTCATGGAAACTTCAATTCATTGAATTTTTACCACAAACAACATTCATACTTACATCTATTTTTGTTGTCCACGAACCCGCATATTGTTTGCTGATACACCGGAAGAACGGTCGTCCTGAGGTTCTCTTGAGTCTTAGCGGTGAAGATTGTGACATCTAAGCCACACACACACTTCGATGGGATACCACGGACTTGGCAAACACCTGATGTCACAGAGCTTGAACTCATCGGACTGTTAAGAGTAGAATCAAACGATTGAATATCCACCCAAATGAGAGAAGATCGAGACAAGATAGTGCGAACAATTGTAGCTTTGGAGATATTTTGATTCGATTCTGGAATTGAGGAAATCAATTTCTGATTTTTGAATTGGGCAAAATGATGTCGTTTTGATCGCTTTCGATCTGTTGAGTTGGTTAAACGACGTCGTTTTTGTTAAGAATGAAACTGTGTCGTTTAGGCTTAACGGATTAAGTAAACGGTACATTAACACCGTCATTTGGTTCTGTTAGTCAAGTTAACGTCGTGCCTTATTATGCCAAGTCAACGAAAGTTTGGCATTTAAATTTAAAGTCAACAATAAGTTTACGATTTAATCGGAATTTCAGAAGTTGATGCTTTTTTCGTCCACTTTTTGAAAGTTCATGATTTTTTTTGATATTTTTGCCATTCTAAATACCCGTTCTTATTATTTCAATGTTTACATTCTTTTTCTTCAAAATATTTATTTCTCTACAGATACCGCTTTGAAATAAAAATTTGTGACAAAAACGAAGATGAAGCAATCTTTGTTGTCTTTGACGAGGACGGCATGAATCTCTCTGGAAGAAGAGCTGCAGCTGTCATGAATGAAGCCACTGAAGTAAGCAGTTTTCTTACATTCAGCATTTTCATCTTTCCAAAACATTAGTTACTCATTGAATAATCATGATGAACTTACAACGGTCTACCATTTTCTCTTCAGGCTCTAGGAGAAGATGAATGTCAAGGAATCTATAAAACAACTCCAGAATGTCTAAAACATATCATTGGCTACACTTGCAAATTCCAAGTAAAACTCACCACATTCAACTTCCGTGCCACACGCCAAACTATCACAAGTCTCCCGTATCTTGGAAACCAATATCGATTACAGAACATCCCAGCTCCGGAGAACTTGAACCCAGGAGATAATGAATGTGTAGTTGTTGCCAGCATTGGAGACACAAAAAAAGAAGTTGGAGTCCACCAATTCAGACAACTTCGCTAAGGAGAAGAAAGAGAAACGTCCCCCTTTGGACAATTGAATATTTCAATGAATTATACTCCTCTCTATCTTTATTGACAACTTCGCTTTCCATGTTTTCAGTTTCTATTGCGTTTCTCTACGTTTGAACCCTGTTTATTCTTCAAGTTGTGTTCCTCTAATTTTGTTCCCGTCTTTTGAATTAAACATTGTCAACGGTGACAATCCGTTTTATCTAATGTTTTACTTCTCTCTCACTCTCTCTCTTTATCTTCAAGTTGTTTTCCTCTAATTTTGTCCCCCTCTTTTGAATTAAACATTGTCTACTGTGACAACAACTTCATCCAACAACTTGATCCTTGCATTGTGATCTGGTTTATGAATTGATCTTACTGTGTATTTCTCCGCCAGACTCTTCACGCTGTGTTCCAACACTACGAAGCGGATTTACAGAGAAGAGAAGCTAAGAGCGGTGGAGGCGAAAGACCAAACGGCTACGTTTAGAAGACAAACAAAAATAACATCTCTCAATGATCTGTGATGAACATTTAATTGTTCAATGTCAGATTTTCGACGAGCTTCTCCTTAGTAGGTTTAAAGTTGAGGATGTTGCTTAACCTCTAAGAAACTTTTAAATGCTCTAATCGTTTTGCCTGACCAAGAGACCAAAACAAAACCACCCAAAAAAATAGAGTATTTGGGATGAACAAAAAAAAAGATTTAAGAGTAATGTGTAAAGCAAGAAAAACAAATTTTTATATTACATGCCAGCGATGACAATGTTGAGCATGGTCGTGACAGATTTACCACCATTAGAGATTCCCTCGTGAACAATGATGCTTGTGAACCAAATGAGCAAAGCCCAAGACAAAAACATGGTACATATCCTCCCACAACGCATCTTTCTTCTTCTTCTAAAGACGATCACAGTTGTCTCCTGGTCTCTTTTCTTCCTGAGGAGGTTTTGAGATTTGTATTATGTTTATGGTTTAAGGCAAAATAGGGGTTTGGTTCTGAGAGTGAGGGAGAGAAACGTGGAGATTGAGAAGTTAAAGAGAGGGAAATTTAGTGTAAAGGATTAATTATAAGAGATTTGTGCGTAGACGTTTTATCTATTTCTTGATTTAAAATAAACAAAAAATCCAACAACTTGATCTAACTTTTAACTGAGTTAGTGTTCTTATGTTGTTACCTCCGATGGATTTATTTAAAGGAAATTACTCGAGTGAGTAATTTAAATACACTGGTGTTATTCTCAGTATTCTCATTCACATTCTATAAAAGAGATATGACACAAATACAAAATCGATCATTGATTCTTATAGAGATAATATAGAAACTTTAACTCAGATAGGATAATAGAGAAAAACCAATGAAATTTTGATTAACTGGACTATAAGCATAAATACAGAGGTTAGATCATCCAAATTGGTCTGACTACATATTATTCAAGAGCGAAGCTTAGATGAGCTAAAATTGTTGAAAAAGCTAGACACTCTGAGTAACTTCTTCGAGCAGTTGGAAGGCGCACCAGCACAAAAAGGTCACATGCTGAAGAGTTTTGTGGAACACGACTTTGGTCTGTGGCCATTCACAAATTCCATCGAACAGGGTGATGTGCGTTCAACCTGAGGATGCTTCTCACAAACGATAAAGATGACAAATCAGTTTACTTCTTTGATCTTAATTGCTGTCATTTCCCATTCATGTTTTCACGCCCATAATAAGACTTCAAATTCACAGACTTAATAAAAACCAAATCAAATTTAATAATGAATATTCCCGTTTAAAAACAAAAATCAAACATACCACAAAATCAAAGAAAATCAAACTTAATATACGCAATTTGATCTTCAAAAACTAAATATATATAAAAAGGAGATAATTATATTTAAAATCAGAAAAAAAACACAAAATTACATTTTAGAAAAAAACCATATATAACTAATCTATTAAATTTAGATTTACTTTCACTCAATCAATGGTTAAACACTTCAACAGTAAATATTTTATAGCTAAAAAAAAAACACATCAATTACCAATAATATTAACAATAACATATTCATAAAAAACACAAATATATTAAAATACTAGAGTTTATATCCGCAGTATACCGCGGGTCAATATTTTCTTAATTATTATAATAAATATCTTTATATTTACAGTTTAATATTGTATATTCAATTTTTAAAATATCTTTTTAATCTTTTAGATATGTAATTTCACTTTTATTAAATTATAAAGTGTTAGTGTTATTGGTTGTTTCACGTATATACTCATTTTAACTTTTTGTGCATGTTAATATTTTCTTAAACATTGTAAAAAATATTTATATTTTACAATTTAATATTTTGTACACAGTTTTAGAAATAATTTTTAGAAATTTTTCTTTTAGCTTTTATAATTTATTTATTTTCATTACATGTAACTTCATTAAATCATTAAGTGTTATTGTTATTGATTGTTATTGGTACTCATAAATCGTTCTTATGTTGAATTATGTCATGTTATATCCAATTGGTTAACATACCAGCTCGCAGTTTTAATTTTTATAACTTTAAATAATTTAAATTAACAACTTTTAAAAAGAAATATTTTTAATATTCTCTTTTTGTAAATATTCTAAGTTTATTATATATATAAACTAAATATATCACATATTATATTTCATCAGCTATATACATTTATTAATATGTACATATATATATACATATATCACTTATTTATTTTTATTAAAAATTGGTAGTTTCGGAATCGATTTGCCAATTCGCGGACAAAACCTGCTAAATCCGCGGTCCTCTATTCGATTATCTATATTATCCGTTTTTTAATGGACATGACATCATTTCATCCCATGATGAGTTTACTTAGACCTAGACTGTGGTTTTACATACCTTATTAATATATATATATATATATATATATATATATCACTTATATATTTTGATTAAAAATTGGTAATTTAGGGATCGATCTGCCAATTCGCGGACAAATCATGCTAAATATGCAGTCCACTATTCAATTATCTATATTATCCGTTTTTAATGGATATGACATAAATTCACCCCATGATGCTTAAACCTAGACCGTGGTTTTCTATACCTTATTAATATATACATATATATATATATATATATCACTTATTTATTTTTATTAAAAATTGATAGTTTGGGGATTGATCTGCCAGTTCGCGAAGAAAGCCTGCTAAATCTGCGGTCCATTATTGGTTTATCCATATTATCCGCTTTTTAATGGACGTAATATAATTTCACCCCATGATGGATCTATTTATACATAGCTCGTGGTTTTACGTACCTGATTGACACTTCTAATGATATGCGACATTGACCACTCACTTTTTTTCTTATTGATTGAATTATATATGATTATTTATTAAACTTATCTTATTTTAAAAATAGATATGTAATTTTCCAAAATAATATATTTGAATCACAACATATATAGAAAAAAATTTTATTAATTAAATATAGTATATAATAATTCAAAATAATTTGAAATTAACAGCAAATAAAAGTGAAATGTGAATCATAATTGTTTTTTAAATACATTGTTATAAATTAGGTAGATAGATTTTGAATAAACTAACATCAATGTTATTTTCCATAATGTTGTTGTTTTAATTTGTTTGGATACATATATAACATTAATCATGGTTTATTTATTTTAATATGAGTGTTTGGAAACACCTGTTAGATAGACTCTTTTTTCTTATTGATTGAATTATGTATGGAAACCAGGTTTACTCTAATAGGCTATACAGTACAACAATTAATCTTGTTCTAATTTTGTTTGTAATTATTTTAATGATTTATTATTGGGAAATTCCATTAAAATACACCAACTATTTATCTGTTTTCAAAAATACATGCTTTTTCAAGTACCTTAGATAAACTAATTTTTCATTCTATTAAAATAGACAAACTATTAAATTTTATCCATTAAACACTCTTGAGTTGATAAAAAAATAATATCCACTAGTAAATTATTCAAAAATACATATAAAATTTTAAATAAATTCTAAATAATTGCAAAAATTATATTCTTCAATGACTCATAAAATAAAATATGAAAATTGTATTTTAAAAATTTTATAAATACAAAAGAAATAGAAAACGGATAACTTTTCTAGTGCTTTTAATAATTTATAAAATTTATGAAAATTTAAATAAAATAGTTATATATAAACATTAATACAACTTTAAATTTATAAAAATTTAGCATTAAGGTAATTTTCCTTTCTTATTTAGTTATGATAAGCTTGTTGGTAAGCCTATATAAAGACATGTTGTGATTAATAAAAAATTCAACTTTCAACAATTAACCTAATTCTCTAAGAAAGACTTGGGTTAAAAAGAAATGTAGCTTATATATTTTTTCTTTATCACTTTAACAAAGGCTACGACTACAACTTCGAAAAAGAAATCTTTGGTTCTGCTAGCAAGTTGATATGAGCCAAAGCATTATACTTAAATCTCGTAACCAGATCCATAGCTATAGTTTGAAAGTAGAAGATATATAAGAAAAAGTTTCCTCTTAACCCAAATCTTTCTTAGAGAATTAGGTTCATTGTTAGAAGTACTTTCTTATTAATCAAATATACACCATTATATAGGTCTTCATACAATTTAATCATAACCATAATGCAAATTAGAAAACACTTTTACGTAGAAGGGAAAATATGAAAACCAAATTCAGTAAACCACTAAAACTAATTAACAAAAATATCCTAACCGCACCGCACCCTTATCAAACCTAACCATGGTCTTGCATCTTTTTTTTTTTCGAGAAGGACCAACATTAATTTTAGGATAACACCACTAATATTAATTTTTATCACAATCATCAGATAAGTAAATTGTATTTAACTGTAATAACCACTAGAGTCAATGTTTTCTTATTTATGATAATAAATATTTAAATTTTACTGTTTAATATTTTGTGATTAGTTTTCCACATAATTTACAAATTTTTAGATTTTGTTTGTATAGCTTTTATAATTTTTTTTACTTATATGTAATTTTAATCTCATTTAATTATAAAATATTATTATTATTGATTAGTTGGCGTATACTCATTTTAAATTTGTGTAAATAGTTCTTATGTCCAACTCTTCTCCACAATCCAACATGTTAACAAAGCTTGAATATTTGATTACTGTAATTTAAATCATTTAAATAAACAACTTTTAAAATAAACTTTCTTTTAGTTTTCTTTTTTATATTATATGTTCTAACTTTATACATAAAAATTATTTATATTTTCAAATATTATACATAAAATTATTTATATTTTCAAATGTGTCATATATTATATTTCATCAACAGTGTACATTTATTAATTTACATATATATATAATTTTAGTTTTATTAAAATTTTGTAATTTACGCCTATCCATCAATTTGCGGTCCACTATCGGCTTGTTCATGATGCCCCCTTTTTCATGTGCATAAAATTTTATGTCTATATCCGTCTTATATCGGATTTACTTATATATATCATGTATGTCACTGATCCGATTGACTTCTCTACCAATTTGGGATATTTAACACATACTTTTTCTTTATTGATTGAGTGGTTAAAGTTAATATTAAATAAATTATAACCATAACTGGTGATTAATTAACTATAACTATGATAACCCTTAACATGCCTAGATTAAGGAGGGTGTATTGGAATAGGTATTTGGAGAGATTTGAATTTAAATGACAAATCATGTATTATTGGAACATGAATTTTTAAATATTTTAAAATTCAATATTATTGGATTAATGATTTTGAATTATACACTCAAATCCATTGTTATTGAAAACATGATTAAGATTTGATTTAAAATTTTAAAATGAGATTTAAGAGGAGTTCTTAGTTAAAAAATACAAATATCCAAATCTCATGGTTTTAGGTGAGATTTTAGAAAATTTAATAAAACAATTTCTAAAACACCAATTTTTCACCAAATCATCTCAAAACTCATTAAAACTCAAACTTCTCTAAATATTCAATTTAATACACCCCCTAACATTCCTTTAGTTAATAAATCAATTTAATATTTTAAGAAAAACAAAATTGGTAGCATGCAAAAATGTTTTACAAGTGGAGGGAAATGTTATCATCCAATAATGTTAGGGAATGTTGTCAATTATGCCACAAAAAATGTTATTATCATTTCAAAATTGACATTTTTGTTATCTTCTTTCATTTATGCCGTTTTTATGGCATGAGATAAATATTATTCCCAATATATCTCTATATTATTTATGGTCCACACACAAAGTACAAGTGGTCCAAAAAAGTTGTTGATGGTGGACAAGTTGATTTTATTCACAAGAGACATGTTAATGATGGTGGACAAGTTGATTTTGCCCATAAGAGACATAATAATTGTTCACAAGAGATTAACATTGAACACTTAGTTTCGTCAACAGGAAACAAATGATTGATAAGTACAAAAAACAAAAACATTTGAAAATTATGCCATGGACAAACTAATCATATTATTGAAACAATATATTTTCATGTTCTAGGTGAGTTCAGAGGGTTTCAGTTCCTCAAATATAATTGTAGTATATGAGGTATCAATCCAAATGGTGTTGTGCTAGTAATCACAATGTATCAATGCAATTTAAGTCAAACCAAATTTAGAGAATATGTTGTAACTAAAAATGCAGTAGATAAACTAATCACCAAGCATACTTGAGATGTCAATTCAAGTAAACAGAGCAAACAAGTAAATAAAAACTAGGGGAATGAAAAGATAGAACTACTCGACCAGTGTGATCGAGTGTAGTGATCGAGCTATTAAGCAATTCAGAGAAAACGAGAAATCAACAAGGTAATTGAACGATTTAAACTATAAAGAGAATATAGGGATCATAGGGATGGATCAATGGACTAAGGGATGACTTTGAATAACCTGGGTGCTTAACAAACAAAACCAAACAATGGCTAATCCTTTAACAGCAAATCTCTAAAACAATCCAACCCACTGTTGTGGTGATGGATCTCAAATTCAAAGGTTGACATACCTAATTTTGCTAGAGCCAAGCAATTGAACAAGCAATGCAAACCGGTTTACTAAAGTCAATAAACATTCCTAACAAATGGATCCTTAGATATGAAATACTCACTTCATTTAATTCTAAATAACCTTGCTAGTGTATGCAAATCTCTAGAAATAGATGATTCAAGCAATCTCAAATACACTTTCATGTGGAAATCGCTTAGGATCATGTTCCAAGTGATCAAGGAAGAACAAACATTAAACACTCTAACCCATAAAGTATTTAAATCAATCAAGCACTAAATACCCAGATTAATCAAGATCAGTCATAATCTAATTCATCCCTAATAACTCTAAAATTAACTACTCACTAATGACATTATCATAAAATATTCAAACCCAAAAAACTCTAGATCTGACATATATGATAGATCAGATTGAGATAAGAAGGCTTGTAGAAGGAAATAATTGCAAATACTGATTCAATAAATAGTTATGAAAATTACAAAGTCTAAGATGAAGAACAAGAGAGAGAGAGAGAGAGGTTTGAGAGGCAAGGAGATAGAGTATTAGTTAATACAAGTCCCTTTATACTAAAGGACAAAGTTTAATAAAGACAAAATGCAAATCCTAAAAATCCGGAAATGCCCACTCGACCAAAGTAGTCGAGTAGTGTGGTCGAGTGGTGTGATCTTCTTCAATCATCTTCTTGAGCGAGTCCAAAGCTCCAGTCCAGTTCCATTAGTTCCTTATAGCTCCAAAACATCCTTTTATACCTGCCCCAAAATATGTAATATGCATGCAATACTCATGCAAAAGACCCTAAGACACCTAAGTGAATGAAAGATGCATGTAATGGTGTATACAAGGCATGAATGCTAAGTAATATGATGAAAAATGCATGCTAAAGGATGTAAACTACATAGATATCAATTAAGGACATCTAATTTTACTTTATAATATGTAAAAGTGGTTGTATGACAAAAAATGGTGGACAAATTATTTTTGGTGGACAATTATATATATTAGATTCAACATAATTACTCTATGGACAAATACAGGACAACCTAATTGTACTTATCCACGGAAAAAGGACAAGAGAGAGAAAAAATAGAAAATTAGAAAGAATAGTTATTACGAATTAGGATAAATTTCATGTTTGAAATGAATCTTAAAAAGGATATATATTTTAATAAAAAAATTAAAATATGTACATTTTGCAAAAAGATTTCATAATGTTACCCAATATCTACTGAACATAATTGGGAAAGAGTATATATTTCAACCACTAGAAAAAAAAAAACTTTTGAAACTTTGTAAAATATCAGACAAAACAATTATTATGAAATTGTCTTTTTCTTAATTAGTAGCAGTATCCTTCGTGAAACGGCCAAAAAAGTCGCACAAAGACTTTACATACTATGTCCAGTCAAATACATTGACTTACCAATTGATTTGGGATATACTGATGCAGCGAGATAAAAAGTGGGTATCCATTGTGATAGATTAAAAGAGGTTTTGATAAACCACTGTGAAGAGTATTCACAAACCTAAGAGCTTTTGCGAAAGCCCTGAGAGGAGGACTCTCAAACCCTAGTTATACGGTATTTTGAGGAATCAACGGATCTGTAGTTCTATCCCTAGAAGCTTCCGCTCCATCAGGTGGTATCAGAGCCGCGCCTCTTTAGTTTCTCAATCAAAGACTGATTTTGGTGGTCATGGTGAGTCAAAGCATATATCTTATCCAGGACGAAAGTCCATTCGTCGAAAGAGAAGAGAGCCATCAGATCTACAGAGAGATCTTTGGGGATCCGATCTACGACACATATGAAGATGACATCTTGGATGAAGCATGTAGATTTCATGTTCAACGATGGCGCTTTCAAGAAAACCCGTGCAGATTTCGTACAAACCCCTATATTTACAGATTTAGGGCAGAATCAGATCTGTACTAAATCTGTATGAAAGTTGATTGGTGTAAAATCAGTGCGAAGTCTGTTATTTGCAGAATATATGCAGAATCACATTACTGCAGATTCCGTGCAAAATCCGGTTCGTGCGAATATTTCAAAATATCTGGTGAATATTCAATTTATTTTTGAAGATTTATTTGGTGCCAAGAACGAGATTGAAGATTCGGGGTCGAATCTTTCTTGGCCGGAGAGAGCTGATGCAGTGCAAACGCAAGATTCGAGGACAAATCTTTTCTTGGCCGGCGAGACCTGATGCAGCGAGATATTTGGAATATTTCCAAATATCTTTAATTATTATCTTTTATTTAATTAATTATTATTCGTCTAGAATATTCTAAGTTTTAAGGTTTTATGCTTTTATTATAAATAGGCTTCTTATGCCTCTTTTATTATTCAGTTGTTATTGATATTGATTAATCGAAAAATTTAAAGAACCATTGTGAAGAGTATTCACAAACCTAAGAGCTTTTGCGAAAGTCCTGATAGGAGAACTCTCAATCTGATATTCTGAGGAATTAATGGATCTCTAGTTCTATCCCTAGAAGCTTCCGCTCCATCATATACCCTGTGTGGGCTACAATTCTTCAGATCTTCTATATAATTTTTGTCCCAGACAAGACTTAGATACAGATGAATGTTACATTTAAAGCCAATGAATATCACAACATCACATCTTCTTCTTCTAAATTTTCTTGTTCTGCTTCTATGCGACTCTTATTTTATGGACAGTGTTGATGCCAATCACCGTAAACTAGGTCAGTGCTTTATACATGTAGACGTAGTTTTTCACTAATTTATGAGACATGAGAGAATTGTGTCTCAATTTTTTTTTTTGGTTAGATGAGAGAATTGTTTCTCAAATTTTAAAAATCTTTATCACCGTAAGAATGTTAGGTCTTTCTGCATAATGTCTAAACTATTTCAGTTCACAATTATTCTATTATAAATTGTTTAACATGTAGTACACTTCTTTAACAAAAAATAAAAAAAAGAACATGGGTACACTTTTGAGATTGTCATTTGTCAATAAGGCATTTTGAGTCGTAACACAGAATTGTAAAATTTCATACATGTGCATCTACTGTCGATAAATATTTTAATTATGAAATAATCAGTCGTTCTCTTAGAATAAATATATATATTTTTAATATATTTTGCATGATAAATCGTTGATGATGAATCTATTTTGGCCCAAGTTTTAACGAAGCATATAGCAGCTGTATCCTCTCTACCGTGTGGAGCTGCCGTCGAAGACTACGGCCCATGTCCACGACCTATCCCCCCTTCTCATCCACATTTCTTAAAAAACTAAGACAAATCCAATCTACATTTATTTTTACCTTGTAATATCTAAAAAAAATATAGTTTTTTCATGGGTTGCGTTTGCTACTCTATGTTTTATGTTACTCACTTTGCTTTTGTATATTTTTAAGAATCGTACATTGAAAGTTTAAAGAGGCCAACATTATCTTATTATATAAATTTGAATTACACTCAGTAAAAACCGACACGTGTCAAAATTCTAACTCACAAGATTTTGACATGTATCAATAATCATTCAAATATTACCACGTATCAAATTATATATATATATATATACTATGATAAAACCCACGCATCGCGCGGGAGGGAGGTTTTAAAGAATTTTTATTATTAGTAATTATTAAAATTTAAGTTATAAATTGAAATGTCAAAAAATTATATATAGTATTTATTATTTGATATTTGTATTATTATTTATATTCTTGTTATACGGTCTCTTTTTTGTTTTTAAGATTGTATTTTGCCTTCCTCTACACATATGTCTTTTTCTTTTCATTTGTTTTATAGGTTTTCAAATTACTTTGCTTTCTCTTTCTCTCTCTCTCTCTCTTTTTCCCTATCTTGATTATTTTCTCTTGATTTTATGATTGTATTTAGTATTTCTTCTTCTTTTTACATATATGCCTATTTCCTTTCATTTATTTTATAGGTTTTCAAATTACCTATCTATTTTTATTGTTCATACGGTTGTATTTAGTCTTCTTTTTACCAAAAGCATATTTCTTTTCAGCTCTTTCATAACTTTTTGAGCTACCTCTATGTCTCTCTCTCTTGATTTTACCATTGTATTTAGAATTATTCTTCTTAGAGATATGTCTTTTTCCTTTCAGCTATTTTACAGGTTTTTGAATTATCTCTCTTTTTCTCTTTCTTTCCCTCTCTCTCTTTTGTTTCCTCTCTCTCTCTCTTGTTGTCTCTCTCTTCTTTTTACCTTTTTCCTTTCATTTCTTTTATATGTTTTCGAATTACTTCTCTCTCTCTCTCTCTCTCACTCTCTTTCTCATTCACTCTCTCTATTGTTTTACCGTTGTATTTAAACTTTTTCTTCTTACACATATGTCTATTTCCTTTCACCTCTTTTATAGTTTTTGAATTTTCTCCCTCTCTCTCTCTCTCTCTCTCTCCCTCTTGCTATTAAGATTGTGGTTAGTTCTCTTATTCTTCTTACATGTATGCCTATTTCTTTAATCTCTTTATAGGTTTCTCGAATTACCCCTCTCTCTCTCTCCCTCTCTCTCTCTCTCTCTCTCATTCTCTATCTCTCTCTCTTGTTTTTACAATTATATTTACTCTGTAATTTTCTTCTTCTACTTCTTCTTCTACTTCTTCTTCTACACATATGACTTTTTCCTTTAATTTTTAAAAGTTTAGGAATAAACATAATTTTTACTTGATTGTTATCCAATATTTTCTAAACAATAAAAATAATAATATTATTATATTTAAATTATTTACCTTTTCCTTATTTTATATAACTCGCATGATTTAACATCTATCTCTCTCTCTCTCTCTCTCTCTCTCTCTCTCTTTCTCTCTCTTGCTATTTAGATTGTTGTTAGTTTTCTTATTCTTACATGTATGCCTCTTTCTTTCACCTCTTTTATAGGTTTTTCGAATTACCTCTTTCTCTCTCTCTCGTTCTCTATCTTTCTCTCTTGCTTTTACAATTATATTTACTATTTAGTCTTCTTCTTCTACTTCTTCTTCTACACATATGGCTCTTTCCTTTTATTTTTATATGTTTTTGAATAAACATAATCTTTACTTGATTGTTATCCAATATTTTCTACAAAAAAATATTAATAATAATATTGTATCTAAATTATATACCTTTTCTTTATTTTATATTGCTCGCATGATTTAACATCTCTCTCTCTCTCTCTTTCTCTTGCTATTAAGATTGTGGTTAGTTCTCTTATTCTTCTTACATGTATGCCTCTTTCTTTCATCTCTTTTATAAGTTTTTTGAATTACCTCTTTCTCTCTCTCTCTCTCTCTCGTTCTCTATCTCTCTCTCTTGCTTTTACAAGTACATTTACTATTTAGTCTTCTTCTTCTACTTCTTCTTCTACACATATGACTATTTCCTTTCATTTTTATAGATTTTTGAATATACATAATCTTTACTTGATTGTTATCCAACATTTTCTAAAAAACAAAAAAAAAAAACATATTGTATCTAAATTATTTAGATTTTCTTTATTTTATGTAACTCGCATGATTTAACATTTCACTCTCTCTTTCTCTCTCTCTCTCTCTCTCTCTCTCTATCTCTCTTGCTATAAAGATTATGGTTAGTCATCTTATTCTCTTACATGTATGCCTCTTTCTTTCATCTCTTTTACAGGTTTTCGAATTATCTCTATATCTCTCTCTGTTGCTTTTACGGTTGTATGTTGTCTTCTTCTTCCCAAAAATATGCCTTTTTATTTCCACCTCTTTTATAGGGTTTCGAATTACCTCTCTCTCTATCTTTCTTGATTTTATGATTTTGTTTATTCTTATTATTCTTAAACATATGTTTTTATTCTTTCATCTATTTAAGTTTTCGAATTACCTCTCTCTCCTTTTCTCTTTTTCTCTCTCTCTCTCGATGTCTCTCTCTTGCTTTTACGATTGTATTTAGTCTTCTTCTTCTTCTCCATCATAAACATATATCTCTTTCCTTTCATCTCTTTGATAGGTTTTCAAATTATTTATCTTTCTCTCTCTATTGCTTTTATATATGCTTGTATTTAGTCTTCTTCTTCTTACACACATGCTTCTTTTCTTTCATCTCTTTTATAGGTTTTTGAATTACCTCTCTATCTATCTTGTTTTTTACGGTTGTATTTAGTATTCTTCTTCTTACAAATTTGCCTCTTTCTTTTCATCTATTATATAGGTTTTCGAATTACCTCTCTCTCACCTTTTTATTTTATGATTGGATTTATTCTTTTTCTTCTTACACATATGTCTTATTCCTTTCATCTATTATATAGGTTTTCAAATTATCTCTTTATCTCTCTTTCTATCTCTCTCTCTCTCACACATTGTTTCTCTCTTTATTTTATGATTGAATTTAGTCTTTTTCTTCTTCTTCTTACAAATATGACACTTTATTTTCACCTATTTTATAGGTTTTCGATTTATCTCTCTTTCTCTCTCTCTCTCTCTCTTGCTTTTATGATAGTATGTACTCTACTTTTTTTTCTTACACATAAGTTTTTTTCCTTTCATATATTTTGTAGGTTTCCAAATTACCTCTCTCTCTCTCTCTCTCTCTCTCTCTTTGTCTCCCTCTCCATCTTTCTCTCTCTATCTCTCTCTCTCGATGTCTCTTTCCTGCTTTTACGGTTGTATTTAGTCTTCTTCTTCTTACCCATATGTATATTTCGTTTCATCTCTTTTATAGATATTAGAATTACTTCTCTCTCTCTCTCTATTGCTTTTACGGTTGTATTTAGTCTTCTTATTCTTACATATATGTCTCTTTCCTTTCACTTCTTTTATAGGTTTTCAAATTACGTATCTCTCTCTCTCTCTCTTGCTTTTATGGTTGTATTTAATCTTCTTTATTTTTACACATATGCTTCTTTCATTTTACCTCTTTAATTGGTTTTCTAATTATTTTTCTCTCTTGCTTTTACGGTTGTATTTAGTAATCTTCTTCTTACACATATACTTTTTTCCTTTCCACTCTTTCATAGGTTTTCGAATTACCTATCGTCCTCTCTCTTTCTCGCTTTTACGATTGTGTTTAGTCTTTTTCTTCTTCTTACACATGGCTTTTTCTTTTTATCTCTTTTATAGATTTTTGAATTACCTCTATCTTTCTCTCTCTCTCTCTCTCTCTATTGCTTTTACAATTGTATTTAGTCTTCTTCTTATAATATGTCTTTTTCTTTTCACATCTTTTATACGTTTTCGAATTACGTCTCTATATCTCACTTGCTTTTACGATTGTATTTATTCTTTTTCTTCTTAAACATATGCCTTTATCCTTTCATCTATTTTATAGGTTTTTGAATTACATCTCTCTCTCTCTCTCTCTCTCCTTTTCTATCTATTTTTCTTTGACGATTATATTTAGTCTTCTTCTTCTTACACATATGCCTCATTCTTTTCATCTTTTTTATAGGTTTATGAATTACTTCTCTCTCTCTAGAAAGAGATAGAAAGAGATAGAGAGGGGGTTTCTAATGAGCAAGTGATTCGTATTGGAATCACATCAGTAGTGACAACTTTATAATATACCATACCTTTTACACGTGTTTTAAAAATTCTCATCAAAGAAACGTAAGATTGGATGATTATAAAAAATTTAAAGTTATAATTGATTTATATGATCTTAAAATTATTCGATATTAACAAAATTATTCAAAAAATATCAAAAAAATTATAGAAATTATCCAAACAATTTAACTATCAAGAATTATCTGCTTGGATATTGATTTCAGTGACAAAATTATCCATTAGCTAGTAATTTTAACTATCAATCCTACTTTTTCCGTTGTTATCTGACCCTTACATTAGTGGATATGCTTGATGTAGTATTTTTTTAAGATTCAAACTATATGTATATGACTGTTACTCGCTATTACATTACCGTATATTTTTAATTAAATACACAATGTTTTATTGTTGGGCCTTTTTAATGCATGTTTTCTTTTGTTCAAACAATTTAACAAAATAAAAATTATAAAACACCATTATATGTGATGACTGAAAAAGTATACATAAAACTTACTGAATATCGTTAGAAAGAAATATTGTTATTTGAATTGAATATCTAATAATTTTTAATATTTTGTCTACTTATATTTATTTAATGTGAACAAAAGAAAACATAGCTTTATTTCAACTTTAAATAAAATTAAATCGTAGTATTACATACCTACTATAAACTAAATAACAAACAAAAATCAGCATTAGATAATATTTTCAAAATTTTGTATTTATTGTAGGTATGTTATTTTCCTAAGACCTCGATCATAATTATGGAAGATTTGGTAAATTGTTTAAACAAAAATGTTTTGGTTTAAAACCATTAAATTCAGTTAGTTTTTAAATTGATTTTTTGTTCTGTTAAAAAGGTTAATTTTTTTTTTATAAAATAATTGCTGAGTGAAAACATGGTAACCACATCAAACATCAACGTTGCACATAAATGTAAAATTATGTTAAGCGATTATTTTGGGTTTGTATATTCATATTTGCTAACTTTTTTTGTTTTCAAAATTAATATAAACAGCATTCAAAAGTTGGAAACTTGGAATAAAAGAAGACAATAATAACATTGATCAAATGGCATCCCATCGGCAAGGGCATAACCTAACTTTTCCATAGGAACAAGCGAACAACTCATCTTTTTCACTTCTGAAAATGAGATTGTAGCACATGTTCATAATGGTTGTATATCTTATCTTCATGACAATTCTGTTTTTCTTTTGATATTTGTATTATAATAATATATCATAGTAAATTATGAGATCCACTGTTCTTGTTTGTTACGATCAAAAATAATATTATGTAATTAAAGAAGTATAAAACAGAGAAACATGATCCAAATATAAGAAAATTTGTTAGAACTACTCATCAAAGAACAGTTTTTTTTGGATGATTTTAGCAACTAATCATCAATGAATACAAAAAAAAATAAATACAAAATAAATAAAAATTTAAATAATTACTTTTTAGAACCTAACCATATTTGTTGGTCTAATAACAACAAACAGAAAAAATTTAATAACAACAATGGTAGAATCAATATACCTACTACTAACCAAAAAAAGAAAGAAAAAGATAAAACTCAAATACATATCAAACTATAGATTAAAAAATTACCCTTGATTCCATCTCTGTTGAAACCTAAGAGTTTCCAACAAAAGAAACATAACGATTTACAGAATTAAGAAACATCTCAATTAATTAAATTATTTACAAAATAACCAAATAATCATACAAAAATAGTTATAATTTATGATATTGGTTGGGAACATGTAAAATGCCAATAAAGAACAGTAAAATAAGACAGAACAAAGAATATAAACTCAAAACAAAACAACAAGTGATTTTTTTGGTGTGTATCTGACAAAAGAATCAGCCTTGTTGATATACCATTCAATTGGAATGTGGAGCTCTTTGATCGGACCTTCTTCGTTGCATCTTGAAGATTTAGCTTGAATAAAATAAATTGATCCGAACCCATAAACAAAAAGAAAAATTAATCTCTTAGGCAATCAAAGATTCATAATAAAAATATACATCAAGAATTACTTTATCATATAGAGAAAGAAAATCTCTATACAAAAAATATGAAAACAGGAAAATACTAAATTCATATAAAATATAGACAATATCAAATGGTAAAAGTGTTCGTGGATGAATATGATATTGTTGGGCTATTTATAAGGAGTTAGATATATAAGTGATTCATTATAAATTACCAAATTAAAAATATTCTAAAAGATTATGAATTAATTATTGATATCATGATTGCATATTGTTAGGAATTGGTTTTGGAAACAACGTAAATTAAAAAATAAAATCTTAGATTAAATTTTTGATGCCAGCAGATATTAAATAAGGGAATCCTATAATCTTATATTAAGGGATTCATATTTTTGTTTAGTTGCTAGCGTTATTTTTGGGATTTCCTTAATTTTTATCAGTTATGCAATCTTAAAATCTACATAATCAAAGAAATATTCAAAATATAGTTTGTTTCCATAAATCAAAATTAACACGACATATGGCTAAATTTGTTCAAATTTATATTGCACAAAAATCTAAGTTGTTAGATTTAAGATATTAAAATATGTGAAATTTAACCTCTACAATATTATATATTTGCTTTAATAAAACAAAATTATTCAAATTTCATAAAAAAAATATTGTAATTTTTACAAAACGTATCACATATATGGTGGTTAAGTCGATTTGAGAAAATCTATGAAATCAAGAATAATATCTAAGATAAGGAAAACAAAAATTGATTTTTTGAATACATTGATTGTTATGATTTTACTTCCAAACAATTAGATTAGTAACAAATATATTTCTTGCCAAAATTTTAAAACAATACCATATATGGTTAAATAAATATTTAAATGATTTAGAATATTCCTAATCTATTTTAAAATACCATATATCAGTTGCTTAAATCTAGGTTAATTTGTTTTATAATTTTGAATATAGTTATTTATTTTTGCAATAAATCAGTTAAGAAAATCAATTAAGTTTCTATATTTGAATATATCTTGATTAATGAAAAATATATATTTGGTAAATTATTAACTCTTATCATACGAAATAAATATGTCGATATTTCAAATTTGAATTTTGTGTTTTCTTATTGTAAATCCGTTTATTTTTATTTAAAAATATACGAACTAAATATATTGTTTAGTTAGAATATGTTAACACATATAAATTTATACATGATATTTCCTCTAATAAATTGTTATCAGTTTAAATATAAATAAATTTGTATCTATTTTAAATTTTTTGAATCATAACGTATGTTAAAATCATACATAAGTTTATTGTAAATATAATGTGATTATTTTATTATTTATAAAACATATGATCACATTTAAAATGAGGAGTGATTATTATTAAAAATCATTAGTAAGATTTAATTTAAAAAAATCGGGAGTGAGAGAGAGAAAAATTAGTTTATTAGTATTTATTTAATTAATGAGTGATTAAAGAAAATATAATGTGATAAACGATAAATGTCCAATGGCATAACTTGTAATTAGTCTAGTAAATAATGTCTTGTTTTAAAATAATATGAGAGGCTCTGTGGTGATGACACATAAGCAGTGGCACCTATGTAATATTCCATGCCATTGCAAGGTTACTTTTATAAGTGTGATTCTAAAATAATATATAGGAGATATATATATAAATTAACGAAAAGAAAGTTTAATAATTTTTAATATATCAAATCATCAATTAAAATCTAAAAATCCAAAAAAAGACATGAAAATAGTGAAGTCTTTTGAAAAAGGAAAAACAGAATCACAAAATTTTTAAATTGTCTAATCAATAACTAAATTAAAAAATACATTTAAAACAAATACAAAAAAGAAAAAAAAGTATTGTTTCTTTAAAAAGTAAAAAAGAAAATCACAAAATTGTTAATTTAACTAATCAATAGTTAAAATTAAGAAATATATTTAAAACAAATACCAAAACAAAAAAAATAACCTAAATTTAGTTTATTTGCAATGTTAGTTTTTCAAGTTTCATGGTTTTTTACTAAATAACTAATGCTATTGTTATTTAAAAACTTATATATGGATATTTGTATGATATAATGCATATTATTTTGATATAAAAGTTTTAACTTCTATTAGCTTATATGGAGAATAGATGAGGTTAGAGTAAGATTTTAATATAATTGAAAATTGAGTTAAATTGTATAGTAAAATCAAGTGTGTATAAAGAAAAGCTGATTTAACAAATAGCTAATAACCTAGACTTTTTAGATATTTTGGTTAATTTTAGGTATTTTAGTTATTTGATATAAAAATAATTGATATTTTCAGATATATTTTTTTTGGTAATTTAGTTATGTCAAGTCTAAATATTATTAATATTTTGGGTATATAATTGTATTTCGAGTATTTTGGGTATCTATTCGGTCCTCGATTCGATTCAGTTCATGCTTGGTCTTTCGGATATAGGAGTCTAGGATTCGTTTGGACATTTTTGGGTTAGTTCCTTTTTCAGATTGGATTTGGTTTAGTTTTTTGGGTTTCTGATATTTTGTTCACGCTATCTAAAATGGTAGACGAAAAAAGAAATAACAAATGGGAACCAAAAGCTTTTGAACAGTATATGGATTTTTAATATTTTTATAAGAAAATTTTAATAAGATTAGTTAACTATTCAGGTAAAAAACTAAAATTTTATAAATTATTATTTTCTCTAACAAAATATAATTTCAATTTATTTTCTTAAAACAATTTAAGATATATTATTAATTACAAATATGTAAATGAATAAAAATAATTTATTTTAGTTTTATTTTAAAATTTAAAACTACCCCATCGGATGGGTCATAAACTAGTATAATATATAAGGGAAGCATTTAAACTTAACAATACTAGAGTGTTCATCCTATACTGACATCGGGTTGATAGAACTTTGATAAGTACACGAGATGGGTTTCATGCGCCATTTTGGTTTTATGAGATAAATCGTCGCCTTGTATACAACTAACAAGTTGTACAATAGCTACGGAACTTTTAATAATTATAAGCAAAATTTATATCATGCATGCATAGATATCACAATTGTTGCAAATTATTGACTGAAATGTAACAATATCGTTAGCCATATTGTGAGCAGGTAAAAAGTGGACATCTCCCCTCCCCCTCGTATGCATGGAGTTATATATGTGCCTCCCTCTAACTCGTCCAAAGGAAATAAATGTGAAATAAGAAAACATTCCAAAAACAAACCATCTACATCATAAATCCTCATCAACATGTTAATGGGAAATTGAAAAAGACACCAAACCCAAAATAGCACAGATGATTAAGATGAAATATGGTAAATGATTAGTTACCAAAATCTATAAAGAAAATCTAGGTTCAATTACATAATGGACAAATAATCACAAATTCATAATCAAAATTTCCCTTTATGAACATATGTTAGTTCTTTCGTTCTCCCTTATTTCATGGTCAAACAGTCAATGAATTTGGTTAGAAATACTTAAACAAATATTTATTTCTGATAAAAAAAGTTTTATTTTAAAAATACATATTGAATTATAGTCCTTTATGCCGAAGCAAACACTAGTTACTCTATCGTTTTTTCTTTTCTCTAATTTTTAAATTAAATTTAAATAAGAAAAGTAAATAAGAAAAAATTCCAAAAAAAAAACATCTACACCATAAATCCTCAATAATCAAAACATGTTATTGGGAAAATCATAAAGACACCAAACCCAAAATAGCACTGATGATTAAGGTGAAATATGGTAAATGATTAGTTACCATAATGGCAAAATCTTTTAAAAAAATTATATGTTCAATTACATAATGAGAAAACAATCACAAGTTACTAATCAAAATTTCCCTTATTTCACGTCATAGCAGAATGAATTTGGTTAGAAGTACTTAAATAAACATTTGTTTCTAATAACTTATTATATATTAAATTACCTTTATTCTTTACTATATATTTACTCTCTCTCGATCTGCCCAAGCTCCCATATTATAAAACAAAAATAGGCTCCATTTTTCTTTTTTGAAGAATTCTCTGGAGCGTTTGTAAGTTTCCATTTTTTTAGATAACTTTTTGTTGTCTTGAAATGTGATGTTAATTCGTTCACCCACCAGCAATTCTTTTTGTGGTTTTCTGGGAGGGTTTCTTGAAACGTTCTTCAGGTTTTGAATTGCTTCCTTGAACGGATCTATAGGATTTCCTTTGATGTTTTCTGGGGGATCTTGATGCTCTAAATCATTGGTCTGCTTGTTTTCCTGAAAAGAAGTTTGATCTAGTTATTTCACCAAAAAAAAAAGTTTTGATCTAGTTCTTCTTTTTTGTTCCGATTTCTAATGGGACAATTACAGACTTTTATAAAACCCATGAAGAAAGAACAAAAAGAAAAGAAAAAAACGTCTCTGTAAAAAATATATTCATTATTCTATTATTTTTTATTGATTGGTAATTGATGAGCAGAAATATAAAGTATATTTTTTCAGTGTATATACACTATATGGTAAACAGTAAAACTTATACGGCTGTATATATGACTTTTTTATACGGCTGTATGTATGGCCTTATATACGCTGTTTTGTCTAAAGGCCTTAGCCGTAGATTACCCATGCCTACTTATACGGCCGTTTTGTTTAAAGGCCTTAGACGTAGATATAAATGACATTCGTTTAGAAGAATAGATTTCCTTCTTTGTCAAGTAAAACAATTTCTCTGAACATCTTATATGCATTGGTCTCAGCATTAATACAAGTTTTGTCTGTGTTAAGTGGACATAGAAAGCTCTGTCTTGTTACATCTTCATACCATTGATATTCGTTTTCTTTTCTCTTTACTTCAATTTCACAGATAGAAAAAGATAATGTGGTGCTAAGGCCCAGACGTCAAAAAAGGTTGGATCTTCTCAAAAGGGTTACAATCATGGCCGTGGGGAATGAGAATGCTGTTTCTGGCAACCAGGGACTGGTTCTGAGAGAAAACCCTAAAAGAAGAGCCTTGGATGACATGAAAGCCATTGCACCTAAGAAGCGAGCTATTCTTAAGGATATCACAAATGTTACCTGCGAGAATTCTTACACAAGTTGCATCAATGTTCCGAAATTCGTTGACATTGATTCAGATAAAAAGGATCCTCTACTCTGTAGCCTTTATGCACCTGATATCTACTACAACATGCGTGTTGCTGAGGTAATAATCAATTTCATTTTGATATCTTACTATGATTAATTGCATTTGATTCCTTACGGCTTGTTGTCTACTTAGCAGCTTAAACGCAGACCATTTCCTGATTTTATGGAGAAAACACAAAGAGATGTGACACAGAAAATGCGGGGAATTCTAGTTGATTGGCTTGTAGAGGTTAGTTAAAAGCACGAGATTTAAGTAACTATATAAATTATTTACCTTTTTAATGTTATTACATAGAAAATAAGATATTGAATAAGATTTGACCAATGATGAATACAACACAACATATAAATGATTATAAAACTTAAATACATTATAAATTTGTTTAAAATGTGCGAAAATCAAATAAACTGAAAAAAGTTTTTTTTATGAAGTCTTTGTATCTGCTTCTCGCAAGACTCACACAACTCAAAACATTTTTTTCAGGTCTCAGAGGAATACACACTAGTACCTGATACACTGTACCTCACAGTGTATCTCATAGACTGGTTTCTCCATGGAAACAACATTGAAAGACAAAGACTTCAACTGCTTGGCATCACTTGTATGCTCATTGCTTCGTAAGTTCCTCGTCATCTAATCTGTTTCCAAAAATCAACCAATGCTCTGGTCTAGCTAACACACTGTCTCTTGAAATGTTTTAAAGAAAGTATGAGGAAATATGTGTGCCACGCATTAAGGAGCTGTGCTTCATCACGGATAACAGTTACACAAGAGATCAGGTTTTGGAACTGGAGAGCCAAGTACTCAAGCATTTTAGTTTTCAAATTTACACTCCCACTTCAAAAGCATTCCTCAGGTAATCTCACTAGACCATGGTAATGCTTTCAGCATCATCAGTGGCATACTCAGAAATTACTTTTACAGGGTCATATAACACAATTTAATATATATATATATATATATATATATATATATCATATAATTGATTGCGTAGTAATATTATAGAAAAAACTAAGCAAATAGAAGATAAAATAAGTACTAACAATTTATACTTTTGGCGTAGTAAAAATGTGAAGTTCAAGAGAATAAGAAGTTTTATTTTTCTTTTAATTTTATGACGTCAAAGGAAAAAAAAAAAGAGAATATGAAGAATAAAAAGAGTTTGTTTTGGGCTATCCATATCTAAAGAAATTACCAATTGTTCTGTTTGTTCTATAAACAATTGTATGCAATGCAACAAATTTTATCGAATTTTTTTTAAAATTAATGCTTTATAACAGTTTCATTTATTTTCAAGTTGTCATGTAACCCCCTAATTATGTCTTGAGTGAATCCGCCCCTGTTCATCATATGTTGTTGTTTTCTTAGTATTTTTAGTGATTCAAAGTATTCATCTTTGCAGGAGATTTCTTCGAGCAGCTCAAGCTTCTTGCTCGGTAATGTCCTTTTCTCTTTATATATCAGACCAGATGTATCTATGCTCATAAAACATCATCAGAAAGAGTGAAATTTCTTGTGGACTCTTTTGATTAAATATTCTGCAGATCCCAAGTATGGAAATCGAGTTTATGGCTAATTATCTCACTGAATTGACGTTAGTAGACTATCAATTCTTGAAGTTCCTTCCCTCGGTCATCGCTGCATCGGCTGTTTTTCTTGCCAAGTGGACATTGAACCAATCAACCCACCCTTGGGTCAGTAGTAAAAAATATTGTTCATTAAGACACATATTGCTTGTGTCTCAAGAATCTTGAACCTCACTCGTCTTTTATTATTCTCTGTGTATAGAATCCAACTCTTGAGCATTACACAACGTACAAAGCCTCTGATCTCAAAACATCGGTTCAGGCATTGCAAGATTTACAGCTTAACACCAAAGGATGTCCCTTAAACTCTATACGCATGAAGTATAAGAAGAACAAGGTAAACAAGTTAATATACCAGTTTTGGTTTTGTTAAACCGAATGAAGATATTTGGTTAGGTTCGATTTAACAGTTTTTTTTTTTTTGTATTTTATAGTTCAAATCTGTGGCGGTTTTAATTTCTCCAAAGCTGCCTGACAAGCTATTCTGAAAAGAGACTAAACCCAGCAGTTCATGTCCTATTTCATATAACACACATCTGTAACATTTCTGATGGTCCGGTTGATCCCTCATTCAATGTTCTAAATATCGGGCTAGGAGGCGCTCGGCTAAGCGGCAATTTATATCAGGGCGTCCCAATTTTCTTTAAATTGCCGAATCAAATCGTTAATTCTGTTCAGGCACTCAATTTTGGTCTAAACCAGCCAAATCGGTCAAATCGTACTGTTAGGCATTTGGTTAAATTTTAATTTTTTCTTTTATTTTTTTTATTTATTGATACTACTACTAAAGATTATTTGAGTTTAAACTTTATTATTTTATATAAGTTCCTCCAGTGATTTTTTGTTTGAATTTGGAATAAAATATTTTGGGTTTTCTTTATAATTGTTGTGTGTAATGCATTTCATATGATTTTTTTGTTTTTTTTTTAGGGTCAAAACATTTCATATGATTTCTATATGTCAAATTATTATATAAATATGAATATATTTAAATATATCTGAATAATCTATTAACGTCTACACCTCGCCTAGGCTCCGATTAATTTTTCTATGTGCTAGACCCTTTCCGAGAGCCAAGCTACCACTTAACGATTTTCTGAATATTGCATTCATCTGTTATTAACTTACTACTTACTATATATGTCAAATAAAACAGTATTTCTACAGTCTTGTACCCAGTAACCCGATTACTTTAGGGTTCGGTTGATTCGGGTTTAGTTTAAACTGGTTAGATAGATTCTTCAAAACCTCATTTGTTTTTGGTTGGTAACATGAGTTAATTATATGTGGGGCGTACTGTTTGTTTCTCCTTTATTCAGGCACTTTCTGTTCGCAATAATTGATCTTTTCTTTATTAAGAATACTTAACAGATTAAATAAATTATTTTGTGTAGAAATAGTTTGATTGTATACATTAGATTTTATTAGAAACTAGACTGAAACCCTTCTTAAGGACGGGTTTTTCTAAATTTTATAAATAAAATAAATGTACATAAACTTAAAAGTTTAAATATTTATTATTAATAAAATATTTTAAACTACTTTAGGAAAAAAGTATAAAATATTTTTTCATATAGAAATTTATAAGTTTATTTTATACATAAATAAACTAATTAACTTTCTATATTATTAACAAATCCTATACTATTACAAAGAAAGAACAAAATTGGAATCTTCTATTACCAAACATTCTATATCTTATACTTACAAGTTACATCAAAACAAATTTAAAGTAATGATTATTTAATTATTAATTATTAATATTGATATTAATTATTTTTTTCTAAATAAATAATAAATTAATTTTTTACAATCCCTTCCTTATCTAATATTTCTGTACAATCTTTTTCTTATCTAATATTGTGATTTTAATAGTATGAATTATGATTCTCCTATCACTTTTATTTGATATTATTTTCAAATTATTTTAAATTATTATATAATACATATGATTAATAAAACTATCGATTTTTAATGCATATGTTGTGATTTGAATTTTTATAAACGGACATATATTAACTCAATCAATAAGAAAAAAATATGTGTTCAATATCTCACATCGGTAGAGATTTTAATCGAATTAGTGACCTACAGAATATGTAGAAGTAAATCCGACATAGAGTGGGTATAGACATAAACTTTTATGCAAGTTAAATAGCAGGTATCATGAACAAGGGAATAGTGGACCGCGGATATATTGGACTATGTCCGCAAATTGATGGATCAGCCGCAAACTACATAAATTTTAATAAAAAATAAATAAATTATATATAAAAATTAATAATTGTATATAGTTGATGAAATATAATATATGATACTTGAAAATATAAAGAATTTTCTGTATAAAATTATAACATTTACTAAACAAAATAGAATATTAAAACTATTTTAATTTAATTATTTTATTTAAAATATATTTTTATTATTTTTGTTATAATAATCAAATATTTTGACCTTGCTAACAAATTGGACATGGGGATGAGTTGAACTTATCAACTACTTACACAAATTTACGCCAACTAACCAACAACACTAATATTTTATAATTTAGTGAAGTTAAAATCTTATACTATTAAAAAAGAAGTACAAAATTGAGAACTCCTGTTACCAAACACTCTCTATCTTATACTTACATCCAAACTAGTTTAAAGTAATTATTATTTAATTATTAATTATTAGTACTAATATATAATTATTTTTTTCCTAAATAAATAATCAACTAATTCTCTACAATCCCTTCCTTATCTAATATTTCTCTACCATATTTTCCTAATCTAATACTATGATTTTAATAGTATAAATTATGATTCTCCTATCAATTTTGTTTGATATTATTTTCAAATTATTTTAAATTATTATATAATACATACGATTAATAAAACTATAGATTTTTAATACATATGTTGTGATTTGAATTTTTATAAACGAACATATATTAACTAAATCAATAAGGAAAAAGTGTGTGTTCAGTATCTCACATCGGTAGAGATTTCAACCGGATCAGTGACCTACATAATATGTAGAAGTAAATCTGATATAGACCGGGTATAGACATAAACTTTTATGAACATTAAAAAGCGGGTATCATGAACAAAGAAATAGTGGATCGAAAATATATTGGACTTTGTCCGCAAATTGATTGGTCGACCGTAAACTACATAAATTTTAATAAAAATAAAGAAATTATGTATAAAAATTGATAATTGTATATAAATGATGAAATATAATATATGATATATTTGGAAATATAAAGAATTTTATGTATAAAATTATAACATTACTAAAAAAATAGAATTTTAAAACTATTTTAATTTAAAATGTTATTTATTTTATTTTAAAAATATTTTTATTATTTTTGTTACAATAATCAAATATTTTGACTTTGCTAACATGTTGGACTTAATAACTACTTACACAAATTTACGCCAACTAACCAACAACGCTAACATTTTATTATTTAGTGAAGTTAAAATTACAGACAAAAATTAAACAAACAAAATTTATAAATTTATAAATTATGTGGAAACTGAAAAAATATAAACATTCGTTACAATGATTAAAAAAACATTGACCCGCGGTGTATCGCGGGTTCAACTCTAGTTGAAGTTAAAAATTTATACAACGTCAAGTAGCTTTTGGTTATCTCTTATTATTGTTTTGTTTTCATAACCATGTGAGATAGGTCTTGAGAAAATACCAGGAATAAAAATATTGAACCAAATCCAACCTGAAAAGGGTACCAAACTTAAATACAAACCGACAATAATCTTAATGGATCCTCGACGTCTATATTTGAAGAATTAAACCGAGAACCGAATGGATAACCAAAATACTTGAAATACAGCTATATATCCAAAAGTATAATTAATATATAAATTTGATTTAATCCAATTATCCTTTAATTATAAGCCCAAAATATAAAATATTTTTAGAACAAATAACCAAAATACCCAACGTAACCAATTTTTTTTTAATTCTTAGTTAAATTTATAAAAATTCTGTCAAACGTTATTTATATTTAAACTAAGTTTTATTCATTTTTCTGATATTTCGTGTACCTAAAACTGTCTCAAACCTAAGTGAATAAAAAATATAAATACCCAAATGGATCACAGGCTTCTAAATCCGATAGGTGTGAACCAAATCTAAACGCACAGCCTTAGTGTGATATCTTAAAAAAAAAAATGGACAAATAATCAGCGGCTATGATCTCGTTCATATATATGCAAAACATTTTGCTGGCAAGATATTTGTTGTCTCTTTGATATTTTCTTATTAAGATCTTATCTTGATTCCCAAAAGAATATCATTTTCTTTTTGCACCATTCGCCAAAAATCTTCAACATTCCTTGGCTCTTGACGTTTCCAACAACATCCTCTTGCTCAATTCTTCAATCACCATCTCTCAATTTTATTTCAGTCTTGGGCTTTATATTTGAAGATGTTTTGTTTTTGTGGCTTCTTTTCTTTCCCGCCATCAGATTCTCATCCACTATCATCTTTAATCTCTAGCAAAACTCCACCGCCTTGCTCCATCATCTTGATCCAAATTTAGTTTATGAGACTTAGCTCTGCATAACTAACACTCTCTGAGTAGATTTTTGCCTCTTTTTTTTTTTAGTTATTGGATTTTAAATAATCTTAAAATCTAAATTTGAAAAGAAAACCTTATATTTTACCCTGGGAAATTAGAATTCCTTTTTAAATTTCCTTATATATATATAATCTATGATTTTATTCCTTTATTTTTTAATTTAGAATTGTATTCCTTTTTAAATTTCTTTTTTATATATAATCTATGGTTTTATTCTTTTTTTTGTTTACATTTTAAGATTAGGAACTAAATTAAAAATTTCTTTTTTCAAATGAAAATATGTCAAAACATAAGTTTAATTTAATTAAATGTATTTATTTATTTAATAACTATAGAGATGGAAAATTAGATTTTATTTTCCTTTTAGGATTGTGTTCCTTTTTAATTTATTTTTCTTCCTGATAATTTATGGTCTTATTTAATTAAACATGTGTAAAAATCTAATCGTTTTAATTGACATTTGTCACGATGAGACGAATTACTAATTTTGAATCATTAATCTTTATATAATAAGATTTTAAAACTACACTATATAATTTACAAGCAATTGAAATATAATTTTATTTTCAAAAATTAATACTTTTGTGTCCTTAATTATAAATATACTAGGATAAGACCCGCGCATCGCGCGGGAGGAATGTTTAAAAATTTTTTATTGTTAGTAATTATTAAAATTTAAGTTATAAATTGAAATGTCAAAAAAAAATATATATAGTATTTATTATTTGATATTCTGTATTGTTATTTATGCTCTTGTTATATGGTTTCTTTTTATTGTTGTCTGTTTTTTTTGTTTTTAAGATTGTATTTTGCCTTCCTCTACACATATGTCTTTTTTTCATCTCTTTTATAAGTTTTCGAATTGCTTCTCTTTCTCTCTCTCTATCTCTCTCTCTCTCTTTCTCTCTCTCTCTCTCTCTCTCTCTCTCTCTCTCTCTCTCTTTCTCTCTCTCTCTCTCTTTTTCTCCTATCTTGATGTTTCTCTTTTGCTTTTATGATTGTATTTAGTCTTTCTTCTTCTTCTTACACATATGCCTCTTTCCTTTTATTTATTTTATAGAATTTCAAATTACATATCTATTTTTATTGTTTTTACAGTTGTATTTAGTCTTTTTCTTTTTACACATATGCATATGCCTCTTTCCTTTTATTTATTTTATAGAATTTCAAATTACATATCTATTTTTATTGTTTTTACAGTTGTATTTAGTCTTTTTCTTTTTACACATATGCATATTTCTTTTCAGCTCTTTCATAACTTTTTGAGCTACCTCTATGTCTCTCTCTCTTTTGATTTTACTATTGTATTTACTATTATTCTTCTTAGAGATATGTCTTTTTCCTTTCAGCTATTTTACAGGTTTTCAAATTATCTCTCCCTTTCTCTTTCTTTCACTCTCTCTCTTTTGTTTCCCCTCTCTCCCTCTTTCTCTTGTTGTCTCTCTCTTGTTTTTTTTGTCTTCTTCTTCTTCTTCTTCTTCTTACACATATACCTCTTTCTTTTTATTTCTTTTATATGTTTTTGAATTACTTCTCTCTCTCTCTCTCCCTCTCTCTCTCTTTCTCTCTCTCCCCCTCTCTCTCTCTTTATCTCTCTCTCACTCTCTCTATTGCTTTACCGTTGTATTTCAACTTTTTCTACTTACACATATCTCTTTCCTTTCACCTCTTTTATATTTTTTGAATTCTTTCTCTCTCTCTCTCTCTCTCTCTCTCTCTCTCTCTCTCTCTCTCTCTCTCTCTCTCTCTCTCTCTCTCTCTCTTGCTATTAAAATTATGGTTAGTCTTCTTATTCTTCTTACATGTATGCCTATTTCTTTCATCTCTTTTATAGGTTTTTCGAATTACCTCTTTCTCTCTCTCTCTCTCTCTCGTACTCTCTCTCTCTCTCTCTTGCTTTTACAATTATATTTACTATTTAGTCTTCTTCTTCTACTTCTTCTTCTACACATATGACTCTTTCCTTTTATTTTTATAAGTTTTTGAATAAACATAATATTTACTTGATTGTTATCCAACATTTTCTATAAAATAAAATAAAAAATAATATTGTATCTAAATATTTACATTTTCTTTATTTTATATAACTTGCATGATTTAATTTGCATGATTGTGGTTAGTCCTCTTATTCTTCTTACATCTATGCCCTTTTCTTTCATCTCTTTTATAGGTTTTTTGAATTACATCTTTCTCTCTCTCTCATTCTCTATCTTTCTCTCTTGCTTTTACAATTATATTTACTATTTAGTCTTCTTCTTCTACTTTTTCTTCTACACATATGACTCTTTTCTTTCATTTTTATAGGTTTTTGAATAAACATAATTTTTACTTGATTGTTATCCAACAGTTTCTAAAAAAATAAATAATAATATTGTATCGAAATTATTTACCTTTTCTTTATTTTATTTATGTAGCAACACTTTAAAAAGTACCACAAATTCATGTAACATCTTATCTTCATATATTGGTCATAATATTCACCTAGTTAAACATGAAAGAAAAACAAATCAATATACATAAGTAGCTGCATCAATGTGTCTAAGACCAATGGATGTAAATGTCTCAGCTGTTTTAACAATCTATCTTAGTGGGACTGGCTATGAAAAACCCAGGTGATATTTGAACAGTGACGTATTAAAATGAACATGTTCACATACTGCACTTCTAAGGCCATGCTTGGTCCTGAAAATAACAGTCAAAATGCTAATATGAGCAAGTTAACTAAATATAAATTCTGAAACAGAGAAATCCATCAAAGAAGCAATTTACCTAAAGGAAGCCACCACCAGCACATCAAGTCCTTTACGGATGAAAAAACTGAATTACACTCACCCAAAAATATTCAAAACTTTCCCAATCAAATCATACTTTGTCTCACCAATGTATAATATACTTTGATGTAAGCTACAAAAATCAATAGCGCAATGATAGACTCAATGTCATACCTATGAACATCAAGACCACTGAGAAGCTTATAGCGCTTTGAGCTCTGTTTTCAACATAAAGCTCAACGCTGTCCCGAGCTAAACTTGAATCTCTTCTGGAGAAAAGATGTCAATTCCCTAATTCCCCTCCACTTCTCAGCAGAACCCAGAACCCACAAAATGTAGATATCAGATCTCGAAACACATTCACAGTTCCCTAAATCAAAGAAGAAATTATTGGGCGCAAATGATCAACAGCATTTGAGTAGACGACACATTACAAATATCGTTACAGTCAATAATACAGTTCAAAAACACTATAGAAATCGATTAAAAGAAAATTAAAATCACAAATCACCTTTCTCTTCTTGCTGATTTCAGTCGCCATGTTGTGGTTGTGAAAATCTGCCGATCACTGATCTCCTATAGTTAATTAGGAGCATGGAGTTTTCAATATAAGAAGAGTAACTTTCAAATTTGAATATAGAAGGGAGAAGAATACAGTAATAAAGAAACGCCATAGAAGGCGTTGAAGTTCCGGTGATGGAGAAGAATAACAACTAAGAACATCTTAAAAACCATGTCAAATCTCAATTTTATATTCAAATTTTAATTTTCCTCACCGTATGACAAAAATAGAAAACAGATTGAATGTTTACAAAAGCCATAACAAAGAATCAACGATCCCTTTTCACAAGACATTTATCGAACACAAAACATGAAAAAACTATATCCGCGGAACTCTGTTCTGAATCCATATCATATTATCGGACGAAACTGTATCAACAGGAAATCAAATAGAACAGAACAGAATATAAAACAAAGCATGTTCTAAATCCATCATATTATCCATGAAACTCTGTTCTGAATCCGTCATATTATGAGAAGACAAAAAAACCATTCATAGTATACAACCCACTTTGATTCAAAGTTCATAAAACAACAGACTGGAAAAAGAATCAAAGGAATCAAATGACTGAAGAGAGAATCTCAAATCTATCCCACCGGAAAACAAAAATACAAAACAGAAAAGACAATCCGGATTTAACCCCGACATTTGATAGGACTGGGTCCAAAATTGATAAAAAAATATAAAAATATAAAAAAGTGTTTCTTCTATCCGGAAGAATTAAGAGAGAGAACCCTAAAATAATTTATACAAATTTAGCTTGATGAGTAGAAGTTTGATGTATGTAGAAATTCTCACAAAAATGATATTTATAGAGAACTTACATGTTAGGGTTATGATTCATTGGATTAGAGAAAATCTTGGAGAGCAAGTAAGATATCTAAGATAGAGAAATTAAAAATTGATTCTTAACTCAATCACCATGAATGAGACACAGGTTTAAAGAAATGTTACAATTTCTGAAGTAACTATCTCTGGTACCACTGAATATTCTGATTGAAGATTTCTGAAATTTTTGTTTAGTAAATCTTAATTCATGGGTAAAGAATGCTTTTAATATTTATCTAAGAAATAATGCAGCCTTTTAAATGGAAAATAAAATCGGTAGAATATGCTCATTATCTCTGTTAATTAAAGTCAACCCACACGCAAAGAAAAATTCAACTGCACATAGATTAAGACATGGATCTTGATTGGTTTTAAATTAAGCATGTTTAATTAATTTTTTTATTGAATATTAGTTTAAGACTAATGAATCACAATTTATTATTGATTCACATTAATTATTTGTGGCAAATGTTTTCCCTCCAAAAAGAATAAATTCAAATTGTATCAAAGAATTGGATAACTATTACGATATGATTTGGAAATATTGTAAATGCTTGACAAATTTCAAAATACTACATATATGTTTTAAAGGTAACTGTATTTAAAAGTTTTAGAATACTCGTAATTGATTTTCTATATTTAAAACAGTTTCCATGTTTGTAGCAATCTATATCTAGTTTCCCATAAAATAAGTTGATACATATAGATTTAGCGAAATTAAGGGAATATTGCAAAGATACATACATAAAATCCGAATTGATATATATATATATATATATATATATTGTTTTCAAATATTCAGCTGTTTATAGTTTAAATATACTAAAATACTATTTTCATTTTTATTATAGAAATATCTATAAGATTATTTTTTATTTAAAATATTACTTTATTCCAAACTTTTATATTATACATTTTTAAATAAAAAATTCCTTAAAAAGAAACTCATATTTACTATATAGATTGAATAGGATAATAAATAGAAACTCATATAAAAATTGTTTTATGATGAAATTATTATATTAGTTGTTAAATATAACTCATATAATTTAATATATAAATTTAAATGGGAAAATATATAATATGAACTTTATATTTTTAGTCACTTTAAACAAATAGATTGCAATGAAATGAAATTTAATATTTAAATTTAAATGGGAAACTATATATTATGAATAGTAAAAAAACATTGTATTTTATAGAAATATATTGATTATTATAAAATACATTTCAAAACATTATGATAAGGAATTCTGAATTTTTTAAAAACTGTTAGAGAAATAAATTGCATTTAAATTAAATCTTAACTGATTTTTTATTTAAGGAAAACACAATATTTATTTAAGGAAAATATAATGTGACAAATGATATATGTCCAATGGTATATCTTGTAATTAATCTAGTAAATGATGTCTTTGTTTCAAAATAATCTGAGAAGCTCTGTGGTGAAGACACATCAGCTGTGTCAGCTCTGTAATATTTCATGTAAGTATAGGGTTACTTTCATAAGTGTGCTTTTAAAATAATATATAGGAGATACTTTTAAGTTCAAATTATATAATTTCATGGTTTATACCTTCAAACTCGCGTAACTTGTTGTCATAAAAATAAAATCTCATATTTTCTTGGTTCCAATTATTTCTTTATTTTCTTTATATCTAACACTCCAAATATCTCTTTCATGAGTTATTTATATTATCAACATCTCTATCATGAGTTTTCGTATGGAAAAGAACAATGAAGAAAAAGTCTTGATATGAAAAGTTAGATGTCGGATAAAGAAAGTAAAAACGCGTTAGATAGGTGTAGGTAGTGTGAGACAGAATTTTATATTTCCCATGATGCTTCGTTTCTATATATATCGTTAGATGTCTTTGCATGGCAATGTGACAAAGTAGACTACGAAACAAAATGGCTACAAAGACAACACATTTAGTTTCTCTTTTGTGTTTGATTCTTCTCCTTTTATTTGTCTCCTCTCATGTAGAACTCGCCGATGCCAAACGCTACCATTACCACCATCGTTAGTTTATATATATTCCCTTTTTCACTTTTAAATATATGATAAATTCGGGAGCCTACAAAATCCTTTAGAAAATACTTCCCTGATTATTACACATATTGTTTTGATTATTTTCACTTGTTTCTATTTCTTTATTCCGGAGTTGATCAGATCTATTACCAAATCATTTATATCTCTAGTAGTTGCTGTAAATGATTGAGTGTAGAAACTGATATAACAATTTTTGCATAACGTGAGCAGGCAAAAAGTGGCCATCTCCCACAATCCCTCATCCTCCCCCTCATATGTATTTGCCTCCTTCAAGGTCGCGCAAAGGAAAAGGCCCATAAACAAAGTGCATCAATAAATAATTATATACAGTTTTATATGTATTCAAGAAATTCTCTAAACAAAGATCATTAGAGTTTAATGATATTATGTCCTTATATCACCCGAACTAAGTATTAGCTAGGTACTTTCCCTCGTGCGTGTATAGTAAATTCAAATAAATAAAGGGAGAAGTTCGTGTATTGCTTCTATAATTTTGGTAATATCGTGATTAGTTTTTCCTCATGATTAATCGGTTTTATTCATGGGAATGAGCTAGCTATAGTTTTAAATTTAACTCGAAGAGCATTGATTCTTAAGAGTAGCCGTTTAATTAAGTTTCATAATTGTTTATTCACGATGAATACCGACAACAAATAGGAGATGAACTGAAAAATTATAGGTTTATTCAATAACTAGTGGGTGACCCGTCCTTAAGGTGGATATTGATTAAGGATTTAGATTATTGTTAGTTAATAATAGAGTTCTTCATATTTTTTTGGTATATTGTATTTATTTGTTCTCTATTTTATTGGTGTTTGATATTTTTCTGTATGCTTAACCTTATGAATTTATGTGTGTATCTTGTTTTATCATTTTTGCTCAATAAAAACTCAAAATCAGAACCTACAATAAAGACGATTCTATATAAAATTTAATATCCACATTCAGGAATTATACTCATCCGCAATATAGATATTATGATGTATCACATACATCATCTATGCAGACGCGCTCCCTCGTCTGAGGAGGATCCCTCTCGCTCATCAGCTGCTGCTGTTCTGCCTCACCTGCTAGTGCTGGGACCAGGCTCATCCTCTCTGGGTGGAGCGAGACAGCAAGGACAGACCCTGTAAAATAAATCACACATCCTCCACAACATGGAGTGCTGCCTCATAGTGTTGTCCACCATCCAGTGCTTGTAGTCTGTGTTGGGCTCTCTTGGGAACTCTAACAGATCAAACTCGCTGAAGTCCAGAGGCAGGAATAGTGAAGAGGAGGTCTGCGGCTGAGTTAATGTCAAGGCTTGCTGTGAGCTGGGGTCGTAGTCAGATGGCATCTCATCTGGAGCTAGAGCTTGGTGTGTTCTGTGATGAATTGGTGGCAAGGCGGGCTGGACTGGGTGGGTGCATAGAGCTGCTGAAGAAAGTAAGAACTCGATATCCCTAGTGGAGGATAGAGCGGTGTGAGCCTCATGCGGGAGTCGGATGTAGCTGTAGAGCGAGTCGCGATCCTGGAAGCAGTAGACCAGGAAGTTCGGGACCAAAAACCCGCAAGAACTCAGATACTGCCTGTCCATAAGGCTGCATCACTCCATCAGAGAAGGTCGTGGGACCTCTATACCCAAATGCTCGAGTATTGGATCCACTAGACGCCCGATAACAACCGTTTTCTTTGAAGAGGTGACATGACCACTCTTGACGGAGACCAAGGCGGAGGCGAGAAAGTACCCCATGTTCACCCTACATTTTCTAGGGTGAGTTATGGTCAGAGTGAGTCATGTCCACAGCAGCTGCCTTAGATTTGAGGCCCAAAGTGACACTCATGAATCTGGCAACGAGACAAACCACAGGGTGACGGACTAAAGACTGCTTCGCTGTCCACAAAACATAGGGCCCCTGCGCAATCAGCTCCCAGAATGCTCCAGCATCATCCTCCTCGTACATATCAACGAGCGGTGTGCGACTAAACCAGAAAGCATGGTGGAGCTGGTAGAGGGTCATCGTACATAGCTAACCGTGTGCAAAGAAACTGAGGCTCCCCTTACTGACGGTATGGTATCACACATCGTCAAAGTGCAGTTGGATGGAACCCAAAACCTCCTTGACCAGGGAGGTGCAGAGATGGGGCTGCATGCAGGGAAGGTTTCCGAGCCCGATAGCGTCTGTAAGCGCAAAGTATGTATCACCTATGCCGAGACTGGCCAGAGTCCCCTCACGGTCATCCGAGTGGGAGAAGTATGCATGCACATACTAGGCCCACAAGATGTGCGTCAGCATCGGTCCATCCCTGTTCGGTAGCAGGGGCTGGTAAACTCACTATCCCCTTATCCTTGTATATACTCTTTTGTGGTGCCATTTCATGAAAAATATATCAATCACAAAAAAGTTCACAACTTAGTCCATAAACAAAAATAAGAGACATATATAGGTATTTAAATTATTTGGGTCACAAAAACAAACACACTGAAATATCTCAGAAATTAAACCACATGAAGGATCGATCGATCCCTGCGGAAATTTCTGAGTTGCTCAAACCGCAAATAACTAAAAAAATTCTTCAATCAATTTGCAATTCATAATTATTAAAAAACATCCATAATCCTCAATTGATCATTATATGTGTAATCTAAAACCTCAATTCAGCCAAATCTCACTTAGAGGGTAATTATCTTAAAATTCAATTTCTATCAAGTTCTATGATCAGACCTTATCTAAATTGGTTTCTCTAGCACCCTAACCATCAACCTAAACTCAATTTATGGAAATAAGAAGAATCAAGAGATGAAAAAGAGAGAAAACGGAAAATTCAACGATAACTCCAACTAAATCCATGATTTCCGCTTCATACCTTCACATATCAAAGTAATTGATGATACAAATAGATAGAGGATAAAAATCTGATGAGTTTAGAGTTTTGAATCGATGAAAACAAGAGAGAATCGAGAGAGTTAGAGAGTTTTGAAGATTTAGGGTTTCTTAGATTGACCGCTACGTTCTTATAAAACCCTCGATCCTTGCTTACCTTGAGTCAGGATCGAGCGATCCTGCTTGGATCACTCGATCAGGTGGTCGATCCGGTAATATTTTATTAAAATTATTATAATTATTCTATTTTTTTTATTTTTTTATTTCTTTTTATTTACATGACCTCTGGGTTGCCTCCTAGTAGTGCTTTTTTGAGTCACTAACTTGACTGAGGTTTAACGAAAACCTTCCCGAGGTTTGAAATCATCTTCATCGGGGTTCCTCACCAAACAGGTTTTCTTCTTTTGATCATCAGCAATTTTAGAATTTGTGGTAGACAGATCATCGGCCCTCCTACGCCCTGGCGGAATATATTTAGAACTTGAAGGATGTTTTTCCTTCAGGAATTTTTGCTTTTCAATTCCTCGCCTGTTGGCGTGTTTTTCAAGCTTTAGAATATTTTCTGGTGGTAGTGGAGGATTGTCCCATTCCCAGGCGGGATTGGTTGATCTTCGTGGAAAATTTTCTTTTTCATATTGGAGTAGAGGGTTAGGCTTGGCAAGATGAATTTCCTCGAAATCAAGGAAAATACTTTTTTTACATGTTCCGTGGTATCAAGTATGCGGGAAAATCCGGTTGTATCCATCCTGCTGTAGCCATTTTTCACTTTCAGCTTGAATTAGTGCAACTTCAAGGGATCCTCGGAATGCATTTCTGATGAATGTCTATTTTGACCCGTTTTTACTATAGTTTTTACATGTTTTATTGAGTATAAGATTAGGTTTTTGTGTCTTTTTAGTTATTTTATAGTTTTTACAAGTTTTTAATTCATTGGAGCTAAAATGGACGAAATGGAGCAAAACATGATGATTTGTGATGAATTTAAGGAGTTGAAGATGTAGAGCAGTGCAGAGGCTACAGAAGTTTGATATTCGTTGGAGGTCTTTCAAGTATCGGATGGCGATGATAGATTTACACAAGATAGACCTTTAAGTTAAATTTCATTTGGCACCGGTTTCAAGTCATTCTCATTTCTGGTTCAAGAGTTATTCCCGTTTTACTAAAGACATGTCCATCTGGCGGCACATGACGCCCTTGCGGGAATGCATTGGGATCGACCAATCCAAAACAGGATCGTTCGATCTCAATCCCGTATATTCTCTAAATCAAGCATTTACTCTGATTTTGACCTAGTGTATCCCTATAAATAAGAGGAGTTCATCCCAGACACAATCCTAGGCCCTTTTTGGCCACTTTTCATTGTTCTCCTTTGTTTCTTTTCATATTTTTAGATCTATAAACTTTTCTTTTGATATTTTTAGATATATACTCTTTTCCTTTGAAGATTGGATCTATTGTTCTCATTTTCATCTCTTTCTATGCAATCAAGGATTTCTTCTACTATGATCTCTCTTTCTTTTGCCATGATTGAGTAGATCTTCATGTTGGGAGATGGAATTTATTCAAAATTCAAAAGGATTTAGTGTTTAATTAGGTTATTGTTATAGATTAGAATTATGGTTAATAGATCTCTACTTCTATAAAACAAATGTTTTTGTTAGGTTGACAAATCTATCAAATGATTCATAGGGTTTTATAGTACAGCTAGCGTTGGCTATTCTACCCGGAGTCTATAGTTTGTACGCTTGATTTCAGATTTCCAAGAGTTTAAGCTGGATCTACAATTGAACATTATCAAACTTGCTCAAAATATGCTATCATAGGGTCTTAGCAGATTTATGGTAAAATAATATTTGCTTTAAAAAAAGTGAAGATTTATTTTGGTATAGTGTTTTTGTTCTAGATCTGGATCATTTAATTGCTAATCCGGTTAGATATCCTTTTTATTTATTTAACAAATCCCAACATTTGTTTTAATTGATTTCATTTCCCTTTTTAATTATTTTTGCATTTATTATTTAGATCTCTTTTGTGACAACATTTAATATTCTTCATTCTAGCTCTGTTTAGATCTATAAGATTTAAAGTGGATTCTATTCCATGTGGATTCAATCCCACCACTATACTGTTGCGCACAACCGTGCACTTGCGGAGTTTAGATGTTTGGATAAAACCTGATGCATAAAACATCACATCAAATTTTTGGCGCCATTGTTGGGGAGTGATTGTAGCCTTTAGATTTAAGTTTTTAAACCTAGTCTATGTTATTTTATTTCATTTACGTCTCTGAGATCGAGCGATCCCCATAAGATCGATCGATCCTACTTCTTGCACGATCGACAGGTCCCTAAAGATTGACCGATCCTACTTTGTGCAAGATCAATCGATTCTTCTTTGATCGATGGATCCTTTTTCTCTCGAGATCGACCGATCCCTTTCAAGATCGATCGATCCCAGAGCCTCTTAATCGGATCTGATTTTCAAATTTTTTTGCTTCTCAGGTGTATGCAATTAAGGAGCAAGGCTTCTAAATATCTACAAGACTTGTGCATAGAGGAGTTGACAAGGAAGTCCACAAGGACGATCAAGGAAACAAAGAAGAACAAACCCACAAGGAAAGCAAAAGATAAGGTTAGTGTGGCTGATCCTAATAACCTTAGAAACATTCCCCCTATTAATGATGGTGAAGATGCAGAGGTAATCCAGCAGAGAGAGGGTCAGGTAAATCAAGGACCTCTCAATGATGTTGGAATTCCTAGGGTGAGAGTAGATTATGCGCCAGGACTGCAAGTTACCTTAGGCGAGCAAGATGCTCCACACGCCTACTATAGGAACCGATCTGCTATTATTCCCCCTTTTATCCAGAGGCAAGATTATGAAATTAAACCTCAAATAATCGCCCTGGTAAAACAGAATCAATTCCATGGGCTATCTAACGAGAACCCAATGGACCATATTGATATCTTTGTGGAGATCTGTAGTACCACCAAAGCCAACGGAGTCCCCCAAGACTACCGCCGTTGTAGGCTATTCTCTTTTTCCCTTGCTGATAAGGTTAATAGATGACTGAAATCTTTGAGTCCCGGATCTATCACAAGCTGGGGTGAATGCCAAGCTGCTTTCATACAACAGTTCTTCACCAAAGCTAGATCCGCAGCACTAAAAAAAAAAATAGCCACATTCCGCCAAGCTGGTACCGAGTCCTTCAATGAAGCTTGGGAACACTATAAGGAATATCTAAGGGACTGTCCCCCTCGAAACTACACCGAGTTGGACAAGATGAACTTTTTCTACAATGGAGTTGAAATGAAGTATCAAATGGCTGCGGACACAGCCAGTAGGGGAGACTTCATGAGGAACACGCTGGAGGAAGCAATGGAACTCATTGAAAACCTGGCAGCAAGCGACTCTAACAGATCTTTTGACTATGATAGTAGAGTCAACCCCACTCGGGTAATTGATAAGATCATAGAGGAGCTCAAAGCTAAGGTGGACATTCTGATGAGAGCTCAAAAAAGATCTGTTAATCTCTTGGAAAGTGATGAGTTCAATGATGAGGAGGATCAAACTGAGGAGATCGACTTTCTTGGTGGACATGAAAACTATCAAAACCGCAGATTTAACCCAAACTTTAGGAACCATCCTAACCTGTCCTACCGCAGCACTAATGTTAAGAACCCTGGAGATCAGTTTTTATACATCTTGGAGTACTCAAAACCAAGGGAACTTCCAAAACAATGCTGGTTATGGTAAAACAAGATTAAACCCCTAATCTGGGAATGCTGGTTCCATGGGGAAGATTGAATCCTTATTCCACCAAATCATGGAAGGACAAAAGAAATTCGCTGGAGAAATCAACCTTAAAGTTGATAACATGTACAATGATTTGAACGGGAGGCTTGAATCCTTGGGTTCCCATGTGAGGATATTGGAAACCGAGTTAGCAAGGTCAGCCAAAATGGTTAAAGCATTACCAGGGACTCTCCCAGGGAAGCCTGAAACCAATCCCAAAGAATATCTGAAGTACATTGATCTGTTTGCAGATGAATAAATGTTTATGGAAATGTCCGCTGAGATTGATCGATCCGAAGGTGGGATCGATCGATCCATCGACGAGAGCCACTCCTTTCTCGATGAGAGGATCGACCCAGATTTTACCAAGATCAACCCGCGGAGTGAGATCCATCGATCGTACTCCTCCAAAAAATATTTAAAAATCGGGCCAGATCGACCAATCCGGGTTGAGATCAATCGATCCTTGCGGACACGATTTCGGGATCCAGTGCTTAACAAAAACCTAAAAAATTTCAGAAATCACAAAGAAATTAGAGAATCAACCTTGCAGCCACCTAGAGAGATGAACTCTGCTGGGAACATGGAAATTAATGAGAATCAAGGGGGATTGGAAGAGATAACCCACAACCACCTGAAAAACCAAACCTTGAGATGCAGAAAAGGATAGATCAGGTAATCGCTGAGATGAGGGAAAGATATAATTGTTGGAAGAATAACTATGCAAGAAGCAGCTGATTTCCTTCAAGAGGAATGTAGCAAGAAGATGCCAGAAGGACTTCCCGCAAATAAGAGGACCCCGGAAGGTTTAGTCTCACAGTCACTATAGGGCTATCGATTTAAGAACAGCCTACTTGACACTGGAGCCAGCGTGAACATAATGCCACTCAGCCAAGCTAAGAAGTTAGGGTTGCTCCACATAACACCAATTACCATGGAAGTTAAGATGGCTGATAGTACATCAAGAAAACCAGTATGGAAACTCTTAAACATTCCTGTCAAGCTTAATGGAAGTTATGCGCTGGTGGACTTTGTTGTCCTCGCATTGGATGAACAATGGAAAGGAGTTACACTTGGCAGACCTTTTCTAGCAACAACAAGAGCCTCAATTAGCATCCCCAAGAGGAGGATTAAACTTAGGTTTAAAGACACCTCCATGACCTTATATGTCAATACCGTCAACAGATTCTCCACCATGAATGGTCAAGCTTTCATTATGAAAGATGTGGACTTTGTTGATGCTGTTCATCCAATGGAAATGACTCCAGGAAGCGATGTTGGTGAAACTCCAACAGAAATAAACTTTGAAGCTACTAAAGAAAATCTGGACTACATGATGAGGGCTGTCACTGCGAAACCCAAGATCAAGGCAGAAAACCAGCCACCAGATGAGGAAGATACCATTCCTCCAATGAACCCAGAACCCAATTGAAATAAAACTAAGCCAAGCTAGTGACTTTGCAAAAACAAGCGCTGGTTGGGAGGCAACCCAACATGTTCTTTAATTTATTTTTGCTTTTGAATTAAGAAAACGATTTTATTTTATTTCCTTTCAGTTATTTCAGTTTATTCATTTTCCAAAATAAGATATGATGATGTTTTTGTATTGAGCTGACTGAAAACAGGTGCAAAACAAAGAAGATGCGAATTTCAAGAAGTTTCAGTACGCTGGGATTGACCGATCCTACCCAGATCGATGGATCCCCGAGACCAGAAAATCTGAAAACTGGTTCATGTACATACCAATGCTCCCTTTTGGTCGTAAAACTCCTTCCACGGTTTATCGTTTGCTTTCTTGTTCACAATTCATTATCTCCAGTGTTGTTTTGCAGCACGATATATCATGGATTTTATGGTTTTATGACATGATATATGTATTGGTTTTGGAGTCTTTTGTGTATATATTGAGTCTTATTAGGTACAAACACGAGATGGATCCTTATGAGCACTTGGAGCATTTGGAGGCTTATAGCTGAGCAAATCAACACGGAGACGGATATTCCTGTCCACGTTGACCGACACGCTGCCCTTGTGTCGGTCGACATCACCTAGACGATATTGAAGCCTCCAAGTTTTATCAAATTTCAAGAATTGCAACTTTGCCCCAGAAGTTTTCAAAGTTTATAAATCATGCCTAATCGTGTTTTTAGGTTAAATTATATTTTAGAAGTCCCAGAGAAAAAGTTAGATCTTATTCTAAGTTTTTGAAGTTCATTACAAGTTTCAAGGAGATTATTGGAGAGAAGATTCAGATCTCAAACTTTGTAGAGAGAAGAATTTTGAACTCCCTTTGTTTTTTATTTCTGATTTTTAAGAGTATTATTCTGACAATGATTTGTGTTTCATCTTCTATGTCTGAGTACTAACCTTGTTAGATCTAGGATTTCAAAAGGGATTATGAAATTGAATTGGGTTTAGTATTGTTAAGTTATCTATTATGTTCTTCATCTAGATTTGATAATTACACTAGTCTTAGGATTGATCACCCTAATACTGGTACCATAGGATTATTGGTAGACACGTGAGTGTTATTGATACCCTGAACTAATCTTAGATGAGCAAATAGCCTATTCGCAGCGAGAGTTGGTTTAGGAATTTTGTAAACATATCGTACCCGCACTATCATAGAGACTCTATTTATTGGTATTCGCAAAGAGATTTGGTTTGCTTCTGTTTAGAGGATAAATGTCGTCGCAGCAAGAGTTGGATGAGATATCATATTAGTGTTACAAGTTTAAGAACCGCACAAACACTTTAGACTTAATTTACGAACCGCCTAGTTCATTTTTCTGATTTTTCCTGATTGATGTCCCTAGGTCTAGTGCTTTAATCATCTGAATTTAATCCTGTTTAATTGCTATTTTCGTTTATTGCATTGCTCTATTTTCGTCTAGCTTAACTCAAATCTGTCCAATCTATTGTGTGAAATTTCAAAGTCCTTGTGGATTTGACCCCTAAGTACTACAGTGATTCTTAATTTGAGAGAGTAGCTTCTAGGGTTATATGTGACCCCTGTCACAACACCCTTTTCTTTGATTTTATATCACTGCAGGACGCAGTGATTTAAAAAGTCTGGGGGAAGGAGTGACTGATTTCATATATTACTAACACTGTGTTTTCTTTTGTTTACTTGTCCCAATAATGTTTTTTAAAACTTTTTCACAAATAAAACTTTTTCATTTTTCTTGAGTCATTTTATTGAGTCAAAACATGGGATTTTACAATTTTCTTGGTTTCTATTTTATGATGACATTTATTGGACTTAGTTCAAAAAGATTGGAAACACAATCAGTGGATCAACATTACCGAAGTGACCTATCCTTTAGAAATCTGAATGATCCAGCGTTGGCTCTATCTACTTGGACCTTTAACTTGGACTAATCTTCTCACTTAGGGGCTCGATATCGCAAAAGGATCATATACATCTGGAATTCACCCCATTCTTATTGGAGCTCTAGATGGCCAAGCTCATTCAGACCTCAGTCATCTTTCGCAACATTAGGAGCATGTGCAACCAAGTGCAAAAACTAAGGAGTATTGGAGCCGATACAACCAAATGTTCTAAAGATTTCGGAGTAAGCTTTCTAATATCAGTACTTCATCTATATTAGTTTGAGTTGACTATTGGTGCAGTTTTTAGTAGGATTGATGTACATGGTTTGAACTGGTTCCAACTTCCCCTTCTCAGAAAAAATGATCTGGGATCAACCGATCCTATCTTGATCGATCGATTGATCCCGTCTCATCCCGAGATTCTCTTTTAAAAAAACAAAAAAACAAAATAACAAAATAAAAAAAATAAAAAAAATAAAAAAAATAAAAAAGAAAGAAAGAGAAGGGAAAGAAGTCTGAAGGAACCAGAAGAAAACCTTTTATTTATTTAGTTGGTTATTTGTGTCTGTTACTTATTTTATTTTAGCACCAATAGCAACCCTATTAGGATCATTATATATAAGCTTACTTAGGATCCAAGGTTCAGGAGGTTGTGCACCATCTTTGGTTTCCGTCTCACTGTAAATTTGCACATTGGCTTTCTCTGGAGTTCATCTATCATGTCTAACCATCACCCTTAAAATGGCCCCCTGTTACTAGCCCTTAGCGATTTCGACTCCCTTTGTGAGACTGCACGTAACACTTAATGAATGTTAAAGGGCTAACAATGGAGATTTCAGGAGTTCCTTGGGATCTCGAATGCTAGAGTACGGTAATGTTTGCTATGCTTATGGTAAAGTACATGTTTTACTGCTAAAGTTCAATTAACCTTTCACAAGGTTTCTTTTTGGTTAACATGATCAACATGACGGATTTCTAAAGCTAAGCGTAAGTTCCCGTTTTTCAAACTTCCACTTCTGTACTTTGTTTCATTGTCTTGTTGCTTACTTGAGGACAAGCAAGGATTCAAGTCTGGGGGTGTGATGAGTGTCTATTTTGACCCATTTTTACTTTTACTTATCTTATTGAGTCTAGAAGTTAGAGTTTGTATTCTTTTGGTCGGTTTTAGTGTCTTTTCAGGTTTTCACTTCCTTGGAGCTAAAATGTGCAAAATAGAGCAACTTTGGATGTTTTTACACATCATTGGATTTTGGAGACATCCTGGATCGATCGATCCTGAAGAGGATCAACCAAGCATGACGAGGATTGACCGATCCCAAAGCAGATCAGTCAGTCAAAGGAATCTATGAGGTGGAACGGATCAGAGGAAGAAGATCGATCGATGTTTTATAATTCATTGGAGCTAAAATGGACGAAATGAAGCAAAACATGATGATTTGTGATGAATTTAAGGATTTGAAGATGCAGAGTAATGCAGAGGCTACCAAGTTTGATATTCGTTGGAGGTCTTTCAAGTAACGGATGGCAATGAGATTTTGACACCATATATTTCTTTGAGTTATCTTTCCTTTTGCACCGGTTTCAAGTCATTATCATTTCTGGTTCAAGAGTTATACCCGTTTTACTAAAGACATGTCCATCTGGCGGCAAATGACGCGTTGCAGGAATGCATTAGGATCGACCGATCCAAAACAGGATCGATCAATCCTGATCCCGTATATTCTCCAAATCAAGAATTTACTCCGATTTTGACCTAGTGGATCCCTATAAATAAGAGGAGTTCGTCCCAGACACAACCCTATAATTATTTTTGTATTTATTATTTGGTTCTCTTTTGTGACAACATTTAATATTTTTTATTCTAGCTCTGTTTAGATCTATAGGATTTAAAGTGCACTCTATTCCCTATGGATTCGATCCCACCACTATATTGTTGTGCACAACCGTGCACTTGCGGAGTTTAGATGTTTGGGTAATACCTGATGCATAAAACATCACATCAATTTCATGCATCATTTCTTGGATGATTTCATCAATTGTGTCGACCCAGAAAGTTTGATCCTCTATAAAAGGCCTTTTTGTCATTTTGTCTAAATCGAATCTCATGACAAGGTCAGTGAGGTGAAGATTTATTATGCTTTTTTGCACGTTAATGATCGCCCTTGCAGTTGCGAGGAAAGGCCTACCTAAGATGATTAGGTCGCGAGGTTCCGCTTCCAGTTTAAGAAGGATGAAATCTGTCAAAATCGTACGGTCGCCAATTTTGACAGGCACATTCTGCAGAAGTCCTTCTGAATGGCGAACTAAAGGATCCGCTAATATCAGTGAGATCTTGCATGGTTTGAAGGTTGTCATGCCTAACTTCTGGGCAACAGATAACAGCATTAAACTCACGCTTGCTCCCAAATCACATAGACAGCGGTCAAACATTTTCCCTTTAATATCACAAGGAAGCGTAAAGTTTCTGGGGTCGCTTTATTTTTTGGGAACCTTGTCGAGCAATATTGCGCTAACCTCATGCATCAACACCATGTTTCCCTTTTCCAACATTCGTTTTTTTGTAAGGATGTCCTTCATATATTTTTTCAAAGTCGGTATCATCTTTACTGCGTCCAAGTAAGGTAGTCTCAGTTGTAGATCACCAGTGATGTTTTTCATCTTCTCATACTCCTTCTCCTGCATTGTTCCTCCTCTTTTGCGTGGAAGGTATGGAAGTTTTGATTCATATTGTCTCAGAGGGGTGCAAGGTGCCTCCTTTTCAGGATTTATTCCATCTTGTCCCTCAGGAAGTTGGACTTCTGATGTTGTATCATGTAAAGGGTCATGGGCTCGATCAATCTCGGAAGAGATCAGCTGGTCCTCACCTTTACTAATTTCATAATCCTTTCATCAGACTGATCAACATCTACCTTGTTCGATCAAATTCTGATGTTCGTGGGTTCCCCACTATCTGCTTCCCGCTTTGGAGGTTTATTGCTTGAACATGTTCCTCCGACTGGATTTTCACCGCATTGTATGTCCGGGTGATTTTATCTTCCAAATGTTTAATTCGAGCTTTCAAGTTTCACATTTTTGCTTTATTTTTCGTAAATCAAATTAACCTTTTCATTGATCTCCTTGCGAAACTTTTCACCGGCTTCCAGAATTTGCTGGAGTAGGGGTTCAAACTTATCTAGAGAATCAATATCCTCAGACTGAGGGTTGAATCCTATTTTACCACAACCACCATTGTTTTGGAAGTTCCCTGAGTTTTGAGTACTCCGAGGTGGATAGAACTGGTCTCCAGAGTTCTCAACATCCTTATTGCGGTGAGACAAGCTGGGGTGGTTCCTAAAACTGGGGTTAAAACCCCAGTTTTGGTAGTTCCCTTGTCCACCGAGAAAGTTGACCTTCCCTGTTTGTTCCTCCTCATCATTGAACTCATTATTCTCCAAGAGATTTACAGATCTCTTATGTGCCTTCCAGAGCACGTCTACCTTAGCAATAAGTTCCTTTATGACTTTATCACTCATGAGAATGGGGTTGACTCTCCTGTTATAGTCAGAGCATCTAATTGAGTTACTTATTGTAAGGTTTTCAATTAGTTTTATTGCCGACCCCAATGTGTTGCTCATGAAGTCACCCCTACTGGTTGTATCTATAGCCATTTGGTATTCATTTTACACTCCGTTGTAGAAAAAGTCCATCCTATCCGACTCAATATAACTTCAAGGGGGACAGTCCCTTAGGTATTCCTTGTAGCGTTCACAAGGCTCATAGAAAGACTCGGTACCAGCTTGACGGAAAGTGGCTATTTTGTTTTATCAACGCTACAGATCTAGCTTTGGTGAAGAATTGCTGTAAGAAAGCAGCTTGGCATTCACCCCAGCTTGTGATAGATCCGGAACTCAAAGATTTCAGCCATCTATAAACCTTATCAGCGAGCGAGAAAGAAAATAGCCTACAATGGAGGTAGTCTTAAGCCTACAATGGAGGTAGTCTTAAGGGACTCCGTTGGCTTTGGTGGTACTAAAGATCTCCTCAAATATATCAATGTGGTCCATTAGGTTCTCGTTAGATAGCCCATGGAACTTATTCTGTTTCACCAGATAGCCATAGGTTTAATCTCAAAGTATTGCCTCTTGATAACAGAGGGTATGATAGCAGATCAGATCCTATAATAGGCATGCAGGACATCTTGTTCACCTAAGGTAACCCTTCACAGAGGAACTTGCTGTCCCTTCACGGCATCTGCTCTCAACCCAGGAGCTGCAGCTTCATTGAGAGGTGCTAGATCAGCCAAACCCGCTCTCTGCTGTCTTACTTCTGCATTCTCACCATCAACGATTCGGGGAATGTTTCTTTGATTATTTAGCTCTGCCATACTAACCTTTTTGCTTACCTTATTAGTGAATCTTATTCTCCTTGTCACCTCTTTTAGATTATTTTGACTGGTCGATCCTCTTCTCGATCGGTCGATCCCAGAACATCTCCATGAATTCCTTGAAGTGTAAGACGTCCAAAGTTGATCCATTTCATCCATTTAAGCTCCAATAAAGTAATAACCTGTTAAGACACCAAAACAGACCAAAAATACACAAAACCTAATTCTAGCTCAATAAAAACATAAGAATTAAATGGTAAAAATAAAGACTCATCAGCAAGTTTAAACATTGTTTGAACTTGCTGAATATCTCAAGCTGTTAGTCGCCCTGAAGGGCAAGCAGGCCCTTGATAGGGCATCAGGCTCCAGGTGGGGCAGAAGGCTTTCTGACAGAGTATCAGGTCCGTGGATGGACATCAGGCTCCAGGTGGAGCAGCAGTTTCCTGGTAGGGCATCAGGTCCTTGGATAGACAGCATGCCTATTAAGAGGGATCATGCTCCTGTCAGAGTATTTAGTTCAAGGAAGGGCATTCTGTTTTCTGGCAAAGCATCAGGCCTCTAAAGAGACATCAGGCTCTTGAAAGAGCATTTAGCCCAAGGTAGGGCATTCTGGCTTTTGCCCAAGCATCTGGCCTCAGAGAGGCATTCTGGTTTCTGAATAATCAGCATGTTTCTCTGGCTGGCTTCTGGTGAAGCATATGGCCTCTGATGAAACATCTGGCTCGAGACGAGCATCTGACCAAAAGAAAGTTATTTTGGCTTCTAATGAAACATTTTGGCTTGACGGAGCATCTGGCCCAAGGAAAGTTAGTTTGGCTTCTAATGAAGCATCTGGCTCAAGACGAGCATCTGGCCCAAGGAAAGATATTCTGATTTCTGATAAAGTGTTCTGATTCTTGATGGACATCCGACCTTTTAAAGGGACATCAGGCTTCTGAAGAAGAAGCAAGTTTCTGATGGAACATATGGTCTCAGTGGGGCAGTCTGGCTTGACAAAGCATCTGGTTTCTGAAGAAGCAGCAAGTTTCTGATGGAACATCTGGTCTATTGAGGCATCATAGCTCTGCAAAGTATCTGGCTTGACCAATCAGTTGACTTGAATGAGCATCTGGTCTCTTATGGGACATCTGAGGAAAAGGAGAATTCTGGTACGATTGTCTGCTACAGAAGTCTGGTACATCCGACATTATGAACAGTGCATCTGGTACATCTATTTGGAGAATTCAAGTCAAGGTAGAGATTTGTTATATATGACTTGAATAAATTGGGCCCATAACATTAGGTCCATTCCGTTGAGGTTAATCATGGTTCTATTAATTAGAGTTTTTCTATTAATACTCTCTTTAACCTAGCAATATATTCTGAAAACTCTGTATTATCTCCAGTAATAAATCTGCCTCCGTTCCCGTGGATGTAGCCAACGTGATCGTTGGTAAACCACGTAAACTATGTGTATTGTGCTTGAATTTGTCATTGTCTTGCTCACATCCATAATAATAAAATACATTAAAACCAACATAAATGATTAAATAAATCAACACTATAATAATGCATTGTGTCTCAAGAGTTGAAACCTTAGCTTTCTTATGCATTGAGGTGTTGATATATCAATAAAAGGAAAAACTTGAATATCCAATGAGAACATTTTAATTAGACACATCAACATTTATTTACGACACATCAGCCCTTTGATCAGTGCAATCAATTAGAGAGTGTAACAAAACTCAATCGATGAAGACTTTCAGTCTTTTCCTACACACTATGATCAATTATTTTTCTGTTCTTTCGATATCTATGTGAAAATTACGAATGTATTGTTAATCCGTAAAGAACACGTTTGACTTGGCTTAGGTTTGATTCAATTTTTGCATGATGTTAGGGTTTTAGTTGAGAGAAATTGTTTCTGCGTTGTAGGATTTTCTCTAGATTGTTTCAATGAGAGTGTCTTCTAATTCCCTGAAGAATATGAGTGTGTAGATGTTAATTTTAGGTTATGGTTTGATACAATTGTTTCTGATTTTTTAGGATTTGATTTATATTGTTTCAATGTGAGTATGTTCTGAATTCAAGAAGAACATGATTTGTAGATGTTAATTGAGGTTATGAAGGGAGATTATCATAGGTATCTTGCTGAGTTTAAGGCTGGTGCTGAGAAGAAAGAAGCTGCTGAGAGCAGTTTGGTTTCTTACAAATCTGCTTCGGTTAGTGATTCTTTACTTCATTACAACATTTTCAGTGTTGTCGTGTTTATGTGGTTATGATTATTTTTGTTACTAATCCAGGACATTACCACTGCTGAGTTAGCTCTCACTCACCCGATTAGGCTTGGTCTTGCTCTCAATTTCTCTGTGTTTTACTATGAAATTCTTAACTCTCTGTGTTATACTATGAAATTCTTAACTCGCCTGATCACGCTTCCAGCCTCACAAAGCAGGTTTGTTTATTTGCTTCATGTGAAATTATTAACTTTTAAGAACTTCATATCACTGAATGAGGTCTTTTAGGCTGTCCAGGATTTGATGATGCTATTGCTTAATTGAATACATTGGGTGAGGAATCATACAAGGACAGTACACTCATTATGCAGCTTCTTAGAAACAATCTCACTCTCTGGACTTCCGACATGACTGTAAGCATCAACACAATATGGACTGATCATTGTTTGCTATATTCATCTTTCTTTCCCTGAACCAAACTGAACATTACTTCAAACAACTTCAACCTAATGGAAGTAGGAGTTCTTGATCCGCCATAGTTTGAACCTTCTTAGTTCAAACAGTTTCTGTGATTAATTTAATAACTAAATTGTACATTTTAAAAATAATTATTTTACGAAGATAATTATTCTGAGAAAACTCAATTTAGTTAAATATTTTTAAATATTTAAATATACAATATATATAAAGCTATAAGAGCTATGGTCAATGATATACACACGAAATAAACCATATTTCAAAAATCATTGAACACAAGTTTATTTATTTATTCTACTACATTTAAGTTAGACTCTAATATATATAATTATTTTATAGTTCTTTTTGATATCTAACAACATAAAAAAAATTAATTCGTTTTTACTTATCGAGTTTATTGACATTCTTAAAATTGAATATATATAAAATAAAATTGATTCATGTTCATGAACTATTAAATAAAATTTATATTGACTATGAAATGTCTGGAATGGTTTTTACATAATTGCTTAATTAGATGTACTACTAGTTGAACTAGAGGTTCGTAGGTGAGATGTTTCCATATATACAAGTTTAAGAATGTAAATAAACATGTGTAAGTAGAAATGAATTTTTTATTTTATTTTATTTATGACATACAAAAAATACAAAATAAATATTTATATATTGTCACAAGAGTAATATTCATTGTTTTTAGATATTTATTTATAATTATGAATTTTATATACTTTCTTTCATTTTTATTTTAAGGTTAATTTTATTGAAGAAAAACTATAGAATGTTTTTGTTAATGATACAATATGTTTTGAACTTAAAAACCATCGTATATACTGTACCTGTCTTATATATGCCATATATATGGCCGTATATTTTTACTATTTTATTTTTTGCAAGATTAACCTTCATTAAAGTTTTGGAGTCAATGCTCTCACCTCTAAAATCACTCACAATATAGCCACTATCTATATTATCGATGTGGTTATGTCAAAAAACAAACAGAATAATCAAAACGACATATTTTTGAGAGACAAAAAAACTACACGTTGTGTGTATGTTTCCTTGTCGTTTTTCAATAGCAAAAACACTTTTCTATGGCCAAAAATAATAAAATCATTAATTGAAATCCTCATAGTATTTATTTTTTTTGTGAAATTGCAAAACCGTTTAATCTATTTTTAATCAATTATTTTTCTTCCAAAAATCAACTAAAACTTCTTCTTCTTTGATTGAAATCTTCTTCTTCTTCTTCTTTATTTTCTTCAATCTTCGTCTTCTTCCTTAGAGCCCGATTCATTCAAACACCCTCTCTATCTCAAAATTACTTCTGTTGAAACAACATAAACGAAAGCGTCAGATCTGGAACAATGTTACCTTTTGATGTGTCATAATTTTAAGGGTCTTATACCTTAGATTTCATATGTTTTTTTTGTGTTTATTGAGTCTAGGACTAGATTTTTTTTTTCTTTTGGTTTTTTTCAGTGTCTTGACAGTTTTATACTACATTGGAGCTTAAATGAAAGAAAAGAAGCAGCTTTGGACGTTTATATACTTTGATAAAGTCATGAAGATGCGATGGGATTAACCGATCCAAAGAAGGATCGACCAAACTGACAAATTAATGAAGTGATGTGTTTTCAAGAAGAAGATCCATCAATTCCATCTGGATAAATCGATCCCGATCACGAATTTTCTCCAAATCAAGCATTTACTCCGATTTTTGACCTAATTGTCTCCTATGAAAGGAGGACGTGACCTGAGCGGCCAGAGAGACCCAAAGACGATATTCTACTATTTTCCTTTGTTATTTTCAGTTTTTAGATCTGTAATTTTCTCCTTTAATATTGGATATATTACTCTGTCTTCATCTCTTTCTATTGAATTTATATTTTCATCCACTATGATATCTCAGCCCTTTGTCATGGCTGAGTAGATCTGTTTGTTGGGAGAATGGATATATTCAAGGGGTTTTCAATGGTTAAATATGATCTTGTTATAGATTAGGGCTATGAATATTAGATCTCTATTTCTATGATTTTAATATTTTTGTTAGGTTAACGAATCTATCAAATGATTTCTAGCTTTTCTAAGACAACTAATTATTGGTTTAGATGATTCTGAATCAGTAGTTTATAGGCTTGAGATTGCCAGGCGACAAAAGTTGAGGTTGGATCTACCATTATCATTTCTCAGAAGTTGTAGTTTATCCTTATGCATTTTTATTATTTAGACTATGTATCGGTTTTGTTCTATCTCTAGACGAAGCACCATTATCATTTCTCAGAATTATGTTTTGTGTTGATTTATCGTTTTTAAAATATGTTGCTCTAAATATGTTTGGATATGGTATTTATGGATTTACAGATCTTTGATTTATTGTAGCTCTTGTAATTAAAACATGGTTCTTTGTTTTAAAAAAAAGACTTATTTGGTTGGTAAAGGGTTTATATAGGGTTTGTATAGGGTTTAGGACTTTATATAACATGAAGGGCTTATAGAGGGTTAGGGTTTGAATAGGGCTGGACTTCAAAGGGTTTATTAAGGGCTGGGTTTTAAAATCCTATTTAACATCCCTACCTACTAGCATAGGGTCATGACGGATTTATAACTAAAATAATATTTGCATTAAAAGGTGGTTTATTTGTTTATAGTGTTTCATGTTTTAGATATATTTCATTGAACTGCTAATCCGGTTAAATGTCCTTTTAACTATTAAATCCCTTAAATTTCCCTAAAGCCAAAATGTTTTTTAATTGATTTAATTTCTATTTAGTTATTCAGATTTATATTCGAGTTTCTCTGAAATTAATATTCTTCATTCTAGCTCTGTTTAGATCTATATGATCTATAATGCACAATATTCCATGTGGATTCGATCTCAACACTATACTATCACACACACCCGTGCACTTGCCGTTGTTGATTGTTTGGGTTAAAACCTTACTCACTTCAAGTTTTTGGCGCCTTTGCCGGGAAATATGAGTTGCCTTTGATTTTTGTTTTTAAACCTACTCTAGAATATTTTTTCTGCACTTTTTATTTTTTTTCATACCAGTGTTTCAGTCTCTGGGATCGACCAATCTATTTCAGGATTTACTAATCCCACTTTTTTTTGTTTTTTAATTTTTCCCATTTGTTTTTTGGATCGACCGATTCTGCTTTGATCGATCGATCATTAATTATTAATGATCAACTGATCTACTCCAAGATCGACTGAACCTAGAGCCTTTTTATCGGATCTGATTTTTCAAACTTTTCCTTTTTCTTAGGTGTGTGCAACTTAGGAGCAAAGGTTCTAAGGATATGCAAATCCTGAGTATAGAAGAGTTGGCAAAGAAGATCGGAGCAACCAAGAAGGCAAGTAAAGAGGTAAGTATGGCTGTTATTAATAATCAGAGCAATATACCCCCTGTCATTGTAGGTGAAACGACAGAGCAAAGACAGCAGAGAGAGGCATTGGCTAATCAAGCACCTCTCAATGATGCTGCTCCAACTTGGCAGATAGCAGTTCCGCGCAAGGACATCAAGTTCCTCCATGAAGGGTTACCTTAGGCAAGCAAGATGCTCCTCACGCGTACTATAGGAACCGATCTGCGATCATACTCCCTGCTATCCAGAGGCAAGACTTTAAGAATTAACCTTAGATCATTTCTCTGGTGAAGCAGAATTAATTCCATGGGCTATCTAACAAGAACCCAATGGATCATATTGATATCTTTGAGGAGATCAGCAGTACCACTAAAGCTAATGGAGTCCCCCAAGACTATCTCCGTTGTCGGCTGTTTTCTTTCTTGCTGGATGACAAGGCTCATCGATGGCTTAAGTCTCTGATTCATGGATCTATCACAAGTTGGGGTGAATACCGAGCTACTTTCTTACAACAGTTATTCACCAAAGCTAGATCCGCCACATTAAAGAACAAAACAGCCACATTCCCACAAGCTGGTACCGAGTCTTTCTATGAGGCTTGCGAATGCTACAAAGAATACCTAAGGGACTGTCCCCCTCAAAGCTACACCGAGTCGGACATGATGAACTTCTTTTACCACGGAATAGAGATGAAGTACCAGATGGCTATGGATACTGCCAGTAGGAGAGAATTCATGAGCAACACTCTGGAGGACGCTATGAAACTCATTGAAAACCTTGCAGTAAGCAACTCCAACCGCTGCCATGACTATGATAGGAGAATCAATCTCACCCCTGCGAGTGATAAGGCAATGGAAGAGCTAACTGCTATGGTGGACATGCTCTTGAAGGCACATAAGATAGCTTTAAATTTTCAGGAGAACAATGAGTTTGATGATGAGGAGGAACAGTCTGGGAAGATCAATGACCCCTTTGATGAAGAAGTACAAGGAAGATATAGTTACTGGTACAACTACGCTGCAGAAGGCGTCTTATTTCCTCCAGAAAGAGTGCAATAAAAGAATGCACGAAAAATTCCTCGTATGCTTGATGCTCCAAGAAGGTTCAATCTCCTATGCACTATATTGGAAAGTATCGTTATAAGAACAGCTTTGCTGAAACTGGAGCTAGCATAAACATGATGCCGCTTAGTCAGTCATGGAGATTGGGGTTGATCACTATGAAGCCAACCACGATATCACTCAGTATGGCCGTTGGATCAACTATGAGACCCATGGGACTACTCGTCAACATCCCAGTTCTGCTAGGAGGGAGTTACACACTCACTGACTTTATTTTGCTGGATCTCGATGACAATGGAACATAAATTATCTTAGAACGGCTGTGTCTAGCAACAACCAAGGCCTCTGTCAATATACCTAAAGAAGAATAAAACTTTGGTTCAACAATCTGCCATGACTTTCTACATTGAGACCATCAACAGACTTCCCACCATAAATGTCCAGACATTCATGGTGAATAATTCTGAAGCTGTTGATGCAGTTCAGTCAATGAACACGACTTCGGGAAACCTCGAAGATGGCACATTAATGGATTTTGGACATGAAGTTAACTTAGAAGGTAATGAGAGCTTGGAGAGTATGATGAGGGCTATCACAGCTCAAAGCCCCTCATCAAGGTGGAACGCCAGCCACCAGATGAGGAAGACACCATTCCTCTAATGAACCCATACCTTACATGAATACCAACAAGTCGAGCTAATGACTTTCTAAACAAAAGCTTATTGTGAGGTAACCCAACATGTTTTATTTTTCTTTCTTATTTTTTACTTTATTTTCTTTATCTTATTTTTCTTCTATCAGATATTCTGATGTTTTTGTTGAGCTGACTGAAACAAGTGCAAAATGCAGAAGATGCAAATTTTCAAGGAGTTTCATGACGTTGGGATCGACCGATCTTGTTTCAGATCAAACGGTCCCTGAGATGAGAAAAACACAAACCAGTTCGATGAAAAATCATATGCTCCCTTTTGGTCGTAACACTCCTTCTATTGTTTATGGTTTACTTTCTTGTAAACAATTCATCATCTACAGTGTTGTTTTGCAGCAGCTTATTTTTGGAGTTTATATCACAGCAGGATGCAGTGGTTTAAGTCTGGGGGAAGAGATGTCTGCTCTTGTGTTACTAACACTGTGTTTTCTTTTATTTTATTTATTTGAATCATTTTTTCTGAGTCAAAACATGGAAATTTTATTATGTTTATCTTGGTTTTTTTTTATCTTAGAGCACTCCTATCAGCAGAGACGTTGAGCATATCTCACTAATATAATAAAGAAAAAATTAGAAAAGGTGATGAAAGAGAGAGATATGTCTCTCCTGAGAGAGATGCTTAAGAAACGTCTCTTACAGCTGTATTTTTTTATTGGGTAACTGATATATTTTTTAATTAAATACTATTATTATTTGTGTTCATCTTGAAAAATGTTTTTGAGAGACTCAATTCGAGAGACGATTGATGTAAATGCTCTTATATTTACATATATTGCACTTAGTTAAGGAATATTGGAAACACCCTATCTTTTGGAAATCTGGTTGATCCAGTGTTGACTCTATCTATTTGGACATTTAACTTGAACTAATCTTCTCACTTAGAGGCTCGATATCGCATAAAGGATCACAACATCCGGAGTTCACCCCTTTTCATTGGAGCTCTGGATGGCCAAGCTCATTTTTAGCTTGGTTCCACACCCTTACATCTTTTTTCATTCATACACCAGTCCCCTTTCACGCGTTAGGAGCATATGCAACCAAGTGCAAAAACTACGAAGTATGGAGACCGGTACAACCAAATGTTCTAAGGATATTTGAGTAAGCTTTCTATTATATGTACTTCATCTATATTAGTTTGAGTTGTCTAGGGTGCAGTTATTGTATGATTAGAACTGATTCTAACTTTCCCTTCTCGAAAAAGAAAAAAATAAGCTCTGGGATTGACCGATCCTACTTCGATCGACTGATCCCGTCTCACCTCGACACTAAAAAAAATGAAAAAAAGAGAAGGGAAAGAAGCCAAGAAAAGAACCATATTATAACTGATATATCATGGATTTTATGGTTATATTACATGATATATGTATTGGTTATGTAGTCTTTTGTATATATATTGAGTCTTATTAGGTACAAACACGAGAAGGATCCTTATGAGCACTTTAGAGCATTTGGAGGCTTGTAGCTGAGAAAATCAACAAGGAGACGGATATTCATGTCCACGTTGATCGACACGCTTCCCTTGTGTCGGTCGACATCACCTAGACGATATTGAAGCCTCCGATTTTTATCAAGTTTCAAGAATTACAACTTTGCCCCAGAAGTTCCCAAAGTTTTTAAATCATGCATAATCGTGTTTTTAGGTTAAATTATGTTTTAGAAGTCCCAGAGACTAAGTTTTGATCATATTCTAAGTTTTTCAAGTTTATTGTAAGTTTCAAGGAGATTATTGAAGAGATGATTCAGATCTCGAACTTTGTAGAGAGAAGAATTCTGAACTCCCTTTGTTTCTTATTTCTGATTTTTATGAGTATTATTCAGATAATGATTTGTGTTTCATCTTCTATGTCTGATTAGTCACCTTGTTAGATCTAGGGTTTCAAAAGGGATTCTGAAGGAAAACTGAATTGGGTTTAGTATTGTTAAGTTATCTATTATGTTCTTCATCTAGATTTGATAATTACACTAGTCTTAGGATTGATCACCCTAATACTGGTACCATAGGATTATTGGTAGACACGAGAGTGTTATTGATACCTCGAACTAATCTTAGATGAGCAAACAGCCTATTCGCAGCGAGAGTTGGTTTAGGAATTTTATAAACATATCGTACCTGCACTATCATAGAGACTATATTTATTGGTATTTTGCAAAGATATTTGGTTTGCTTCTATTTAGAGGATAGATGTCGTCGCAACGAGAGTTGGATGAGATATCATATTAGTGTTACGAGTTTAAGAAACGCATAAACACTTTAGATTTAATTTACGAACCGCCCAGTTCATTTTCCTGAGTTTTCCTGATTGATGTCCCTAGGTCTAGCGCTTTAATCATCTGAATTTAATCCCGTTTAATTGCTATTTTTGTTTATTGCATTGCTCTATTTAGTTTTCTTATTTTCGTCTAGCTTAACTCGAATCTGTTCAATCTATTGTGTGAGTTTTCAGACTCCTTGTGGATTCGACCCCTAAGTATTACAATGATCTCTTAATTTGAGAGAGTAGCTTCTAGGGTTATATTTGACCCTTGTCAAATTTTGGCGCCGTTGCCGGGGACTCTAAATTCACCATTAGATTTCAGTTAGGGTTTAGTCTAGATTTTTCTTTTTATTTTTGTTACTCACGCCTTTACTTTCTCTTATTTCAGGTGCATGAAACTTAGGAGCAGCAAGGACAAAGAACTAGTGTCTACTGAGGAGATTGAGAAGTTAGAGAGAGCTAATCGCAAAGCACTCAGGAGATTAGAGATAGTGAGAACTGTTTTGATTGAGAGAGATGCTGCTGGGATCATACGTGATTTAGAGGGTGACCAATACAATGCTCAGGGTCAGAGACTTGATGCAGATGGGAACCCCATCGTCGGGATTTTCGACAACTCTGGTCATGTCGACCGACAGGGTAATGTTGGTGTCGGTCGACGTGAAAAGACGGAAACGGTCGAGACCACTTGGATGCTAGGATTAAGAATATGAGAAGGACACTTGCTGATTTCAATAGACCCAATGAGTTCTACTCCAACAGGTCTGCTATATGTCCTCCTGCTTTTCGAAGGAATTATTTTGAGTTGAAACCACAGTACTACACTCTTGTGGGACAACACACCTTCCATGCTCATCCTGCGGAACATCCAATGGATCACATAGAGAAGTTTGAAGACTTGGCTTCGAGTATTAAATCCAATGGAGTGTCTGAAGACTATTTATTCTGCAAACTCTTCCCATACTCTCTTGCTGGGGAAGCAGCTCAATGGTTGAAACAGTTGGAACCGGGTTCCTTACCCGCTTGGAGAGACATCAAGACAGCTTTCTTGAACAACTTCTATGATGATGCTAAGACAGAAGGTTTGAAGGATTTGATTATTCAGTTTACTCAAGGACCTCAGAGACACTAAAAGCTGCGTGGTTGAGATTCAAGGGATACCAACGGGATTGTCCGCACCACAACATTGATGAAAACCAGCTCATTAGGACTTTCTTTTGCAATTGATTGGAGGTATCAGGTTGCTTTGGATGCTGCTAGTGATGGTAACTTCAAGACCAGGACACTAGAGGCTGCTATTAAGTTGATTGATAACTTGGCATCTAGTAGTAGTACTGAGAATGCTGATTATGAAAGGAAGAAGTTAGCTGCTGATTTAAACAACAATCAGATGGCGGAAGTCAAGGCAAAGCTTGATATTGTGCACAACCTTCTAGTGAACAAGAAGTCATTTCACTTTGCTCAAGAGCTTGAGGTTTTTGAAGCTGAAGAAGAAGTTATTGAAGAGGATTTGAACTATGTGAATGGTTCAGGTTTCAATGGCCTAAGTTTTGGCAATTCTCAAGACAACTTCAAAGGTTACAACAACCAGAGAAACAACTACGGGAACAACCAGAACTTATCTGGATTTACGCCCAGGCCTGTGACTCAAGAAGCTCATAGAAACAATAGTGGTTTCACTAGGGACTTTGGAAGTTCCCATTATCAGAATTTGCCTCCTAAGACTGCGGATTCTGAATTGAAGGATATACTTGACCAGATACTTGAGGGACAGCAGAAGATGATTGTGGATTTCAATGGCAAGATAGATGCTTTGTATGCCAATCTCAATGGGAAGTATGAGACATTGAATAACCACATCAAGAGGTTGGATACTCAGTTCGCACAATCTACTGTGAACACTAAATGCCCTGATGGCGTCTTACCTGGAAGTACTGACACTAATCCTAGGTACTCTTGTGCTGCTGTTATGTCCTGGGAGATATGGTCAAGAGAGAGATCAAGGAAGAGGTTCTGGAGAGTTCTGAAGCTAAGGAAAAAGTTGAGACTCTCATCTCTGAGCTCATGTCAATCGACACCACTGCTATGTGTCGGTCGACACCCCCCCCCCAACTTATCAGAGGATTTGATGCAAATCACGACTAAGGACGGTGCTGACTTCAGGAAAATTGATCGACAGGCACCTGACTGTGTCGGTCAACGTGAACAGCCCAATGACGGAATTTATCTCCAAAAATTGCCTAAGTTGGAAGATCCCAAAAGTTTTGTTGTATCCTGCTCCATTGCTGGAGTTAAGTTCACTGATTCACTCTATGATACTGGAGCTAGAATCAATATCATGTCTAATGATGTTGCAATGAGATTGGGAATCAATGATATAAAAAGATCTTCAATTGAGATTACATTGGCTGATGCCTATTGAAGAAATTATTGGGGTATATTGAGAATCTGAGAGTTCAAGTTGGTGATTGTCTGCTTCCCTGTGATTTCCATGTTGTCGAGAGGGACATCGGTTCTGATATGCCACTGATTTTGAGTAGGCCATTCCTTGCTACTGCTGGAGCTATGTTAGATTTGCTAAGTAGCAGGATTTCCCTGAGGCGTGTTGATCCTGATGTGTTTTATCCTGCTAATCCGGACGGATATGTAATGTGGAATCCCCAGGTTGTTGTTAAAGAAGTGAATGAGATTCACACTAAGGAGTTCACTGCAAGGATTCCGAAAGCTGTGGGTAAGAGGAAGAAACCGCAAAGAAAAGCAGTGACTGTGGGACCCCTTATGACCTTGACTCCTGTGAGGAAAGTTGATGATACTATTGAGTATAAGCTGCAGTATGGAAGTGGTTCAAGACCATTTGCTAAGATTAAAGCTATCATCACTCCTGACTTTAAGGCTAAAGGACAAGCCGTGATGGATGAGAGGATGAATAGGGTTCTGAAACCTAAGATGCTTGATTGAAGTGGGGATGTTCTCGGCTCCAATACTTCATCTTCACCACCTTTGGATTCATCCGGAGATCCCCTGTCTATCTGAATTCTGACAAAGTCAAGCTAATGACTGAAAATAAGCGCTTAGTGGGAAGCAACCCACTGGTGAGTCTTTAATTAAGTTTTTCAGTGTCATGTTAACTAATTTTTCTTTATTTTTGCTTTGTCTCAGGAAATAGACGTGCTTAATGATGATTATGAAAAGATTTGCATGGATTGGAGAAGTTTTACGTAATTTTTTGACCAAGGAACACAAGGTTTCTGTCTGTGTTGATCGACACGAACACCTTATGTCGGTCGACGCGGACCCAAGGTTAGTATAAATACGCACTAACGGGTCTACGCACTCTGACATCCGGCATCCAGTTCTTCGATACGAAGTTCGAGCCAAACACGCTGCTGTGTAAGATGGAGGCTAACAAGATGAGGCAGAATTAGTTGATTCTGATGTGTTGTTTTACTGATTCAGGGGCTGTTGTACTGAGGAGTGGACCGAGCTAGATCCCGATGTGAACCTTGGCGCAATCTTTGCGCATCATTTGGTTAGCTTGAAGATCCGCCCATTCACAGGTACGAGGGACAAGTCAGAATATGTGGGTAGCTTGTTGACTTTCATTTTCCATTTCTGCGTGATCAGCACCGATGGCGTTAAGGTGCTCACTGATAGATCCGTCATGGATGAGGGGTTCTTGACACATGCTAAGTGGATTAGGAAGTATTGGGTTTGGTGCTACCACAGTGAGGGAGTATACTACATGATCGCGCTTCCGCAGACAAAGCTCACTGGCATCACGGGCACTTAGACCTGCCTACTTTTCCAGCCGCTTCACACGTTACGCACCCGTGCTCCTCAGGTCTGCCTTCGCAGAGGCGCATCTTCACAGTCCATTCCAACAGCCTCCGAGGATGATCCGATTCCTGACTCTACTGCACTTCAGTACGGACTTCCTGCTACACCTCCCATTCTGATGGAGACGGCTGTATTTCAGAGATATGTCGCGGATAGCTTCCAGAGTGTCTGGAATGCAATTGCTTCACTTTCTCGCTGCGGATGTGTACGATGGACCGATGCAGCTCCTTCTCAGCCCCGTTCTATCCCAATTCCCACTTCTTCTTCGTCTTCAGATCCCGTTTCGGAAGAGGATTAGCTATTCCCTTTTCTTTTTCCTTTGAGACATTGCTTTTATTTTTGCTTTATTTGCTTCAGTACTTTGTTTTTATTTTCATTTGAGTATTGTTGAAACTCATTTATGTTATATATCAGCTTCTTATTGACATGTTTTGCTCTTAATCAGCATCTAGATGTCAGAAAACGAGTTAAATGATCAGATAGAATGGTGCAGAATTTCAAAAAACCACATCCCTGCTCACGCAGGGTGTGTGTCGGTCGACATGGGTACACCATATCAGGTCACATTTTTTAAAACATAACATTTCAATCTCTACTCAATTTTATTTCTTTTTATCACCTTCCTTAAGCTTATTTACACTGGGGACAGTGTAGTTTAAGTCTAGGGGAGGTAGTTGCTAACTATGTTTATTCTTTTGAGAGTCAGTCCAAATTTTTGTTTTTCAAAACCTTGTTTTATTGAGTCAAAACTTGTCCAGGAACTATGAGCTATCTCTTGGTCTATTTGTTGTTCGCTATGTCTTCTGGTGACCATTGTTGCAGAGCTTATTCATATTCAACTAATGGAAAACCCCAAGTCTGACCGGTTAACTTGAGATCCCCACACTTACAACAGATGCCCGCTATAGCCTGAGCTAATTTCTGTCAGTTCCTTTTACCTCATGGACGAAATTGGTGTTTGAGAGCTTCACTTTTCATTCATACCTGACCTGATAAAACCAAAGTAAGTTATGATGTCTAGTCTCCCCAAAAAGTTGTTACTAATAATAAAAGCCTTTAGGTATAATCTATGAATGACCAAGTGATTCTCTAAAGTAGAAGCGGGTAAGAGAAATCTATGCCCCCACATTTCTACTTCTTAAAGAGATGATGAAAGTAGGGTTGCTGAGGGAGCGATCTCGTGACCCACTATTCACTTCTAATAGCCTACCTTCATAGACAAAAATATGAGAAAGAGAAAATCATATGAAATCCAAAATAACCAAGGATTTAAGTCTGGGGGAGACAAAAACATCATTGTTGTTATGAGGCTTGTCTGGTTATGGTATAGAATGACAGCTAAGTCTAGAAGGCTCTTGGGCATTGAATTCGAAAATGAGACCCAGCAATGAATGGCTTACTAAAGGGATATTTTGTTAAGTTGTGGTGAGTATGAGAAGACTGGAGTGACTACGGTGAATGTACATGTGGATTACATGATGACTGGTAAGCACAATGTTCTAAAGAGTAGTTGAGTTCAGCGATTTTCAAACTACTTTCTTGGTTTGGTTTTCTGTTTTGCTTGAGGGCAAGCAAAAGCTAAGTCTGGGGGAATTGATATATCATGGATTTGATGGTTTTATGACTTGATATATGTATTGGTTTTGGAGTCTTTTGTATAAATATTTAGTCTTATTAGGTACAAACACGAGATGGATCCTTATGAGTACTTTGGAGCATTTGGAGGCTTGTAGCTGAGCGAATCAACAAGGAGACGGATATTCCTGTCCATGTCGATCGACACGCTTCCCTTGTGTCGGTCGACATCACCTAGACGATATTGAAGCCTTCGAGTTTTATCAAGTTTCAAGAATTACAACTTTGCCCCCAGAAGTTCCCAAAGTTTTTAAATTATGCCTAATCATGTTTTTAGGTTAAATTATGTTTTAGAAGTTCCAGAGACTAAGTTTTGATCATATTCTAATTTTTTCAAGTTTATTGTAAGTTTCAAGGAGATTATTGGAGAGAAGATTCAGATCTCAAACTTTGTAGAGAGAAGAATTTTGAACTCCCTTTGTTTCTTATTTTTGATTTTTATGAGTATTATTCAGACAATGATTTGTGTTTCATCTTCTATGTCTGAGTAGTCACCTTGTTAGATCTAGGGTTTCAAAAGGGATTATGAAGGAAAATTGAATTGGGTTTAGTATTGTTAAGTTATCTATTATGTTCTTCATCTAGATTTGATAATTACACTAGTCTTAGTATTGATCACCCTAATACTGGTACCATAGGATTATTGGTAGACACGAGAGTGTTATTGATACCCCGAACTAATCTTAGATGAGCAAACAGCCTATTCGCAGCGAGAGTTGGTTTAGAAATTTTGTAAATATATCGTACCCGCACTATCATAGAGACTCTATGTATTGGTATTTTGCAAAGAGATTTGGTTTGCTTCTGTTTAGAGGATAGATGTCGTCGCAGTGAGAGTTGGATGAGATATCATATTAGTGTTATGAGTTTAAGAAACGGACAAACACTTTAGACTTAATTTACGAACCGCCCAGTTTATTTTCCCAAGTTTTCCTGATTGATGTCCCTAGGTCTAGCGCTTTAATCATCTGAATTTAATCCCGTTTAATTGTTATTTTTGTTTATTGCATTGCTCTATTTAGTTTTCTTATTTTCGTCTAGCTTAACTCGAATCTGTTCAATCTATTGTGTGAGTTTTCAGAGTCCTTGTGGATTCGACCCCTAAGTACTACAGTGATCTTGCAATTTGAGAAAGTAGCTTCTAGAGTTATATTTGACCCCTGTCAATAACCTTCTTACTATTCTTAATATTTATCTTAGGCACTATAACAACTCTATTAGGATTTATTTATAGAATCTGACATAGAATCCAAGGTTCAGGAGGTTGTGCACCATTTTTGGTTTCCGTCTCATTGTGATTTTGCGCATTGGCTAGAGTATGGTAATGTTTGCTATGCTTATAGTATAGTACATGTTATACTACTAATTTCAGTAAACCTGTCACAGAGTTTATTTTAGTTTATATGATCAACATGGTGGATTCTAAAGAGATGCATAAGTTCTCATTTTTAAAACATTTCTTCCTTATTTGTTTCATTTGTCTTGTTGCTTACTTGAGGACAAGCAAGGATTCAAGTCTGGAGGAATTGATGAGTCATGATTTTAAGGGTTTTATACATTTGATTTCATTTGTTTTTATTGTCTTTATTTAGTCTAGGACTAGAATTTGTGTTCTTTTGATCCTTTTCAGTGTCTTGACAGATTTATGCTTTATTGGAGCTTAAATGGATAAAATGGAGCAGCTTTGGACGTTTATACACTTCAAAGAATTCATGAAGATACTCTGGAACCGACCGATCCAAATGTGGATCGACCAAACTGACGAATTACTGAAGTGGTGCATTTTGAAAAAAGAGATCGATCGATCCCATCTGGATAGATCGATCCCGATCATGAATATTCTCTAAATCAAGAATTTATTCTGATTTTTAACCTAATTGTCTCCTACAAAAGGAGGACATGACCTGAGCGGCCAGAGAGACCCATAGACGAAATTCTACTATTTTTCCTTTTTTCTTTTCAGTTTTTAGATCAGTAATTTTCTCCTTTGAATATTGGATCTATTACTTTGTTTTCATCTCTTTCTATGAAATTTATATTTTCATCCACTATGATTTCTCAGTCCTTTGTCATGGCTGAGTATATATGTTTGTTGGGAGAAGGGATCTCTTCTAGGGGATTTTAATGGTTAAATAGGATGTTGTTATAGATTATGGTTATGATTATTAGATCTCTATTTATATGGTTTTAGTGCTTTTGATAGGTTGAAAAATCTATCAAATGATTTTTAAGTTTTCGTAGAAAACCAATCATTGCTTAGATTATCTTGAATCAATAGTTAATAGGCTTGAGATTGTCAGCCGAGGAAAGTCGAGGTTGGATCTGCAAGTGAATTATATCAGACTTGTTAATAAATGCTAGCATAGGGTCCTAACGGATTTATGACTAAGATAATATTCGCATTTCGAAAGGTGGTTTATTTGTCTATAGTGTTCTGAGTTCTAGATCCATTTTATTGAACTGCTAATCCAGTTAGAAGTCTTTTTAACTATTAAATTCCTGATATTTCCCTGATTCCAATTTTTTTTTAATTGATTTAATTTCTTTTTAATTATTCAGATTTATATTCGAATTTCTGTGATTTTTAATATTTTTCATTCTAGCTCTGTTTAGATATATAGGATTTATAGTGCACTCTATTCCCTGTGGATTCGATACCAACACTATACTATCGTGCACACCCGTGCACTTGCGGTTGTTGATTGTTTGGGTTAAAACCTGACTCACCTCACCTTTGAAGATTGAGATTCCCAGATTACTTCTGCCATTGAAGGTTCTTGGGTTAAGGCCTCCCTCCCGATTTCATCAACCAATCATTTGATTCTGATTGTTATAAAGTTATTCAGTCTCAGTCTCGATCAAATCCCGCACAACATATATACAATGTGTATACGCTGTACAATAATTATTTTAGAACACTGGTTTAAACTCTTGACCATTATACCACAACACTTCCACATATTTTTCTTTCTAGCTATTTCGTAATTTATTTTCTAGTTGGGCATGAATTGTGTAGTTGATTCAGTAAAGGTGATGGTGTACACTAAAAAGGAACGAATTTGTTTTTTTTTTGCTAAATATATGAATATTATTACCAAAAGGAACGAATTTTTTTATAAAATTTGGTGAAGCTTGGTGTATCATCTTATCCAAAAAATATATGAAAAAGGCAGATAATAACAAAAATTTTGAAATAAAATTAGATACTACTCATGGGAAAACCATTCTTGGAGAATTGTGTTGAAGAGCGGGCAATCTCGGCGGGCATGATACATATTGCTAATAGTTTGATGTGTGCGAAGACTGTTGCAGCAGTAGAAGAGATAGCATTGTGGAGTCGGTTTTTCCTCTCTTTCCAAAGAAAGTAGATTGTGGTGTGAACCGCAACCAGCTTTAAAGGAGTGGAGACATTTGCTGAGGTAGAGGAAAGCCAAGATTCGAGAACTGACATGTTGATGAAGATGAAATTTGGCTGCTTTAGGCAGTGAAGCACAAATAGCCAAACATGTTGGCTAAAGTTACAATGAAGAATATTAGAAGATGCTCCTCTAATATATAATATTTTTCTTTGGGTCCACGGGTTTTATTTCATAACTAGATTCTACCAATCCAAATTACTTGATCCACAAAATACATATCTTACTTCTCTAATAAAAGAGGAGGCCACTGATCTCTAATTTTCGGTCGAGTGTTACAAGTACAACAGATTCAGTATCGATAGAACCCTAAAAAAATATACGAGCTCTAACAAGAAGGCGATCCAGGTGAGTAATCCAAAAATGGAAAGCCATTTTGGCACGTGCCCTTTGAACCACACAATATTAGTCCTTGTTGGATAGGGGCAGATAGTCTGAAATTGTTCCAAGTGAGACTTGCGGTGAATGAAATTCTTTCAACATTACGGACTGTCCAATAGAAAGAATCAGGGCCTGATGTTGCTGCTGGAGGACCACAGTCCAATAATAATTGCCTGAACACTAACATAAACTAAAGATTGTTTTGTCTGAGCACTAACTTAACTAATAAACAAATCACTAAAATTTGAAATTAAGGTTTAATTTAGATAATCCAAAAAAATATAACAACATTGTAGTTGAAAAGATTTTTGTTGGAATTTTATTGGAATATATATGTTGAGTCATTTACAAATTCAAAACAGTAACTCTTTTTTTTTTTTTATGTTGGTACTAGAAGACGTTGCAGATATAATTCAACCATGGGACTTTGCCATATCCCGAAGATGTCACCCTAGTTAATTGGTAAAACTAACAAGAATGAGTTTATACTTCTTCTTGACCAGTCTAAATAAAGCTAAAAATTAAAAACAAAATAAATAAATAGGATTATTTTCAAAAATTTATTTTTTGAAAAATTTATTTTTAAATTAACAATTTTGGGTTTATCCATAGTGGTGAACCCCTTTGTTCACCCCCTATTTCTCTAACCAATCAAAATATGACATGTAATATTATCATTAACTAATCTTTCTAAATCTAATCAATTATTTATTAATCATTTTTTCTAAATATAGTTAATCTAAATATGTCAACCAAAATTATATTTAAACAAAAATAATAAATTAATATTACAATTAAACAAATAAAATAAATTAAATAAATTAAAAAAATTCACCCAATACGATTATTCACGTAATATTATATTTGACAAAAATAATAAACTAAAACTAAATAAATAAAACATATAAAATTATACCTTAAGGGATATAACTCAGCGAACGCAAGGGTAAATTTTTTAATTTTTTAATTTTAATTTATTATTTAAATAAAAATAAGATATTAAAACTAAATAAATAAAATATATAAAATTATACCCTAAGTGATACAACTTAGTGAACCCAATGGCTAAAAATTTTAAAATATTTAATTTTTATATTTTCTCTATGTTTTAGGATATAAGTTTTATATGTTTTATGTTTTATTTATTTAGTTATAGTTATTATTTTAGTGATTAATGATTAATTGATTAGATTTAAAATAAATTAGTGATAATATTACATGACATATTTTGATTGGTTAGAGAAAGAAGAGATGATTAAAGGGGTTCACCACTAGGAGTGAACCCAAGTATTTTACTTTTAAGTACAATGTAGATTTTTAGATTTTATCATGTTTTGTAAAACGTGTTGGGGAACGCATGTGGATCTTATCTAAAATCTAAAATAAGATAGTTTATGTGCGTACAGTTCATATTTAGGCCTGTTTGTTTGCTCATTCAAATGGATCATTTGAATGGAGATGAGAATTGATGTTTGTTTAGCACAAAAATATGTTCATTCAAATGGATCATCAAAATGAACCATTTGAATGATTTTAAAAATTTAGCCTAAATTTTTACAATCATCTAAATGATCCAAAATGGATCATTTGGATAGAGATGATCATCCAAAATAACAAATGACAAATGTACCCCTAATTATTTTCTCTTATTATTTTGATTTGTATTAAAAGTATTATATCAACAATAATTTATAAAATATAATGTATTCTACAATTTTCTGCAAAAAAAATAAGTTTTTTTTTATTTTGAAAAATAAAATTCTAGAATTTTACGGTTTCGCCCCAAAACATCATTTTGCAATTTGTCAAAAGTTCGTTTTATCGTTTTGGCGAAAACCAACATTTTACAATTTTCCGTCGAATTGCACTTACACGGGACGGAAAAATATCAAAATTACGATTTTACGGTTTTGGCGGGAAAACAAAATGATGTAGATTCATGTTTTTAATAAAAAATGTCATTTTGTGATTTTCCGTCAAAATAAAATAGTTTATGTGCGTACAGTTCACAGTTACTTGTTTATAACAAACATTGAAGTTATTATCTTAAAATCATATGGTTTATTTATCTATTTAAAAATTATATTTAGAGGCATGTCTAGTGGGTTTTAAAAAAAAAAATATTGGGGTCGTGTCTCGTATGTGAGCTATGTTTAATCTGTAAAATATATATAGTGGATCAGATTAGTTAATTACTGTATTTAGATTATCTTATGCTTTTTTAATCAAATATAGTCCAAAAATGTAAACCCCTTTCTTTTTTCTAACAAATGAAAATGAAATTGAGATCTCAAATCGAAAAAGGAAATCAGAATTACAAATTGAAAAGTAAAAGTTTTGTAAAATATGATAAACAATAGTAGAACTTAGAAGTGATCTAATAATAGCTGACGAAAAAGAAAGAAGTAATGAAATAATATTGCTTTTATTTGACATAATGACTCATAATATAAAAATATTGCAACTAAATTGAAAACCCTATGCCACATTAATCCAATTTCATCATTTGGTTTGCAACTTTGTCACCTTTTGCTTTAGCCATATTGTACATATAACTGTATTTGCACTTGACCAGCGTTACTGTGTAAACATGAGATTCAACACCTTGCTCGATAATATGGACTTTAACCTCAACACCGTTTTCTTCACCAAACCACGTTCCTTCGCCTGATTTATAGAAACTTCAAACTCTTGTTTTGGTTGGATAACCGAACCAGCATAACTAAGATCAGTCTCGGTTGAATTCTTCTTTAGAACCCATATATTAGGTTGAGCGAAACCCATTTCCAAATCGATTTCTGTATCCATCCTTATTAACTATGTGATTATTTTTCAACTGTGAGAGATAATAGACGTTGAGAAATAAAGCTTCATTACCTATGTTTATATAGAGTTTTTGATCAAAATAGTTTTTCTTTTCCTTTCCTTTTTCTTCTTTTCCAGTTTTCTGTATATTGTTACGGTTTTCAGTACTTTTCCTTTTTAACAAAGTATACATTTTTGTCATCCAACAAGTGTATTTCTCTGTTGTTACGAAAGTTACCGTTTCTATGTACAAAAACTGTTTTACATTACCGCAATATTATTAGAGTTTACATTTTTTTATTGTGATATATTGATTTGTAAAAGATCATACTATGTGAAACTAGCGAAAAGATCATATATTGATTTGTAAAATATTTGTAGTTTTCGCTAGTTTCACATAGTATGATCTTTTACAAATCAATATATCACAATAAGAACATATAAACTCTAATAATATTGTGGTAATGTAAAATAGTTTTATTAGAGTTTGGAAAATTCTTGGGTTCATTCTTAATGGTGATTAATGATTAATTGATTAAATTTACAAAGTTTATGATAATATTACATGTCATATTTTGATTGCTTAGATAAATAGGGGGTAAACAAAGCGTGAACCAAATATTGTTCTTTTCGAACAGAGTCTTTTGGAAAGTGTTTTTAAAGTAATAAGAATCTTTGTTTGAAAATAATTTTTTTTTAAAGTCTATTTTTGTATTTATTTCAAACAAAAAATCCATTTAACGAAAATACGGGTAAAACCTGAGATTGGTGTCCCTCCACGTGTTCGACAATCTTTAAACAACATTACATATAGTTCGAGTATTGTTCATCTATTTTAAGGTAGTGTGGTGTGGATCACTTCTTCTGTGTTTTGGAGTCGAGGACGTGGACGTCTACATGGTGGTGGTCTCCTGGCTAGTAATTTTGAGGAATCGTATTTGGCACTTCCAGCTCCACATGATCCTGATGGTGGAGTATGTATTTCCGGACCCATATCACGACCTATTACATAGACAAGATATTGACATAGTTGTAGTAAAAATCTTTGCTGCAAAAATTTATTATATTCTCGCTTCTCGAATTTGATGAATATCAGATGTTTTGGGCATCCCTAGAAGATTTCACATATGTAGCGTAAAGTATTGTTATGTTCGATCCATTTTTAACCTAGCGTAATTAGATTTGATCCTATTTATGTAAATGATTATCAATATATTAGCCAAGGAAAATCCCGGGCTCATCAAGATTCAATGATGCATGAATCTAATTTCTTTTTATATCCACTATTGGGAGCTAAGTACATAACTGATCAGATGTATGTGGAATTTGGAAAAAAAAAAATATATATATATATATATAAGAAAAGCAACCTGATATTTGAGCTTCTACAAGACCAGTCACAAACATCATGCAAAGCAGAAGACGGAGCAGAAGACGGAGCAGAAGAACATGTGATCTCTTCATCGCCATTGGCTCTTCTTATCCCAAATAACTAAAAATAAATTTTTATATTTTTTCATGCATAAGAGTATTATATATTAGCTGTAGCATTTAAAATGAACGCGGTTGGTAGGTTATCGAGTATTTGTTATACTGCCAAATAATTTTCCTCACTCCGCGTCCGCATTACGACTTTTGACTTATTTGCAATATTTTGCATGATTGCATGAAAACTGAAATATTACATTTTGGCTGTTTTATGGTCCATTAGTCAACAATGTCAACATTTTTTTGGTGTGATATAAAAGTCAACTTTAGTAGTTTTGTTTTGTTTTGTTTTGTTTTTTTTTTATGTTTAAGATTTGGGCTTAGACCCGTATTTGGAAACGCTTTTTCTATATAGTTTCAATACTTTTCTTTTTTCTGCTAATTATAGTTTCAATTATAATTAGCAGAAAAAAACAGAAAATGAAAACAGTTTTATTTGGTTCAACTTGAACGATTTTTTAAAAAAGAACTTAAACGATTTATTTCTAGGAAAATCTATAAAAGTAGACCACGATTTTCATTTGAAGTTTTGAAGATCATCGGGGTCGTTACCACCTGCTAGTGTGAAGAGAGTAAGATGTTCTAAATTGAAAATGATTAAAAGAAAGCAAGATGAAATAACTTGTTTAGATTTAAGAATATTGAGAATCTTAGTAAATGGTTTAACATGTGATTTTAAATTTTCCAAAAAAACAAAAAAACATGGATTTTCTTTTTTTTTTCTGATAAAAGGTTTAACATGTGAATATCCATATAATAATTGAGAAGTACGGCATAGTCAGAAACTTTTGAGGAAAATTTGGATTCTGGGCAGGGATGGCTATGAGATTATGGACGTTCCAGACAAAACAAAAGTTGGGATTCCAAAATATAAAACATATTTTTAATTTTATTAAATTATTTATATTTATGTTAATTTATATAAATAAATAAAAAATATTTATTTTTATGGTTAAAATACACAAAAATATATGTATAAAAATATTTTTGTCTGATAATACATATACTAAAACATTTTCTAATAATATTTCTAAACTAAAAAAAAACTAAATGGGAGTCCTACAAAAATGGAGCCTCTAGACAAATGTTTCATTTTCCTATGCCTTACGCCGGCTCTGATTATGAGTTTATCGATCTATCCACTATACATTGCTTTAAATTATAAGAAAAGTGAAAAGTGTCCAAATCTAACTAAGAAACATTTGTAAACCACATAGGTTTATTATAACAAAAAATCGCAGTTTTTGTTTAAAGAAAGTAAAATAATATCGGTCCTGGTTATAAAATTTTTGTAGCATCCTTTATATAATAAGGCACAGATCATTTAACCAATCAAAATCTAACACATAGATTTTTTTTAAACATTTCTACCACATAGATAATTATTATAAATTTTAATTCTATTTTAAAATATAAAAACAAAAACCTTAAAGATAAGAAAATAAAACCTATTTAAATTTATTTTTTCTTTCTATAACTTCTTTTTTCTCCTAAAATATCACCACTAAATCCTAAATTATCTCCACTACACCACTTTTTACTTAGATATTAGATTCATTTTTTTCTATAAACTATTTAGCCATGAAAATATTTATAAAATTCTCTTTTTTTTTCATCTTCAGTATTCCTTTCTATTTAATTTTTTTCCAATTCTTCATTCTTTCATCTCTATTTCATATTAATCTTCTATTATAATCAGATTTAAGTTGCTTTTGGATTTTAGTTTAATTTTTAAACTAAATTCTTCAAAAAAACAAAAATGGAAGATTAGAGCTCTAATATCTCAAATACATCAATGACTTTCATCTCAAAGGTATTCTTTTTTATCCATAAACAAATATATTTCAAAAATGATTGGAAAATTCTGAAATTTGGAAAAAAAACATTATGTTTCACTTTTTTTGCTTTGTGTGTTCTCAAATTAATATACATATGATATCTTCTTCTTTTTTTTTAGTTAATTACATATGATTTCTTAACAATTCTTTCATATCAAAATACCATTTCGATAAGAATATTTAATCCATGTTTGATGGTTTAGTCATGTGGATATTTGAAATGGTATGTTTATTAAGGGATATTTGCTTTTTTAAAATGATATTTCTCTCTGACATGCTGAATTGCTCATAACAGAACAAAATTAAACAGAAAATGTTTAAACTAACATTTATACTTAACCAACTAATTTAAATCAATATAAATTTAAACAAATTAACTTAATTTTTATATGTTTTAATATATATACATCTTTTTAGATAGGTAAAAATTATTTTATACATGTTATTTTTATTATGTATCTATAACTAAATTTTGATTTTATCTGAATAAAAATATTCCAGCACCGCGCGATTCGCACGGGATCAATACTAGTAACTAATAATGTAATTTCTTAACGTTAAAACTAAAAGAAAAAAACACTAATTTAGTAATTGTGACATAAACGATTTGAGATTAATTTTTTGTGTGGTAATTTTCTTAGATATATGAGAAGCTCATGTCATTAGTTTTAGCAATCTAAGCCAAACTAATGTAGTGTATAATTTTAAAATAATATCATAGATTTTCTTTGAAAATTAAATATTAGTTCGTAAAATAGTCTCGGTCCTGAGATGGCCAAAAAAGTCATCCACCAGCTCAGCAGTCAGTACATACTTCCCAATTAAATGGAATGTAGACCGTATGCTTCTCTTCGTTAGACCATATATATGTATTCATATTATTGTATATTGGCCATTTTGAAGCTTATAGTCCCAAAAACAGAGTTATAACCATTCAAAATACAAATGAGAATGAATAGAATTATTGAAGTATACTTAAAGGAATTATATCTCTTTCAATTGCTTTGAGATGTTCAATATGTAAATTATATTGAGATATGATTTTTTTTTTTTAAAACTTATATTGAAAGCTAATGAGTACCAAAACATAATCTAATAGTTGAAAAATACCATTTGAATGTAATTATTCTGACGTTTCTAATATTTTATCAGTTGAGTTGAATTTAATAATTTTTATATTTTACACTGGTTATTATTTTGGTTGTTATTGGTAACTGAACTGATCATTTTTATTAACAAAAAGATATAACAATAAATATCAAATCTGGACTATCTCTACCCTATAAAAATTATCATAGATCGTGTAAGCTCAACTCAGCCATCAAGAGGGAGATTTTTATTATATGTGTGATGCAGCTGAGTTGTGTAGCAGCTAAGGCAGATGGAACGATGATATTGAGTCACAATCATCACAAATGCAGTGTCTGCTTAGCGAGAGATTCTGAGATAGTCTTAAAGAGAGAAAATCATCAAAGTACAAGTTACAAGGTGAGCTTGAGTTCTAAAACTCAGTCACAAAGGAGAAAATTGAAAGTGCATTTGTAACTGGTTGTTAGACCAAGCTAATGACATGATCAAGAGATGATACATATTGCGTTGGAACAGAGGTGAGTATGTATGACACAAGAACTGTGTATGTGACAAGTGATGTTGCTGACGACTTGTGGGAACAAGAAGCCTGTTATCTCTATCAGAGGCAGTAAATGAAGTAAAAAGAAGAAAGTCACGTCTAAGATTTGATGATGTGGCTTTGAGGTCTTATAAAGAAGACATGTGGAGTTTGAGTCCATGAAAGAAGAAGCTCAAATTCATATGGATCAATATCAAGAGGTTTTAGTAAAACTTATCATGTAGTGGGCTTTAGGTTTTGCTAGGAGAGCAAATAAATAGATCAAGGCGGTGACTTGAAGACTTACGCGCCTAGGGTTCTATTAAGAGGGGCACACGACTGCGTGTGGAGTTGTCCCACCAAACAAGATAGAGATATTCTAGATAAGCGTTGTGATGTATCCATATTTCAATTGTATGTTGCTGTACCTTTTCTAGTAAATGGTTTCTGGACTTGGTCCCGGGTGAAGATGCATATTCCGGATCAGCTGGCTGTTTGGATCAGGAGGCTGCATCATATCACATCAGGATGCTCAAGCTGACATGGACGCGGGAGCTGTCGTGGGTTAGTTGAAGCGAATGATGTGGCCAGCTTAAGAAAGGCGTGGATTTACTTGGGGCTAAAAATCTTGATGGCAAAGATATACTCGAAGATATTCTCTGCACCTGTTTAAGGAAATGACAAACTTGAGGAGCAAGTTTATTCCTTTGGAGATTCGGCAAGATTCTCTGATCCAAGTTACTTAGGGTTTTAGTATAAATAGTTTAGAGATGTCATAGGAGTTGGCTAACACTTTAGAGCTATTTATCGTGAGGTTGTAACTTTGAAGCTAAAGAATAAAGCTTAGAAGGTGAGTGTTGTTTATCTTGTCTTTGAGATCTTCGGGTGGGTAGATTCAAAGTAAAGATATGTTGTATTACTCAACTTTGATATCTTTGAGAAGATTGATTCAAAGGAAAGTTATAGATTAGGATTTGTTTTAGTCGGGGACAAGTTTATTAGGAAGAATATATTGTGTAATACCAAAACAAATAGATCTTTGTGTAAATATTAATAAAACAAGTTAAAGCGTTGTCTTGGCGCGTTCCAAGCATATACTGTTATTTGTTAGTCTCTATACCTTTACATCGGGGATGTAGGTTAACCAAATTCCGTTAACAAATGCATGTGTCGTCTCTTTAATCTTCTGCTCTTATAATCTCTCATCATACAAATATATAGATCTAGCACACATATAGGAAGTACACCATATTGACTCAATATGAAGCAAAGATGTAGTTTCATATTGAGTCAAAAAATTTACCACTATTCTCTTAAAACATTTGAATTAAACTTAAAGGGGTCGACCGATCCCAGAGCCAAAAAAAAGAAGAAAAACAATAAAAAAAATAAAAAGTATGGGGAGAGAAAGAATACCAAGTGTTACATGGTTATCTTGTCATTGTATTTACAAGAATGATTCTAGAAGGTCCTTGGAATTGAGTTCAGAGATGAGACCCAGCGATGAAGAGCTTATGGACTATGTTGTGAAACTGTGGGGTTCAATCGGGAAGGCTGCTACTATCTCCGGTGAAGTACATGGTGTTCGATCTTGATTGGCTATGTAGCATGTGGATTACTCGATGATTGGTCAATGCAATGTTCAAAGCTGAGGTAAGTTTCCGCATTTTCAAACCTTTCGTCTATTTTTGTTTCATTTGTTTTGTTGCTTACTTGAAGACAAGCATGGATTCAAGTCTGGGGGAATTGACGTGTCATGATTTTAAGGGTTTTATACATTTAGTTTCATAAGTATTTTATAGTCTTTATAGAGTTTAGGACTAGGTTTTGTGTCTAATTTTTTTTCTTTTAATTGTTTTTACTGGTTTACAAGTCATTGGAACAAAACATGATGTTTTTTGATGGAAATACGGATTTGAAGATGCAGAGTAATGCAGAAGCCTCAGAGGTTTGAAATTCGTTGAAGATCTTTCACATATCGGATGGCAATAAAATTTTGACAAAAGATATTCCTTTAAGGTAGGTTTCATTTTGCACCGGTCTCATGTCATTCTAATTCCTGGTTCAAAGGTTATGCCCGTTTTACTGAAGACAGGTCCATCTGGTGAGCAAACGAAGCAGATGCAAGAATGGACCTTGAGATCGACCGATCCACGAGGATCAGTCGATCTTACATACTAATATTTTCCAAATATTCCATTTACTCTTATTTAAACCTAATGAATCCCAATAAATAAAGGAGACTCGTATCAAAGACAGTGACGTCAAAGCCTAGATCTGAGAGTTTTACATTTGTTTTTTTCACTTTGTTTTGAGAGAATTTTAGATCTACTTTTCATATTGATTTCTTAATCTCTATTGATTTGTACTCTCATATTCTTCTCTGTTCTAATAATGAATTCATCAACCATGATATCTATGTTCTTTGTCATGGCTAAGTATATCTACTTGTTGGGAGAAGTGATTTATTCAAGGGAATTTTAGTGGTTAATTAAGATGTTATTATAGATTAGGGTTATGAATTTAGATCTCTATTTCTATGTTTTAATGATTTTACTAAGTTAACGAATTTAGCAATTAATCTATAGGCTTTCTAATACAACTAATCATCGGTTAGATTATCCGGAATCAATAGTTTAGAGGGTTGATAATTGTTAGCCAATGAAAGTCGATGTTGGATTATTATTTGAACCTTTATTACACTTTTTAAAGATACTAGCATACGGTCCTAATGGATTTATGTCTAAGATAATATCGCAAACAAAAGGTTTTTTATTTGTCTATAGTGTTCTGAGTTCTGCATCTATTTCATTGAATTGCTAATTTGGTTAGATGTCCAATTAATTCTTAAATTCCTGAGATTTCCCTAATCCCAACTATTTTCCTTTATTGAATTTAAATTATTTAGTTTACTGCTTGATACAATTTTTTGTGACAACAAACCCCAGATTTACCTTAGCTTGGTTTTTAGCTAAATAGTCTGAAGTGTTAGCCTAGTCTCTGTGGGATCGATATCTTTCTATACTATTGTGTTTGCCTTGTGCACTTGCAAGAAGTTGATTGGTTTAAAATCTGATCATATTGTTAGACTATATATTGGAGAATATACGGTTTGTGTATCTCATAGATTTAGGTATATACGATATACTTAACCTAATATGTAACACTATATATATGAGTCCAATGCATAATCTCCAGTTACGGAGTTTACCCTAATTACATGGTATCAGAGCTTTTTCATTAAAAATTCTTGATCCTTCTTCTTTTATTTTCGTGTTTTTCTTCTCCGTCGAAAACACCTTCTTTCATTATGTATTTCACTTCTCTTGTCGTATCTCTGTTGCGATGTCGGAACCTCTACAAACCGCAACCGCACCCACCAATGATAAGCCATATGGAATCGCACAGATCCGGGCTTATATTCCCATTCAGCTTGATCTTAAGAAGCTGAACTATGATGTCTGGTGTGAGCTCTTCGAGACTCACTGCAGCAGTTTTGGTGTCCTCTGACACCTTGATGGATCCTCTGCCCCGTCTCCGGACGATGAGAAGCAGTTGAAGGAGCAAGACGGGTTAGTAAAAATGTGGATCTATGGAACGCTGACTGAGCAGCTCCTCGATACCATACTCAAAGTCAAGTCTACAGCCCACGATCTCTGCCTCACCCTCGAAAACTTGTTTTGAGACAACAAAGAGGCTCAATCGATACAGTACGATAATAAGCTTCGTACACTTGAGATCGGTGACATGAGAGTCACTGATTATGCTCATAAGCTGAAGACACTGGCTGATCTATTGGTCAACATTGATTCACCGGTCACAGATCAATCTCTAGTGATGCACATGCTTAATGGTCTATCCGATAAATTCGATAGTATCATTAATGTGATTCAACACCAAACACCGTTTCCGTCCTTCATCAAAGCTCGCTCCATGCTCTTCATGGAGGAGAAATGGCTTGCCAAGATGGTCAAATCCACTCCTCAGCACAACACAAATTCCTCTTCTCCCAACGTCATGTACACCACATCTGATCAACAACAGTCATGCTCACCAAACTACAACAACAACTCGGGACATAACAACAACAACAACGGCTATCAAAACAAGAATCATGGTCGTGGTGGCCGTAATAACAGAGGACGGGGTCGGTTCAACAACAATCAATGGAACAACAATCAATATGCCATTCCACCATGGTCATACAATCAAGCTCCATGGATGATTCAAGCTCCATACAACTCACCTTCTCCGTATCCACCATCATCGTACTATACAGCTCCCATGCAGCCTCAACAGTCATATGGCCAACATGGAAACTTTCAGCAGCGGCCACAAGGTGAGGCGTATTGAGATCAAGAAGGCTGTCTATTCTATATGGCCGTCTATATTGAGATCAAGAAGGTCGTCTATTCTATATGGCCGTCTATATTGAGATCAAGAAGGTCATATATTCTATATGCTATATGGTTAAAATAGAATGTTCTAGTTGTAGTCTATATTGAGATCAAGAAGGCGTTTTATTCTATATTGTCAAAATAAAATATCCGTCTCCTTATTACTGTAAAAGGACGGAGACACATGTTATAAAATTTTAACCTAATATATTTTTCTCTGCCGCTTTTGGCTCTGATGGATATGTCTCTTTTCTCTCTATTCTTCTCTTCATTTCTGCATTAATCTTATTAAAATCTCAAGGCGCACTACACACACAGCGCCCCGTTCTTACCCTCCATTGGAAGCTCTCCATCCCCTGTCCACTCTACACTACCACAAGCGTTCAGTATCTTGAGTGTTCAAGACCCGGCTGACAACACGTGGTACATGGACACTGGAGCATCGAATCACATCACAAATCAGCCAGGCACGCTACGTTCCCTTTTTAATATGAGCTCTATTCTTTCTGTTACCATTGGCAATGGGTCCTTTGCACATGTAACCAATATCGGACACACAACATTACCATCATTAACCCGACCTCTTCACCTCCATAATGTCCTTGTGTGCCCGATATTATCAAAAACTTGGTGTCTGCCCGTCAGTTTGTCACGGATAATAATTGTGCCGTAGAATTTGATCCTCTTGGTTTTTGTGTTAAGGACCTACGAACCCAGAGCAAGCTTCTCTGGTGTAACAGCCTCGGTCCACTCTACACCATCACGCCGTATGCAACATCTTCTGCTACATCATCACATGCTCTCACTATATCTACTCCCACCAGTACCATTTGGCATCAGCGTCTTGGACACCCAGGCTCCTCTACCTTGCATTCATTAGCTTCTTCGGGTTTTATCTCAGTTAGTAAGACCAACATGACGAATCTGTGTCATGCGTGTCAACTAGGGAAACATGTTCGTCTACCATTTTATACTTCAAACTCAGTTGTTTCGAAACCTTTTGATTTAGTTCATTCTGATTTATGGACATCTCCTATTTCGAGTATTAGTGGCATAAAGTATTATGTGATTTTCCTTGATGATTTCAGTCATTATGTGTGGGTCTACCCTCTCCACCGCAAAAGTGAGGTTTTCAGCTGCTATCTTCATTTCTCGGCTATGGTCCGAACCAAGTTTTATTGTGAGATCACTCATCTACAATGTGACAATGGTCGTGAGTTTGATAACAGCCAATTCCGTGATCACTTCGCCACAGTAGGAACAAGTTTCAGGTTCTCATGTCCGTATACCTCACAACAAAACGGAAAGGCAGAACAAATGTTACGTACACTTAATAATTTGGTCCGCACTCTATTGGTTCAAGCTCACATGCCACTCACATACTGCGTCGAAGCCTTACATACATCAGCTTATCTTCTCAACGTCTTACCGTCTACCACAATCAATAATGTAATTCCGTTTACAAGACTTTTCAATCGGGTTCCAAGGTATGATCAGCTCCGTGTGTTTGGGTCATTGTGTTACCCTAACTTGCTTCCCACGACGCCTCACAAGCTTGCACCACGGTCGACGCCATGCATATTTCTAGGCTACCCGTCTGATCACCGTGGCTACCGATGCCTCGACATCCACACCAACAAGATCATCCTCTCGCGTCATGTTATGTTTGATGAGTGCACCTTCCCATTCACCAAAAAACACACCACACCGGTACCTCCTTCGATACCACCATCTCCACCACCCATTATGCGACTGCAAGAGACCACACGTGCAGCACCCATAGCTCCACCGGTTCCCCCGGCTCCACCATCACCGAGACCTCTGCAAGCTCAACCTCAGCCCATACTCGCACCACCTACAACAAACACACATCCCATGATTACCCGCCATAAACAAGGAATTGTTAAACCCAAAAAAGAATGTGCCTTCACACCACTTTCACCTCTCCCTTACCCAAATCCCATATAGATGCGGCAAAGGACCCTAATTGGAATCCTGCCATGGGGGAGGAACATGATGCTCTTATTAAAATGGGAACGTTGTCACTTGTACCATGGCCCAAGTTTGCTGATGTGATTTGTTGTATGTGGTTGTACAGGCATAAGTTTGGTGCTACAGGGAAATTGGTGTGTTATAAGGCTCGTCTTGTGGCGAATGGGAAGTCACAACAACTTGGTGTGGACTGTGAAGAAAAATTTAGCCCGGTTGTTAAACTGGCTACCATATGAGCAGTTTTGGGCGTTGCAACATCAAAGGATTGGTCGTTACACCAGCTTGACTTGAAGAATGCATTCCTCCATGGTGATCTCAAGGAAACAGTTTATATGCATCAACCACCGGGTTTCCGTGATGAAAGTAAGACCATCATGTATGCTTGTTACATCGGTCTCTTTATGGGCTCAAGCACGCTCCAGGTGCATGGTAAAATCGCTTTGCTACATATGCTCGCCGTGTTGGTTTTATCCAAAGCATCTCTGACACATCGCTCTTTGTCATGACTCATGGTAAGGACATTGAATATCTCCTTCTTTATGTTGATGATACTGCCCTCACAGCTTCTTTGCCATCTCTTCTCAAGTCCATCATTGAGTCTCTCCCCTCTGAATTTGCCATGACCAACCTAGGTCCTCTTCACCACTTCCTCGGCATTTCCATTGTCGAAACTGAGAAGGGATTATTTCTTCATCAACAAAATTATGTGGCAGATATCTTACACCGGGCTAACATGACTGAGTGTAATGCATGTCAGACGCCTGTTGACACTAAGCCTAAACTTGAAGCCGACGATAGCTCACAAACTGATAATCCGACGCTCTACAGAAGTCTAGCCGGTGCATTACAGTACCTTACTTTCACTCGACCCGATATTTCATATGCTGTGCAACAAGTGTGCCTCTTCATGCATGATCCACGTGAGTCTCACTTTAATGCCCTAAAACGCATCCTTCATTACGTCAAAGGGACGAACTCTCATGGCATTCAGCTATACAAGTCCTCTACAATGGCGATCACCGTGTACTCCGACGCCGACTGGGCTGGTTGTCCAAATTCACGTCGATCAACATCAGGTTTTGTGTTTTTCTTGGGGATAACATCATATCTTGGTCTTCTAAACGCCAACAGACGGTATCTCGTTCTAGTGCGGAAGCTGAATATTGTAGACTCGCAAATGCTGTGGCCGAAATCGCTTGGTTGCGTAATCTTTACCTTGAAATGCGTTGTCCTCTCCAGAAAGCATCGGTTGTGTTCTGTGACAATGTGAGCGCTGTATATCTCTCTACAAACCCTGTCCAACATCAAAGAACAAAACACATTGAGATTGACATTCATTTCGTACGTGAACGGGTTGCACTTGGACTGATCAAAGTTCTCTATGTTCCATCCTCTCTCCAATATGCCGACATCTTCACCAAGGGACTTCCAACTTCTTTGTTTCTTGATTTTCAGTCCAGTCTGAGTGTTCGGGAACCTCCAGCTTGGACTGCGGGGGGATGTTAGAATATACGATTTATGTATATCTCATAGATTTAGGTATATACAATATACTTAACCTAATAAGTAACACTATATAATATGAATCCAATGCATCATCTCCAGTTACGGAGTTTACCCTAATTACACATATCAGATGTGGGCAGGGGTGGAGGCAATGTATATTTAATGGGTGCAATTGAACCCAATAAATTTTTGAAAAATAGCTTAATTATTATTAGAAGAGTTAAAATGACCCCTATAAAACTTTAGTTTGATATTAAGGAAAGCCCAATTATTCTATAACTTCATACAGAATTTAATTTTAGTATCCAATAAATTTATCAAAATTGACATAGACCCATTAATATGACCCATTAACAGTCATGACCCATTAATCTTTTTTTTAAAAAGCTAAGAAAAGAACTTTACGTATCTATTAAAAAAAACTGTTTGGCTTCCTTCTTCTTCAGTTCTTTGGTTCTTCCTAGCTTTTTTTATTCAAACTGTCGTTAAAACTCATTTTTGTTCTTTCTGAGAAGTCAACAATAGTAACTGATTTGAACTATGAAACCTCCATCCAAGAGTAAAACTTCAGGTAATTTGAATTTGTATTAGATAGCAATATAATCAAAGAAATCACAAAACTATTTCCAACAGAATTGTCTATTTGTCTTTGTCTCTAAATAGATACTAATATTTTTGTATAGATAGAATATACATTAGGAATAATTTAGTAGTTTGATCAGTTGAGTTTGATTTAAATTTCTTACTAATAGTAATCTGTCCGTGTCATGTGTAAATAATTTTATATAATACTGATTCTGAGTTTTTTATGTAGCTAATGACACAAATTCAATATATCGGTTTTTGAAAAGAAAATCTCCACCTCCCCCCGAGCCTCCAAGCCCTCCACCATCTCATTCTCATGTCTATTTAGATGATTTGCCATGGGATCCAGCTATGAGGAAGAGTATTTTAAGTTATCATCCTAATCAAAGAGATGAGGTACGACGTAGATATTTGATTAGAGGACCTTGTCAACCTCGTGGTCATACTTTTAAACAAATTCTGTTTACAGATGTATTACGGCGTTTTAATAAAAAATGGTTTGATCAAAATGGTGACTGGTTAGAGTATAGTATAGAGAAGGAGAAAGCTTTTTGCTTTAATTGTTATTTATTTCGAGATCAAGCTGAAAAACAAGTTGGGTGTGATAGCTTTGTATCAACTGGTTTCTGTGGGTGGAATAAGCAAGCTGAAAGGTTGGAACAACATGTGGGATATAATGTGAATAGTTTTCACAATAACGCCAAAAGAAAATGTGAGTTTTTGTTGAGACAAGGTCAGTCCATCAAACATGTTCTCAAGAGGCAAAGTGATAATATGAAAAATGATTATCGAATTCGGTTGAATGCTTCTGTTGATGTTTCCAGACACTTGATTACCATTTCATGGTCATGATGAATCAGAAGAATCATCCAATAAAGGTAAATTCTTAGAGCTTCTGAAATATACTGCAGGTTAAAATGAGGTTGTAAGCAAAGTTGTGTTGAAGAATGCTCCTAAAAATAATCAGTTGACATCTCCTCCAATTCAAAAATATATTGCGCATTTCTTTGCAGAAGAGGTAACCAAATCTATTATTGAAGAAATAGATAATGATGTCTTTGGCTTGCTAGTAGATGAATCTGCTGATATTTCGGATAAAGCGCAAATGGCAGTGGTTTTTCGCTTTGTTGATAAGTATGGTATTGTCAAAGAAAGATTTGTTGGCATTGTTCATGTGAAGTGATGTGATATTTTATGCATCAGATTTTATCCAACATCTAAACTCCGCAAGTGCACAATTGTGCGCGGCAGTATAATGGTGGGATAGATCCACAGAGAGTAAAGATCATTATAGATCCGTAGATCTAAACAAAAGTAGGATGCAAATATGGAAAGTTTTGATGTCCTAGAAAATCCGAATAAAATCAAAAAAGGAAATAAAAATCAATTTAAAACAAATATTGGGATTTTGGAAATTGCAAGGATTTAAATAAATAAAAAGAATATCTAACCGAATTAGCAATTAAATGATCTAGATCTAGAACACAAGCACTGTACCAAAATAGATCTTTTATTTAAAAAAATATTATCTAATAAATCTTTTAATTAAAAGAAAATATTATTCTATCATAAATCCGCTAGGATCTTATGATAACATATTTTGCGCTAGTTTGATAGAGTTCACTTGTAAATCCAGTTTCAACTCTTGAAAATCTAGAAATCTTGAAAATCTAGAAATCAAGCTTACAAATTATTGATTCCGGGTAGAATAGTCAACGCTAGTTTTACTATAAAATCCTATGAATCTTTTGATAGATTCGTCAACCTAATCTAATCTATAACAAAAGTTTGATAGAGTTCACTTGTAGATCTAGTTTCAACTCTTGAAAATCTGGAAATCTTGAAAATCTGGATATCAAGCTTACAAATTATTGATTCCGGGTAGAATAGTCAACGCTAGTTTTACTATAAAATCCTATGAATCATTTGATAGATTCGTCAACCTAACAAAAGTATTTGTTTCATAGGAGTAGAGATCTATTAACCATAATTCTAATCTATAACAATAACATAATTAAATATTAAATCCCTTTGAATAAATCTCATCTCCCAACATGCAGATCTACTCAACCATGATAATGGGTTTATAGAAAATGATATTGTATGGTATGCAATGCAAAGAAAGATATGAAAACATAGTGTAGATATAAGATTCAATAAGAAAATGTTTAGATCTCAAAATAAAATGAAAATAAAAAGAAAAATTTTATAGATCTGAAAAGATGAAAAGAGAACAGTGAAAAAGTGGCCAAAACGGCTTAGGGTTGTGTCTAGGACAAACTCCTCTTATTTAAAGGGATCCACTAGGTCAAAATCGGAGTAAATGCTTGATTTGGAGAATATACAGGATCGGGATCAATCGATCCTATTTTAGATCGGTCGATCCCAATGCATTCCCACAACGGGGTTGTTTGCCACTAGATGGACATATTTTCAGTAAAACGGGCATACCTTTTGAACCAGGAATGAGAATGACTTGAAACCGGTGCCAAATGAAAGCTAACTCAAAGGTTTATTTTTTGTCGAAATCTCATCGTCATCCGATACTTTCAAGACTTCCAACGAATATCAAACTTCTGAAGCCTTTGCATTGCTCTGCGTCTTCAAATCCATAAATTCATCACAAATCATCATGTTTTGCTCTATTTTTTCCATTTTACCTCCAATGAAGTGCAAACCTGAAAAGACACTAAAACCAGCCAAAAGAACACAAAACCTAACTTCTAGACTCAATAAGATACGTAAAATAATAGTAAAAATGGGTCAAAATAGACACTCTCATGAAGGAAACATCTCTTTATCTCTGAAGTGTGCTATTGATTCTTTGTTTGCTAAATATGGATTGAGTTTGAAAAAAGTGAGAGGGCAAGGTTATGATGGAGCTAGCAATATGAAGGGAGAATTCAATGGATTAAGATCACTGATTTTGAAAGAAAGTGGCTCTGCATATTATGTTCACTGCTTTGCTCATCAGCTTCAGCTAGTTGTCGTGGCAGTTGCAAAAAAACATCTAGAAGTTGGAGAATTCTTTGACATGATATCTGTTTTGTTGAATGTAGTTGGAGTTTCTTGCAAGAGAAAAGATATGATCCGCGAATCCTATCGTAAAACAGTGGAAGAAAGGATTAGCAATGGTGAAATTAAGACTGGAACTGGACTGAATCAGGAGCTTTCCCTTCAAAGACCTGGAAATACTCGGTGAAGTTCACATTATAAGACTTTATTGCGACTTGTTGAGTTGTTTTCGACAATCGTTAAAGTTCTTGAGTATATACAGGGAGAAGGCATAGACAGCACCAAAAGACAACAAGCTTATGGTATTCTCAAGTATTTTCACACCTTTGACTTTGTCTTCTATCTACATTTGATGCTACATGTTTTGGGACTCACTGATAATTTATCACAAGCTCTACAAAGAAAAGACCAAGATATTTTGAATGCTATATCATTGGTGGAGTCCACTAAACGTCAGCTGAACAAGCTTAGAGATGATGGCTGGGATGCCTTTATGGCTAAGGTTAGTTCTTTTTGCGAGAAAAATAACATTGAAATGCTCACTATGGAGGAAGAATTTGTAGATTCAAGAAGACCAAGGAAACAGACCGGCATAACCAATGTGCATCACTATAAGGTGAATTGTTTCTACACTGTCTTAGATATGCAACTTCAAGAGTTTAATGATCGTTTTGATGAGATGAATTCTGAACTACTTGTTTGCATATCATCCTTAAGTCCGGTAGATTATTTTCGTCAATTTGGCAAGTCAATGCTCATGAGATTGGCTGAGCTTTATCCCGAAGACTTTAGTTTTGTGGAGCGTAAATCTCTTGTTCATCAATTTGACATCTACCTTGATAATGTGCAAAATGATGAAAGGTGTACTGATTTACAGAATATTTCTGATCTTTCTCGTGTGATGGTGGAGACAAGGAAACATCTTTCACATCCTTAGGTATATCGACTTCTGAAGTTATCTTTGATTCTTCCTGTTGCAACCACGACCGTCGAAAGATGTTTTTCTGCTATGAGTATTGTGAAGACGGCATTGCGCAATCGTATTGGTGATGTATTCTTGAGTGATTGTCTCATTTGTTATATTGAAAAGCAGCTGCTTGATACTGTTTCAAACGAAACAGTAATAAAGCGATTCCAAGACATGAATGATCGTAGAAGACATCTTTAAATTTTATATTTGTCTTGACATTTTCTATGGTTTGGATACAACATTTGCTTCTTTTTTGACATTTTTATGGTTTGGATACAATTTATATTTTTATGTTAAATTTACTATGAACCCAATGAATATATGTTCTGCCTCCGCCACTGGATGTGGGAAGAGACTTTGAGTATAACATATAAGGGATATGTGTTATTTCACTCATTGCCAATTGATTTTGAGTTGAAAGCCCATAGAACATTATAGTTTGAGAGAAGAAGAGTTTATAGTGATTTCAATTATAGAGTTCTTCAGGGAGATCGTCAAGCTCGATGCAACTGCCCAGTTTTGTTTTTTGTGAAGAAACACAATCTATTTGTGACATGAGCATTCTTGATGCTCCCCTCGAAGCAGTCAAGAAGCACTTGGTAGCTTGCGGTTCTAAGACAACGTTTCAGCGAATCTACAATTTAGCTGAAAAGAATGAAGTCACTTGTTCAAGGTTGTTGATGTTTTTTTTCTTTCCACACACACATAACATATGGTGATGGATGTTCTAGTTTTGATTTTAGTTTTAGGATGCTCTAAACAACATATTTTTTCTAAGAAAATAACAGAAAGAAAAAGGAGGTTCAAATTGTTCCATGCCATATTCTCTAGCGTACACCTATCATTCTTTATCATTTTTAAAAAAATATTTTGTAATAGAATACAAAGTAAATCAACATATTGATAATCTTAATAATGGTTTACTAAATGTGAAAACAACATAATCATTTATATTTTTTGCTTCAAAAGCAGCTTATGCATGATCTTCACCTTATAGTGTTGTATGAAAGTTGCAAACTTTATCAATCAATAAACCAGGAGTGTTGTATAAAAGTATTGAACATCAGTTTTGGCTTCAATATTATTATGATTTTTACTTCTTCTTTTAATTACATGTTTGCTTTAACTAATTAATCTATGTGAAAAATGAATTTGAATATAGATTTTGTGAAGAATTTATTTCCATATGTATATATATGTGTTATTTTAAATATAAGAAAAGATATGTAGATTTTTTTTTGTAACACGAGTAGTAGTATGCTAGTTAGGAAGCATGAAAACTCTCTCCGAGGTTCGTTTCTCGTTTCCGAAATGTTTCGGAAGCGAAAACTCGATGGAAATGCGTTTCCATAAAAACCGTCATTTGGAAACTTGTTTTTTATTTATTTGGATATTTATAAATAAATGATTTAAAAATATGAGATATGAATGATATATGTATTTTTTTACTTTTGAAAATCATAACTAATTTATAACATATGAATATCTCATATTTTCATTTTCTCTAAAAATAAATCATGACCTAAAACAATAGTTAGTACTTAGAAGTAGAAATCAGAAGTTTACAATTTAAGAAAAGCGTTTATCATTTTATGATTTAAATGTTTAACTTTAACTGTTATGATGTTTTATTTTACTTAAACTATTTAATATTTATTTATTAGATTTTTGTTGTTTCAAATATTTTTTTAATATTTTACTATATTTATAAAATTATTTATATCTACTATATTATATAACATATATATATATATAATTATGTTTCCAACACCTACCATTTCCTAATGTTTTGAAAATATTTGTTTCCGTGTTTTCATACGTTTCGTTTTCGTGTACATGTTCCCGTTTCTATGCTACTTAGGTAGTATAAGATAGTATAAAACATTTTCACCTTTGATGAAAAATGTTTTTGTTTGTTCATTATACCTATGACATTTTATGTAATTTTAAACAAAATTTAAGTTAATTTTACAAATTTACTTCTATAATAATAGTATTAAGATGTTATATTACATGTTATAGTCAGTGGATACATGAAATTTTGATTACCTTGTCAGACTAGCTAATGTTTTTAGTATGCAATGTTCTTTGCGTTGCGGTCTAAACACTACTGTAAGATCTCTATTTGAGAACGTTTCTATTTATATGTTTTGTCGACAAAATATTTTCTAGAAATAAAACACATAATTGGTTATCGTTTATTCTCCTATATATATAGTTTTTAAAATAAAACACATAATTGGTTATCGTTTATGCAATGGATGAATGTTTCAAATTTCAAAACTCTTGTCAAAAAGGATTTGAGCCAAAAATCAAAAACTATATATATATAGGAGACGACAAATTTTCAAATTGAGCCAACAGATCGCTCAAAAAAGCGCTCGAAAGCTATGTCTCCCTTCCGTGGAAACCAGACAAATCACTTCCCCGTTCTCAACCTTGAACCACCTAGCTTTTGGCATGTATCCCTTCAAGGTATTAATTTCTTCGGTTTTTATGTGTTTGTATGGCATCTCAATCTCATCGGCCCCTGGCCATGAACTGCGAGTATGTGCCTTTGTCTGGTCTTTGTAAACATACTTCATTGCGTCTTTCACTTTTCCACTAAAAACATTTTCTACTTAATACTGTAAAAAGTACATAATGGATAGATATTGAATGTTTTGTAAATTTCCGTTCACTAACACTGCACATATTTCATATAATTTCTAACTAAACCAACCAAACAATAATAAAACTAGGTTACATTCATTGAAATACCATCCATCATCCATGTATTTAATAAGACATTTCATCTCCAAATTCTCCCCATGTAATCAAATCATGTCCCATTGTTTTTTTTTTTGCATTTGATTGATTTGAGTAAAGTTTGTTTTTGCTTGGTCTTCTTCGCATACTATCTAAGAACCTTTACTTTAGTAAATTCAATGAGGCAATTCATCAAACAGTTTCAAGGCAAGGCAGCAACCCTTACTCTGGTCAACTCATTATAAAACATAAGTCAACCAAATATATTCTACTAATGTGACCCATAACGAAAATAAATACTATATACACCACAATTTAACCATTTCCATTTAGCAATTTGCCATGAACCAAAACGGAAATAAAACGGCTTTGAGGCCCAAAAGTTGATTAATGAATGGGCTTTCTAAAATAAAATATAAAATAAAAATGTCTCTTTCTAAAAATACTTGGGTTTACTGAATCATTTTGTTTACCTCTTTTTTGCTAACTAATTAAAATATGCCAAATAATACTATCATTAATTACTCTTTCTAAATATAATCAATTAATTACTAGTCACTTAAGCAAAATAATAAATGAAAATTACAATTAAATAAATAAAATAAATTAATAAAATTTATCCAATAAGACTATTTATGTAATATTATATTTAAAAAAAAACTAAATAAATAAAACAAATAAAACTTTATCCTATGGGATACAACTCAACAAACCCAATAATTAATTTTTTTAATTTTTAATCAGTTTTATTTACTATTAAAAAGTAATAGATTAAAACTAAATAAATAAAATATATAAAACTATATCATAAGGGATAAATCTCAGCAAAACCAAGAGTTATAATTTTTAATATTTAAATTTTAAAATTTATTATTTTTGTTAAATATAATATTACATGAATAATATTATTGGATGGATTTTCTTAATTTATATTATCTTCTAAATTTATTTTATTTATTTAATTTTTAATTGTAATTATAATTTATTAGTTTGTTTAGATATAATTTTAGTTGACATACTTTTATTGATTATATTTAGAAATAATGATTAATTGATTAAATATAGAAAGAGTAATTAATGATAATATTATATGACATATTTTTATTGGTTATAAAAAGAGGAGGTGAAAAAATTGGTTCACCACTAGAGCCTATGGGTGAATCCAAGTATCTTCCATATATTGGTGTTTATTAAAATTTTAATAATAATTAACACTATAATAAAATAGTGTGTTAGTATGAGATGATACATCAGCTTTTTTTTAATTATAAGCTTTACATGTCAATAACTGAAAACACTTAAATTTCCAATCAAATTATTTTAATCTTACACATAAATAAACACATCAGATTTTTGGAGTATTGTGAAGATACCACATTAATTAATGAAAAAAATGTGTAAACCAATCATATCATTTTAATGATACAGAAAATAATAATCATATATTTATTTTTCACCATGAATAAATTAGTTTAAAAAAACTATATAATCATATCAATTTACTTATACACATCATATAATATTTCCTACAGTGAATAAATTAATGAAAAAAATTTCTAACAAAATTAAATCATTTTAATTATACATACCAAATAATATTTTTACCATAAAGAAACTATGTGTTGATTACCTGATTTTTAATCGAGTTAATCGAGTCTCATGTCGTTCCTTAGCATTCATTTTAGGTTTTATTAAGCTAATTATTTGTAGAACTGAGAGTCAAGAATTTAGATTTTCTTCAGTCTGATTATTTTTTTTAAAGAAGGTGGTTGTGGGATTCTGAGACAGAGATTTTGAGAATTATGATTTTTGGATTGGTGGGAGTTTCTTTCAATATGGTATCCTCAAATTGTTTTGAAGATTTATGATTTGCTTAGTAATGTATATTTATGATTATCAACTCTCATAATATTTTTCTATGAATGAAACTTTTGGGAATTATTAATGAATATTTTTCCATTAATGAAAGCTAAATAAAAATATGGCAAAAAAAATGTTTGATATGTTAGATATGACGAATATGGAAGCATGACTATGGAAAATTGTTAAGACAACAATGAGTGGAGAAGAAGAAGGAGAAGAAAAAGGAATTATCAAGGAAGAGTTATACTTCATGTGAAAAGTAAACAAAAATATGGGTGTAAAACTTATTTTGTGGTACAAAAATTTATATTATCTTTCATGTCACAGATACATAGAAAGACATGAGTTTTATCCATAAAACATCTATTAAGATTTGCTTGTTATTGCTTGAATGTTTTGAAACTTTTATAGACTTTAAAATCTATTTGTACACAAAATATTAAAAAAAAATTGATAAATCAAGAGCTTTAGTGAAATATCAATCATTAATTATTTTTTAATGGTTTTTCAGAATAAATCATTAATTATTTTTCTAATGAATTTATTTTGTTATATTAGAAAGAATCACATGATATATCAGAACACTAAAGTGTTATTAAATCAAATAAAATAAAATAAAAATACAAAACAAAAATCCGGGGACTCACCCGGATATTTATCTAGTTTAAAACTAAAATTTCACTTATGTTTTAGCTTTGTATTAAATTTAAGATTGAATACGAAAAGTGGACTGTTTAAAACTTTATTTTCAAATAAGGACCCTTACTACTTTAAAAATATTTTTCAAGATCCTGTTTAGATATAATTTTTTTAAAGAGTCTAGTTATTTTTATCGTTTTTTATCGTGCTATTTTTGCTGAAAATATGTTTAGTTTTTTTTTTTGGTGGTATGTTACATCACTGATCATTATATAATTGGTCTAATCCTATTATGTACTTCCACAAATTTTTTAGTTTTGTAATCATTTAATCAAAAAAAAAAAATTTACGTAAAAGCCCAGCTGAGGGTAGCGGGAGATATTGACAACTCGTTTTTCTAGTATCCCAGATATTTTCAGAATTTTATGGTAATTATTTTTTAGCAGTCATGTAAAGTTGTTTGGTTGTAAAGTCTTCAATGAAATTATTTGACATAAAATCTGAAAAAATGATTTATTAGTTGTGATGGTTAAATCGATGATTTATGATACAAATAAAGAAAATTAAAAACTTAAAAAGCCAGAAAATATCAAACGGTGGGGATGGGTTGTATAGCACAATAGCAGACAATGAGACGACTACTTTTTATTTAATCCCAAATAATTTGAGAATTATATGGCTGAGAATCGTTTAGATATCATTATTATTGATGTAGCCAATTAGCGTATGTCATCAAAGAAGATTCCCTATAATTTGTCATCAAATAATATTTCCTTACTGTTGTTGTGTTAATGGGTTTGATGATGGATACTCAAAACGAAGGAGGTGGTAGTGATCATTCATGGGGATGCTTAAGAAACTTAGTGAGACGGAAACACATCGACTCTTCAAATGGCAAAGCTGAGACTCATCATCACCAACAGCTCGCCAAAGCCTTGACCTTTCCTCACTTGATTGCAATTGGTATTTTTTGTTTTCTTAAAATGAACTTTTCTTTCAAGAATCTGGGTTTCTTGGAAAGTCTTTGAACTTTTTATCATATAAACTATTAAATCTGATGTTTTGTCTATGATATCTGGATTTTTAGATGTTTAACGAACATTAAAGCTGTTTGTGTCCTGATTAGTTAGGTTCTTTAACTGTTTTTTTAGTTGAAATGAATGTTAAATTATACTAAAAAAAAACGTGTTTACATCGTATGCGTTAAGGCTTGAAATTCATGCAAGCAATTTAAGAGCTTGATGCAAGTGCTGTTTTTTTTTTTAACTATCAGGTTCTATAGATGTTTAACGAACATTGAAGCTGTTTGTGTCCTGATTATTTAGGTTCTTTAACTGTTTTTTTTAGTTGAAATGAATGTTAAATTATACTAAAAACAAAACTTCTCAGATAAACCTTGTTTGGAAATAAATTTTCAAAAAGTAAAAAAAAAAAAATTCCCTATATAGTTTATGTTTTTGACATCACTCTGTTTACTTATATACGTACCTTCAAAGAGCAGGTATGTTTTTTTTTTTTTTGAACATTGTTTTTGGCTATCTTCTTCACTAAACTTCAAAGTTTGATTCTACAACTTAGGTGTTGGATCAACAATTGGAGCAGGGGTTTATATTCTTGTTGGAACAGTAGCTAGAGAGCATTCGGGACCTGCTCTCGCATTTTCCTTCCTTATAGCTGGAATTTCTGCTGCGCTTTCCGCGTTTTGCTATGCGGAACTCTCTAGTCGTTTTCCCTCAGCTGGGAGTGCATATCACTATTCTTACATTTGCATTGGTGAAGGGTAACATTCACTTGCTTATGAAGTTATCTAGCTGTTTCTTGGGCTTGTCTTCGTCATTTGGTTTATTATCTAAGTTGATGGATATTGCAGTGTGGCGTGGTTGATCGGCTGGGCCTTGATTCTTGAATACACAATTGGTGGTTCAACAGTTGCCCGCGGCATATCTCCAAATCTGGTTTCTGCCTTTTTGACTAATTGATATGTTTTCTTGCTTGCACTTATATTGCGGTTCAAGTTTGTTTTTGTTGGAACTCAATTTTGACAAAAATGTCTTAAGCCAAATTTCCAGCTGACTCTTTCAGATTTCGCAGTCCTACAGTTTTTTCTATTTATTTTTAAATGACTGATGGCTTAAGGCTGGCATCGTGTTAATTTTTATAGTTTTGTTTCTTGAAGAGTGGTTATATATATTTTTCCTGAAATGTTTTGTTCAAAGCTCTATAAGATCATTATTTTTTGAGCTAGAAAGCTTAACTTTATTCTCAAAGATTCTTGTTAAGTCAGGAGTGGCCCTTAGAGATTAGTCAGCAAAGCTAACTGTTTTTTTGAAAAAGCTTTTGGATGTTTTTTTTGTGCATCAATTTGTATTTCTTCTTCTGCTTTTATGTGATAGGCACTGATTTTTGGTGGTGAAGATTGTCTTCCTACAGTATTAGCTCGTCATCAAATCCCAGGCCTCGATATTGTTGTTGATCCATGTGCTGCTGTACTAGTCTTCATTGTAACAGGGCTCTTGTGCCTTGGAGTAAAAGAGGTTATGCTTTAAAATGATATTGATTTCATCTTTTGGGAACCGTGTTTTTAAAGCGAAACATATTTTCTATGCAGAGCACATTTGTGCAGGGAATTGTAACAACAGCAAATGTGTTTGTCATGCTATTTGTTATAGTAACTGGAACATATCTTTGTTTCAGAACAGGTTGGACTGGTTATAAACTTCCATCAGGGTAAATATAGCATTCATTATATCACAACCATCATAATGTATAGTAGATAATAGAATCTCTATGAAATAGATATATATTGTGCGTTTGGTTTCTTAGGTATTTTCCATATGGAGTTGACGGAATGCTTACTGGATCTGCTACAGTCTTCTTTGCTTACATTGGATTTGATTCAGTTGCAAGTATGGCAGAGGAGGTCAGTATCATCATACATATTTCTCATGCTTTTAAGCATTGTTATCTATATATATACTTACTATATACTTTTGTTTCATATGCAGGTGAAAAGTCCTCAGCGGGATTTACCGCTTGGTATCGGTCTTTCGCTCCTGCTTTGTTGTGTGCTATACATGATGGTGTCTGTTGTCATTGTTGGTTTAGTTCCGTATTATGCTATGGACCCTGACACTCCAATATCTTCTGCATTTGCTAGTCATGGACTTCAATGGGTCGCGTAAGTCCATGAATTGGTTTAAAATGCATTTCTGTTCATTGACAGTGACATAACTTGTTTTGAGTTTTGATTTTTTTTTCTCTTACAGATATTTGATAAATTTAGGTGCTGCCATGGCTCTTTGTTCTGCTTTAATAGGATCTATTCTGTCTCAGGTAAAGTATAATAATTCAAGTATTAGTAAGTATGCTATGTCGATTTATTTTATACCCTGCTTATGTTCGGTACTTGTACTTATTGTAGCCACGGATTCTGATGGCAATGGCTAGGGATGGTTTGTTGCCTTCATTTTTCTCGGATGTGAATCAACGCACACATGTTCCTGTTAAAGGGACTATAACAACTGGCTTTTGTGCAGCAATCTTAGCTTTCTTTATGGATGTTTCACAACTTGCGGGCATGGTAACTAAGACGCATTATTGTTGTGAATTCACAAGATATGATCAAAAACCTTAAGAAAAACGAAAGAGAATAAGAACGGGAGATTTTCTGAAGTGAACACCCTTTTGTCTTAGGGTTTCTTATATTATCTGATCATTTAACTTCTAGACCCTTAGACTCTTTTATATAAGCTTCAAAACCCGACACAAAACTAATAGAAATAGGAAAACTTCTAAAACCTTTTGACCCATTACTATCACGTTGGTATCCCTTTCTCACGGCCTCATAAAATAGTACTATATGATTTTAAGTCACTTGAACAACAATTACGATTCACTAAATTTACTTGGTCCAGTACATAAATCACCATTTAGCCTTTAACTCTTCTTTTTATGTCATCAAATGTTTTTGGACCATTTCTCGATTTTTGTGTGTCATCCTTATGCAGGGTTCTGTAATTAGTATTTGACAAGATCTTGTTGGTGTAGGTGAGTGTTGGGACACTTGTTGCATTTACAATGGTTGCAGTATCAGTGTTGATAGTTAGATATGTTCGTCCAGATGAGGTACTACTGATAAGCTTGGAACCGGTAAACACTTTCTTTATTCGATTTCACCTAAGATTAAAAAGAGAAGTCTCTAACTCTCTTCCAATGGCCGACCAATCCAGAATCCTCAACTCCTTTTTAAATGTTCATGCACTAGACTAACAAGGCTTTTATCAGGTACCTCTTCCATCATTACTTCAAGAGAGGATTTGTTCTCTTCCTTCTCAATGTAATGAAGAGAACTCATCCAGTCACGTTGGGATTTCTATTAGTAGTAGTAAAAAACCTTTACTTTGCAAAACTGATGCTTCAGTTGTGGAGAAACAAGAAGCTCAAGGATGTTGTAAGTTCCTATTCATTCTTGTAAACAAAAGCTAAGAGCAGGACTTATTTCCACTCGTTAATGAACTTCATACATTAGCTGATCTCCTGGTCTTAGTAAAAGAAAATCCTTCACATGTCACATGTGTTAATGACTCTTTAGGGGTTCTTAATAAAGAAAACAGAAGGAAAGTCGCTGGTTGGAGCATTATTTTGACTTGTATTGGGAACTTCCTTTTAAGCTGTGCAGCGTCAAGCTTGTGCTTGCCAGGGTTAGTTCATCATTATTTTATGTACCTCAGGCTATGTATTTTACTTGTTTTCAAATTTAGGCATTTTTCAAGAATACTTAGTTCCATTCTATTCATTCTATTATCAGGCTCCTTCGATATTCTTTATGTGGTGTTGGTGGATTCCTTCTTCTTGTCGGTTTGATTGTTCTAAGTTGTGTAGATCAAGATGATGCTAGGCACAGTTTTGGACATTCTGGAGGTACATATGTCCTTAATTTTCCATTAAAAAAAATAGCATAATGTTTTGTAGTAAGCATTTTCATTAGCTACATACCAAAAATTTGAACTGTGATATAGATGTATATAAACTATTTTCTTTTACAGGCTTCATTTGCCCGTTTGTTCCGCTTTTGCCTATTGTATGCATTCTTATCAACATGTACCTTTTGGTAAACCTAGGGTGAGTATGGATCACGACACCATATTTATGGATACTAATTAAATCGATGAGTTTGTCTTAAATGTTATCATTTTTTTTTTCTCTTGTTAATGTTTTTAGAGCTGGCACATGGGCTCGTGTTTCGGTGTGGCTGTTCATTGGAGTGCTTGTTTACCTTTTCTACGGGAGAAGACACAGCTCTCTTGTGGATGCAGTTTATGTCTCAACTGGTCATGTTGGGGAGATTCGTCGCAGTTCTGGACATTCTTTGGCTTAAATCTACATGAATCCATCAAATGGGGAGTCTAAAAATCATTCTCTAAATATATATTTTCCTCTTGTAAATATGCAAAATATCTGTAAAATTAATGTTTGAGATTGGTTTAGTCAGTCATGTTGTTAGCAAAAGGTCAATATCATCAATGTTCTACTTAGAACTATTGTATACAAACTGTATAAAATTCCATACCAATCCATTGAACCATAGTACTTTTCTTCACTAGAAAAAGTTCTGCGTATTGCACAGATTTAATATATATATATATTTATTTATTTATTTATGCATTATATTTTCTAGATATATACTATTTTCTTTATTATTATTTTAATTAATCTGTAGGCTCTTTTTTATACGCATTATTAGACATTCACAATATTCTATTTTTTATAGTTTGATACCACCTCTACATCTAGTCTTGTTGAAGCATTTGTGTTGAAATCTTTGAATTCGAAAAAAACTTTAAGGCTATGTGTTTGTGAGAATACCATTGTATGAATGAAGTTTAATAGACCATTAGTTAACGTACCTGATTTTTGTTCATCAATATGAGGTAGAAGTTGATTAAATCTTTGAATCTGTTGTTATGTGTTTGAAGTATATATTTGTTAGCAAAAAGAATCGTGTAGTTGATGTTGTTTCTTCTACTTAGAGATCTTGTGATTTTGTGTTGGGATTGAGGATGATTTATGATACAACCATTTATAGTAAAATCTATATTTTATATTATCCATTTTGCTTTTTTCTTTGCTATATATACACTAGTGTACAATAGATACTGATTTCAGGTTTTTTTTTTTTAATTTATCGTATCATATTTAATTGCTTTTAGTCTTTAGTTTTTATTGTCCTTGAGTGTTGGTCTTAATTCTTTTTTATTAGTACCAGCAGTGTTATTTTTGTTGACCAATTTTTTTTTTATTGTTGTTATATATTGTCCCTATATATTTTTAATAAATTTTGAGGGCCACTAATTGTGTTGTTTTTGTTCTAACTTTGATTAAATTGTATGAATTTTATATTTTTAAAAAGTATTTTGTGGTTAGAAAAATATTAAAATTTAGGAAATAGATAAAATAGTTAGTAGAAATAATATAATAAGATTTCATTTGATTTAGTTATGTTTTTGAGAGATATTTTTGAAGTTTTGGGTTACAAGAAAATTAGAAATTAGAAAAAAAAGAAAATAGTTAGTAGGTGACATGTGGCATCGTCTCAGAGCTTTACTAATTGGTAATCTACTATATTATTTATGATTATCTTTTCATCCCATTCAATTAGAACTACAATAAAACATGATATTTTTACCACCATTTCCGACAAATATTGGTGATCGAAATTATTCTGATTGTATTCTGACGATTTTCAAAGTCATCGAAAAATGGTTGAAAATTAGTGAAGCTTCATTCTTGGTTTAGGTTATAATTTTGGAGGATCTGGAGGTGATGGTGTTTTGCCGATTGTTTCCATCTGCATCTGCGATGGTTCAATGTTATTTGTCATGGATCTGCTTTTGGGTCTTCTTCATTGGGAGGTGCCTCAAAACTAGGTCTTGTAGCTGGTATCGGCGGATCAGGTTTGGTCATGTTGCAACGCTTTTTTGGTAATAGTCGCTGAAGGTTTTCGGCAAATAAATAACTCATAACCTTAAACAAAACATCAGATCTAGAAATCTAAACCCAAAAAATACAAAACCCCAAGAAAATAGCAAACCTCTTGGTTTTTGGCTGCAATTTTTATTTTTTCTTAGGGTTTCATGTTTTTTGGTTTAGATTTCTAGATCTGATATACCGTTTAAGGTTATGAGTCATTTACTAGAATTGAATCCACGGTACACTGCGGGTCAATGTTTTCTTAATTAATGTAACATATATTTATATTTTATTGTTTAATATTTTCTGGTCAGTTTTCTATATAATTTATATTTTTTTAGATTTTGTTTATTTCGTTTATATATTTGTTTTTCTTTTACTTATATGTAATTTTAACTTCATTAAATTATAAAATGTTAGTTTTTTTGGTTAGTTAACTTATATTTCCATTTAAAATTTTTTGTAAGTAGCTCTTATGTCCAAATGTGTCACATTATATTTACATGATAGCGAGCTGATCCAAAGATTTGACTATTTACTTAATTTAAATCTTTTTTATAAAAAAAATAAAATAAAATAGAAATAATTTTAATACTCCATTTTCATAAATGTTCTAATCATAAAACTCTTTATATTTTTAAATATATCATATATTATTTCCATCAACTATATACAATTATTAATTTATATATATAATTTACTATTTTTGTTAAAATTTGGTAGTTTGCAAACCGATCCACCAATTCGCGGACAAAATCTGATATATATGCGGTCAACAAAGTCTTATGTCATATTTATTTGTATATATCTTGCGGATAACAATTTATTTGGCATCTCTAGCCATGTGAAACATTAAATATACACACCTAGTTTTATTGACTAAGTAATATATGTCCATTCAAAAAATTCGAATCACAATATATGCAAAAAAATCTAAAATTTTATAAATTGTATTGATTTTATAATAATTTAAAATAATGTGAAAATAAAATCAAACAAAGATTATAGGAGAATAAAAACTTATACTATTAAAATAATAATATTTGATAAAGAAATGATTGTAGTAATTAACTTAATATTTATTTAGAAAGAAGAAAAATATAAAAATCTAAATATTGAAATAATTGGATACATTAATAACTATTTGGTGTTTAGATGTAAGAATATGTTTTAGGGTGTTTGAAAACATGAATATTCTAAATTTGTAAGTCAGTTTTAATAGTATAAGATTTGTATACATGTTTAGATTTTAGTCAAGTATGGCTGTTTATCCAGCTCAAATTTGTTTAACATTCCATATGTTTCATTTTATATGTACTTTTAAGTTTTTTCACACATATTAAAAAAATAATTAATTATTTTGTTTTTTACCTTTAGTTAATGTATGTTTAGTTTTATTTCATTGGTCATGATATTAAAATAAGAAAGATAAATATATAAATTTCATCAAATATTTACATTAAAAATCTAAATCAACACTTAAAATGAACTATATTTAAAAATTTAAAATTACAAATAAATTGAAATAGAGGGGAAGTATGGCTTTCACTGAAACTAACTCCGAAAAGAAGAATATATTTCTAAATTATAAGAAGTTTGTCTGCTATTGTGAATACAAAAAGGTCTAATTGTTTTAGTCTTTTAGACCGGTTTGAATAAAATAAAGTGAAAAGAAAAGAAAAAACCTATTTTAACATAATGTAATTTGTAATTGCATCAAAACTTAAACCCATAGTAAACCGGTCGGTACAGATCGGTTAACAAACTCTCTAAAAAAATAACCTAGGCGCTTAAAACTCTTTGGATTTGGAAACCAAAGCCGTATCGGAAGAAATGCTGCTCCGGTCAGTTCGCACCGTCGAGCTTCTCCGCCGATTCTCCTCCACCTCTTCACGTTCTAGTTATCTCACTTCTCCTTCTCTCTTACAACGTTGCAATGGCGTTCAAAGCTATTTACCACACAGAGTAATAACAGAGAATGCGTTTCCTACTCACATCTCTCGCTTCTCTTATTCCGTATACGTCAATTCGCAAAATGAGAACCGATACACGACTGCTTCAGCACCGATTTCTCAACGACGGTTTAATAACAGAAAAATTTCACGGCGGAGAAAGGCGGGAAAATCACCACCAAACTCGCCGGCGTCAGATGCGGTGGATTTAGCGTTGGACTCAGTTGTGAAAATCTTCACCGTTTCTACAAGTCCCAGTTACTTTCTTCCTTGGCAGAATAAATCTCAACGAGAATCCATGGGGTCTGGTATTAATCTATTTCATAAATTGCCAAATTCAAACTCCATAGTTTTGCTTGATGTGTTCTTAATCTTGTGGATTAGTAGATGTTATTGATTAGGATCTATCATGATTGAATTGTTGTGTTATGGCATTGATGTTGTAGGATTTGTGATTTCTGGAAGAAAGATTATAACGAACGCACATGTAGTGGCTGATCACTCCTTTGTGCTAGTTAGAAAGCATGGATCATCTATTAAGCATCGAGCCGAAGTTCAAGCTGTGGGACACGAATGTGATTTAGCTATCTTAGTAGTTGATAGTGAAGTGTTTTGGGAAGGTATGAATTCGTTAGAGCTAGGCGATATACCGTTTCTACAGGAAGCTGTGGCTGTAGTTGGCTATCCTCAAGGTATTTTCTGATCTTAATTGAAGTAGTTCTCGCATACGTATTACGCAAATAGAGAATTGATTAAGCGTAGATGAAATGAAAGAAAGGCTTGTGCTCTAGGATTTAGTGCAAATTTGAAGGTAAATGCTGTTGTTAATTGGAAGTCTTGCATACATATTAGGCAAATACAGAGATGCTTGAAAGAAATGATTGAAGAGCAAAAGTATTATGCTTTGGCATTTAGATTTGTTCAAATCTTTCTAGGATGAGCAAATTTAACTGTTTCACAGTCTGTAGGACTTCTGTTTCATGGAAAGTAAAATACTTAAAAAGTGTTTTGTTATGTGAAAAGACTATTTATGATGGTCAAGATAAGTTGGAGAAATATAAAGTATTGGTTTGGAGTTTTGATGTTACGTGCTCTAGTGCAGGTGGTGATAATATCTCTGTTACAAAAGGTGTTGTGTCTCGAGTTGAACCGACACAATATGTTCACGGTGCTACCCAGCTAATGGCTATACAAATAGATGCAGCTATTAACCCTGGAAATAGTGGTGGTCCAGCAATCATGGGAAACAAAGTAGCTGGTGTAGCGTTTCAAAATCTTTCAGGCGCTGAGAACATTGGGTGAGTCAGAACTGTAAACTTTGCATTAACCTTTTAGCTCCCTTTGCGATAGCCAAGTCAAATAGTAAAACCAATTTTAGACTTAAACTTATGTAACATGAATTTATTTGTTGCTCTTGAAAAGATTTATGATTTCATTGCTGTCTTGAAAGATAATTTCCAAATCTGAGATTCTGATCTTAGTTTCCAAGATACATAATAATTGACATGCCAAGGTTTAAACTAACAATTTTGTTTGTGGTTTTCAATCTGCAGCTATATAATTCCAACACCGGTAATAAAGCATTTCATAAATGGCGTTGAAGAATGCGGTAAATACATTGGGTTCTGCTCAATGGGTGTATCATGTCAACCAATGGAGAATGCTCAACTCCGTGGTAATTTTCAAATGAGTTCTGAAATGACAGGAGTACTAGTAAGCAAAATAAACCCTCTATCAGAGGCTCACAAAATTCTGAAGAAGGATGATGTTATTCTTTCATTTGATGGTGTTCCTATAGCAAATGATGGAACAGGTATTATAGTTTCCTTTATTTCTATGAATCTCAGTGCTGAATTTTTCATCTCTTTAGTGAAGTTTGTTTTCATGTTTTGTAGTTCCTTTCCGTAACAGAGAGCGAATCACTTTCGATCATTTAGTTTCTATGAAGAAACCAGATGAAACAGCCTTGGTTAAAATCTTGAGGGAGGGAAAAGAGCATGAGTTTAATATCACTCTAAAACCTGTAAGTCATTATGCTCAGTCTCTGGAATGGACAATCATCTGTTTCTTCTGAGCTTTAATAGTTTTTTGTGTTATATGCAGTTGCAACCGCTAGTTCCAGTGCATCAATTTGATCAGCTTCCAAGTTATTACATATTTGCGGGCTTTGTATTTGTACCTCTCACTCAGCCATACCTTCATGAATATGGAGAAGATTGGTATAACACTTCTCCTCGCAGATTATGTGAGCGTGCGTTAAAAGATTTGCCCAAAAAAGCTGGTCAACAACTTGTCATTGTCTCTCAGGTTTGTGTGTTTCCTTTTGCCTAGTTATATCCATGCCATTAGGGCATCACACGGATGATTTAATCTCTGGTTGATAGGTGTTAATGGATGATATCAACACAGGATACGAGCGTCTCGCCGAGCTGCAAGTAAGTAAAAACTAATTTTAAACCTTGTTGTTTATAACAAAATCTCCTGACCCATTTTTTGTCATTGATTCTTCTCAACATGGCATAGATTTTAGGGAATCAGCGATTAACATAACTAATGATTCTAATAACTTCAAGTATGATGAAAAATCATGACTAGTTACCAACTCGGACATGATAGTTTTGCATATGGTTTATAAGCGTCTTGAGAGAGGCTGAGAACAAACAAACAAACAAACAAACTGTTTTTGTGGTGAAAACAGGTGAATAAAGTGAACGGAGTGGAAGTAGATAATCTGAGACATTTATGTCAGCTCATAGAGAATTGTAACACCGAGAAGCTGAGGTTGGACTTAGACGATGAGAGAGTAATCGTATTGAATTACCAATCCGCAAAAATTGCTACTTCTATGATTTTGAAACGACACAGAATAGCATCTGCGATTTCCAGGGATCTGCTGACTGAACAAAATCCAGCAACTGAGTTGGCTTCTTGTTCTGCGGTTTGAGCCGCTTGTTTGTACACTTCAAATTCATTCATATTTGTATACCACAATATTGTCAGCTCGGAAACATTTAGGAATATTTTAAGAGGCTTTTCAGCGAGCCTGAGTTTTAAAACTTATATATAGACGAATTGTGTTTTTTATTAAAGTAGAAAATATTTGTTTTACTTGTAAAATATCATGTTCGCCATCTCCAAGTTACGGTTGATATGTCTTTGCTCAGGTGAATTGTAATAAATTTTGTTATTTATAGAACCAGACATTTTATAACTCACTTGACTGCAATAATTAACCATGAACAATTAATACTTGCAAATATAAACATACGATAAAAAATTGTGTGTGTACACGCCTAAAGTGAATGTGAGCCCAAATTTGGTTAGTGCGTAGGAAACTAAAAGACAGACTTTTTGACCTTTTTCAAGGAAAGGAAAAAAGAAAAAAGAAAAACATAATAATCCCTTTCCGTGTCTTCTGCGAACTGTCACATCCGTACGTGCAACGTACAAAGACGCAAAATACCCCTCCAACTACACCCATTAGGCCATTACTCTCTCTCACTCACTCACTCAACGTCTCTTTGGTTTCTCGGGCAGTGAAAGAAAGAATTGGAGAAAGAAAAGTTTTGAAAGATGTCGTCATCTTCGTGGGAGATGCAATTAGTGGAAACGGCTAGAGAAGAGCTCGAGATTCTTCATACTCAATATCCTAATCGCTTCGCCTACCTCAAATCTGACCTTCAGTCTTTCATTTCTCACCTCCGTGATGATCACGCGCCGCCGCATGGCTCCTCCTCCTCCTCCTCCTCCATAATTCTCACTCAAGGTAACTTTCATTTAATGCGTCTTTGTCCGAATTTGCCATTTTTGTCTTGTGTGTGTTTATGTGGACTGATGATGAAATTCCTGGTGGAAAATTGAAATGCTTTATTTATTTTTATTTGTTTTGATAAAAAAATTAATCGCTATAGTTTGTTTTTAAGATTTTTTTTTTCTCTTAATTCATGTTATTACATTTGACTAACCTTTCTGGGTCCTCACTAAAAATTGCTCCATTGGAAAGCACAAAATTACTTCATTGGAAAGTCATATTAGAGTAATTTTGTGCGCTAGAAATCATAGGATTGTTTTCCAATGGATATCTTTTACTAAAGAAAAAAAAGGAAAAGAGAAAAAGAAGTTATTTTAAAATAATAGTATTACATTGAAAGTATATTTAATATTTTAAAAGTTAGACTTAAAATGTGTAAAAAAACAAAAACATAATGGATGAAGTATATAATTAGGTACTGCAAAAGAAAAAAATAATATGCGCAAGAAATGTATAAATATATAAAACATTAAATTTTATGGATTGGATATAATATATTTATATATTTTATATTCGAGATGTTCAATGCAATTCATGTATTGCTGCTGATTGAGTTTCCATTGCCCAAATTCAGTTGATTTTTACGATAAAAAATATATGACTTTCATCATTTCTGACCTTCTCTACTTGGTTCGGTTTTCTAGAAATCTTTTTACTTTGATCATGTTGAAAAGTAAAGTAGAGTATTAAAATATGTTCTGATAATTTATTCAGAAATATAAGCAAACCTATAGTATATCTGCTCTTGAGAGTGAGTTAGTGACATCACGGAGGTGAGTTAGTGACTCACTCAAGGTAACTCACATCCGTGATGTCAACCGGTTCGGAGTAACAAGCACTGTGACGCATGTCCAGGTCTAGCGGCACTAACACGAAAATACAGTTACTTCGGGGATATTCTATTTTTTTTCGTAAACTATCTCGATATTTATTAATTTATGCGTATAAATGGCTACTAAATTGTTGCTGATCCATTGCACAGAGTCATCAAATTGTAAGAATAAGCCGAAACACAAAAAGAGAAAGTATGTCAATGATGTCATGGGCAATTCAGGAGATCGAGCATCATCGTCATCAGGAAAGATCGATAAGAACAATAACAAGATGGGTCAAAGATTGGCCACAAAGAGAAAAAATAGAGTTGAAATGGTTCTAGAAAGAGCTCAACTTTGTCTCCAGAAGTTAAGAGATGTGAAAGCATCTCTGTGTTGACTTTGTTTTTTACAACTTTTCCTCTCTTTTTTTTTGTTTTGGGCTGATATGTAAGGAAAGATAGTTACCGTCCGATAAATGTTTTGCAAGTAATGAAAAGTAAATGCTTTTGAAAAATAGGTATAGACAGTCCAACAATATCAGTCTAAGAACATTTTCACTTTCCAGTCTCTCAATGGGAATCTTACGATTTTTTTTGTTTTATGACCATTCTGAAAACGAAGACAAAGTAACCCTAGTGAATATAAATAAACAATGTGTGAAACAAAATTATTTATTCTTTGAAAAAAACCTTAAAAAAAAAAGTAAAGGAAACGAACTTGGGTCGGGGGAAGAACTTACGACACTCAACCCCTCCGTATTTTTTATTTTTAAAGAAACTTATGATAAAGAATAGTAAATAATAAAATAATTATGAACTGAGAAATGAAATTAATTATAGTCTAAACCTGTATTTGCAATTACTACTTTTAACCCTAATCACATTGTTAGCAGCCAAGCTATCAACGGATACACCACACCTTACTAAGAATCTTACTTCCATCAACTTTAATTTCCCGAGTTTGATCCGAACCGGTTGGGTAACTCTAATCCGCAACGGTATGCTTCCGGTTAACACTTGTTGCTCTTGAAGTGCCATCATTAAACTTGTTGCATTCTGATTAAAACCAGTCATTTGTACGAATATAATAGTAGTATTCTCATGTCCTTGGTAAAATTTCGGCAACGACCCTGTAATTAAATATTATAAAACTCGGTTAGTCTTTTGTTTATACTTGAATTTAACACTAATTATTTGTTTTTTGGGAACATTTTAACGTGCCATTACTGAGTCTGGTTTGCATGAAAAATACACTAATTCTGCTTCCATCTTCATAGTAAATTCCGATATTCTCATTCGGATTCTTAGCGGTGATGGTGACGTTAAACGCAGTGGACAAACTCGAATTTTGGTTAACTTCAAACCGGGTTAGCTGTAACCGGTCAATATTGTAATCCGGCAATTTCGGTTTAAAGACAAGGTAGAGTATACCAACGATCGCTCCTATGATGACGATAAGGAGAAATAAGACGAGGAGCGTGTAACACACGCATTTGCACCAACAGCTTCTTCTTTCTTTCTTCTTCCTCGGAGGATCCAACGGTGGTGGCTGGTTCACAGATTCTTTGATAGGATCACCTTGTTCCGATCTTGAGGAGCCACGTGGAACAAGGGGAACCGTTGGATGTGGTGGAGCTTCAAGGTCGCTCACCGGATGGATTTTCTGAAGGTCGGACATGTTTTAGTTACGTAACTTTATTACGTTCTTGATTTTGGCTTCAAGATTGGGGTTTTTAAAGTTGATAAAAAGAAACAAGTTTTAATGGAGAAGAGTGTCTTCACGTATTCTTTTAGTTAAATGTATTTATAAGCAGTTAAGTGTTACGTATGAAGAGAAAGGTAGAAAAATCAACCCTACACGGATAAAAAAATGTATTTAAGTTTCTTACAGAACGTGTCTTATTGAATTCCATGCGCCTTTTCTGGACCGTAATTGTTTTGTGACTAGTTGATTAATTGATTAGTTTTGAAATTCAGGTCAACACAAGAATAAAAAGTAGTAGTTGGTAGTCAATTCTGGGTTCCGCGGACACAAGAATGATAAATTAGTACATGCTCCGCAATCCGCAGATACAATGGGTGTGGATACTGATGGACTCATAAATACTTTATGTTGGTCGCTGGAATTTATAGATCATAACAATTACTCTTTCTCTTAGACCATCTCCAACCGATTTCTTTTCCTAAAAATGGAATAATTCCAATTTAGAAGTGAAGTTTTCTCCATCCGATTATTCCATTTGTTATTCCAAAATATATTATTTTAAGTATATTATTTTTCTATTCAATTATTAGTTTTTATTATAATTCCGTAGTTTTAAATTTACAAATTCTACCAATTTATCTAAAATTAAACAATAAATAACAAATTACAATACTATTTAAATTTTAAATTTATGATAAAATATTGTCAAATGTTTTTAATAGAGCTAAGAAACCGTTTTTGTATGTTTTTTGGGCTAAAATTAGTTTTTTAAATTTTATTTAAGTATAAAATATAAAAAGATTGAATTTAAAAAATTGAATTTAAAAGATTAATTTGTAAATAAAAAACTTCACCTCCAAAATGGAGGAAAAAAATGGAGATCTCTAAATATAAAAAAAAATATGGAGATTTCTATTTTGGAGGTGGAAATGGAGATGGGTTGGAGATGATTTTACTCCAAAATGGAATTTAAAGACAAAAATAGAGATGAGTTGGAAATGTCTTATAGAATAATTGATTTTAAGGTTAATTTATACAAATTAAAAAAAATACATGATTACTTTTATAATACTCTTTCTGTTGGATAATATAAGGTACTTTTGATAAAAATACGCATATTAAGAAGTTATTTTTATTTTAAATAAAATGTTTTATTTCATATATAAACAAAAAAAATTTAGCCAATAAAAAAAAACTGCAAATTACTATTGCTCACACAATATTTAGTAAAGTAAAAAATTACATAAAAATGTGAGAACATTTTATATTTTAAAATACTAAAAAGCCTCTAAAACACTTAATATTTTGAGATGGAAGGAGTATATTATAACAAATAGAAACCAATAGTAATATAGTAAATATAATTATTCTCAATCGCTATCTTGGTTCTCTTAAACCAAACTCTTAATTTCTGTTTACTTAATTTCTGGTTTAGTGGTTTTACTTATGTATTTCGGTTTAGCAAACACTATTTGTAAACTTTCTCCGTTGGTGAGAAATCAATAAATCAAAATAACTCTCTTATAAATATCTTCTTCTCTCTAAATTCATCTTCATTATCATTTATCATCATCCATCACCAAATCAATGTTCATCGAGCTAATCTTTCTTTCTTTATAATTAGCTTTTAGGCTTGGTTTGCCTTTTCTTAGGTCTCGCAGTGAGATCCTAGATTAGGGATTTATCCATTTTAGGTTTCTCGTAACAATGGTATCAAAGCCTTACGGTTCTCGGATCTGCAGCTGTGAGTACCAGTGATTTGACTTGCATGATGAAAGCAGAAGAGCAGAAGCAACAAATCGATGCTTCAATTTTCCTTTCCCAAGCTTCGATGCCACCAGACGAACTTCGTTTGCCCAATCTTCCAGACATCTAAAACAATCAGACACAAGCTTCGTCGTCTGAATTATTCATGTGAGGAGGTATATGAGAGAATGGACAGCGGATAGTGCATATTCTGTGATGAACTAGATACTCATAATTTGAAGCACAAGGGAGTATGGATTTTCATGGTCGAGTGTGATGACAAAGAGTTGGTTTCTTCTGTTTTAGATCAAGGAGGAGGTCGTCCCAAAATTATAGCAGACGAAAAACTGAGTCCACCTCTCAGGCCAAACATCCACAAGAAGAATTTCAAGAGGATTCAGCAACTTTAACCAAATCATCAAATGATGATGAGCTCTCGTTCTCACAGAAAGATGACCGCTAAACTATATCTTTGGGACTGGTCAGATAAAGAATCGAAGTCACACGAAAAATTGCATCAGAATTAAATGTTTTTGTATCCTCATATGCAAGTGGTGAAGTGGGGTCCAGAGGAGTTCAAGATCTTTGACAGAAAGAGAAGTAACAAACATGTAGGTTTGTGAAGAGAGTGCAACAAATGTCTAGTTATTGGTGGCAAGGAATCAAGTCGGGGAAAGTTTGATAGGTTAGCAACTTGTTCATTTGTTGATAGAAAAACATGGAAATAATTATGCTCTTGTGAGTATGAAATTCACATGTTGCTGCTGGGTTACTACGGTTTAGAAGCGCTAGTGTTATCAGGTTCCAAGGAAAGATGTGCTCTATCAAACAAGGATACACACATAGTGTTATTGTGGAAACTATTAGAATCATTTTTGTGGTTTGCATATGGGAAGAAGCTGCTAATACTTCATTAAAAAAAACTTGTGTAATCACCTAATGAGTATGAAATGATGTCGTTTCTAGAGAAAATAAGTTTATACTATATTTTTTAAGTTCACTCACGAATATAAGCAAGCAAGTCAAGGCGAAAATGAACACAATAAAAACAAAGTTTTATGGAAAAATGAACTGGGTGATACATGTTGTCTAGGTTTACATAAAAATCCGGATGGTTCAAAACATCATGTTCATTTCCTGGCCAAGTAAACACGACATATATTAACAATGAGTGGTTCGAAATATGCCTTGAGTTTACATATTTTTAAAGTAATTTCTATTCATGTGGGGGATTGTTGGAACTCATTTTTAGACAAATGTAACCAATCATTTTTCCAACAACTTTTCAGATGACACATCATCGTCAAATTGACCGGAAAATAAATGAGTTGGATTCTTTGCAATAAACACTATAACATAGTGTATTTTATGGGGAAAATGTCAAAAAAAAAATCGTAAACTTAAATGTTTTTGGAAATTTAAACCCCAAACTTATAAAAATCCGTTTTAGTGCTGAACTCTTAGGTTGGCTTTTAAAAATAGCTAAGTTGTGTTGACCGAGCCAAATTAGGTACATCGTTAAATCCACTAACGGAACTGTTAACGGGATAGTAACACCGTAGTTGTGTTCCATTAATAGATTTAACGACATGCCTAATTTGGCTTGGTCAACACAACTTAACTATTTAAAAAGTAGTCAACCTAAGACTTCAACATTAAAATGATTTTTTGTAAGTTCGGGGTTTAAACTTCCCAAAATTGTAAGTTTGTGCTTTGTTTACATTTTTCCCCCATACTATTAATACTTGAGAATAGATTTTAGTCATCAAAAATGATAAATTTTATGTAGATATATTTGATGTAAATCTGTATTTCAAAATTTGAAATTCTAAATATGTTTGTATTTCTTTCAGTTATAAGTCTCAAAATTTAATTGAATGTAACACTAGTTATATATAAATCACAAAATATAATTGAACTATAATTTTGTAGGTTTGGTTTGGGTTTCATGGCCAACTGTAATTTTTAAAGTTAACTTATATCATTTCATTGAGTTGGCTAAAAATAGCTATGACCTTAAGGTTCTGTTCGTTTGGTAGTCGCCAGTGACCACGACCAGTGGTTAAACAATGACCACTGGTTGCTATGTTGTTTGTTTCGTAGTAGTTCCAACCAGTCAATATGTTATTGTTTTGTAGTCTTTGGGACTGATTGCTAGATTTTGGTTTCTTAGTTTTGTGAAATTTTTATGAATGAATTTGTATTTTTACATTTTAAGATAAAATATGTAAAGTCCACAAACTTTCTATATTTTTAAAAGTAATTAATTTAGTTTAATTTGATTTGATTTGATTTAATCTGAGGTCTAATTGGTTCTTTTTTTTGTTTTGCTTAAATTTAGCTTAAGCCATAAAAAGATTATTAGTTATTCTTGGAAAACTGATCTTTACTAGGCAAAAAAGGTTATTTAGTTCTTAATTGGTTTGTATTTTCTTTAAGTTTAGCTTAGGCCATAAAAAGATAGTTTTACAACCACTTAACAAAATTTATAAATACTACACATTGATGTCCTTATTACCTCAAGAATGAACTTAAATAGAAAAATGAATCCTCTCATACTTTTCATAGTAGTTACAGCTACGCATTTTGGGTTTAACGGAGCTTGCAAAAAAAATCAGGTAGAAATTATTAACCAGCTTGGTCCTGGTTGTATTCTTGAATTTCATTGTCGCTCCAAAGACAATGACCTAGGCGTACAAAAAATGAATTTCAATGCTCCTCCATTTCTCATTAGATTCCATGATGAGATACCCAATTTAACAACATGGGCATGCATTCTTAGGCAGGGAAATTTCTTTGAGTATTCTTTTGATGTTGAAGTATACAAAGCAAAAGCAAGGATTATTCCTCAATGTGGTCAGTTACGTAGATGGACAGCCAAAGTTGATGGAATATATTTTACAAGGAACTGGGATAAACCATCGGGACGCGTATTGTCATGGAATAAAGGATAGTAACTTGTTTTTTTTACCTATAACCAAAAATACTAATGTAACTCGTTTCCTTCGCTTTTTTATTTTATAATATATAATAACTATAACTATAAAATATAGGTTTATTTTATATCTCTTTGTATTGTAGCAATGTTGTTAGTAATAACAAAATATCTTTTATTAATACAAATGCAGTTGTTTTTTGTAAGGAACATTTATTTATATATATACTGTGTTTTTACAATTAGATTTTTTTATTCAATCCTTCATGTTTTATAATATTTGTGGTTCTTGTAACCGAACAAAATGCCACATGCTTTGTTATCTTACTTATAAGGTTTAACTATAGCTTTGTACACAATGGTTTTATTTAGGGAGAAAAGTTAGAATAACCTTACTTTTGATGTTAATTGCTAGTTTAACTTTTAAAAGATTAAAGTTAAATAAGTTTTTTTAATCACATAAATATCCATGAAATCATGTGTTAGGAAAAGTCTAATTACACGAGTGCCATTATAAATTAATGCCTCATCAGATTAGTTTTTGGAAAATGGTACTTATTTATGAGTTTGCCACCGGAAACTGACAAATCTGCAAATTTAATCTGCGATTCTGTGTTACGGTAGATTTGTTGAATAGCAGACTTAATGAGTTACTGCAGATTTTGATTGCAGATTTTTTTTAATTGACAGAGTAAAATGTCTAGGTGATGATAGAGTTTTGAATTCATTACAGATTTAATTTATTCTCGCAGATTGTTAAAATTTGTTTTAGATTTTTTGTTGTGATCGTTAATGAAGTAGCAGATTTTTCTTATTCTTCATCATGAAATAATTTCTACGGTAGATTTGAGATTTTTCCACAGATTTTATGTGGCAGATTTTAGTTTTTCCTGCAGATTTCAGCTTTTAGTTGTTGTAGAGTTTCGTTAGATTTAGTAGTGGCTATAGATTTTAGTACGGAAAACTAATTGCTAGATTAACCTTTTAGTTACTGCAAATTATATCTCAGTTATATAAGATTTATGAATTCTGATCTGCTACTAGTTATTGCAGATTTGTGAACTCCGTCGACCGCATATTGTTTTCTTACTAGAATAATATTTTTAGTGGCCGTAGATTTACAATGACAGATTTTAGGTATCTATGATACCACAAATTTTGAGTCGCATATATGATACAATGACATCACTTATATTTCGTATTTTTACCTAATTAATGACTAAATTAAATGAAAATATTCCTTAAAACAAAATAACTTGCAGGAAGATTTTTTTAGGGTTTTTTTTCAGCCTCTTTCTTCTTCCTCCGTAATCATTGATTCAGTTTCACCTTCATTCAAAAGTTATTATCTTTTATTTTTTATTTTTCATGTTATCATTTCTCTATGCATTTACATTCTACCTAAGCCTTTTATTGACTATTTCTCCAAATCCGTACTAGTACTTTTTAGTTTCAGAGAGTGTTTTATTGTTTAGTTTACTAAAATCTTTTTTATTTTCTTATATTTAATTAACTTAATTTCTTTTTCAAGTATTATCATAAATTATTAATCAGTAAATAAAAAGGGTATTATTGTTTTTTAACAAAAGATTAAAGTTATACTAGCTAACTCCATTTTGAAAAAGTTAGTCTAGCAATTAGTATCAAAAGTAAGGTTATTCTAGTGTATTTTCAGTTTTATTTATTGTGTTATTGTTTTTATGATTTAGGAAAATAAATAGATTTGTACACAGTGAGTGTTGTATTAGGAAAATTAATAGTTTTATTTTGTATGTTTTTTTGGGTGGCGACAAACTAAAATGAGACAAGGATTTTGAAATGCATCTCTTAGAGAGTTATTCAGATGATGTAAAAAAACGAGAATATGAATTCAAGGGTTATTAGGAGAGTGATGCAGAGTAATGAAGAGAGTGATGAAGATAGTGTAAATGATGATGAAGAGAATGAGACTGCAACTGAAGGAGAACGTGATGACAATGAGTCTTACGGATCAAAGGGTGATGAAGAGAATGAAGAAAGAAATAATGGAAAGTGAAAAAAAAAAGTGAAGGAAGGGTAAAAAATATAGTGAAACAATGAACATATAATGGAATATTTTGAGTATAAAGTTGAGTATTCAATAGCTAAATTGTAACACCCTAAATTCTAAAAACTTGGTGGTGCATGGGAGGGATGTTTAAGAGTTTTGATTTGATTATATATGTCACCAAAGTGTACTATGGACTGTTTACCACTATCAAACGTCAATCAATGGGAAGGATTTGTCGACATAAATTCAATGCTTATCTGTCAAAATTTGCTGAAAAAGAAAAGTAGTATTTTTTTATTATATACATGTTGATACCAGGATTCGTACCGAGGGTTAATTCTCTCTAGATTATGACACATGTCATTATATTTAATATAATAAAAAAGTTATTAAAAAATTTGGAGTAAGAAGAGCAGACAAACTAAGCAAGAGCTCGAGCAAACAAAGTAAGATCTAAGGAGTGACGAATCCTCGTAGAGGAGGAAGCAAGCGAAGCAAGGTGGATCTGCTCATCGAAGAAGATTCAATTAAACAGAGAGAGCATAACGACATTAAAGCTCATGTCAAAACCGACAACTTAAAAGAGAATGATAGAATTTAATTAGTCATTATTCTTAGTATTTATTTTCTAATTTATGTATAAATATCGACGCTCATAGTCTTGTAAAAGAATCACTCATTTTTCACCAAAGATCAATATATACAACTTTTACTATTTTTCTTATTATACTTAATTTCTATTTACAAGTTCATTTTCTTATATAAATTTTATTTTACTTAAAAAATATTTCATTGTTTTATTTGGTGTGAGATCATGTATCCAAAATAGCCTTCTCAGCTTGGTTGTGATTACATCATACTCCTTTTGATTGAGAGTTCCTCTGAATGTTAAGCTCCTGATGGAAATAAAGATAGTTGGTACTTCTCTTTGATGTGTCATGGACTCATGGTTTTAATGGTATGGTTCTTCATCTTTGTGTTTTCAATGTTTAAGTTAGCTTGATCATCTCTCTCTCCCTCCCTCCCTCCTCTCTCTCTCTCTCTCTCTCTCTCTCTCTCTCTCTCTCTCTCTTTCTCTCTTTCTCTCTCTCTCTCTCTCTCTCTCTTTCTCTCTCTCTCTCTCTTCTCTCTCTCTCTCTCTCTCTCTCTCTCTCTCTCTCTCTCTCTCTCTCTCTCTCTCTCTCTCAATGAAAGAGACACAGAAAGTATAACTCCCAATTTTAACTTCATCAGATCGGATTTTCTAAACACATCAGATTCTGGGTTTAAGTTAACTTGGATTTCAAGCAAATCACTATTTGTTAAACGCCATATTGTTAATTTAATTGCAATTTAGAATTTTTAGCTTCCCATGTAGAATTGGCAAAAAAAAAAAAGGTTTAGGGGTTACTATGATTAAATGTGGTAGTATAGGGGAAGAATTTCAAGAGGTTAAAAGTCTTGAGAGACTTTCGCCAAAAATATTGTTTTTGTTTTGGCAAATATAGCATCTAAACCAGTTTGAGAATGTGAATGTAGTTTACTTTCTAACTCATTTTTTTCAGTCCCTAAATCTCATCTTTTTGGTTTGCAAACTACTTTCCAAAAATATACAGATTCCATGAATTTATAAAGTGTTTCCTTTCCTAGTGAGATCTGAATCTTTAAAGTGTAGAAAGAAAATATTATTCTACAATGCAAGCCAAAAAACTTTTGAAATTATATTAGAGTTGTGAACTACTCACTCGGTTTCATAATAATATATATTTTGGTTAAAAGCTTACAAATTAAGACACATACTTTTCTTTATAAAAGTATCACTTACGTTTTTATTTAAAATTTTTTAACCAATTAAAACTTAACTTTTATTCAAAACATCTAATAAAATAAAACAAGAAAAAAAACTTTAAAACATTTATTAAAATGAAAGAGAGAGAGTACCATTAGAGCACATCCATTAAGGCCTTTTTAATATTTTAGTATTATTATTATTAATGGAATTTAATTATGTTATTAAAATTACTGTTAGAGAAATAACTGAATCTATGAAATAATGACAAGTGTAGTTTGAGTATCTCATGGGTATCTCAAATGAGATACTCTTACCATGAATATCTTACTCTTTTTTTTTACTTTTGTATAAATTTATTATTATTTTGGTGAGGGTATGAGATACCCTTAATGAAAATGGTTTTATTGTTAAGATTGACCATCTTGGACTGTTAGATACTTAAATTAAAAAGTAATATCAATAGATAATCTAAAAAGTAAATTTAATTAACAAAATGACTATGACTGAATAGTATTGGCTCAAAAATTATATATCATTATTTTACTTTTTTCTCTTTATCACTATTATCTTCATTTTTTTCTTTTTTTTTCCATGTACTTCATTCTATTTTCTTTCTCTTTCTCTCCATTTCTCCATCTCTCCAATATTCTATTTCTCTGTTTGATTTCTTTTTCTCCTCCTCCATTTTATTCTCTATTTGTGCTTCTTTCTCTCTCTCCCCTTCTCTTTTTCTTTCTCTGCTCTAATTTTTCCCTCTCCCATTTTCTCTTCCTTTCTCTCCTATCTCCCTTCTCTCTCTCCTCTTTTCTTGCTTCTCTCTCTTTCTTCTTTTCTCTTCTTCTTTCTCTATTGCTTCTCACTTTCTCCCCTTCTCAAAGCAAAGTTTTTTTTCGTGAATCTATTTTCTTTGTAATTTATTGAATCTCTCTTTTTTCCGTCTCTAAAATTTGAGATCTATGAATAAAGTGTATAAAAAAAGTTAATATTATTTATAAAAATATTATGCTCTTAAAAGAAATAGTATAGCTTAAAAAAAATACGACATACAAAAAAATAACATATGAACTAGAAAAATGTCATGTAACATTATAAAATATTATGTTATTTATAAATTATTTTTGGTTTTTAGAATTTTCTGATATCATATTTACAATTAAAATTTTCTTTAAAACTTTCTTGTTTTTCGATATTTTCGTCAACATATTTTATTTATATATTACATGTTATTTTTTTAAATTTTCAGGATTTTTTCACTATAACATTATTTTTTTCAAAATATCAAACTATTATGTTTTTCAAAATATCAAACTATTATTTTTTATCCTTCTCTCAGCAGAGGATGATTATGTCTTTAACTTTTTTTTTTGGCCAACCAAAGTCATTTATTAATACATTATTAGGCGGAAGTCATTTACCAACAGGTTTTCTGAAATTAGGCTATTTTGTAAGTTAACCCTAAATTAAATGGCTAAGTAGTGATATCTCACCAATTAAACCAAATATAATAATGAATTTTTTTAGTAAAAAGACAGAACTGCTTAACTTGAGTTGGGTCACAGTTCGATTGTTGAATTGTATCTCTTCAGTTTAGAATTTTTTTCTTCTGGATAAAATCTTGTGGGACAGTTACTTTCTCCCAAGAAAATCAAAAGCCAAATTTCAATTTCGATTCAAGATTGTTTGGTCTTAAGACTTGAAAGATCTTCTCAGTTTCAGACTAGTTTCTCAAGGTCATTGTTTGAAGACATGAAGATAATGGAGGTATCTTAGCTCAATTATTTACCCAATTCATTTGCTGAGATTTTGTTTGACTCGAATTGCAATGAGAATAACACTTCCCAGATTGAAGAGGTTTCATCATGTTGCCGACATCAGAAGATTGTTGTCGGGAATCATTGTAATAGTTGGTTTAGTTGTTGTACTTGTTCAGTGTTTCGGTATTCCTTGTCCGAAAGCTTTTTGCTTGTCTCCTTCAGTTAATGTTTCAGTTCTTGTCTTAACCAATAATGAAACTGAAGTTTCTGTGGTCAAAACTGAGATGAATTACAAAAATCTCTCTGATGGTGATGATGGAAAGGGGCAAATAAAAAAGGATGTTGATATTTTAATTAGCAAGAACAAGGTAGAAGAGCTTAATGTATCTGTTATTGGTAGAACAAATGTATCATTGGGGAATACTAAAATGGCCGTTGAAATATCAAAACCAGATTCGAATTCGGTTTTGGTTAGGAGTAAAGATAGTAGAAAAGGTAATGTTTTGTCAATGAGGCAGAAGCGAGGGGGTGCGGTTTCGATATCTCAGATGAAGTCATTGTTGATTCAGAGTCTTTCTTCTTTACATTCCCCTGTAAGAGTTTTTTATTCTTGAATCCTCAATTTTGGGTTTCAAGAAACTGCAAAAAGGTTTATTTTATTTGACTTTTGGCCATTTTATGCAGAAGCCTCGTTGGTCATCTACTCGAGACTCTGAAATGCTCTCTGTGAGATCCGAGATTGAGGATGCTTCTGTTGGGCATGAAGTTCTTGGACTTAATTCTTCGATTTATCGAAATATCTCCAAGTTTCAAAGGTGTTTCATACAATGATTTCCGTACTTGTTTTTTTTTCCTACAAATATTAGGACTATCTATTTCCATGTATTCGCCATTCGTATAAGGCATGAAAAATCTAGAGACTTAAGAGACTCCATGTGTTGCCTTGTTTAGGAGTTACAACTTGATGGAGAAGAAACTCAAAGTTTATGTATACAAGGAAGGAGAGAAACCAATATTCCATAACCCAAAGCCTCGAGGAATTTACGCTTCAGAAGGTTGGTTTATGAAACTCATGGAAAGCAACAAGAAGTTTCTAGTAAAAGACCCAAGGAAAGCTCATTTGTTTTACATACCAATCAGCATACAAGCTCTTAGGTCTGCTCTGGGACAAGATTTTAAAACACCAAGAAACCTTGCTGACCATTTTAAAGAATATTTAGATTTGATAGCAGGAAAGTACAAGTTCTGGAACCGAACTAATGGAGCCGATCATTTTCTTGTTGCTTGCCATGATTGGGTAGGTACTATTAGTTTCTTTCTGTCTATGAGAATCATTTATAGTCTAAGATGATTGATGAACCGTTTGTAGGGTAACAAACTGACGAAAAAGCACATGAGGAACAGTATTCGATCACTTTGCAACTCTAATGTTGCACAAGGCTTCAGAATTGGGAGCGATACGGCTTTACCTGTATCATATATACGCTCTGCGGAGTCTCCTCTTGAGAACATTGGGGGAAAAAGTCCATCTGAGAGGAAGATTCTTGCATTCTTTGCTGGAAGCATGCATGGATATCTTCGTTCTATACTTGTGCAGTTTTGGGAGAACAAAGAACCTGACATGAAGATATTTGGTCCGATGCCTCGTGATCGTGAAGGCAAGAAAAAATACCGAGAATACATGAAGAGCAGCAGGTAAGAAACTAAATGTTTTATACAGAAACTAAACCAAAATGTGTTTACAACAGAGAATTTCCACAGGTACTGCATATGTGCGAGGGGTTATGAAGTCCACACGCCAAGGGTTGTTGAGGCTATCATTAACGAATGTGTTCCTGTTATCATTGCTGACAACTACGTGCCTCCCTTTTTTGAGGTTTTGGAATGGGAGGAATTCGCGGTGTTTGTTGAGGAGAAAGAGATACCGAATCTGAGGAACATTCTGCTTTCGATACCGGAAGAGAGATATATTGGCATGCAAGTAAGGGTGAAAATGGTGCAGCAACATTTCCTATGGCACAAAAAACCGGTGAAGTTTGATCTTTTTCATATGATTTTGCATTCAATTTGGTACAGTAGAGTATATAGGATTAAAACAAGGTGAAGAGATACTTAACATGTACCTAAGACAACATTTAGGTGAAGGTATTGAGTAGTATGTTCGAGATCTTGTAAGGGCTTATTCACCACTCTCCACTTGTAACTTTGTTAATTTCCTTATATGGATTTTGTTGATCATTGTTTTGTGTGTTAAAATTATTGAATATACAAATGCATTTAGCCCCCGATTGACACAGTGAAAGTCTCAAACTCTAGTAATCAAGATTTTCCGATCTTAAGAAGAGTTATAAAGGAGTTTGCTTTCTTTCAACAATTGATCATTGTTAGTCTAAACCACTGGCTTTCTCCATATAGTGAAGAGAAAATGACTATTTTTGGCTAATGACTATTTTTGGCTATGTTTAGTTAACGGGAAAAACGTTATTTAAATCGTGAACTTTCAAAATGTGGCCATTTTAATCATCAACTTTGTTATAGGCTATTTAAAGCATCAATTTTTGTTGATTATAATTTTTTATACATGAAATTGTCGTTGACCCGGTCAATTTTAAATATGCCTTTTAATCCGTCATTAACAGCTCTGTTAGTGACAAAACAATATCGTTTTGTCGCAAAATTTTAAATCGTGAAGTTTTTTAAAAAGGTCATTTAAAACATAAAATTTTTGTACTAGGTCATTTAAATCATCAATTTTTGTTCTTTGACTCAATGCTTCTTCCACATCAATAATGGTCGATCATCATCATCATTACATGTTTTAATGGTCTAGTACAAAAAGTTCATGTTTTAAGTGACTTTTTTTTTTGTAAACTTCGCAATTTAAGTTCCATTTTGGTTATGTTTAACTAGTTTTGTTTCATCGAATTGGCTAACTTATTTTCGAAACTAAGGCCATGTTTGTTTGGTAGTCACCAGTGACCGCGATCAGCAGTTAAAACAGCAACACATTGTGTTGTTTGTTTTTCTATCACGCGATCACTGGTTTCTATATTATAGTGTTTTGTTTTGTAGTTATCTGACCAGTCACAGTTTTGTTTGTTTGTAGTCATTTTGATTGATCGCTAGATTGTTTTCTAATTTTATGAGATTTTTAATCAAAATTTGTATTTTCTGTTTAAAGAGAAAACCAGTGATAGCATAATTGTTATCTATTTTTAGCCATATGATTGATTGCTTTCCATGAGTTTCTTATTTTTTTTTTAAAGTTAGCTTAAGACATAAAAATATGACTTAGTTATTATTGGTAAGCTGATCCTTAGTAGGCCATAAAAAGAATGATTTATTTATTAATTGGTTCATAATTTCATTAAATTTAGCTTAGGCCATAAAAATATATTTTTATAACCACTCAAAAGAATTATAAATACTACACATTGATGTCCTTATAACTTCAAGATTGATCAAAAACCCTACCAAAAAAGATTGATCTTAGAAGAAAATGAACAATCTCATATTTTTTTTATTGTAGTTATTGGTACGTATTTTTGTGTTAAATGAAGCTTGCAAAAAAAAAATCAGGTAGAAATTATTAACCAGCTTGGTCCTGGTCGTATTCTCAAACTTCGTTGTCATTCCCCAGATAACGTCCTAGGCATACAAAAATTACATTTTAATGATTCTCCATATCTCATTAGATTCCGTGATGAGGTAGCTTATTTAACAAAATGGAATTGTATTCTTAGGCAAGGACTTAATATGCAATATTCTTTGGATATTGAAGAATACAAAGCAAAAGCAAGAATTATTCCTGCATGTGGTTAGTTACGCAGATGAACAGCCAAACTTGATGCCTGGTGGGATATATTTTACAAGAAATTGGAATAAACCGTCGGGCGTGTATTATCATGGAATGAAGGATAATAACAAAATTTTATTTTTCCTACAACAAAATAATGTTAATGTTACTGGTTTATTTTTCTTCTTTGTTTTATTATACACAATAAATATAATAATAAGAGATGATTTTATTTTATATCTATTTATAATGTATCAATGTTTGGAATAATAACATAATACCTTTTATCTGTACCAATGCATTTGTTTTTATAAGAACTATATAGATATATTATGTTCTCTTTATTTATTCAATCCTCCATTTTTCTTTATATTGTTGTCCACTTGTTTTTGTAACAAAATGAAATGCTACATTCATTCTATTGTTCAAATACAGAGTGAGGTTTGGAGGTGAGATATGAATATAGTAAAATTATTTTGTTACACATATTTCTTCTGGTTTTGTTATCTTAGTTTCAAATTTATACCCAACAATTTTAATTAGGGTCAAGTCATACATAAACTAAGGTGATAGGTTGATTTATACTTAAGGATATCAAAATGGCAAAATTCATACTCCAACTATAAAAATATGCGTTATTCATACGAATAGTGGTGAATGCACTATTTAAGCTACTGATGTGTCATCCACGTCATCGACACGTGGATGTTTTCTGTTTTTTCTACCCTTTGTTATAATGCTTGACTACTAAAATCCTTCATGTATATTTACTCAAACATTTCGATTTAGAATCCTAACATCTACCTTATAATACAAAAAATTACAATTCTTCAATACAAATCACACTCTAGTAATGCATATAAAATTTGACATATATATTAAAATTTTAATATGTCTGATAAAATATTGTTAATCATTTCAATACACCACTTTAAACCTTCATATAAAATCTTTCAACCAAAATTTAATAAAAACACAAAAATCAAACTTCTTATTTAGATAGAGACTTTCAAACTAAACATAATTTCAATGATTAACCCCGTAAAATTGATTTGGAAAAAATGTTAGGGTTTTTGAGGAAGAAAGGGAAATTGGATCTAATCAACCAAAACATTCTCAATAATTAAAAAGATAAGAATTCAAAGGTGGATAAACCTGTTAGACTCTAGAGAATGAAAAAAATGATCATGATTTCCAAGGGGGAAAATAGACCTAGGTTTCCAAGGAAAAAATGGGTCGAGATTCTTATGACTAAGCCAAAATGAAACAGAATAATTTTTGTTATTTCCCTTTAATAAAATTTTCATCTGTAATCATAGATTTTACTGTGTTAAATTTTTATGGTTTAGCCAAATTAATATTTTTGTAAAAACTGAGTGATGGCTTAGTGAGAATTTTAAGTTTAAACAAACAGTTACTGGTATGTATTTTGGTAGTGGCGAACTAGAATGAGGCAAGACTTATATAAGGAATGCGTCTTGTAGAGAGTTATACTGATGATGTAGAATAGAATGAGAATATGGATTAAAGGATAGTGAGGAGAGTGATTGTAACATCCACAATCCAATAATGGGGGTGAAAATGTTGAATTAAAAAGTTAAGGGTTGATTTGATTAAATTCGGAAGTTGCAGTCGGGTTTAATTGATAATTTTGGAAGTTTGGGGCCAATTTGTGATTTCGAAAAGTTAAGGATCAAATTGATCGAATGGAAAGTTTTCGAATGGGTTAAATTGATCGGATTGAAAGTTTTGGGGTCAATTGCGAAAGTGGCAGAAATTGGAGGACTGTTCGCTGTAATAAGCAAACTTGATACATATATATATGTGTATAAGCGTGTGTATCCCCCTCTTCGTCGACTTCACCGATACCTAGCCATCATAAGGAGTTTAGATCGTGGGGGTGCTTTGTGTGAGAAGCTCGAATCTCTCTCCCATTCACAGTAAGGTCTCTCTCTCTCTCTCTCTCTCTCTCTCTCTCTCTCTCACTCTCGTTGGTGTGGTCGAGGTGGTGATGTGCGACGGTGGCGGTGTTTGTGGTGATCGTTGCCGTGGTGAGTTGGAGTCATGGACATGGCGGTGGTTCCGTGGTGATGTTGTTGACGGTGGAGTGATGTGGTCGTGGTGGTGTTATGGTGGGAGACGAGTATCGCGACGGTGATGGTGTGATCACGGCGTCGTGAGGGGCTCGGCTTTGTGGTGGCGTGGCATGAGGGTGGCAGTGTGATCGGAGTCATGTCGGTGTGACGTGACGATCGGTCATGGAGGCTGAACGGTGACCGATCGTGTGTTTGGTGGCGTCGGAGGAGATTTAGTTTTAGGGTTTAGTTAGTTTTATTATTTTAATATTAATTAATAATATTTTAATATTATAATTAATATTATTTTATTATTTTAGTAGTTTTTAATATTTTTACGCCTCGGGTATTTTTGGTATTTAGGTCTTTAGGATTTTCGGAAGTTTCAAAAGTCATTAAATCTTACCCCAGACATATCCCGAAGATTTCGAGGTGAGTGCTTGCGTGTTCGAACCCTAGTTAGTCGGAGGACTACGGGTGGGGGTGTTTATGATATTGATTGTGTGATTTATTGCATGGTTTATAGTGTTGATTATTGTATGGACTGCATGGGGTTGGATGTTAAATTGTAGCTAACATGGGGATGTTAGCCGGTAGATTTTGTGCCTCATTCAGTATCCTTTATACTGAGGCATCTCGTTGTGTGATGCAGGTAAAGACTGATTTTTACTGGAGCTCGTGGGACCAAAGCTGTGGAGATGGATGACATGACCAGAGTCGGGGTTGACCTTATGTTGCTTTTATTATTTATTTATTGTTGAGAAAGTGTCGTTGATAATTTGCTTCCGCTAAGTTGCTAGATTCTATTTATTTATTTAATTGGTAGATTTAATAAATAAATTGTTTAAGTTAATAGAAATTTTTAAAATTTGCTCTTTCCACGCGGTTTCTGAATTAGTAAACCGGTTCCGGTTTAGAATTCCCGGGACGGGTCGTTTCAATTTGGTATCAGAGCGGAGTTGTTTCTAGGATGCTCTAGCTAGTGATAGTGTGCATAGTATTGTTAGCTTGGTGTAGCTATTTGGTGTATAGTGTTGGGTTGCAGGGTCATGTCATCTCTCGGCCGAGAAGTGGTTCCACGGTAAGACTCGTGTTTGTATTACTTTTTTTTGTTGTCAAATAGTAATAAGTTGTTTTTTTTTAGATGGTTGATGCTGATAGAGTTGGGCAAGGTCTTAGAGGTCATGGTGGTCGTGGCGGTCGTGGCCGTGGCGGCAGAGTGGGCTGTGGCGGCGGGGCGGGCCGTGGAGGCAGAGGTGGCAGAGTAGCAGTGGATGTGATGCAGAGTGTCACAGTGGAGCAGGCGGAGTATGGATATTCTGAGGGGAAGGGTCAGTCTGGGACAGCGGCCGTGCATGGTGCTATACCGGTGCAGGGGGCTGCTCAGACGGATGGGGGCCCGAACCAGATGGGGGCGATTTTGGGTATGTTGGCCCAACTTTTAGAGAGGATACCTGGTGTGGTACCGGCTCCAGTGGCGCCACAGGGGGATGCTGCTATGCCAGAGGTTGTTGCTGTGGAAGTTCCAGTGGGGGTTGCTGAGGCCGAGCCAGAGGGTCCGTCATATTTGAGGGTGATGGAGCACATGCAGAGGTTGGGCACCAAGTTTTTCAGTGGTTGTGCTCGACCGATTGAGTCTGATGAGTGGAGGTCCCGGTTGGAGAGGAACTTCCAGTCGATCAGGTGCCTTTTGGAGTTTAGTGTGGACTTGGCGGTGCATCATCTGGAGGGTGATGCATATGATTGGTGGCAGGGTTTTGTTGCCAGGAGGGCGGGAGTGGTGTTGTCTTGGGACGAGTTCCGAAGGGAGTTCGATCTCAAGTATTTTCCGCAGGAGGCGCCGGACAGGTTGAGAGGGGAGTTCCTTTATTTGACACAGGGGAGTCGTTCGGTCCGGGAGTATGAGGCCGAGTTCAACCGTTTGAAGCGGTTTGCTGGTCGGGGTGCAGATACCGATCACGAGTTGTTATGTGCCTTTCTTCGAGGTATGCGGATTGACCTCAAGAATCGCTGCATTGTCCGCCAGTTTGAGTCAGTACCGGAGTTGGTGGAGTGTGCGGCGCAGTTGGAAGAAGGCATGAAGCTGGAGGCTAGCTTGAGGGTTTTGGGGTCAGAGGCTCCGGGAGGTCTCAGGGGCAGAGTGCGGCACCGAGCAAGGGTGGCAAGCCCGGTCAGCCGCAGGGGCAGAAGAGGAAGTTTGAGGATACTTCCAGGTCAGTGGGTTCTGGACCACGGTGTTTCAGGTGTGGGGTTCAGGGACACCGATTTGCTGATTGTCCTCTGGAGGGACATGTATGTTACTTCTGCAAGGAGTCGGGACATATCAAGAAGGATTGTCCAAAGTTGGCTCAGCCAGTGTCGAGGATCGAGGCACCACCTCCGAAGCGGGCTGCAGTGGCACCGAGGGTTTTCACCATAGGCGTGGGATCGGGCGAGGCGAGCGGCAGCAGACCGATTACTGGTTAGTTCTTTAATTATGTTCTTGTTTGATTGTTAATTTTAGTACTAGTTATGTAATTGTCAGTCGCTGTTTGTCTTAAATCCTTTTCGTGCTTAGGAACCCTTAGTGTGGCTGGGGTAGAGTCTCATGTTTAATTCGACTCTAGGGCGCTCACAGTTTTGCGACACCAGGGTAGGTGTCAAGGAGTGGTATCCAAGAGTTGTCTAGAGATCACTCGGGTGTTGTGAGAGTTGCTGGGGGTCGTTTGTTGAGGACTCAGGGCTGTGCGGAGGGTGTCGACATTTTGATCGTCAGAGAGCTGATGCCAGCAGATTTGATAGTGTGTTCGGTGGAGCTCTATGACATCATCTTGGGCATGGATTTGTTGGGGAAGTTGATGGCTCATTTGGATTGTCATCGAGGGCGTGTGGTGTTTGAACGTGCTAGTGGGAGACTGGTTTATCAGGGAGTGCGACCGGTTTCGGGGAGCATCGTTGTTTCTGCGGTTCAGGCGGAACATCTGATTGAGCAGGGTTGTGAGGCGTACTTGGCTACTATTTCTACACCTGGTGAGGTCGGAAAGTTAGGAGTGCAAGATATCGAGGTGGTTTGGGAGTTCGAGGATGTGTTCCGGCCGTTGAGCAGGTTACCACCATCCAGGTCAGATCCGTTCACCATTGAGTTAGAGCCGGGGACGGCACCGTTGTCTAAGGCTCCATACAGAATGGCTCCAGCGGAGATGGCTGAGCTTAAGAAGCAGCTTGAGGAGTTGCTAGAGAAGGGTTTTATCAGACCGAGCAGTTCTCCGTGGAGTGTGCCGGTTCTGTTTGTTAAGAAGAAGGACGGAAGTTTCCGGTTGTGTATTGATTATCGAGGGTTGAATCGGGTTACTGTAAAGAACAAATACCCATTACCAAGGATCGATGAGTTGTTAGATCAGCTGCGGGGTGCTTCGTGGTTTTCTAAGATCGATCTGGCGTCAGGTTATCATCAGATTCCGATAGATGAGGCTGATATCAGGAAGACGGCTTTCAGGACGAGGTACGGGCATTACGAGTTTGTGGTGATGCCGTTTGGGTTGACGAATGCACCGGCTGCGTTTATAAGGTTGATGAACGGCGTGTTCCAGGAGTATTTGGATGAGTTCGTCATCATCTTCATCGACGATATCCTAGTGTATTCTAAGAACTCCGAGGAGCACGGGGTTCATTTGAGGAAAGTTTTGGAGAAGTTACGGGAGCAGCAGTTGTTTGCGAAGCTGAGTAAGTGTAGTTTCTGGCAACGTGAGATTGGGTTTCTGGGTCACGTTGTGTCTGATGGAGGTGTTTCAGTGGATCCGGAGAAGATTCGCTCGATTGAAGAGTGGCCGAGACCGCGGAATGCATCGGAGATTTGCAGTTTTCTGGGTCTGGCGGGCTATTACAGGAGGTTCGTCAAGGGGTTTGCTAGTATGGCTCAGTCCATGACCAAGTTGACGGGGAAGGATGTTCGTTTTGTGTGGTCGGATAAGTGTGAGGAGAGCTTTTTGAAGCTCAAGGAGATGATGGTGAGTACTCCGGTGTTGGCTTTACTGCAGCAGGATGAGCCTTACGTGGTGTATACCGATGCATCTGGGTCGGGGCTCGGATGTGTTTTGATGCAGCAGGGGAAGGTGATTGCATATGCATCCAGGCAGTTGAGGAAACATGAATGCAATTACCCTACTCACGATCTAGAAATGGCTGCAGTGGTGTTTGCGTTGAAGATTTGGAGGTCTTATGTGTATGGCGGGAAGGTACAGGTGTTCACGGACCACAAAAGTCTGAAGTACATCTTTACTCAACCCGAGTTGAATCTGCGACAGAGGCGGTGGATGGAGTTAGTTGTGGATTATGACCTGGAGATAGCTTACCATCCGGGTAAGGCGAATCTCGTAGCTGATGCGTTGAGCAGGAAGCGGGTAATTTCAGATACTGAGTGGGATACAGAGGAGTTGGTGGGCATGGTGAGTGCCTTGAGTTTGTGTGCAGTGTCTGAGGAGTCTGAGCCGTTGGGTTTGGAGGCGGTGGATCAGGCAGATATTCTGACAAGGGTGCGGTTGGCACAGCAGTTGGATGCGGAGTTAGTGAGGGCTGCTAAAGCGGAGAAGTCCGAGCACGAGTTTTCCAGCAATGGAACGATTTTGTTGAGGGGCCGGGTGTGTGTACCGAAGGACGAAATGCTTAGGCAGGAAATCTTGAGGGAAGCACACCAGAGCCATTTTTCGATTCATCCAGGAGCTACCAAGATGTACTGGGATCTCAAGCGGTATTATCAGTGGGTAGGGATGAAGAAGGAGGTAGCCGGCTGGGTTGCGGGTTGTGATACATGTCAGTTGGTGAAGGCAGAGCATCAGGTTCCGAGCGGTTTACTGAGGAGCTTACCCATTCCGGAGTGGAAGTGGGATATGATTACCATGGATTTTGTGGTGGGTTTACCGGTTTCTCGGGGCAGAGATGCGATTTGGGTCATCGTCGATAGGTTGACCAAGTCTGCGCACTTCTTGGCCATAAAGAAGACCGATGGTGCAGAGGTGTTGGCCAAGAGGTACGTTAGGGAGATTGTGCGGTTGCATGGGGGTACCGGTGAACATAGTGTCGGATCGGGATCCGAAGTTCTCCTCGTTGTTCTGGGGCGCTTTCCAGAAGGAGATGGGCACTAAGGTACACATGAGCACGGCGTATCATCCTCAGACCGATGGGCAGTCCGAGAGGACTATACAGACATTGGAGGATCTGTTGAGGATGTGTGTGTTGGATTGGGGTGGTCATTGGGCGGATCACCTGAACTTAGTGGAGTTTGCGTACAATAACAGCTATCAGGCTAGTATTGGCATGGCACCATTTGAGGCTTTGTATGGTAGGCCTTGTAGAACCCCGCTATTTTGGACCCAAGTGGGGGAGAGGAGTCTTTTAGGGGCTGACTTCGTCCAGGAGACGACTGAGAAAGTCCGGATTGTGAAGTGTAACATGAAGGAAGCTCAGGATCGTCAGAAAAGCTACGCAGATCGGCGTAGGAAAGAGTTGGAGTTCGCAGTGGGCGATATGGTGTATCTAAAGATGGCCATGTTGAGGGGTCCGAACAGGTCCATTTCTGAGACTAAGTTGAGTCCGAGGTATATGGGTCCCGTTAGAGTGTTGGAGCGGGTCGGACCAGTGGCGTATCGGCTGGAGTTGCCGGATGCTATGCAGGCATTTTATAAGGTGTTTCACGTGTCGATGCTGAAGAAATGTCTGCATAAGGATGATCAGGTGGTGGCGGGGGTGCCATCGGATTTGATATCGAGTATGGTGGTGGAGGCGAGGCCTCTGAATGTCCTGGATCGCCGAGTGAGAGTGATCAGAAGGAAGAAGGTTCCAGAGATGCAGGTTTTGTGGGATTGTAACGGAGCCGAGGAGGTGACTTGGGAACCGGAAGCGAAGATGAAGCGCAAGTTTCCCAAGTGGTTCGGCAAACTGGAGGGTTAGCCGGGCTTACCATAGTGTTGTATCCAAGGTGTTGGATTTTTATGGCTTCTGCGTTGTTGTACTCGTTATTTATGATGTTATTAATGATGTACTTTTAAAATTTGGTTATTCAATAAAGGCGTTTTAGTGGAAATTTTTGCGTTGTGGTGTTACTAGAAGATTAGTGGACAGGAGACGAATCACTAGCTGTAGTGATTGATAGCGGGGGTGCGGATACCACGTGTTCGGTAGCTGCATAAGGCTGGTAGTTCCATATAGCAGCATCGGAGTGCACTGACGAGTCACTGCCGAGTGTACCTGGCTGGTTGGGCTTCTTTGTGATTCTTGACTGGTGTGATAGGTCACTAGAGAGATTGCCGTTGTCTGGCTCTCTATGCATTTGGATGGATCGATCCATGGTGTTGGGTCGTGAAGTCGTGGACAGATCGATCCATGGTGTTGGGTCGTCAAGTCGTTATACTCCTGGGTGATGGAGTGGTTGGTCAAACCAAGTAGAGGACTAAAGCCTAATAGCGTTGATCGATATAGTGTTGTAACGGTGAAAGTGTGATAGCGGTGATAACGTCGGTATTGGAGTGCGGATAGTATGGTTGGCCACGGATTGGCAGTGTGTTAGATTCAGGGACGAATCTATGTTAGTGGGGGAGAATTGTAACATCCACAATCCAATAATGGGGGTGAAAATGTTGAATTCAAAAGTTAAGGGTTGATTTGATTAAATTCGGAAGTTGCAGTCGGGTTTAATTGATAATTTTGGAAGTTTGGGGCCAATTTGTAATTTCGGAAAGTTAAGGATCAAATTGATTGAATGGGAAGTTTTCGAATGGGTTTAATTGATCGGATTGAAAGTTTTGGGGTCAATTGCAAAAGTGGCAGAAATTGGAAGACTGTTCGCTGTAATAAGCAAACTTGATACATATATATATATGTATCAGCGTGTGTATCCCCCTCTTCGTCGACTTCACCGATACCTAGCCATCATAAGGAGTTTAGATCGCGAGGGTGCTTTGTGTGAGAAGCTCGAATCTCTCTCCCATTCACGGTAAGGTCTCTCTCTCTCTCTCTCTCACTCTCGTTGGTGTGGTCGAGGTGGTGACGTGCGACGGTGGCGGTGTTTGTGGTGATCGTTGCCGTGGTGAGTTGGAGTCATGGACATGGCGGTGGTTCCGTGGTGATGTTGTTGACGGTGGAGTGATGTGGTCGTGGTGGTGTTACGGTGGGAGACGAGTATCGCGACGGTGATGGTGTGATCACGGCGTCGTGAGGGGCTCGGCTTTGTGGTGGTGTGGCATGAGGGTGGCGGTGTGATCGGAGTCACGTCGGTGTGACGTGACGATCGGTCATGGAGGCTGAATGGTGACGGTCGTGTGTTTGGTGGCGTCGGAGGAGATTTAGTTTTAGGGTTTAGTTAGTTTTATTATTTTAATATTAATTAATAATAGTTTAATATTATAATTAATATTATTTTATTATTTTAGTAGTTTTTAATATTTTTACGCCCCGGGTATTTTTGGTATTTAGGTCTTTAGGATTTTCGGAAGTTTCAGAAGTCGTCAAATCTTACCCCAGACATATCTCGAAGATTTCGAGGTGAGTGCTTGCGTGTTAGAACCCTAGTTAGTCGAAGGACTACGGGTGGGGGTGTTTATGATATTGTTTGTGTGGTTTATTGTGTGATTTATTGCATGGTTTATAGTGTTGATTATTGTATGGACTGCATGTGGTTGCATGTTAAATTGTAGCTAACATGGGGATGTTAGCCGGTAGATTTTGTGCCTCATTCAGTATCCTTTATACTGAGGCATCTCGTTGTGTGATGCAGGTAAAGACTGATTCTTACTGGAGCTCGTGGGAGCAAGGCTGTGGAGATGGATGACATGACCAGAGTCGGGGTTGACCTTATGTTGCTTTTATTATTTATTTATTGTTGAGAAAGTGTCGTTGATAATTTGCTTCCGCTAAGTTGCTAGATTCTATTTATTTATTTAATTGGTGGATTTAATAAATAAATTGTTTAAGTTAATAGAAATTTTTAAAATTTGCTCTTTCCACGCGGTTTTTGAATTTGCTCTTTCCACGCGGTTCCGGTTTAGGATTCCCGGGACGGGTCGTTTCAGTGATGAAGAGAGTAATCAAGAGAGCGTAAATGACGCACATGTGGAAGATAAAAATGAGAATGCAACTGAAGGAGAAATAGATAGAAATGGGAGTTATGGATCCAAGGGTGATTAAGAGAATGAAGAAAACAAGAATAAAAAGAGGAAAAAGAAGGATTCAAAAAGAATATTGAAACTTACAATGAATATAAAATGGGAAACATGTCAAAAAAGCATGAACTTTCAAATTGTGAACCATTAAACCAAGATTTTCAAACACCAGGAAACCTTGCACCCCATTTTAAAGAGTATTTAGATTTGATAGCAGGAAACTACAAGTTCTGGAACCGAACCACTGGAGCCGATTATTTTCTTGTTTCTTGCCATGATTGGGTACTCTCATTTTATTTATGTCTATGAGGGTCATTAATAGTCTCTTTGATGATAAAATGATTCATGAACCGCTTATATGTTTACTTGTAGCGAAACAAACTGACAAAAAGCACATGAGGAACAGTATTCGATCACTTTGAAACTCAAATGTTGCACAAGGATTCTGACTTGGGAGCCATCGCATATATACGCTCTGTTGAGTCTCATATTGAGTACCTTGGGGGAAAAAGTCCATCCGAAAGAAAAATTGATGCATTCTTTGTTGGAAGTATGCACAGATTTATTCATCCTATAATAACTCGTGCATTGTTGGGATAGCAAAGATCTTGACATGAAAATTGTCGGTCCAATTCCTCATAATCATGAAGGCAAAAAACAATACCAAGAATACATGAAGAGCAGCAGGTAAGATCAAGGAAATAAACTATATGCTTCTATAGAAACCAAACCAAAACGTGTTTATAACAAATAATTTCCACTGGCACTGCATGTTGGAGGGGTTATGAAGTCCACATGCCAAGGGTTGTCGAGGCTTTCATTAACGAATATATTCATGTTATTAGCTACTGAGATCAATGCAGTCAATTATGTCTCTCCGAGAAGTTGGTTATCTACCTCTCACTTTGTGCTAGAATTCTTCCTATTTGTGGGGTCATTTATTGCACTCGGGAAGGGCTGAGACAGCTGCAGTAGGATTTGAAAAAGGAATTGATTGGGATTTTGAACCTGTCCTTTCCATGACTCCTCTTAACTAAAGTAGTAGTTAAAATAGGAGATTAAAAATGGGTTCATATTAAAAATTCTTCTTTGCTTTTTCTATTCAATCTAACTTTTTTTGGCTCTCATTTCTGACAACTACATGCCTTCCTTTTTTGAGGTTCTGGACTGGGAGTAATTCTCAGTGTTTGTTGAGGAGAAAGAGATACCGAATCTGAGAAACATTCTGATTTCGATACCCGAAGAGAGATATATTGGCATGCAAGCAAGGGTAAAAATGGTGCAGCAACATTTCCTACAACACAAAATACCGGTGAAGTTCGATCTTTTTCATATGATTTTGCATTCAATTTGGTACAGACGAATATATATGATTAAAACAAGGTGAAGAGATACCTAACATGTACCTAAGAAAACATTTAGGTGAAGTCATTGAATAGTGTGTTCAAGATCTTGTAAGGGCTTATTCGCCACTCTCTACTTGTAACTTTGCTAATCTCTATATATGGATTTTTTTGATCTCTTTTTGTGTTAAAATTATTGAATATACAAAGATGCATTTAGCTCCTACGTACAAAAGTTTGACACACTGAAAGTCTCAAAATCTAGTAATCGAGCATTTACAATCTTAAGAAGTATGATGTCATGTAAGTTTTCCTCAAGGAAACCACACAATGAATAAGCTGCAAGTGCACAACAATCAATCGTAGTACTTAAGGTATATCGATCCCACAGAGAGAGAAGATGTATTAAAAATTAAGAGGTACAAGTAAAGCTAGAACTCAATAGAAAAAGGGGGTTTTGTACCACGCAAAATCAAGCAAAGCAAACATAGTGAATGTAAATCAATATAAGATGAAAGTTGGGTGTGCAAGGGATCTCCGGGGTTCAGTGATCAATCAATTCAAGATGAGTTCAATGTAATGCATGTCTACTCCTAAGTCTTGGACTATGAAACACGAAAGTTCGGCTAACCTATTGTCATAGAGAAAACCGGCTGAAATCCACAAATCCTATTACTCAACTATCGCAGGCAATAACATAGGTTTCAAAGCATTAAAATCAAGTTCAATCCAAATCCATAAAACTCCATAACTAAGGGATTTGTGCTTGTTATGACACAATACTCATCAAATCTAGGTTCAAACAACCTAAGCAAACGGTTCGAATTACTTAGATGCCTAAGATCAATAGCTAGTTCATGACTCTAACTATATGCATTAAGAATGAGATAAAACCGAAAGACAATGTAAACGATTATGAAAATACAAGGAAACTTGCCACTCAAAAGACAATGCTGATCTCACCCCAAGACTGGCCCTTTAGACTCAACTGGATAGTCTACTCGGCCATGCTCAAGGTTGTCATCGATGATATGAAAGAGTAAACATAGATCTCATGAAATAAGGTAAAGGTTTAGAGATTACTTATTTAGATCCAAAAATACAAGATGTAAGGACTTCTCCTTTGACAAAGTTACCAAAAAATAGAGAAAGAGATGGTGGAACTCCAAGGCTTATGCGGATCAATCAACTTCTACGGCTCCTTAGAGACGATGATGGCTTCTTGAGGTTGTGATGAACTTTTAGGGTTTTGTGATGAAACTTTGGTGAGGCACGAAGCTTGGATGAGGCACAAAGTTTTAATGTTATAAACTTGTATATATAGGTCTTGGGGGCCCAAGAGATTGGCTTTCAAGGTTTAGGAAGGGCATACTCGTCATCTTGATGAGTGTGGAGGCAATGGGCCGAGCCTAGTGATGGGCCAAATGTCTAAGACGGTGAAGGAGACTGGGCTCGGTCACGAGCTTTGTGACCGGGGTGCCCAAGAGGTGAGGCCTCGGTCACGAGCTTTGTGACCGAGTTTTTGGTGCTTTTGCTCCTAGTGGCTGAATGGATTGCTTCGATTATTGCCCCATACGAATCTTGACTCTTCAAGATTTCCAATGATATAGATAACTCCAATTTTGGTCCACAGGAAAGTCTTCATATGTTGTCAAACTTCTGGTGCTCTGAAACTGCCTCAAAACGGGTTTTGCTCCTTTTTGATCCATATTCCCATAAACCTATAAAACATCTTTGAAACTAACAATACTTGATAATAGCTTATTTAGCCTTGAAATCATACTAAATCTCTCATAAAACAATATAAAAACCATAGCAAAAAGGGGTCAAAATAAGATGTTATCAAAGTGTTATAAAGGAGTTTGCTTTCTTCCACCAATTGATCACTAATATTAGTCTAAACAACTAGCTTCTCCATATATTGAAGAGAAAAATATCATTTTGTTTATGTTTAACTATTTTTTTTCATCTAATTGGCTAACCTTATTTTGGAAACTAAGGCCATGTTTGTTTGGCAGTCACCAGCGACCGCAATCAGCAGTTAAAACAGCAACACATTTTGTTTGTTTTTCTATCACGCGACCACTGGTTTCTATTATATTTGTTTGTTTCGTAGGTATCTGACAAGTCACAGTTTTGCTTGTTTGTAGTCATTGCGATTGATCGCTAGATTGTTTTCTAATTTTATGAGATTTTTTAAATCAAAATTTTTATTTTCTATTTAAAGAGGAAATCCAGTGATCACATAATTGTTTTCTATTTTTAACCATTTGATTGATTGCTTTCCATGAGTTTCTTACTTTTTAAAAAATAATAGAGTAGGCCATAAAAAGATGATTTAGTTATTATTGGTAAGCTGATCCTTAGTAGGCCACAAAAAGAATGATTTATTTATTAACTGGTTCATAATTTCATTAAATTTAGCTTAGGCCATAAAAATATCTTTTTATAACCACTCAAAAGTTATAAATACTACACATTGATGTCCTTATTACTTCAAGATTGATCTTAAAACCCTACCAAAAAAAAGATTGATCTTACAAGAAAATGAATAATCTCATACTTTTTATCGTAGTTATTGCTACGTATTTTGTGTTAAATGAAGCTTGCAAAAAAAATTTAGTAGAAATTATTAACAAGCTTGGTCCTGGTCGTATTCTCAAACTTCGTTGTCGTTCCCCAGACAACGACCTAGGCATTCAAAAATTACATTTTAATGATCCTCCATATCTCATTAGATTTCTTGAGTAGGTAGCCTATTTAACAAAATGGAATTGTATTCTTAGGCAAAGACTTCAAATGGAGTATTCTTTTGATATTGAAGTATACAAAGCAAAAGCAAGAATTATTCCTGCATGTGGTCAGTTACACAGATGGACAGCCAAACTTGATGGGATATATTTTACAAGAAATTGGAATAAACCATCGGGCGTGTATTATCATGGACTGAAGGATAGTAACATACTTTTCTTTTTCCTAAAACAAAAAAAATGTTAATGATACTGGTTTGTTTTGCTTCTTTGTTTTATTATACAAAATAAATATAACAATTCAAGATGAGTTTCTTTTATATCTATTTATAATGTATCAATGTTTAGAATAATAACATAATATCTTTTATCAGTACCAATGCATTTGTTTTTATAAGAACTATATACATGTATTATGTTTTTACAGTTAGAGTTTTTGTTTATTCAATCCTCCATTTTTGTTTATATTGTTGTCCACTTGTTTTTGTAACAAAATTAAATGCTACATGCATTCTATTGTTCAAACACAGAGTGAGGTTTGGAGGTGAGAGATGAAATATAGTAAAATTATTTTGTTACACATCTTGCTTCTAGTTTGTTAACTTTGTTTCAAATTTGTACCCAACCATTTTCATTAAAGTTAAGTCATACATAAACTAAGGTGATTTGTGGATTTATACTTCAGGATATCAAATTGGAAAAATTCATACGCCAACTATAAAATATGCCTTATTCATACGAATAGAGGTGAATGTACTGTTTAAGAAAATTATGTGCTATCCATATCATCGACACATGGATGTTTTCTGTTTTTTCTACCCTTAGTTGTAATGCTTGACTACTAAAATCCTTCATGTATATTTACTCAAACATTTTCGCTTTATAATTCTAATATCTACCTTATAATACAAAAAAATATTCAATACAAATCACACTCTAATAATGTATAAAAATTCGACATATATATTAAAGTTTTGATACGTCTAATAAAATATTGTTAATCATGTTCAATACACCACTTTAAACCTTCATATAAAATATTTCAACCAAAATTTAATGAAAACCCGACAATCAAACTTCTTATTTAGATAGAGACTTTCAAACTAAAAATAACTTTCAATGATTGCCCCCCTAAAATAGATTTCGCAAAAAAAGTTAGGGTTTTTGAGGAAGAAAGAGAAATTGGATCTAATCAACCAAACAATTCTCAATATTTAAAAGATAAGAATTCAAAGGTGGATAAACCTGTTAGACTCTAGAGAATGAAAAAAAATTATCATGATTTCCAAGGGGGAAATTGGACTAGGATTCCAAGGAGAAAATGTGTCGAGAGTTTTATTACTAAGCCAACATGAAATGAAATAATTTTTGTTATTTCCCTTTAATAAATTTTACTCGTCTGTAATCATAGATTTTATTGTGTTAACTTTTTATGGTTTAGCCAAATTAATAGTTTTGTACAAACTGAGTGATGGCTTAGTGAGAATTTTAAGTATAAAAAATCAGTTAATGGTATGTTTTTTGGTAGTGGCAAACTAGAATGAGGCAAGACTATATAAGGAATGTGTCTTGTAGAGAGTTATCCTGATGATGTAGAATAGAATGAGAATATGGATTTAAGGATCATGAGGAGAGTGATGAAGAGACTAATCAAGAGAGCATAAATGATGCACATGTGTAAGGTAAAAATGAGGATAAAACTGAAGGAGAACTAGATAGAAATGGGAGTTATGGATCCAAGGGTGATGAAGAAAATGAAGAAAACAAGTATAAAAAGAGGAAAAAGAAGGATTCAAAAAGAATATTGAAACTTAAAAAATGAAAATATAATGGGAAAAATGTCAAAAAAGTATGAACTTTCAATTTGTGAACGTTTAAACCAAGATTGTCAAACACCAAGAAACCTTGCACACCATTTTAAAGAGTATTTAGATTTGATAGCAGGAAACTACAAGTTCTGGAACTGAACCACTGGAGGCGATTATTTTCTTGTTGTTTGCCATGATTGGGTACTATCATTTTATTTCTGTCTATGAAAGTCATTTATAGTCTCTTTGATTCTAAGATGATTGATGAACCGTTTATATGTTTACTTGTAGGGAAACAAACTGACCAAAAAGCACATGAGGAACAGTATTCGATCACTTTGAAACTCAAATGTCGCACAAGGATTCTGACTTGGGAGCGATGCAGATTTACCTATCATATATATACGCTCTGATGAGTCTCTTCTTGAGTACCTTGGGGAAAAAGTCCATTCGAAAGAAAAATTCATGCATTTTTTGCTGGAAGCATGCACGGATATATTCGTCCTATAATTTACTTGTGCAGTGTTGGAATAACAAAGATCCTGACATGAAAATTGTCAGTCCCATTCCTCGTGATCATGAAGGCAAGAAACAATACCAAGAATAAATGAAGAGCAGCAGGTAAGATAAAGGAGTTTGCTTTCTTCCAAAAGTTGATCATTAATGTTAGTCTAAACCACTGGCTTCTCCATATACTGAAGAGAAAAATATCAGTTTGGTTATGTTTAACTAATTTTGTTTCATCGAATTGGCTAACCTTATTTTTGAAATTAAGGCCATGTTTGTTGGGTAGTCACCAGTGACCGCGATAAGCAGTTAAAACAGCGACACATTGTGTTGTTTGTTTTTCTATCATGCGGCCACTGGTTTCTATATTATACTGTTTTGTTTCGTAGTTATCTGGCCAGTCACAGTTTTGTTTTTTTTGTAGCCATTGCGATTGATTGCTAGATTGTTTTCTAATTTTATGAGATTTTTAAAAATCAAAATTTGTATTTTCTATTTAAAGAGGAAACCAGTGATCGTATAATTGTTTTCTATTTTTAACCATATGATTGATTACTTTCCATGAGTTTCTTACTTTTTAAATATTTTTCGATTAGGCCATAGAAATATGATTTAGTTATTATTGGTAAGCTGATCCTTAGTAGGCCATAAAAAGAACGATTTATTTATTAACTGGTTCATAATTTAATTAAATTTAGCTTAGGCCATAAAAATATCTTTCTATAACCACTCAAAAGAATTATAAATACTACACATTGATGTCCTTATTACTTCAAGATTGATCTTAAAACCCTACCAAAAATAGATTTATCTTACAAGAAAATGAAGAATCTCATACTTTTTTATCGTATTTATTGCTATGTATTTTGTGTTAAATGAAGCCTGCAAAAAAAATCAGGTAGAAATTATTAACCAGCTTGTCCTGGTCGTATTCTCGAACTTCGTTGTCGTTCCCCAGACAACGACCTAGGCATACAAAAATTATATTTTAATGATCCTCCATATCTCATTAGATTCCATGATGAGGTAGCGTATTTAACAAAATGGAATTGTATTCTTAGGCAAGGACTTCATATGCAGTATTCTCTTCATATTGAAGTATACAAAGCAAAAGCAAGAATTATTCCTGCATGTGGTCAGTTACGCAGATGGACAGCCAAACTTGATAGGATATATTTTACAAGAAATTGGAATAAACCGTCGGGTGTGTATTATCATGGAATGAAGGATAGTAACATACTTTTCTTTTTCCTAAAACAAAAAAATGTTAATATTACTGGTTTAAATTATTAGACACAATAAATATAATAATAAGAGATGGGTTTATTTTATATCTATTAACAATGTATCAATGTTTGGAATAATAACCTAATATATTTTATCAGTACCTATGCCTTTGTTTTTATAAGAACTATATACATATATTATGTTCTTACAGTTAGAGTTTTTGTTTATTCAATCCTCCATTTTTCTATATATTGTTGTCCACTTATTTTTGTAACAAAATGAAATGCTACATGCATTCTATTGTTCAAATACAGAGTGAGGTTTGGAGGTGAGATATGAAATATAGTAAAATTATTTTGTTACACATCTTGCTTCTGGTTTTATTATCTTAGTTTCAAATTTATACCCAAAAATTTTCATTAAGGTCAAGTCAAACATAAACTAAGGTGTTGGGTGTATTTATACTTAAGGATATGAAAATGGCAAAATTCATACTCCAACTATAAAAATATGCGTTATTCATATGAATAGTGGTGAATGTACTATTTAAGCTACTGATGTGTCATCCACGTAATCGACACGTGGGTGTTTTTTTTTTTTTTCTACCCTTAGTTATAAAGGAGTTTGCTTTCTTCCAACAATTGATCAATAATGTTAGTCTAAACAACTAGCTTCTCCATATATTGAAGAGAAAAATATCATTTTGGTTATGTTTAACTAATTTTGTTACATCGAATTGGCTAACCTCTTTTTTGAAATTAAGGCCATGTTTGTTTGGTAGTCACCAGCGACCGCAATCAGCAGATAAAACAGCGACACATTTTGTTGTTTGTGTTTCTATCACACGACCACTGGTTTCTATATTATATTTTTTTGTTTTGTAGTTATCTGACCAGTCACAGTTTTGTTTGTTTGTAGTCATTGCGATTGATCGCTAGATTGTTTTCTAATTTTATGAGATTTGTTTTAATCAAAATTTGTATTTTCTATTTAAAGAGGAAACCAGTGATTGCATTATTGTTTTCTATTTTTAACCATATGATTGATTGCTTTCCATGAGTTTCATACTTTTTAAAAAATTTAGATTAGGCCATAAAAAGATGATTTAGTTATTATGGGTAAGCTGATCCTTAGTAGGCCTTAAAAAGAATGATTTATTTATTAAGTGGTTCATAATTTCATTAAATTTAGCTTAGGCCATAAAAATATCTTTTTATAACCACTCAAAAGAATTATAAATACTACTCATTGATGTCCTTATTACTTCAAAATTGATCTTAAAACCCTACCAAAAAAAAGATTGATCTTACAAGAAAATGAATAATCTCATACTTTTTATCGTAGTTATTGCTACGTATTTTGTGTTAAATGAAGCTTGCAAAAAAAATTAGGTAGAAATTATTAACAAGCTTGGTCCTGGTCGTATTCTCAAACTTCGTTGTCGTTCCCCAGACAACGACCTAGGCATTCAAAAATTACATTTTAATGATCCTCCATATCTCATTAGATTTCTTGAGTAGGTAGCCTATTTAACAAAATGGAATTGTATTCTTAGGCAAGGACTTCAAATGGAGTATTCTTTTGATATTGAAGTATACAAAGCAAAAGCAAGAATTATTCCTGCATGTGGTCAGTTACACAGATGGACAGCCAAACTTGATGGGATATATTTTACAAGAAATTGGAATAAACCATCGGGCGTGTATTATCATGGACCGAAGGATAGTAGCATACTTTTTTTTTCCTAAAACAAAAAAAATGTTAATGATACTGGTTTGTTTTGCTTCTTTGTTTTATTATACAAAATAAATATAATAATTCAAGATGAGTTTCTTTTATATCTATTTATAATGTATCAATGTTTAGAATAATAACATAATATCTTTTATCAGTACCAATGCATTTGTTTTTATAAGAACTATATACATGTATTATGTTTTTACAGTTAGAGTTTTTGTTTATTCAATCCTCCATTTTTGTTTATATTGTTGTCCACTTGTTTTTGTAACAAAATTAAATGCTACATGCATTCTATTGTTCAAACACAGAGTGAGGTTTGGAGGTGAGAGATGAAATATAGTAAAATTATTTTGTTACACATCTTGCTTCTAGTTTTGTTAACTTTGTTTCAAATTTGTACCCAACCATTTTCATTAAAGTTAAGTCATACATAAACTAAGGTGATTTGTGGATTTATACTTCAGGATATCAAATTGGAAAAATTCATATGCCAACTATAAAATATGCCTTATTTATACGAATAGAGGTGAATGTACTGTTTAAGAAAATTATGTGCTATCCATATCATCGACACATGGATGTTTTCTGTTTTTTCTACCCTTAGTTGTAATGCTTGACTACTAAAATCCTTCATGTATATTTACTCAAACATTTTCGCTTTAGAATTCTAATATCTACCTTATAATACAAAAAAATATTCAATACAAATCACACTCTAATAATGTATAAAAATTCGACATATATATTAAAGTTTTGATACGTCTAATAAAATATTGTTAATCATGTTCAATACACCACTTTAAACCTTCATATAAAATATTTTAACCAAAATTTAATGAAAACCCGACAATCAAACTTCTTATTTAGATAGAGACTTTCAAACTAAAAATAACTTTCAATGATTGCCCCCCTAAAACAGATTCGCAAAAAAGAGGGTTTTTGAGGAAGAAAGAGAAATTGGATCTAATCAACCAAACAATTCTCAATATTTAAAAGATAAGAATTCAAAGGTGGATAAACCTGTTAGACTCTAGAGAATGAAAAAAAATTATCATGATTTCCAAGGGGGAAATTGGACTAGGATTCCAAGGAGAAAATGTGTCGAGAGTTTTATTACTAAGCCAAAATGAAATGGAATAATTTTTGTTATTTCCCTTTAATAAATTTTATTCGTCTGTAATCATAGATTTTATTGTGTTAACTTTTTATGGTTAAGCCAAATTAATAGTTTTGTACTTTTTATGGTTTAGCCAAATTAATAGTTTTGAAGCTTGCAAAAACAATCAGGTAGAAATTATTAACCTGCTTGGTCCTGGTCGTATTCTCGAACTTCGTTGTCGTTCCCCAGACAACGACCTAGGCATACAAAAATTATATTTTAATGATCCTCCATATCTCATTAGATTCCATGATGAGGTTGCATATTTAACAAAATGGAATTGTATTCTTAGGCAAGGACTTCATATGCAGTATTCTTTTGATATTGAAGTATACAAAGCAAAAGCAAGAATTATTCCTGCATGTGGTCAGTTACGCAGATGGACAGCAAAACTTGATGGGATATATTTTACAAGAAATTGGAATAAACCGTCGGGTAGTGTATTATCATGGAATGAAGGATAGTAACATACTTTTCTTTTTCCCAAAACAAAAAAGGTTAATGTTACTGGTTTATTTTGCTTCTTTTTTTTATTATACACAATAAATATAATAATAAGAGATGGGTTTATTTTATATCTATTTATAATGTATCAATGTCTGGAATAATAACATAATATATTTTATCAGTACCAATGCCTTTGTTTTTATAAGAACTATATACGTATATTATGTTCTTACAGTTAGAGTTTTTGTTTATTCAATCCTCCATTTTTCTATATATTGTTGTCCACTTGTTTTTGTAACAAAATGAAATGCTACATACATTCTTCTGTTCAAATACAGAGTGAGATTTGGAGGTGAGATATGAAATATAGTAAAATTATTTTGTTACACATCTCTGGTTTTGTTATCTTAGTTTCAAATTTATGCCCAACAATTTTCATTAAGGTCAAGTCATACATAAACTAAGGTATTGGGTGGATTTATAATTAAGGATATCAAAGTGGCAAAATTCATACTCCAACTATAAAAATATGCGCTATTCATACGAATAGTGGTGAATGTACTATTTAAGCTACTGATGTGTCATCCACGTCATCAACACGTTGGTTTTTTTTTGTTTTTTCTACCCTTAGTTATAAAGGAGTTTGCTTTCTTCCACCAATTGATCATTAACGTTAGTCTAAACAACTAGCTTCTCCATATATTGAAGAGAAAAATATCATTTTGGTTATGTTTAACTAATTTTGTTTCATCGAATTGGCTAACCTTATTTTTTAAGTTAAGGTCATGTTTGTTTGTTAGTCACCAGTGACCGCAATCAGCAGTTAAAACAGTGACACATTTTGTTGTTTGTTTTTCTATCACGCGAGTACTGGTTTCTATAATATATATTTTTTGTTTTGTAGTTATCTGACCAGTCACAGTTTTGTTTGTTTGTAGTCATTGCGATTGATCGCTAGATTGTTTTCTAATTTTATGAGATTTTTTTAAATCAAAATTTGTGTTTTCTATTTAAAGAGGAAACCATTGATCGCATAATTGTTTTCTATTTTTAACCATATGATTGATTGCTTTCCAGGGGTTTCATACTTTAAAATAAAATTAAGATTAGGCCATAAAAAGATGATTTAGTTATTATTGGTAAGCTGATCCTTAGTAGGCCTTAAAAATAATGATTAATTTATTACCTGGTTCATAATTACCTTAAATTTAGCTTAGGCCATAAAAAAATCTTTTTATAACCACTCAAAAGAATTATAAATACTGCACATTGATGTCCTTATTACTTCAAGATTGATCTTAAAACCCTACCAAAAAAAGATTGATCTTACAAGAAAATGAATAATCTCATACTTTTTATCGTAGTTATTGCTATGTATTTTGTGTAAAATGAAGCTTGCAAAAATAATCAGGTAGAAATTATTAACCTGCTTGGTCCTGGTCGTATTCTCGAACTTCGTTGTCGTTCCCCAGACAACGACCTAGGCATACAAAAATTATATTTTAATGATCCTCCATATCTCATTAGATTCCATGATGAGGTAGCCTATTTAACAAAATGGAATTGTATTCTTAGGCAAGGACTTCATAAGCAGTATTCTCTTGATATTGAAGTAGACAAAGCAAAAGCAAGAATTATTCCTGCATGTGGTCAGTTACGCAGATGGACAGCCAAACTTGATGGGATATATTTTACAAGAAATTGGAATAAACCGTCGGGGCGTGTATTATCATGGATGAAGGATAGTAACATACTTTTCTTTTTCCTAAAACAAAAAAATGTTATTGTTACTGGTTTATTTTGCTTCTTTTTTTTATCATACACAATAAATATAATAATAAGAGATGGGTTTATTTTATATCTATTTATAATGTATCAATGTTTGGAATAATAACATAATATCTTATATCATTACTGATGCCTTTGTTTTCATAAGAACTTATACTTTTTTTTTTTTACATTTACACTTTTTGTTTATTCAATCCTCCATTTTTATTTATGTCGTTGTCCACTTTTTTTTGTAACAAAATGAAATTCCATATCTAAAAACAAAAAGAAGATTAAACATTCTATTGGTAAGCTGATCCTTATCAGGCCATACAAAGGCTGATTTATTTATTAATTGGTTAATAATTTCATTAAATTTAGCATACGCCATAAAAATATGTTTTTATAACCACTCAAAATAATTATAAATACTACACACTGATGTCCTTTTTACTTCAATATTGATCTTAAGAAAAAAATTAATACTCTTATAATTTATATCATAGATATTGCTACATATTCTGTGTTAAATGAAGCTTGCAAAAAAAAAAATCAAGTAGAAATTATTTTCCAGGTAGGGCCTGGCCGTATTCTTGAACTTCCTTGTCGTTCCCCAGACAACAACCTTGGCATACAAAATTCAATTGTAATGATGCTCCATATCGCATTAGATTCCATGATTAGGTAGCCTATTTTAACAAAATGGAATTGTATTCTTAGGCAAGGACTTCACATGCAGTATTCTTTTGATATTGAAGTATACAAAGCAAAAGCGAGAATTATTCCTGCATGTGGTCAGTTACACAGATGGACAGTTCCTCGTGATCTTCAAGGAAATATAATATACCAAGAATACATGAAGAGCAGCAGGTAAGATCAATGAAATAAACTATATGCTTATATAGAAACCAAACCAAAATGTGTTTATAACAAAGAATTTCCATTGTGTAACGCCCGACCGCCACAGTCCATGAGCACGTCACACCCTCTCTAAGCACATAGACCCCACACCCTTTCTCTAGGCATGTGAGCCTCCATGCCCTCTCTAGGCCTGTCGGCCTCACCCTTGTCTGCCAGCTGGTGCATTAATTTTAAGAGGCTCCAAAGACGTGTTACTATCCCTACAAATCACCACATGATCTTTCCCCGTGTTTTGGTCTCAGTCACACGGTACCGGGAATCACTTCCCGATAGGTCACCCATTCTAGTGCTACTCCAGCCCAAGCATGCTTAACTCTGGTGTAGTAACTAGAAGAGTGACGGAAAAGATAAGTTCACCTTGGTGATATAGGTAGCAAAATCCAATCTCTCAACCTCTCCAATATATACCAGAAACCGAGATGTTACAATCACCTCCACTAACAGACTGCAATATCGTCATTGCGCACCCACACCCTCAGGACTGCCTCTCGGGTCAGAACCGGTTTGACATAACCTGAGGCTCTGATACCACTTGTAACACCCCGACCACCACCGTCCACGAGAACCTCATGTCCTTTCTAAGCCCGTGGACCCCATACCCTTTCTTTAGGCATGTGTACCTCCACGCCCTTTCTAGGCCTGTGGACCTCACCCTCGTCCGACGGCCGTTGCATTAATTTTTAAGAGGCTCCAAAGACTTGTTACTATCCCTACAAATCACCACATGATCTTTCCCCGTGTTTTGGCCTCACTCACACGAAACTGGGAATCACTTCCCGATAGGTCACCCACTCTTTTGCTACTCCAGCCCAAGCACGCTTAACTCTGGAGTTCTAACTAGAGGAGTGACGGAAAAGATAAGAGCACTTTGGTGATTTAGCTAGACAAATCAAATCTCTTAACCTCTCCACTATATACTAGAAACCGGGATGTTACACATTGGCACTGCATGTTGGATGGGTTATGAAGTCCAGTCGCCAATGGTTGTCGAGGCTTTCATTAACGAAAGTATTCATGTTATTAGCTACTGATATCAATGCAGTAAATTATGTCTCTCCGAGAAGTTGGTTATCTACCTCTCACTTTGTGCTAGGATTCTTCCAATTCGTGGGTCATTTATGGCACTCGGGAAGAGCTTAGCCAGCGGCAGCGGGATTTGAAAAAGGAATTGATCGTGATTTTGAACCTGTCTTTTCCATGACTCCTCTTAACTATAGTAGTAGTTAAAATAGGAAACTAGAATTGGGTTCAGATTAAAAATATTCTTAGTTTGTTTCTTTCAATTCAATCTCAGTTTTCTTTGTCTCTCATTGCTGACAAATACATGCGTTCCTTTTTCGAGGTTCTGGACTGGGAGTAATTTGCAGTGTTCGTTGAGGAGAAAGAGATACCGAATCTGAGAAACATTCTGCATCCTATACCCGAAGAGATATATTGGCATGCAAGCAAGGATAAAAATGGAGCAACATTTCCTACGGCCCAACAAATCAGTGAAGTTAGGCAAGGACTTCATATGCAGTATTATTTTGACATTGAAGTATACAAAGCTAAAGCAAGAATTATTCCTGCATGTCGTCAGTTACGCAAATGGACAGCCAAACTTGATGGGATATATTTTACAAGAAATTCGAATAAACGTCGGGGCGTGTATAATCATGGAATTAAGGATAGTAACATACTTTCCTTTTTCCTAAAACAAAAAAAAATGTTAATGTTACTGGTTTATTTTGCTTCGTTTTTTTATTATACACAATAAATATAATTATAAGAGATGAGTTTATTTTATATCTATTTTTAATGTATCAGTGTTTGGGATAATAACATAATATCTTTTAGGCTCAATAGGTGGTGTAGTTACTTTTTCAAAAGTAATTCAATATATGGGCATGTTACTATTTGCAATTGGAGAATGAGGCACTTATCACTTTATGACATTTTTGAAATTATAATTCTATCCTTTACATATTTCTATATTTACATCTCATGCCATTAATATTTTGTTTTTTTTCTTTTCTTTTTTTTTCTCTTTCTCTCTCTCCTTTATTTTCTTAAATAGTTCTTAATTCTTTATTATTTCATGAATTATATATCAGAAAATTTTGAAAACACTATTTTATGTTCTAAAATCTTTTGATGAATCTAGCAAAATCTATTTTGCATAATTTTGGATATTACTTAAGAGTATACAAAACGTTGTACACTCAAAGGTGTACAAAAGATTATATACTTATAGATATACAAAGCGTCGTACATTCAGAGGTGTACAGAGAATGTTGTACACTTAGAGGTTTCCAGAATGTATTGTACACTTATTGGATATACAAAGCATCATATACTTGTAGATGTACAAAGTGTAATGTGTATAGAGGAAATGATAGTGAACATATGTAAATTTGGTGTTCTCTTACTTGTATACACTCATTGAATGTTCAAACAGAACTAGTGTACAAAACGTGTTATACACTTAGAGATGTACAGAGCGTGTCGTACACTTAAAGGTATATAATGTGTCATACAGTCTGAGGTGTATAGAGCATGTTGCACACTTATAGATGTACAGAGCGTGTCGTATACTTAGAGGTGTACGGAATGTGTCGTACATTTAGAAGTGTACATAGTATATTGTACACTTATAGGTGAAACGTTTGTTTCTTCGTACCATTAAAAATCTTTCACCATTAAAAATAATTAAAAATATATTAAAAATGTGAAGCCTTCATTTGATTATGTGGAGAGGGTATATTGGACATTGTTGACTCTAGCATATAATGGTCTATTACATGGAGAGCTATTAGTGGGCAAAAGCACTTTTATGATAACTAATTGCAAATAGTGAATTGCCCATTTCCTATAATAATTTTGTAAAAAGTGCCTACTTTGCCAATTAGCCCTATCTTTTATCAGTACCAATGCCTTTGTTTTAATGAAAACTATATACATATATTTTGTTTTAATAGTTAGACTTTTTGTTTATTCAATCCTTCATTTTTGTTTATATTGTTGTCCACTTGTTTTTGTAACAAAATGAAATGCTACATGCATTCTATTGTTCAAAAACAGAGTGAGGTTTAGAGGTGAGAGATGAAATATAGTAAAACAAATTTGTTACTCATCTTGCTTCTGGTTTTGTTATCTTAGTTTCAAATTTATACCCAACCATTTTCATTAAGGTCAAATCATACATAAACTAAGGTGATGGGTGGATTTATACTTAAAGATATCAAATTGGAAAAATTCATACTCCAATTATAAAAATATTTCTGATTCATACGAATAGAGGTAAATGTACTATTTAAACTAATTATGTGCCATCCACGTCATCGACACAATGATGTTCTACCCTTAGTTATAATGCTGACTACTAAAATCCTTCATGTATATTCACTCAAACATTTTCGCTTTAGAGTTCTAATATCTACCTTATAATGCCAAAAAATTACAATTCTTCAATACAAATCACACTCTAATAATGTATATAAAATTTGACATATTTATTAAAATTTTGATATGTCTAATAAAATATTGTTAAACATTTTCAATACACCACTTTAAACCTTCATATAAAACATTTCAACCAAAATTTAATAAAAACTCGACAAGCAGACTTCTTTATTTAGATAGAGACTTTCAAAGTAAACATAGATTTCAATGATAGACCCCCTAAAATCGATTCAAAAAAACAGTTACGGTTTTTGAGGAAGAAATGGAAATTGGAACAGAATTTTTTTGGTTCTATGGTGTATTCAAGGGTTTCAATTCCTAATGCACTTTTATACCATTTGATAATTGTTAGTCTAAACCATTGGCTTATCCATATACTGAAGAGAAACATTTCATTTTGGCTATGTTTAACTCATTTTGTTTCATCGAATTGCTAACCTTATTTTTGAAATTAAGGCCATGTTTGTTTGGTAATCACCAGCGACCGCAATCAGCTGTAAAACAGCGACACATTATGTGTTTCATTCTCTATCACACGACCACTGGTTTGTATATTACATTTTTTCGTTTCTTAGTTAATCTGACCAGTCACAATGTTGTTTGTTTGTAGTCATTGTGATTGATCGCTAGATTATTTCTAATTTTATTAGATTTTTAATCAAAATATATATTTTAACTTTAGCTTAGGCCATAAAAATATGATTTAGTTAGTATTGGTTAGCTGATCTTTAACAGGCCATAAAAAGGCTGATTTATTTATTAATTGGTTAATAGTTTCATTAAATTTAGCTTAGGCCATATAAATATATTTTTATAACCACTCAAAATAATTATAAATACTACACACTGATATCTTTTTTACTTCAAGATTGATCTAAAGAGAGAAATGAATAATCTCATCTTTTATATCTTAGCTATTGCTACATATTTTTGTGTTACATGAAGCTTGCAAAAAGAAAAAACAGGTAGAAATTATTAGCCAGGTAGGGCCGGGCCGTATTCTCGAACTTCCTTGTCGTTCCCCAGACAACAACCTTGGCATACAGATCCTCCATATCGCATTAGATTCAATGATTAGGTAGCCTATTTAACAAAATCGAATTGTATTCTTAGGCAAGGACTTCATATGCAGTGTTCTTTTGATATTGAAGTATACAAAGCAAACACAAGAATTATTCCTGCATGTGGTCATTTATGCAGATGGACAGTTTCTCGTGATCATGAAGGCAAAAAAAAAATACCGAGAATACATGAAGAGCAGCAGGTAAGATCAAGGAAATAAACTATATGCTTATATAGAAACGAAACCAAAATGTGTTTATAACAAAGATTTTCCATTGTGTAACGCCCCAACCGCCCCTGTCCATGAGCACCTCACGCTCTCTCTATGCCCGTGGACCCCACACCCTTTCTCTTGGCATGTGAGCCTCCACGCCCTCTCTAGGCCCGTGAGCCTCACCCTCATCCGACAGCCGGTGCATTAATTTTAAGAGGCTCTAAAGACGTGTTACAATCCCTACAAATCATCACATGATCTTTCCCCATGTTTTGGCCTCACTCACACAGTTCTGGGAATCACTTCCTGATAGGGCACCCATTATAGTGCTACTCTAGCCCAAGCACGCTTAACTCTGGAGTTGTAACTAAAGGAGTGACGAAAAAGAGAAGAGCACTTTGGTGATTTAGCTAGACAAATCAAATCTCTTAACCTCTCCAATATATACCAGAAACCGGGATGTTACAATCAACCCCACTAACAGACCGCAACATCCTCGTTGCGAACCCATCACCCTCTGGACTGCGTCCTGGGTCAGAACTGGTTTGACATAACCTGGGGCTCTGATACCACCGGGATGTTACAATCAACCCCACTAACAGACCACAACGTCCTCGTTGTGAACCCATCACCCTCTGGACTGCCTCCCGGGTCAGAACTGGTTTGACATAACCTGGGGCTCTGATACCACTTGTAATGCCCCGACCGCCACTTTTCATGAGCACCTCACGCCCTTACTAAGCCCGTAGAGCCCACACCTTTTCTCTAGACATGTGAGCCTCCACGCCCTCTTTAGGCCTGTGGGCCTCTCCCTCGTCCGACGGCCGGTGCATTAATTTTTAAGAGGCTCCAAAGACTTGTTACTATCCCTACAAATCACCACATGAGGCCTTACCTGTGTCGGTCGACACACATCCATCGTGAATGATGCCTTCGAGTTTTATCAAGTTTCAAGAATTGCAACTTTGCCCCAGAAGTTTCTAATGTTTATAATTCAAGCCTAGTTCGTGTTTTAGGTTAAATATATGTTTTAGTAAGTCCCAGAGACTAAGTTATCAGAATATAAGTTTTCATTGTAAGTTCTAAGCAAGTTTGTTGGAGAGAAGAATCAGACCTCAACCTTTGTCGAGAGAAGATTTTGAACTCCTTTATTTTCTTATTCTATTTTATGAGTATTATTCAGACAATGATTTGTGTTATCTCTTCTATGTCTGAGTGGTCACCTTGTTAGATCTAGGTATTTTCAAGAGTTTATAATGGTTTGGTGAATTGGGCATAAACATGTTAGGTTATCTATAATGTTCTTCATCTAGATTTGTTAATCACACTAGACTTAAGATTGATCACCTTAACCCTGGTACTGTAGGAATGTTGGTAGGCGCAAGAGTGCTATTGATATCCTGACCCAATCTTAGATGAGCAAACAGCCTTTTTGCAGCGAGAGTTGGTTTAGGAATTTTGTAAACATATCATACTCGTTAATCATGCATACTCTATTTATTTGGATCCGCAAAGAGAATTGGGTTTCTTTTGTTTAGAGGATAGATGTCGCTGCAGCGAGAGTTGAATATATATCATATTAGTGTTAAGAGTTTAAGAACCGAACACACAATTGTATTCTAATTATTGGACCGCCCTGTTCTTCATTCCAGAGTATCTTTAATTGACCCAATCAATAGCAAACAACTATTGATATTCTGACCCAATCTTAGATGAGCAAACAGCCCTTTTGCAGCGAGAGTTGGTTTAAGAATTTTGTAAACATATCATACTCTTTAATAATGCAGACCCTATTTATTTGGATTCGCAAAGAGATTTGGTTTTCTTTTGTTTAGAGGATATATGTCGTCGCAGCGAGAGTTGGATAGATTTCATATTAGTGTTATGAGTTTAAGAACCGAACAAACAATTGTATCATAATTATTGAACCGCCCAGTTCTTCATTCCTGAGTATCCCTAATTGATCTTCCATAGGTCTAGCTTCTTAATTATCTGAATTTACATCCCATTCATCTAGTTATCTTTAATTGCGTTGCTTTGATTTATTTACTTTTGCCGATCCAGCTTGATTCAAATCTGTACATCTATTGTGTGAGTTTTCAGAGTCCTTGTGGATTTGATCCCTAAGTACTGCAACTGATCTCTTAATTTGAGAGAGTAGTTCTAGGGTTATATTTGACCCCTGTCAAATTTTGGTGCTATTGCCGGGGACTCTAAATTCACCATTAGATTTCAGTTAGAGTTTAGTCTAGTTTTTTCTTTTATTTTGTTACTTACATCTCTATTTTCTCTTATCTCAGGTGCATGAATCTTAGGAGAAACAAGAACAAAGAACTAGTTGCTACTGAGGAGATTGGAAAGTTAGAGAGAGCTAATCGCAAAGCGCAGAGGAAATCAGAGATGGTTAGACCAATTGTGCTTGTGAGAGATGAAGCTGGAGCTTATCGTGATTTAGAGGGCAACCTACGCAATGAACTGGGTCAGAAGTTTGATGCTACAGGAAACACAATTGTCGAGAATGTCAACGAAGACACTCAAGTTGATCGACAGACATCTGGCTGTGTCGGTGGACATGCATAACCACCCAATGCGGTTTTTTTCCGAAAATTGCCTAAGTTAGAGGATCCAGGAAGATTTGATGTGCCATGTTCCATTGTTGAGGTTAGATTCAATGAGTCATTCTGTGATACTGGGTCTAGTATTAATCTTATATCTATGGACATTGCAACAAGATTGGGAATTTGCGATATCAAGAGATCTCTAGTTGATATTACATTGGGTGATGCTTCAGTGAAGACTTCAACAGGTCTGATTGAAAATTTGCAAGTTTGGGTTGGAGATTGTCTGCTTTCTTGTGACTTCCATGTTGTTGGGATGGCTATTGGTTCTGATATGCCATTTATTTTGGGAAGACCATTCCTTGCTACTGCTGGAGCTGTTTTTGATTTGCTAAGTAGCAAGATTTCTCTGAAGCATGTTGATCCTGATGTGTTCTATGATGTTATCCCTGATGGATATATTATGTGGAGCCCTAAGATTGTTGCTGAAGATGTTAACAAGGCTTGTGACCAAGAGGTGAATGAGATTTACTCTAAGGAGTTCATTGCAAAGAAACCAAAAGCTGTGGTTAAGACGAAGAAACCGCAAAGAAAAGCAGTGACTAAAGAGCCTCTTGTGACTTTGACTCATGTGAGACAAGTTGATGATACCATTGAGTATAAGCTTCAGTATGGAAGTGGTTCAAGACCATTTGCTAAGATTAGAGCTATCATCACTCCTGAGTTTAAAGCTAGAGATGATGAATAGGGTTCTGAAACCCAAGATGCTGGACCTAAGTGAAGACGATCTCAGTTGAAAGACTTCATCAACATTGTCTTCGGATTCTTCTGGAGACCCTCCACCCATCTGAATTCTGACAAAGTCAAGCTAATGACTGAAAATAAGCGCTTGGTTGTAGGCAACCCACCGGTAAGTCTGTAAATACGTTTTTTTGTGTCTTGTTTACTAATTTTTCTTTGTTTTTGTCTTGTCTTAGGAATTAGACGTGCTTAAATACAAATGTGGAAAGATTGCTCATGAATTGGAGAACTTTACGTAATGTTTCGACCAAGGAACACAAAGTTTGTGTCTGTAGACACAAACACCTTGTGTCGGTCGACACGGTACCGAGGTTAGTATAAAATCTGATTTTTCCTTTTTCTTCTCCATTTTGCCTTTTCCTTTTCGCCAAACCCCTACACCTCTATTAAACCCAAATCATGATTTTGTAGTTTTTCATCAAATTATTCGATTTTTGTCTCTAAACTCAAGAGTTTTTGATTTCCCACACTCCTATATCATCCATATTATCTAAATCAAAGGTAGGTTCTTCAAATCTCCATCCCTAATTTTGAAAATTTTAAGGTTTAGAATCTCTCTTTTAAATTCCAAATTTGCTCTTAATACTTGCTAATCTTTGTTGATTAGGTTGAATTTAGAAGGATTTAAGTGTAGATTGTTGTTAATTTAGGTTGAAATGATAGGAAAGTCATGAATTTCTGTTGATAAAACTTGAACTATTTTGGCTTGAAATTTAGAATTTAGATATGTCTAGGATGATAGAATGATAATGATATGATGATTTTTATGGTTGATCGTGTTGACTTTGTGGTGAAAATTTGATCTGAGCTTAATTTGTTTGAGATTTTTGGATTTTAACTAGGTGTTAACAATTTGGCATCGTGTCGATCGACACGGTTCGGTTGTGTTGGTCGACACAAAGGCATGTATTTCAGAATTTTGGCTGATATTGGCCCTTTTCCTCATGTTTTCTCTTTCAGGTTTGATATGAGTACCAGGGGACAACAACATCAGAAACTCAAGGAGATTCTAGTAGCCAACCCTCATCTCAGATTGCTTCTCTTCCCCATGGCCACATATGGAAGGAGTAAGGATTGTTCCCACTGTCAATTGGGAAAGAACTCCTAGAGAGGAGGTTCATAGGCATGAGTGCTTCCAGGGTGAGATCGTGGAGAGGTGGGATGCGTATGATACCTTGTTCTACAATTCTTGCTGAATGTGGATATTAGACCCACCAAGATTATGGATAATGTCGCCATGAGCCACATGAAGATCAGGGATGAATGCGAGTTGGCTTTGCAGAAGATTGGGTTGGGTACCATTTGTACCAAACATTATGAGTTCTATCCGGAGTTGGTACACCAATTCATGGCCACGGTCCAATTCGTGGCATATCCGCAGGCTCAGCAAGGCACACTGACATTCTTGATTCGAGGGATACGGTACCGAGTCTCTATCCCTGATTGATGCATGCTTTATGTATCAGGTTTTACCCAAACCAATAGTTTCCGCAAGTGCACGGTTGTGCGCGGTAGTATAATGGTGGGATTGAATCCACAGAGAGTAAATAGCACTATAGATCTGTAGATCTAAACAGAGCTAGGATGAAAAATATGGAAAGTTGTCACAAAAGGAAATCCGAATAAAATCTGAATAAAATATTTAAATAAGGAAATACAAATCAATTAAAATAAATGTTGGGATCTGGAAAATCGCAGGGATTTAAATAAATAAAAATGATATCTAACCGGATCAGCAATTTAATGATCTAGATCTAGAACACAAACACGGTACCAAAATAAATCTCTTTTAAAGAGTAAATATTATTCTAACATAAATCCGCTAGGACCCTACGCTAGCATGTATTTAGCAAGTTTGATAGATTTCACTTGTAGATCCGGCTTCAACTCTTGGAAATCTGGAAATCAAGCCTACAAACTATAAACTCCGGATAGAATAACCAACGCTAGCTGTATTATAAAACCCTATGAATCATTTGATAGATTCTTCAACCTAACAAAAGCATTTTTTTCATAGAAGTAGAGATCTAATAATCATAACCCTAATCTATAACAATAACCTAATTAAACATTAAATCCCTTTGAATAAATCCCATCTCCCAACATGCAGGTCTAGTCAACCATGGCAATGGGTTGATAGATCATGAGGTTGTATGATGTAAAATGCAAAGAAAGAGATGAAGACATAGTGTAGATCTAAAAATGCAATGGAAAATATTATATATCTGAGAAAAACCAATATAAAAGTTTACAGTGCTGAAATGAAAATGAAAATGATAGAGTAACAGTGAAAAATCGTGTCTAGGTCCCCCTGGCCGCTCAGGAAATGATCCATATTTATAGAAATTCTTCTAGGTCAAAATTCGGAGTTAATGTGCGACTTGGAGAGTATTCGTGATCCGGATTTATATATCCGGCTTAGATTGATCGATCTTGTTCCTTTGATCCCTGCCACCTCATAGATTACTTTGACTAAGCGATCTACTTCGGTATGGGTCGATCCTCTTTATGCTTGGTCAATCCTCTTCAGGATCGATCGATCCAGAGTGTCTCAAAAATCCAATGATCTGTAAAAACATACAAAGTTGCTCCATTTTGCCCATTTTAGCTCCAATGAAGTGAAAACCTGAAAGGACACTAAAACCGACAAGAAGGACACAAAACCTAACTCTAGACTCAATAAAACATGTAAAAACATTAGTAAAAACTACTGAAAATAGAGACTCATCACACCCTGATAACACCACTTTTATACATGTTTTTACCAGATTTTTATCATGTCTTAGTGTAGATTTTATCCATTGTTTATACCATTTCGTGCATTTATCCTTCATATAGGAGTTTAGTGTTTTTGTATAGGCATTGCATGCATTTTGCATATTTGGGGTCTTATCAGGTACTTATGGAGAATATGGAGCATACTTCGATTTTGGCTCATAGAGTGGAGATGTGCAGTCAAGCCCTATGGACTCGAGTGAGGATTGCAGAGAAGACAGACGGCTCACTGGACCAGGCTACTTGACCAGGCACTCGAGTGAGCACTCAAGACTAGGCTACTCGACCAGGCACTCGAGTGAGCACTCAAGACAGGCTAGTCGACCAGGCACTCGAATGAGCACACAAGACAGGCTACTTGACCTCAGCATCACAGGCTCACTAGACTTCAGCACCACGTGCCTACTCGAGTGAACACTCGACCACCCCACTAGACTGCTGGGTCGAGTGGGCACTCTCTGACTATATCTCCTAAACACTCGTAAAATGTAATAAGTGCTTTTGACTAGGTATAAAAGCGCCTCATTAAACTTAATTAGGGAGGATCGAATAGCGCCGCTTTGGCTTAGTAATTTTTAGGTTTAGCTCTCGTTTTTCTCTCTCTTGTTCTTGCTGTTCTTCATAGTTCTTCAATTTTCTGCAACTTTGTAATTTTGATAACTTTTTATTACTTACATTTTATTTCTTCTTCAACCTTGCTCACAAGATCATAGGCTATCACATATGTCAAGCTTAGGCTTTCCTGGGTTTCGGACCCAAGCTATGATTTTCGTGTGTGAGTAGTAAAGTTGGGATTTTTGGGGATGGATTAGGGTAGCTTCTCTCTGTTTTTTCTTGTTGCTTAGATAGGTTGATCATCACTCAGTTTCGACTCCCTCTTGGGTGAGTGATTTTAATGTTTGTTCCCCCTTGATAAAGGAGAACATGATTTTCGATGGTCTCATGAGCACGACCCATGCCTTGAGCCATTAGATATACTTTTTCCGGGGTTTAGAGTACACTAGTGTGAGGGGGGATGCATCAGACATATCATATGTCACGACTACACCTATTCACTTGTTATGAACTCTTCTAGACTTGAAAAGGCTGATTCTTCATGCCTGATCCGACACCTCACACTATGCTGAGTGGGTTGGGTCTTGGGCTCTCTACCACGAACCATGATTGAGCTGGTTATGAAGTCTGTTGTCTAGGGTAGTCATGTGATGAAATTGCTGGTTGATAGCTGCAATAGAACACAGTGTTTTGCGATCCTGTGATTTCCATCCCTAGAGTTCGTGTTTTTCTCCATAGTTCACAACTTTCTTACTATTCGTTCAATGTAGTTTTTCTCTGTTTTTACTGTAGCACTCGACCACCATACTCGACTGCTTATGTCGAGTGGTTTGTTCAGCTTAGTTTTCAGTGATTTTGCTTTCTTAGCTCCACGATGTGCTAAAGTGTGACAGTCTTTGGTACCTCTAGTATCAACTAGGGATTTTAGTAGAAATAGACTGCTAGTACACCACACCCTTTTGATAATTGCTTGAATAGCTAGCCTTAATAATCTGCTAGTTGCTGTAGACCACTCTTGATTGGTTTGACATTTTTACATAACTCTTACCACTATACTACAATTGATTAGAAACTTGGTGTTTTATCTCTTAGTGCTTAGTTAGATTGCATTGCTGTCTTTCTCTGCTTAGGGTAGGTAAAATCTTAGTTTCAATTTGGCGCCGTTGCCAGTTTTAAGTGTTTTTGTCTACACAATTAGTAGTTTAAGGCTTACTAGATCAAGTCTGTTACTATGAAATCTGGGTACTGATTTGGTTTTGAATTTTTTTTTGTTTTGCATCAGGTACTGTAGCACTCGACCCCCACTCGACATAACCACTCGAGTACTTGATCAAGTCACTACTCTCTGAATGCAAAAACGTTCTCAAGGCAGCCAAAACCTAATCCAGTTACTTGATCACATACATCGCATCAACCAGCATACTCATCAAACCACACCTGCACCTGCTACCCCCATTCATGCACAACAAGTTCCAGAGACACCAGTGGTCATGGCAGAACAAGTTCCCCAGCCTAGGGTGATTGGAGCAGGAGATGCACCAAACACTCACTCTCAGAGGCAGGGAATCATAGCTCCTCCAGTCAACATTAATAACTTCAAAATCAAGACGGGTTTGATCTCAATGGTCCAGAACCACAAATTCCATGGACTTCCTATGGAGAACCCGTTGCTCATTTGGACCAGTTTGATAGACTGTGCGAGTTCACCAAGATCAATGGAATCTCAGAGGACAGCTTCAAGCTACGCCTCTTTCCATTTTCTCTCGGTGATAAGGCTTCCTACTGGGAACGAGCATTGCCTCAGGGTTCTATAACCACCTGGGAAGACTACAAGAAGGCTTTCCTGCTGAAATTCTTCTCTATGTCAAGGACTGCCAAGTTCAAGAACGAATTCTCCAGCTTCACTCAGAGGACCAATGAGAGTTTCTTTGAAGCATGGGAGAGGTTTAAGGAGTACACAATGCAGTGTCCTCACCATGGTTTCACCAAGGAGTCTTTGCTCAGCACGCTCTACAGAGGGGCAAGCCCGAAGATTAGAATGCTATTGGATACAGCCAGTAATGAAAATTTCCTTAACAGAGACGTAGTCACTGGCTGGGAGCTAGTGGAGAACCTTGCAATCTCTTATGGAAACTACAGTGAGGACTTTGACAGATCAGTCAGAGGACCATCTTTGTCTTCTGATAAGACCAAGCAGAAGATCCAGTCTCTCTGTGACAAGGTTGATAAGCTCATCCTGGCTCAGCAGAAATCTGTGAACTTTGTGGGTGAAGCTTCTGCTACTCAGGCTCAGGAAGGTGAAGATGATCAGGTTGAAGAGATCCTGTATATATAGAATCAAGCTGGCTTCAATAGAGGGTACATCAAATTATAGGAACAATCCTAATCTCTCCTATAGGAATCCCAACGTAGCCAACCCTCAGGATCAAGTCTACCCAACTCAGAACCCAGGCCAGAACAAGCCTCTTGTACCTACAGCTCCAGCCAATCCACCTAGATTTTCTCCAAGACCGCCTCAGCCAGCTGATGGTGACCTTAAGCCTCTTCTGTTCCAACTTCTTCAAGGCCAGAATACTGCTACTCAAGAGACGTCAAAGAGGTTCACAGAACTTAGAACCTACATCGATTGCTCTTATGATGATTTGAACCATACGATTGAGGTTCTCAATAGCAGACTGAAGTTTGTTGAGTCCAGTGCTGCATCAGGCTCTACTAAGACCACATGCCAACTTCATTGAAAAGCTGTGCAGAACCCTAAGGAACCTGCAACTCTCTATGCAGTAAGCACAGCACCAGCTCTCCATCTTCTTCCTTTTAAGAAGAGGTTTTCAAACATCACTAGGGACAGTGATACTTAAGTTGGGAGGGGGGGGAGGCAGTCTTTCGATCTGCTGCTGAAATTGGTTCGAGCACTGTATCACTCGACCACACCACTCGAGTGAGTGGTCGTGTAGGAACACCCGCGACTGCAAAGGAGAGGCGCATACTGGATCTGCATGCAATGATGACAAGTCCTTTCCCAGAACAGTTCAAAGCTGATATCAAGAAGGAGTATGCTATTATGCTTGAGGAAGAGCTATCAGAGCTTGAAGCTAAAATGACTTGGGATAAAGCTGTGAAGTCACTTGGGCCTTTTGACAGTGGTTTGAGAAAAAGAGCCTTGAAGAAAATTCAAGATAAGAGAGCAGCAGCTGCTAAGGCCTATGAGTGTAAATCACTCAGCAGAGAGTGGTAGTGAAAAAGAAGCTGACGGATCCTGGATCTTTCACAATACCCTGCACCATCAGAAACCAGACTTTCCAGAATTCTCTCTGTGATCTGGGTGCTTCAGTCAGCATAATGCCATTGTCTGTGGCAGGAAAGCTGGGCTATCGTAAATTTCAGCCAAGCATCAGGTCCTCGCTGACAGAACCATCAGATTTCCTCATGGCTTGCTAAAGAATGTCCCAGTGAGAGTAGGGAATATGGAGATCCCTACTGACTTTATAGTAATGAAGATGGAAGAAGAGCCAATCGATCCCCTTATACTAGGTAGACCATTCTTGGAATCTTCTGGAGCTGTTATAGACACCAAAAGTGGTGAAATTGTTCTTCAAACCAGTAATGACTTGGTGATGCATTTTGTCACCTCTTCCGGCTTGAAGAACCCTGCTTTTGAAAGACAGCTTTTCTACATGGAAGAAGCTGAGCGCTATGAAAAGACAAACTTTGGAAAGTTTGAGCAGTACTCTCGGATACCATCCAGTCCTCCAAGGTTCACAGTCACCATGGGTAGTCACTCTGATTGAGCAGTGCACAAGTTTGATGCGTTTGTAGCAGAAGGTGACACTGATGAAGACAGCAAAAGGCACATTCGACCAGCCCACTCGAGTGCTAGGTCGAGTGACCACTCGAGTTATCACCAGAGAGCACAGCCAACCTCTACGAAAAGACAAACTTTGGAAAGTTTGAGCAGTACTCTCGGACACCATCCAGTCCTCCAAGGTTCACAGTCACCATGGGTAGTCACTCTGATTGAGCAGTGCACAAGTTTGATGCGTTTGTAGCAGAAGGTGACACTGATGAAGACAGCAAAAGGCACATTCGACCAGCCCACTCGAGTGCTAGGTCGAGTGACCACTCGAGTTATCACCAGAGAGCACATCCAACCTCTACGAAACCACCTCGTTCGATTAGGTACTCGGACCAAGAATATTTTTGTACAGGGAAGAACAACTCAAGATACCCACTCACAACACCAGGATCAGACCAGAGCATAACCCTTGCTCTACAAGGTGTTGTTGTTGAGTTGGCAGAAAAGGTGGACATGATTGAGAAGGAAGTCCTACAGCTCAGAGAGGCTCAACAGGTTCCAGAAGCTATCAAGCTCAAGGAAGCTTGACAATACCCACCAGAGATGGGAAGAAGGAGGAAAAAGCCACCAGGAATGACTGATAGTTTCTATCACGCTATCATGGCCTCAACCTTCATTGTGGAGAAGCCAAGTCAAGAGGCGTCAACATAGCCTCTCAAGGACCTTCCACCTGCCTAAACAGAGTGAGAGTCAAGCTAAGTGACTTTAAACAAACTCACTTGGGAGGAATTCCCATGTTTATCATTGTCTATACTAGCTTTGATTTATCTTACGTATTTATGAATTTTGTTATTTTTATGTGTTTTCTTAGTGTTCCAGAAGCTATCAAGCTCAACGAAGCTTGACAATACCCACCAGAGATGGGAAGAAGGAGGAAAAAGCCACCAGGAATGACTGATAGTTTCTATCACGCTATCATGGCCTCAACCTTCATTGTGGAGAAGCCAAGTCAAGAGGGGTCAACATAGCCTCTCAAGGACCTTCCACCTGCCTAAACAGAGTGAGAGTCAAGCTAAGTGACTTTAAACAAGCTCACTTGGGAGGAATTCCCATGTTTATCATTGTATATACTAGCTTTGATTTATCTTCCGTATTTATGAATTTTGTTATTTTTATGTGTTTTCTTAGTGTTCTGAGTTTCAGAAGAGGATAAGAGCTGAGTATGAGTCAAAGTGGAGTTTCAAAAGGGTTAGCCTAAAATTTGAAAAGTCATTCGACCACACAGGTCGAGTGGCCCAGGTTTTGTCTGAAATTTCAACTTTTAAACTCAGCCGTTGATTTGAAATCGCCCACATCTTTAAATATCACGCGACCCTTCTTCTCCATTTCACCCAATTTTTCATCTCTCTAAAAACGCAAAATTCTCCAACTTCTCTCTAAAACTTTTCACTAAAATCTTCAAAATTTTCAACCGAATTTTGATCATGTCTCACTACTCTAGCAATTCCAAAACTCAGTTGTAAGTTTTTAAACCCTTTGAACCCATTTTTGCGATAATTTAGGTTCGAAATTTATTGAAAGTTTCTTAAATTTTTTGGCTTGCATGTGGTTAAAATCGGTAGATAAGAGTAGTCTAAGGAATCGTAGACACTATGCTTTGATTTCTATGGTTAAAATCGCTTGAAATCGAAATTTTGTTCTTAGTGGTGCACTTGAAAATTTTCAAAAATTTTCATGAAACCTTAGATGAAATTTCAATTTAGCTAAAGCTTGTTTGATGATTAGAGAACCCACGTTGATAGTCATTGATTAAATTGAATATGTTTTAGAAATTTTTGAAATCATACATATCGAAAATCGCTTTGAGAACTTGATGAATTGGAAAAATTATAAGCCTAAGTTGTTTAGATCCTTGCTAGGCTTGAAATTGGATGCATATGATTGTTAATTTAGTTACTCGAGTGGGTCAAGTCGGGCAAAATTTTATTTGGAAACTTTTTGCCCACTCGACCTGACCACTCGAGTGGCTTGGTCGAGTGGTCCAATTTTTTTGCTAAATTTTTGATTTTAGAATTCGTTTCAGGAAAACTGGCACAACAAGGACAAGGGCAACAAGAAGCCAAACAGCAGCAACAACCACTCGATCATCTGGGTCACGGCAAGACAAGGATAAGGGAAAGAGGGTTCAAGAAGAAGAATCAGTGAGAAGGGACAGTGAAGTGGAGACTGGTTTTGAGAGTTCAGAGGATATCCAGGCTGAGATCTCTGAGGAAGCTATGGTCATCTCCATCCTGGAGAGGGTGAATTTCCTTGGGACTGGGTACCCACATCGCCCCACCATGCAAGCTTTGAGAATTTGCAGAGAGGTGGTGAAGCTCTATGAGTCTGCTGACATCGTGGGACTTACCCACAGCCCATGTGATAGTTTCAAGACTGAGACCTGCCATTTCTTGGCAACAATGGATCTCCACCTCTATGAGACAAGAGGCATGGCTGGTACAGTAGAGATGGGATGTGAGCTTCAGAGTCAGAGGGATAGACTATCAGCTACCCCTGAGTGTGGTCGACATCTTGTTTGACTTCCGCAGAGGAACATGGCAAGCCCATGACTTTGAAAAGAAAGAGCTGAATGATTTGTGGTTAGCGCTTGGAGGAAGGAAGCACTATCAGTCTACTAGGGCTAAGAGCAGTGAGATCAGGCAACCAGCAGTGAGAAACCTCCATAAGACTCTCGCAAACACAATGTTTGCGAAGAAGTCCACATGCCCAGTGAACGAGAGCGAGCTGAAGATGCTGGACAAGGCTCTTTGCGACTACCTCATCTACTCATCTGAGGAGAACCGAGCCAATTGGATTGAGATGCAAGGAGATAGAGCCTACACAGGGAACTCCATTTTCTTGGTGAGACACCTCATGAGCTACAGAGCTACTGCCATCAAGAATGACAAGATGTTGAACAAGGTAGAGTTTACAGTGGGAGGGATAGTTACTCTATTTTTAGAGGCTGCTAGAGTTGAGCTCATATACGCGCCTACACCATACACTCTGATAGACTTGGATCACATGAAGGACACTCAGACTATTGGTGCAAAGGTTGGGGAGAAGTACATCTACAATTTCTCACATCTTAGGAGCAGCAAGGTGAAGATTTTGCTACCTTATGGAGGTGTAGCCAAGATCTATGCAGAGGACGGTGACCGTAGCGTCCCCTTTGTACCACCAGTCAGAGATCTCTACTTCTCTGATGAGGGAGTTAGAATCCAAGAAGATGAGACGTTTCAGGACTTCATGGAGAGTGTGCAAGCTCCATAGAGGTTATATTTTGAGGAGACAGAGTGCAAAAGCCTCAAGGAGGTTAACCATAAGATCTCCATGCTTCAGAAGTTGTGAAAGTGGCAGGATAAGCACTTCAGTAAGTGCAAGGGTGGAATGAATGCCACAATGAAGGGGATCACCAGCCGCTTAGCAGCAGCTGAGAGGAAGTTGAGTGCTGGCTTCTCGAGAAGGACTTCGGCTGAGCAGAAGGAGAGAAAGAGGCGCCCAGATTACCCCATAGAGGATCTAGAGAATTTGTTCCAGACAAAGCCACTCGACCACCTGGGTCGAGTGGGCCACTCGAGTGTTACCAGGGACTTGACCCGAGTGCATGTGTTGATCCTTACCCACGCTATGATCAGGGCACTTATCTTCCACCTTACCTGGGGTACTACCAAAGCAAACCATTCGACCACGCTGGGTCGAGTGCACAATATATGCTAGACCACTTGACTGCTGGGTTGAGTGGACCACTCGAGTCACACCCCGGAGCCGATCCTCTCACCACCACAGTTCCAGCCTACACTCAGGAGAGCATGGAGGCTAACACAGATGCCTTTTTCAGTCCACAAGAATGAGGTACCACCCCACTTTCTTATCATTGTTTATATTTTGTCTCTTTTGTTTTAGTCTCTCAAATCATCTCTTGAGTTTATTTTACACAAGGGACTGTGTAATTTAAGTTTGGGGGAGGGTTTGAGAGACGTATTTGACATATTTTCTTATTTTCTTATTTTCTTATTCAAATTTGCATCATCTATGTGCATTGAAAAAACCTAAAAATTTGAAAATTTTCAGAAAACTATTTTACAAAAACAGAGTGTCATGTAGTTGCATTATCATTTTAGGATTGAGTTTTAGAATTTCGCTTAGGATTGTACATATGCATAGGGGATAATGATGAGTCAAACCGGAAAAAGGTTAAGAACCAAACATATAATTTCAATGCCACAGTTATGAGTTGTCTAATGCATTCACCTAAGTTTGATAAATTAAGGCTGCACCTTGCTTGGAATTTAGATTTAGCACTCTCACTTGGTTGAAGCTCACTGTGATTTGTCAAACTATCCCTATGAATTAGAACCTAATTTGAAAAACTTAATTATCATGATATGCTATAAAACTTTAACTCATGGATACCTCAAAATACTTGGATTTTCTTTCACCTTTTACCACTCTTGCTAATCCAAGTAGCTTTCTCCACCATTGCGACAGTTCCACAAAAACCAAACTCAAAACTTCATTTCAGACAATACATTATCTTGAGTGAAGTGAGGCCTATTTCTGGATTGAATTAGAGAAAGTGTTAGGTGTTGCCGACAGGAATAGCCTCTCAAGTAGTCTCTGGTTCACAGTTTTTGAACCAGATTCAAGCTAAGAGTTTGAATAAGTTGGGATTTGAGTCTGGGAAATGAAAAGAAAAGAGAAAAAGAGTTTGCTAAAAATCATAAGCCTTTGGAGAGGATAGGTTCAAAAATATGACTCTAGTAAAGGATTTGGAAGAAAAAGATAAAAGTTGGCTCAGGAAAAGAAACAGAAAAAATTGTATAGTAGCCACTAGACAGACCACTGGAGTGAGTGGTCGAGTCATAGCTTAGTGAAAAATAAAAAATCCCTAATCCGCTAGAAGTAAAAAGTAAAGTATCCTCTCCTTAGAAGAAAACAGAAAAATCGGTCCTTGAGTCAAAGAAATGAAAAGAAAAGCTTTTAAGCACAAGGGTAGAACTAGGATGAAGTTTCTGGGATTTTAGAGTTAGGAGGGTCATTGGTTCTTCATGGGTAGATGATAGTCTGCTCCTGTATGCACCAGTTGGCTCTACCTTTAGCATTCTCTTACAATTCAATCCATTTCATTGAGAGAACCTGATACATGCACTTAAAACCAGAGGAAGAAGAGATCATTTTTATCTCTTAAAACTTGTCCCTCAACCAAATGAGTTACAGTTATTACATATCATGATTCACCAGTTCGTGCTTAATCAATGTTAAAGGGATAACTTGCTTTGAATGTTTGCTTGTGGCTGAGTCTTAGTGGTAAATTTGATGCGATGAGTATGGCTAAAGTTTTAAAGTAGAACTTATGTGAATTGCATTTTAGAACTATTAACTGTGACATTGACAGTAGAGGTTTGGTTAGTTTGCTTAGGTTCTGAGTCCCCACTTTCACACTATTCCTTCCATCTTATCCTTCCTATTTGCTTGAGGGCAAGCGAAGGGTAAGTTTGGGGTAACACCATTTTTTTACACGTTTTTACCAATTTTTTATCACACCTTAGAGTAGGTTTTATCCATTGTTTATACCATTTCGTGCATTTATCCTTCATATAGGATGTTTAATATTTCTGTATAGACATTGCATGCACTTTCCATATTTGGGGTCTTATCAAGTACTTATGGAGCATACTTGGATTTTGGGCTCATGGAGTGAAGATGTGCAGTCAAGCCCTATGGAGTCGAGTGAAGATTGCAGAGAAGACATATGGCTCACTCGACCAGGCGCTCGAGTGAGCACTCAAGACATGCTACTCGACCAGGCACTCGAGTGAGCACTCAAGACAGGCTACCAGACCAGGCACTCGAGTGAGCACTAAAGACAGGCTACTCGACCTCATCATCACAGGTTCACTGGAATTCAGAACCACCTGCCTACTCGAGAGACCATTCAACCACCCCACTCGACTGCTGATCGAGTGGGCACCCTCCGACTTTTTCTCCTAAAAACTCGCAAAATGTAATAAGCGCTTTTAATTAGGTATAAAAGCGCCTCATTAAACATAATTAGAGAGGGAGGAAATAGCGCCGCTTTGCCTTAGTAATTTTTAGGTTTAGCTCTCGTTTTTCTCTCTCTTGTTCTTGTTATTCTTCATAGTTTTTCATTTTCTGCAACTTTGTAACTTTGAGAAATTTTTATAAAATCACTACTTGCATTTTATTTCTTCTCCAACCTTGCTCACAAGATCATAGGCTATCACATATGTCAAGCTTAGGCTTTCCTGGGTTTCGGACCCCTGCTATGATCATAGTGTGTGAGTAGTAAAGTTGGGATTTTTGGGGATGGATTAGGGTAGCTTCTCTCTGTTTTGTTATTGCTTAGATAGTTTGATCATAACTCTATTTTGACTCCCTCTTGGGTGAGTGATTTTAATGCTTGTTCTCCCCTGATCAAGGAGAACATGATTTTAGATAGTCTCATGAGCATGACCCATGCCTTGAGCCATTAGATAGACTTTTTCCGGGGTTTAGAGTACAATAGCGTGATGGTGGATGCACCAGACACTGATTTATGTCACGACTCTACCTATTCTCTTGTTATGAACTCTTCTCGACTTGAATAGGCAGATTCTTCATGCCTGATCCGACTCCTCACACTATGCTGACTGGGTTGGGTCTTGGGGCTCTCTACTATAAACCATGGATTTAGCTGGTTATGAAGTCTGTTGTCTAGGGTAGTCCTGTGATGAAATTGCTAGTTGATAGCTGCAATAGAACAGAGTGTTTGCGATCCTGTGATTTCCATCCTTAGAGTCCCTATTTTCCCCTTAGTTCACAGCTTGCTTAGTATTCATTCACTGTAGTTTTTTTCTGTTTTTACTGTAGCACTCGACCTTACCACTCGTTCAGTGTGGTCGAGTTGTCCTAGTACTGTGATTTTTCCTGTTTAGTTTCATGATGTGCTGAAATGTGACAGACTTTGGTACCTCTAGTATCAATTAGGGTTTTTAGTAGATTTTCTCATTTAGACTGCTAGTACCACACCCTTTTGATAATTAGTTGAATAGCTTACCTTAATAATCTTCTGGTTGCTGTAGACCACTCTTGATTGGTTCGACAAAGTTACTAAACACTTACCACCATACTACAATTGATTAGAAACTATGTATTTGGTCTCTCTAGGCTTAGGCTGATTGCTTGTCTGTCTTTCTTTGCTTAGAGTGGCTAAAATCTAAGTTTCAGCTGTCTCCACCATTGAGACAGTTCCAAAAAAACCAAACCCAAAACTTCATTTCAGACCATACATTATTTTTGAGTGAAGTGAGGCCTACTTCCGGATTGAATTAGAGAGAAAGTGTTAGGTGTTGCCGACAGGAGTAGCCTCTCATGTAGTCTCTGGTTCATAATTTTTGAACCAGATTTAGGCTAAGAGTTTGAATAAGTTGGGGTTTGAGTCTGGGAAATGAAAAGAAAATAGAAAAAGAGTTTGCTAAAAATCATAAGCCTTTGGAGAGTATAGGTTGAAAAAAAAATGAGTCTAATAAAGGATTTGGAAGGAAAAGATAAAAGTTGGCTCAGTAAAAGAAACCAAAAAAATAAAATCGTATAGTAGCCACCCGAACAATACCACTCGAGTGAGTGGTTGAGTCATAGCTTAGTGAAAAATTAAAAATCCCAAATCCGGTAGAAGTAAAAAGTAAAGTATCCTCTCCTTAGAAGTAAACAGAAAAACGGTCCTTGAGTCAAAGAAATGAAAAGAAAAGCTTTTAAGCACAAGGGTAGAACTATGATCAGTTTTTAGGATTTAGAGTTAGGAGAGTCATTGGTTCCTCATGGGTAGATGATAGTTTGCTCTTGTATGCACCAGTTGGCTTTACCTTTAGCATTCTCTTATAATTCAATCCATTTCATTGAAAGATCCTGATACATGCGCTTAAAACCAGAGGAAGAAGAGATCATTTTTATCTCTTAAAACTTGTCCCTCAACCAAATGAGTTATAGTTATTGCGTATCATGATTTACCAGTTCGTGCTTAATCAATGTTAAAGGGATAACTTGCTTTGAATGATTGCTTGTGGCTGAGTCTTAGTGTTAAATTTGATGTGATGAGTATGGCTAAGGCTTTTAAGTAGAACTTCTGTGAATTGCATTCTAGAACTATTAACTATGACATTGACATTAGAGGTTTGCTTTGTTTGCTTAGGTTCTGAGTCCCCACTTTCACACTATTCCTTCCATCTTATCCTTCCTATTTGCTTGAGGGCAAGCGAAGGGTAAGTTTGGGGTAACACCATTTTTTTACACGTTTTTACCAATTTTTTATCACACCTTAGAGTAGGTTTTATCCATTGTTTATACCATTTCGTGCATTTATCCTTCATATAGGATGTTTAATATTTCTGTATAGACATTGCATGCACTTTCCATATTTGGGGTCTTATCAAGTACTTATGGAGCATACTTGGATTTTGGGCTCATGGAGTGAAGATGTGCAGTCAAGCCCTATGGAGTCGAGTGAAGATTGCAGAGAAGACATATGGCTCACTCGACCAGGCACTCGAGTGAGCACTCAAGACAGGCTACTCGACCAGGCACTCGAGTGAGCACTCAAGACAGGCTACTAGACCAGGCACTCGAGTGAGCACTAAAGACAGGCTACTCGACCTCATCATCACAGGTTCACTGGAATTCAGAACCACCTGCCTACTCGAGAGACCATTCAACCACCCCACTCGACTGCTGATCGAGTGGGCACCCTCCGACTTTTTCTCCTAAAAAATCGCAAAATGTAATAACACCACTTTTATACACGTTTTTACAAGCTTTTAATCATGCCTTAGTGTAGATTTTATCCATTGTTTATACCATTTCATGCATTTATCCTTCATATAAGAGTTTAGTGTTTTTGTATAGGCATTGCATGCATTTTGCATATTTGGGGTCTTATCAGGTACTTATGGAGCATACTTGGATTTTGACTGATAGAGTGGAGATGTGCAGTCAAGCCCTATGGACTCGAGTGAGGATTACAGAGAAGACAGATGGCTCACTCAACCAGGCTACTCAACGAGGAACTTAAGTGAGCACTCAAGACCAGGATACTCGACCAGGCACTCGAGTGAGCACTCAAGACATGCTACTCGACCAGGCACTCGAGTGAGTACTGAAGACAGGCTACTCAACCTCAGCATCCCATGCTCACTGGACTTCAGCACCATCTACCTACTCGAGTGACCACTCAACCACCCCACTCGACTGCTGGGTCGAGTGGGCACTCTCCGACTATTTCTACTAAAAACTCGCAAAATGTTATAAGCGCTTTTGACTACGTATAAAAGCGCCTAATTAACCTAATTTGGGAGGATCAAATAGCGCCGCTTTGGCTTAGTAATTTTAGGTTTAGCTCTCATTTTTCTCTCTCTTGTTCGTGCTGTTATTCATAGTTCTTCAATTTTCTGCAACTTTGTAATTTTGATAACTTTTTTATAAAATCAGTACTTGCATTTTATTTCTTCTTCAACCTTGCTCACAAGATCATAGGCTATCACATATGTCAAGCTTAGGCTTTTCTGGGTTTCGGACCCAAGCTATGATTTTCGTGTGTGAGTAGTAAAGTTGGGATTTTTGGGGATGGATTAGGGTAGTTTCTCTCTGTTTCGTTGTTGCTTAGATAGGTTGATCATCACTCATTTTTGACTCCCTCTTGGGTGAGTGATTTTAATGCTTGTTTCCGCCTGATCAAGGAGAACATGATTTTAGATGCTGTCATGAGCATGACCCATGCCTTGAGCCATTAGATATACTTTTTCCAGGTTTAGAGTACAATAGCGTGACGGTGGATGCAGCAGACATTGATTTATGTCACGACTCCACCTATTCACTTGTTATGAACTCTTCTCGACTTGAATAGGCTGATTCTTCATCCCGATCCGACTCCTCACACTATGCTGACTGGGTTGGGTCTTGGGGCTCTCTACCACGAACCATGGATTGAGCTGGTTATGAAGTTTGTTGTCTAGGGTAGTCCTGTGATGAAATTGCAAGTTGATAGCTCCAATAGAACTGAGTGTTTGCGATCCTGTGATTTCCATCTTTAGAGTCCCCTTTTTTCCCCCATAGTTCACAGCTTGCTTAGTATTCGTTTACTGTAGTTTTTCTCTGTTTTTACTGTAGCACTCGACCACCTTACTCGACTGCTTATGTCAAGTGGTTAGTTCAGCTTTTTTTTTTGTGATTTTGCTTGCTTAGCTCCACGATGTGCTAAAGTGTGACAAACTTTGGTACCTCTATTATCAACTAGGGTTTTTAGTAGATTTCTCATTTAGACTGCTAGTACACCACACCCTTTTGATAATTGCTTGAATAGCTAGCCTTAATAATCTGATAGTTGCTGTAGACCACTCTTGATTGGTTCGACATTGTTACACAACTCTTACCACTATACTACAATTGATTAGAAACTTGGTGTTTTATCTCTCTGTGCTTAGTTAGATTGCATTGTTGTCTTTCTGTGCATAGGGTATGTAAAATCTTAGTTTCATACCCCCAGACTTGAATCATTGTTTGTCCTCAAGTAAGCAACAAGATAATGAAACAAAGTTTAGAAGTGGAAGTTTGAAAAACAGGAACTTACGCTTAGCTTTAGAATCCACCATGTTGATCATGTAAACCAAAAAGAAACCTTGTGAAAGGTAAAAAGAACTTTAGCACTACAACATGTACTTTACCATAAGCATAGCAAACATTACCGTACTCTAGCGTCTGAGATCCAAGGGAACTTCTGAAATCTCCATTGTTGGCCCTTTAACATTCATTAAGTGTTGCGTGCAGTCTCACAAAGGGAGTCTAAATCCCTAAAGGCTAGTAACAGGGGGCCATTTTGAGGGTGATGATTAGGCATGATAAATGAACTCTGGTGCAAGCCAATGCGCAAAATCACAGTGAGACGGAAAACCAAAGGTGGTGCACAACCTCCTGAACCTTGGATCCAAAGCAAGCTTCTATATAATGATCATAATAGAGTTTATATTGGTGCTAAAAATAAATAACAAAAACAAATTACTAACTAAATAAATAAAAGGTTTTATTCTGGTTCCTTCAGACTTCTTTCCCTTCTCTTTTTTTCAATTTTTTTTTTAGAGAGAGTCTCGGGATGAGACGAGATCGATCGATCTAGATAGGATCGGTCGATCCCAGAGCATTTTTTTCTGAGAAAGGGAAGTTGGAACTAGTTCTAACCATGTACATCAATCCTACTAAAAACGGCACCAATAGTTAACTCAAACTAATATATATGAAGTACTGATACTAGAAAGCTTACTCAGAAACCTTTAGAACATTTGGTTGTACCGGTCTCCATACTCCGTAGTTTTTGCACTTGGTTGCACATGCTCCTAATATTGCGAAGGAGGACTGGGGTCTTAATGAAAAAGGGTGTAAGGGTGTGGAACCAAACTAAAATTAAGCTTGGCCATCTTATATATCATGGTTTTTATGGTTTTTAGCCATGGTTTACATATTGGTTTTTTGTCTTTTGTATATATATTGAGTCTTATTAGGTACAAATGCGAGATGGACCTTATTGATACATTATGGAGCAATTATGGGGCATTGTAGCTGAAAAATTGGAAGTTACTGTTCATCGAATTACTGTTCATCAACACTGTTCACTGAGTACTGTTCACCATTACTGTTCATATCGACCGACACACGTGGACAGTGTCGGTCGACATGGTACTATTCACACCGAAGATTTGCCGTTTTTTTCCCATTTCGTGTTTTATCATATATATATATATATATAATATTTTTAGGTCTTTGTTTAGACCTATGCTTTATTTTCTACAACCACCTATTCAGAGATTTTTGGGAGAAGATTTCTAAAACACTTATCTCCTTTTGATTTATGTTATGCAACTTATTCAGACAATGATTTGTGTTTCATCTATTATATCTAAGTAGTTTACTTGTTAGATCTAGGGATTTCTAGGGTTTATGATGGTTTGTTGAATTGGCAATCATGTTAGGTTATCTATAATGTTCTTCATCTAGATTTGAATCTATACTAGTTCTAGGCTAGCCGCCATAATCTAGAATCATATGAATGTTAGTAGGTGCGAGAGTGCTATTGATATCCTGACCCAATTTTAGATGAGCAAACAGCCTTTTCGCAGCGAGAGTTGGTTTTGGAATTTTGTAAACATATCATACCTGATTATCATAGAGACTCTATTTATTGGTATTTTGCAAAGAGATTTGGTTTGCTTCTGTTTAGAGGATAGACGTCGTCGCAGCGAGAGTTTGATAGATATCAAATTAGTGTTATGAGTTTAAGAATCAAACAAACAATTGTATCATGATTATGGAACTGCCCAGTTCACATTCCAGAGTATTCCCTAACTGATTTCCCTAGGTCTAGCTTATTTACCATCTAAATTTACATTACATTCATCTTAGTTATCTTTCATTGCATTTTTTTATTTAATTTATATACATTGGTTTAGCTTAATTCAAAACTGATAATCTATTGTGTGAACTAGAGTCCTTGTGGATTCGATCCCTAAGTACTACAGTGATCTCTTAATTTGAGAGAGTACCTCTAAGGGTTAATTTGAGCATATCAAATTTTGGTGCCGTTGCCAGGGACTCTTTGATTCACCATTAGGTTTAGGTTAGAATTTAGTCTAAATTTTTTTCTTTCTTTTATTTTGTTACTTACGCGATCTTTCTTTTCTTGTGTGTTTCAGGTGCATGCATAAGCATGGTTACAGGAGCAATAAGGATCTTTCACTTACGAATTTTTCTACTCAAGAACTAGCTATGTTAGAGTGAGCTAATGGAAAAGCACAGAGGATATCAGAGATGGTTAATCCACTGGTGTTGTTTAGGGATGAGGCTGGAGTTTTGCGTGATTCAGAGGGGCATGTGCGCAATGTGCAGGGTCAGAAACTGGATGCTGATGGAAACATGATACTCGAAGTCGTTGAGCACGTCGGCCGACATGCAGGTGGCCATGTCGGTCGACACGGACACAATGTTGGTGGTCCGCAGCATGGGTACAATGGAAACAAAGTTGAGGAGAGAAGACTTGCTGAATTTAACAGGCTTAGTCAGTTCTATGCTAATATGTCTGCTATCCGACCTCCTACTTTTCGGAGGAATGACTTTGAGTTGAAACCCGAATACTACACTCTTTTGGGACATCACCCTTTTCATGGTCTTTCCAGTTAACACCTGATGGATCACATTGAAAGATTTGAGGTTTTGGCTTCTAGCATTAAAGCCAATGGAGTGTCAGAGGACTACATTTTCTGCAAGCTCTTCCCATACTCACTTGCTGGGGAAGCAGCTTATTGGCTTAAGCACTTGAAACCAGGATCTTTGACGACTTGGGACGCAACTAAGACATCCTTGCTGGGGAACATCTCCTAGTTTACTCAAGAACCTACTGAGACTTTCAAAGAAGCTTGATTAAGATTCAAGGGATATTAGAGAGATTATCCACATCATTATTTCACTGAGGTTCAGCTCTTGAATACTTTCTTCAGTGGTGTTAATTAGAGGTATCAGATGGCTTTAGATGCTGCTAGCAATGGAAAGTTCATGACCAATACACCAAGGGTTGCGAGTAAGCTGATTGAGAACTTGTCTTCTAGTAATAGTACCAAGAATGCAGACCTTGAGAGGACAAAAAAAGCAGCTAACATGGGTAATGGTCAGATTGCTGAGGTGAATGCAAAGATGGATATGGTACATAGTCTTCTTGTGGGTAAGAAACAGTTAAGTGTGCTACAGAGGTTGATGAAAAGCATGTCAACTACATCAATGTAACTGGATATCAGGAACAGAGATATGGATACACACCTAGGTTGTTGAGATGGATACTCCTTCTCCAAGAGTTCAACATTGAGGTTAGAGACAAGAAAGGAATTGAGAATGGAGTTGCTGATCATCTCTCAAGGATAAGGATATCAGATGATGTGCCTATCAATGATTTCTTACATGAAGAGAATGTATATCTTGTGGAAACGAGTTTGGATGGAGAAATCTTTAAGAACAGAAGAATTAACACTCATGTCGACCGATAGGATCAACCTATGTCGGTCGACATGTTGCCGAGTGATCACTCCGGAGCTACTCTTGTGCGTACATGCTTTGCAGTGAAGGTTGTTTCCACCAAACCATGGTATGCTGATATAGCCAATTACCTTGCTGCTGATGTACCCCCGAATCACCTTAATGATTATGGAAAGAAGAGATGCTTTAGAGAGCTTTGAAGGTACTTTTGGGACGAGCCTTACTTATTCCAACATTTTTCTGATAAGATATATAGGAGATGTGTAGCAGATACAGAGGTTGCTGATATACTTTTTCATTGCCATGGATCTGAATATGCTGGACATTTTGCAACTTTCAAAACAGTGTCTAAGGTACTTCAAGCGGGATTTTGGTGGCCTACAAATTTTCGTGATGCTCATGCGTTTATAGCGCATTGTGATTTTTGCCAGAGAAGAGGGAAGAACAGTAAGAGGAATGAGATGCCACAGAACTTCATTCTAGAGGTACAAGTGTTTGATTGCTGGGGCATTGATTGTATGGGTCCTTTTCCATCATCCTTTGGGAATAGGTACATCCTTGTTGCTGTGGATTATGTATTTAAATGGGTGGAAGCAGTAGCTAGTCCCACCAAAGATGCAGTGGTTGTGATCAAACTTTTCAAGTTCATAATCTTTCCAAGATTTGGAGTGCCTCGCATAGTCATTAGCGATGGGGGATCACACTTTATCAATAAGGTACTTGCTAAACTCTTGAGGAAGCATTGATTGCAACACCGTGATGCGACACCTTATCACCCACAGAAAAGTGGTCAAATGGAGGTTTCGAATAGACAGATTAAGGAGATCCTTGAGAAGACAGTAGGTCGGGCAAGGAAGGATTGGTCCGCTAAAACTTGACAATGCACTCTAGGCATATCAGACAGCCTATAAGACACAACTTGGAACCACACCTTTCCCTCTTCTTTATGGGAAAGCTTGTCATCTACCGGTTAACCTTGAACATAATGCCGACTGGGCTGTTAAGTTGCTGAATTTTGATATCAATCCTGCTGCTGAGAGGATGTATATACAGTTGAATAAGTTAGATGAGATAAGACATCACGCCTACGCGAATTCAAAGTTATACAAGGAAAGGACTAAGGCGTATAAGAAGATCATTCACCTAACTTTTGAGCCTAACGACCAGGTACTTCTTTACAATTCCCATTTGATTTATTCCCTGGGAAATTGCATTCTCGTTGGTCAGGTCCCTTTACAATCAAAGAGGTTCGTCCATATAGTGCTTTGGTCTTGAACAACCCCAATGGAAATGACTTTATAGTCAATGGTCAGTGAGTCCAGCATTATTGGGCAGAGACGACGGTTCCTGATGGACATCTACTGGACTTAGAAGAACCTCCATCGACCTGATTCACTACCATACGTCTATCTCATGATTTTAAACAAGCGCTTAGTGGGAGGCAACCCACTCTATCGTATTTTCTATCAATTTTTTGTTTCTAACTCTTATTGAATCTTGTTGAACCTTTTATGTTATTCTATATCTTGCTATTTGACGTGTTCTAAGCTCTTAATCAGGATCTAATGTCAGAAAACGAGTTGAATGGTGCCTGAACTTCGGAAACACATAATCTTGCTCGTCTCGACTGACACGCAAGATGTGTCGGTCGACACACACACACCATCACATGTCACATTTTTCAAAACATAACAGTTCAATTTCTATTCAATATTTTTCCTTCTTATCAACTTCCTTAGGCTTAATTACACTGGGGACAGTGTAGTTTAAGTCTGAAGGAGGTTGTTACTAACTCTATTTATTCTTTTGAGAGTCAGTGCCAATTTTTATTTTATTTTTTCAAAACCTTTGTTTTATTGAGTCAAAACCTGTCCAGAAACAATGATGTTACCGAGGAATCAACCACACTTTACAGTAAGCTCTCATGTGACCATCTGATTCTATCTTGACATGAATCCGAGACTAATGGAAAACTCAGTTCCCAGTCAGATTGCTTAAGATCCCCATGATTCCAGTGTCCTAGATCCCAGCTAAGTATTTTATCTTATTGATGGAATTGATGTCTGTTGGGTTTGATTTTTCGTATAAGCTTGGCACTCTGGCCGATTTGATTTAAATGTGGTACTCCTCTCCATTGTCCCTAACTCTGAATTTATAACGGTGAGATGATTGCCATTAGGATAAACGGTAGGAAGAAACTTATGATGATCATTTGTTTATTTTAATGAAAAGATTACACAGGGAATATAAACGGTTGGAAGAAACTTCAAATGACCATTTGTTTATAATCTGGGGGGGGGGGGGGAGTTTAAAGAGTACCAATAAAGTTGATGGCTGGTTTGTTATAGTGAAATACGTTTATAAATCCAGAAGATCCTTGACATTGAAACTGTTGGTAAGATAGAAAAACAGCGATAAAGGTTGTTTGTTGGATTATGTTGTGTAAACTGTGGTGAAAATTAGGAATATTGCGAGTGCCTGCGATGTAGTACATGGTAGTCTGGATCTTGTTAAGTAAGGATTTTTATTGGTTCACTATAGTGAATGTGATTGTGGTGTTCTTATGAATTTATGAGTTTCGCGATTTTCAAACTTCTTCCTTGATTTAGGTTTATGTTTTCTTGAGGGCAAGCAAAAGCTAAGTCTGGGAGAGTTTATATATCATGTATTTTATGGTTTTATGATATGATATATGCATTGGGTTTAGAGTCTTTTGTATATATATTGAATCTTATTAGGTACAAACACGGATTGGACCTTGATGAGCACTTTGGAGCTTTTGGAGGCTTGTAGCTGAGCAAAACAACAAGGAGACAATTATTGCTGTCTATGTCGACCGACAGGCCACTCCTGTCTCGGTCGACACAACCGCGACGTGAAATGACGTCTTTGAGTTTTATCATTCAAGAATTGCAGCTTTTCCCCAAAAGTTTCTAAAGTGTATACTTCATGCCTAATCGTGTTTTTAGGTTAAACTATGTTTTTGAAGTCCCAGAGACTAAGGTTTGTATTATCAAAGTTATTCAAGTTTCATTGTAAGTTTGAAGGAGCTTTGTTGGAGAGAAGATTCAGATCACAAACTTTGTAGAGAGAAGAATTCTGAACTCCCTTTGTTTTCTATTTCCGATTTTAATGAGTATTATTCAGACAATGATTTGTGTTTTCTCTTCTATGTCTAAGTAGTCACCTTGTTAGATCTAGGGTTTCAAAAGCTTTATGAATGGTTTGTTGAATTGGGCATAGACATGTTAGGTTGTCTATAATGTTCTTCATCTAGATTTGATTATTATTCTAGTCTTAAGATTGATCCCCTTAATCCTGGTATCATAGGAATGTTGGTAGGCGCGAGAGTGCTATTGATATCCTGACCCAATCTTAGATGAGCAAACAGCCTTTTTGCAGCGAGAGTTGGTTTTGGAATTTACATATCGTACCCGCTAATCATGAAAACTCTGTTTATTGGTATTTTGCAAAGAGATTTGGTTTGCTTCTGTTTAGAGGATAGATTTCGTCGCAGCGAGAGTTGGATGAGATATCATATTAGTGTTATGAGTTTACGTACCGAATAAACAATTTAGACCTGATTTTAGAACTGCCCAGTTCACATTCCTGATTATTCCTGATGATTGGACCTAGGTCTAGCGCTTTTAATCACTTGAATTCAATCCCGTTCATCTTGTTTACGTTTATTTCATTGCTTTATTTACATTTTATTTATTTATCTAGCTTAACTCGAACCTGTATTTCTATTGTGTGAGTTTCAGAGTCCTTGTGGATTCGACCCCTAAGTACTGCAATCGATCTCTTAATTTAAGATAGTAGTTCTAGGGTTACTTTTGACCCCTGTCAGCGATCCCATGACCCACTATTCACTTCTAATTCTCTACCTTCATAGACAAAATAAAACAAATCCCAAATAACAAAGGATTTAAAAGTGGGGGAGACAAATACACCATTGTTGTTGTGAGGTTTGTCTTGTTATGGTATAGGATGACAGCTGAGTCTAGAAGGTTCTTAGCATTGAGATCAGAGATGAAACCCATCAATGAATGGCTTACTAAAGGGATATGTTCTTAAGTTGTGGAGGGTATTAAGAAGACTGCGTGTGACTACGGTGAATGTACATGGTGGTTAGTCTCTGATTCGTTATTGTACCATGTGGATTACATGATGACTGATAAGCACAATGTTCTAAAGAGTTGGTGAGTTTTGCGACTTTCAAACTTCTTCCTTGTTTCAGTTTTCTGTTTGCTTGAGGGCAAGCAAAAGCTAAGTTTGCAGGAGTTGATATATCATGGTTTTAGTGGTTTTTAGCCATGATATACATATTGGTTTTAGAGTTTTTTGTTATTATAAGAGTCTTATTAGGTACAAATGTGAGATGAACCTTGTTGATACATTATGGAGCATTGTAGCTGAAAAGTTGGAAAGTTACTGTTCATCATTACTGTTCATCATTACTGTTCATGTTGACCAACACACATGAACAGTGTTGATCGACATGGTACTATTCACGCTGAAGATTTGCAGTTTTTGCCCATAAGTTTTCCTTATTTGCAATTAGTCCAATTTCGTGTTTTAACATATATATAGTATTTTTAGGTCATTATTTAGACCTATGCTTTATTTTCTATAGCCACCTTTACAGATATTTTTGGGAGAAGATTTACAAACTATAAACTCTTCTCCGTATTTATTCTATGAGTTTTATTGAGATTATGATTTGTGTTTCATTGATTATGTCTGAGTAATCTGCTTGTTAAATCTAGGGTTTTCAAGGGTTTATGATGAATTGTTTAATTTGGCATAAACATATTGGGATGTTAATGTTCTTCATCTAGATTTAAATAATACTAGTTCTAGGCTAGCCGCCAGAATCCAGAATAATAGGAATGTTAGCAGGCGCTAGAGTGCTATTGATATCTTGACCTAATCATAGATGAGCAAACAGCCTTCTCGCAGAGAGATCTGGTTTACGAATTTTGTGAACATATCATATTTGTTATTCATGCAGACTTCATTTATTAGGACTCACAAAGAGATTTGTTTTTTTATTGTTTAAAGGATATCGTCGCAGCGAGAGTTGGATAGCTATCATAGTTGTGTTATTAGTTTAAGAACCGAGCATACAATTGCATCCTTTATATTGAACCACCCAGTTCGCAATTAAGAGATTTCCTAATTTATTTCCCTAGGTCTAGCTTATTCTCATATTGAATCTACATCCTTAGTTCATTATTTTCATCTTGTTTTACTTTATTTACATTCACTAGTTTATCTTAATTCGAAACTGATAATCTATTGTGTGAACTAGAGTTCTTGTGGATTCAATCTATAAGTACTACAGTGATCTCTTAATTTGAGACAGTAGCTCTAAGGGTAAATTTGAGCATATCACTAGCTCTTGACTAGTGAGTTGTAGGAGATTGTGAGGACCTTGACTTCTCCTCTGCATACACCTGCAACACACAAGCAAGCAAAGAAAATTTAGTTAGTAAATCTTAGACTAAACTTCAATCCTAGAACTAAAAGTAACGCAATTGGTCCCCGGAAATGACGGCAAAAACTTGATACACAGAGCTTTAACCCAAATAAAAGACTGTAAGTGCACAGACAATCACAGTAGTATAGATGGGATCGAATCCACAAGGACAAGTGTCACATTACTATTCTTTGAAAATGAAATTAAGCTAAGACAATGATAATGGTTTTGTTGTGATTTGAACTAAAGAAAGCAATTTACACGGTGTAAACTATGAATTAAAGGGCACTCGGTCGAGAGATATTTGGGAGAATTCAGAGATCATGTACCAGATAATTATTAAGTGGTAAGTAAGAACCCCCTAGAACTCAAACATGAATGTATAACTAATCCACTTATGTGGTATCAACTACTTTCTCTAGCAACCTAGTGTCTAAACTTCCGTTTGAACTTAGAATTCTAAACAAGCATTAATGAACATCTTTGATTTGTTCATGGAATGGGTTAACATCAACTTCTGCTTGCTAAGGACACACCGCTCACCAATGTTCTTTCAGGCATTAAGACAAACAATTTCAGTGCGCTAAACAACCTAAGATCAGAAACTAAGGGATCAATTTAATTCCAATAATAATATCAACAATAGACGAAGAACCCTATATAATTCCATATCTATATTTGATTCAGTGATTCATAAATCCCTTTGAAAATCCTAAACCTAACTATGAATTTACTCAGCCATGGAAATAGAAAAACAACAAGGAGATGAAGAAAAGCTCAGAATCATATAATAAGAAATCCAAAAGGGTTCAGAAATCTTCTCAAAAGATGTAGAGTCAGAGATTCGTCTCCCATGAGCTTACAAGATCCAAAGCTAGAAGTCTGAATAGAAAATAAAGCGTAGCCTAAACAATTTCTGAAAATAGAAAATATAAATCTAAACACGTTCTGGGTCGAAACTAAACTGAAATAGGAAAATAAACCGAAATTTCCTTTTCTGCGATTTGGATAAAACAGGGCTGGATTGATCAATCAGGAATCATTCCCAATTTCCTTAGAGGCTTGGATCGGTCGATCCAAGTGTATATCGATTGATCTGGAGTGAAACAATCAATCCAGCTGCGGATCGATCGATCTGAAATCAATCCGCAAATTCCTTAGAAGCTATGGATCGATGGATCAGAGTGTGGATGGATCGATCTGAAATGGAACAATTGATCCAGCTGTGGTTGGTCGACCTGATTGAAGCTCGGCTTTTCCAATGAATTGGACCGATCGATCCAGGTAGGGGCCGATCGATCTGAGCTCCAAAACACTCCATTTCAAGCTGTATATATTGCTCCCGTCCTTCCTCCATACGCACAAAACTCCATCCAAACGTGTTTTAACCTGATAAGACTCTAAAAACATAGAAAAGACTCCAAAAACCTCTTCAAACATAACTTAGAAAACACGAAATATGCAATACATCTGGTTATCAATTACTGCAGTTCTCTATAGAACTTGGGACAACTAGACTTGTGTTTCTGGCCAATATTGAACTAATGATGTTTCTTGCTGACATAGACGCACGAGATTGTTGTGGAGCCTGACATTTGGTATAAGCCTTTATTGGAAATAATTTATTCTAGGTTAACGAGCTTATGAAGAAAAAGTTATTCTTTTTCCTTGCATATTAAAAAGGAGTTTGCTGCTCTTCCCTCCCATGTATCTTCTAAGCTTTTTGTTATGAACATAGGATTCAGACATTCACTTTTCTTTTACCGCGACTCCATTTATGAAAACTAAGATAGGTGACTTCGTAGAATCATATACGTTCTATTTCAAGTTTTATTAAAAATCATCAACTTTTAAATTGTGGACGTTTAAATCCTCAACTTTTTAAAAAATGTCACATAAATGCCTAAGTTTTTGTCGACTTTATAATTAAATGCCTAACTTATGTTGACTATGTCATTTGAGGAATGACTTTGAACCAAGTGACAGAGCATGTTCAAGGGGTACAATTGTCTGTTAGCAGCTTCAGTTTAATCAAAATGACCAATGTTCCGACAATTAATTATTATTCTTCTTCTCTTTCTACTTTTGGTCGCTTTATCAAGATCCAACCATAATCAAGGAGTAAACAATCTTCTCAAATTGAAATCCATCTTTGGAGAAATATATTGTGGAATCAACGATATATAACTTCCTTCAGTGATTACAGAGATCACCTTATTCAACAAGTCACTCCTTTGCCTCACGCATTCTAGTTCTTTAGCTCTCAACATCTCTTCAATTTTCTTACATTCAAGTTCCTAGCGCTGCAACAACTGGCTGATTCAAGGTATTATGGACAAGAACATTATTCAGAAATTATGGAAAAGTCGAATTGTACTCGTCTGCAGAGTTCACCTGACTTGTACTTCTCCGCAGAGTTTAGCCGACTCATACTTTCCATAGAGTTCAGCTGACTTGTAATTTCTGAAGAGTTCAGCTGACTTGTGCTTTCAGCCAATTTAAGCATACTCTCAAGTTTATTTAATTTTGAATTTCATACTAGCCCAAAATAATTACTTTATTTTTTGGTCCAAGTGGAGTGATGAAAATGATGCTTAAGAGTCACTATATATGCATGAAAGAAGGAGTTAAAGGCTTGAATCTGCTTTCAACTCTCTATCTTTTTTTCTTTTCAAGTTTTATTTCCTTATGCACTACCACTTTTTTTTCTTAGCTATACTTATTTATATTATTTTCTTCGTCACTGTGATGAGAGTAGTAGATTATCTTCATATTCAATGTGTGTATATATATATATATATATATATCTAGATCAATTTATAAAGTACCATATATGGCTAATAGTATTCATTTGAAAATAGTTTTACACATCTAGTATATCATAATATGTCCTTTGTACGTTCATCAAATTGTTCCTGTAAAATCGAGCTCAAAGTTATGTGTAATGTTTAGAGAAGTATATAAATGGTTTTTATAATTTGTTATATAAATATGGGAAATTTGGAAATTAAGGATTTTTTCAGTTTTTTGTGTCCATCTATACCTTTATTTGATTTTCTTGGTGATCTAATCTTTTTGTAATTTGAAATTCCAATTTACCCTTCAATCTCTTTAAAATTGATCATAAGATGAAAAAACCCAAATACTCTAGTTCATATAGAGTCTTTAATTTAATTAATAATATGTCTTGATTTAAATTATATTAATTTATTTGTTTATTATCAAAAAAACATCAAAACCGTTTATCCCAAATCGGGTAAATAAAAAATCCCTAATTCCCAAATCTGATTACATCACAAATCAGAAAATTGACTCTGAAATCTCCGGCGCCGGCAAGCCTCGCCGTCGTTGCTATCGATGACATTGATACCACCGTAGTTTATCAGCTCCTTCGACGTCTTTGATGTACTTTTCCATGGCTATCTTTTTCTTCTTTGTTCTCAAGCATGTTTGTACCGTAATTTGTAAGTTTTTAATCTTCTCTTCGTGAATCTATTATCTTCTTCAACCTCTTATGTGCTTCAATCTATTCTATGGTTCAATTTCTAGATATTTGATAGATTTAGAAGATTAAACCGGGTAAAAGGGAATCTGAAATCTCCAGCGCGGGCAAGCCTCGCCGCCGTTGCTATCGGCCTCGTTGACACCACCATAGTTTAGCAGCTCCTCCGGCATCATTGATCTACTCTTCTGTAGCTACCGTTTTCTTCTAAGTTTTCAAGCAGCAATTGACTTCACTCTATTTGTAAGTTTTTAGTATTATCTTCTTCAACCTCTTCTATGCTTCAATCTATTCTATGGTTCAATTTCTAGGTATTTGATAGCTACAATTGGGGAATTTGGTAGAAAATTTATCAATTTTTTTAGATTTTGGATAAATGAAATTTGGGATTTTTTGTTGTTGTTATTGCTCTCGCAATTGTTTGAAGGGCCCTTTTTTGAATTCATCAACACAGTCACTTTTTTTTACTAATATTGTTATTGGTACTACATCCTGTTTTTTATTTCATAATTTGTACTTGCTTTATGTATCATTTCATAATTTTCTACTTGATTTTCCTCTTGAATTTTTAATTTTTACATGGTTTTGTTTCAACCAAGTGATCGATCTCCTATATCGTTTTATTGGTGTTTATTATGTACCCATAAAATGTAATTCACTCTCTTTTATTTGAATTTAACTTGTTTTTGATTTACTTGTGCAGCCATGGATAAGCAATATCCAAAGCGTCTTTTTAGACAAGGACATGAACCAAATACCTTACAGATCAACAATTCATGCAAAATTTCAAATCCTCGACCATATGAAAGAAACATTGCCTATAGCATACAACAAAGTGAAGAAACATGAAGTCTTTGGACCGATATTGGAGTTACATGAAAACAATGTTGGATTTTAAATTCAATTGGTCCATTCCATGTTAGCTAGGCAGTTGGTGACAAACACTCAACATGAGATGTGGTTTACCTCTGGGGAGAAGCCACTCAGATTTTCGTTGCAAGAGTTTCATGCAGTTACTAGCCTCAAGTGCATTGATGATTTCAAAGATACTTTAGATGACTGGATAGATGATGGGGGTTTCTGGAGTAAAGTTTTGAAGACTCGTCAGAAGGTCACAATTTTCAAGATGAAGAAACTTTACTTGAAGGAAGCTGACGGCTCGCATAAACGTGACAAGCAAAGATTGGTGTATCTTGCTGTGATTGCTGGGATTTTATTTGGTTACAATGAGGGTAAAGTCATCCCAACGAAATACATCAAGTTAGTGATGGATAAAGAGAAGGTTTGTGCTTCTCACTTCATACATATGTTTCACTTATATCCCATTCTTATAATTCTGAATATCATTAACTTTTGAATTATTGCAATAGGTTCGCAAGTCTCCTTGGGGTGTTGTATCTTTTGATTATCTACTCAGCTACATCAGAAAAAGAAAAACGGAATTGAGCAACCCAAAGAACTATTCTCTTGAAGGTTTCATTTATGCACTTCAAATATGGGCAATGGAAGCTATTCCTCTACTTGGTGCTTTGATTAGATTGAAGATTAGTCAAGAATTTAAATTTTCTCGGTGTTCTAATTGGGCAGGCAATTCGAGACCTGGGTTTGATGACATTGTTACTATAAAGAAGTCATTTCGAGAAAAGGTTAGTTTAACATTTAATATTTCTCATATCCTCAATATTTTAACTCTTGTTTACTCTTGTTTTTGTTGTATGTAATCCATTTTTTTATGCAGACAATAGTGTATCCATACATTTCATCGATGGGAAATTTTGACATATGTGAGTCTGTAGAGTTTTCTCGGCCAGAAGATATAAGAGATGATGAGTTGGATAATTTGAAATCTTTGATTAGGAGTCGATATGATTTTCAAGTTGAATTTGTTCTTTTATCTTACATGTTGAATTTGTTTACATTTACTGGTTGATAACGATTCATTTGCTGATATGTTCTCCCAGCCTCGTGAGATAGATCTAAATATGGGTACACAAGAATTCCTCGATGAAAAGATAGGACACTTATTTCCCAACAAAGATGTACCCAAGGTTCATAGACTGAAGGTCGAGGCTGGTACCCAAGGTTCATACAGTGACGGTCGAAGAACAAAAGTAAATGATGTATGTGATGAGTGGAGAACAGAATATGCGAAACACCCTGGTAAGTCAGATGAAGATGCTTCATTGGTGTACGTTTCAGACAAAAAATGGGATCTTTTCGAACAGTGGTTCATGAATAATTCGTAACTAATATCAAAACGCTGATTGTCAAATTTATACTATTGCATCCTTTACTAATCATATTCCTGATTTGTTTTTGTTTTTTTCAGGACCATTCAGTTGGGTCCAACGTTAATAGATTTTGAGTTGCTACAATGTGTCATGGTTTGGAGTGTGTAGCTCAAAAACTATTAAGCTATACCCATTTATAGTATAAATTTGTGAAATTACACATATTAATGTAAATATTGAAATTGTTTTACATTGTTTCAGGAAATAGATGCAGCGATGTACAGATTTCGGGAGCTAACTTCATTAGGCCGGATGGAATGCGAACGTGTTGGTTTAATGGATTGTCAGTTTAGCATGAACGTACAGCAGGGAAGCAATAAGATCAGGAGTATAAAAAAGGTCATTTGTGGGATTTGCAGCTGATAGCTTATGCTAATGGGGATTTACCATGTCATGGGAAGACGAGGAAAAAGTGGGTTACAGATTTTGACAGGATTTATGCTCCGGTTAATATCAGTGACATCATTGGATTGCTATATGTGTCAACTTCAAGCTACAATCAGTTGAAGTGTTCGATTGTTATGGACACCAATGCAGAAGACACGCGAAGCCATTCGCTATGATCATCCCTCGTATTGTCTAGGAGGTTCATCGTAAGATTGATGGAAAAGTTCCACATGTGGCATCTTACAAGATCGCTGAAGTCCCTATGCCTCGTGGGTTAAATAAATCAAACAGTGATTTTGGAGTTTTTACACTCAAACACATTGAGTGTCATTTGCATAATCTATCATTAGATTTGGTAAATGATGAGAACATAATGGAAGCGCGTTACAAGCTAGCTACTGATCTTTGGGAAGCAGCCACCGATCAAGAGTTTATTGAGAGAATGAAGTTGTTTGAGCCTCATCGATCTTCTTCCGAGATTTTAAACCTTGATTGATAAGTTTTAGTAGTTTCTTTGCTGACAATGTCCTTATCATTTTAGTAGAAGTAATTTGTTTAACCATATTTAATTTTGGTGTTTAGCGTCTTTAATTTGGTGTTTATGTCATGAGAATTACTACGTTTTATGTCATGAGAATGAGCATAAGGCTTATGATCGATCATGGAATGAGATATATCGATCAATCAAACCATTATTTATGTTGAACAAAATTCACAGACAGTGACCAATCGATTGATCTTCAATTAAGATCGATCGATCACTTTCCGTTGGTTTTGATCAAATATCACAGATGCTGACTGATCGATCAATCACACATTTTTGTTTTCGATCACAATTTTCCAAATTGTGTGTGATCGATCGATCTGTCAACGTGATCGGTCGATCATTTTGCGTTGTTTCTGATTCAAAATTACAGATACTGACAGATGGATCGATGACATTAGTAGATCGATCGGTCACTTATTATTAATTTTAGTTCAATTTTCCAGATCTTGCGTGATCGACCGAGCAAGAGTATGCATCGATCGATCTATCCAATTTTTGTTAACAAAAAATTAGGAGAAAACCAAGTAAACCCTTGCGAATTATAGTATAAACCGAAGAAATAAATTATTTTGAACCACATGTAAACCATTTTGCCCCTAAATCGATTTTAATTGGGAAAGTTCTTCTTCTTCATCTTCTTCTTCATCCATGAAACCTCTCTAAAACCTAAAACTCCAAATTTTTATAACACCCGATTCTTCATCAATTTCCTCTAAATAATACTAGTAGTTTCATCCATTTTCAATACCTAGTGTGTGCGTTTCAGATCTGCAACAAAAACCTAAAAATCACAAATTTTCAACACCCAAATCATCACAAGTGTGTGCGTTTAAGATCTGCAAAGAAGGTAACGATTCATAATCTATAATAGATACTTGTTATCTATGTTATCTATTGAAATTATCCTAAACTTATTGTGGTCTATGGTCAAATTCTTTTGTATTGCTTGATTGACTGATGTTTTCTCTTGTATAGGCAATGGGCAAAAAGGGATAAGAAGTGGTTGATGATAATGAAGAAGTAGAAGAGGGACCAAGAACAAATATCAAAACCATTGATCGAACATACTATTACAACAATAGGAAGACGCAAGCATGTGATATTCACTTGAGACCAATCTCCAAAAAGTTAGATAAGCACGACATCGACTTCCTTGAAGCAATGGCAAAGGTGAAAATTGAACCTACTCAATTTGCTTGTGGGGATTTATTGGATCGACTAGAAATGCTTAATGATGTGGAATTAGTGTTTAAGAACATGAGGTTTGGAAAACTGTATCGCCTTTATCATCATACACATCATGTGTTGGTTCGGGAGTTTGTGGCAACATGCCGTCTCACTAATGAAAACCCGCAACATCCGATAGCGAGCCAAGGAAAACTCACATTCTTCCTCAATAAGAAATTCCGATCATTATCTCTATATGATTTTTGTGACATATACGGGTTTGCTCGAGTAGAAGAAGTTGCTTTTCCGAGATTCAAAACCCAACTCAATTCTGGAAATTGATTGCGACCGGCTGTTACACATCAAAAGAGGCTAAAATAAGTAAGATTCGAAATCCCGTTTTGAGATTAGTGGCTAAGATCATCAGCAATACCTTCTTCTTTAAGGCTGAGTCTGGTTTTGGGCGTGATGATGAGCTTTCGATGATTTTTTATGGTGTGAAGCATCTTTTGGAAGCGTATGAACACAAGCCGGACAACAATGTTATCTTCGGCACTGTCATGGCTACTATGTTTGTCCACCTCAAGAAAACAGCACCTAATTCTAAAAAACCATTGCATATGGGTACGATACTTACCCCTCTTTTTCTCTATTTTGAAGACTTACAACTCTCCACCCAAGAGACTATTAAGCAGAAACCCATCATCAACATCAAATATTTAGAGAACTGTCAGATTCTGAAGATTATAGCTAAATTAAGTAAACCACTTACATACTGTTACATGGATCGAGATGGTAATACATTTTTCTGTGAGTTGCCACAACCAGATATCTCGTCACTCGTGTCTCGTCAGAACATTGAATTTCTCCCAGGAAGTGCTAATCATACCACAGATCCAACCGACCATTCAGAGGACGTTGAGATGGCAGAGCAGACAACACACCCGCATTCACCGCAACCGCACCACCTCTTGCCATCTGATTCGAGCCAATACAACTTGCCACCACTACCACCACAGGATTCTGAAGCAGAAAGACAACAATGGATCATTGAATCACAAGTTAAAAACAACGTAATGCTTCATCAGATATGGGGAGCAATATCGAAGATTAGACCATTTCTTTGTTGCTCTCGTCCGCAGGTCCAAGAGAAGGAGAGGCACAGTAAGCATGCAGAAGATGTCACACAATCTTCTCATAGTGGTGATACCCGACTCAGAAGACGCAGAAGGGCAGCAGGACAAAGCCGTAGCTCCAGCGAGAGCCCAACCAACCGCGAATGATTTTTAGTTTATTGTTTAGACCTTTGTTTTACATTGCTTCAGACCTTTGTTTTTCTTTGCTTGCAGTTAGACCTTTGTTTTACTTTGCTTCAGACCTTTGATTAATTTTGCTTGTAGTTACACTTTGCTTTTAGATACACTTTGCTTTTAGATATACATTATGGCTTTATTAGATCTTTGTTTGACATCACTTTAACATTTCTTGTCACAAACATTCATCGCTTTCAACATGAAATACCTTCTTATTTGCAGCAAATTCACAACAAAAGAATCTACGATACGGATTTGCAGTGGTTGTAGATGTTAAAACAACTGGTGGTTTACTACACCAACACATCTTTGGAACACCAACGACACGTTCAACTCATCCTCCATATGGTTTTCCAGTAGAACCTGATGATGAGTAACTCATGTTTCTTCACTATGATGGATTTCTATGTAAATCCTATGTGTTATCACGTTATACCTCTGAAACTTCTTTAGATCTGTGTTATCATGTTATACCTCTGAAATGGAAAGTAAGTTGTTTAGGTTAAAATGGCTATAACCCTCTGAGTCCATCCAAGTCCCTTATGAAAATAGGCTGATCGATCGATCCAACAAAGAGATCGATCGATCACAAACGCTCTGGTTAATTCGTCATATTCATTGCTGTTTTAGATCGATCAATCGAATATAGTGATCGATCGATCACACACATTCTGGTTAATTCGTCATATTCCATGCCGTTTATCGATCAATCGATGGAATATAGTGATCGATCGATCGTATAAAATGGTCGATCGATCACACACGTTCTGGTTTTTATTTCTTTTCCTTGCCATTTTAGATCGATCGATCGATTATAGTGATCAATCGATCGCACACATTCTTTTCTTTTTTCCTTTTCCTTGCCGTTTTAGATCGATCGATAGATTAAGTGATCGATCGATCCCACACGTTCTGATAAAAATTTGTAATTCCAACAGTCAAAATCGAAAGTGCATCATGATAAAAATTCAAAATTCCAACATTCAAATGGAAATACATTATAAAAACTTAAACAAACTTAAGAACATGAAGAATAAACTTTGTAAAATAATCCATCTGCAGAACATGATGATAGTAGCAACACAATCCTGAAAATGAAAAAGGAAAATCAGTAAATAAAAGCGGGAAGAATAGTTAACCAAACCAAACAAATATAATGTTTCATGTCTTCTTTTTTTGGGTCTTCCAGGTTGTTTTCTTGTCTTAGGTGCTAAAACTTTTGCAGATTCAACCTATTGGATTAATAGATTCCTTGTACAATGATCTCCATGCAGTAGTGGTATACACATCATCAGCGTATCTATATAGATACTTACCAGTATCTAATGCACCTTTTATAGCATGTCGACAAGGAATTTTTGCTATCTCAAACTTCCCACAAGAACATGTTTTTTCTTCTAAGTCAACAACGCAGTCGTCTTTTCCTCCTTTTATCTGTAAACGGGTTCTCCTAATATGAAACCCTTTATAGATTTTACCTTTAACTATTCTTCTACAAATCTTATTCTCCATCGCAATAGTTAAAGGGTACAAGTGCTTCAAACTTTTTTTCCTCTCTCGTAAAACCATCTTGTTAACATTTCTCTGATGCTGTCTAACAAAGGAATTACTGGATACTCTCTAGGCTCTCTTAAAGCAGAATTGATAGATTCAGCTGGATTGTTGGTGTTAATGTCGAATCTATATCCTGGGAAATGACATCGAGCACATTGTTTCACATTAGCTTCCTGTAGATAGCATGCAATAGCCGGACTGATGTTGTAAATTTGCTTGAAACGGTTCTGAAATTCAGCAACTCTATATGCTTTTGAAGCTTTTGCAACCAAACCAGCTACACCTTTTCCCTTGTAAAAAATAATCACGTTATTGATCAGGTGGTGGATGCAGATACCGTAATTAGACAGTGGGTATATTTTTCCAACGGCCTTAGATATCGACAGATGTCTATCTGAAATAAATGACAAACCAGCATCATCCTCTATAACATTCTTTAGCTGCTTGAAAAACCACTCCCATGAACTATCATTCTCAGAATCAGCAATTCCAAATGCAATTGGATACAAGTTAGAGTTACCATCTACAGTTGTAGCTACTAGTAGAACTCCTTTATATTTGTTCCATCAACTACAATCACTTTCCGAATTGACTTGTGGAATCCTCTTATTGATTGTGCAAAAGAAATAAATAGATATTTAAATCTACCATCGCTCTCAGTTTCATAATTAGTAAACGTACCAGAATTCGCTTGTTGAACCATATGCAAGTACTTTGGGATCTTAGCATAACTTTTCTCCGGAATACCTCTAACTTCATTAATTGCATACTCACGAGACTGCCAAGAATATCTACTAACTGCATACTCACGAGACTCCCAAGAATTAGAGATCCTTAATTTCTATATTTCACTATAAATATTTACCTGAGAATATCTACTAAATATGATTTTGCAAAACTAAATACAGTCTTCTTGGTGGTTGTTTGTTTCTATGATTCTTCTCAGAGCAAGCCATAAAAATTCATTGTATAATCAACATATGTTTATTTATTGATTGATTATATCTTCCGCACATTCACTCTTTTTATATTTATTTCTGAGCTATAGGAAAACACACACAGCTTTCCTCAGAGCTATCACTCATCTCAGAAATTGATGAAAACACCTCAAAACTTAAGTAAACAGATCAATCAAGTTTCCTGGGATAGCGTTATTCTTTGATGTGTGTGAATGGAACCTCTCTGCAGAAACAAAGCGGAATGTTGATCTTCCATTTCATCAAAAATCTGAGACCACTTGAAGATTGACTTCTCTGGGATGACTCGGCTCTTCAATTTTGAAGCCACCTTCTCTGCCTTGTCACCACATAAACATTTTAAATTCACATGTCCAACTAGAGCAATAATAAATGGAAAAAAAGCTAAATTCATGTATGTCTGAAGTTTCACTTACAGTGACTTTCAAAAGGGATCGGTTAGTATCAGTCACAAACATACATCATATTCCTTCCAGCCCTAGCTTTTTTACAAACTCGCTGAAGAAAACTGCAAATAAAAGGAAACAATTTGTCCTCACGTCAGTTAAAGGGAAGAGCTAATAGCCTTTCAATTTATTAATCATCATACATGAAATATCTCGGTTGTTCCTGTCTATTTCCCGAGGAAATGCATCATTAATCACCATCAAGTCCCTGGAAGGATCAAACCAGAGAGTGTTAAAGACATGAAATAGCATAGTTACTAAGAGGATAATATGTAAGTTATTTGCTTCTTATACTTACTTGAGCGGCCATATCAGTAGCAATGAGAAAATCAACCACTTGCTTCCTGAAAAGTTCCTGAGACTGAAAAAGATACCATTGTTTTACTTCGAAATAGCAAAATATTGTCTGATTCATGAACACAAAAGCTTATGTTTCCAAATGTTATGAGCCAAATCTTTGGCTTGCAATCTGGTAAGAGGTGCCGTGATTATAGAGAGAGATGAAGAACTTGGAAAAAAAAAAAAGCTTCCTTTAACCCTAGTCTCTCTTGAGAATAAGGTTAATGTTTGGAAGATAATTATTATCAATTTTTAGGGATCCTTTAAAGACCCCTTTCCCATCAACAATAATTGATAAAAGAAGTAAATTAACAAAACCTTAACAACATAAAAATCTCATCGATCTAGAAGGCTTCTCACACCTTAGACCTCTTTCTCTGATATCTAATACCATATCTTGGGTCATTACTCCCCTCCTCGATTAGGAGATTGTCTTCAAGGTCCATTTCTGGGTATGCTTCTAAAATTTTGTCTGCATCTTCTCATGTTGAATCATCCTCAGCATCTTTAGTCCATTTGACCAGCACTTGCTGATTTCCTCCCTGCATCCTAGCTTTTAAATGCTCATGTGGTTTTTCTGGAACCAACCTTCCATGGAGAACATGTGCTAATACTGGCTCGTCTTGAGGCTATGGTCCTTTGTGACCCTTAAGCAGAGAAACATGAAATACATCATGAATTTTTTATCCTTCCGGCAACCATAAATGATACGAAACTTTCCCTACACGAACTAGTACTTCAAATCGACCGTAATACTTAGGAGAAAGTTTAGAGAAAGCTTTTTTAGCTATTGTCAACTGACAATATGGCTGGAGCTTCAGCCACACCCATTCACCCATTGTGAATTCCACCGACCGATGATGTTTATCGTACGCAAGCTTCATTCGTTGTCGAGCCTCAAGAAGTCTTTCCCTAGCCAGGGAACGGAATTCATCATGCCGTTCCAATGCTACATCAACTGCTTCCACTCGCGTATTGCCCCCTGTATAGTCTAAAAGCCGTGGTGGCTCTCTCCCATATACTACTCGAAACAGTGTTGCTTTTAGGCCTGTATGAAACGATGTGTTGTAACAGTACTCAGTCCATGGAAGCCAATCAAGCCATTTCCGAGGAGAATCCCCTGTTAAGCATTGTAAATACATCTGGAATGTTATGTTATTTACCTTGGTTTGACCATCCGATTGAGGTTGATACACAGTTGTGAAACATAAGTCGGTTCCCAAAAGTCAAAATAACTCGTGCCAAAACAAGCTTCAGAAAATCTTGTCACGATCAGTAACAATGGTCTCTGGAATGCCATGTAAGCGTACAATATTCCAAAAAATGCTTGAGCCACCGAACTTGCTGTGTGAGGATGACTTAAGGCAATGAAATGTGCATACTTAGAGAACCGTTCTACTACAACCAAAATTACCGTCTTCCCTGATACCTTGGGTAGTGCTTCCACAAAATCCATTGAGATATCTGACCATATTTGACAAACCTGGCAGTTTTTAACAACGTCTTGAACCGCCTTCTTCCAGCCTCTCCAATAGAAATCGCCTTATTTGATCTGTTGTATTTTGAACGCCCTCATGGCCAAAATTGTGAAATGACGATACTACTTCACATACTAACTCTGATTCTGCCATCAGATACGCGCGTCCCTTAAAAAATTAACCCTTCACGAACCTCCCATTCCTTTAACATCTCTCCACAAATTTTTTGATCTGGTATACCTGCGAGATTTGTGTGATTCTCTACTTTAGCTCGGAGCTTTGCCAAAACTCATGTGTTGGATCCTCGTAAAGCATACACCATACAGTCTTCCTTAGTCTTACTCTCATCCCATCGAGACAGTGCGTCAGCCACTGTATTTGTCTTACCCAAGCGATATTCCACTCCAAAATCAAATCCCACCAACTTACTAATAAAATGTATATGTGGTGATGTCGAGAGTCGTTGTTCCAATATAAACTTAAGGATGTAGTGAACAGTTTGAATAAGGAATCGTCTTCCTCATAAATATGGCCTCCAATGAATCACTGCTTTTGCGAGACCAATGAGATCTCTTTCATAAGCAGCGAGCATATGGTGTTGTTCAGCGATTTTCCTACTAAAGAACATGACATGATGCTCTTTTTGGTGGAGAACGGTACCAATCCCACTGCCTGACGCATCACATTCAACAATACACTCCTTAGAAAATTCCGGTAAGCTAAAACCGGGGCTTCCGAAAAGGCATTCTTCAAGGCTGTAAATGCCACATCTGTGTCCTCACTCCAAAGGAACCCCAGTTTATTTAGAGTACTTGTCAATGGCGTTTATGGTGCCATAGTCTCTTATCAATTTCCGGTAATACCCTGACAAGCCTAAAAATCCACGTACCCCATGCGTTTATGTCGGTCTCGGACATTATTTTATCTTGGTTATCTTGGACTCATCGACCTTCACTCCCTCATGTGAAATAATATGTCTGAGATAAGCCACATGTTCCTTGCCAAACAAACACTTGGAATGGTTTAGGAACAACTTATGTTTTCGCAAAAGCTCAAAAACATGTCGTATATGTGCCATAAGTTATTTCCAAGAGATTCTGTAGATAAGGATATCATCAAAGAAGATAAGTACAAACTTCCTAAGTACTTCTTGAAATACTGAAATTCATGAGCCTATGAAAGGTCGAGGGTGCATTTGCGAGGCCGAATGGCATAACCAAAAACTCATAATATCTGTGATAAGTTTGGAACCCTGTTTTCTTAATGTCTCCTTCAAAAATTCTCAGACCCTGTTTTCTCAATGTCTCCTTCAAAAATTCTCACACTATGATACCCTGATGTATGATCGAGCTTTGTAAATTAGTGTGCCTGATGAGTCTTTATTTTCATCAGTTTCTACTATAGACTTGATGTGTTTATTGAGTCTAGAGTTAGGTTTTGTATCTTTCTGGCCCGTTTTTGTAGCTTTACAAGTTTTTACTTCATTGGAGCTACAATGGACGAAATGGAGCAACTTTGGACGTTTTTACACTTCATGGGATTTTGGAGACACTCTGGGGTTGACCGATCCTGAAGAGGATCGATCAAGCAAGAAGTGGATGGACCGATCCTAAAGAAGATCGGTCCGTCAAAGGAATCTATGAGGTGGCACGAATATTTTCCAGATTGCACATTAACTCTGATTTTTGACCTAGAAGACTCCCTATATAAAGGGATCATTTCCTGAGTGGCCCAGAAGCCCTATACACAATTATTCTCAGTTTTCCTTGTATTTTCATTTATTTTCAGATCTGATATTTCTCAGATCCATACTATTTTCCATTGCATTTTCAGATCTACACTCTGTCTTCATCTCTTTCTTTGCATTTCATATCATATTTCATTATGATCTATCACCCACTGCCATGGTTTAGTAGATCTATATGTTGGGAGAAGAGATATATTAAAAGGGATAAATGTTTAATTAGGTTAGTGTTATAGATTAGGGTTATGATTAATAGATCTCTATTTCTATGAAACTAATGCTTTAGTTAGGTTGACAAATCTAACAAATTATTTATAAGGTTTATAATATGGCTAGCGCATGTTTATTCTTCACTGAATCTATAGTTTATAGGCTTGAGATTGGCAGCCGACGAGAGTCGAGGTTTGATCTGCAAGTGAACAATATCAAAATCCGCTAATATATTCTGGCATAGGATCCTAGCGGATTTATGACCAAGATAATATTCTCATTCGAGAGGTTGTTTATTTGTTCATAGTGTTTTGAGTTATAGATCTAGATCATTAAACTGCTAATCCGGTTAGATATCCAATTTATTTATTTAATTTCCTACGATTTCCCGGATCCCAACATTTTTTTTAATTGATTTTTATTTCCTTTCAATATTTTTGGATTTATATTTGATTTTCTTTGTGACAACCATTTATTATTTTTCATCATTAGCTCTGTTTAGATCTACAGATCTAAACTGCACTTTGCTCTCTGTGGATTTGATCACACCATTATATACTACCGCACACAACCGCGCTCTTGCCGGAACCATTGGTTTGGGTAAAACCTAATACCACATCAAGTTTTTGGCACCATTTTCAGGGAGTAATTGTTGCCTCTAGATCTAAGTTATTAGACTTAGTCTAGGATATTTTATTTTCAGCATTTTTTATTTTTGTGTCTCTGAGATCGACCGATCCTTTTTGGATCGACCAATTCTTTTTGGATCGACCGATCCTTTTTGGATTGACCGATTCTTTTTGGATCGACCAATCCTACTTTGTGCAAGATCAATCGATTCTTTCGATATTGACCGATCCTACTTCTTTCGAGATCGATTGATCCACTCATGATCTATTGATCCCAGCCTCTTGATCGGTTCTGACATTCAAACTTCTTCTTCTTGTCAGGTGTATGCAATTAAGGAGCAAGGGTTCTAAAGATCTGCAAAACGTAAGCATAGAGGAGTTGACAAGAAGAATCAGAACCACAAGGAAAGCAAGCAAAGAGGTTAGTATGACTGACCCTAATAATTTAAGAAACCTTTCCCCTGTTGTTGATGGTGAGGGTGCAGATGTAAGCCAGCAGAGAGAGGGCTTGGCTGATCAAGCACCTCTCAATCATGTTGCAGTTCCTGGGTTGGGAGTAGGTGCCGCACAGGGACAACAAGTTCATCCGCGAAGGGTTCCCTTAGGCAGAGCAAGATGCCCCGCATTCCTATTATAGGAACCGATCTGCTATAATACCCCCTCCTATCCAAAGGCAAGACTTTGAGATTAAACTTCAGATAATTGTCTTGGTGAAACAGAATCAATTCCATGGGCTATCAAATGAGAATCCCATGGATCATATTGATATCTTTGAGGAGATCTGTAGTCCCACCAAAGCTAACGGAGTCTCCCAAGACTACCTCCGTTGTAGACTATTTTCTTTCTCCCTGGCTGATAAGTCTCATAGATGGCTGAAATCTTGGAGTCTTGTATCTATCACAAGCTGGGGTGAATGCCGAGCTGCATTCTTACAGCAGTTCTTCACCAAAGCTAGATCCGCAGCAGTAAAAAAAAATAGCCACTTTCCATCAAGCTGGTACCGAGTCTTTCTATGAAGCTTGGGAATGCTATAAGGAATACCTAAGAGACTATCCCCCTCGAAGCTATACCGAGTTGAACGGGATGAACTTTTTCTATAATGGAGTTGAAATGGAAATACCAAATGGCTATGGACACAGCCAGTAAGGGAGACTTCATGACCAACACATTGGAGAAAGCAATAAAATTAATTAAGAACCTTGCAATAAGCAACTCAAATAGATGCTCTGATTTTAACAGGAAAGTCAATTCTGTTCTCATAAGTGGCAGAGTCAAAGAGAAGCTTATTGCTAAGGTGGACGTGCTCTGTAAGGCATAAAGTTGAGCTGGAAACCTCTTGGAGAGTAATGAGTTCAAAGACGAGGAGGAACGGACTGAGGAAATCAACTTTCTCGGTTGACAAGGAAACTACCAAAAGGGGTTTCAACCCTTATTTTAGGAACTATCCTAACCTGTCCTACCCCAGTACTTACATTGATCGGTTCTATCCACCTTAGAGTACTCAAACCCACGGGAACTTCCAAAACAGTGTTGGTTATGGTAAAATGGGATTCAACCGCCAGTCTGGGAATACCAACTCTGTGGTTAACGCTAAACACCTATTCCAGCAGATTTTGGAGAACAGTGGGAGGTTTCGAAAAGAGATCAATGAAAATACTGATTTATTTATGTAAAGACAAATAAGAAGTGCGAAACTTTGGAAACTCAGATTAATTCTTTGAAAGATAAGATTACCCAGACGAACGTTTCTGCGAAAGCCCAAGACCAAGAGCATGTTCAAGCAAGAAACCTCCAAAGTGGGAAACAAATAGTGGGAAGCCCCAAGACATCAGAGTTCGATCGAACGAGAGTAGAAGTTGATCAAACTGATGACAGGATTCTTGATGAAATTGATAAAGATGAGGAGCAACCAATCTGTTCCGGAATCGGTCAAACCCATGATCTTTTACATGATATTACGTCAGAAACCTGACTTCCCAATGAGCGAGAAGGAAGGAATCCTGAAAAAGAAGCACCTTGTATCCCTCCAAGACATTATGAACCAAAAATTCCCTACCCTCCACGCAGGAGAGGAATGATGCAGGAAAGAGAGTATGAGAAAATGAAAAACATCGTTGGTGATTTACAACTAAGACTCCCTTTCGTGGACGCAGTGAAGATGATCCCGACCTTGAAAAAAGTATATGAAGGATATCCTCACGAACAAACGAATGTTGGAGAAAGGGAACATGGTGTTGACACGAGAGGTTAGCGCAATATTGCTCTACAGAGTCCCCGAAAAACTTGTCAACCCAGGGAACTTCACACTTCACTGCAATATTGAAGGAAATATGTTTGAACGCTGTTTATGTGATTTGGGAGCAAGTGCGAGTTTGATGCCGTTATCTATTGCCCATAAATTGGGCATGAAAAATCTCAAACCATGCAAGATCTCATTGATATTAGCAGATCGTTCGTTTTGCCGTCCAGAAGGACTTCTGGCGAATGTACCCGTCAAAATCGGCGAATGTACAATTTTGACAGATTTCATCCTCCTTAAGCTAGAAACGGAACCTTGCAACCCAATTATCCTGGGTAGACCTTTCCTCGCTAATGCGGGAGCGATAATCAACATATAGAAGGGGATAATAAATCTTTACCTTAGTGAGCTTGTAATGAAGTTTGATTGAGACAAAATTACAAAAAGACCTATGATAGAGGATCAAACTTTCTGGGTTGACACAACTGATGAGATCACCCAAAGTGATGCATGATATACATTCTGAGTATCCTCTGGAAGTCGCACTAATTCAGGCCGAAAATGAATATGGTTATAGCAAGATGGAGACTACCGGATTTGCCTGAATACTTGATTCCATGGTTCAAATAAAGCGAATTTCATTTCCTAATCTCAAAGAAATCCATTTTTCTGAACCTAGTCATCCAACCAAATATGAAAAAGAAAAGTTTCCTAGAAGTTCAACCAATCCCACATGGGAATGGGACGATCCTCCTCTACCGACGGAAAAACTTCCAAAGCTTGAACCAAATTCCAAAAAGCTAGAAATTGATAAACAAGAATTTCAAAAAAACAGGCCCCCCTTGGTTTCTAAGTATATTCCGCCAGGACGTAGGAGAAGCGGAGACCTTACTACCACTAAACCCAAAATTTCTGATGATAAAAGGAAACCCCACTTAATGAGAAACCCCAATGAGGATGATTTCAAATCCCGGGAAGGTTTCCATTGAATATCAGAAATATTCTTAGTCAGCTAGTGACTTAAAACAAGCGCTACTGGGAGGCAACCCATAAATTTCCTTTTAAGATAAAAATGTAACTAAAACAAAAAACAAAATATAATAATAGTAAAAAAATAAATAATAAAATATTGACAGATCAACCAATCCAGGTAAGATCGACAAACCGGTCGGTCGATCTGCACGGATCGCTTTATCCCAAATCAAGGTAGGCAAGGATCGAGGGTTTTATATACGTGGAAATCAATCCTCAAAACCCTAAATCTCAAACATTCTCTAACTCTCTCAATCTTCAATTGTTTTCGACAATTCAAAGCTCTAAACTGTTCAGATTTTTACCCTCTATCTATTTGTACCATCCATTGCTTCGATCTGCAGAAGAAATGGCACCAAAAAAAATCAAAAAGGATAAGGGCATATTGAGTTTACCTGGTCTCGCAGGTGCATGGGAGTGGACCAATGCGGATGTTCAACTTGCGGGTCTGGTGAGTGCCTGCACATTTCTGCCCACTCTTATGACTGACGAGGGGAGTTTGACCAGTCTTGGGATGCGCGACAGCTATTTCGCGTTTACAGACGCTATCGGGCTTGGGAACGTGCCCCGTATGCAGCCCCACCTCTGCACTTCCTTGGCCAAGGAGGTTTTGGGCTCCATCATGATGCGTTTCAATGATGTGAGTTACCCCAGGGCCAGTGAGGGGAGCCTCAGCTTCTTCGCCCACGGTCAGTTGCGTACTATAACCCGGTACCACATTGTGATGCTTTCGGATTTAGTCACACACTGCTCATTGACATGCATGAAGAGGATAACGCTGGAGAGTTCTGGGAGCTGATAGTCCAGGGGCCCTTTGTTTTGTGTACGTTAAAGTAGTCACTAGTTCGTCACCTCGTCGTCCGCCTCATCGCCAGATTCATGATCGTCACTTTGGGACTCAAGTCCGAGGCAGCTGCTGCGGACAAGCAGGAGCTGTGGCTATTGAAGAATGGATGGCGCACCATGACCATGGCTCACCCTAGACAGCATAGGGTGAACATGGGGTACCTCCTCGCCTCCATCTTGGTCTTCGTGAAGAGTGGCCCAGCCAGTTCTTCTAAGAAGACGGCCGTCATCGGGAGTCTTGTGACTCCAGTACTTGAGCATCTGGGCATTGAGGTCCCGTGACCCTCCCCGATGGAGCACTGCAGCCTTAGGGACATGCAGTATCTGAGCTCTTGTAGCTTTCTGGTGCTGAATATCCTGGTCTACTGCTTTCAGGATGGTGGATCTCTGTACCGCTACATCCAGCTTCCGCAGGAGGAGCATACCACTTTTTCTTCCACCAAGGACATAGAGTTCTTACCTCCAGCAGCAGCTCTCTGCGCCTGGCCAGTCCAGCCGACCCAGCCACCCGTTCGTTGCACCACACGTCGAGCTCTAGCTCCGGATGCGATGCCATTGGATTATGATCCCAGCTTACAGTGTGCCTCGACATCTCAGTCACGGACCACCGCGTCACCATTCCTGCCTCCGGACTTCAGCAAGTTCGATATTCCAGAGTTCCCAGAAGGGCCCAGCACAGACTTTGAGGGTTGGTTGGTCGATAGCACCAGGAGACAGCACTCCATGCTGCGGAGGATGTGTGATTTCTTCTGCAGGGTCCGTCCTTGCTGTCTTGCTCCACCCAGAGAGGATGAGCCTGCCCCAGCACTAGCAGAGGAGGCAGAGCAGCAGCGGCTGGCAAGAGAGAGGGATCATCCTCAGACGATGGAGCGCGTCTGCGTAGATGCCGCAGGAGTCCAGGCGGCTCCACTCCGCTAGCTCTGAGGAGTGATTTTATTGGTTATTTTTCTCTTTTTCTCTTTTATTCTGAACTTTTTATGTACTATTTTATCTCTGTTCTCTTAACTATTTATCTATTTTCATTTATTTATATTTTTATCAGTATTATTTCGCAACACCTTTTTCCTTTGATTTTATATCACAGCGGGACGCAGTGATTTAAGTCTGGGGGAAGGGGTGACTGCTTTCTTATAATACTAACACTCTGTTTTCTTTTGTTTCCTTGTCAACAAAATGTTTTCAAATTTTTCAAAAATAAAGCCTTTCAGTTTTCTTGAGTCGTTTTATTGAGTCAAAACATGAGAATTTTACTATAGTTTTCTTGGTTTCCATTTTATGTTGACATTTATTGAACTTAGATCAGGAAGATTGGAAACACTATCAGTGGATCAACTTTACCAGAAGTGACCTATCTTTGGAAATCTGAATGATCCAGCGTTGGTTCTATCTACTTGGACCTTTAACTTGAACTAATCTTCTCACTTAGGGACTCGATATCGCATAAAGGATCATATACATCCGGGGTTCACCCCATTCTTATTGGAGCTCCTGATGGCCAAGCTCATTTTTTAGCTTGGTTCCACGCCCTTACACCGTTTTCATTCAGACCCGAGTCCTCTTTCGCAACAATAGGAGCATGTGCACCCAAGCGCAAAAACTACGGAGTATTGAGACAGGTACAACAAAATGTTCTAAGGATTTCCGAGTAAGCTTCCCATTTTTATATGTGCTTCATCTATATTAGTTTGAGTTGGCTATTGGTGCAGTTGTATTGTATATTGATGTATATGGTTAGGACTGGTTTCGCCTTCTCCTTCTCAGAATAAGCTCTGGGATTGACCGATCCTATGGAGATCGATCGATCCCGTCTCACCCCGAGACTCTCTATTCAAAAACAAAAAAAAAGAACAAAAGAGAAGGGAAAAAAGTCTGAAGAAACCAGAATAAAACCTTTTAAATATTTGTTTAAGTTATTTATTTTAGCACCAATAGCAACTCTTTTATGATCATTATATAGAAGCTTACTTGGAATCCAAGGTTCAGGAGGTTTGTGCACCATCTTTGGTTTCAGTCTCACTGTGATTTTGCGCATTGGCTTGCACCAGAGTTCATTGATCATGCCTAACCATCACCCTTAAAATGGCCCCTTGTTACTAGCCATTAGCAATTTTGACTGCCTTCAGAAGACGGCACGCAACACTTAATGAATGTTAAAGGGCCAATAATGGAGATTTCAGAAGTTTCTTTGGATCTCGGATGCTAGAGTACGGTAATGTTTGCTATGCTTATGGTAAAGTACATGTTGTACTGCTAAATTTTAATTAACCTGTCACAAGGTTTCTCATTGGTTTACATGATCAACATTGTGAATTCTAAAGCTAAGCGTAAGCTCCCATTTTTCAAAACCTATAGTTCTGAACTTGGTTTCATTGTCTTGTTGCTTACTTGAGGACAAGCAAGGATTCAAGTCTGGGGCTATTTGATGAGTCATTATTTTCATCAATTTCTAATATAGATTTGATGTGTTTTTTTGAGTCTACAGTTAGGTTTTGTGTCCTTCTGGCCCATTTTTGTAACTTTACAGGTTTTTACTTCATTGGAACTAAAATGGACGAAATGAAGCAACTTTAGACGTTTTTACACTTCATGGGATTTGGAGACACTCTGGGATCGATCGATCGTGAAGAGGATCGATCAAGCAAGAAGAGGATCGACCGATCCTAAAGAAGATCGGTCTGTCAAAGGAATCTATGAGGTGGCACGTATCGAAGGAAGGAGATCGATCGATCCAACAGGATGATTGTAAGTTAATCCATTTTGGGTAAAGTGCAAGCAATCACAATATATCAATGCAAGGTAAGTTAAGCCAAATCAAAGATGATAGTGGAAACTAGCAACCTAATGATTGTAAATGCAAGTACCTCATAATAAAAGCAATGAATACGTGAGATGTCAATTCAAATGAACAAAGAGTAAACAAACAAAGCCGGAAAAAAAAGTAAAGAGCCACTGGATCACTATGGTCGAGTGGTGTGGTCGAGCTGAAATGCAAAAGCACAGAATCTCAAAATCAATCAAGTAACTGAACGTTTAATGCAATAATAAAGAGATAGGGATCATAGGGATGAATCAATGGACTAAGGGATCACTTTCATAACCTGGGTACTTAACAAACATAACTTATTTTAAGGCTAATCTTTCAACGATAGATATCTAAACTAGTCAAGCTCACCGTCGTGATGAATGATCTCGAGTCCAATAACTCAGCATACCCGATTTTGCCAGAGTCAAGCTATTGGACAAGCATAAAGAACCAATCTACCTAAGCCAACAAAATTTCCTAACAAGAGCTTTGAATATCATGAAGCAATCGCCCATTTAAGTATATTCTCCACTGGCTAGTGTAACTAAGTCTCTGGAAAAAGATGGATCAAACAATCTCTATAGCATCGTTGTGAAGACACTATCTAAGATCATTTCAAGTTGATCAAAAATGAATAAGCATTAAGAACTCTCACCCAAAAAGGATTTAAAACATTTAAGAACTTAAGATATCCAGTTTAATCAAGATCCTCCATAATCTAATCTATCCCCAATAACCCTAAAAGTAACTAACTACTCACTAATCATAATCATCATAAAATATGCAAACCCAGAAAACTCTAAATCTGACATATGTGATAGATCAGATTGAGATGAGAAGGTTTGTAGAAGGAATAAAGTACAAATACTGATTATATAAAAAGATAAAAGAATTACAAAATATTTTAAATGAAGAACAAGAGAAAGAGTAATTAGGAGGCATAAATAGATTATTCAGGTCTAAAAAATGAGCACACCCTTATTAGGGTTAATACTTGTGCTGTTATACTAAAAGACAAAGTTAAATAAAGAAAAAATCAGAAATCCTACAAATTCAGAATACTACTCGACCATAGTGATCAAGTGGCTGGTCGAGTGGGTGCATCCTTCTTTAGTCTCCTTCTTGAGCTGATCCAAAGTTTCAATCTAGTTCCTCAGTGCTCCATAACATCCATAGCATCCATTTTCACATATAAGCAATCCAATATGCAATATGTATGTAATGCTTATGCAAAAGATCCTAAAACTTTAAAGTGAATAAAATATACATATAATGATATAAATAAGGAATGAATGTATACTAATATGATGATAAATATATACTCAAAACATGTAAAATCTAGTGTTATCAGTAATCATACCATATAAAAATAAATCGATAACCTTTACCATCTACACAATCTTTCCCCTTCGTACCACAAGCTAATATTGAAAGAACAATCAATTCAGATCCAACCTAAATTCCACGTGCTACCTTAAAAACGAATATAATATTTACCAGATGCAAAAGTAAGCGCACCGAATCAAGTTCAAAATAATCTAAAAGGAAACAAAAACACAAAAGAATAAGATTCATGTTCATGATTTTATTAGGATCCCCAATAAACGATTCTAATAGAAACAAAAAAAATGTAGTTCATATTGTGGATCAAACTCCATAAAAAATCAAATTATCATATTTAACAATAAGATTAATACCTTTTTTGGAGCTGAATTTTAGAAATCCTTCAAGAAAGGACCTTTCACTCTTCGAATCTGCGTTTGGTGCCAAAAATTTCCCTGGATCAAGCTGCATAAAAAAATCAAATCATCAGATTTAACAAATAGAGAAACATTTTTGTTCGATAATAAAATGGCGTTAATAAAAAAATCATTGAACAAAGAACAAAAAGGATTATTACATTTATCAAAAAAGAAAGGATTATTACATAATATATTTTATGTTGACTACTAAACGTCTAAACCTAAACATATTGATGATGCGGCTTAGATTGATATTTATAGGGTAGAGACAGCTCAAAACTTGACTATATGACATTATTAGGCCTAATTAAAACCAAAAAACTAACCAATATATATTGGATTATAGTGTGGTCTTAATCTAACTAATTAAACCGATCAATATTAGTTAAAAATTTTAAACCAATATTATCATTATGAGCCCTAATTAAATGAAACAGATATTTTATCAGTATTTTAAAGGTTTTTTGAGATTTCAATTCCTCAATCAATGTAGTATTTGAGGTGTCAATCTATAATGGGTGTTACTACAAGAAATCAAGATGTGATCTAATGATTTTAATCCAAACCAAACATAAAAAGGGGATTTTACTATCAACACTAGAGTCGAACTCGCGGTACACCGCGAGTCAATGTTTTCTTAATCATTGTAACAAATGTTTATATTTTTTTGTCAGTTTTTCACATAATTTATAATTTTTTAGATTTTATTTGTTTAGTTTTTATATGTAATTTTAATTTCATTAAATTATAAAATGTTAGTGTTGTTGGTTAGTTGGCGTAAGTTTGTGTTAGTAGTTGTTATGTCCAACTCTTCCCCATTGTCCAACATGTTAGCAAGGTCAAAATATTTGATTATTAGAATAAAAATAATTAAAATAATTTTAAAATAAAATAAATTACATTTTAAATTAAAATATTTTTAATATTCTATTTTTTTTAGTAAATGTTATAGTTTTATCTATAAAAACCTTTCTATTTTCAAATATATCATATATTATAATTCATCAACTTTATACAATTACTAGTTTTTATATATAATTTATTTATTATTATTAAAATTAGGTAGTTTGCGGCTGATCCATTAATTTGGGGACAAAGTCCAATATATTTGCAGTCCACTATGCCCTTGTTCATGATATCCATTTCTTAATGTGCATAAAAGCTTATGTCTATACCCGCCCTATGTCAGATTTACTTGTACCTATTATGCAAGTCACCGATCCGATTGAAATCTCTACCGATGTGAGATATTGAACACACTCTTTTTTCTTATTGATTGAGTTAATATATGTCCGTTTATAAAAATTCATATCACAACATATGCATTAGAAATCTATAATTTTCTTAATCGTATATATTATATAATAATTTTTAAAAAAATTGAAAATAATATCAAACAAAAATGATAGGAGAATCATAATTCATACTATTAAAATCACAATATTAGATAAGGAAATGATGTTAGAGAAATATTAGATAAGGATGAAACTGTAGAGAATTAATTGATTATTTATTTAGAAAGAAGATAACTAATATTAATATTAATATTAAACAATAATTACTTTAAACTTATTTGGATGTAAGTATAAGATTAATAGTGTTTGGTAATAGGAATTCTTAAATTTGTACTTCTTTTTAATAGTAATACAGTTTATACCCGTAGTATACTGCATGTCAATATTTTCTTAATTATCATAACAAATATTTATATTTTAAAATTTAATATTATGTGTTCAACTTTTAAGATATTTTTGTAATCTGTTAAATATGTAATGTCAACTTTATTAAATTATACTTCCTCTGTTTACAAATAAGTGCCATTCTAGGTTTTTTCACACATATTAAGAAAGTTATTAGATTTGTTAGTTTACCCCTAATTAATATACTCTACAATTTTTGTTATTGGTCGATATATTAAAATAGTAAGGATACAACTGGAAAATGTATCAAACATTTGCATTGAAACTCAAAAATGACACTTAATCTTAAACAAAAATTTAATCTTAAAACGTCACTTATTTATAATCGGAGGGAGTAATATTTTGTCTACAGTTTTTTCAGATAATTTTTACACTTTTAGAATTTTTTGGTTTAGCTTTGATAATTTTTTAAATTTCATTATATTTAATTTTAACTTCATTTAATTATTAAGTGTTATTGTTATTGATTGGTTATGTATATACCCATTTTGATATTTTATAAATTATTTTTATGTCGAAGTCTACCCTGCTATATCCAATGGGTGAACATATGGGTCCACAGTTTTAATTTTTATAATTTTAAATAATTTAAACTTATAACTTTTGAAAAGAAATATTTTTAATCTTCTCTCTTTGTAAATATTCTATGTTTATATATATCTAAACTCTTTAAAATTTAAAACATATCACATATTATATTCCATCAACAATATACATTAATAATATGTACGTATATATATCACTTATTTATTTTTATTAAAAATTGGTAGTTTTCGGATCGATATGTCAATTCGCAGACAAAGCCTGCTAAATCCGAGGTCCACTATTCGATTATCTATATTATCTGTTTTTTGATGGACATGACCTAATTTCACCCCATGATAGATCTACTTACACCTAATCTGTTGTTTTACATACTTTATTAATATATATCACTTATTAATGTATAGGGATCGATCTGCCAATTCACGGACAAAACCTGCTAAATACGCGGTCCACAATTGGGTTACCTATATTATCCGCTTTTTAATAGACATAGCAAAATGTCACCCCATGACGGATCTACTTAGACATAACACATGGTTTTACATACCTGATTGACACTTGTATTGATATGGAACGTTGAACAATAATTTTTTTTTTATTGATTGAATTATATATGTTTGTTTTTTAAAATGATCTTATTTTAAAAATGGATAGGTAATTTTCCAAAAGATAGATTTGAATCACAACATATGTAAAATTTTGTTTTATTAATTTATTGCAGTATATAATAATTCAAAATAATTTGAAAATAAGAGCAAATAAAAGTGAAATGTGAATTATAATTGTTTTCAATACATTGATTTAAATTAGGTAGATTGATTTTGGATAAATTAAAATTAATGTTAGTTTCCATGATATTGTTGTTTTAATTTGTTTGGATACATATATAACACTAATCATGGTTTATTTATTTTAATATGAGTGTTTGGAAACACCTATTAGATTAACTCTCTTTTTAATAGTGTAGTAGATAATTGAAAGCAAACTTGAAAGCAGTAAAAACAAATCCACTCGATCAGAAGGACTGAGTAGGGTAAGCGAGTAAACTAAGGGAAATGAAATGCAAAGCTGATATATAATGGTTATTTATGGTTTTAGCATTTTTTTTGGAGTATTTTCTATTATTATTTGAGTGTTATTAAGTACAAATGCGAGATGGATCTTGAGGAGAACTTTGGAGCTTTTGGAGGCTTGTAGCTGAGCAAAACAACTTGGAGACGGATATTGATGTTCACGTCAATCGACACACATTACTTTTGTTGGTCGACACACATGCGACGTAAAGATGCCTTTGAGTTTTATCAAGTTTCAAGAATTGCAACTTTGCTCCATAAGTTTATATTGTTTGTAATTCAAGTCCTTTCGTATTTTAGGTTATATCTAGGTTTTAGAAGTATGAGAAGACTATGTTTTCATTAAGCAAGTTTTGAAGTTTTGGATTCAAGTTTTGTATTGGAGAGAAGAATCAGAACTCACCTTGTAGAGAGAAGATTCTGAACTCCTTTAATTTCTTATTTTATTTTATTAGTATTATTCAGATATATCATTTTTGTTTCATCTACTATGTCTGAGTAGTTAACTTGTTAGATATAGGGTTTTCAAGGGACTGATGAATTGTTGAATTGGGCATAAACAAATTAGGATATTCATAATTGTTCTTCATCTAGATTTGAACCTATACTAGATCTAGGCTAGCCGCCAGAATCTAGCATCTTAGGATAATTGGTAGAGACGAGAGTATTATTGATATCTTGAACTAATCTTAGATGAGCAAAATAGCCTTCTCGCAAAGAGATTTGGTTTACAGATTTTTTGAACATATCATACTTGACATTAATGCATGTTTCATTCATTAGAACTCGCAAAGAGATTTGGTTTTCTGTGATTTAAGTATAGATATCATCGCAGTGAGAGTTGGATGATATTCTAATTTTTTGTGAGTTTAAGAACCGGACATACATTGCATCCTAAATATCGAACCGCCCAGCTCACAATTTAGAGTATTCCCTAATTGATTTCCTTAGGTCTAGCTTCTTCTCATATTAAATCTTCATCCTTATTTCATCCTTATTTCATTGTTTTCATCTTTTTTTATTTAATTTACATTCACTGGTTTAGCATGATTTGAAACTAATAATCTATTGTGTGAACTAGAGTCCTTGTGGATATGATACCTAAGTACTACAATGATCTTTTAATTTGAGATAGTAGCTCTAAGGGTAAATTTGAGCATATCAAAAGCCAGTCGATCTGATGAATCGAGTAACTTGAACGAGTAAAGCAGAAAGCGACAAAAAAAACAACGCAATCGTTCTGAAGGATCGAGTACATGGATCGAGTAAGATAACTAAACAAGAATGAAGCGAATATGGAAACATGACAAGCAAGCAAACTAGATAAACAAGAGTATTAAAGCAATATAAGAGGAATATGGATTCAAGGGATGCGATTATTGACCAATAACCATTAGTAAACCTTTCTGATGTTTATAAACAAAAACCACTAATGGCTAATCCCTAGACAATGGATTTCAAAAACAACCTAATCCACTGTCGTGACAGAAGGTCTCAAGATCTACCACTGACACACCTGATTTTTTCGGGGCCACTATGATAGATCAAGCATAAAGAATCAATCCATTAAAGCCAAAACACTTTCCTTTCAACCTGATTTCGCCAGGGTAGTGTATGTGGATCTCTGGAAAAGTTGTTTCCAATGAATCCATCACATTGTCGTGTGGGATTCATCTGAGATCAAGTTCCAATTGGTCAGAGAGGAACATGCATTAAGAACACTCATCCAAATGGGTTTTCAATCAAGTACATAATATAAGCATCAGATTAGTAAACTAAATGGATCATCAATCTATCTCATCCCTAAATTCCCTAATGAAACTACTCACCGACAATCTTCATACATAAGAACACAAATCCAGAAATCATGAAAAAGATATATGATGAAGATCCTAGAGAGATGAACAAGTATGGAGAAGGAATTAAACGAAAATACTAGATATATTAATGGGAAATTCGGTTGCAGATATAAAGAAACCTCAAAGATAAACTAGAGAGACTTAGAGAAGACATGGAGGCGGCGTGATCCAACAATCCCTTTTATAGGGAAGGATCAGAAGCCCTAATGATGTGGATAAGTCCAAGGATTAGTCCCTGTAAATCCGTATTGAGTCAACTCGGGGGCCTTGATCGTGTAGGCGATCAAGTGGGTGATGAGGATTGAACCAAATGCTTCCACTCGGTTCTCCCAACCGAGTCCTTTGTCCGAGCAAGCTTCCCAAGCAGGTTGACGTGGGTACAGACCGAGAAGGTGATCGAGTGAATGTCCAAGAACTCGCGGGTGCTTCTACTCGAGCGGTCTGATCGAGTCAAAACTCCTGGTGTCCATCCTTAACCTTTTAGGCTCCAAAAGTACCTGAAAACACCTCAATATGCAACATGTATGCAATACAGATGCAAGACTCTCTAACTGGCCTAGAATGACATAAAATGGTATGAACAATGGATGAAACTAACCTAAAATGATCATAAAACTATGCCCAAAACAGGTAAAATACAATAATATCAATAAACAACATCTTTGTGGTATTAAAAGGCCAAAAGGTATTGTTTAAAGTATATTTTATTAATGACATTGTGGTAATCCGTGTATATCTTTTAAGCTGGTGGCTTTTGACTTTGCTTTTAATAGATTAACTTTTAATCTGGTGTACCGCAGGTCAATATTTTCTTAATTATTGTAATAATTTTTTTATATTTTACTATAGTATTTTGTGGTCAGTTTTCATATAATTTATAAATTTTATATTTTATTCATGTAGTTTTTATAATTACTTTTTCTTTAGTTATATGTAACTTTAACTTCATTAAATTATAAAGTGTTAGAAATATTGGTTAGTTGACCTATATACCCATTTATATTTTTTGTAAATAGTTCTTATGTCCAAGTGTGCCCCACTATGCCGGTTTAGCGAAGATTTGATTATTTTAATTTAACTATTTTTAAAAAATAAAAGAAACAACTTTGTAAAAATAAAGATATTTAATACTCTTTTTGTACTGTAAATATCCTAATTTTATACAGAAAACTCTATATATTTTCAAATAAATCATATACTATATTTCATCAACTATATAAAATTATTAATTTATATATAATTTATGTAGTTTTAATAAAATTTGGTAGTTTGCGGACCAACCCACCAATCCAGGGATAAATTCTGATATATTCGCGGTCCAGTTTGGGCTAGTTCATGATGTCCGCTTTTTAATCTGCATAAATTTTTATGTCCATGCCCATTGTCGGATTTACTTGTACATATTTTGTGGGTCAAGATCAATTTGACATCGCTACCGATGTGAAACGTTGAATATACACTTTCTTTATTGATTGAGTAATATATGTCTGTTTATAAAAATTCAAATTACAATATATGCAAAAATATCTAAATTTTTATTAATTGTATGTATTATATAATAAATTAAATAATGTGAAAATAAGATCAAACAAAAATGATAGGAGAATCTGAATTCATACTATTAAAATCACAATATTAATAAGGAAAGAATTGTAGATAATTAATTTATTATTTATTTAGAAGAATAAAAATAGAGAAACTAAATAGAAGATTGATTGGATACATGCATAACTATTTGGTGTTTGGATTCAAGAATACTCATTTTTACTTTAGTTTTAATAGTGAAATTCATTTTTAATAGTATAAAGATATAGAAATATAGATATAAATAGAGAAAAAAATGAAAACCTGAATTTTCAACTGTGGCGTTAACTTGGAGGCCGCTCTGATACACAATGTTGGATTAGAGTGGAAGCGAGCAATTATCTCAATTGCCATTTTCTATACTTTCTTTTTCTTTCTACCTTAATTTTTTCTCATCTACCCTAGTTTCAATAACATTATATAAATATTATTTTACCCTTATTAAATATAAAAAAAATACATCAACCAATCACATTTTAGAATTCAAAATTCTTCTTCTTCTTTTGATGAATCGACCAAACAACAAAAATTGAAGCTTGAAGCTTCTAAATCAGGTAAAACCTTATAGTTTATGATGTTTTCATCTAATTAGATAGCTATGTGTGTAGATTTGATGTAAAACCCAATTTCTAGTTTTTAATTTGGAATGTTTGCTTTTAATTAAGATATCAATATATTTGAAAAATTAAGTTTTTTGTATGCATATTGGGTTAGAAACCTTGTACTATGAGTCGATTAGGATATTGGGTTGGTAGATTTTAGTGGTTGATTTACAATGAATCATAGGTAGATTAGGCGTTTTGGTCCGAACAGACCCAGTTTTGCGATATAGTGTGACAAGGATCAAAAGTAACCCTAGAACTACTCTCTCAAATTAAGAGATCGATTGCAGTACTTAGGGGTCGAATCCACAAGGACTCTGAAAACTCACACAATAGAAGCACAGGTTCGAGTTAAGCTAGATCAATAAATAAAATATAAATAAAGGAATGCAATAAAAGTAAACAAGATAAACGGGATTGAATTCAAGTAAATTAAAGCGCTAGGCCTAGGGAAAATCATCGGGAATAATCAGGAATGTGAACTGGGGAGTTCTAAAATCAGGTCTAAATTGTTTGTTCGGTTCTTAAACTCGTAACACTATTATTATATCTCATCCAACTCTTGCTGCGACGACATCTATCCTCTAAACAGAAGCAAACCAAATATCTTACCAAAATACCAATAACTAGAGTCTCTATGAATAGCGGGTACGATATGTTTACAAAATTCCTAAACCAACTCTCGCTGCGAAAAAGTTGTTTGCTCATCTAAGATTGGGTCAGGATATCAATAGCACTTTTGCGCCTACCAACATTCCTATGATACCAGGATTAAGGTGATCAGTCTTAAGACTAGTGTAATAATCAAATCTAGACGAAGAACATTATAGATAACCTACCATGTCTATGCGCAATTCAACAAACCATTCATAAACCTTTTGAAACCCTAGATCTAACAAGGTGACTACTCAGACATAGAAGAGAAAACACAAATTATCGTCTGAATAATACTCATTAAAATCGGAAATAGAAAACAAAGGGAGTTCAGAATTTTTCTCTCTACAAAGTTTGAGATCTGAATATTCTCTCCAACAAAGCTCCTTCAAACTTACAATGTAACTTGAATAACTTAGATAATAAAAAACTTAGTCTCTGGGACTTGTAAAACATAGTTTAACCTAAAAACACGATTAGGCATGAAGTATAAACTTTAGAAACTACTGAGGCAAAGTTGCAATTCTTGAAACTTGATAAAACTCGAAGGCGTCATTCATGTCGCGGCTGTGTCGACCGACATAGGAGTGGCCTATTGGTCGACATGGACAGCAATAATCGTCTCCTTGTTGTTGTGCTCAGCTACAAGCCTCCAAAAGCTCCAAAGTGCTCATCAAGGTCCAATCGGTGTTTGTTCCTAATAAGACTCAATATATATACAAAAGACTCTAAAACCAATGCATATATTATGTCATAAAATCATAAAATACATGATATATCAACTCCCCAGACTTAGTTTTTGCTTGCCCTCAAGCAAACAGAAAACTAAATTAATGTAGAAGTTTGAAAATCGTGAAACTCATAACTTCATAAGAACACCACAATCACATTCAATATTGTGAACCACTAAAAATCCTTATTTAACAAGATCCAGACTACCATGTACTTCATCGCAGGCACTTGCAGCATTCCTAGTTTCCACCACAGTTTACTCAACATAATCCAACAAACAACCATCATCGCTGTTTTTCTATCTTACCAACAGTTTCAATGTCAAGGATCTTCTAGATTTGTAACTGTATTTCACTATAACAAACCAGCCATTATCAACTTTATTTGTACTCTTTAAACTCCCCCAGACTTATTATTTATTATTACTTGTCTTTTTTTTATAAGGATTAAATTCATAACTTCAGAGATTATAAACAAATGGTCATCGGAAGTTTCTTCCTACCGTTTATAATCCCTGTGTGATCTTTTCATTAGAATAAACATATGGTCATCAGAAGTTTCTTCCTACCATTAATCCTAATGACAATCATCTCACCATTATCAATTCAGAGTTAGGAAAATGGAGAGGAGTACCACATTTAAATCAAACCGGCCAGAGTGTCAAGCTTATACGAAAAATCAAACCCACCAGACATCAATTCCATCAATAAGATAAAAATACTTAGCTCGGATCTAGGAAATTGGAAACATGGGGATCTTAAGCAATCTGACTGGCCATTCAGTTTTCCATTAGTCTTAGATTCATGTCAAGATAGAATCAAATGGTCACATGAGAGCTTACTGTAAAGTGTGGTTGATTCCTCGGTAACATCATTGTTTCTGGACAGGTTTTGACTCAATAAAACAAAGGTTTTGAAAAATAAAGTAAAATTTGGGACTGACTCTCAAAAGAATAAATAGATTTAGTAACAACCTCCCCCAGACTTAAACTACACTGTCCCCAGTGTAATTAAGCTTAAGGAAGGTGACAAAAAGGAAAAATATTGAACAGAAATTGAATAGTTATGTTTTGAAAAACGTGACATGTGATGGTCTGTGTGTGTCGACCGACACACATCTTGCGTGTCGGTCGACATGAGCAAGATTATGTGTTTCCAAAGTTCTGACACCATTCAACTGATCATTCAACTCATTTTCTGACATTAGATCATGATTAAGACCTCCAAACACATCAAATAGCAAGATATAGAATAACATAAAAGGTTCAACAAGATTCAATAAGAGTTAGAAACAAAAAATTGAAAGAAAATACGATAGAGTGGGTTGCCTCCACTAAGCGCTTGTATAAAGTCATGAGCTAGACGTATGGTAGTGAATCAGGTCGATGGAGGTTCTTCTAAGTCCAGAAGATGTCCATCAGGAATCGTCGTCTCGTCGTCTCTGCCCAATAATGCTTGAATCGCTGACCATTGACTGTAAAGTCTTCTCCATTGGGGTTGTTCAAGACCAAAGCACCATATGGACGAACCTCTTTTATTGTGAAGGGACCTGACCAACGACAACACAATTTCCCAGGGATTAAATTCAAACGAGAATTGTAAAGAAGTACCTGGTCGTTAGGCTCAAATGTTCTGTGAATGATCTTCTTATCATGATACGCCTTAGTCCTTTCCTTGTACATCTTTGAGTTCTCGTAGGCGTGATGTCTTATCTCATCTAACTCATTCAGTCGATCAACATATTCTCAGCAGCAGAATTATATCAAAGTTCAGCAACTTAACAGCCCAGGCGGTATTATGTTCAAGTTAAACCTGTAGATGACAAGCTTTCCCATAAAGAAGATAGAAAGGTGTGGTTCCAAGTGGTGTCTTATAGGCTGTCTGATATGCCCAGAGTGCATTGTCCAGTTTCGTGGACCAATCCTTCCTTGTCCGACCTACTGTCTTCTCAAGAATCTCCTTAATCTGCCTATTCGAAACCTCCACTTGACCACTTGTCTGTGGGTGATAAGGTGTCGCGACACGGTGTTGCACTCCATGCTTCCTCAAGAGTATAGAAAATACCTTATTGATAAAGTGTGATCCCCCATCGCTAATGACTATGTGAGGCACTCCAAATCTTGGAAAGATTATGGACTTGAAAAGTTTGATCACAAGCACTGCATCATTGGTGGGACTAGCTACTGATTCCACCCATTTAGTTACATAATCCACATCAACAAGGATGTACCTATTCCCAAAGGATGATGGGAAAGGACCCATAAAATCAATGCCCCAGCAATCAAATACTTATACCTCTAGAATGAAGTTCTGTGGCATCTCATTCCTCTTACTGATCTTCCCTCTTCTCTGGTAAACATCACAACACGCTATAAACGCATGAGCATCATGAAACATTGTAGGCCACCAAAATCCCGCTTGAAGTACCTTAAACACTCTTTTGAAAGTTACAAAATGTCCAGCATATTCAGATCCATGGCAATGAAACAGTATCTCAGCAACCTCTGTCTCTGCTATACATCTCCTATATATCCCATCAGAAAAATGTTTGAATAAGTAAGACTCATCCCAAAAGTACCTTCGAAGCTCTCTAGAGAATCTCTTCTTTGCATAAGGTGATTCGGGGGTACATCAGCAGCAAGGTAATTGGCTATAACAGCATACCATGGTTTGGTGGAAACAACCTTCACTGCAAAGCATGTACACACAAGAGTAGCTCCAGAGTGATCACTCGGCAATGTATCGACCGACATAGATTGATCCTGTCTGTCGACATGAGCATTAATTCTTCCATTCTCAAAGCCTTCTCCATCCAAACTCGTTTCCACAAGAAATCATTGATAGGCACATCATCAGATATCCTTATCCTTGAGAGATTATCAGCAACTCCATTCTCAATGCCTTTTTTGTCTCTAACCTCAATGTTGAACTCTTGGAGAAGGAGTATCCATCTCAACAACCTAGGTTTTGCATCCTTCTTTTTCATCAAGTATTTCAAAGCAGCATGATCTGTATGAACAATCACTTTAGAACCCACAAGATAGTTCCTGAACTTTTCCACAGTAAATACCACAGCCAATATTCTTTCTCAGTAGTTGCATAGTTCTTTTGAGCATCATCCAATGTCTTACTGGCATAGTACACAACATATAGTTTATTGTCCTTTCTCTGACCTAATACATCACCAACAGCATAATCACTTGCATCACACATTATCTCAAAAGGTAATCCCCATCTGGTGATTTCACAACATGAGTACTAATCAAAGCCTTCGTGTCAGGTGTAAAATCAAACTTAACTTCCTTACATAGCAGCGTGGTTGATTGTCTAGCGATCTTGCTGAAATCTTTGATGAATCTCCTGTAAAAATCAGCATGTCCCAAGAAACTCCTAACCCCTTTTACACAATCTGGAGGCTGCAAACTCATCATCATCTCTATCTTAGCGCGGTCCACTCCAATACCAGCTTCTAAAACTCTATGCCCAAGTACAATACCATCTCTAACCATAAAGTGACACTTCTCCCAATTGAGAACTAAATGCTTTTCCTCACATCTCTTAAGCACTAGGCATAAATTATTCAAACAATCTTTAAAGGAAGGGCCATAAACAGAGAAGTCATCCATAAATACTTCCATATAGTTTTCGATCATGTCAGAGAAGATAGACATCATGCATCTCTGAAAAGTAGCTGGAGCATTGCATAAACCAAAAAGCATCCTAGCATAAGCGAAAGTACCATAGGGGCAGGTGAAGATGGTATTCTCTAGGTCATCTGGGTGAACAGGGATCTGGAAAAACCCTGAGTATCCATCCAAAAAGCAATAATATTGGTGATTAGCCAACCTCTCAAGCATCTGATCAATAAAGGATAAAGGGAAGTTATCCTTCCTTGTAGCTGCATTGAGCTTCATGTAATCTATACACATCCTATGACCAGTTACTGTCCTAGTAGGGATCAACTCATCCTTATCATTATTTACCACAGTAACTCCTCCTTTCTTCGGAACCACATGAATCGGGCTAACCCACTTGCTGTCTGAAATCAGAAAGATGATTTCGGCATCCAATAGCTTCATGATTTCTTTCTTCACAACTTCTTTCAAATTCGGATTCAGCCTCCTCTGATGTTCAATTGATGTCTTGCATCATCTTCAAGGTGTATCCTATGCATGCATAATTCTGGAGATATACCTGTAATATCATAAAGAGAATAGCCAAGAGCTTTGCGATACTTGCGTAGCTTGCTTACCAACAAGGTAAGTTCTGCGGAATTTAAAGAGGAATTTACAATAACAGGATAAGAGCTATTAAGACCAAGAAACACATACTTGAGCCCCTTAGGGAGTGGTTTGAGTTCACGGTTTGGAGCTGCTGTGGCGCTCCAGTCGTGGACCGTGTCGACTGATATGACATTCTTGTGTCGATCCACACGAGTAGATGTTTTCCCCACAGGTTCTGTATTGACCAGTTTCAAGACTTGTGCATTATCATGCAGTAGATTAGCATACCCAGAAGCCTCAATGTCCAAATATTGTGCTTCCTCAGTAGATGCAACCAAAGCTCTTTCCAATGGATCATCCATATGAATCTCCTTGAATATATCCTCAACAAGGTTAGTGAGTGTATCCACATAGTAGGGTTGTCCATATATTGTTGGTCTTTGTATATGTTTTTTCATATCAAAGTTCATTACCAAATCACCCACATTCAAACGGATTCGTCCTCCTCTCACATCAATCATAGCACCAGCGGTGGCCAAAAAGGGTCTTCCTAAAATCAATGGATCCTTGGGTTCCTCTTCATATTGAAGTACCACAAAATCTGAAGGAATTAGACAGTTTCATATCTTAACCACAACATCCTCCAACACACCATCAGGAATCCGGGCTGATCTATCAGCTAGTATAAGAGTGATCCTTGTGGGTTTAAGATCTGTCATATCCAACTTCAACGGAACTGACCTAGGCATTATACTCACACTCGAACCAAGATCACAAAGAGATCTACCAAACTTCTCAGAGAAGATAGTGCACCCTAGAACAAAGCTTATAGGATCTGAAAGTTTCTCTAGAATCCTGTTCTGAATCATGGAACTGACTTGAGCTGAAATCATCATAACTCCTTCCTCAATACTGGAGTTCTTGGTGACTTTCCTCTTAACGTACCTCCTAATCATAGGGGATGTCTTATCAGCTTCAAGGAGTGGAATATCAGCAATCAGTTTATCAATGGTAGCTTTGCATCTAGCATCCTCAAACTCTTGTTTGGTCTTCTTATGAGCATTAGGGAATGGAACCTTGGGTTTGTAAACTCTTTCCTCAGGCTTTGAAGTCGTATTAGGCAAGATCGGAGTAGTCTCGGTAGTGTGTCGACCGACATAGGCAGGGGCTTGTCGATCGATATGATCAACATTTTCTCTTATAAAATTTGTATAACAGGATTTCCTATGCATGTCAACCGACATGGGAGGTCCGGATCGATCGACATGGGTACAACGGTGTCTGGAGATTCTTCATCTTCCACCTCTTCCAGGTCTATTATCGCCTCAGATGCCAATCCTTTTCTCATCAAATGCTCTAGTTGTTTCCCACTCCTCAAAGTAGCTGCATGCCAAGGTGAACCAGGTCTTTTCTCAATTTCCTTGGAGGAAATAGCCAATTGTGAAGTTCGAGCATCCAACCTTTTGACATAACCATCCATGATTTTAAACTTCCCATTGAGATCTGCATACATAGCATTAATCTTACCATCAAAATCTGTCTTTAGCTGTTGTGGTCCTTCCAGGATCTTATTAAGCATAAACTTGATCTCATCTTCAGAATTTCTAGCAGGAGGATTAGTATGAGAAGAGTTCTCATAGTTTTCAGTAAAACTTCTCCCTTGAAATTCCTTGTGAGAATCTTGCCTTGGCACAAACCCAGAGTTATGATTGCTTCCGTAACTGTTCCTCTGACCATTACCACTGAAATTCCTGGAGTTTCCTTGATAGCTTCCAAACCTTTGACTACCAAACTTAGACCCATTCACAAAATTGACATCCTCCTCATTACACTCATCTTCTTGTTCCGCGTTCTCAGTCTCTTGAGCATAGTGGACTGATTTCCTCTTGACTAGAAGATCATGCATAGAATCAAGTCTTGCCTTAACCTCTCCCATCTGATCATTAACCAAACCAGCAGCTAATTTTTTCCTCTCATAATCAGCATTCTTGGAACTATTACTAGATGCCAATTTCTCAATCAACTTAATAGCTTCTATTGGTGTCCTAGTCTTGAAGTTTCCCTTACTAGCAGCATCCAAAGAAACCTGATACCTCCAATCAATTCCGCAAAAGAAAATCCTTATGAGCTAGACTTTATCAATACCATGGTGCGGAAAATCTCTTTGGTACCCCTTGAATGTCAACTAAGCAGCCTTAAGAGTCTCTGCAGGTCCCTGAGTGAACTGAATGATCAAATCTCTCAAGTCATCTATCTTAGCATCATCATAGAAGTTATTCAGAAAAACTGTCTTGATGTCCTTCTTTTTTTGTAAGTGGTCAAAGATCCTGGCTGTAATTGCTTCAGCCAGTGAGCTGCTTCCCCAGCAAGAGACTATGGGAAGAGCTTGCAGGATATATAGTCTTCAGACACTCCATTGGCTTTAATACTCGAAGTCAAGTCTTCAAACTTATCTATGTGGTCCATAGGATGTTCAGCAGGATGAGCATGAAAAGTGTGTTGCCCCACCAGAGTATAGTATTGGAGTTTCAACTCAAAATGATTCCTCTCAAAAACAAGAGGACATATAGCAGACCTATTAGTGTAGAACTCATTGGGCTGTTGTAATCAGCCAATGTTCTTCCCACAGCTTTAACCTAACCACCAAACCAGAGCGGCCGTAACCTTCGGCACCGTGTCGACTGACATGCACAGCACCGTGTCGGTCGACATGAGTAGAATCATCGACATTTTCGACAATGGGGTTCCCTTCAGCATCAAGTCTCTGACCTTGATCATTGAACTGGTTGCCCTCTAAGTCACGTAAGATCCCAGTAGCATCCTTCACAAGAAAAACAGTCTTAACCATCTCTGATTTCTTCTGTGCCTTGCGATTAGCTCTCTCGAACTTCCCACTCTCCTCAGTAACAACTAGTTCTTTACTCTTGTTGCTCCTAAGATTCATGCACCTGAGATAAGAGCAAGTAGAGATGTACGTAACAAAATAAAAGAAAAATCTAGACTAAACTCTAACTGAAATCTAATAGTGAATTTAGAGTCCCCGGCAACGGCGCTAAAATTTGACAGGGGTCAAAAGTAACCCTAGAACTACTCTCTCAAATTAAGAGATCAATTGCAGTACTTGGGGGTTGAATCCACAAGGACTCTGAAAACTCACACAATAAAAACACGGGTTTGAGTTAAGCCAGATAAATAAATAAAATGTAAATAAAGCAATGCAATAAAAGTAAACAAGATGAACGGGAATGAATTCAAGTGATTAAAAGCGCTAGACCTAGGGACAATCATCGGGAATAATCAGGAATGTAAATTGGGCAGTTCTAAAATCAGGTCTAAATTGTTTGTTCGGTTCTTAAAACTCGTAACACTAATATGATATCTCATCCAACTCTCGCTGGGACGACATCTATCCTCTAAACAGAAGCAAACCAAATCTCTTAGCAAAATACCAATAATTTGAGTCTCTATGATTAGCGAGTACGATATGTTTACAAAATTCCTAAACCAACTCTCGCTGCAAAAAGGTTGTTTGCTCATCTAAAATTGGGTCAGGATATCAATAGCACTCTCGCGGCTACCAACATTCCTATGATACCAGGATTAAGGTGATCAGTCTTAAGACTAGTGTAATAATCAAATCTAGATGAAGAACATTATAGATAACCTAACATGTATATGCCCAATTCAACAAACCATTCATAAACCTTTTGAAACCCTAGATCAAACAAGGTGACTACTCAGACATAGAAGAGAAAACATTCAAATCATTGTTTGAATAATACTTATTAAAATCGGAAATAGAAAACAAAGGGAGTTCAGAATTCTTCTCTCTACAAAGTTTGAGATCTGAATCTTCTCCCCAACAAAGCTCCTTCAAACTTACAATGACACTTGAATAACTTAGATAATACAAAACTTAGTCTCTGGGACTTCTAAAACATAGTTTAACCTAAAAATACGATTAGGCATGAAGTATAAATTAAGAAACTTTAGGGGCAAAGTTGTAATTCTTGAAATTTGATAAAACTCGAAGGTGTCATTAACGCGGTTGTGTCGACCGACACAGGAGTGGCCTGTTGGTCGACATGGACAGCAATAATCGTCTCCTTGTTGTTTTGCTCAGCTACAAGCCTCCAAAAGCTCCAAAGTTCTCATCAAGGTCCAATCCGTGTTTGTATCTAATAAGACTCAATATATATACAAAAGACTTTAAAACCAATGCATATATCATGTCATAAAACCATAAAATACATGATATATCATAGTGCAACTAGAGAAAACTGGTACAAACATGTACAAACTTGTATAGCTATTGTAAATAGTACAAACATGTACAAACTGGTTTCACTAACAAGTATTAATGTTCTTTTTATTCTTTTCAGAAATATTGATCATCAACACTAGTCGCACAACCGTACATTATGTTTATGGGGTATATTATTCAATGATTACCTCTCGATTATGTGAAAAGAAAAAGAAGAGTTTGAGAATTAGGTTCTCATCAGTTGGAGAACATGGGCCAAGGACAAATAAAAAGTCGAGAGCATGCTTAAGAAGATATTTTGAGAGTGGTGGTCAAAGTGAGAGTCAATGTTAATTCATGCATGTATGCGTATCACTATGTGTCTTTATTTTATAATAATGAATGTTTGTTTAACTAATTGTATTAGTACAACTAAGTATTACTAAATTTAGAAAAGTACAACTAAACTCAATTTTATTTATTAAATACACAACAAAATTTTTAAAAAGTTTAAATAAACTAAATTATCCTTTTTCCTTATGAGATAGTAACTAGTAAACAAATTTAGAAAAGTACAACTAAACTCAATTTTATTTATTAAATACACAACAAAATTTTTAAAAAGTTTAAATAAACTAAATTATCCTTTTTCCTTATGAGATAGTAACTAGTAAACAAATTAACATTAATTAGTGATAATTAAAATATTATTCCATAGTAGTTGGATCATCTTCTACTTTTCACATCATATACCTTATATTTTATGATCAATTTGCAAAATATGATGCCAAATAAACAAAACTTGTGTTTTCAATCATAACATTGCTTTATACCATTATAAATGTACTTTGAACACTAAAAATCAAAAGAACTATTGATTAAAACTAATATAAATTAACTTTCTACATGGTATAACTAGCTAAAATAAAATAAAACTCGTACAAAATTACAAATATATGTAATGGTGTAAAACTTGAAAAATGGGTACAACTGTTTGATAATATTTTAAAATTTTAAATTGAAATGACGGTGCCACTCGTGTATTTATTAAAAATATAGGCTTTCTTTTACTTTATTGGTTTTTTCTCCTTTTTTGTTTGTTTTTTATTTATTTTACTTTTCATCCACATGGTTTTATTCTTTTTTCTCAAAAAATTCTTCTTTTTTGTTTCTCTCACTATACCAGAAGAAAACAACAAATGAAACTTATTTTTGGTTCTTAACTTGAGTTTATATTGCACAAAATGAATTTTAATTACACTTTGGTTATCAATCTAGTTTTAATTTGGGATGTTTGCATTAAACTAAGATTTCAATATATTTGAAAATTATGCTTTTTGTATACATATTGGATTAGAAACCTTGTATTAAGAGTAGATTAAGATAGTAGGTTGGTGATTGATGGATTTTAGTAGTTGATTTACCATGAATCATAAGTAGATTAGTCGTTTTAGTCCGAAAAGGCCTAATTTCACGATGTAATACAACTGGGGGAAATTGGTACAACTATTGCAAATGGTGCAAAGTGGTGCAAACTTGTATAACTATTGCAAATTGTACAAATGTATACAAACTGATATCACTAATAATTTCACATATTAATATCATCATACTTTTACTCATCAATATCATGCAATCCAATAAAAAAAGGGCAAGTTGTACTAGGTAGTACAAAGTTATATTTTTCTGATTTATACTTATTAATTTTAGTCATCTAAAATGGTAAGGGTTGAAGGGTAACTATTTTTATTTTTATTTAAATTAAATTTAACAAATATAAGAAAATAAGAAAGAGACAGTTGAGAAAAGTATTTCATGGTTAAGGACAATTGAGCCAATGATTCAGTGGGAGCTAAGTTTCTTGATCCGCAAATGATATAAGCCTTTTTTTTTTTTTTAATCTGGTGGTGATAATCTAATATTGAGATTTGGTTGCTAGAATCTTATATAGGAAGTAAAAACTTAGGCTTTGCTTAGCCTTGAGACAATCTACTTGTTTTTAATGAGATATGTCAATGCTAGTATGATCATCCTAAGTTTAACACAGTAAAAGTAGTTTTTCTGATCTTAAAAAGAGTTATAAACGAGTTTTGACACAGAGATCACTGAAACTTTTTGTGTGAAAACCTCATAGCTCTTCAGCTTTTGACACAGAGATCACTGTAACGTTTTGGCTCATTCAACAAACACATTTGTTGTTACAATGTTAGTTTCAGCCACTGACTTCTCCATATATAATATAGAGAAAAATATCATTTTGGAGCCAACATATTTCCACATCCATAGTGTTTTCATACATAAGCAAACAATCCAAAATACATAACCATAAGATCTATAAAGTTAAAATCCTAAGTGCAAAAACAAAAAAAGAGGCATTGCATCTCTAAAAACTCAATAATAACTAATTTCCTTGAGTGATTACAGAGATCACCTCATTCAACAAGTCACTCCTTTCCCTCACACATTCAACTTCTTTAGCTTTCAACATCTGTTCAATTATCTTACATTCATGTTCCTTACCCTGCAACAACTTCAATTTCTCTTCTAACTTCTTCTTACTCTCCAACGGAACCAAACTCCATCTCTCTTTCACTGAACTCACACCAAGACTCTCAACTAATCCGACCAGAAAAGAATTCTCAAACCAATCAGATTTCATCACATCACCTCCACCTTTAATTACCTCTACTTCTTCAACCAATTGACTATCTTTAACATTAGAGTTCTCTTCACCTCCATATTTAACCACTTTACTACTATCAACTGAAGAGAACAAGTCCTGTTTCTTCTTCTTTAACCTCCCATTAGACTTAACAACATCAGAATTCATTTCATCATCTCCCCAAATAAACTTAGACAAGTCTACACATTTCAGATCATGGGGTTTAACAAATTTACCTTTCCTTCTTTTCTTCACATATTTCCTCTTCAAATGTCGAATTTTGTCCATGTATTGACGCACATTAGGCTCAAAGCTGATGGCTTTCTTCACAGATTCTATCAATCCATGCCTATCTTCAAAAGGACCCTTCCCTGTATTATCTTTCAAATCAATAATTCCTTGTAACAAAGCAATCTCATCTTCCTCATTCCACCGATTTTGAAATAAATTTCTTTTTCTACCTTCTCCGGTTTTCTTGGCTCGCTTTGAACTCACGTCCGTTGGGGTCACTTCAGTCCGCCGCTTCATCGTCGACGGAACCTCGTCAGAACCAGGAATCTCGTCCTTGCTCTTCTTGGGTTCGTCTTCTTCGGAGGAAAAAATTGTATAAGCCTCTTCTTCGGGAGTCTCCAATTCTTCGTCGTTGCTTGAAGATGCCATTGGAATTCACAAAATACGATTTTGGATTCTCTCTATGTGAGAGGGTTGTGTAAAGAGTTTGTGTTTCTCAATTCTCATTGGTTAAACTTTTTTTTCCTAAAACTATACACAATGGTTTTGTTTTTCAACAGTCTACATTTTACTTTTTATCATTCCAAATCATTTTCTCTTTCTTCCACATAACACTTTTTCAACTTTTATCATCTACAATGATTTTGTTTAATAAAATTTACCACCTTACCCCACCATTTTAATTATATGTTTTGTTTTTTTATAATTACATATTAATAACAAATAGTAACTAAACTTCAACTAAATTAATTAATTGTTAAATTAATTTTTTAAAATAATATGTTTAAAGCTAATAAAAAATTATTTTGGGATCAGTTTCACTTTTATGTTTAAAATTATAAACATAAATATTTAGAAGCTAATAGAAAAATTGTAGTAAAAATATATTTTTTTTGTTCTATATCCAAATGAAATGAAACAAGTTTCTATTTGTAAAATATAAAAAATGATGATTTTTCGTATGAAAATATAAAATAAAATATTTAATTTATAATAAATAATTGATTTCAAATAATGAGGATGAAAAATAAATATCAAGAAACTCAACAACCAATTATATCATAACATGTGCCTTATACTTTTTTCTGTTTTATTACCAATCTCAACATCCAATAAAAATGTGCCACATATCTTTTTCTCTCTCTTTCTCTCACGATTCAACATATTGAATTTATTCAACACCAATTAATCCACATTAGATTCAACATTATATTCAACACCTCCATTAAAGCAATTCAACAGTTGAATTTTGTTTTCAACACCCCTATTATAAATAGTCTAACTCATAAGTCCTAAAGATAAAAATTTTGAGATAAAAAAGAAAATAATTCACCCTAATTAGTAATTAAGGGTTGGGAAATGAACATATTTCCCCCTATATTTATGCACAAAGAAAAGGTTAATTATTTTTGTTTGTGTATAAAAGATCATGTTTATGTATAAAAGAGTGTGTTTTTTTTTGCAGCTATTAATTTGTTATTTGGGAGAAGAAATACCCCTATTAAAGGTTAGAAGTTCTAACTTAATCACTCTGTCTAAAACAGTAAATCTTTTTGAAAAAGTAACCGTTTTTCCTTTTTTAAAATCCATCTTCAAATCCGTTTTTACTCTAAAATAAAATAGCATTTTCCTTCAATGTTATATTATATTTTAAAGTTATTCTATTTTACAATAACTATAATGTAAAATATAAAGTAAAAAATATAGTTACTCTATATATAAAGTAAATGACAGTGACTTTATTTTAGAGGGAAATATAGAGATAGATTGGAGCAAATATTACTTTATAATAAAATTATAAAGTTTAGAAAAAAAAAATAATGTGTGACTGAAGATGCCCTTAAAAACTTATAACGTCTTTAAAATTAATTTTTAACCAATAAAACTTTAAAATTCTAACTCATCATTTTTAAAGTTATTAGATCCTTTTAGTTTAATTTTAAAGTTTCAGAAATGAGACTTATGAGACTATATGTAACTTTTACGTAACAATTGTTAAAATGATATTTTTGTTTTGTTAGTTAATTAAATAATATAAAATAAATAATATATTATGGTAATTAATAAATTTATGCTCAAGATCTGATAAAACAAATAACACATTCAAGAATAAACGAAGAAATCATACATAAAAACAACAAAATTATTCAAAATAATTTATTATTTATTATTAAAAATAATTTATTATTTATTATTCAAAATAATTTATTACTTGTTATTCACAATAATTTATTATTTATTATTCAAAATAAATTATAAAATTATAACTAACTAACACTTAATTGTAAATAAATTAATATTATAACTTTATAAGCAATAAATCCTTTTAATAATACTTAGAATCACAGTTTCTACTGTTTTATTACCAATCAGACTATTATACATCCACAATTTCTACAACCAAAATTTTTACAGTTACAATTTCTACATCCAAAGGCCTACAGTAAAAACGTAAACTAACAGGCATAACCATTCAGCCCTCTATTTGAAAAAAATAATTGTTTTTCTTTTCAAAGTCCATCTCCAAATCAACTTTTCTCTTTGGTTTTATATTGCAACGTTTGCTAGACGACGTCAACTCCGGCATCCGGCATATTCTTTCTAATTTTTTTTTTCATTAGTAGGGAAAATAGTACACTTACAAACCCAGTTCTTAGACATTAACTAAGGCTGCCATAGTTAGCAAAACAATAACTATCACTAACTACTCCAAAAAATAGTTGACATCCGCCTGTCACACTAACAACATCTAAGGAGAGGAATAAACCATCTGAGACTCAAAAAATTCCTTAAGCCACGCCGAAGCAGCACTCAACACATACGACTGCGTGAAAGATACACACCACGCGCTTTGAGCAATGAGATCAGCTCCACTATTAGATTTCTTGTTCTCAAAAACCATCTTCCATCCATCTACAGCTTCTAAAGCAGGCAATAACAAGTCTGACTGGAAAGTAAAAGAGGGCCACGCCTCCGGTCTATTCACTGCCTGAATGAGGGTCGATGCCTCAGACACAAAGATAACATTGGCCACATGATGGCCTCCCATACTTTCAACGGCTCACAGTAGACTCTGCAACAAAGTCTCGTCCCTGGATTGCATATTCGCAAAAGACCTTCGACTATGCAACATCACAGCCCCCCTTGAATTTCTAAAAACCCAAGCACACCCTCCAACCTTTTTGCTTTTGTCCCACGACCCACCAATATTACATTTTAAGAAAACTTGTAAGGGGGGTTTCCAAATTTCAGTGACTCGGTCATCTTCAACCACACTCTCCTTCTCAATTTCCTCCATGATTAGTTGTGCCAAGAACCAAGCATCCCTGTCTTCTTTAATTTTCAGTACCGTGTCTCAAGGATAAAAATTCCTTGCATCATAGATGAAAGTATTTCTATTCTTCCATATCCTCCAAAGAATCCAAGGAAACAATCCTCTGACTTCTTTAGGGAACTTCACATTATCCCCTATTTTGAAGAGCTAGTGAAAGTTGGAGAACAAGGATAATGTGTCAAAACCATCCTCTGGATACGGGGAGGACAACAAGGCCCAGATTTGTCTCGCTCTTGTACATATGAACATGGCATGGTTCACTGACTCCCCTTCCAATCCACATATTTGACATATGGGGTCAGGTTTCATTCCTCTAGACGCTATCAATTCCACAACTGGTAGGGCTCCACTGAGTGCTCTCCATATAAATAATTTAATAATGGGGGCTGTCTGTAATTTCCAAATGTGACTTTTGACACCATTTAATGATGGTTGGGCCAAAGCTTGACGTTGCAGCTCCGGATGATTTTCAGTTGATGCAAGCCAGTATCCAGATTTAACCGTGTACGCACCACTTCTGTTATGCTCCCAACAACAATAATCTTCTTTCCTTGGTACAACTTTGAGTTGAATGATCCGTTCCACATGTTCTTGGTGAAAAAGCTCTTGTAGCACTTCTCTGTTCCACCTATTATTCTGAAAACCAATGAGGTCTTTAACCTTGAGTATTAGGTCCATGCTGTGCTGCCTATTATATGGTTCTCTCATTCCACCATCTTTAACCATTGGTCTGTCCAAACCCATATAGAATTGCCATTACCAATACATTTCCGCAGCCCTTTAGTTAAGAGTTCTCTCCTATGAATTATGCTTCTCCAAGCGTAGGAGAGTCTTTAACCAATCTGAGCTTCCAGGAATTCTCCAACCTCAAAATATCTTCTTTGTAGTAGCCTTGCCAACAGGCATTGTGGTTCTTTAAGCACTCGCCAAGCCTGCTTAGCCAGTAGAGCCTGATTAAAACCTTATATATCCCTAAAGCCCAATCCGCCATTTTCTTTGGATAGAAAAAGTTTATCCCAACTTACCCAATGCATTTTCTTTTTATGCTCAAAGGAATTCCACCAGAATTCAGAAATGGCACTAGTGAGGTTGTCTGCTGTGGTTTTTGGCAGCTTGAAACAGGACATTGCATAGACTGGCATAGCCATGGCCACTGTTTTAATAAGCACCTCCTTCCCCCCTAGAGAAAGGGATCTAGCAACACAGCCTGACAACCTTGATTTGAGTCTGTCTTTAATGAAGCATAACATCTCAACATTTAACCCACTGAAACACTCGGGAAGCCCTAAGTATGTTCCAGCACCACCTTCAGCAGTAATGCCCAGGCAAGATCGTATGGGGATTTTTATCTCTTTCTCTATTCTTGAACCAAAGGTGATTGACGATTTCAGTACATTGATTTGTTGGCCCGTTGCTTCTCAGTAAGTCCTTAAGATCTGACTTAACATCTCACATTGCTCTTCATTGGCCTTGCATAAAAACAGACTGTCATCTGCAAACAGCAGATGATGGATAACAGGTCCATTATCAGAAAACTGAATACCATTGAGTAACCCTTGTCTTTCAGCCCTATTCATTAAATGCGTCAGGCCTTCAGTACACAGTACAAATAAAAAAAAAGGACAAAGGTCTCCTTGCCGTAAGCCTCTGCCTGGGGTGATCAAGCCATATGGTTTATCATTGATTAAAACCGAAAAACTCACTGTTGACACACACTGCATGACCCAAACAATCCATTTGGAATGAAATCCTAATGCTGTAAGAAGCTCCTTCAAATATCGCCATTCTACTCTGTCATAGGCTTTTGACATGTCAGATTAGATAGCCATAAACTACTTAGAAGTTGCCCCAAAGAAAAAGAGAACCATGAATTAATCTCTTCCCTAACATTATCTGAAACACCCGCAAGATAAATTGTTGATTTTTACAAACTTGTTCTCAACCCTGAAATCTTTGCACAGTCTTCAAAAACTTTTGCAATCCCTTTGACCGACCTAGCTTTTCCATCTGTGAAAACCATCATATCATCTGTAAAGCTTAAATGAGTAAGTCCAATATTCTTACAATTTGGATGATAACCGGTTTGTCTAGCCGTTGCCATTTTATCCATCAACTTTGAAAGGACATTCATGACAATGACAAACAAATATTGAGATAATGAACAACCTTGTCTTAATCCTCTATTGCTTCGAAAAAACCCTACTAGTTCACCATTCACTTGGACAGAGAAAGAAGCAGTTGTAACGCATAACAAAATCTAATGAATATATTGGTCTGGAAAATTCATAGCTTTTAGAGTGTCCAGCAGAAACGACCATTGAACTGAATCAAAAGCTTTTGATATATCAATGTTTATGGCACATCGAGATGAGATCGAGTCTTTATGATAATCCCTCACCAATTCCGTTGCAAGTAACAAGTTTTCAATTAATAACCTGTCTTTGATGAAAGCTGATTGGTTAAGTGAGATGAGCTGGGGGAGAATAGCTTTCAATCTGTTAGCAAGTATCTTCGAGATGACTTTGTATATCACATTACAGCAGGAGATTGGCCTGTAATCCTTAATATCCAGAGCTGATGTCTTAATAGGAATAAGAGCAAGAATTATGGAGTTCATACCTTTTGGGAGAAAACCCTTGATGAAAAAAGACTGAACAGAAATGGTGAACTCCTTCTCAATAATTGGCCACACCGCTTTATAAAACTCCGAGTTAAAACCATCAGGACCCAGAGACTTATTGTTAGGCATAGAAAATAGAGTATCCTGAATCTCTTTTTCTGTAACTCTTTCAATAAGTTTAGATTTATCCTCTTCGGTACACCTGTTTGGAAGCAGCTCTTCAAGCATTTCACATGTAACTTCTTCAAAATCCTCCAGAACATGCTGCAAGAGTTCTCTGAAAAATCTTCTGCCTCACCCTTAATATCCGCATCCTTAGACACTACTCGCCCATCTCGACATTTAACTTCCCGAATAGTGTTTATAGCTTTACGAGCAGCAGCCGCCTTATGAAAAATCTTGTTATTGTGATCCCCAATACATAGCCAATGGAGTTTGGAACGCTGGTTTAAGAAGTTTTCTTCTAAACCCGAGACATGATTCCATCTTCTTTATGCCTTGTTCTCTTCCTCCATATGTTCTGAGGATGGGCTTTTTAAATGCTTCTCCTGCTTTTCACACAAAATCTGGTACGACTCCATCGCTTTCTTAGATAAATTTCCCATCTTTTGTTTCATTAAACCCCGCAGTAACAGCTTCAAGTCTTTAATCTTCTTTGAGAATCGGAATAAAGACAAGATGATGAGAAAATAGACTGCATATCATTCCAATATTTTTCCACCATTGGCCGAAATTCTTCCAACTCCAGCAGCGCGTTAATAAATTTGAAAGGCTTCCTTTTCATTTCTAACTCATCATCAAAGTGAATTCTACAACGGAGATGGTCAGAGCACCCACCAGCTTCAAAGACACTATAGGACTTAGGGAAAACATGGTCCCATTGATCATTCTTAAGAGATCTATCTAACTTCTTTGATATCAATCCTTCTTCTATCTTATTACACCAAGTAAACAATGGCCCATGAAAAGCCATATCCTCAAGAGAACAAACAGGGGCCAACTCTTGAAAATCCCGCCTGGAGGGATAAAAGTAGAATTTTCAAAATCTGAATGCTCCTCACAATCCCAAATTTCATTATAATCACCTAAACAAATCCACGACTTATTTCGAATAATTGGAGAGTTGTAATGATCCCGCAAATCATTCCACAGCTCTTTATGCTCCACAACAGAATTTGAAGCATATATAAAAGAACAAAAGAATTCCTCCACTCTGATCTTCTAACTTCACTGAAAAAGTTATCAATTGACAACTTTTAAAAAATGGAGTAAGCCTTACGCCTGACTTCCAAATAACCCAAATGCGTCCCAGCTGACTAAACTCATAATTTGTTAAGACCGACCAATCACCAAAAATCGATGAACTTATTCTCTCTACTTTTCCTTCCTTTACTTTTATCTCCAAAACACAACCAAACTGAAAATCTCTACTATGAATCCAGCACCTTATAACGGAATGTTTTTTTGATTTATTTTAAGCCCCGAACATTCCAAAAGAATCCCGACATATCAAGGTTTTTTGGATTTCTTCTTCCCCACAACACTTGGAATTGAATCCTTAGTGTTTTGGACATATGAGTCTGATCTGTATTTAAGTATACCCTTCAACTTTCGGGGCAGAGATTGACGCAGAGACATTTCAACAAGATCTCCTTGGCATATTTCTCCTTCCTCCTTTCCTTCTGCCTGCACCTTATTTTTCAGAACTTTCTCTTTCTCTTCTATATTAACCTGAACCACTGATTGTTCTTTTAGAGCCTTGTCCTGGTTCTCCAACGACTCTTCCTCCACTATAAGAACAGAGAAACGTGATGGTGAGCCGACTGATATTTGTGCTGGTGTCCTCCAAAATTATTTTTTCAGTATGTATTAGTGTTTATGATGATATTATTTCTAATTAAACTATGTAATTTTGGTTTTATCTATTTCAAAATATTAATATTTAAGGATGGCAAAATGAAAAGCACGAGTTCCGTGATTGTATCTTCTTATTCTTTGGAGAAATTTTGCTGATTTTCATTATTGTTAATAGCCAGTACTTTAGCGGTGGTTTTTGGTTCCCAATGATATATTTTACAAAACGTTTTTATTTTCCACCATTCCCATCTTACCAGAAATGTTTTTATTTTTCATCCTTCGATGGAATTAACAAATACTGAATGGTTTAAAAACTGGTTATTCATTACCTTATGGGTGACAATTGTTATTATTTCTGATGATGGTGAATGGTTTTTTTACCAATATCAACCACCTTCGATTTGAAAGCAGTTGGAAATTTGAGATTTTGGATTAAGAGATAAGACTTTTATCATTAACAATAGTTTATAGATTCGAATGGGGTGGAAAATGGGTAGTATTTTCTAATATGGATTTTTTTTGTTTCCAGTTATTTTATATGGGTGATTGTGTAAATATGCCTTTTAGAAAATTTATTTCTAAATGTGTTCTCTGGAATTTTGTTTTGAAATAGTAGGAGTTTTTGTTTAGAAATAAATTTTCAGAAGAGTCTATTTTTTGTTTTTAATCCTTTTATATTTCTATTTGGTAGAGTTTGATTATAGAAAACTTATTATTTGTAGTGATTTTGCCAGTTTTATCTGTTAGTTTTCTTAAACCTACGCAAATAATAAAACAAACGAAAGAGACAACCATTACATGTGGAGTTTGAAATACTCATGCATTGGTGTTTTGAAAATATCATAGTTAATATGGTGTTTTATAATTGGATGAAAGTCAAAAATCACAATAGCGATTTCGAGTATAGAGAAGGAAAATAACATATATGTTTATCTGTTAGCAAGTAAAAGATTTCTGAAATGTAAATTCACTTCATATCAGGTGAGATTTATTCTAATAATATTTTTATTCATTTTTTATAAGTTTATTGCATTGTATTCATTTGTAAATAATGCTTAAACACTATACATTTATCCAAATTTCCGTAATTGTAAGGTTCTTTGTATCTTGACAATTTGGACATGAAGTAGTGACGTCTTGGAGGTCTCTTGATGCTGTGGAAGGTCTCCAAATCAGCTTGGTCGAATAAGTCAAGAAGATATACTCGTTGGCTAATATTTACTCTAAATTGCGCCAAATATGGAAAGTTAAGGTGTGGAGTGATCCAGTTGATCTCCTGCTTGAGTGTGCACCTTAAGATACATACAGGATCCTATAAATCATAGGAAAATTCTCTTGGACTCCAAGGGTAAGTCTTCTCATGATTGGGCTGAAATTCTTTACGAGAGTCCAATATGCCCTTATCGAGCCATTCGAGTGATTTTATGATCGTTAGGCTTGTTTGAGCTTATCTTCTTTGAGTCTTCCCTTGTATTGGCTCTTGAGAAGATGTTAATTAAAGACATAAAATGTGCCGTTAGGCGTGGATGATCCATCTTAAGCTCATGGACTTCATGCTTTGGTTCATGACCGCATGAGGATGTCTATATCTAAACCAAGCAATGTCTCATGTTAGGCTCGATTTTGCTCCCATAAGTAATAGCTGACTTTTGAAAATTAATTTCTTGGCTAGACTTATCACCATATAGCTTGAACTAAGTGCGATATAACTGAACTTTCCTTGAAGTTAGCCTTACCAAGAAATACACTATCATCGGCAAATAAATGTTGTAGCGATGGGCATATCAGAATAAGTCTTACCCTGAAATTCTCTTCTCCACTTCAGCCTTGTTCATTATGGGCACCAATGCCTCAGTACACAAGATAAACAAAAATGGAGATAGTGAGTCTCCTTGGCTTGATAAATTCATAACAATTGTCATTTAACAACACAAAGAAAGAAACAGATCGGATACACACCATAATCCAGACCACCAGTTTTTTGATCAAAGCCTAAGCGACTTAGTAATTCTTCCTTACAATCCCATTCAAACCAATCATAAGCGTTCAATATGTCTGTTTTATAGCCATACAATCTTCATTACAAACCCTGTTTGTTCATAAAACATGTACCATCTCATGAACAACAAGATATTATCAAAAATCAACCTACCAGAAACGAATGCACCTTGAAGATCTGACACGATTGTAAAAATAATCTTATACATGATATAGGTTGCAGAAATTTTGGGAGCAACATCAACTGCGTAAAGTTCCAGTCATGGGGAAGATAACCACATTCAATAAACTGTTTGATATCCACTGTTACCTGCTCACCAGTAATCCCCTAATAATTTTGACAGAAATGACCCATCATACCATTCGCACCAATGCAAAAAAAAGGGTTCATCTCACTGGTTGCCCTCAGGTCTAAACCTTCCAGTGCTTCAGATGAGTTAGAAACCGCAGCTGAAGTAAACGATTTTGTAAAATATTCCACTGTGATGTGTCATTCCGATTCTTCTTCAAACTGTTCCAAATTATTATTTATTATCATCAATGAGGGAAAAAATCTTGTTTTATGCTCTTCTTTGCTCCACACTACCATGGAAATTTTTTTTTTTTGTTATCACCACTCCAGTACCTCTTTTCTTTGCTCCGTAACTTCCAATGTGCTTCTTCTTCTCCATAAGCATCTGAGAGCTCCCATTTCCATGTTTTTAGCAACTGTAAATTAGGAATAGAGTTCTTACCATATTCTGCTAGCTTTTTCTCGTAGACATGTAATCATTTTTTTCTAATATGAAACCCTAGCCATTTTCCAATGAGGTAAGGCCTAAAAAACATTAGATATGTGCTCCATAACAGCACGAGAATTCATGTCATCACCATGAAACCAACCTTATTTAACCACCTCCACTGAATCAGGTTTAGAGGGGCCATCTAACATAAATATTCCAGCGGGAAAAAATTTCTCATTAGTAAACAAAAAGAGGCCGATGGTCAGATCCCACACATTCTAAAAATTCAGCTTGTACCCAAGGGAAAAGCTGGAACCATTTGGCATGTCCTAATGTACTATCCAAGAAGCATTGTGTCCACTCTTTGTTTCTCTCACCCTCACTTACCCACCCTGTTGGTACCAGATCTCGAACTGAAGGATCCATCTCTTATTCAGTATAACATGAGTCTGCCATGTCACCATAGCAAATAAAGAACGGGTTGATCTGAAGGAGTCAAGACTGGCAAACCGCTGAAGAATTCGGAGGAACGAGGTGAGAGCTGCGGAACAGCGAACATCTGGCGAGTTCAAGGAATAAATGCCTAAGGAAGGCCCAGTCAAGTGGTTATAACAATAAATACATGATCAAAGCCGACACATTTAAGGAGAATCATAGAATGAAATAAAGCATATTATGTATAAATATAGACCCCATAGTTTTGTAAAGGGGGCAGATTATTCGATTTTCTTGAGCAACAATATACATCTTTACATATTTTCTTTAAAAAAATACAATTTTCTTTACAAGTTTTCTTCTATATTTCGAGTGTTTGATCTAGTATCCATATTTTGGCGCTATTGGGGGGGGGGGGGGGAATGCACCCCTTGATTCTTATCAGATTTATTCAATCCATACACAATTCACCATGGCTGAGGCTACCATCGCTGAAACTCTCTAGAAGCTCGTCGACAACAGGGCCAATTTGAGTACTAAGTTGGATACTTTAGAGCAAGATATGGCCGCAATGTAGAATACACAGGTAAGTCTAAATGAAATCCATACAACTATTATGCTCGTCTGGATTCTGTGGTTGCAGGGAATTCTTTAGGAAATGTTCACCCATGTGTACTCTTCAGGACCCTTGGAGCTCACGACTCCCAAGCCCATGTAGATCCGGAAACAATCATCCCAGTGGAAACCAGGGAAAGGAAGACGGGAAAAAGTATAATAATGCCCCAGCCAAGCACGAGAACAAAAGAAACCAAACCCTCCTTTCTGGTTTTGAAAAAGTTCATCCCAAGCTACGGAAGAAGAAGTAAAAATTCCATCAGGCAACTAGGTCGGCTGTCAAAGTTAACAGAGTAATCTAGGAAACACGACGATCTCCGCTCACTCTGAAAATCCAAGCTTTTGGATAAAAGATGCACGAAAGGTCAACTTACCAACATATGACGGCAAAGGTGATCCAAATAGTCATTTAGCTGCCTTCCAAATTACGGCAGGGAGGATCGAACTTGAGGCTCATGAAGAGGACGCTGAGTATTACAAAAAATATTCAGAAAATGTATATATGGCCAAGCTCTTCTTTGGTTCACTTAGCTCGAGTTCGGACCAATTGATAGCTTCGATGAACTATCTTCAGCCTTCGTCATGCAATATTCCGTATTCATGGAAAAAGATAAATAAGATAGGGACTTTTGGAATTTATCTCATGGTCCTCTGAGCCCCTGAGGAAGTATATCTCGAAGTTCAAAGACATTCTAGCAAAAATTCTGGGAATTTCCCAAACAGCTCTGTTTTCTGATTTACGAAAAATACTTTGGCATCAATCAAGATTTAGATTGGAACTCATCGTGAATCGGCCAACATCCATCCAAGACTCTTTTTTCTGAGCTACCAATTGGATAGATGCTGAGGAGGAGAAGATTACGTTCGAAAATAAGTATCACCCCTCTAAACCAGAAGCTGGACCTCTGACCAAGAAATTCGAGCCAAGAGTTAACAAAGAATTAAAATGCTTCGGAGTAGCCCCATATAATAATAATGTAGGAAACTCCACTCCTGGAAGATGAAGGTTTGGATTTCCATCTCCAACTATTTTGGTTCAGGATGAAAGCATTTACTGTGATATACACCGAGTCAACAGTCACACAACCAAGGAGTGCAGTGTACTCAAGATACATTAGCTGAACTTTGGGCTCCGAGCGAGGTGGCAAGCTTCAAGCTATAAGAATTCATTCAGAAATATCAAAAGCAATGAGAGAGAGTCAAAACTCGCACCCATCAAAAAAAAATCAGAGAACTTCCAAGCATACACTATTCAACACTTCAAAGGGGGTGGGGGGGGGGGGGGGAGGAGGATCAATGTTATCATTGGAGGCTTGGAGTTCTGCCAAGATAAGATCCGGATAATTAAGAGGCATAAGTGAGTCACAGTGATGGAAGTAAGTCAGGAGCCTCAGACCATCGAGCACAACAGCGCAATAACTTTTGAAGAACTCGATACTCAGTAGCTTATGAAGCCTCTCGATGAAACACTGGTAATAACTCTCCATCTGGCAAATAACAAAGTCTATAAATTTTTTAGTGATATTAGGAGTTTGGTGGATCTAATCTTCCTAAGTACACTTCAAAGAATGAGGATCAATAAAGTGGATATAGTCGGACCACCAGCTCCGCTCATCGCATTCACAAGTGAATCATCAATGTCCCTTGGGACAATCAAATTATAATCACTTGATGTGTGAGTACCGTAAATAGTGGAGTTTACCGTGGTCGATGGACCTGCTCTATATATTATAATCATGGGGACACTTTGGATATATCAAATGAGAGCAGTACCATCGACTTATCACCAATGCGTAAAGTTCTCAACACCTAGCAGAGTATGGGCAATTAAATGAGGAAATGAAGTAAAGAAAATCTGCTACCTCACAAGTCATAGATTGAAGATCCAATGGAAATTAACGAGCATTCAAGTATCAAAGAGTTTGTTATTCCCAAGTGGTCAAAGCCCCCAGAACTTGAAATTCATGTATCTATTGATAAAGATCATCACAAACACAAGGTGAAAATCAGTTCAGAACTGAGTACATAATTACGTGAAGAGCTTGTAGGATTCTTGTCAAGAAACAAGAGCTTATTTTCTTAGACTACTGAGGATATGTCGGGGATCCAACCAGAAATCATTTCTCATGAGCTAAACGTAGATCAAATTTTCAAACATATATAACAAAAGAAGAGGAAGCTCAGTTCGGATCGAGCTAAGGCTGTAACCGAAGAAGTGTAAAGACTTCTGAAAGTCGGTTTGATTCGCAAAGTGAAGTATCCGATTGGCTCGCCAACCCCATGTTGGAAAATGGAAAATGGAAGGCATCAATTTCACTAACATTAACAAGGCTTGGCTAAAAAAAAGTTTTCCTTTACCCCATATTGATCAATTGGTGGAGTCGAATGCTGGGCTTGAACTATTGAGTTTATTGGATGCTGAAACAGGTATTTTCTCAGTGATAAATATGCATGGAAGGTTTCAATTCTTCATTGTTGTTGTAATACATGAGGTGTAAATCCATAATGGGTTTAGAGCAAGCAATCACAATATATCAATGAATAATAGGTTAAGCCAAATCAGAGATGATACTTGAAACTAACAACCTAATGATTGTATATGCAAATACCGAATAATTAAAGCAATGAACACTTGAGATGTTAATTCAAATGAACAAAGAGTAACCAACCAGAGCAGGGAAACAAAGGTAGAAAGCCACTCGATTGATACGGTCGAGTGGGGTGGTCGAGTCAAATTGTAAAGTCACAGAATCACTAAATGAAACTAGTAACTAAGTGTTTAATGCAATAAGGAAGAGATAGGGATCATAAGGATGAATCAATTGACTTAGGGATCACTTTCATAATCTAGGTACTTAACAAACACAACGATAGATGTCTAAACCAATCAAGCCCACTATTGTGATGAATAATCTCGAATCCAATGGCTCAGCATACCTGATTCTGCCAGAGTCAAGCCATTGGACAAGCAATAAGAACCAATCTACCTAAGCCAACATAATTTCCTAACAATAGCTTTGAATATCATGGATTCTAAACGCCATTGAAGCATACTCTCCACTAGCTTGTATAACTAAGTCTCTGGAAAAAGCTAATCAAACAACCTCAAAGCACTATCGTGAAGAGATAATCTAAGATCATATTCAAGTTGATCAGAAATTAATAAGCATAAAGCATTCTCACCCAAAAAGGATTCAAAAAATTTAGGAACTTAAAGCTACCATATTAATCAAGATCCACCCTAATCTAATCCATCCCTAATAACCCTAAGGTTAACTACTCACTAAGCATGATCATAAGTAAATGTACAAACCCAAAAAGTTGTAAATCTGAAATATGAGATAGATCAGATTGAGATAAGAAGGTTTGTTGAAGAAAACAAATGCATGTACTGATTTATTAAAAAGATATAAGGTTTACAAATATCTAAAATGAAGAACAAGAGAGAGAGTAATTAGGAGGCAGAGAGAGATGATATTCAGGTCTAAAAACGAGCACACCCTTATTAGGGTTAACACATGTGTTTTTATACTAAAGGATAAGGTTTAAGGTAAAGACAAAATAGATATCCTATTAATCCGAAATTCCACTTGACCATAGTGATCGAGTGGTTGGTCGAGTAGCTTCCATCTTCCTTCAATCTCCTTCTTGAGCTGATCCGAAACTCCTATCCAGCTCTTCAATGCTCCAAAGCTTCCTTAGCATCCAATTTTACCTGTTAACAACCCACAATATGCAATATATATGCAATGCTCATGCAAAGGACCCTAAAACTCAAAAGGGAGTGAAATATGTATATAATGGTATAAACAGGGAATGAATATGCACTAATATGATGATAAATGTATGCTTAAAACTGGTAAAATGCAGTGTTATCAACTCCCTCAAACTTATCCTTTGCTTGCCCTCAAGAAAATAAAAGATTGATTGGAGAAGTAGTTTGAAAATGGGGATTCAAAACCAATACCAAATGACTAAACCTCTAACCTCAATGTCATATTTAACAGTTCTAGAATGCTATGCAGATGATCCATACTTTAAAACTTTGGCCATGCTCATCACAAAAGATTCAAAATTCATCCTAAGCCACAACAAGCATCCAAAGAACTCTACCCCTTTAACATTCATTAAGCGATAACAGTTGATCAAATAAAGCATTGGTTAAGAACTCATTTGGCTTGAGGGACAAGTTTTAAGAGACAAGAATGGTCTCTTCTTCCTCTGGTTTAAGCGCATTAGTAACAAGGATCTCTCAATGAATGGATTGAACTTTAAGAGAATGCTAAAGGTTAAAGCCAACTGATGCATACAGGAGCAGACTCTCATCTACCCAAGAACACACAACTGATTCTACCTAAATCCTTACTTATAAATATATCATAGTTTTTCAACCTTTCCTTTTCTTTTCTCTCAAGGCATACATTTTTTTCCCTCAAATTAGGACTATTTCTCTCTTTTTGTTTTCTAGGGAGATGATCTTTAATCTTCTAAACTCTTCTAGCGGATCTGGGAAATTTTCTTTTCTGGGCTAAGGATTCTACTTGACCACTTGGTCGAGTAGTGTGATCGAGTCACCTCTTTTCACTTTTGCTTATCTTTTCTTTTTCTATTTCCTGAGCCTATCTTCATAATAATGAATATACTTTGGTGTTTTATCCTCTCCAAAGAATTTTTTAGCACTCTTTTTCTTTCTTTTTACCACTCAAAACATCAACCAACCCCTAGTTCAAACTTCCTATCCTATTCTGGTCCAAAAATCATGAACCAGAGTCTACATGAGAAGCTATTCCTGTCGGCTTATACCTAACACTTTCTCCTAAGTTCAATCCGGAAATAGGCCTCAACTCAAGATTAGTTCATGGTTTGAAAAGAAGGAATGTTTGGTGATTATTTGGAATTGTTCCAAATGTGAGAACAGCTACTTGGATAAGCAAGAGTGGAAAAAGGAAATAAGAATATCCAAGTATTTTATGGTAGCCATGAGTTCATAACCAATGTTTAAGTTTGATAACTAAAATTTAAGATTAGGTTCTTATAATTAGAGATAGAGTTTCTTATTCACAGCACATTTCAACTTAAGTGTGAATGGTGAATTTTAATTCCAAACATGGTGCTACCTTAGTTTTCAGGATCAAATGCAAGCATTGAACAACTAAAAACCATGGCATTGAGATTAAAATTTTAATCATGAGATGTTTTTGGTTTAAATTCATCATTATCCCTTATGCAATGCAACAGTCCTAATATGAATGATTATAGACTCAATCCTAATTATGCAAATGAACTACATGACACTCTGTTTTTTTTTTAATTATTTTTCAGAAATTTTTCAAATTTTTATGGTTTTTATATGCACTTAGATGATGTGAAATTTGAATCAGAAAATAGAAAACATGATTAGATGAATCTGTCAGACTCTCCCCCAAACTTAAATTACGCAGTCCCGTGTGTAATAAAATTCAGACGATTATTTGAGAGATTTTAAAGAGAAAGGGAAAACAAACTAATATGCAAATGGTTTGTAAAATGGTGTGAGTTGATTGTGGTACCTCATTGTGGTGGATCTTGCTGAGTTGGAGCTGTGAAGAAATCATCCACCAGAGCTGCCATAGATTCCTGAGTGTAGGTTGCCTCCATAGGGACGTGGGAAGAGCCTGGTTGCTCTGGATCAATGGTCTGATCTGTTCCGGTGTTGAGCTCGATCACTGGACTTGACTCGTATGGTTGAGTCGAGGTGTGATCCTCCAACTCCTCAGCTCTGAGATCTGATATTCTCTTACTTGGCCTGTCCTTGCGAGATATCCTTTTTTCTGAGGACTTTGGCTGTGCCTCCTGGAACTTCCCGTAGGAGACTTGCTTCTCTCCTTGGCTCTTGAACTTTCACCCTTCTTTTGCAAACTCTTAAGCTGCCCGGAGATGACCTTGATAGTATTTTCCATTGACTTGATGGCTTTGTCCTGGAACTTGTTCCATTGCTGGAGCAAACCTATCCTCTTGTTGGTCTCCTTCAGGTTCTTGCACTCTGAATCATCAAAGTGGTATCTCTCAGGCTCGTTGTACGTTTGAGCGAATTGCCTCTGGGGTACCTCAAATTCATCTGTTCCATCAGACTTCCGGTATAGGAGTTCCATTGGCAAAATGAAGGCCAGGATTCCATTGTTGTACAGAGTCCTGTAGGCATCTCTTGGCAAAGGCATGAGTGCCTTGGTGTTTTCTTGCTCTGGATGGCTGAAGGTATAAACATACTTATCTTCCACCTTCTCATTGTCAAGGATGTGGGAGCTCCTCAGATAAGCCATGTCCAGGAGGGTGAAAGCTGTGGGCCTGTCAGTTATCTCCACATTGCACTTGAGAAGGATAGGGGTAATTATCCCTCCTACTGCTTACTCCATCTTGTTCATCATCCTTTGGTTCTTTAGAAGCGTGTCCCTACAACTCATAAGTTGTTTGATCAAGATCATCCAGTGCCTACACGACATCTGTCTCCTTCCATAGGGAATGGTGCATAGCTCCTGAGGGCCTTGTGTAGCATTCGGAGTTCTCCATCATTCACTGTCCCGGTTATCATCCTCGCAAATAGAGTACTGGCAATGAACTTGTGAAAGTATTTGATTGCTGGATGTCTAATCTCTGAATCCTTTGACCTTGAAGATTTGAACTCATCATTGCCACCTAAATGAGCCCAAAGTTTGGTAAGTTCCTCCGTGCGTTACTCTTGATCAATCCCAGGACCTTTCTTGAACTTAATGACCTCATCTATCAAACTCAGAGGGGGCATAAATCTCTTTCCTATTATGTTGAAGCTTATGAAACCCAACTCCCCATTGTTGCTATCTTTCTCTTCCTCACTGTATAAGTGTAACACCAGAATGCCAAGGAATTGACAAGACTCTTCCTAGAACCCATTGAATTTCATGCTGGTGAAGCTCACCACATCGGCTGTGTGGAAGAGTTTCCCAACTTCCTTGCAATTTCTAGTGCTTGCATAGTGTGCCTATCCGGGTATCTTGTTCCCAAGAACTTCATATTCATAAGAGAATCAATTCTCCTCCTCTCAATCTGTGTCAGCGCCCTCTCCTCAACAAAGTTTTCACTTGATTCACTTCCTTCTGAACCAACTTCTCTTTCACTTTCTTCCTTGTCTTCTTCTTCATTCACTGGCCTCTTTCCCCTTGCAATGTCATCCCTGTTTCTTGAGTAGTCATCGTGGCCTTGTGCAGTAGCCAGCGAACGAGTCCTTCTCCCGGTTTGGTACCTGAAACAACAAAACATTTGAAGTTAAGATATTTTATCGAACATGACTTGACCATTTGGGATCGAGTTGCTGGTCGAGTCAATTAGATCACAGGGTTACATTATTAAGGTTATTTTCATATGAAAATATGAGAATTAAGGAAACACTCTGTTGCTCTTATCAAGTTTATAAAATGAATTTTTGCAAAGAGGATTTAATCAACAACCAATTGATTTTTTCGTTCAAACCCAGATTTATAACAGAATCTAACATCGTAAAGGCTATATGCCTAATCTTTTGTTGCATACATCCATTAAAAAGTTCAATCAAAAGGATTGAAAGTATTTACAAGATTGACTTGATAATAAAGCACATCAAATGACTGGGATTAATTACAATTGAGCATCAGAATTAAGGTTTAATCCAGACATGCTTGATGTTAAAACAAAAATTGGAAAAGAGTTTGAGAAATTCTGTGAAACTTCAAATTGAAAATAGTGTTTTTAGAGTGAGAGTAAATCACAAAAACTGAGGTAGGAGAGAGAAAGAGGTTTGCCTTGGGGTTTAAAAAAGGTAGGGTTTAGATCAGGTTCAAATGGATGGCTGAGATTAGAAGTTGGAAATTTGAAAATAAACCTGGCCACTCGACCTCGGGGTCGAGTGGTGTGACCGAGTCCGTTTCCGGATCGTGTTGATCATCTTTTAATCTCCATGCTCTGCATTCACCTTGGTTAATGGCACTCTTCAACATATTCCTGGATTACTAGACACTAGATAAAAGCATTAAAATACCAAAATAAACAATAACTTGAAAGATATAATTTTTATATACAATAGATAGTCATGGAATTTCCTTCCAAGTGAGCTTGTTTATAGTCACATAGCTTGACTTGCTTACAGAGCTTAGATAGGTAGTGGATCAGGGACATGCTCTAAGGTCCTCTCCTTGTTATCTTTTGCTGGATTTTCATAAGATGAGGCTAGAGTTGCTATCTTGAACCATCTTTTGTTCTCAGCTTCACTCATACCTCTGGAACCATACTCAAACCTTTTAAGCTCTATAACCTTAATCTTGAGATAGTCAACCTCTTTGATCAAAAGTCCAACAGCAGCTTGTAAAGAAAGGATAGCCTTGCCATGAGCTATGTGGATTGGATCTGGTGATGCGCTTCCTGAATAAGAGTCAGATTCAATGAACTCTTTCATACTCTCCCTTTATGACTCATTCAACTGGTTCTCAACTGTCAAGTTGTTCAAGTAGACTATCTCCTCATCACTTTGGTAATGGATAACATCGTATTTTGACCCGTTTTTACTATGGTTTTCATATTGTTTTAAGTGAAATTTGGTATGATTTTAAAGCTAAATAGGCTATTATCAAGTATTGTTAGTTTCAAAGAGGTTTTACAGGTTTTGTGGGAATATGGATAAAAAAGGAGCAAAGACCCGTTTTGAGGTAGTTTCAAAGCATCAGAAGTTTGACAACATTTGAAGACCTTCATATGAACCAAAATTGGAGTTCTATATATCATTGGAAATCTGGAAGAATCAATAGTCGTATGGGACAAAAATCAAAGCAATCCATTCAGCCGTTTGGAAGATGCATCCCAGAAGATGAAGCTATGTAAAACCAGCGCCAAAGTACGAAACCTTGGTCACTAAGCTCGTGACTGAGGCCAGGCCTCTTGGGCACCCCGGTCACTAAGCTCGTGACCAAGGCCAGCCTCCTTCACCGCCTTAGACGTTTGGCCCATCACCAAGATCGGGCCATTGCTTCCACACTCACCAAGATGATGAGTCTGCCCTTCCTAAACCCTAAAAGCCCATCTCTTGCGCCCCAAGACCTATATATACAAGTTTAAAAAGCTAGATTTACGTGTGCCTCATAAAAGTTTAAAACAACCACCTAAGTTCACCACAAAAACCCAAGAAATTCGTCCCTCACCTCAAGAAGCCAACGCCGTCTCCAAGGAGCCGCAAAAGCAACTTGATCTTGCTGAATCTTTGAAGTTCCACCATCACTTTCTCTATTCTTTTGTAACTTTTTCAAAGGAGAAGTCCTGACATCTTGTTGTTTTTGGATCTAAAGAAGTAATCTCTAAACCTTTACCTCATTGCATTAGATCTATGTTTTACTCTTTCATATCATCGATGACAACCTTGAGCATGGCCGAGTAGATTATCCAGTTAATCCTAAAGGGCCAGTCAATGGGGTGAGATGATCATTATCTTTTGAGTGGTGAGTTTTATTGTATTTGCATATCCGTCTGCACTGTCTTTCGGTCTTATCTCATTTTTAATGCATATAGTTATAGTCATGAACTAGCTATTGATCTTAGGCATCTAAGTAATTCAAACCGTTTGCTTAGTTTGTTGGAACCTAGATTTGATAAGTATCGCGTCATAACAAGCACATAACCTTAGTTATGGAGTTTTATGAATTAGGATTGAACTTGATTTTAATGCTTTGAAACATATGTTATTGCCTGCGATAGTTGAGTAATAGGATTTGTGGATTTCAGCCGGTTTTCTCTATGACAATAGGTTAGCCAAACTTTCATGTTTCATAGTCCGAGGCTTAGGAGTAGACATGCATTACATTGAACTTATTTCGAATAAACAGATCATTGAACCCTAGAGACCCCCTTAAGAGCCCAATATTCATCTCATATTGATTTACATTCATTTTATTTGCTTTGCGTGATTTGCATGACACAAAACCCCCTTTTTATTATTGAGTTCTAGTTTTACTTGTTTTTCTTGATTTGCAATACATCTTCTCTCTCTGTGGATTCGATATACCTTAAGTACTATGATTGATTGCTGTGCACTTGCAGCCTATTCATTGTGTGGTTCCCTTGAGGAAAACTTTATACCCCATCAAGTTTCTGGCGCCGTTGCCGGGGAGAGATTGCTCTGTTTGCAAATTTACGAACTAGAGTAACATCTAGAACATTGTGCTACTGATTTTCCTTTGTGATTTGTATTGTTTCAGGAGACCTTGAGGATGAACCTCAAAGCTCTCCCAGAGAAGTTTCGCAGCCTTACTCTTGCACAGCTGTTGGCGCAACACAAGTCTATGGACGGAGACACTTCCGGACCATTCTCTAGCTCACCTTCTGGAGCTTACTATGGCTAATTTCAGCCATCTCGCGGTACAGCTATGACGAGGCACTCTGGATGTCCATCTGATTCTTCTCATCTCTCATAAGAGAAGAACCAAGTCTAGCCAAGGATTTTAAACAAGGGCGCTTAGTAGATTAGATTTCCTTTTTCTTTGATTTTTGCATGTTTTATCTCAGGTATTCAACAGAAACAGAAAAGAAAATATAAAAGAAGAAAACAGAAAAGCAGAAAAAGAGAAGAGAATCAAGTTGGATCCGACCTAAGTCACAAGGCCCGTGACCGAGGTCCCAAGGAGACCCAACCCTAGTCACAAAGCCTATGACCGAGGTTTTGAGTATGGCAACTCCGAAGTTCATGTTTCAATGTGGCAAGAAGATTTCACAAGTCTGGTCAGATTCATTTGGCCAATACATGCAGAATGCAACAGATTGATTATACCGAAGATCAATGCTGAAAATCCCCACGAAGCATAACTCACCTCCAACTTGAAGAAGGACAACATCTTGCCCATTACCCCGATCACAAGGCCCGTGACCGAGGTCTCATGAAGGCCACACCCCAGTCATGAAGCCAGTGTCCAAGGTTTTCCGAGCAAAACCACTGAGAGCCGATTTTCGGGTTCTATGGAGATTCTGAAGAATTTTGTTGATATGGTACGTTTCTGACCTTATGGAGCCTATTGGAGCTAACTAAATCATCTTAGGAAGCAATTCAACCTTCCCCAACATCATCCATTTAGTTTTACTAGGTCAAAACCTAGCCTCATGAAGAATGTTCAAGTTCCACTCCACCAAAAGATCAAGGATCAGGTACTCAACATCTTATGAGTATTCTAGGAGTAATGGTTGAGTCAATTTTTGGAAAAGGATTCATGGGAAGAAGATCATTCCACCTAAAGCTTCACGGTTGCATATTTCACTAAAGTTGAAGGATATTGATATCTATTCGAGAAAAAGTTGTCCAACTTGACACACGCCTAAAGGATGAACCTTGGGAAGTTTTGGTTAAAGAAATTTCAGTAAAAGAGGCTCAGAAAAGAAAAGGGCCAATCATCAATACCGAGTCCGCAGCCGGCAATCCGCGGCTAGGAATTTCACAAATCTTTGGGCCATAAGTAAAGATATAAGGATATTTGGGAAGTTATCATCGAAGAGAATGTAGCCATGATCGGGCTAGATTTCGAGATTCACCATTGGACCCTATTTTGAAGGTTACCCGGACTGTGAGGGGGTAAAACTTCAATGGGACATCCAAATCTCGGATCCATAAGTAAGTATACATTCCTTTGGTAAATTTTGAAGCATGGGAAGATATATTTTCATGACAAGAAGAAGGAACAAGGAAGAAGAGGAAAGCCACAATCCATTTCGGGTTCGGAAGGATGGCCCCCGTCAGAAGGGCCATGACCGAGGGGTGAAGGAGGACCAGCCCCGGTCACGACTACTTGTGACCAAGGTTTCTCACCCTAGTGCCTCCAAGCCACTCCTCTTACACCATATTACTTCACTGATCAAGATCACTTCACCAAATCCGACCACAAGCATATTTGGAGCATATCAGTAACCATGGGAAGATCTCAACCATGGAAACAACGACATCAAAGAGATAACATCACCACCATCTCACCATCAACCCCACCACCATTCTATCTTTATCTTTATTTTGTTTATCTTCATTTATATCTTAGCATATCATTGATGGTTTTTAGGTTTTTGTCTCAGGAAAGATGCACTTAGATGAGATCTTCACAAAGAATTCAATGGACTAGAACCAAGTCCATGTGATGTTAAGTTTCAAAGGAAGAAACATCGGTTAGTCACCCAAATTCTGATTAAGGTGACATTGTTCTTTAACCCAACTTTTCCCTATGATTTCCATCCTTTTCTCCTTCTTTTTTTCCCACCGAGGACGGTGTGATTTAATTCTAGGGGGAAGGATGTTCATCCTTTACTGACACCTCTATTTTGTTGACCTGAGACCTTTTGCCACTTTTTACACCAATGATTATGCCTATTTATGCGATTTTATCGAGTCAAAATTTTTTTATTGAGTCAAAACTGTTAGGGAACAAGGACCTTGATCTATTTGATTATCTGGATTGGTGATTACTGTAATGACTCACAGCTTGGCCAAGGTTCCATTTGGGAAAGGCCGTAGGAGGATTCAACATTCCCCAAAAGCTTCTTTTCGTTGGAAAGTAGGGGTAAACCAAAAGTATCTCTAAATCTATTTGAACCTAAATTGACATTCAATTTCTTCCTCAAGGATTGCCACTCATTGGACATAGACCTATTCGAATGATACCAGGCCACAAAATTTTCCACCAAGCATACAACTACCTCTCTTCCTCTTCGCAAGCTCGGAAAAACAGAAAAGAAAGAAAAGAAAGGAGAAATAAATCAAGGCAACAAGCCCAAGTGAACCAAGGGATGATGTGTAAACCCATGTATCTTTTGCGACCTCATGGAAGGATTTTGTTGTAAGGGAAACATTAAGAGTAAATGCGGCCAAGGGATGATGTGTAGACCCGTGTATCCTTTTTAATTCCAGGGAGACTCATCCCAAAGAAAACAAAAGAAAGAAAGAGAAAGAAAGAAAACAGAAAAGAAAGAAAGAAATAGAAGAAGATGAAGAAAAGGCGAAGCACCAGAAACAACAAAACTCGGTGGCTGTAAACATGATATCAAGGAGCTTGGAAAAAAAAGAGGAGAGGGAAATTATGCTGGAGAAGGCCTTGGTAAGAAGAAGTTTCCCTGCCTTTAAGTCGATTTCTCTTTGGTAAGGCCACCATACCTTTCATTCCATTAATTTATGTAAAGAGATGACAATGGAATTCCGAAAACTCCGTTGGATTGGAGTAACTGAGGTTTGGAGATGATCCTTGTGGTTAATCTTGGACTATGTTCCAACGCCCAGCAACAAATTGTTTGAAATCCAGACATCCCCAACAAGCTAAGTGAGTTCCCGTGATTTTCAAACCTCTCTTCCATTATATTTTGCTTGGGGACAAGCAAAGGTTTAAGTCTGGGGGAGTTGATAACATCGTATTTTGACCCGTTTTTACTATGGTTTTCATATTGTTTTAAGAGAGATTTGGTATGATTTCAAAGCTAAATAGGCTATTATCAAGTATTGTTAGTGTCAAAGAGGTTTTACAGATTTATGGGAAAATGGATCAAAAAGGAGCAAAGACCCGTTTTGAGGCAGTTTCAAAGCATCAGAAGTTCGACAACATTTGAAGACATTCCTGTGAACCATAATTGGAGTTATCTAAATCATTGGTGAGCTTGAAGAGTCAAGATTTGTATGGGACAAGAATCAAAGCAATCCATTCAGTCGTTTGGAAGATGAATCCCGAAAATTAAGCTATGTCAAACTTGGCCATAGCACCAAACATCAGTCACTAAGCTCGTGACCAAGCCCAGGCCTCTTGGGCACCCAGGTCACTAAGCTCGTGACCAAGGCCAACCTCCTTCACCGCCTTAGACGTTTGGCCCATCACTAGGCTCGGCCCATTGCCTCCACACTCACCAAGATGACAAGTCTGCCCTTCCTAAACACTAGTAGCCAATGTCTTGCGCCCCAAGACCTATGTATACAAGTTTATGAAGCTAGAGTTTCGTGTGCCTCATCAAAGTTTCAAACCACCACCTAAGTACACCACATAAACCCTAGAAAGTCCATCACCACCTCAAGAAGCCGACGCCGCCGCCAAGGAGCCACAAAAGCAACTTGATCTCGCTGAAGATTTGAAGTTCCACCATCTCTTTCCCTATTCTTTTGTAACTTTGTCAAAGGAGAAGTCCTTACATCTTGATATTTTTGGATCTAAAGAAGTAATCTCTAAACCTTTACCTTATTGCATTAGATCTATGTTTTACTTTTTCATATCATCGATGACAACCTTGAGCATGGACGAGTAGACTATCCAGTTGGGTTTAAAGGGCCAGTCAATGGGGTGAGATGATCATTGTCTTTTGAGTGGCGAGTTTTATTGTATTTGCATATCCATCTACACTGTCTTTTGGTCTTATCTCATTCTTAATGCATATAGTTAGAGTCATGAACTAGCTATTGATCTTAGGCATCTAAGTAATTCGAACCGTTTGCTTAGTTTGTTGGAACCTATATTTGGTGAGTATCGCGTCATAACAAGCACATACCCATTAGTTATGGAGTCTTATGGATTATAATTGTACATGATTTTATTGCTTTGAAACCTATGTTATTGCCTGCGATAGTTGAGTAATAGGATTTGTGGATTTCAGCCGGTTTTTTCTATGACAATAGGATAGCCAAACTTTCGTGTTCCATATTCCGAGGCTTAGGAGTAGACATGCATTACATTGAACTTATTTCGAATAGACAGATCATTGAACCCTAGAGACCCCTTAAGCACCCAACATTCATCTCATATTTATTTATATTCGTTTTATTTGCTTTGCGTCATTTGCGTGGCACAAAACCCTTTTTATTATTGAGTTATATCTTTACTTGTTCCTCTTGATTTGCAATATATCTTCTCTCTCTGTGGATTCAATATATCTTAAGTACTACGATTGATTGCTGTGTACTTGCATCCTATTCATTGTGTGGTTCCCTTGAGGAAAACATTATACCCCATCAAACACCCATGGATTGCTTCAGCGAAGCATCAACTAATGTAATGTCAATTGAAGATCTCTTCATGTCATTGGTTCACAGCCTCATTGCAACATCATTAAACATGATATTTATACTAACTCCAGTATCACAGAGTGAATCAGTGAACTTAACTCCAGCAATGGAGTAAGGTACAGAAAAACTTCCTGGATCTTCCAACTTAGGCAATTTTTGGAGATAAATTCAATCATTGGGCTGTGCATGTCGACCGACACAGTGAGGTGCCTGTCAATTGAGATGCCTGGAGTCAGGACAGTCCTTGGTTGTGACTTGATCAAATCCTCTGAAAAGTTAGGTGGCGCCGACCAACACGTAGCAGTGGTGTTGATCGGCATGAGCTCCAAGATGAGAGTCCCAACTTTTTCCTTAGCTTCAGAACTCTACATAACCTCTTCCTTGATCTCTCTCTTGCCCATATCTCCCCAGGACATAACAGCAGCACAAGAGTACCTAGGATTAGTGTCAGTACTTCCAGGTAAGATGCCATCAGGGCGTTTAGCGTTCACAGCAGATTGTGCAAACTGAGTATCCAACCTCTTGATGAGGTTATTCAATGTCTCATACTTTCCATTGATATTGGCATACAGGGAATCTATTTTACCATTGAAGTCCACAGTCATCTTCTGCTGTCCTTCAAGTATATGGTCAAGTATATCCTTCAACTCGGAATCCACAGTCTTACGAGCAAATTCTGATAATAGGGAACTTCCAAAGTCCTTAGTGAAACCATATTGTTTCTTTGAGTTTCTTGAGTCACAGGCCTGGGCGTAAATCCAGAAGAATTCTGGTTGTTCCCGTAGTTGTTTCTCTGGTTGTTGTAACCTCTGAAGTTGCCTTGAGAAATGTCAAATCTTTGGCCATTGAAACCAGAACCATTCACATAGTTCACATCCTCATCAGTAGCTTATTCTTCAGCTTCAAAAACCTTAACCTCTTGAGCAAAGTGAACTGACTTCTTGTTCACTAGAAGGTTGTGCACATTATCAAGCTTTGCCTTGACTTCTGCCATCTGATTGTTGTTCAAACCAGCAGCTATCTTTTTCCTCTCAAAATCAGCATTCTTAGTACTACTACTAGATGCCAAGTTCTCAATCAACTTAATAGCAGCTTCTGGTGTCCTGGTTTTGAAGTTACCATCACTAGCATCATCCAAAGCAACCTGATACCTGTAATCAATTCCGCTGAAGAAAGTCCTAATGAGCTGGACTTCATCAATGTAGTGGTGCGGAAAATTTCGTTAGTATCCCTTGAATCTCAACCACGCAGCCTTCAAAGTCTCTGCAGGTCCTTGAGTAAACTAAATAATCAAATTCCTCAAGTCTTCTGTCTTAGCATCATCATAGAAATTATTTAAGAAAGCTGTCTTGATGTCTCTCCAAGTGGTTAAGGAACCCGGTTCCAACTATTTCAACCATTGAGCTGCTTCCCCAGCAAGAGAGTATGGGAAGAGCTTGTAGAATAGATAGTCTTCAGACACTCTGTTGGCTTTAATACTCGAAGCCAAGTCTTCAAACTTCTCTATGTGGTCCATTGGATGTTCTGCAGGATGAGCATGGAAGGTGTGTTGCCCCACAAGAGTGTAGTATTTGGGTTTCAACTCAAACTCATTCCTCTGAAAAGCAAGAGGACATATAGCAGACCTGTTGGAGTAGAACTCATTGGGTCTGTTGAAATCAGCAAGTGTTCTCCTCACATTCTCAATCCTAGCATCCAAGTTGTCTGGATCGTTTCCGTCTCCTTCACGTCGACCGATACGAACATTACCCTGTCGGTCGACATGAACAGAGTTGTCGACAATCTCGACGATGGGGTTCCCATCTGCATAAAGTCTCTGACCCTGAGCATTGTATTGGGTGCCCTCTGAATAAAGTATGATCCCAACAGCATCTCTCTCAATCAAAACAATTCTAACCATCTCTAATCTCCTGAGTGCTTTGTGATTAGCTCTGTCTAACTTCTCAATCTCCTCAGTAGCAACTAGTTCTTTGTCCTTGCTGCTCCTAAATTTCATGCACCTGAAATAAGAGAAATTAAAGGTGTGAGTAACAAACATAAAAACAAAAAATCTAGACTAAACCCTAACTGAAATCTAATGGTGAACAAAAAATCTAGACTAAGCCCAATGAGATGATCTCATTCTTTCAGTCCACACTATACCAATACCATCCACCTATGGATCATTACTTTGATTCAAGAAATGTCATGAAGGTGGATACTTATGAAGACTATGAAGTATCATCCTCCAATGCCTGCACAGAAGAACTTTGATCCTTGTGAACAAATTCAACGCAACACAGCAGAAATGCAAAGAAGATCTATGCACCCAACTCTCTATGATTGAAGATGATCTAGGAGCAAAGCTCTCGTCTCTCGCTGATCGACTAGACCAAATAGAAATTCGCAATAGCAATATAAGTAAGGAGCTTCTTGAGAACAAGCAAGACATTCAGAGAAACATGAAGAAGATCACTAATGTGGCATATGCTGTTGACTGCGTGGAAGAACAATTGGGAGTAAAGATTGAAGCTCTTCAAAAGGTTTTCACCGAACCCCAATAATACATTAGCTGGAAAGATGATCAAGAATACCTGGCAGTTAATAGGGAAGAAGAGGAGAGGAAATTAAGGAAATAACTCACCACAAAAGCCGAGTATGAGGAATGGATGCAGAGTAGATGCCATCAAATCAATGAAGAAGAGACATATGTCAATGAATCAAGTGGTAACTCGGCCACTGAGAAAGAAGAATCAAGTGAAGTCCAATGTTGCATGATGAAGCCTATCCACTCTGAAGGATTCAACGGCAATCCGCATCGAGCATTGAATCAAACAGAAGTTATGCAATTTCCCACTACTTCTCCCATGATGCCTAAGACAACAGATGTTGGTTCCCAACACCTCATGGAACAACTCACATGAACTAACCTATGCATTACCCAAATCATTACCCCCAAGACAACTCCAACGTTTCTCTACAACAAAAGCTGCAAGAAGGAAGGATAGAGACCTTGCTTAGAAGATGTTTCGAACAACAAGAGATGAGCATAAGAATGATCCATGAAAAGATTGACAAAGGCGATCTAACTCTTTCCGGGAAGATAAGACGAAATCTCTTTTCGCCTAAAGAAGCTAGCAGATCAGCGTGCCAAAGAGATAGGCTTAACAAGGAATAATCTCCAAAGTTTGGAGAGAGACCAAGAAAGGTATGAATCTCGCCTTGAAGAAGAAGCTGCAAAGAAGGATGAGTTTAGCAACCTGATTGAAGGACTGCAAGGTGACTTAAACTCTCTTAGGGAAGGAATCACCACAAGAGGGTTTTCAAAGGAAGAAAGGCTTGATGGTGTTGAAGAACAACTCGCCAAAGAAATCCTCACTATCAAAGAATGCGGAAGTTGAGAGGGTAATGATGAGAGAAGTAATCTCTTGGCACGGGAGATAGACAAGATTGAAGATACTTTCAACCAAGGAATGGCGCAAAAAAGACGAGCTGGAGTTTTAGAGATGATTATGGATGTCATCATTGGAAGGCAATTCGAAATGAAAAAATATATATCAAGCAAGCTTCACGTTGATATTCACAGTTCTAACTCCACAAAGGAACTACATGTCAAAGTAGAAAAGATGCAAAGAAGCAACCCCAAATCAAACAACATTCCTAATCCTAATGGAATGCCACCAGAGCTTGTCAAGACCAAGAAACTTTGTCTTAGGACAGAGGACTCTTCTCATCTCTCACAAGAGAAAGACCAAGTCTAGCCAAGGACTTTATAAAAGGGCGCTTAGTGAGAGGCAACCCACTTTGTAATTTTTCTTTCCCTTTAATAGATTAGATTTCCTTTTGCTTTTGATTTTTTCATGTTTTATCTCAGTTATTCCACATAAACAGAAAAGAAAATACAAAAGAAAAAAATAGAAAAGCAGAAAAGGAGAAGAGAATCAAGTTGGATCCGACCTAGGTCACAAGGCCCGTGACCGAGGTCCCAAGGAGAGCCAACCCCGGTCACGAAGCCTATGACCAAGGTTTTGAGTATGGCGGCTCCAGAGTTCATGTTTCAAAGTGGCAAGAAGATTTCACAAGTCTGGTCAAGATGTTTGGATCAAAGAATGCAGAAGGCAACATATTGATTATGTCCAAGGTCGATGCTGAAAGTCCCCACAAAGCATAACTCACCTCCAACTTGAAGAAGGACAACATAAGGGCCATACCCCCGGTCACAAGCCCCATGACCGAGGTCCCATGAAGGCAACACCCCGGTCATGAAGCCAGTGACCAAGGTTTTCCGTACAAAACCTTCGAGAGCCGATTTTCAGGTTTAAAGAGATTTGAAATTTTTTGTTGATCTGGTATGTTTCTGACCTTATGGAGCTTATTGGAGCAAACTACATCATCTTAGGAAGCTATGAAACCTTCCCCGACTTCATCCCTTGAGTTTTACTAAGCCAAGTCCAAAGTTGAAAACCGGGGCGCGACTAGGTCAAAACCAAGCCTCATGAAGAATTTTCAAGTTCCACTCAACCAAACGATCAAGGATCAGGTACTCAACATCTTATGGGTATTCTCGGAGTAATGGTCAAGTCACTTTTTGGAAAAGGATTCATGGGAAGAAGATCATTCCATCTTAAGCTTCATGGTTGCATATTTCACTAAAGTTGAAGGATATTGAAATATATTCGAGCCAAAGTCGTCCTACTTGACACACGCCTAGAGGTTAAACCTTGGGAAGTTTTGGTGGAATAAATTTCAGAAAAAGAAGCAAAGAGATGAAAAGGGCCAATCATCAAAAACCGAGTCCACAGCTGGCGACCCGCGGCTAGGAATTTCACAAATCTTGGTCCATTTTGCTATTGGTTCGATGGATTGACACAAGATTCAATATCTAAGGATATGAGGAAATTTGGGAAGTTATCATCTAAGCAAATGTAGCCATGATCGGGCTAGGTTTCGAGATTAACCATTGGACCCTATTTTGAAGGTTACCCAGACCGTGAGGGGGTAAAACTTCAATGGGACATCCAAATTTTGGATCCACAAGTAAGTATAAATTCCTTTGGTACATTTTGAAGCATGAGATGATATATTTGCATGACAAGAACAAGGAACAAGGGCCATGACCGAGGCGTGAAGGAGGGCCAGCCTCGGTCACGACTACTTGTAACCAAGGTTTCTCACCCTAGTGCCTCCACGCCACTCCTCTTACACCATGTTACGTCACTGATCAAGATCACTTCACCAATCCGACCACAAGCATATTTGGAGTATATCAGTCACTATGGAGGATCTCAACCATGGCAACAATGACATCAAGGAGATAGCATTACCACCATCTTACCATCGACACCACCACCATTCTATATATATCTTTATTTTATTTATCATTATTTATATTTTAGCATATCATTGATTGTTTTTAGGTTTTTGTCTCAGGAAAGATGCACTTAGAAGAGATCTTCACAAAGAACTCAATGGACTAGAACCAAGTCCATGTGATGTTAAGTTTCAAAGAAAGAAACATCGGTTAGTCACCCACATTCTGATTAAGGTGACATTGTTCTTTAACCCAAATTTTCTCTATGATTTCCATCCATTTCTCCTTCTTGTTTTCCCACCAAGGACGGTGTGATTTAATTCTAGGGGGAAGGATGTTCATCCTTTACTGACACCTCTATTTTGTTGACCTGAGATCTTTTGCCACTTTGTACATCAATGATTATGCCTATTTATGCGATTTTGTCGAGTCAAAAGTTTTTTTATTGAGTCAAACTGTTAGGGAACAAGGATCTTGATCTATTGGATTATCTGGACTGGTGATTACTCTAATGACTCACAGCTTGGCCGAGGTTCTGTTTGGGAAAGGCCGTAGGAGGATTCAACATTCCCCAAAAGCTTATTTTTGTTGGAAAGTAGGGGTAAACCAAAGTTGTCTCTAAATTTATTTTAACCTAACTTGACATTTGATTTCTTCCTCAGGGATTGGCAATCATTGGACAGACCTATTCGAACCATACATGGCCACGTAATTTTCCACCAAGCATACAACTACCTCTGTTCCTCTTCGCAAGCTCGGAAAAAATGAAAAACAGAAAAGAAAGAAAGGAAAGGAGAAACAAATCAAAGCAAATAGCCCAATTGAACCAAGGGATGATGCATAAACTCGTGTATCTTTTGCGACCTCATGGAAGGATTTTGTTGTAAGAGAAACATTAAGAGTCAAAGCAGCCAAGGGATGATGCGTAGACCCGTGAATCTTTTATGATTCCAGGGAGGCTCGTCCGAAAGAAAAAAAAAAGAAAGAAAGAGAAAGAAAGAAAGAAAAAAGAAAGAAAGAAAATGAAGAAGAAGAAAAGGCGAAGCACCGGAAACAACAAACCTCGGTGGCTGTAAAAATGAAATCAAGGAGCTTGGAACAAAAAAAGGAGAGGGAAAGTATGCTGGAGAAGGCCTTGGTAAGCAGAAGTTTCCCTGGCTTTAAGTCAATTTCCTTTTGGTAAGACCACTGTACCTTTCATTCCATTAATTTATGTAAAGTGATGACAATGGAATCCTGAAAATTCCTTTGGATTGGAGTAACTAAGGTTTGAAGATGATCCTTGTGGTTAATCTCGAACTATGTTCCAACGCCCAGTGACAAATTGTTTGAAGTCCAGACATCCCCAACAAGCTTAGTGAGTTCCCGTGATTTTCAAACCTCTCTTCCATTATATTTTGCTTGGGGACAAGATAAAGTTTAAGTCTGGGGGAGTTGATAACATCGTATTTTGACCCGTTTTTACTATGGTTTTCATATTGTTTTAAGAGAGATTTGGTATGATTCTAAAGCTAAATAGGCTAGATGCTTCAGATTTTAAAGCTAAATCTCACCACTGAGGGGAATGTAACTAGGAAGACCACTTGTAATCATGTGAGGCTCCTGATAATAATCCTCAATAGCATATAGCTGCTTCAGACTGTTGTGACTTCTGGGTCCTCGACCAATATCAAACCTCATCACTAAATCTTTTCCAAACTTCAGATCAATTTTTCCTCTTTTGACATCAATAATTGCACCAGCACTAGCCAAGAATGGCCTTCCTAGAATTAGGTGACTCAATGATTCTTCCTCCATTTTAAGGATTATGAAGTCAGTACGCACTTCAACATGGCCTATCATTGCTGGAAAATTCTCAAGCATATCGTAAGGTCTCCGGATTGTCTTGTCAGCTAACCTCAGGGAGATCTTACTTGGTTTGAAGTCTTCAAATCCAAGCTTTGTTACAACATTCAAGGGCATTATATTCACAGATGAGCCAAGATCACACAAGGAGTCCCTAAAGACTGTTTCCTTTATGGAACAGGGGATAGTAAAGGTCCCTGGATCTTCAAGCTTTTCCTAGACTATTACTTCCTTCTCAATGATCATCTTACATTCATGATCCTTTGCAACTAAATCTTCTTCCTTCTGAGTCTTTTCCACTAAGGTTTTTCCAACATAAGTTTCTGATGGATCTATTTCCTTGCCAGCATCATTCAAAGACCTCTTTGCTTCTTCCTCTTGCATCTGATTTTTAATAATATCTTCATAGATTGCTGTTATCTGTTTCTTGAGCCTTCCAGGGTATAGACAAGATTTAAGCTCTTTTAGATTGGCAATCTTCTTATTTCTTGCAAGGATATCTTCTACTCGACCTGCTACTCAAGCAGAGTGGTCGAGCTGGTTTTCCGAGATGAGATTCTCAGCTATAACTCCTGGAGAAGGCACTGCTTTATGATTTCTTGAATGAAATCCTCCCCATCTTGTACATCACTATCCACAGTGTATGAGGCATGTCTTTTCTTGAGTGGGAGATGAGAATCTGGCCTTGAAGATACAACATATACATTAGCTTGATCCTTTGTATTATAAACTGACTTTCCAGGCAGTTGTCCTTGTGTTTTTGCAGAAGATTGTGAAGCCAATGTCTCAAGATACTTGAGTCTGGAATTCAAGGTTTCCACCTTGTTGTTCAGCTCATTCTGATTCACCAACAACAGAAGATCAAGCTTCTCATTCAGTAGCTTGATTTATTTCTTGTGTCTATCATCACTATCCACAGATCCTCTTGTAGTCCTGTCATACTCCTCAGAATGGTTTCCACCAGCCTGAGCTAAATTCTCTATGAGCTTTTTTCCACTCTCCACATCTCGATTCAAGAAGTTGCCATTGCTGGCTATATCAAGAAGAGTCTTGATGGAGTGTAGTGAACCTCTGTAGAGAGTGCTAAAGAGTGATTCCTCGGTGAAACCATGATGAGGGCATTGTGAGATATATCCTTTGAACCTTTCCCATGCTTCTGAAAATATCTCCCTATTCTTTTGAGTGTAGCTTGAAATTTCATTCCTTAGCCTAGATGTTCTTGACTGAGAGAAGAACTTGTCCAGGAAGGACTTCTTGCATTCATCCCCAGTGGTGATGGATCCATTAGACAGATTCCTCTCCCACTGGTAAGCCTTGTCTCCAAGTGAGAATGGAAAAAATCTGAGCTTGAAAGCATCTTCACCCAATCCATTTATCTTTGTGAGGCTGCAAAGGTGATCAAACTGATCTAAGTGTGCAAGAGGCTTCTCCATTGGTAAGCCGTGGAATTTGTTCCCTTGTACCATTTTGATGAGGCTTCCATGGATTTCAAAATTGTTGTTCTGAACTGGTGGTGGAACTATGCCTTGTCTCTGTGTATGAGTACTGGGAGCATCCCCAGCTCCAATGACTATAGGTCTTCGGTGAGGTCAGCCATTGCAACTGGTTGAATAGGTCTGACTCTGTCCTGAGGTGTTCTAGGTTGTAGACGGTTGATGTGATCAAGATACTGTATGAGATTGTGGCTGCCTTGAGATCTTGTATGCATTCAGTAGGTAAAGGTGATTCGAGAAAAGCACTCTACTGGTATGATCAAGTAGGCTAGTCGAGTCGGGTACCTGATACAAACAGAGTGCAAAAAGAAAACCAAATCAGTAACCGAGTAAAAGTAATTAAAGAATTTAAGCTTAAAAACAAAGAAATTGTGAATGGAACAAAAATAAACCCAAATGGCAACAGCGCCAAACTGAAACAGGTATTTTCTCAGTGATAAATATGCATGGAGGGTTTCAGCTCCTCATTGTTGTTGTAATACATGAGGTGTCAATCCATAATGGGTTTTAGTGCAAGCAATCACAATATATCAATGCTTAATAAGTTAAGCCAAATCGGAGATGATAGTTGAAACTAACAACCTAATGATTGAAAATGCAAATACCTAATAATTAAAGTACTGATTACTTGAGATGTCAATTCAAATGAACAAAGAGTAAACAAACAAAGCAGGGAAACAAAAGTAGAAAGCCACTTGATCGATACGGTCGAGAGGGGTGGTCGAGTCGAATTGTAAAGTCAAAGAATCACTAAATGGAACTAGTAACTAAGCGTTTAATGCAATAAGGAAGAGATATGGATCATAGGGATGAATCAATTGACTAAGTATCACTTTCATAACCTGGGTACTTAACAAACACAACCTATTGAAAGGCTAATCCTTCGACAATAGATGTCTAAACCAACCAACCCCACTATCATGATGAATGATCTTGAATCCAATGGCTCAGCATACCCAATTCTGCCAGAGTCAAGGCATTGGACAAGAAATAAGAACCAATCTACCTAAGCCAACATAATTTCCTAACAATAACTTTGAATATCATGGATTCTAAATGCCACTGAAGCATACTCTCCACTAGCTAGTGTAACTAAGTCTTCGGAAAAAGCTAATCAAAAAACCATAGAGCACTATCATGAAGAGATCATCTAAGATCATATTCAAGTTGATCAGTAATGGAATAAGCATTAAGCATTCTCACCCAAAAAGGATTTAAAGCATTTAAGAACATAAAACTACCAGATTAATCAAGATCCACTCTAATCTAATCCATCCCTAATAACCCTAAGGTTAACTACTCACTAAGAATGATCATAACTAAATGTGCAAACCCAGAAAGTTCTAAATCTGACATATGAGATAGATCAGATTGAGATAAGAAGGTTATCTGAAGAAAACAAATTCAAGTACTGATTTATTAAAAAGATAGAAGGTTTACAAAGATCTAAAATGATGAAGAAGAGAGAGAGTAATTAGGAGGCAGAGAGAGATGATAGTCAAGTCTAAAAACGAGCACACCCTTATTAGGGTTAACACATGTGCTTTTATACTAAAGGATAAGGTTTAAGGTAAAGACAAACTAGTTATCCTATTAATCCGGAATTCCACTCGACCAAAGTGATCGAGTGGCTGGTGGAGTAGCTTCCATATTCCTACAATCTCCTTCTTGAGCTGATCCAAAAATCGTATCCAGCTCCTCAATGCTCCAAAGCTTCCTTAGCATGCATTTTTACATGTGATCAACCCACAATATTGAATATATATGCAATGCTCATGCAAAGGACCCTAAAACTCAAAAGGTAGTGAAATATGCATATAATGGTATAAACATGGAATGAATATGCACTAATATGATGATAAATGTATGCTTAAAACTGGTAAAATGCAGTGTTATCAGATGATTTCTCTGGCTATAACCAAATCAAGATGAATCTAGAGGATCAGGAGAAAACTTTGTTCATCACGAAGAGAGGTATATATTGTTATATAGAATGCCTTTTGGATTAAAAATTTCTTGAGCAAATTACTAGCACCTCATCAACAAAATGTTTGAGAAAAATCTTGGAAAAACTTTGGAGGTGTTCTGATAGGTGTCAAATATAACCCTAGAAGCTACTTTCTCAAATTAAGAGGTCAGTTGCAGCACTTAGGGGTCGAATCCACAAGGACTCTGAAAACTCACACAATAGACGAAGAGATTCGAATTAAGCTAGATCAAATAAATAAGAAACTAAAAGAAACAATGCAAGAAACAAAATAGCAATTAAACAGGGTTGATTCAAGTGATTAAAAGCGCTAGACCTAGGGACATCAATTAGGAAAACTCAGGAAAGTGAACTGGGCAGTTCGTAAATCAAGTTTAAAGTGTTTGTGCAGTTCTTAAACTCATAACACTAATGTGATATCTCATCCAACTCTCGCTGCGACGACATCTATCCTCTAAACAGAAGCAAACCAAATCTCTTTGCGAAATACCAATAAATAGAGTCTCTATAATGTGCGGGTACAATATGTTTATAAAATTACTAAACCAACTTTTGCTGTGAAAAGACTGTTTGCTCATCTATGATTGCGTCAGGGTATCAATAGCACTCTCGGTACCAGTATTAAGGTGATCAATCCGTAGACTAGTATAATTATCAAATCTAGATGAAGAACATAATAGATAACTTAACAAGACTATGCCTAATTCAACAATCCTTCATAATCCCTTTTAAAACCCTAGATCTAACAAGTTGACAACTCAGACATAGAAGATGAAACACAAATCATTGTCTGAATAATCTTCATAATAACAAAAATAAAAAAACAAGGGAGTTCAAAATTCTTCTCTCCAAAGTTTGAGATATGAATCTTCTCTCCGATAATCTCCTCAAAACTTACAATAAACTTAGAACTTCTCAAAAAATTTGAGAATGACAAAACTTAGTCTCTGGGACTTCTAAAACATAGTTTAACCTAAAAACACGATTAGGCATGAAGTATAAATTTTGGAAACTTCTGGGGCAAAGTTACAATTCTTGAAACCCGAAGGCGTCAATATCGTCATGGTTGTGTAGACCAACACAGGTAGAGCCTGTCAATCGACATGGACAGAAATATTGGTCTCCTTGTTGATTTGCTCAGCTACATGCCTCCAAATGCTCCAAAGTGCTCATCAGGATCCAATATGTGTTTGTACCTAATAAGACTCAATATATATACAAAAGACTCCAAAACCAATACATATATCATGACATAAAACCATAAATCCATGATATATCAACTCCCCCAGACTTAACTTTTGCTTGCCCTCAAGCAAAACAGAAAACCAAACCAAAGAAGTAGTTTGAAAATCGCGGAACTCACCTACTCTTTAGAACATTGTGCTTACCAGTCATCATGTAATCCACATGGTACAAGAACTATTCAGAGACTAACCGCCATGTACATTCACCGTAGTCAGTCGCAGTCTTCTCAATTCCCAGCACAACTTAACAACATATCCCTTTAGTATGCCATTTCATCGTTGGATCTCATATCTGAATTCATTGTTCAAGAAACTTCTAGACTCAGCTGTCATCCTATACCATAACAAGACAAACCTCACAATAACAATGATGTTTTTGTCTCCCCCAGACTTAAATCCTTAGTTATTTTGGATATTTTATTATTTTATTTTTCTTTTGTCTATGAAGGTAGGCTATTAGAAGTGAATAGTGGGTCACAGGATCGCTCATAGCCTCACAGCAACCATACTTTCATCATCCCCTTAAGAAGTAGAAATGTGGGGGCATAGATTTCTCTTACCTGCTTCTACTTCAGAGAATCACTTGGCCATTTATAGACTATACCTAAAGGCTTTTGTTATTAGTAACATCTTCTTGGGGAGACTAGACATCATAACTTACTTTGGTTTTATCAGGTCAGGTATGAATGAAAAGTCAAGCTCTCAAACACCAATTTTGTCCATGAGGTAAAAGGAACTGACAGAAATTAGCTCAGGCTATAGCGGGCATCTGTTGTAATTAGCTCAGGAACTGACATAGCAAACAACAATAGACCAAGAGATAGCTCATAGTTCCTGGACAAGTTTTGACTCAATAAAACAAAGGTTTTGAAAAACAAAAAATTTGGGACTGACTCTAAAAAGAATAAACATAGTTAGCAACTACCTTCCCCAGACTTACACTACACTGTCCCCAGTGTAAATAACCCTAAGGAAAGTGATAAAAAGAAATATAATTGAATAGAGATTGAACTGTTATGTTTTGATAAACCGTGACCTGAGTTGGTGTGTCCATGTCGACGAATACACACCCTGCGTGTCGATCGACATGAGCAAGAATGTGATGTTTCGGAATTCTGACACCATTCAATCTGATCATTCAACTCATTTTCTGACATTTAGATCCGGATTAAGAGCAAAACATGTCAAATAAAAAAGCAAATATATAACATAAAAGAATTCAACAATACTCAATAAAAGTTAGAAACAAAAAATTGAAGCAAAAACAGAAGCAAAAGCAAAAATAAAAAATGTCTCAAAGGAAAAGGTAAAAGAAGAACTAATCCTCTTCTGAAATGGGATCTGAAGACGGAGTAGGAGTGGAGATCGGAATAGGCCTGGCCTGAGTGGGGGCTGCATCGGTCCGAAGAACACACCCACAGTGTGAGAGTGAGGCAATTGCATTCCCGACACTCTGTAAGCTATCCGCGACATACCTCTGAAACACAGCAGTCTCCATAGGAATGGGAGGTGTAGCGGGAAGTCCATATTGAGGTGTAAAAGTGTCTGGGGTCGGATCATCCTCTGATGCTGTAGGCACAGACCGAGAAGAGGCACTGATAACACTATATTTTACCAGTTTTAAACATACATTTATCATCATATTAGTGCATATCCATTCCATGTTTATAGCATTATATGAATATTTCACTTCCTTTTGAGTTTTAGGGTCCTTTGCATGAGCATTGCATATATATTGCATTTTAGAGTTGATTTTAGGTACTTTTGGGGCTTTTGGAGCTTTTGGAGATAAGGAGACATTGGACAGCTTCAGAGCATCAGAGGTTTGGCAACATTTGAAGATCATCCCTTGAACCAGATTAATTTTTCTTTATACCATTGAAAAGCTAGATGAGTCAAGATTCAAATGGGATAAGAATGGAAGCATTCCATTCAGCTGTTTGGAAGAAACATCCCGAAGAGTGAAGACTTGTCAAACTGGAGCCTGAACCAGCTCGACCACACCACTCGACCAGTATGGTCGAGTTGGTCTCTCTGGATTTCCTGGAAACTTATCTTAACTTCTTTTGCTCTTTGGGTTTTGACCATTTTATTATAAATACCATTTGTAGGTCAAACCCACGCCTACGCTACATCAGCTTTAGTTTTTTGCCTCTTTTAACTTTCTCTCTTTTGTTCTTCATTGTTCTTGAATTTTAGACTTTGTAATCTCTTTATAACTCTTTAGATAATCAGTATTTGCATTTTATTTCTTCATCAAACCTTCTCATCTCTGTCTGATCTATATTATATGTCAAATTTAGAGTTTTCTGGGTTTGAACAATTAGTTATGATTTTAGGTTCTGAGTAGTTAACCTTAGGGTTATTAGGGATGGATTAGAGTAGGGTGGATCTTGATTAATCTGGTAGTTTAAAGTTCTTAAATGCTTTAAATCCTTTTTGGGTGAGAATTCTTAATGCTTATTCATTTCTGATCAACTTGAATATGATCTTAGATGATCTTTTCACGACAGCGCTTGTAGGTTGTTTCATTAGATTTTTCCATAGACATATTTATATTAACCTGTAGAGAGTATGCTTCAATGGTGTTTGGGAACCCATGATACTCAAAGCTATTGTTAGGAAATTATGTTAGCTTAGGTAGGTTGATTCTTAAACCTTGTCAAATAGCATGGCTCTGGAAAAATCGGGTATGCTGAGTTATTGGGTTTGAGATTATTCACCACAACAGTGGGTTTGATTGATTTAGATATCTATCGTCAAAGGATTAGCCTTGAAAAAGGTTGTGTTTATTAAGTACCCAGGTTATGAAAGTGATTCCTTAGTCAATTAGTTCATCCCTATGATCCCTATTATCTTTTTTGCTTCCTTGCTTAGTTCTGTTTTGTTTTGTGTACTTCTGTTTAGCTCGATCTGACCACTCGACCACTCTGGTCGAGTGCTTTCTCTTTTCTTTCTTCTTGCTCTTGACTTGACGTGTGTGACAGCGCCTGGTCTTTAGTTTACTTTCCGCATTTTGATTTTGTTTACTTAGGTTGTTAGAAAACCCTTTATTTCTATTTGGCTTGACTTAGTTGTATCTGATCACACCCATTTGGATTGACACCTCAAATACTGCAATGACATGATAGTATTGAGGAATTGAACTAGAGTGAAAAAAACTACTATGAATTTGGCGCCATTGCCAATTGGGTGTCTGTTTGTTCATTTAGGATTTCAGATCTTTTAAGATCAAGTTTTTTTTTTTCAGTATACTCTCAAATTACCAATTCTGTGTTTCTTTCTTGATCTGTTTGCATCAGGTACCTATGGATACCGATTTGCATTCTCTGTTGAAGCAGATTCTTGAAGCACAAGAACAAAGTAATGCTTGGTCTCCCCCAAGCCATCAAGGAGCTTCTGAGACGTTCATCCCAAGAGAGTATCATCAAAATTGGAATTATGCTCCAGGAAACCAGTATGGATATGGTGAGAGGTTGCAATCATCAAACATGGAGTATGGCTAAAGGAGCAAAAACGTGGCAGTCCCACAAGATCAGTTCTATGACATACAACAACAACAGCCTCAACACCACTCTTTCAACCCTTACCATCAACACCAAAGTTTCCAAATCAGCAGCACCACTATAGAAGATATCAACAGGATCATGAGAAACAGCCATCTAGAGGTTTTGTTACTCAGCAACCTCAGGTGACAAATGCAGAGGATCTTGACATCACAGACATGCTACAGCAAATCATGAGTGGTCAAGAAAACATTGCTTTGGATTCAGAAAAGCAATTTGCAAAGCTCAACAACACCATTGAGACACAGACCAACAAGATTCAGTCTATGGAGAGCAATACAACATTCACCGTGGACAGTGATATCCAGGGTGGGGAGAGCAGTGAATTGAGCTGTAAATTGAGCAGTGAGATTCAGGATAATGAAGAGAAATATAAGGTGGAGGTTGAGCTCGACCACTTCACTCGACCTACTGATTGAGTCAAGACCTCTGTTGCGCAACAACTAGAGCTTTCCAACCCAAAGCTACTCTTCTCAGACCCCAACCATGAAGTTTTGAAGAAGGAGGTACAGCTGATATGGGAGAGTGGTTAAATTGCAGCTGAAGCCCTCCCAGAAGTTGAAGAAGTTATGCAAGAGTGTTATCTGCCTTTTGAATGCATTGTTGATGAAAATCCTGTGCTGAGGTATGAAGCTAAGGTTGAACCCTTGACAACATTAAGTTATTCAACCAAGAGCAATGGGGAAAGAGTAGGTATGGTTGGGAAAGCATTAGAATATCCTGGTGAAGGTGTTATGGTTGTTGACAGCATACTGGACAAGAAGCTTGGTATAACTACCAATTATTTGAGCATTGCTGAACCAAGGAAGATACTCTCTGAGCAGATAAGGATGAAAGAATTCAGGGGATGGTTCTATGACGAGTATGCTCCTGGTGATACATGGATCTATCTATAAGAGCAAAAGGGAAATCACCAGAAGTGAATTGCGAAATCAGTCGCCTCCTTCTTAGCTCCACAATAAGGTACCAACTCCAAACCTTTCACTATATATACCATTGCTATTTCTTCTTTCTTTAGCTTTGTTTTTAAATCTCTCAAACCTTTCTTTGAATTTTTATAACACAAGGGACTGTGTAATTTAAGTTTGTGGGAGGGTCTGAGAGATTCATTTGACCATGTTTTCTATTTTCTTATTCAATTTTTGTATACTTAAGTCAGCATCTATGTGAAATTAAAACCCCTAAAAATTTGAAAAATTTCTGAAAACTATTTCATAAAAAAACAGAGTGTCATGTAATAAAAAAACAGAGTGTCATGTAATAAAAAAACAGAGTGTCATGGACCAGACTAGGATAGGGAATTCAAAAAAGGCGTTAGTTTGGGTCTGGGAAAGAAAACAAAGAGTGAGAAAAGAAAGAAAGAAAAAAAGAGTGCTAAAAACGTTTCTTTGGAGATGATAGTAAAAATATGTGTCTAGTAAAGGATTTTGGAAGTTTATATATGATATGTGAAGGCTCTGTGAAGAGAAAAAGAAAAAAAATTAGTGTGTGAAAATTCACTCGATCACTTTACTCGACCAAAGGGGTTGAGTCAGAGCCTAGCAGTAAAGAAAAATCCCCTATTCCGCTAGAAGTAAAAGAAAATAAATGTAAATCCTTTCCTTAGAAGAAAATCAGAAAAAATTGATCCCATAATGAGAAAATAATGAATGTCTTCAGTGAAAATAAAAGGGTTTAGAGCTAGGATCAGTTCTGTCTATAGAGTTAGGGAAAGTCAGTAGTGTATGTGCTTGGGTAGATGGGAATCTATTCTTGTATGCATCAGTTGGCTTTTACCTTTAGCATTCTCCTAAAGTTCAATCAATTCTGTGAGAGATCCCTGTTACTAAACGAATAAACCAGAGGAAGAAGAGATCATTTTATCTCTGAAGCCCAGTCCTTAAACCAGATGAGTTCTTACTTAATGTGTAGCATGATCCACTGTTCGTGCTTAATTAATGTTAAAGGGATAGTGTACTTTGAATGCTTGTTGAGGCTGAGTCTGATTGATAAGTTCTGTTGTGATGAGCATGACTAGGTTTTTAAGTAAGACTTCTTTGTATTGCATTTTAGACCTGTTAACTATGACAATGACATTGAGGTCAGAGGTTTGTTTAGTCTGCTAAGTTTTTGTATCCTAATTTTCACACTACTCCTTTCATCGCATCCTTTCTATTTGCTTGAGGACAAGCAAAGGATAAGTTTGGGGGAGTTGATAACACTGTATTTTACCAGTTTTAAGCATACATTTATCATCATATTAGTGCATATTCATTCCATGTTTATACCATTATATGCATATTTCACTTCCTTTGAGTTTTATGGTCCTTTGTATGAGCATTGCATATATATTGCATTTTGGAGTTGATTTTACGTACTTTGGGAGCTTTTGGAGCTTTTGGAGCTTTTGGAGATAAGGAGATGTTGGACAGCTTCTGAGCATCAGAGGTTTCTCAACATTTGAAGATCTTCCCGTGAACCAAATTGGGATTTCTTTATACCATTCGAAATCTAGAAGAGTCAAGATTCACATGTGAAAAGAATCGAAGCACTCCATTCAGCCGTTTGGAATATACATCACGAAGAGTGAAGACATGTCAAACTGAAGTCTGAACCAGCTCGACCATACCACTCCACGAGTATGGTCGAGTTGGTCTCTCCGGTTTTCCTGGAAACTTATCTTAACTTCTTGTGCTTTGTGTTTTGACAATTTTATTATAGATACCCCTTGTAGGTCAAAACCCACGCCTATGCTACCTCAACTTTAGTTTTTTGCCTCTTTTAACTTTCTCTCTCTTGTTCTTCATTGTTCTTGAATTTTAGACTTTGTAATCTCTTTATAACACTTTAGATAATTAGTATTAGCATTTTATTTCTTCATCAAACCTTCTCATCTCTGTCTGATCTATCATATATGTCAGATTTAGATTTTTTTGGATTTGAACAATTAGTTATGATTTTAGGTTCTGAGTAGTTAACCTTAGGGCTATTAGGGATGGATTAGATTAGGATGGATCTTGATTAATCTGGTAGTTTAAAGTTCTTAAATGCTTTAAATCCTTTTTGGGTGAGAATTCTTAATGCTTATTCAATTCTGATCAACTTGAATATGATCTTAGATGATCTTTTCACGACAGTGCTTGTAGGTTGTTTGATTAGCTTTTTCCAGAGACATAATTATATTAAACTGAAGAGAGTATACTTCAATGGTGTTGGGGAACCCATGATACTCAAAGCTATTGTTAGGAAATTATGTTTGCTTAGGTAGGTTGATTATTAAAGCTTGTCCAATAGTTCGGCTTTGGCAAAATCGGGTATGCTGAGTTATTGGGTTTGAGATTATTCACCATGACAGTGGGTTTGATTAGTTTAGATATCTATCGCCAAAGGATTAGCCGTGAAATAGGTTGTGTTTGTTAAGTACCCAGGTTATGAAAGTGATCCCTTAGTCAATTAGTTCATCCCTCTGATCCCTATTATCTTTCTTGCTTGCTTGCTTCGTTTTGTTTTGTTTTGTGTACTTCTGTTTAGCTCGACCTGATCACTCGACCACTCTGGTTGAGTGCTTTCTCTTTTATTTCTTCTTGCTCTTGACTTGACGTGTGTGACAGCGCCTGTTCTTTAGTTTACTTTCTGCATTTTGATTCTGTTTTCTTAGGTTGTTAGAAAAACCTTTATTTCTATTTTGCTTGACTAAGTTGTATATGTTTGCATCTTGATTGCTAGCATCACACCCATTTGGATTGGCACCTCAAATACTGCAATGACATGATAGTATTGAGGAATTAAACTAGAGTCCAAAAAACCTACTATCAGGCGCCTCTGCGACGGCGGGTTGATAGGGGTCAAATATAACCCTAAAACTACTCTCTCAAATTAAGAGATCGATTGCAACACTTAGGGGTCAAATCCACAAGGATTCTGAAAACTCACACAATAGATTGAACAAATTCAAGTTAAGCTAGACAAAAATAAGAAAACTAAATAAAGCAGTGCAATATACAAAATAGCAATTAAACATGATTAAATTCAAGTGATTAAAACGCTAGACTGAAAAATGGCTTTGCCTACCCTAAGCAAAGAAAGACAGCAATGCAATCAACCTAAGCCTAGTGAGACAAATTACAAAGTTTATCAATTGTAGTATAGTGGTAAGTTGATATGAGTGTGAAGTAACAATGTCGAACCAATCAAGAGTGGTCTACAACAATCAGTTGATAAATAAAGCAAGCTATTCAAGTGATTATCAAAAGGGTGTGGTACTAGCAGTCTAAATGAGAAATCCACTAAAAACCCTAATTGATACTAGAGGTACCAAAGTCTGTCACACTTTAGCACATCCTGAAACTAAGCAGGAAAAGTCACAGTACTAAAACTACTCGACCACACTGATCGAGTGGTGAGGTCGAGTGCTACAGTAAAAACAGAGGAAAACTACAGTGAAGTACACACTAAGCAAGCTGTGAAACTATGGGAAAAACAGGGACTCTAGGGGTGGAGATCACAGGATCACAAACACTCTGTTCCATTGCAGCTATCAACTAGCAATCTCATCATAGGACTACCTTAGACAACAGACTTCATAACCAAGTCAATCCATGGTTCGTGGTAGAGAGCCCCAAGATCCAACCCAGTCAGCATAGTGTGAGGAGTCGGATCAGGCATGAAGAATCAGCCTATTAAAGTCGAAAAGAGTTCATAACAAATGAATAGGTGGAGTCATGACATAAATCAATGTCTGATGCATCCACCCTCACTCTATTGTACTCTAAACCCTGGAAAAAGTCTTTCCAATGGCTCAAGGCATGGTTCGTGCTCATGAGACCATCAAAGATCATGTTTTCCTTGTTCAGGGGAAAACAAGCATTAAAATCACTCACCCAAGAGGGAGTCGAAACTGAGTGATGATCAAACTATCTAAGCATTAACAAAACAGAGAGAAGCTAACCTAATCCATCCCCAAAAATCCTAAATCTACTACTCACACATGGTGATCATGGCTGGGGTCCGAAACCCAGAAAAGCTTGAGCTTTTCATATGTTATAGCCTTTGATCTAGTGAGCAAGGGTGGAGAAGAAATCAAAAGCAAATACTGATTTATACAAAAGTTATCAAAGCTACAAGGTTGCTGGAAAATGAGAAAACTATCAAAAACACCAAAAACAAGAGAGAGAAGAAATGAGAGAAAACCTAAAAATTACTAAGCCAGAGCGGTGCTATTCGATCCTCCCTCATTAGGTTTAATGAGGTGCTTTTATACATAGTCTCCAGCGCTTATTACATTTTGCGAGTTTTAAGGAGAAAAAGTCGGAGAGTGCCCACTCGACCCAGCAGCCTAGTGGGGTAGTCGAGTGGTGTTGTCCGAGAGTGCTTCACTCGAGTGGACTGGTCGAGTGGGCAGGCGGTGATTCTGAGGTTGAGACTGATCGCCTGAGAGTGCTTCACTCGAGTGGTCTGGTCGAGTGAGCCTGTCTGAGAGTGCTTCACACGAGTGCTCTGGTCGAGTGAGCCTGTCATCTGCAACGGCTTCGAGAGTGCTTCACTCGAGTGGTCTGGTCGAGTAAGCCATCCATCTTCTGTGCAATCTTCACTGGACTTCACAAGGCTTGCTACACGTCTTCACTTCATGAGCCAAAATCCAAGTGTGCTCCATAAGCTCCATATGTACCTGATAAGACCCCAAATATGAAAAGTGCATGCAATGCCTATACAAAAATATGAAACATCCTAAATGAAGCGTAGATGCAAGAATTGGTATAGACAATGGATGAAATCTACTCTAAGGCATGATAAAAAGGTGGTAAAAACATGTATAAAAGTGGTGTTTAAAAGACTCTCCTAACTCTAAAATCTCAGAAACTTCATCCTAGTTCTACACTTGTGCTTAAAAGCTTTTCTTTTTCATTTTTTTTGGCTTAAGGACTGATTTTCTGTTTTCTTCTAAGGAGAGGATACTTTACTTTTACTTCTAGCGGATTTGGGATTTTTTTTTTTTTTTTCACGAAGGTATGACTCGACCACTCACTCGAGTGGCCTGGTCGAGTGGCTAATATATGATTTTTTCTGTTTCTTTTACTGAGCAAACTTTTATCTTTTTTTCCAAATCATTTACTAGACTCATTTTGGTTTTCTTTTGAACCTATCCTCTCCAAAGGCTTATGATTTTTTAGCAAACTCTTTTCCTCTTTTCTTTTCTTTTCCCAGACTCAAACCTCAACTTATTCAAACTCCTAGCCTAAATCTGATTCAAAAATTGCGAACTAGAGACTACATGAGAGGCTACTCCTGTTGGCAACACCTAACACTTTCTCTCTAATTCAATCCGGAAATAGGCCTCACTTCACTCAAGAATAATGTATGGTCCAAAATGAAGTTTTAGGTTTGGTTTTTGTGAAACTGTCTCTATGGTGGAGACAGCTACTTGGATTAGCAAGAGTGGTAAAAGGTGAAAGAGAATCCAAGTATTTTGAGGTATCCATGAGTTAAAGTTTTAGAGCATATCATGATAATTAAATTTTTCAAATTAGGTTCTAATTGATAAGGATAGTTTGACAACTCACAGTAAGCTTCAACCGAGTGAGAGTGCTAAATCTAAATTCCAAGCAAGGTGCAGCCTTAATTTTCAAGCTTAGGCGAATGCATTAAACAACTTATAACTGTGGCATTGAAATTATATGTTTGGTTCTTAAGCTTTTTATGGTTTGACTCATCATCATCCCCTATGCATATGTACAATCTTAAGCAAAATTCTAAAAACTCAATCCTAAAATATAATGCAACTACATGACACTCTGTTTTTGTAAAATGGTTTTCTGAAAATTTTCAAATTTTTAAGGTTTTTCAATTTTTAAGGAAATATGTCAAATACGTCTCTCAAACCCTCCCCCAAACTTAAATTACACAGTGCCTTGTGTAAAATGAATTCAAGAGATGATTTGAGAGACTAAAACAAAAAGGAAGAAAATATGCAATGGTATAAACAATGATAAAGAAGTGGGGTGGTACCTCATTCTTGTGGAGTGAAGAAGGCATATGTGTAAGCCTCCATGCTCTCCTGAGTGTATGCTGGACCTGTAGTGGTGGGAGGGTCAGCTGCCGGGTGCGACTCGAGTGGTCCACTCGACCCAGCAGTCGAGTGGACTTGCATATATCGTGCACTCGACCTAGCGTGGTCGAGTGGTTCGCTCTGATAGTACCCCGGGTAAGGTGGAAGCTCTGCGCCCTGATCATAGCATGGGTACGGACCGACTGGTGCACTTGGGTCGAAACCCTGATAGCACTCGAGTGGCTCACTCGACCTAGGTGATCGAGTGACTTCGTCTGGGGACGAATGCTCTAGATCCTCTATAGGATGATCTGGACGCCTCTTTCTCTCCTTCTGCTTAGCTGAAGTCCTTCTAGATGAGCCAGCACTCAACTTCCTCTCAGCTGCAGCCAAGCGACTGGTGAGCCCCTTCATTGTGGCATTCATTCCACTCTTGAATTTGCTGAATTGCTAATCCTGCCACTTGCACCACTTCTGAAGTGTGGAGATCGTATGATTAGCTTCCTTGAGGCTTCTGCACTGTCTCCTCAAAATAAAACCTCTCTGGAGCTTGCACACTCCCCATGAAGTCTTGAAACATCTCATCTTCTTGGAGTCTAACTCCCTTGTCAGAGAAGTAGAGATCTCTAACTGGTGGTACAAAGAGGATACTGCGGTCACCGTCCTCTGCATAGATCTTGGCTAGACCTCCATAGGGTAGCAAAATCTTCGCCTTGCTGCTCCTGGGATGTGAGAAGTTGTAGATGTACTTCTCCCCAACCTTTGCACCAATAGTCTTAGTGTCCTTCATGTGATCCATCGGAGTGTATGGTGTGGGCTCTGATCTAAGCTCAACTCCAGCAGCCTCTAAATATGGGGTAACAATCCCTCCCACTGTGAGCTCTGCGTTGTTCAGCATCTTGTCATTCTTGATAGCAGCAACTCTGTAGGTCATGAGGTGTCTCACCAAAACGATGGAGCTCCCTGTGTAGGCTCTATCTCCTTGCATCTCTATCCCATTGGCCCGGTTCTCCTCTGATGAGTAGATGAGGTAGTCGCAAAGAGCCTTGTCCAGCATCTTCAACTCACTCTCATTCACTGGCCCTGTGGCCTTCTTCGCAAACATTGTGTTTGCCAGAGTCATGTGGAGGTATCTCACTGCGGGGTGCCTGATCTCACTGCTCCTAGCTCTAGCAGACTGATAGTGCTCCCTTCCTCCCAGCGCTAACCACAACTCATTCAGCTCCTTCTTATCAAAATCTTGAGCTTTACCTGTTCCTCTGCGGAAGTCAAACAGGATGTCGACCACACTCAGGGGCAGCTGAGAGTCTATTCCTCTGACTCTCAAGCTCACATGCCCCATCTCTGCTGTACTAGCCATGCCTCTCGTCTCATAGAGGTGGAGATCTACTGTTGCCAAGAAATGGCAAGTCTCAGTCTTGAAACCATCCCTAGGGCTGTGGGTGAGTCCCACTATGACAGCAGAGTCATAGATCTTCCCCACCTCTCTGCAAATTCCCAGAGCTTGCATGGTAGGGCGATCTGGGTACCTAGTCCCAAGGAATTTCACCCTCTCCAGGATGGAGATTAGCTTAGCTTCCTCAGAGGTTTCAGCTTGGATTTCCTCTGAAATCTCAAAACCATCTTCCTCACTGTTCCTTCTCACTGATTCCTCTTCTTGAACTCTCTTTCCCTTGGCCTTGTCTTGCCGTGACCCAGATGGCCGAGTGGCTCGTGCTGCGGTGTGGCTTCTTGTTGCCCTTGTCCTTGTTGTGCCAGTGCTCCTGAAACAAAATAAAAAAATCAAAAATTTAGCAAAAATTTGGATCACTCGACCCAGGCTCTCGAGTGGTGTGGTCGAGTTGGCCAATTTTTCCAAATAAAATTTTGCTCGACTTGACCCACTCGAGTCCTTTGATCGAGTAACTAAATTAACAATAACATGCATCCAATTTCAGGCCTAGCAAGAATCTAAACACTTAGGTTTAAAATTTTTCCAAAATCATCAAGTTTCAAAGCGATTTTTATATATGCATGATTTCAAAAATTTCTAAAACTTGTTCAATTTCAACAACGATGATCAATGTGGGTTCTCCAATTATCAAACAATCAATAGATAAACCGAAATTTGTCCTAAGGTTACAAAAAATTTTCAAAAATTTCAAGTGCACTACAAAAAACAAAATTTCGATTTCAAACAAATTCACCCATAGAAATTCATTGCATACTCATTCTGATTCCTTACACTACTCTAATCAGCCGATTTTAACTACATGCAAGCCAAAAAATTTCAAAAAATTTCAAAAATTTTCGAACCCGGATTTTTGCAAAAACGGGTTCAAAGGGTTTAAAACTTACAAGTTGGTTTTGTGATTGCTAGAGTAGTGAGACATGATTGAAATTCGGTTGAAATTTGAAGATTTGAGTGAAATTTTTTTAGAGAGAAGTTGGAGAGTTATGCGCTTAGAGAGATAAAAGAAAATCGCGAAAATGGGGAAGAAGAAGATGGTGGGTCGCTTGGGAATTAAATGGTGGAGTGATTTCAAATGAACGGCCTAGATTAAAAGTTGAGATTTCAGAAAAAACCTGGGCACTCGACCTGGGGGTCGAGTGGTGTGGTCGAGTGACTTTTGGGATTTTTGGCTGACCCTTTTGAAACTCCATTTTGACTTATACTCAGCTCCTATCCTCTCCTGAAACTCAAAACATTAAGGAAACGCATTAAAAATAACAAAATTCAAAAGACATAAGAAAATCAAGCTAGTATATAAAATGATAAACATGGGAATCCCTCCCAAGTGAGCTTGTTTAAAGTCACTTAGCTTGACTCTCACTCTTTTAGGCAGGTGGAAGGTCTTTGAGAGACTGTGTTGACCCCTCTGCACTCTCGAAACTTTTCTGGTCTTTGAGAGACTGTGTTGATCCCTCTGGACTTGGCTTCTCCACAATGAAGGTTGATGCCATGATAGCGTGATAGAAGCTATCACTCATTCCTGGTGGCTTAGGCCTCCTTCTTCCCATCTCAGGTGGGGGTGGTTGAGCTTCTTTGAGCTTCAGAACCTCCTTCTCAAGCCTATTCACTTTCTCTGCCAACTCAACAACAACATCTTGTAAAGAAAGGATAGTGCTCTGGTCTGATGCTGGTGTTGTGAGTGGGTATGTTGAGTTGCTCTTCCATGTACAAAAATATTCCAGGTCCGAGTACCAATTGAACCAGGTCATTTCGTAGTGGTCGGCTGTGCTCTCTGGTGGTGACTCGAGTGATCACTCGACCTAGCACTCGAGTGGAGTGGTCGAGTGTATCATGTGCTGTCTTCATTAGAGTCACCTTCTGCTACAAACGTATCAACCTTCTGCACTGCTCTGTCAGAGTGACTACCCATGGTGACTGTGAACCCTGGAGGTCTTGATGGTGTCTGAGAGTATTGTTGAAATTTTTCAAAGTTTGTCTTTTCATTGCCCTCCGCTTCTTCCATGTAGAAAAGCTGGCTCTCAAAATCAGGGTTCTTCAAGCCGGCTCTCAAAATCAGGGTTCTTCAAGCCGGCTCTCAAAATCAGGGTTCTTCAAGCCGGAAGAGGTGTCAAAATGCATCACCGAGTCACTACCGGTGTGAAGAACTATTTCACCATTATTGGTGTCTATTACAACTCCAGAAGATGCCAAGAATGGTCTGCTTAGTATGAGGGGATCCATTGGCTCCTTTTCCATCTTCATCACTATGAAGTCAGTAGGGATCTCCATGTTTCCTACTCTCACTGGGACATTCTCTAGCAATCCATGGGGAAATCTGATGGTCCTGTCAGCTAGGACTAGAGACCTGGTGCTAGGCAGAAATTTGTGATATCCCAGCTTTCCTGCCACAGACAATGGCATTATGCTGACTGAAGCTCCCAGATCACACAGAGAATTCTGGAAAGTCTGGTTTCTGATGGTGCAGGGTATCGTGAAAGATCCGAGATCCGTCAGCTTCTTTTGCACTACCACTTTCTGCTGAGTGATCATCTTGTACTCATAGGCCTTAGCAGCTGGTGCTCTCTTATCTTCAATTTTCTTCAAGGCTCTTTTTCTCAAACCACTCTTAAAGGGTCCAAGTGACTTCACAGCTTCATCCCAAGTCATTTTAGCTTCAAGCTCTAATAGCTCTTCTTCAAGCATAATAGCATACTCCTTCTCAATCTCAGCCTTGAACCGTTCTGGGAAATGACTTGTCATCATCGCATGCAAATCCAGTATGCGCTTCTCTTTTGCAGTCTCAGGAGTGCCTACTCGACCACTCACTCGAGTGGTGTGGTCGAGTGCTACAGTGCTCAAGCCAATTGTAGCAGCAGATCGAAAGATTTCCCCCCCAACTTGAGTATCACTGTCCTCAGTGATGTTGGAAAATCTCTTCTTGAAAGGAAGAAGATGGAGAGCTGGTGCTATGCTGTGCTCACTGCATAGAGAGTTGCAGGTTCCTTAGGGTTCTGCACAGCTTTGCCAGGAAGTTGGCTTGTTGTCTTATTAGAGGCTGAAGCAGCACTGGACTCAACAAATTTCAGTCTACTGTTGAGAACCTCAATCTTATGGTTCAAATCATCATAAGAACAATCGATGTGGGTTCTGAGTTCAGTGAACATCTGTAACGTCTCTTGAGTAGCAGTATTCTGGCCTTGAAGAAGTTGGAGTAGCATAGACTTAAGGTCACCATCAGCTGGCTGAGGTGGTCGTGGAGCAAATCCAGGTGGATTAGCTGGAGCTTGTGGCACAAAAGGCTTGTTTTGGCCTGGGTTCTGAGTAGGGTAGACTTGATCCTGAAGGTTAGCTATGTTGGTATTCCTATAGGATAGATTCGGATTGTTCCTATAGTTGATGTACCCTCTGTTGAAGCCAGCTTGATTCTGTATATACAGGATCTCTTCAACCTGATCATCATCACCCTCCTGAGCTTGAGTAGCAGAAACTTCACCAACAAAGTTCACAGATTTCTGCTGAGCCAGGATTAACTTGTCAAGCTTCTCACTAAGAGACTGGATTTCCTGCTTGGTCTTGTCAGAAGACGAAGATGGGCCTCTGACTGATCTGTCAAAATCCTCACTGTAGATTCCATCAGAGATTGCAAGGTTCTCTACTACCTCCCAGCCAGTGACAACGTCTCTATTGAGGAAATTTCCATTACTAGCTGTATCCAATTGCATTCTAATCTTCGGGCTTACCCCTCTGTAGAGTGTACTGAGCAAAGACTCCTTGGTGAAACCATGGTGAGGACACTGCATCGTGTACTCCTTAAACCTCTCCCATGCTTCAGAGAAACTCTCATTGGTCCGCTAAGTGAAGCTGGAGATTTCGTTCTTGAACTTTGCAGTCCTTGACATAGAGAAAAATTTCAGCAGGAAAGCCTTCATGCAGTCATCCCAGGTGGTTATAGAACCCTGAGGCAGTGCTCGTTCCTAGTGGGAAGCCTTATCACCAAGAGAAAAAGGAAAGAGGCGTAGCTTAAAGCTGTCTTCTGAGATGTCATTGATCTTGGTGAGCTTGCACAGTCTATCAAATTGATCCAAATGAGCAAGCGGGTTTTCCATAGGAAGTCCATGGAATTTGTGGTTCTGGACCATGGAGATCAAACCCGTCTTGATCTTGAAGTTATTGTTGTTGACTGGAGGAGCTACAATTCCTTGTCTCTGAGAGTGAGTGTTTGGAGCGCCTCCTGCTCCAATCACCCTAGGCTGAGGAACTTGTTCTGCCATGAGTGCAGGTGTCTCTACAACTGGTTGTGCAGGAATGGAGGTAGCAGGTGCAGGTGTAGTTTGACGAGTATGCTGGTTGATGCGATGTATGTGATCAAGTAACTGGAGTAGGTTTTGGCTGCCTTGACCACTCCACGAGTATGGTCGAGTTGGTCTCTCCGGCTTTCCTGGAAACTTATCTTAACTTCTTGTGCTTTTGGTTTTAACAATTTTATTATAAATACCCCTTGTAGGTCAAAACCCACGCCTATGCTACCTCAGCTTTAGTTTTTTTGCCTCTTTTAACTTTCTCTCTCTTGTTCTTCATTGTTCTTGAATTTTAGACTTTGTAATCTCTTTATAACTCTTTAGATAATTAGTATTAGCATTTTATTTCTTCATCAAACCTTCTCATCTCTGTCTGATCTATCTTATATGTCAGATTTAGAATTTTTTGGGTTTGAACAATTAGTTATGATTTTAGGTTCTGAGTAGTTAACCTTAGGGCTATTAGGGATGGATTAGATTAGGATGGATCTTGATTAATCTGGTAGTTATAAGTTCTTAAATGCTTTAAATCCTTTTTGGGTGAGAATTCTTAATGCTTATTCATTTCTGATCAACTTGAATATGATCTTAGATGACCTCTTCACGACAGTGCTTGTAGGTTGTTTGATTAGTTTTTTCCAGAGACATAATTATATTAACCTGAAGAGAGTATGATTCAATGGTGTTGGGGAACCCATGATACTCAAAGATATTGTTAGGAAATTATGTTAGCTTAGGTAGGTTGATTCTTAATGCTTGTCCAATAGTTTGGCTCAGGCAAAATCGGGTATGCTGAGTTATTGGGTTTGAGATTATTCACCATGACAGTGGGTTTGATTGGTTTAGATATCTATCGCCAAAGGATTAGCCATGAAATAGGTTGTGTTTGTTAAGTAGCCAGGTTATGAAAGTGATCCCTTAGTCAATTAGTTCATCCCTGTGATCCCTATTATCTTTCTTGCTTGCTTGCTTCGTTTTGTTTTGTTTTGTGTACTTCTGTTTAGCTCGACCTGATCACTCGACCACTCTGGTCGAGTGCTTTCTCTTTTATTTCTTCTTGCTCTTGACTTGACGTGTGTGACAGCGCCTGTTCTTTAGTTTACTTTCTGCATTTTGATTCTGTTTTCTTAGGTTGTTAGAAAACCCTTTATTTCTATTTTGCTTGACTTAATTGTATCTGTTTACATCCTGATTGCTAGCATCACACCCATTTGGATTGACACCTCAAATACTGCAATGACATGATAGTATTGAGGAATTAAACTAGAGTGCAAAAAACCTACTATCGGGCGCCTCTGCGACGGCGGGTTGATAGGGGTCAAATATAACCCTAAAACTACTCTCTCAAATTAAGAGATCGATTGCAACACTTAGGGGTCAAATCCACAAGGATTCTGAAAACTCACACAATAGATTGAACATATTCGAGTTAAGCTAGACGAAAATAAGAAACTAAATAAAGCAGTGCAATAAACAAAATAGAAACTAAACTGGATTAAATTCAAGTGATTAAAACGCTAGACTGAAACATGGCTTTGCCTACCCTAAGCAAAGAAAGACAGCAATGCAATCAACCTAAGCCTAGAGAGACAAAATACAAAGTCTATCAATTGTAGTATAGTGGTAAGTTGATATGAGTGTGAAGTAACAATGTCGAACCAATCAAGAGTGGTCTACAGAAATCAGTTCATAAATAAAGCAAGTTATTCAAGTGATTATCAAAAGGGTGTGGTACTAGCAGTCTAAATGAGAAATCCACTAAAAATCTTAATTGATACTAGAGGTACCAAAGTCTGTCACACTTTAGCACATCATGAACCTAAGAAGGAAAAGTCCCAGTACTAAAACTACTCGACCACACTGATCGAGTGGTGAGGTCGAGTACTACAGTAAACTAACACTAAGCAAGCTATGAAACTATGGGAAAAACAGGGACTCTAGGGGTGGAAATCACAGGATCGCAAACACTCTGTTCCATTGCAGCTATCAACTAGCAATCTCATCACAGGACTACCCTAGACAGCATACTTCATAACCAGCTTAATCCATGGTTTGTGGAAGAGAGCCCCAAGATCCAACCCAGTCAGCATAGTGTGAGGAGTCGGATCAGGCATGAAGAATCAGCCTATTAAAGACGAAAAGAGTTCATAACAAGTGAATAGGTGGAGTCGTGACATAAATCAATGTCTGATGCATCCACCCTCACGCTATTGTACTCTTAACCCCGAAAAAAGTCTTTCTAACGGCTCAAGGCATGGTTCGTGCTCATGAGACCATCTAAGATCATGTTTTCCTTGATCAGGGGAAAGCAAGCATTCAAATCACTCACCCAAGAGGGAGTCGAAACTGAGTGATGATCAAACTATCTAAGGATTAACAAAACAGAGAGAAGCTAACCTAATCCATCCCCAAAAATCCCAAATCTACTACTCACATATGGTGATCATGGCTGGGGTCCAAAACCCAGAAAAGCTTGAGCTTTTCATATGTTATAGCCTTTGATCTAGTGAGCAAGGGTGGAGAAGAAATCAAAAGCAAATACTGATTTATTCAAAAGTTTTCAAAGCTACAAGGTTGCTGGAAAATGAGAAAACTATCAAGAACACCAAGAACAAGAGAGAGAAGAAATGAGAGAAAACCTAAAAATTACTTAGCCAGAGAGGCACTATTCGATCCTCCCTCATTAGGATTAATGAGGCGCTTTTATACAAAGTCTCCAGCGCTTATTACAAAATGACGAAGAGTGCCCACTCGACCCAGCAGTCGAGTGGGGTAGTCAAGTGGTGTGGTCCGAGAGTGCTTCACTCGAGTGGACTGGTCGAGTGGGCAGGTGGTGATGCTGAGGTCGAGACTGATCGCCTGAGAGTGCTTCACTCGAGTGGTCTGGTCGAGTGAGCCTGTCTGAGAGTGCTTCACTCGAATGCTCTGGTAGAGTGAGCCTGTCATCTGCAACGGCTTCGAGAGTGCTTCACTCGAGTGGTCTGGTCGAGTGAGCCATCCATCTTCTCTGCAATCATCACTCGACTTCACAAGGCTTGCTAAACGTCTTCACTTCATGAGCCAAAATCCAAGTGTGCTCCATAAGCTCCTTATGTACCTGATAAGACCCCAAATATGCAAAATGCATGCAATGCTTATACAGATATATGAAACATCCTAAATGAAGCGTAAATGCAAGAAATGGTATAGACAATGGATGAAATCTACTCTAAGGCATGATAAAAAGGTGGTAAAAACATGTATAAAAGTGGTGTTATCATAGACCTATGGACATCAATCAGGAAAACTCGAGAGAGTGAACTAGGCGGTTCGTAAATTAAGTCTAATTTGTTTGTGCGGTTCTTAACTCCTAACTTCTGAGGCAAAGTTACAATTCTTGAAACTTCATAAAACTCGGAGGATTCAATATCGTCTAGGTGATGTCGACAGACACAAGAGAATCCTATCGATTGACGTGAACTGGTATATCCGTCTCTTTGTTGATTTGCTCAGCTACAAGCTTCCAAATGCATCCAAAGTGCTCATAAGGGTCCAATCCATGTTTGTACCTAATAAGACTCAATATATATAGGAAAAAACTCCAAAACCAATACAGATATCATGTCATTAAACCATAAAATCCATGATATATCAACTCCCTCAGACTTAGCCTTTGTTTGCCTTCAAGCAAAACAGAAAACCAAACCAAGAAAGTAGTTTGAAAATAGCGGAACTCACCTACTCTTTAGAACATTGTGCTTACCAGTCATCATGTAATCCACATGGTACAAGATATATTCAGAGACTAACCACCATGTACATTCACCGTAGTCACTCGCAGTCTTCTTAATACCCACCAAAACTTAACAACATATCCCTTTAATAAGCCATTTCATCGCTGGGTCTCACTTTCGTATTCAGTGTTCAAGAGCCTTCTAGACTCAGCTGTCATCCTATACCATAACAAGACAAACCTCACAACAACAATGATGTTTTCGTCTCCTCCAGACTTAAATCCTTGGTTATTTTGGATCTTTTACTATTTTCTTTTTCTTATGTCTATGAAGGTAGGCTATTAGAAGTGAATAGTAGGTAACGAGATCTCTCCCACCCTCACAGAAACCATACTTTCATCATCCCCTTAAGAAGTAGAATATGGGGGCATAGATTTCTCTTACCCGCTTCTACTTCAGAGAATCACTTGGCCATTCATAGACTATACCTAAAGGCTTTTATTATTAGTAACATCTTCTTGGGGAGACTAGACATCATAACTTACTTTTGTTTTATCAGGTCAGGTATGAATGCAAAGTCAAGCTCTCAAACACCAATTTCGTCCATGAGGTAAAACAAACTGACAGAAATTAGGTCAAGCTATAGCGGGCATCTGTTGTAAGTATGGGGCTCTCAAGTTAACCTGTTAGACTTGGGGTATTTCCATTAGTTGAATCCGAATAAGCTCTGCAACAATGTTTACTAGAAGACATAGCAAACAACAAATAGACAAAGAGATAGCTCGTAGTTCGTGGTAAGTTTTGACTCAATAAAACAAAGATTTTGAAAAACAAAAATTTTGGGACTGACTCTCAAAAGAATAAACATAGTTAGCAGCTACCTCCCCCTGACTTAAACGACATTGTCCCTAGTGTGTATAAACCTAAGAAAAGTGATAAAATGAAATAAAATTGAGTAGAGAATGAACTATTATGTTTTGAAAAAGTGACCTGATATGGTGTGTCCATGAAAATATAAACAAAGTCCAGAGACATAGTTATATTAGCCTGTAGAGAGTATGCTTCAATGGTGTTTGGGAACCCATGATACTCAAAGCTGTTGTTAGAAAATTATGTTGGCTTAGGTAGGTTGATTTGTAAAGTTTGTCCAATAGCTTGGCTCAGGCAAAATTGGGTATGCTGAGTCATTGGATTCAAGATCATTCACCACGACATTGGGTGTGATTGGCTTAGATATCTATCGTCAAAGGATTAGCCTTGAAATAGGTTGTGTTTGTTAAGTACCCAAGTTCTATTAGTGATTCTGCGTTTCATATTCCTACTCAACCATACCACTCGACCATATAGATTGAGTGGCTTTTTACTTTTGCTTTCCTGCTTTGTTTGTTTACTCTTTGTGCATTTGAATTGACATCTCAAGTGTTCATTGCTTTACTTATTAGTTATTTGCATTTTCAATCATTAGGTTGTTAGTTTCACTATCATCTCTGATTTGGCTTAACATATTAGCATTGACATATTGTGATTGGTTGCACCAAACCTATTATGGATTGACACCTCATGTACTACAGCATCAATGAGGAATTGAAACCCTCCATGCATTCTTACAACTGAGAAAATAGCTGTTTCAATTTGGCGCTGTTGCCATTTGGGATTTATTTGTGTTCCTTTCACAATTTCATTGTTTTTAAGCTTAAGTTCTTTTGTCACTTTTACTTGGTCACTGATTTGGGTTACTTCTTGATCTCTGTTTGTATCAGGTACCCTACTCGACCAACCTACTCGACCATACTGATCGAGTCCATCTACACATTGATATTCTAATACTACATCTCAATAGTGCTACACACCATCGGAAATGGTGATGCATGTGCAACACATACACCAAGACAGGGCATTGTACCTCCGGCTGTTCAGAATGACTTTGAGATAAAGGCAAGTTTGATCACCATGGTACAAGGCAACAAGTACTATGGTCTACCACCAGAAGATCCTTTGGAGCATTTAGACATGTTTGATAGACTCTGTAGTCTCACACGAATCACTGGAGTCAGTGAAGACAGTGTCAAACTGCGATTGTTCCCTTTCTCACTAGGGGATAAAGCACATCAATGGGAAAACAAGATCACTCTAGGATCCATTACAACATGGAAAGAATGCAAGCAAGCTTTCATCAACAAGTTCTTCTCCAGATCAAGGAAAATTAGCATCAGGGGCGAGATATATAGTTTTAGACAAAGGAGTGGCGAATCATTTTCAAATGCTTGGGACAGATTAAAAGGGTACACCATAAAATGTTCTCATCATGGTTTCACTCCTGAGAGTCTACTCAGTACACTTTATAGAGGATCTTCACCACAAATAAGGATACAACTTGATACAGCAAGTAATGGGAATTTCTTAAGTAAAGAAGTTGATCCAGGCTGGGAATTGGTGGAAAATTTAGCTCAGTCAACTGGGAACTATGAGGAAGAACACAAACAAAACACTCTACGAGATAAATCCACTGAGGCAACACACAAGAACCAGCTGCAAATGTTGAATGAGAAATTGGACAAGCTTCTGCAAGGTCAAAAAGCACCAGTTCAAGTTGCATCCACAAAGGATCTGATTGAAAGTCAGGATGGGGAGACTACTGAACTAGAAGAAATCAATTACCTACAGAATGCTGGAGGATTCAACAGAAGTTTCTTCCCACATAGCCAAACTCAACGCATGTCTTCCACCAGATACAATAACCCATCAAGTGTTGTCAGCTCACAAACCCATCAAAGAAACCCCACTCCAGATATAGACATTGGGAGCATGCTACAGAAAATACAGTTAAGACAAGAAAAGGTGCCTTAGACGCCAAGACAATGTTTGATGAAGTTAACAACAAAATGGACAGCAGTCTCCAAGCTCTACACAACATAATAGACAAGCTAAAAAACAAGATTGTATCCATGGAAAACAACAAGGAATTGATGACACCACTACATCAGGCTAGATCTCAAGGACAGGGACTAACAAACCCAAACATGTCTGCCAATGCTATAAACATAAGGAGTGGATGCACACTACCTACTAGAGTTGGAATCCCTGAAGTCACAGTGGACTGTGATGATCAGGATGGGGAGGGGTTCATCAATACTGATAACAAAACAGAGCAAACATCTTATGAAGTTGCACTCGACCAACCTACTCGAGCAGCCGATCGAGTAGCACAATTAGCTAAACAAAATCAAGGGCAGACAAAGGAGAAAGCTTATGAACCACCACAAGACATCCCACCCCTACCTTTCCCTGGAAGATGTAAAAAACACATGGCAACCAAATACAATGTCCTCTCTGCTAAGCATTTGAAAGACGTAGAAGTTCAAATGCCAATGTTGGATGCATTCATGCTTATACCACCTGCTCAGAAATTTTTGAAGGATCTTGTTACAATGAGAGAAAAAGAGGTTGTACTGATGCATGAATGCAGTGCCATTATTCAAATGAACATTGTTGTACAAGAAAAACTGAGAGATCAGGCTCATTCACCATACCTTGCTCATTGGGTCCCCTAGTTTTCAAGAATTTTCTGTGTGATCTAGAAGCTTCAGTTAGTCTAATGCCTCTTTCTGTAGCACAAAGGTTGGGTTTTAACAAGTTCAAACCAAGCAAAATCTCTCTAGTACTAGCAGATAGATCAGTAAGACTCCCTCCTGGTCTTCTGGAGGATTTGCCAGTAAGGATTGGACATGTGGAAGTTCCTACAGATTTTGTGGTGCTAGAGATGGATGAAGAACCAAAGGATCCCTTGATACTTGGAAGGCCATTCTTGGCAACTGCTGAGGCATTAATTGATGTTAAGAATGGAAAGATTGACCTGAAGTTGGGATAAGATGTGATCATGAACTTTGACATCAACAAATCACTGAAGAAACCAACCATTGGAGGTCAGCTGTTTAGAATGGAGGAATCAGATGTACTTGCAGCAGAGATCCATGAAGAGATATAAAAGGAAGATCCCTTGAAAACAGCTTTGACCAAAGATGACAAAGATGGATATCTCTACAATGAGACCTCAGACTATGGATTATTCAAGGACTCCAAGGGAAAGGATGAAAATCTGTGTAATTTCGAAAATTTGATAGATCAAAGTGAAGAAGCATGTCACTCGATCAGGTCGGTCGAGCTTAATGCACTCGACATTGGTACTCGAACATAATGTCGAGTCTGTTGAGATAGATTCAAGCGACTGGTCGGAACTTAAGGCACCAAAAGTGGATCTTAAACCACTTCCAGATGGGCTAAGGTATGCATTTCTAGGTCCAAATTCAACATACCCTGTCATAGTAAATGATAAACTAGGATCTGATGAATTGAAGGCATTGCTGGCTGAATTCAAAAACTTTAGGAAGGCAATAGGTTATTCACTGGATGATATTAAGGGTATATCTGATAACCTATGCACACATAGGATTCATCTCGAAAATGAAGAGCAGTCTAGTATTGAACATCAAAGAAGATTAAATCCAAATTTAAAAGAAGTTGTTAAAAAAGAGATCTTTAAACTGTTAGATGCAGGAATCATTTACCCCATATCAGATAGTACATGGGTGTCTCCTGTAAATTGTGTTCCAAAAAGGGGGGGGGGGGTAACTGTAATTAAAAATGATAAAGAAGAACTTATTCCCACCAGAACCATAACAGGCCATAGGATGTGCATTGACTATAGGAAGTTGAATGCAGCATCAAGAAAATATCACTTCCCTTTACCCTTTATAGACCAAATGTTGGAAAGACTAGCCAACCACCCCTACTACTGTTTCCTGGATGGATACAGTGGTTTTTTTCAAATTCCAATTCACCCTAATGACCAAGAAAAAACTACATTTACTTGTCCCTATGGAACCTTCGCTTATAGGAGAATGCCTTTTGGCCTGTGCAATGCACCAGCCACTTTTCAAAGGTGTATGACCTCAATATTTTCAGATCTAATAGAGGAGATGGTGGAAGTATTCATGGACGACTTTTCTGTCTATGGATCCTCCTTCTCCTCCTGTTTATCTAATTTCAGCAGGGTTCTAACCACGTGTGAAGAGACAGATCTTGTCCTCAACTGGGAAAAATGTCACTTTATGGTGAAGGAAGGAATTGTGCTTGGCCACAAGATTTGAGAGAAGGGGATATAAGTAGACCAGGCAAAGATTGAGGTGATGCTACAGTTGCAACCACCAAAGACTGTGAAGGATATAAGACGCTTCCTAGGGCATGCTGGTTTCTACAAGAGATTTATAAAAGATTTCTCTAAGCTTGCCAACCACTGACCAGGCTACTGTGCAAAGAAAAGGAGTTTGACTTTGATGTAGAATGCTTGAAGGCTTTTCACCAGATCAAGGAAGCTTTGATCACATCACCAATATTTCAAGCCCCCAACTGGGGTTACTCATTCGATATCATGTGTGATGCATCAGATTATGCTGTTGGAGCTGTTATAGGACAACAGATAGACAATAAGCTTCATGTGATCTACTATGCAAGCAGGACACTAGATGAGACTCAAGGAAGATATGCAACAACAGAGAAAGAAATGCTTGCTGTGGTTTTTGCATTTGAGAAATTCAGAAGCTAGTTAGTGGGATCAAAGGTGATAGTGTATACTGATCATGCAGCCTTGAGGTACATATATGCAAAGAAAGAAATCAAACCAAGGTTGTTAAGGTGGATTCTTTTACTTCAAGAATTTGACATGGAGATAGTGGACAAGAAAGGGATAGAAAATGGTGTTGCTGACCATCTTTCAAGAATGAGAATGAAATAAAGGATGCCTATTGATGATTCACTGCCAGAAGAACAGCTGATGGCAATAGGAGTTAAAGAAGTTGATGAGCAGTTAGAGGATTCACCTTGGTATGCAGATATGGTTAACTACAAAGCTGTTGGGAAGGACCTTGATGGTTTAGATCCATATAGGAAAAATAAATTCTACAGGAATGCTCCACACGACTTCTGGGATGAACCTTATCTCTATAAAAGAGGAGTAGATGGTTTGTTTAGGAGATGTATACCCGAGACAGATGTGAGAGGATTATTGAACCATTGTCATGGGTTAGCATACGGAGGACACTTCTCAACTTTTAAAACAATCCAGAAGGCTCACTAAGCAGAACTGTGGTGGCCAAACATGTTTAAAGACTCCAACGATTTCATCTCAAGGTGTGATTCATGTCAAAGAATGGGGAACATCAGCAGACGAAATGAAATGCCTCAGAACCCTATTTTGGAAGTCGAAGTGTTTGATGTGTGTGGAATAGATTTCATGGGACCTTTTAATCTACCATCACATGGGAATGTATATATTCTGGTGGCAGTGGAATATGTAAGCAAATGGGTGGAAGCAATCGCAGCACCAACAAATGATGCTAAAGTGGCCCTGAAATTGTTCAAAACCATCTTCCCTAAATTTGGATTTCCAAGAGTAGTTATAAGTGATGGGGGATCACATTTCATCAACAAAGTATTTGAGAAGCTCTTAAGGAAATATGGGGTCAAACACAAAGTGACAACACCCTATCACCCTCAAACCAGTGGTCAAGTAGAAGTCTCAAACAAACAAATATTGGCCATCCTTGCAAGAGTGGTTGGGACATCAAAAAGAGACTGGGAAACCAAACTGGATGAGAGTCTCTGGGCTTACCGGACAGCATTCAAGACCCCTATAGGAAGAACCCCATTCCAGCTCCTATACAGAAAAGCATGTCACCTACCAGTAGAGGTGGAATATAAGGCTATCTGGGCCACAAAACTCCTTAACCTTGACCTCAAAAGTGCTCAGGAGAAAAGAGAAATGAATCTGCATTAGCTAGAGGAGATTAGACTGGATGCATTTGAAAGCTCCAAGGTATACAAGGAAAGAACTAAATCCTTTCATGATAAGAGGATATATCCAAAGAACTTCAAAGCTGGTGATCAGGTGCTTCTATTCTATTCAAGGCTCAGATTATTCCCTGGTAAGCTGAAATCAAGATGGTCTGGACCTTTCATCATCAAGGAGGTATCGCCCTATGGAGCAATAACATTGGAGAATGAAAGTGGAACAAGATTTACAATTAATGGTCAACGAGTAAAACCATCTTTGGCAGATAGGGTACTTCCTGAAGGAACCTCGGTATACCTAGATGGACCCTCCTGAGACTGAATAGGCATTTGGTCAAGTTAAGGGACCCTTAAACAAGCTCTCTTGGGAGGAATTCCCATGACTATCCCTGTAAATATCTATTTATTTTACAACCTGATGTTTTTGTTTCTTTTAAAGGTCTGAGATATCAAGCAAGGATGAAGGAGATACGGATTTATTGAGGTTTAATGATCTGTTCCTCGTGAGGAAACACTTCCCAATTTCGACAACGAGAGGGTGAGATCAATGTGAGGGGTTGCAAGACCTGATTAACAAGTACCTTGCGGTTTATTGGATCGAATGTCGCCAAAAAATGATGCGGAATAGCCTTTTGATGAGACGGGTTGGTCAATCGAATCACACAAAATAACCTAAGAGTTTTTGTAGTTCGAATCACACGAAAAAGGATGAATAATTATCTATATTTTGAAAGGGTTTTTGATTAAAAATATAGATAGGTTTTACAATGAGTCTCAGCCTCAATATAAAGGAGAGGAGACGAGAAGGAGAAGACACAAAACGATAAAGGCAAAGAGAGTTACGAGACATGCCACGTGAACACTCAAAGACCATGCAATAAACACAAGTTCAAATTCAAACTAAAGATAGAGAGATAAGAGATCATGGGCCACGCCAAAAGATGAAGATGGGCCATGCAATGGATCAGACTAAGGATTGACAAAGATGAGCATATGAGCCACAAGCCTCATTAAAAACCTTGTTCGGAAAACCCATTGGGACAAAACCCAACTAAGGGAAAAAGAATGCTAGTAGATCATATGGCCAAAGCCTTAGCCATCTTGGACATGTACAAAACCAATGTGGCATGAATACAACCCTTAAGGTCCAAGTGATTCTCTTGAATATTCTTTGATGATATGGACACTTCTAAACCTTGATGAAACGTTTTGGCTGGGAAGAAACCCATGGATACTTGGCGACTCCCATGTAATCCTTGACACACATTCTTGTTGACCTTAGGCATGAGTTGTAATGATCCTTGACTTCCATGCTTCAGTTTCCGGTTTCTTTTTGTTCCAAGATTCAGTTTCCAGTTTCTTCTTGTTCCAAGATTCAGTTTCCTGTTTCTTCTTGTTCCTTGGTAGTCCATGGCCTTCTTGTTATTGTCCATTCCTTGACTTGTATTGTTAGGGCCAACCAGGAACGCATCATCCTCCCGGGGTTGAAAAAGATTTTTCTCAAATCTGCAAATTCTGTCATAAACAACCTCAAGTTATATTGAGTTTTCCGCACATAATCAAAATGAAAAGGGGAGGAAAAATAAGGATGATCGGAAATCTTCAATGGAAATTCGACTTGATGGCTGGGAACGATATGGATAAGTCTCTGATCAAACTGGTGATCCAATTTTCCTTGAGCAATATTCTTAACATAACGGAAGTAATTATTAAGAACATTCCACTTTAAGCAAAATCTACTAGATGAAGTTACATGGAGTCTTGATGTTCTGTGAATGGAGTCTTGATGTTCCTTTGCCCCGTTAGGTGAGTCCATTTCCTGTGATTGTAGCCTTGAAGTCCTGCCAGTTAAATTTTCTCTATTGCTACACAAGCAAGGAGATGTTTAGAAGTTAGTACAAAGTAATCAATAACAGGACCAGGTTGTACTATCATCTGCTTAAAACCATTCTGAGTAATTTTGAAAAGTTTAGAAAAGCCTGGAAGGTTAGTGATGTCAATGGCTTGGACATGAAGGGTAGTTCCAAGTTGGTGCTCATCCAACATCTTGAAGATAAATAGAGTCTACTCGCCATCATAAGCAAAGTGTTTGGCATTTGGTGGGGTTCGCTCCTTTGGGAAAACAGCATGTTGCTTTTGATTCTGTTGAGTGTCTTGTAGCCTTGTTCTATGATGATGTTTGGTTTCCTTCTCGGCATGTCTTTCTTTGAACAATACCTGCAAAGTTTGTAAATCACTCGGTATTGCTGGTGCAAGGTTAGTGTAACAAGCCAAAACATTGGGACTGATATAAGTTGTGGGGTCAAAAGGATCATCATACAATATTTTTCCATTCATGGTAAAAAAGTGTAGGTTTCTTATCTGGTCCCTTCTTTCCCTTGAGTTGTATTTGATCAAGATAAACTTCATGAGAGGTCATTGGTACGAGCGTGGTCTTGCATCCTTTGAATTCTAAAGTATGACAATTGGTGTAACCATCATGTATCACTCTATGATCCGACTGCCAGGGTCTTCCAAGTAATATATGACCAGCCTCCATGGGCAAAATATCGCATAGAACTTCATCTTCATAGTTTCCAATGGATATGGGTACTTCCACTTGATGCTTCACTTTCAGTTCTCCTTGTTCATTGATCCACTGAAGGTCATAAGGCATAGGATGTTTCTTGATCTATAATCCTAGCTTCTTCACCATTGTCTCATTAGCCACATTAGTACAACTCCCACCATCGATGATTAAACTACACACCTTTCCCTTTACGTAACATCGCGTGTGGAACAAGTTAACTCGTTGTGCCTGTTCTTTGGTTTTGGATTTGAGACTTAAGGTGCGCATAGCTACAAGTAGCTCTCCTTTAACTGGAGACTCGATTACTTCCTTCTCCTCTTCTTCTTCTTTTGTCCTAGTGTCTCCTTCCTCTTCTATCGTTTCTACTTCCCCATCACCTCTGAGTATCAGCACTCGTTTGTTAACACACTCATTCGCATAATGTCCTAGTCCATAACATTTATAGCACTTGATATTGGTAGTTCTGGTGGCCACCATGGCTTTCTCTTCTGGTTGGGCTCCAAAAGGTTTAGCCTCAATCCGCGTAGTATTAGATGGGTTGCTACTAGCTGGTGTACTCATCCTTTCATCCTTTCCCAAATTTCTCGTAAGAGATGAGCTTTCATGATAAGTTCGTGTAGAACTTCTTCTTGTCAATTGCTGCTCAATAAGGATGGCTTGATGTAACATTTCTTGTAGATCAACATGAGACTGCATTTCCAACCGGTCTTGTATTTCACGTTGTAATCCACCAAGAAATCGGGAGATGGTAGCTTCTCGATCTTCACGAACATCAGCCTTGATCAATAAGGCTTCCAACTCTTGGTAATAGGTTTCCACATTCTTAGTGCCTTGCTCAAGCTTCCTAAGGTTGTTGTGAAGCTCCCGATGGTAGTAAGTAGGAATAAACCATCGTCGCAATATTGCTTTCATTTCAGCCCAAGTGTCCACTGTTGGCTCAAAGTTTCTTCTTTGAGACGTAATGAGTTGATCCCACCAACATAGAGCATAATCACTGAACTCGGTAGTTGCTTCTTTGACCGTGTTCTCCTCCGTGTAGTATTGGTAATCAAAAACCATTTCAATTTTCTTTTCCCACTCGAGATATACATCAGGATCACTTTTCCCTTGGAACGGAGGGATGCGTAGCTTTAAGCTTCCAAAACCGTCTTGAGGTGGTCTCCGGTCTTCACTATCTCTCCTATGTCTTCTGGAATTGCTTTGAGAGGATTGGCTATAGTATGCCTCAGAGTCTCAATCTTGGTGCTCATGAGGTAATTCCTAGAGATGGTCTTCTTGTTGTAATACCCGACCATTGTTGACGCCTTGTTGCCTTTCAGGGTCTATGTTGCCTTCATGATGTCGTCCTTGAGCATTCCTTGGATTGTTAGACATGACATCGGCCAACACCGGTACTATTTCTTCACGTAGCATGCCGATCTTTTCATTTATCATGGCTTCGAAGGTCTTAGTGAGGGTATCGATCAGTTGCTTGTTGCTTGAGTCCACTTCTTCAGACATGGTACCTGAAAGATTGACACAAACTACACCAGTAAAACGTTTTTTGAAAGGAAAAAAATCGAAAATAACAAGAACACAAAAATGACTTATCAAATTCTGATAAACCTTAATCGCGACTGTCTTATAAGATTGATCCGGAAAAATTATCAAATAAACTCCAAAAATTCTCAAATTAATTTTCAAATATTCTAGACTCAATCTAGGTTCAGATCCAATTAATTTCACGATTTTAGCACCACTAGTCGATTTAAAAAAATTGAAACAAGAACACAAGAAAATCACTTAACTCTCGATGCAGCTCTGATACCACATAATGCGTCCCTCGTGAGGAAACATTTCCAAATTTCGACAATGAGAGGGTGAGATAAATGTGAGGGGTTGCAAGACCTGATTAACAAGCACCTTGCGGTTTAATGGATCGAATGTCGCCACAAAAGGATGGCGAATAGCCTTTTGATGAGACGGGTTAGTCAATCGAATCACACGAAAAGGATTTTTGATTAAAAAGATAGATAGGTTTTACAATGAGTCTCAGCCTCAATATAAAGCAGAGGAGGCGAGAAGGAGAACAAACAGCGATAAAGGCAAAGAGAGTTACGAGACATGCCTCGTGAACACTCAAAGACCACGCAATAAACACAAGTTCAAATTCAAACTAAAGATAGAGAGATTAGAGATCATGGGCCATGCCAAAAGATGAAGATGGGTCATGCAATGGATCAGACTAAGGGTTGGCAAAGATGAGCATATGAGCCACAAGCCTCATGAAAAACCTTGTTCGGAAAACCCATTGAGACAAAACCGAACTAAGGGAAAAAGAGTGCTAGTGGATAATATGGCCAAATCCTAAGCCATCTTGGACATGTATCACAACCAATGTGGCATGAATACAACCCTTAAGGTCCAAGTGATCCTTATGAATATCCTTTGATGATATGGACACTCGCAAACCTTGATGAAACGTTTTGGCCGGGAAGAAACCCATGGATACTTGGCGACTCCCATGCAATCCTTGACACACTTTCTTGTGGACCTTAGGCATGAGTTGTAATGCTCCTTGGCTTCCATGCTTCAGTTTCCGGTTTATTTTTGTTCCAAGATTCAGTTTTCAGTTTCTTCTTGTTCCAAGATTCAGTTTCCGGTTTCTTCTTGTTCCTTGGTAGTCCATTGCCTTCTTAATATTGTCCATTCCTTAAGATGACAACCAGGAACGCATCATTTAAGATGACAACCGGAAAAAGGGAAAGGACTCGACTACTATACTCGATCACCATGGTCGAGTCCCAGGTTTCTCCTATCCTACTTGCACATTAAGTAGGGACCACCTAGATTTCTTATCAAAAACCTTATCCAACCCTCTCTTAAATACCCCATTTTCCTCTCTTATCCTCATACCTATCCTCGCAATCTCCTCTCTGGTTAAAACATCTCTAAGCTCTTATCCTTAGCCCTTTTACGACCAAACAAGATGTCAAGCTCTTCAAGAACCTTGAGAAGCTCAACAAAGAAGGCCATGGAAGACAAGGAGAAGAAGCCTGAGAAAAAACCAGAAGGAGAGGTTAAGCCCAAGGAGCAAATCCCTAAATCAAGGCGCAGATATGATGAGAATGGAAACAGAATCCGAACACCAGCTAATGCTTCAAATCTGCTGGAAAGGATAAGGCAAAGCCACAACCTCCTCTCAGGAGACTTACAAGTCCTCCATCCAGGCTAGCACAATGCTTTCCACCATGATCTTGACGATCCATCCCCACAATGTACCACACAACCCACACCATTGTATATAAAACTTGCATAATTAGTTTGTTTATTTGGTCTTTAAATCTCTTAGATAATCCTCTGAAATTTTATTACACAAAGGACTGTGTAATTTAAGTTTGGGGTAGAGTCTGAGTGATTCTTCTAATCATGTTTTCTATTTTCTTACTAAAATTTCATAATCATCTAAGTGCATTTAAAAACCATAAAAAATTGAAAATTTTCTGAAAAACAATTTCAAAAATAGAGTGTCATGTAGTTCATTTGCATAATTAGGATTGAGTCTAGAATCATTCATACTAGGATTATTGCATTGCATAGGGGATAATGATGAATTTAAACCAAACTGCCTCATAATTAAAAATTTAATCTCAATGCTATGGTTTTTAGTTGTTCAATGCTTGCATTTGATCCTGAAAACTACGGCATCACCATGTTTGAAATTAAAATTCACCATTCATACTTAGGTTGAAACTTGCGGTGAATAAGAAAATCTATCCCTAATTATAAGAACCTAATCTTAAACTTTAATTATCAAACTTAAGCATTGGTTATAACTCATGGCTACCATTAAAATACTTGGATACTCTTATTCCCTTTTTCCACTCTTGTTTATACAAGTAGCTGTTCCCATCTTTTGAACAGTTCCAAATAATCACCAAACCAACCTTATTTTTAAACCGTGAATTAATTTTGAGTTGAGGCCTATTTCCGGATTGAACTTAGGAGAAAGTGTTAGGTATAAGCCGACAGGAATAGCTTCTCATGTAGACTCTGGTTCACGATTTTTGGACCAGAATAGGATAGGAAGTTTGAACTAAGGGTTGGTTGATGTTTTGAGTTGTAAAAAGAGAGAAAAAGAGTGCTATAAAATCTTTGGAAAGGATTAAACACCAAAAATACAATAATGAGTGTCTAGTAAAGGATCTGGACGATTATATTATGAAAATAGGCTCAAGAAATAGAAAAATCAAAGATAATAAAAGTGAAAAGATGTGACTCGATCACATATCTCGACCAAGTGGTCGAGTAGATGCCTTAGCCCAGAAAAAAAAATTTCCAGATCTGCTAGAAAAGTTAAAAGAGTAAAGATCCTTTCCTTAGAAAATAAAAAAGAGAGAAATAATCCTGAGTTGAGTGAAACAATGAATTGCCTTGAGAGAAAAGAAAAATAAAGGTTGAAAAACTAGGATATATTTCTAAGTACAGATTTAGGTAGAGTCAGTTGTGTATTCTTGGGTAGATGAGAGTCTGCTCCTGTATGCATCAGTTGGCTTTAACCTTTAGCATTCTCCCATAGTTCAATCCATTCACTGAGAGATCCTTGTTACTAATGCGCTTAAACCAGAGGAAGAAGAGACCATTTTTGTCTCTGAAAACTTGTCCCTGAAACCAAAATGGATGCTAAGGAAGCTATGGAGCATTGAGGAGCTGAATAGGAGTTTCGGATCAGCTCAAGAAGGAGATTGAAGGAAGATGGAAGCTACTCGACCACTATGATCGAGTAGTATTTCCGGATTAGTAGGAATTCTATTTTGACTTATCCTAAACCTTACCTTTAGTATAAAAGCACATGTATTAACCCTTATAAAGGGTGTGCTCGTTTATAAACATGATATTATCTCTCTATGCCTCCTAATTACTCTCTCTCTTGTTCTTCATTTTAGATCTTTGTAAACCATTAATCTTTTCATTAAAATCAGTACTTGCAATTATTTTCTTCATCAAACCCTCTTATCTCAATCTGATCTATCTCATATGTCAGATTTAGAACTTTTTGGGTTTGCAAATTTAGCTTTCATTATGCTTAGTGAGTAGTTTACCTTAGGGTTATTAGGGATGGATTAGATTAGGGAGGATCTTGATTAACCTGGTAGTTTTAAATGTTCTTATATGCTTTAAATCCTTTTTGGGTTAGAGTTCTTAATGCCTATTCATTTCTGATCAACTTGAATATGATCTTAGATGATCTCTTCACGACAGTACTTGTAGGTTGTTTGATTAGCTTTTTCAAGATACGTAGTGATATTAGCCTGTAGAGAGTATGCTTCAATGGTGTTTGGGAACCAATGATACTCAAAGCTGTTGTTAGAAAATTATGTATGCTTAGGTAGGTTGATTCGTAAAGCTTGTCCAATAGCTTTGCTCTGGCAAAATCGGGTATGCTAAGTTATTGGATTCAAGATCATTCACCACGACATTGGGTGTTATTGGCTTAGATATCTATCGCCAAAGGATTAGCCTTGAAATAGGTTATGTTTGTTAAGTACCCAGGTTATGAAAGTGATCCCCTAGGCCATTAGTTCATCCCTATGATCTCTATCTCTTAATAATTGCATTAAAACGTTCAGTTACAAGTTCTATTAGTGATTCTGTGTTTTCATATTCCTACTCGACCATATAGATCGAGTGGCTTTTTACTTTTGCTTTCCTGCTTTGTTTGTTTACTCTTTGTTCATTTGAATTGACATCTCAAGTGTTCATTGCTTTACTTATTAGTTATTTGCATTTTCAATCATTAGGTTGTTAGTTTCACTATCATCTCTGATTTGGCTTAACTTATTAGCATTGACATATTGTGATTGCTTGCACCAAACCATTATGGATTGACACCTCATGTACTACAACATCAATGAGGAATTGAAACCCTCCATGCATTCTTACAACTGAGAAAATAGTTGTTTCAACAGTGGCCATGAACTGCATGACCAACTCCTTATATACCTGATAGTACAGAGTGCACATAGTTCCCAGCCCAATCTTCTGCAAGGCTAGCAGACACTCATCCTTGATCTTCTTACGTCACAAGGAGACGTTGGCCATAAGCCCGGTGGGTTTAATCTCCATGTTCAACCAAGCATTATAGAACAGAGTATCGTCACATCCCACTCATCAGAGATCTCCCGGTTGTAACACTCGGGCTTCATCACCTCCTCTTTTGGAGTTCTGTCCCAAAGAGGTTGGGGTCTAATCTTCAACCCGTCTCGAAGAGGCCATGGACGATGAGATTCGATAGGCGGAGATGGTGTACTACTGGACTCTCCCCGAGCCTCTGAAGTCTATGGTCACTTTCCCCTACCAGACATGATGTACCTGAAAGAGAGACAAGATAACAAATCCAAAAATCAGCAAAAATTTGGAATAAGTGTACTCGTGTCGACCGACACGAGCATATCGTGTCGATCGACGCAGTGCCAAAATTGGCGTATTAAGCAAAATTTCATCTCCAGTTCGCGATTCATCAATGTTTTAAGCATAATCAACCATCAACATTATCAAAACTACATCTATCCATCATCTTAAACATCTCTAAATTCCGAATTTCATGTCAAATTAGTTCAAGTTTCATTCATAGAAATTCATGACTTTTCTATCAAATCAGCCTAATTTAGCATCAATTAACACTTCAATCCTTCTAAATACAACTTAATCTAACAAGATTAGCAAGTTTTGAGACCAATTTCAGATCATAGAAGTGAAAATCTAACCCTTGAAAATTTTGGATTTCAAGATGAAATTTGAAGAACATACCTTGGATTTTGATGGAATGAAAGATATAGGAGTGAATAAAATCAAATTCTGATGATGTTAGGGATACAAATCGATCGATTTGGTGAAAATAGCAAGTTTACGAAATTGGGAAGAAGATGAAGTAAAGAAGAAAAGGAAATAAGGTATTTATACTAACCTCAGGTCCGCGTCGACCGACACAATGTGTTTGTGTCAATCGACACGGACACAAACCTTGTGTTCCTTGGTCAAAAAATTATGTAAAGTTTCTCCAATCCATGCAATATTTCCATATTTGTCATTAAGCATGTCTATTTCTTGAGACAAAACAAAAGCAAAGAAAAATTAGTTAAAGAGACACAGAAAACTTAACTAAAGACTCACCAGTGGGTTGCCTCCCACTAAGCGCTTATTTTCAGTTATTAGCTTGACTTTGTCAGAATTCAGATGGATGGAGCTGAAATCATCCTCACTTAAGTCAAGCATCTCGGGTTTCAAAACCCTATTCATCATCTCATCCATCGCGGCTTGTCCTTTAACTTTAAACTTGAGAGTGATGATAGCCTAAATCTTGGCAAATGGTACTGAACCACTTCCATACTGCAGCTTATACTCAATAGTATCATCAACTTTCCTCACAGGAGTCAAAGTCATGAGGGGTTCTCCAGTCACTGCTTTTCTCTGCAATTTCTTCTTCTTACCCGCACCTTTCGGATTCTTTGCAGTGAACTCATCAGAGTGAATCTCATTCACTTCTTCAAAAACAACCTGGGGATTCCACATCACATATCCATCCGGATTAGCAGGATAAAACACATCAGGATCAACATGCCTCAGAGAAATCCTGCTACTTAGTAGATCAAGCATATCTCCAGCGGTAGCAAGGAATGGTCTACGCAAAATCAGTGGCATATCAGAACCGATATCCGTCTCAACAACATGGAAATCACAGGGAAGCAGTCAATCACCAACTTGAACTCTCAGATTCTCAATAAAACCCATGGATTTCTTCAGAGAAGCATCAGCCAATGTAATCTCCATTGAAGATCTTTTCATACCATTGATTCCCAACCTCATTACAACATCATTAGAAATGATATTGATACTGGCTCCGGTATCACAGACTGAAAAAGTTAACTTAACTCCAGCAATGGAGCAGGGTAGAACAAAACTTTCGGGATCCTCCAACTTAGGCAATTTTTGGATATAAATTCTGTCATGAGTCTGTGCACGTTGACCGCCACGGCCAGGTACCTGTCGATCTATTTCAGTGGGGTCAGGACTGTCCTTAGTCTTTACTTGCATCCAATCCTCTGATAGGTTGGGTGGTATCGACCAACACGTAGTAGTGGTGTCGATCGACATGAGCTCCGAGATGAGAGTCTTAACTTTTTCCTTAGCTTTAGACTTCTACAGAACTTCTTCTTTGACCTCTCTCTTGACCATATCTCCCCAAGACATAACAGCAGCACAAGAATACCTAGAATCAGTGTCAGTACTTCCAGGTAAGACACCATCGGGGCGTTTAGTGTTCACAGCAGATTGGGCAAACTGAGTGTCCAACCTCTTGATGTGGTTGTTCAAAGTCTCATATTTCCCATTAAGATTAGCATACAGTGCATATATCTTACCATTGAAGTCTACAATCATCTTCTGCTGTCCCTCAAGTATCTGGTCAAGCATATCCTTAAACTCAGAATCCGCAGTCTTAGGAGGCAAATTCTGATAATGGAAATTTCCAAAGTCCCTAGTGAAACCACTGTTGTTTCTCTGAGCTTCTTGAGTCACAGGCCTGGTACGTAAATCCAGATGAGTTCTGGTTGTTCTCGTAGTTGTTCTTCTAGTTATTGTAACCTCTAAAGTTGTCTTGAGAATTACCAAACATTTGGCCATTAAAACCGGAACCATTCACATAGTTCACATCGTCTTCAGTAGCTTCTTCTTCAGCTTCAAAAACCTCAACCTCTTGAGCAAAGTGAACTGATTTCTTGTTCACTAGAAGGTTGTGCACAGTATAAGGCTTTGCCTTGACTTCTGCCATCTAATTGTTGTTCAAACCAGAAGCTATCTTCTTCCTCTCAAAATCAGCATTCTTAGTACTACTACTAGATGCCAAATTCTCAATCAACTTGATAGCAGCCTCTAGTGTCCTGGTATTGAAGTTACCATCACTAGCCGCATCCAAAGCGACCTGATACCTCCTGTCAATTCTGCAAAAGAAAGTCCTAATGAGCTGGACTTCATCAATGTTGTGGTGCGGACAATCTCGTTGGTACCCCTTGAATCTCAACCACGCAGCCTTCAGTGTCTCTGCAGGTCCTTGAGTAAACTGAATAATCAAATCCCTCAAGTCTTCTGTCTTAGAATCATCATAGAAGTTATTTTCAAGAAAGCTGTCTTGATGTTTCTCCAAGCGGTTAAGGAACCTGGTTCCAACTGTTTCAACCATTGAGCTACTTCCCAGCAAGAGAGTATGGGAAGAGCTTGCAAAATAGATAATGTTCAGACACTCCATTGGCTTTAATACTCGAAGCCAAGTCTTCAAACTTCTCTATGTGGTCCATTTGATCTTCAGCAGGATGAGCATGGAAAGTGTGTTGCCCCACAAGAGTGTAGTATTGGGGTTTCAACTCAAAATCATTCCTCTGAAAAGCAGAAAGACATATAGCAGACCTGTTGGAGTAAAACTCATTGGGTCTGTTGAAATCAGCAAGTGTTCTTCTCACATTCTCAATCCTAGCGTCCAAGTTATCCTGACCGTTCCTGTCTCCATCACGTCGACCGACACCAACATTCCCCTGTCGGTCGACATGACCAGTGTTGTTGACAATCTCAACGATGGGGTTCCCATCTGCATCAAGTCTCTGACCTTGAGCAGTGTACTGGTTAACCTCTAAATCACGTATGATCCCAGTAGCATCTCTCTCAATCAAAACAGTTCTAACCATCTCTGATTTCCTGAGTGCTTTGCAATTAGCTCTCTCTAACTTCTCCATCTCCTCGGTAGCAACTAGTTCTTTGTCCTTGCTGCTCCTAAGTTTCATGCACCATAAATAAGAGAAAGTAAAGGCGTAAGTAACAAAATAAAAGAAAAATCTAGACTAAACTCTAACTGAAATCAAATGGTGAATTTAGAGTCCCCGGCAACAGCACCAAAATTTGACAGGGGTCAAATATAACCCTAGAACTACTCTCTCAAATTAAGAGATTGATTGTAGCACCTAGGGGTCGAATCCACAAGAACTCCGAAAACTCACACAATACATTGAACAGATTCGAGTTAAGCTAGACAAAAATAAGAAAACTTAAGAAAGCAGTGCAATAAACGATAATAGTAATTAAACGGGATTAAATTCAAGGAATTAAAGCGCTAGACCAAGGGACATCAATCGGGAAAACTCAGGAAAGTGAACTGGGCGGTTCGTAAATTAAGTCTAATTTGTTTGTGCGGTTCTTAAAATCATAGCACTAATATGATATCTCATCCAACTCTCGCTGCGATGACATCTATTCTCTAAACAGAAGAAAACCAAATCTCTTTGCAAAATACCAATAAATAGAGTCTCTATGATAGTGAGGGTATAATATGTTTACAAGATTTCTAAACCAACTCTCGCTTCGAATAGGCTGTTTGCTCATCTAAGATTAGGTCGGGGTATCAATAATACTCTCATGTCTACCAATAATCCTACGGTAACAGTATTAGGGTGATCAATCCGAAGACTATTGTAATTGTCAAATCTAGATGAAGAACATAATAGATAACTTAACAAGACTATGCCCAATTCAATTTTCCTTCATTAACCCTTTTGAAACCCTAGATCTAACAAGGTGACTACTCAGACATAGAAGATGAAACACAAATCGTTGTCTGAATTATACTCATTAAAATCGAAAATAAGAAAACAAGGGAGTTCAGAATTCTTCTCTGTACAAAGTTTGAGATCTGAATCTTCTCTCCAATAATCTCCTTGAAACTTACAATGAACTTAGAACTTCTCAAAAACTTAGATAATCATCAAAACTTTGTATCCCAGACTTCTAAAACATAGTTTAACCTAATAACACGATTTGGCATGAAGTATAGACTTTGGAATCTTCTAGGGCAAAGTTGCAATTCTTAAAACTTGATAAAACTTGGAGGCTTCAATATCGTCTAGGTGATGTCGACCGACACAAGGGAATCCTGTCGATCGACGTGAACAGGAATATCCTTGTCCTTGTTGATTTGCTTAGCTACAAGCTTCCAAATGCATCCAAAGTGCTCAGCAGGGTCCAATCCGTGTTTGTACCTAATAAGACTCAATATATATATATATATAAAACTCCAAAACCAATACATATATCATGTCATAAAACTATAAAAATACATGATATATAACGGGTCTGAGGAGCAAGGGTGCGCAGCGACTGATGCGGCTGGAAGAGGAGGCGGGCCTGACTGCCCGTGATGCTCGTGAGCTCTGTCTGCGGGAGCTTCACCAAGTAATCCACTCCCTCACTGCGGTAGCACCAAACCCAATCCTTCTTGATCCAGATGGCGTGTGTCAAGAACCCCTTGTTCATGACGGATCTCTTTGTGAGCACATTGACTCCACCAGTACTAATCCCGCAGAAACGGAAGATGGGAGTCAACAAGCTACCCACAGACTCTGACTTGTCCCTCGTACCCGTGAATGGGCGGACCTTCAAGCTGACCAAATGATGTGCACAGATCGCGCCAAGGTTCCCATCGGGATCTAGGTCAGTCCAATCCTCAGTGAACAACTCCTGAATCGCATAACACATCAGCACCATTTCACTCTGTCTCATTTTGTTGGCCTCCATCTTACAGAGCAGCATGTTTGAGATGGCTTGAACCACGTAACAAAGAACCGGATTCCTAATGTCAGAGTGTGTAGACCCATTAGGGCTGTAAACCCCGTTTGCAAACTTACTCCAGTAAGTCTTCAAATCAATCACCATGTTCAAGGCCACAGTAGTCCCAGTCTTGGTCGGGTCAAACCTGTAGATGGTGCAAAGATCAGGGATGGAATTCCTGTACCGAACTCCCTGAATCAAGAATGTGAGGATGCACGTCTGAGCCTGCCCCTCAGGTGAGGTGTAGTAGAGCTGCACTGTGGCCATGAATTGTCGGACCAACTCCGGATATACATCATAGTACTGAGTTCACAAAGTACCCAACTCAATCTTCTGCAAAGCCAGCAGACACTCATCCTTGATCTGCATACGTCGCAAGGCAACGTTGTCCATAAGCCAAGTGGGCTTAATCTCCATGCTCAACCAAGCATTGTAGAACAGAGTATCGTACTCGTCCCACTCATCAGAGATCTTACAGTTGTAACAATCGGGCTTCATCACCTCCTCCCTTGGGTTCCGTTCCAATCGCGTTGGGGTCTAATCCTCAGCCCCTCTCGACAAGGCCATGGACGATGAGAAGCAATAGGTCGAGACAGTCCACTACTAGACTCTCCCTGAGCCTCTGAAGTCCGTGGTCGCTTCCCCCTAGTAGTCATAATGTTCCTGAAAGAGAGACAAGAGAATAAGTCCAAGAATCAGCAAAAATTGGGAATCGATGTACCCGTGTAGACCAACACGAGCATACCGTGTCGATCAACACAGTGCCGAAATCGGCGTATGAAGCATAAATTCCTCTCGATTCAAAATTCAATCAAAGTTTAAGCATAATCAATCATCAACATCATCATACCTACATCTATCTATCATCATAAACATCTCTAAAATCCGAATTTCATATCAAATTAATTCAAGTTTCATTCATAGAAATTCATGACTTTTCTATCAAATCAACCTAATTAAGCAACAATTAACACTTCAATCCTTCTATATTCAACCTAATCTACCAAGATTAGCAAGTATTATGACCAAATTCGGATCATAGAAATGAGAATCTAAACCTTGAAATTTTGGATTTAAAAGATGAAATTTGAATAACATACCTTGGATTTTGATAGAATGGATGATATAGAAGTGAATAGAATTGAATTCTCTTGAGTTTAGGAACAAAAACCGAATGATTTGATGAAAATAGGGAATTCGCAATTTTTAGGTGTAAGAGGCGGCTTATACATGATTTTGGAAAAGATGAAAGTGGAGAAGAAAAGGAAATTAGGTATTTATACTAACCTCAGGTCAGCGTCGATCGACACAGGATGTGTGTGTCGATCGACATGGACACAAACCTTGTGTTCTTTGGTTAAAAAATTACATAAAGCCTCTTCAATCCATGAGCAATCCTTCCAAATTTGTCATTAAGCACGTCTAATTCCTGAGACAAAACAAAAACAAAGAAAAATTAGTGAAAAAGACAGAAAAACTTATTTACAGACTTACCAGTGGGTTGCCTCCCACTAAGCGCTTATTTTCAATCATTAGCTTGACTTTGTCAGAAATCAGATGGATGGAGATTCTCCGGATGAATCCAAAGGTGGTGAAGATGAAGTGTTGGAGCCAAGATCATCCTCACTTAAGTCAAGCATCTTGGGTTTCAGAACCCTATTCATCATCTCATCCATTGCGGCTTGTCCTTTAGCCTTAAACTCGGGAGGGATGATAGCCTTAATCTTGGAAAATGGTCTTGAGCCACTTCCATACTGAAGCTTATACTCAACAGTATCATCAGCTTGCCTCACAGGAGTCAAAGTCATAAGGGGCTTCGCATTCACTGCTTTTCTATGCGGTTTCTTCTTCTTACCCGCAGCTTTCAGATTCCTTGCAGTGAACTTATCAGACTGAATCTCATTCACTTCTTCAACAACAACCTGGGGACTCCACATCACATAACCTTCTGGATTAGCGTCATTGAACACATCAGAATAAACAGGACTTAGAGAAATCCTGCTACTTAGCAAATCAAACATAGCTCCAGCAGTAGCAAGGAATGGTCTACCCAAAATCAGTGGCATATCATAACCAATATCCGTCTCAACAGCATGGAAATAACAGGGAAGCAGCCAATCACCAACTTGAACTCCCAGATTCTCAATAAAACCCATGGATTTCTTCAGAGAAGCATCAGCCAATGTAATCTCTATTAAAGATCTCCTCATATTCCTTACTCCCAACCTTATTGCAATGTCATTAGACATGATATTTATACTAGACCCAGTATCATAGAGTGAATCAGTGAATTCAACTCCAGCAATGGAACAAGGTAAAGCAAAACTTCAAGGATCTTCCAACTTAGGCAATTTGGGGAGATAGATTTCGTCATGAAGCTGAGCATGTCGACCAACACGACCAGGTGCCTGTCGATCGATTTGCTTGGAGTCAGGACCGTCCTTAGTCAAGACTTGCATCAAATCTTCTGATAAATTGGGTGGTGTCGATCGACATGAGCTCCGTGATGAGAGTCTCAACTTTTTCGTTAGCTTCAGACTTCTCCAGAACTTCTTCTTTGATCTCTCTCTTGACGATATCTCCCCAGGGCATAACAGCAGCACAAGAGTACCTAGGATTAGTATCAGTACTTCCAGGTAAAATGCCATCAGGGCGTTTAGTGTTCACAGCAGATTGTGCAAACTGAGTATCCAACCTCTTGATGTGGTTGTTCAAAGTCTTATACTTCCCATTAAGATTTGCATACAATGCATCTATTTACCATTGAAGTCCACTGTCATCTTCTGATGTCTTTCAACTCAGAATCCGCAGTTCTAGCAGGTAGATTCTGGTAAGTGGAACTTCCGAAGTCCCTAGTGAAACCACTGTTGTTTCTCTGAGCATCCTGAACCATGGGCCTAGGCGTAAATCCAGAAGAGTTCTGGTTGTTCCCGTAATTGTTCCTCTGATTGTTGTAACCTCTGAAGTTGCCCTGAGAATTGCCAAACCTTTGGCCATTAAAACCGGAACCATTCACATAGTGCACATCCTCTTCAGTAGCTTCTTCTTCAGCTTCAAAAACATCAACCTCTTGAGCAAAGTGAACCGACTTCTTGTTCACTAGAAGGTTGTGCACAGTATCCAACTATGCTTTAACTTCCGCCATCTGATTATTTGTTCAAACCAATAGCTAACTCTTCCTCTCAAAATCAGCATTCTTAGTACTACTACAAGATGCCAAGTTCTCAATCAACTTGATAGCTTCCCCTGGTGTCCTGGTCTTGAAGTTACCATTACTAGCCGCGTCTAAAGCAACCTGATATCTCCAGTCAATTTCGAAAAAGAAAGTCCTAATGAGCTGGACTTCATCAATGTTATGGTGTGGACAATCTCTTTGATACCCCTTGAATCTCAACCATGCAACTTTCAGAGTCTCTCCAGGTCCTTGAGTAAACTGAATAATTAAATCCCTCAAGTCTTCTGTCTTAGCATCATCATAAAAGTTTTTCAAGAAAGCTGTCTTGATATCCCTCCAAGTGGTTAAGGAACCCGGTTCCAACTGTTTCAACCATTGAGCTGCTTCCCCAGCAAGAGAGTATGGGAAGGGCTTGGAGAATAGATAGTCTTCAGACACTCCATTGGCTTTATTACTCGAAGTCAAGTCTTCAAACTTCTCTATGTGGTCCATTGGATGTTCTGCAGGATAAGCATGGAAAGTGTGTTGCCCCACAAGAGTGTGGTATTGGGGTTTCAACTCAAAATTATTCCTCTAAAAAGCAGGAGGACATATAGCAGACCTGTTGGAGTAAAACTCATTGGGTATGTTGAAATCAGCAAATGTTCTCCCCACAGCTTCAATCCTTGCATCCAAGTTGTCCAGACAGTTTCCGTCGCCATCACGTAGACCGACACCAGTGTTAACATGTCGGTCGACATGGCCAGTTTCGTTGACCTTGATCATTATACTGGTTGCCCTCTAAATCACGTAAGACCCCAGCTGGGTCCTTCACAAGCAGAACAGTACTAACCATCTCTGATTGCTTATATGCCTTGCGATTAGCTCTCTCTAACTTTCCAATGTCCTCAGTAACAATTTGTTCTTTGTCCTTGTTGCTCCTAAGTTTCATGCACCTTAGATAAGAGAAAGTAGAGGCGTAAGTAACAAAATAACAGAAAAATCTAGGCTAAACTCTAACTGAAATCTAATGGTTAATTTAGAGTCCCCAGCAACGGCGCCATAATTTGATAGGTGTCAAATATAAGCCCTAAAAGCTACTCTCTCAAATTAAGAGGTCAGATGCAGCACTTAGGGGTAGAATCTACAAGGACTCTGAAAACTCACACAATAGACGGACACATTCGAATTAAGCTAGATCAAATAAATAAGAAACTAAAAGAAACAATGCAAGAAACAAAATAGCAATTAAAAGGGGTTGATTCAAGTGATTAAAAGCGCTGGACCTAGGGACATCAATAAGGAAAACTCAGGAAAGTGAACGGGGCAATTAGTAAATAAAGTCTAAAGTGTTTGTGCACTTGATGTGATGTTTTATGCATCAGGTTTTACCCAACATCTAAACTCTGCAATTGCATGCTAGCTGTGCTATAAAACACTATGAATCATTTGATAGATTCGTCAACCTAACAAAAGCATTTGATTCATAGAAGTAGAGATCTATTAACCATAATTATAATCTATAACAATAACCTAATTAAATATTAAATCTCTTTGAATAAATCCCATCTCTCAATATATAGATCTACTCAACCATAGCAATTGGTTGATATATCATTATGTTGTGTGGTTGAAAACACAAAGAAAGAGATGAAAACAGATTGTAAATATTGAACATGCAATGAAAACTTTATAGATCTGAGAAAAAGTAATGTAAAAATTACAGATCTGAAATGAGAAATAAAAATGGCAGAGTAACAGTAAAATTCGTGTCTAGGTCCCTCTGGCCGCTCAGGAAATGATCCTTATTTATAAGTGTCTTCTAGATCAAAACTCGGAGTTAATGTGCGATTTGGAGAATATTCGTGACTGGGATCGATCGATCCGACTTGGATAGATCAATCTTCTTTCTCTGATCCAAGCCACCTCATAGATTCCTTTGACTGACCGGTCTGCTTTAGGATCGGCTGATCCTCGTCATGCTTGGTCAATCCAGGATGTCTCCAAAATCCAATGATGTGTAAAAACGTCCAAAGTTGCTACATTTTGCACATTTAGCTCCAAGGAAGAGAAAACCTGAAAAGACACTAAAACCGGCAAAAAGAACACAAAATCTAACTTCTAGACTCAATAAGACAAGTAAAAGAATAATAAAAACGGGTCAAAATAGACACTCATCACACCCCCAGACTTGATTCTTTGTGTGTCCTCAAGAAAGAAACAAGACAATGAACCAAAGTACATAACTAGAATTTGAAAAACGGGAACTTATGCTTATCTTTAGAAATACATCATGTTGATCATGTAAACCAAGAAGAAACCTTGTGAAAGGTTAATCGGAGATTAGCAGTCCAACATGTACTTTACCATAAGCACAACACACATTACCATACTCTAGCATCCAAGATCCAAGGGAACTTCTGAAATCTCCATTGTTGGCACTTTAACATTTATTAAGTGTTGCGTGCAGTCTCAGAAAGAGAGTCAAAATCGCTAAGGGCTAGTAACAGGGGGCCATTTTAAGGGTGATGGTTAGGCATCATAGATGAACTCTGGTGCAAGGCAATGCGCAAAACCACAGTGAGATGGGAACATAAACAAATAATTAACTAAATAAATATAAGGTTTTATTCTGGTTCCTTCAGACTTCTTTTCCTTCTCTTTCTTTTTGTTTTTTGTTTTTGTTTTTTCTTGTCTGTTCTTAAAGAGAGTCTCGGGAGCAGACGGGATCGATCTATCAAGGTCGGATCGGTCGATCCCAGAGTATTTTATTTTTCTGAGAAGGGGAAGTTGGAACCAGTTCTAACCATGTACATTAATCCTACTAAAAAACTACACCAATAGTCAACTCAAACTAATATAGATGAAGTACTAATACTAGAAAGCTTACTCGAAAATCTTTAGAACATTTGGTTGTACCGGCTCCCATACTCTGTAGTTTTTGCACTTGGTTGCACATGCTCCTAATGTTGCGAAAGAGGACTGGGGTCTGAATGAAAAAGGGTGTAAAGGTGTGGAACCAAACTAAAAATGAGCTTGGCCATCTGGAGCTCCAATAAGAATGGGGTGAACTCCAGATGTATATGATTCCTTTTGCGATATTGAGCCCCTATGTGGGAAGATTAGTCCAAGTTAAAGGTCAAAGTAGATAGAGCCAACGCTGGATCATTCAGATTTCCAAATGATATGTCGCTTCGGGTAAAGTTGATCCACTGATGGTGTTTTTAATCTTTACTCAACTAAATCCAATCAATGTTAACATAAATTGGATACCTAGAAAAAAATTGTAAAATCCCATGTTTTGACTCAATAAAATGATTCAAGAAAAATGAAAAAGTTTGAATTTTTTTGTTTTTTTTGGAACAAGTAACAAAAGAAAACATAGTGTTAGTAACATATGAAAACAGTCACCCATTCCCCCCAGACTTAAATCACTGCATCCCGCAGTGATATAAAATCAAAGAAAATAGGTGATGCGAAACAACACTGGAGATAATGAATTGTGAACAAGAAAGCAAACCATAAACCGTGGAATGAATTTTACGACCAAGAGGGAGCTTTTGTCTGTACATGAATCGGTTTTCAGCTTTTTCGACTTGGGGATTGATCGATTTGGGTAGGATCGGTCGACCCCACCGTACTGAAACTTATTAAACTTTGCATCTTCTGTGTTTTGCAGCTGTTTTCAGTCTGCTCAACAAAAACATCATCATATCTTATTTTGGAAAGTAAATAAATAAATTGAAATAACTGAAGCGAAATAAAAGAAAATAGTTTTATTAATTCAAATGTAAAAATAAATTAAAAGAACATGTGGGGTTGCCTTCCAACCAGCGCTTGTTTTTGCAAAGTCACTAGCTTGACTTAGTTTTATTTCAATTGGGTTCTAGGTTCATTGGAGGAGTGGTATCCTCCTAATCTTTCACAGTGGGAGTTTGGCCAAGCACAATTGGGTATCTCTTGATAGTCTCAATGAGAAAGCATATTACCTTGTCCCCAACTTGCAGCTTTATTCTCCTTTTGGGTATGCTGATAGATGCGCGGGCGGTCACTAGGAATGTCCGTCCTAAGATTTGATCTGGTTCATCGCAGTTCATATCCAGCACAAAGATGTCTATCAGAACATAGCTTTCATCCACAAGAATTGGTATGTTGGATAGGATCCGTACAGGTTTTTGGAGTGGTCCACCCAATTCTATTTGGGACTTGGTTGGTATCATGTGTTTTAGACACAATAACCTTGCATTCTTGAGCGCTATGACATTTATACTAGATCCAGTGTCTATCAAGCAGTTCCTTAAAATAGTCCTTCCAATTGTAACGGGTATATGGAAATCACCTATATCTTCTCTTTTTGGGGGAGTTTACAATGCCTCTTATTGTTTAGGTAATCCTGGAGGTAGTCTGTTGTGCCTTGAAGTGTAATCCTACCGACAAGGATATCCAAAGTGAAATCTGCCATCATAGGTAACACAGACTTGATTACCTCAAAGGGTAACCTTGCTCCCCACTCACCAAATATCTCATCCACCTTGCTCTCTGTGACAGGATCCATCTTCTTAGGAGTTGTTTTTTCTGCCTCTCCCTGATTTCTAAATTCTTATAGGGTTTGGTTTTCTGAAGGTTTATAAAGCTGCGTTCGCGGGATCGATCAATCTCGGCCTGGATCGGTCGATCTTCCCCAATTTTAAAATCAGTATCGGGGAAGTGGGATCGATCGATCTCACCTTGCGGGTCGATCCTGGCGGAATCCAGATCGATCTTCTTATCAAGAATACATTGGCTCTCATCGCTGGATCGATCGATCCCACCTTCAAATCAACGATCTCAGGGGAGTTTTGCTCTTTGATTTCTAGAACTCTTTCAAATGTGGAAACTTCCAGGATCTTGTTCACTAAGTGAACAACATCGATAGCATCAAAATTGTTAATCACGAATGTTTGACCATTGACGGTAGGTTGCATATCGAAAGTCTCAACGGAAAGTTTCACAACTGTTTTTTTCTGAGGTTGATTTTTATCTTTCGTTTTGGTACATTTATGGATACTCCAGCTGTAGCTAAGAAAGGACGTCCTAGAATAAGGTCAGTACCATTATCGTCCAAGTCTAAAACCATGAAATCAGCAAGTATGTAGCACGAGCCTACCAATATCGGGATATCAATTAGGATTCCTTGTGGTCTTCGAGTTGTTCCATTAGCCATGGTTATTTCTTTGGTGGTTTTCGGCATAGTTAGCAATCCAAGCTTATGCGAAATAGAGAGTGGCAGTATGTTGACGCTTGCTCCCAAATCTACCAAGCTGTATTTGAAAGAGGTATCTCCAATGGTGCATGACAGGATGAATTTCCCGGGATCTCCTAGTTTCATTGGAAATTTTTTGTGCATTTGCTCATCGCAATTTTCCCTTAGGAATTTGACGGAGTCCTCCATAGTGGATTCCCCAACAAAAATTTTCTTTAATTGATCTTCCACTAAGTGAATCATTGAGTAGACCTCTGGAAAGGGTAGTCTAACTTTCATCTCTTTAGCTATCTTTTCACATTTTTATCAAATTCATGGTAGGTAGATTTAGGGATCGGTGGTAATTTCTTTTCAGAAGGTGCTGAAAATTCTGTGATTGATTTAATGGGTTCGGTCGGGAAATCCTTGTCTTTCAACACAAGGGATTTATCGGTTTCATTAGGGGTCGACCGCTCAATTTCCATCTCTTTGAGATTAGCGTAATAACGCTCTGCTTCTTCTATCTCATCATCCATGGAGTGATCACTTCTATTTTTTGACGTTTCAGGTTCTTCAGGAATTGTGAGCTCTCGGTTGTAAAAGCTATCTTACATGTCATCATTGAAGAAATCATCTTCTTCATCGTCAGACAGATAAATGATCGTCCTATCTCCTCTACCAGGATAGCTTTTTGGGACAGCGCATTTTCCGCTTCTAAGTTCAACAAAGTGTAGAGATTCGTTGGGATTGTTTTCAGCTTTCCCTGGGAAAGTTCTTGTTGGGGCCCAATTTTTCTCAGAAGTTTGGGCAACTTGGTTTTCTAAAACCCTTACATGAGTTCCTAAGGCATCAAATTTCCCATTGAAGCTCTCATAAACTCTATCAACCTTAGCGTTGATATCCCCATCGAATTTCTTCTATCCTTCAATGATTTGCCATAACAGAGATCAATTCTATCCACTGAACCCGCGTTTCCGGGTCGAGAATTGAATCCCATTTTACCATAACCAGCAATGTTTGGGAAGATCCCTTGGTTTTAGATACTCCGAGGTGGATAAAAATGATCTCCGGGGTTCTCAACATTAGTTCTGCGGTAGGCCAGGTTAGGATGGTTCCTAAAATTTGGGTTAAAACCGCGGTTTTGGTAGTTTCCCTGTCCACCGAGAAAGTTTATCTCCTCAGTTTAATCCTCTTCATCATTGAACTCATCACTTTCCAAGAGATTAACAGATCTCTATTGGGCTCTCATCAGAATATCCACCTTAGCATTACGCTCCTCTATGATCTTATCACTCTCCCTAGTGGGGTTGACTCACCTATCATAGTCAGAAGATCTGTTAGAGTCGCTTTCTGAAAGGTTTTCAAATGAGCTCCATTGCTTCCTCCAGCGTGTTACTCACGAAGTCTCTGCTACAGGCTGTGTCTATAGCCGTTTGATACTTCATTTCAACTCCATTGTAGAAAATGTTCATCCTTTCCGACTCAGTGTAGCTTCGAGGGGGACAGTCCCTTAGGTATTCCTTATAGCGTTCCCAAGCTTCATAGAAGGACTCGGTACCAGCTTTGCGGAATGTGGCTATTTTGTTTTTTAGCGCTGCGGATCTAGCTTTGGTGAAGAACTGCTGAATGAAAGCAGCTCGGCATTCACCCCAGATTGTGATAGATCCAAGACTCAAAGATTTCAGCCATCTATGAGCCTTATCAGCGAGGAAAAAGGAAAATAGTCTACAACGGAGGTAGTCTTGGGGGATTCCATTGGCTTTGGTGGTACTACAGAACTCCTCAATGATAGCAATATGGTCCATTGGGTTCTCGTTAGATAGCCCATAGAATTGATTCTGTTTAGCTAGGGAGATTATTTGAGGTTAAATCTCATAATCTTGCCTCTGGATAGGACGGGTAATGAGAGCAGATCGGTTCCTATAGTAGGCATGCGGGTCATCTTGCTCGCCTAAGGTAACCCTGCATGGCAGGACTTGCAGTCCCGGCACAGCATTTATGCCAACCCCAGCAGCTCCAACATCATTGAGAGGTCCTCTATTATCCTGACCCTCTCTCTGTCGGACTGCATCTGCATTCTCACCATCAACAACAAGGGGAATGTTTCTAAGGTTATTAGGATCAGCCATACTAACCTTATCTTTTGCTTTCCTTGTGGTTTTGTTTTTCTTTGTTTCCGAGATCTTCCTTGTGGACTTCTTTGTCAACTCTTCTATGCTCAAGTCTTGTAAATCTTTAGTAGCCTTGCTCCTTAATTGCATACACCTGAGAAGCAAAAGAAGTTTGATGATCAGATCCGAAAAAGAGGCTCTGGGATCGATCAATATTGGAAGGGATCAGTCGATCTCGACAGAAAAAGGATTGAACGATCAAAGAGAGATCAATCGATCTTGCAGAAAGTAGGATCGGTTAATCTTTAGGGATCGGTCGATCTCTGAGACGTAAATAAAAAATGCAAAAATTTAAAATATCCTAGACTAGGGTTAAAAACATAAATCTAAAGGCTACAATTACTCCCCAGCAACGACACCAAAAACATGATGTGATGTTTTATGCGTCAGGTTTTACCCAACATCTAAACTCCGCAAGTGCACGGTTGTACGCGGCAGTATAGTGGTGGAATCGATCAACAGAGATTAAAGAGCACTATAGGTCCTTAGATCTAAACAGAGCTAGGATGAAAATATGGAAAATGTCACAAAATAAAATCCGAATAAAAATCTTTTAAATAAGGAAATAAAATCAGTTAAAAACAAATTTTGTGATCTGAAAAATTGCAGGGATTTGAATAAATAAAAAGGATATATAACCGGATTAACAATTAAATGATCTAGATCTAGAACATAAACACTGTACCAAAAAAAATCTTTTGAACAAAAGCAAATATTATTCTATCATAAATCCTCTATGACCATATGATAGCATATTTCGACCTAGTTTGATAGAGCCTACAACCCTTGGAAATCAGGAAATCAAGCCTACAAACTATAGATACTGGGTAGAATAGCCAACGCTAGCTGTTACGAATCCGAGGGTCCGGATAACTGATACGCGGATTGATGGACCGAAGACATGGCGAGAAACTCGAGCCGAGCTACTGGGAAGTGATGGGAACCGATGCGGAGCCATGAGCGAAGAGAAACTCGATTCGTGACAAGTGGAAGGGATGAGTGTTGACCGAGATGCGACACATGAGCTATGGAAAGGCTCCGGATACGGCTGAACCAAAAAGATTCGAGCCCTGCTCAAGAGTCTTTCAGGAAACCTAGATCTAGAGACGGCGGCTCGATTGAACTAAGAAGAGAAAAGTCTCTAAGTGGTTTCGTTTAAAAAATAGCGTAACCTAAAAATGAGAGAGGTTCAGCCTTTTTATTGGTGATACAAGGAAGCAAAGGAAACCCTAACAAGTGGGGTAAAGACGCGAGTTACAAATGCGGTAAACAAAGTTCTGGTAAAACATCTCATCCGGTAAAGTCAAAGTAACAAGGTAAAGAGATAAGAAAAAGAGGAGGTTTTATTGGTGGGTCCTCCTCGTGATAGATCCAGGAAGCAATGCATAGTTTATCTTATCCATGAAAGCTTCTAAGTAAACTATGCTTGGAAATTACTCCCCGGGAATCAAAGTGGTTACCTTGTTAAAAACCCTATCTAGAAAACCCATTTGGGACAAAACTCAACAGGGGAAAAAGAGTATAATCTCTTGACGTCTTACACGGGTTGTCTTCACCTTTGGGTAATGGTGAAGATAAGCTGATAGCGGTTTTCCCAACCAGTTGTAGTCTTCACGTTGCCTTGGCTTGTTAGCAGACTTGCGGGTGCGTCGTCGGGGTTGTGATTGAGGAACTCAATGGCAGCTTGGACAAACGTGTTGAACTTGTGCCTGCATGCTCGGGATGCGGTCTGACTTCTTGTAACGGCTCTTGGGTCGATTTGGGGTGCTACCGGGGCAACCTCAAGATTGTCTGAGTCGTTGTCAACGTCCGGATTGGGGTCTTGGACGACTCGGGTTCCATCATTCCCTCCCCTTCAAGAGGTTTTTTCCTCAAAACTGGATCATGGTCTGCCACAAGTGGAACCAAGTCAGACACATTGAAAGTAGTAGAGATGTTGGTCTCACTGGGTAATGCTAGGCGGTAGGCGTTGTTGTTGATCCGTTGGGTAACTTGGAGGGGTCCATCCTGAGAGAGGATAGCGTATCCTTACGTTTGGCCAGGAACCTCTCTTGCCCGAAGTGTAACCACCCCCAATCTCCTGGTTTGTAGATGACTTCCCGACGGCCCCTATTGGCAAATTTTGGCGTGCTCTCGTTCATCCTCTCGATGTTTCCCTGAATCTTGTGTAACTTCTTTACGAACTCAGCTTTGGATAGACCGTCCTGGTCCTCTTGTTGTCCGGGTGGTATGGGAAGAAAATCCATCGGTGATAGTGGGCTAAACCGTAGACAACTTCGAACGGAGATTGCTTAGTGGCTGAATGCACTACTCGGTTGTAGGCAAACTCGACTAACGGTATGCATTCGATCCAGTTCCTCAAATTTTCTCCAATGGTGGCCCGGAGTGGGGATCCCAAGGTCCGGTTAACTGCTTCCGTTTGGCAATCCGTTTGGGGATGAGCAGCTGTGGAGAACAACAGCTTTGTACCAAGTTTCTTCCACACGGTTCTCCAGAAGTGGCAAAGGAAGTTTGGGTTACGGTTCGACACGATGGTTCGCGGGATGCTGGGTAGCCTTACGACTTCCTGGAAAAATAACCCGGCTAAACTGGTGGCGTCGTGGAACTTGCTACACGGGATGAAATGGGCCATCTTCGAGAACCAATCTACAACGACAAAGATCATGTCCTTTGTGGGAGATTGTTGAGAAACCAACGACAAAATCCATGGATAGATCGACCAATGGGGAAGTAGGAACAAGCAGTGGATAATACAACCCTTGAGGTTGGACGTGGGTCTTGGCCCTAAGGCAAGTAATGCATTGACCCCAATGTTTGGCCACCAATCTCTTCATCCTTGGCCAGTATAAATGATCTTGTAGCACGGCCAATGTCTTGGCGATCCCGTAGTGACCCAACAAACCTCGTCCAAGGGCTTCCCGTAAAAATAACTCATGCAATGATCCATGTGGAATGCACAAACGTTTCCCCTTGAAGAGGAAACCATTGTGAAGATAGAAACTCGTGTGGAGCCCCTTCCCATGGTCACGGTAGCTTTCACTCAGTTCCTGGTCGTCCTCGTATTGATCCCTCATGCCCTCAAACCCCAAAGTCTTGGCTTCCATCACTAGGACAAGGCATCGACGACAACGTATCCTTGCCTTTCTTGTACTTGATCATGTAAGGGAAGCTTTCTATGAACTTCTACCATTTGGCATGCCGCTTCTTCAAGTTTATCTGCCCCCTTAGATGCTTCTATGTCTCATGGTCCAAATGTATGACACATTCCTTGGCCAGCAAATAGTGTTGCTATGTTTCCATGGTCCAAACCAAAGCATACAACTCTCGATCATAGGTGGGGTAGTTAAGAGCGGCTCCACTCAGCTTCGCGCTGAAATATGCCACGGGTCTTCCTCCTTGAGTGAGGACAGCCCCTATTCCAATTCTCGAGGCATCACAGTCCACTTCAAAGGTTTTAGTGAAGTCTTGTAAGACTAGTAGCGGAGCACTAGTTAGCCGGTGCTTGAGATCGCGGAAGGCTCTATCTTGTAGTTCTCCCCAATGGAACTCCACATTATTCTTGATGACCACGGTACGAGGTGCGGCCAACGTGCTAAAATCCTTGACAAACCGGCGGTAAAAACTCGCCAAACTGTGGAAACTCCGAACATGGCTGATACTAGTTGGGGTTGGCCATTCTTGGATGGCTTTGATCTTCTCAGTATCGACCCTCAGTCCATGGGAACTCACAACGAAACCCAAGATTACCAACTTCAAGGCTCCAAATACACACTTCTTCAAGTTTGCATATAGCTATTCTTCTCGGAGGGTCCGGAGAATTAGTTCGACGTGTTCAACGTGTTTGACATGGGCAGTGAGGCTACGACTGTAGACAAGGATGTCGTCAAAGAAGACGACCACAAATTTGTTGATGAATGACCAGTTGTGATTCATCAGTCTCATGAAGGTGGACGAGGCATTAGATAGCCCGAATGGCAAACGAGCCATTCGTACAAACCTTGCTTGGTTTTGAACGCTGTCTTCCATTCGTCCCATTACCTCATTCTAACTTGAGATCTATCTTGGAGAAGATAGCAGACCCACTCAACTCATCCAATATATAATCGAGTCGTGGTATCGGATGCCTGTACTAGATGGTGATGTTGTTTACAGCCCGGCAATTGACACACATGCGCCAGGTCCCATCTTTCTTCGGGACGAGTAGAACCGGCATGACACATGGGCTAAACCTCTCCCAGACATAGCCTTGCCTCATCAGTTTGATGACTTGATGCTCCAATTCCTTGGCTTCTTCCGGATTGAGACAGTAGGCGGGCCGATTGGGTAGTTGGGCTCCAGAGATTAGGTTGATCCATTTCTTGATTCCTCGGAGAGGTAGCAAACCGGGTGAGAGGTCTTTGGGGAATACGTTCGAGTAGGATTCCAGCAGTTGCTTGAGCTCCCCGGGCACGGTCTCGTCCGGGGTACCTGAAACCAAAACTTCTTGATACACCATTACCAACACGCGACAAGTCAGAGTCACTTAATGAATGTCTAACTACACTAGCATTGATCAAAAAGTTCAATTTAGTGCTAGCATCCTTATTCACTTTAACTTGTAACTCAGCGACTTGTGAGGGTGATAGTGGGGTGAGACTATTCCGTTTGTTAAGATGAGTAAACATGTATTGGTTGGATCGGCCATTGTGAACCGCATCCTTATCGAACTGCCATGGTCTATCAAGCAATACATGGCCAACTTCCATAGGAACAACATCACAAAGGACTTGGTCCTTGTATGTGCCAACACTAAAATCAATCATGACTTGTGCCCCTATGTGGAGAATAGTCTTATTGCTTAGCCATCTAAGCTTATAGGGTTTGGGATGGGCGATGGTGGTGAGCTGTAATTTTTTGACCATATAGGAACTTGCCACGTTAGTGCAAGATCCTCCATCTATGTTCAAGCCACACACCTTCCCGCTTACCGTGCACCATGTGTGGAAGATATTGTCACGCTGGTTGGCATCATCCGGGATGTTGGCGGCGCTTAGGACGCGTTGAAGCAGGACCACTTCCCCCACATCGGGTTTAGAGACTTCTTCCTCGAGTTCTCCTTCCTTTGCAGCTTCTTTGGTCTCGTCCTCGTCTTGGGACTTGTATTCCCCAGTTTGGGTAAAGATCATCACGTGTTGGTTTGGATAATCCTGGGTGTAGTGGCTGTGGCCTTGGCACTTGAAGCAAACAATATCTCGAGTCCAGGTAGCGTTGGGAGGTCTTCGTGGGTCTTGGCGAGCGTCACGGGGTACATCTGGGGCTTGGGGCTTGAAGCGGGTGTTAATTACGGTGGCCTTGGGTTGGTTTATGTATCAGGGAACATTGGCCGGAGAGCAATTTGGGGCAGAATTTGGTGACCAGGTCGGGGCACCTTGGGCTCGGAGCCAAGGAGCATGGGACGCTTTGGTCTTGACGTTTTGGTCTTGATCTGTTGCTCCATTTGGTTAGTGAGGTGGAGCATCTCTTCGAAACAATCGTAGCTTTGCCTTTCGGGCAATGCGATTGTTCAAACCATCAAGAAACTGAGCCATGAGGGTTTCCTCGGTCTCGTCAAGTTGTAGCCTGTTGCAGAGATGTTCGAACTCTTAAAAATACTCTTACACAGACTTGGAGCCTTGGGTGAGTCCTCGAAAACGCTTATGGAGATCATAGTGAAACAAGGGTGGGACGTATCGCCTCCACATGGAAAATTTCATGACTTCCCAATAGGGGAACTAGATCTTCCCTGTTTTGGATTCGCTCGGCCACATCGCGATCCCACCATGTAAGCGCATGTCCCGTGACTTGGGCAGCCACATACATGACCTTTTGAGGCTCGTCAAAACCATAACAAGCGAAGATGTGATCCGTTGGGCGCTCCCAATCAAGATAGCCCTCGGGGTCAACCTTCCCAGCAAACGTGGGAGCCATGAGTCGGAAGTCCGGTACAGCGGGACGCTGTTGGGGATCTTCATGACCGTCTCCGGCTCAGCGAGCTTGCATGCGACAGTTCTGAGGCTCTGGATGTGCCACGGGGTAATCCTCGTATGGAGGTTCCACCGGTTCGTGTTGGACGAGTGTGGGAGGCACGGGTCCGGGTGGGACAGGTCCCGGTGGTGGAGGTCGGTCCTCCATTCGCGCCAAATGCTCCCCTAACTGAGTCAGGGACTCTTGAATGGCTGTGAGTTCACCTCCAGTGTCAGGAGGGGCAGGCGGGTCATCCATGGTCGGATTCAAACAATCCGTAGGGACAAGTCCGGTTGTACGGATGGCGGCGCTAGGATAGCCGACAGTGGCTGGCCGGAGTACGGGCGGCGGAGTAAGAGTTTCGGTGGTTGTTGGCCGGAGGAGTACGGCAGAGTAAGAGTTCCAGCGGTGGTTGGCCGGAGTAATACAGCGGCGTTCGGAGATACAGACGGATGGATCGTTGGTACGAACGTTGGTGAGTAAACACCGGTATCGGAGGTCCAATGGTGCTCGGCTCTGTTGCCAGCGTCTAATGATGGTCGGAGCTGGGTTCCTGGGTGTCGGAATAGACGTCCAGCCAGTGAGGGAGGCGGTTCCCAGTGGGGGCCCCGCTTTCGGGACGAGTCCCCGTGATGTGTCCAAGTACCGAGTGACTTATGCGGTGAATGCTGTAACTTCCGGGTCAGGTGCGGTAACTTCCTCGGGTAATCACTTGGTAAGCCCTGACAATATTACATCACCTGAGATCAGACAGATAAGCCTTAATCACAACGTTCGGATTTGACCAAACGAAGACAAATGGTACGGTTACAAGCGCGTGGGTTATGAGCGGATGCAAAAGGAATTTTCAAAATTGCTAGGTAACAAGACAAAATGCAAAAGCAACTCAGTCCAACACCGTTCAAATTTTAAACCAACGAATGACAACCACAAGATTTAACACGTGAATGCAAAGGACTCGTCTTCAACCTAAGCTCGGATGGATCCTAACAAAGGCTAAGATGATTCTATCAACATGAACACGCATAAAACCTAGGCAACTAACATGGAAACGAACGGAAAGAAAAACAATGATGAAAGACTAAACATTTAGCGGTCCATTTTCAGTTCGCGGATGCAAAAAGATATGAGCTAAGTCCTAGATTCAAAGAAATGATTTTTATGGGTTTTTATGGTTTAAATGAAAACGTAAAGGATAGAAAAACACAACCTTGTAGGAAGTTGTGCTGTGATACCCAAGGGTCCGGATAAGTGATATGCGGATAGATGGACCAAAGACACGGCAAGACAGTCGAGCCGAGTGACCGAGAAGCGATGGGAACTGATGCACAGCCGTGACCAAAGAGAAAATCAATTCAGGACAAGCGAAAGGGATGAGTATGGACCAAGATGTGATACACGAGCTATGGAGAGGCTCTGGATACGGCGGAACCATTAAGATTCGAGCCCGGCTCAAGAGTCATGAAGGGAACCTAGATCTAGAGACGACAGCTCGATAGAACTAAGAAGAGAAAAGTCTCTAAGTGGTTTTGTTTATAAAATAGCGTGACCTATAAATGAGAGAGGTTCAGCCTTTTTATAGGCGATACAAGGAAGCAAAGGAAACCTTAACAAGAAAGACACGAGTTACATTCACGGTAAAAAATGTTCCAGTAAAACATATCATCTAGTAAAGTCAAAGTAACAAGGTAAAGAGATAAGAAAAAGAGGAGGTTTTATTGGAGGGTCCTCCTCGGGATAGATCCAGGAAGCAATGCATAGTTTATCTTATCCATGAAAGCTTCTAAGTAAACTATGCATAAAAATTACTCCCCGGGCATCAAAACGGTTACCTCGTTAAAAACCTTATTGAGAAAAGAGTATAACCTCTTGACGTCATGCACAGGTTGTCTTCATCTTTGGGTAATGGTGAAGACAAGCTGATCGCGGTTTTCCCAACTGGTCATAGTCTTCACATTGCCTTGGCTTGTTAGCTGACTTGCGGGTGTGTCGCCGGGGTCGTGATCGAGGAACTCGATGGCAGATTCGACAAACGTGTTGAACTTGTGCCTGCATGCTTGGGATGCAGTCAGGCTTCTCGTAATGGCTCCTGGGTCGATTTGGGGCGCTACCGGGGCAACCTCATGATCGTCCGAGTCGCTGTCAACATCCGGATTGGGGTCTCGGATGACTCGGGTTCCATCACTAGCTGTACTATAAAATCTTATGAATCATTTGATAGATTCGTCAACCTAACAAAAGCATTTGATTCATAGAAGTAGAGATCTATTAACCATAAATCTAATCTATAACAATAACCTAATTAAACATTAAATCCCTTTGAATAAATCCCATCTCCCAACATATAGATCTACTCAACCATGGCAATTGGTTGATATATCATTATTTTGTGTGGTTGAAAACACAAAGAAAGAGATGAAAATATATTGTAGATCTTGAAAATGCAAATAAAACTTTATAGATCTGAGAAAAAGCAATGTAAAAATTACAAATCTAAAATGAGAAATAAAAATGGCAGAGTAACAGTAAAATTCGTGTCTAGGTCCCTCTGGCCGCTCAAGAAATGATCCTTATTTATAAGTGTCTTCTAGGTCAAAACTCAGAGTTAATGTGTGATTTGGAGAATATTCGACTTGGATCGATCGATCTTCTTCTTCTGATCCGTGCCACCTCATAGATTCCTTTGACTGACCAATCTGCTTTGGGATTGGTCGATCCACGTCATGATTGGTTAATCCTCTTCAGGATCGATCGATTTAGGATGTCTCCAACATCTAATGATGTGTAAAAACGTCCAAAATTGCTCTATTTTGCACATTTTAGCTCCAAGGAAGAGAAAACCTGAAAAGACACTAAAACAGGCAAAAAGAACACAAAACCTAACTTCTAGACTCATTAAGACAAGTAAAAGAATAATAAAAACAGGTCAAAATAGACACTCAGCACACCCCCAGACTTGAATCCTTGCATGTCCTCAAGTAACAAACAAGACAATGAAACAAAGTACAAAAGTGGAAGTTTGAAAAACGGGAACTTACGCTTAGCTTTAGAAATCCATCATGTTGATCATGTAAACCAAGAAGAAACCTTGTGAAAGGTTAATCAAAATTTAGCAGTACAACATGTACTTTACCATAAGCATAACACACATCACCGTACTCTAGCATCCAAGATCCAAGGGAACTTCTGAAATCTCCATTGTTGGCCCTTTAACATTCATTAAGTGTTGCCGGCAGTCTCACAAAGGAAGTCAAAATTGCTAAGGGCTAGTAACAGGGGGCCATTTTTTAGGGTGATGGTTAGGCATGATAGATGAACTCTGGTGCAAGCCAATGCGCAAAATCACAGTGAGATGGGAACAAAAACAAATAACTAACTAAATAAATATAAGGTTTTATTCTGGTTCCTTCAGACTTCTTTCCCTTCTCTTTCTTTTTGTTTTTTTTTTCTTTTTGAAAGAGAGTCTCGGGATGAGATGGGATCGATCGATCAAGGTAGGATCAGTCGATCCCAGAGTATTTTGTTTTTCTGAAAAGGGGAAGTTGGAACCAGTTCTAACCGTGTACATCAATCCCACTAAAAACTGCACCAATAGTCAACTCAAACTAATATAGATGAAGGGAAAGATTAGTCCAAGTTAAAGGTCCAAGTAGATAGAGTCAACGCTGGATCATTCAGATTTCCAAATGATAGGTCGCTTCGCGTAAAGTTGATCTACTGGTGGTGTTTCATATCTTCCTAAACTAAGTCCAATAAATGTCAACATAAAATGGAAACCAAGAAAATTGTAAAATCTCATCTTTTGACTCAAGAAAAATGAAAAAGTTTGAATTTTTTTTTTTTTTGGAACAAGTAAGCAAAAGAAAACACAGTGTTAGTAACATATGAAAGCAGTGACCCCTTCCCCCAGACTTAAATCTCTGCGTCCCACAGTGATATAAAATCAAAGAAAATGGGTGCTGCAAAACAACACTGGAGATAATGAATTGTGAACAAGAAAGCAAACCAGAAACCATGTAAGGAAATTGACGACCATAAGGGAGCATTGGTCCATACATGAACCGGTTTTCAGCTTTTCTCGACTCAGGGATCGATCAATCTGGGTAGGATTGGTCGATCCCAGCTTGTAGAAAAGGTTCATCCTGTCCGACTCGGTGTAGCTTCGAAGGGGACAGTCCCTTAGGTATTCCTTATAGTGCTCTCAAGCTTCATAGAAGGACTCGGTACCAGCTTGGTGGAATGTGGTTATTTTGTTTTTTAGCGCTGCGGATCTAGCTTTTGTGAAGAACTGCTGAATGAAAGCAGCTCGGCATTCACCCCAGATTATGGTAGATCCGGGACTCAAAGATTTCAGACATCTATGAGCCTTATCAGTGAGGAAAAAGGAAAATAGTCTACAACGGAGGAAGTCTTGGGGGACTCCGTTGGCTTTGGTGGTACTACAGATCTCCTCAAAGATAGCAATATGGTCCATTGGGTTCTTGTTAGATAGCCCATGGATTTGATTCTGTTTAACCAGGGCGATTATTTGAGGTTTAATCACATAATCTTGCCTCTGGATAGGAGGGGGAATGATAGCAGATCGGTTCCTATAGTAGGCGTGCGGGGCATCTAGCTTGCCTAAGGTAACCCTGCGTGGTGGGACTTGCAGTCCCGGCACAGCATTTATGCCAACCCCAGCAGCTCCAGCATCATTGAGAGGTCCTCTATTATCCTGACCCTCTCTCTGTCGGACTGCATCTGCATTCTCACAATCAATAACTGGGGGAATGTTTCTAAGGTTATTAGGATCAGCCATACTAACCTTATTTTTTGCTTTCCTTGTTGTTTTATTTTTCCTTGTTTCCTAGATCTTCCTTGTGGACTTCCTTGTCAACTCTTCTATGCTCAAGTCTTGTAGATATTTGGAAGTCTAGCTCTTTAATTGCATACACCTGAGACGCAAAAGAAGTTTGATGATCAGATCCGAAAAAGAGGCTCTGGGATCGATCGATCTTGAAAAGGATCGGTCGATCTCAAGAGAAAAAGGATCAAACGATCAAAGAGGGATCGATCGATCTTGCACAAAGTAGGATCGGTTAATCTTTAGGGATCGTTCGATCGTGCAAGAAGTAGGATCGATCGATCTTATTGGGATTGGTCGATCTCAGAGACGTAAATAAAAAATGCAAAAATAAAAATATCCTAGACTAGGTTTAAAAACTTAAATCTAAAGGCTATAATTACTCCCTGGCAACGGCGCCAAAAACTTGATGTGATGTTTTATGCATCAGGTTTTACCCAACATCTAAACTCGGAAATGCACGGTTGTGCGCGGCAGTATAGTGGTGGGATCGATTCACAGAGAGTAAATAGCGCTATATAAACACAGCTAGGATGAAAATATGGAAAGTGTCACAAAAGGAAATCCGAATAAAATCTGAATAAAAATCTTTTAAGTAAGGAAATAAAATCAATTAAAAACAAATGTTGGGATCTGGGAAATTGCAAGGATTTAAATAAATAAAAAGGATATCTAACCGGATTAACAATTAAATTATCTAGATCTAGAACACAAACATTGTACCAAATAAAACTTTTTAATAAAAGCAAATATTATTCTATCATAAATCTGCTAGGACCCTATGATAGCATATTTTGACCTAGTTTGATAAAGTTCACTTGTATATCCAGCTTCAACTCTTGGAAATTAGGAAATCATGCCTACAAACTATAGATTCCGGGTAGAATAGCCAACGCTAGCTGTACATAAAATCCTATCAATCATTTGATAGATTTGTCAACCTAACAAAAGCATTTGATTCATAGAAGTAGAGATCTATTAACCGCAATCCTAATCTATAACAATAACCTAATTAAACATTAAATCCCTTTGAATAAATTTCATTTCCCAACATATAGATCTACTCAACCATGGCAATTGGTTAATAGATCATTATGTTGTGTGGTTGAAAACACAAAGAAAGATATGAAAACAGATTCTTCACTACAAGAATATTGATTATTCATTGCAGTAAAAAGATAGCAGTTGGGGTGGTTATGCTATAATAGACTTAACCGGGCATTTTCGATAGTGTTTGTGAATATTGAAACACTATGTTTTAAAAAAAAAAAAAAATTCAAGAGAAGTGATTTTTTTTGTGTATACATTTTAATAACACCACTTCCTATTGTATATATATCGAGTAAACACTATGTATAAATTAATCGTAAAAATATTAAAATACCGCGTTAAATTAAATTTTAGATTTTCCTCCAAACGAAAATCAAAAGTTTTTCTTCTTTCCCTCTCGTTCTTTCTATGTGTAAAATCGATAATCGATAATGAACTCTCAAATCTTTAAAATTTCTCCTCTCACCTTGATTCTTATTCTCCAAGCTCAGTAGATCTTGCCGTCAGCTGTGAAAGTAGCCGTCTTATCTCACTGTCACCGTTGTCTCTTACTGTCGCTGTCGGCTCTCACTTTTGCCTTTGGTTCTCACTCTCGCCGTCTCCGTCGCCCCTCGTCGGTTGCCGTCAGTCACTTCTCATTCTCGGCGAATTACATCAAACAATGTAAGGTTTCATAAACAAAGTGATGGTATAGGGTTCTTTGTTAATTTCTTAGTTAGATTCACTTTTGCATGTTCAATTTCTTACTTACTTATTTTGATTTTAATTCTTTTTGTACCTGTTTCGTTCATTTCTGGGTTAATTGTTTGAATTGGATTGATTGGATCTTTGATTATCTCTATCGTGTTTCATGGATTTATTATTATTAATTTTATTTTACTTCCGTCTGCTTCTCTATCGGATTGAAGCCTCTAGGATTAGATTCTTTATTTACTAGTCTTTATTGCTTACTTTATATGTTTTTATCTATTGATCTGTTTTGTTTTCTTGTTTATATGTGTTCATGTTTAAACGTATCTATGTTTTTGCATTCTTGTTTATATGGTTTGTTTGATGGTACCCCAATTTCGTTTGAATCTCTGAGTTGTTTCCCTAATTTTGATTTGATGGTTCCCTAATTTAGATTGAATCTCTGAGTTTGGTGACGGTAATTGCAGCGTTTGATCAATTCCAACATGTCTTCACTGCGTAATGCTGTTCCACGACCTGCTCATTAAGGATCGATCTCAACCGTAACATATTAATCTTGTAATTTGTTGCCCCTTCGTTTACTTTTCCAAATTTTTGATTGATCATCCAAAAGTTGCTTGGATGAACAATCACGGCCTGCTCTGAGTTTTGATTTGTGTAACGATGTGTTTTAGATCTTTGTAACTTATGGCTTCACATTGTCCTTGATGTAGGCGTAGCTGTGTGGGTAAAATTTGTTTGCTTTCAAGGTTTTCTGATGGTTCTTTCCACCACTAGCTTCATCACCACAATTGGGTTTGTTTTCCTTTGAACTATCTCAAGAGAGACTAGAGAATTTTATATATAATTCTCTCTTTTCAGTAGATTTTTATCTTCCTAAGTGTGCATAGATTGCTGTATACACTTAATGAAAATTTTGTTATGTCTGCGATTTTGAGTTTTGGTTAACATTGATCTAGTTACTTATCATTCATTACCTAGAAAACAATTCACTATTTTCAATCTTTGAGGTTTTCTGAGTGTGTATGTCATTAAATTGGTTTTCTCTATTAGAGAGGCTATTTAGTTCTGGAAATAAGTTGTGTTCGGACCCATATCAGTTTTGCTGCAATTTATGCTTCTTACTACATGTCAATTGCAACAAAAGCAATGGAAGAGGATGATAAGACCTGGTTTCACAAGGAAGCCAACAAAGTTTTAGATGGGATCTACCCCTTAATATCTTTCATTCATTGACAGTGTTACTCTGGAAATGTTGTATTAGTTAATTGGGCACTAACGAGTACCCGTGACTTGAATATCTATGTTTTCGTCTGAATTATGTGGAATCTAAAATTTTATTTTCTCTCAATTTGTATTTTGTTTGGTGGTTGCAGTGTGAAGATAATGAATGGACTGGCACCACACTCATGATGCAGATTTAGTCGCTGGAATTGGAATTCCGGACAATGGTCTTTGTAACTTAAAACTTAAGTATATTTTAAAGATGGAAGGGTTTACTTATATTTTCTTATCGTATTGGTACAAACAGAGCTTCAATTTTTATTGCAAAAAACTTAAGTATTTAATGTATTTTTTGCTTGTGTAAATTACTATTTTATAAATTATTTTCCCTTTTCAAATTACTACATAGTTAGAGCTTTTGGAATCTAAAATTTAAAATGCAAAATTTCAGATTTAAAAAAAAACCATAAATCACTATGAATAATAACATTAATAAAAAAAAATCATATGGGCATTTATTAAATGTTTTATTGATATTTAGGTTAAAAAAAAACAACAAGGTTATCAATACACAACAAAGAATTTAAAATTTTAAAAAGAAAACAAATATTTCTATTAACAACTGAAATATAAATTTTTTTGTGGATTAATAAGTATATAAATTAGTTTTTAGGGTATATAGCACATTTGTAAGATAATTTTTTTATTTCTTTCAATGAAGAAATAAATATAACATTTTTAAAAGATAACAAAATATTTTTTCATATTAAGAATATAAAATAGAAAATAATAAAAATAAAGAAAAGTTGGTGATTCTTTGATTTATATATTATGCAAGAGTTTGGGGTTTAGGGTAAAGGATTTGGGGTTAAGGGTTTGAGATTTAGGATATAGGTCATATGATACACAATTTTATCAACAATAGAAATATATATTTTAGTACAGATTAAATAGTGTTCAAAATAATTATAGATTAATAGTTTTCTAATTTCTAAACTCCAAACCTCAAATCTTACCAGATAATCACAAACTTTAAATTATGAACACCCTTACTTTAAACTCAAACATAAAAAATAGTTAAAAAATATGAAACCAAAATATGAAAAAATGAAATGAAGTTAATTATAAGTGAGATATGTCATAAAATGATTTATAAATAATTTTAGGCTATATAGTTTGTCATCAATTAGTTTACTACATATTGAAAAAATAATCTACTAATAAAAGATAAATAAAAATGCAATTAAAGAAGACTTGGTTCTTATTGGCTAATCTATAGAGGAAAGGATCACACTTCTATGACTATCCACCGTTGATTAGAAAATAATCAAGGGACACATACTCTTCCTTCCCTCACGCCACTTCTTTTTTTTTTTTTTTTTTTTTTCTCACATCACTTTACAAAACGTATTGGATCTTTTTTGTAGCCGCTGCTTCTTCTTCCTTTGCACACTCTCTAAACTTATTGGATTTTTGTTTACAGATAATTAAGAAATTCCATCAATTGTTTCACAAAACTATTCGTCTTTATCTCTGAGTTTGAAAAAGTGAGACGCCCCTTTCATCTCTTCATATTTTTGCAGATCTGATGATTCTGATCCTCGACGGATTTGGTTCCGATCTGTGTTTCTCTGTTACTTGATTTGATTACTGTTATTAGGTTCTCTCATTCTTTGTTAATGTTACTTAAATTTTCTCATCAGTACGTTAATCTTCCTGGCTTTATAAGCTTGGAGATCAATCAATTTTATTATATCTTTGATTTTGCTTTTTCAATACCTTTCATGATTGTTTTTGCTGACTTGTAATTTGTTTGATATGGTTTTGACAGATCATTAAAGTTGGCGAGATTACAAGATCAAGGGGATTCAGATTAGTGACCTTCAAGGATGAGAAATCCATGAGAGATGCTATTGAAGATATGAACGAAAAAGAGCTCGATGTAGTAGCATCACCGTTAATGAAGCTCAATTGTCTTGTATTTTTACTTTTTAATTTATAAGATATATAAATAAAAAAATTATTTTTCCTTTTTAGTATGACAAATTAATCGAAATCCAAAAACTAATATCAAATTCATAATATTACAAAAGATTATTAATAAAATAGAAAACAAAACCAAAAAAATATTGCATAATAAGAATGCTATTTTAATAGGATATATTGCATAATACAATTGAAGAAATTTAATAGAATATATTGCATAATACAAATGCTATTTTAATTAAAAAAATTGCATGTTACAAATACTATTGAAATACAATAAATAACCGTTCGAAAATGCTGTAAGTATATAATTAATAACAAAATATAGTCGCTATTAAATGTGATAATATTACATTATGAACACGCTATGATATCTAGAAATATAATAGCAAAACCAAAAACCACTATGTTTAATCCCTCGACCTATTATCATGGTCTCTACGATAACGCGTCAAAACTGATATTGTATCTTTAAATAGAGTTGTACGGGCGTTAAGGATACTCAATATTCTTGTAGTGGTAGATCTTGAAAATGCAATGAAAACTTTATAGATCTGAGAAAAAGCAATGTAAAAATTATAGATCTGAAATGAGAAATAAAAATGGCAGAGTAACATTAAAATTCGTGTCTAGGTCCCTCTAGCCGCTCAGGAAATGAGACTTATTTATAGAGTGTCTTCTAGGTCAAAACTCGGAGTTAATGTGCGATATGAAGAATATTCATGACTGGGATTGATCGATCCGACTTGGATCAATCGATCTTCTTCCTCTGATCTGTGCCACCTCATAGATTCCTCTGACTGACCGATCTGCTTGGGGATCGGTCGATCCTCATTATGCTTGGTTGATCCTCTTCAGGATCGATCGATCTAGGATGTCTCCAAAATCCAATGATGTGTAAAAACGTCCAAAGGTGCTCAATTTTACACATTTTAGCTCCAAGGAAGAGAAAACCTGAAAAGACACTAAAACCGGCCAAAAGAACACAAAACCTAACTTTTAGACTCAATAAGACAAGTAAAAGAATAATAAAAATGGGTCAAAATAGACACTCATCAGCGGTTTTTAAACTCATAACACTAATGTGATATCTCATCCAACTCTCGCTGCGACGACATGTATCGTCTAAACAGAAACAAGCCAAATCTTTTTGCAAAATACCAATAAATAGAGTCTCTATGATGTGCGGGTATGATAAGTTTACAAAATTTCTAAACCAACTCTCGCTGCGAAAAGGCTGTTTGCTCATTTAAGATTGGGTCAGGGTATCAATAGCACTCTTGCGCCTACCAATAATCCTACGGTACCAGTATTAAGGTGATCAATCTTAAGACTAGTGTAATTATCAAATCTAGATGAAGAACATAATAGATAACTTAACAAGAATATGCCCAATTCAACAATCCTTCATAATCCCTTTTGAAACCCTAAATCTAACAAGGTCACTACTCAGACATAGAAGATGAAACACAAATAATTGTCTGAATAATACTCATAATATCCAAAATAAGAAAACAAAGAGAGTTGAGAATTCTTCTCTCTACAAAGTTTGAGATTTGAATCTTCTCTCCAATAATCTCCTTGAAACTTACAATAAACTTAGAACTTCTAAAAAACTTAGAGAATGACAATAATTAGTCTCTAGGACTTCTAAACATAGTTTAACCTAAAAACACAATTAGGCATGAAGTATAAACTTTGGAAACTTCTGGGGCAAAGTTGCAATAATTGAAACTTGATAAAACTCGAAGGCATCAATATCTTCGTGGTTAAGTCGACCGACACAGGTAGAGCCTGTTGATCGATGTGGACAGAAATACTCATCTCCTTGTAGATTTGCTCAGCTACAAGCCTCCAAATGCTCCAAAGTGCTCATCAGAATCCAATATGTGTTTGTACCTAATAAGACTCAATATATATACAAAATACTCCAAAATCAATACATATATCATGTCATAAAACCATAAAATCCATGATATATCATGTACATCAACAATATGCTGGTCAAGTCACTCAAGTAAATCAAACACATATATCATCTCGAATAGTGTTTTGATAACATCATATTTTGACTCCTTTTTACTATGCTTTTCATATTGTTTTATGAGAGATTGGCATGATTATCGAGTGTTGTTAGTTTCAAAAAGGTTTTACAGGTTTTATGGGAAAATTGACCAAAAGAGGACCAAATCTCGTTTTATGGCAGTTTTAGGGCATCAGAAGTTTGGCAATATTTGTAGACCTTCCTGTGGATCAAATTTAGAGTTTAATATATCATTCGAAAGCTGGAAGAGTCAATATTCACCTAAAACAAGAATAAAAGCAATCCATTCGACCGTTTGGAAGATGCATCTTGAAGAGTGAAGACATATTGACTGAAGCCAAAGCTTTATCACCTCGGTCACAATGCTTCGTGACCGAGGCCTGGGACCGAGGCCCGGCCCTGTGCCTTTATACTTACCAAAATAATGGAATTATCCTCCAAAACCCTAAAACCAACTTCTTGTTCTTCAAGACCTATAAATACTAATCTAAACCTTAGGGTTTTCGTGTGCCTCACCACCAGATCGTCTGCTTTCATAGAGTATCTACACCAAGCCTACGACCAGGAACCCTAGAGACGACCAGAGGAGTCGCACCAAGCTTATCTTGCTCGTAGAGCCTCTTGAAGATCTACCATCTATTTCTCTATAATCTCTGAATTCTTTGTAATCTTTAAATCTTTATCTATTATCTATGAATCACTTTCACCTTGCTTTGATAATTTCCATGAAATGCTTGAGTGATTTACTTGTTGGGTTTAAAGTGTTAAATCAAAGGGGGGTGTTCTATCTAGTTTAAGTGGCGAGTTTATTGTAGTTACATCATCGTCTATACTGTTCTTTCGGTTTGATCTCTGTCTTAGTGCATATATTTAGCGTTATGAACTAGCTATTAATCTTAGACATCTAGGTTTCGGTACCCGCTTGCTTAGTTTGTTTGAACCTAGATTGGATGAGTATCGCGTCATAACAAGCACATACCACTTGGTTATGGAGTTTTGTGGACTAGGATTGAACTTGATATTAATGCTTTGCCATATGTGTTGTTGCCTTCGAAAGTTGAGTCTCATGACATATAGATTTTAGCCGATTTTCTCTGTGGTAATAGGTTGATCAAACTTTCGTGTTTCATAGTCCGATACTTAGGAATAGACATGCATTAGTTGAATTTATCTTGAATTATTTGATCACAGAACCCCGGCAAACCTTTGCATACCCAACACCTTTCCTTATTGTTTGATACTGATTTATTTGCAGTCTTTCTTGCGTGACACAACAAAACCAACCTTTTTATTATTGAGTTCTAGCTAATTTGTTCCTCTTGATTTGCAAAACAACTTCTCTCTCTGTGGGATCAATATACCTTAAGTACTACAACTGATTGATTTGCACTTGCAGCTTGTTGATTGTGAGTCCGAAGGAAAAAACTTGGAGACACAGGATAATTCCGACCTCCATCATGTTTCAAATTTCTGAATGAGTTAAATATGAAGCTGAATTCCACAAAGTGTACCTTCGGGGTGGCGTTGGGAGAATCCGTTGGATACATAGTAACTAAGAGAGGAATTGAGGCAGATCCCAATTAAATCAACACATTTTCCCAGCTCACAATTACAAGGAACTGCAATGCTTAACCGGATGAATCACAGTAGTAAGCATGTTTATATCTTGTTCTCCGAGAAGTGTCTCCCTTTCTAACAATTGCTAAAACGGAATAAACTATTTGAATTGAATGACAACTGAGAGGAGGCTTTTAAGCAACTAAACACTTATCTGACCACACCACCAATCATTTCCAAACCAAAGATAGATGAAAGATTATATCTATACATTTCTGTTTCCGAACATGTTGTAGGTGGAGTAATCGTGTGAAAAGACCAGGGAGAACAAAATCCAATTTACTATATAAGAAAGAGCTTAACAAGCTCTAAAACGCGTTACACGATGATGAAGAAGCTTGCACTCACAATAGTTGTCTCAGCCCAAAAAGTAAGACCTTTGGAAACATTTTGCATGGACCAAGTCAGTCGGGACATTTGGCATAATGGGCAACTGAACTTAGTGAGTACGATATTGAATACAAGAGTCGGACCAGTGTAAAAGCTCAGGTGTTGGCCAATTTTCTGACCAAACTCCCAACAAATAAAGTAGCCTTGAACAAACAAAATAAGACGTGGAAAATTTTCGTAGACAGATCTTCATCCAAGCAAGGATTCAATGTTGGCATTCAGCATGAGACACCTAAGTCAAAAATCATCGAACAATAAATTCGGTTGTTATTCCCAGCTTCGAACAATGAAGCCGAATATGAATCACTAATCGCTGGACTCTGCCTTGCTAACAGAATAAAAGCACAAGAAGTTGTCACATACTCTGATTCCCAGCTTGTCATAAATAAATTTAATGAAGATTACAAAGAAAAGAATGTGCGGATGAAGGCATACCTTGTAATTTTCAAGAGTTTGGCTCAAAAGAGAAAACAGTTTGGTGGACGCGTTAGCATCACTAGCATCCAGTTCGAACCCTGTTTTAAAATGGAGTAATTCGGATGGAATGCATCTGGAACCGAAGTATATCATTTCAAGATGAAGCAATAGCATTAACCAGGTTTCAGAAGTGACCACTTGGTCAAAAAGATACTCCGGTTAAAAGTCCATCTGGGAATAAGAGACGATCAAGGAAGAAAAAAAATAAACTGATGATCCTATTCAACAACTATATAAGGATCTAGAATATATAAATCTTTGTTGATAATTACAATGATTTGCACTTATGAAAACTAGGTTATTAGGTTTTCATTCTATTCTCTATATAAACCTATGTAACTACTATTGTAATTATTATGAGAGCAATACAATAATCTTCCAATCTTTAATCTCTCATCACATTAACATGATATCATACTGGGTGTGCTCCAAAGTTTTGATCTGGCGATCAAACTTCCTATTTTTGTTTATCTTTAATCCATTTAGCTTCTTTTATTTTTTTATCAAGCCAAGTGCTTCCGCTATTCATGTTCATCCTGAACCTTTGTATCTGAGCTATCGAGCTTCCCGTTATTCAAGTCTATCATAGACCTCTGAAGCTAAGCAATTTCATCTTCAATTCAAGCATATACATTATTCATCTGAATCTAATGCTATAAGCTTCCAAATTATGTTCTTCAAACAAAAAACAAATGTGTGCTTCTAAAACTTTCTCTTTTGTTTTTTACGAGTTTTTATAAAGAAAAATCGTTTAAAAAGATTTTGGGTTGTTCCAAGATTATTTATTTATTTATTTAATTTTCGTTTCAAACAAATTAAAATTAATAATAACCTTGTTCTCCACTTCACCTTCAATATGTTGAATCATAGTCTATGCCACCATTTTTTCTCTTCACCGCCACTCTCATCTATCTCAACGCCAAACCATATAATTGTCACATCTAACATCTCCCATCATTCATCAACTCTTTAAAGGGTCAAAGTCGTAATTAAATCTAATTCAATCTCAAACTGTCTATTCCGACGTTTCTCCAGCACCGCCTTGAGACTGAGGGTGTGTATTGAAGGATCTAGAATATATAAAATATTATCTAGTATATTTGTTAATAGTTACTATGATTTGTACATATGGAAACTAGGTTATTAGGTTATCCTTCTATTCGCTATATAAACATATGTAACTATTCTTGTGATTCTCATGAGAGCAATACAATAATCTTCCAATCCTTAATATCTCATCACATTTACACAACCAAAGCCAAATGCCGTCCAGGAGATTGAAAACCCAACAGAACAAGCACCGGATACAACTGTAGCAGAGTCTGATACAACACCTAAAGAACATCATCCAGAAATCCCCGTGCAAGTTTTAGGTCCGGAGATGGAGAACAATGAACCAGAGCTTGAACAAGGGTTAGGAGTAGGGAGCCAAGACAAGGAACTTAATGAGATTCCAGAGTTTGATGTAGTGTCCATTCCTAATTTTAGAAACCAATGTGATGAAAAGTCTGAAGAAATTTCGCTGACAATTGGGGGGGGGGGGGGCTGTCTGGAGGGTTCCTGTTAAAAATTATATCCAGAACAGGGAACTGCCAAAAGCTAAGTGGCAGTCCTGGAAGCTTAGTGATCCACTGTCGAAAAATTTGCATGATAAAATAATGACTGTTCAGGAGAGGAGTTAGTGATCCATATATGATATGTATCCATGGTTAACGATTAGAAATCGTAATGAGAAAAGTTCAACAAAGACTCTGTGGAAATCATTCCTCCGGACGATCGATGAATTCCAAGATCAAACGCTTGGGGTATTACTGGCCGAACATGATCATGGACTGCTCAGGATATGCTCGACGGTGCACAAAGTGTCAGCAACATGCTCTGTAATCCATCAACTCTATGAGTTGTTGTAATTAGTTACAGCTCCATATTTGTTAATGTGGTGGTCAATTGACATAAATCAGTCCGATGCACAAGTCAACCCAAGGAGAACATCACCTCCACGTCCTAACAGATTACTTCTTAAAGAGGGTCAAAGCAGGGGCCTATCCATCAATTAAAGACTCGGTGGTGGCAGCATTTTTATGGAAAATATGATATTCCGACATGAAGTTCTGTATGAGATCGTCACTGATAATGGATTCATGTTCATATGAAGTATTTGAGAACTTTGTTGCTTCATGGGGAATTAAGATGAGTTATTCAACCCCAATATATCCTCAATGGAATGGACAAGAAAAGTCAGCAAACAAGACCAATCTTAAATAATTTAAAGAAAAGGCTCAGTTACGACCAAGGAGTCTGGTACGAAGAACAACAACCAGTCTTGTGGGCGTATCGAACATCACCTCACAGGGCAAATCGAGAAAATTCATTTTCTTTAGTTTATGGAACGGAACCTGTAGTTCCAGCCAAGATGAATGTCCCAGGACTTCGACAAACCGAATTCCCCCCCCCCCCCCCGGTCAATGAGTCACATAATATGGAAATGATGGAGGATGCTTTGGATACGATTGATGAAAGGTGATACCAATTTGGTCAGGATCCAAAATTACCAGCAAGCGATGGCAAGATACTAAAATTCAAAGATAAAATTTTGACCTTTACAAGTGGGTGATCTTGCCCTACAAAGAGTGTTCGAGAATACAAAGGAAAGAGGAGCCAAAAAACGTGGAATCAACTGGGAAGGTCCCTATGAAGTAACAGAGATAGTTTGCATTGACTAGCCATATTTTTGAATTTAACTCATTTAGTTTCGTCGTATTGGCTAGCCCTATTTTTGAGACTAAAGCCATGCTCGTTTGGTAGTCACCAGCGACCAAAACAAACAACACGTGGTGTTAATCTTTTCATAGTCACCACAATTGGTCATTATGTTGTTCATTTCACAGTTCCTCTTACTTACTACTCTCTTCATTCCTTAAAGATAGATGTTTTAGGGTTTTCACACATTTTAAGACCAAAATTAAAATACAAAATACACCCTTACTATAATATTGTTATTTCAAAACACTATTTCTCTTTCCTTATTTAATTAATATTTAGTTAGGGTAAAATCGAGAAATAATTTAAAAAGTTACATTGGAAACACAAATTAGCTATCTTTGTGAAACAAACCAAAAAACCTAAAACATCTATCTTTTAGGAACATAGGAAGTGTATTTTTTTTATCTAATTTGAAGAGCTTTTTGAAAACAATTTCTTGTATTATTTAAATTAAAAAATGTTATTTATATATAGTTTTCTATTTAAAAAAAATATATAATAAAAATAATGTAATATAGTTTGATATTATTTAATGAGAGGTCTAATTGGTTCATATTTTTGTTTAAATTTGGCTTAGGCCATAAAAAGGATTATTCAATTATTATTGGAAAACAGACCATTATTAGGCCTTAGGCCATACAAATATTATTAAGTTATTAATTGGTATATATTTTGTTTAAATTTATCTTAGGCCATAAAAATATATGTTTATAACCACTAAAAATAAATATTAATACTACATATTGAGTTATATCTTATATGATCATAAGTTCTCAACAAAATTAGATAAAGGAACTACACTTACTAAATATAGTAGATACATGTCCTAATTTTAATAATTTACAATACTGCACAAATAAAAGAAAGTTAGATGAATTGATTAAATAATTAAACTTGAATGATAAAGAATTGGTACATATCTTGTAAAACTAAATGTTTTAATGTTTATTTTTGTCTAAATTTTTTTTCTTTAGTATAAATAGTTGCCATTACATAAATCTCTCTTTACTTCAATAAGGATCATAAAAAAAAAATGAACTATCTCATAATTTTTATGGTACTTACTGCTACAAATTTTGGGTTAAATGAAGCTTGGTGCAAAAAAAATCAAGTAGAAATTCATAACGAACTTGGTGCTGGTCGTATTCTCCAACTTCATTGTCGCTCCAAACTAAACGACCTAGGTGTACAAACAATAAATTTCAATGCTCCTCCATATCTCATTAGATTCCGTGATGCGGTATACTATGAAACAAAATGGAATTGCCTTCTTAAGCAAGGAGCTAATATGGAATATTCTTTTGATCTAGAAGTATACAAAGCAAAAGATCACATTATTCCTGCATGTGGTCAGTTACGCATGTGGACAGCCAAAGTTGATGGGATATATTTTACAAGGAGAGCTGATAAACCGTTAGTGCGCGTATTGTCATGGAATAAAGGATAATAACATGCTTTTCTTTTTTCTAAAACAACAAATGTCCATCTAACTGGTTTTCTTTTCTTTGTTTTATAATATATATTAAACAAAATAATAAAATATGAGTTTGGTTTATATATATTTTTATTATAAATATTAATGTTTTGAATAATAACAAAATATCCTTTATCGGTACATATGCATTTATTTTTATAGGAACTATATACCTATATTGTGTATTTTTTTCAACAACACAATAGTTAGAATAAAACTCCTTGATTGGTTGGTCATTTGTTTTTTTTTTATTATTACCACAAATAGTAATTTTATTAATGTGAAACAATAATATCATGATACAAACTGTTTCTTAACCAAATAGGAGGGTAAATACAATCAGAACAAAAAATTATCGGAGGCCCATGTGTAGCTAAAATATGTGTTGCTTCATTGTTTCCTCGCAAAACATGTGTTAAACGTATCTCCTCGAACTTCTTCATCCACTCCTTGATGTCTTGACACAGATTTAATATAGAAATTTCTTCTAGTGCTCCATTGATGGTATTAATGAGAACTTGGCAATCTCCTTCAAATAGTACATTTTGTAACCCTTGCTCCACACCATATGTAATGCAAATAACAAAGATTTTGTTTCAGCTTCAAGCGGGGATATAGTATGATTCGAATTAGATGCTCCCCAAAAATTTGGAAATCCTCTAGTATAACTCACAATCCATCCACCAGTGCTTTGGTGGTTAAGTGATTGAAAGAAGCATCAAAATTACATTTGAACCAATCAATAGGTGGACGAGACCATAATTGTTGTTTGTTACAAGTTTGTAACTTTTCTTTCGGTTAAGTATTTGAAATACATTCATGTACGTCTGATTTGGCCAGATCAATATTATTTTTTGGTAAGATATTTCTTTTATTGAATAAAAACTCATTCCTAAAATTCCAAATTCTCCACATAATCCATAATGGTAGTATTTTTTGTGCCTTGGATAGATTGTTTTCTTCTTGTGCCTTGAGGAATTTGTTTTAAGTTTTCCTCTAAATCATTTGACAGGAAAAATTGATATAAGTAGGGAAGGTGATATTCTCCATGTTTGTAAGGAAATGGGACAAGTAAATAAAATATGATTGATTGACTCATCATCAATACAACATCGTTGATATTTTTATTCACTTTTACACCATGTGTATTTAATCTTGTTGTCGTACGTATAGCTTTTGAAAGGATTCACCATAGATTATGTTTTATTTTAGGCATTATTGGTAATCTCCAGATCTGATTTTTGATGAGTGTATTTCCATGTAGAGGGTTTATTGGTAAATGATTTGCAATATGAATTCATTTTTCCAAATTATAACTCGTCTTGACCGAATAGTTACGACAAGGTATTCCAAACAACTTTATATTTTTCTTCGTTCTTCGCCAAATGAATGATTTGCACTAAGAGCTTGTCTTCCTCCGTTAATACAAAGTCTAACATGTCCGTATCCCATGAACAATAGCTCCCGTGTTTTGTTATTAGATCACTAACTTGAATGTTGAAATCTTCAAAAATCATATCCACTTTTTGGAGGATCTGATGGTATCCAAATATCATGGTAACTCTAGTATTCTTTCCATCACCAATTATAGCTCTGCATCCTTTTTTGAGAAAAGATAATCCAGCTAAAATTTAAGACCATCCATATGATTGATATTGATGAGATTTGGCTTCAAATAGTGGATCCACTTTGTAGTAATGAGCTTTAGAAAGTTTGGAAAATAGACTATCTGGATATTTAAGAAGTCGTCATGCTTGTTTAGCGAGAAGAGCATCATTGAATTGTTATACATTTGGAAAATCTAAGCCACCATCATTTTTTTACATTTGAAGTTTCTTCCATGCAACCTAAGTAATCCCATGTTTAATTTCTTCTTTTCCCCACCATAATTGTAGCATAATACTACCTAGTTCAGATATGACCTGAGTTGGTAACTTGAAGTGTGACATAGAATAAACAGGCATATCCATGGCAGCAGTTTTTAACATAATCTCTTTACCTGCTGGGGATAAATATTTGGTACTCGAAAAAGCAGTTTGTTGTCATACTTTCTCTATTATTTATTTAAACATTTCACATTTTTATGACCAAACTGTTCAGGTAGTCCTCAATATTTTCCACCACCGCCCTGTTTATTTATTCCTAATATTCTCTTAAGTCTTTCCTGAGTTTATCCATAAACTTTAGAGCCAAATGTAATAACAGATTTAGTTTGTTGATCATTTTCCCTGAACATTGTTCATAAATTTTGAAAATTTCTTTAATTGCTTGAAAATTATTTCTATTTGCTTGGCAAAGGAATAATGAATTGTCAGCAAATAAGAGATGAGAAATACGGGGAACGCCATTACCTATTTCTGTTCATTTTATTTTTACTTGACGTGCTTTGACGTTTAAAAGATGACTCATTACATCAGCACAAAGAATAAATAGATATGGTGATAATGGGTTTCCTTGCCGTAATCCTCTTTTACGGATGATATGTCCCTGCGGTTTGCCGTTAATAAGTACCGAATAACTGACTGTTTGAACTGTGGCCACAATCCAACCTATCCAAATTTCCGAGAAGCCAAGTGCTCTCATAGTTTTATCTAGGAAATTACATTCCACATGGTCGTATGCTTGACTCATATCAGTTTTGATGGCCATATAAGTTTGTCATACAATTTTTCTTTATTTTAAAGAGTGAATTAGTTCATGTGCCACCATTATATTGTCAGAAATCATACATCCAGGAATGAAAGAAGCTTATGATTCAGACACAATTTTATCAAGAAAAGATTTAAGTCGGGATACAAGTAACATTGAGATAGTTTTATACAAAACATTACACAAACTAATCAGTTGATAGTCGGATAGGGTATTAGGTTTGTCGATCTTTAGTAATATGAAAATGTATGTGTGATTAACACCATTTGTCACTGATGATGTATGGAAAAATAATTTGACTTCTTTTGTAACATCATCGCCTCCAATATCCAAACATTGTTGATAAAATATAGCTGGTAATCCATCAGGACCCGGAGCTTTGTCCGCTCCTATTTTACATATAGCTTTATAAATTTCCAAGTTTGGAAAATATTTGGTAAGGGTTGATTTAATTTCTGGAGTTACTGTTGGTAAGAGGTCATCAAATATAGATTCAATGACTGGATTATTTGAACTCTGGTAAATATTTTGAAAGAAGGATTCAGCATGTGATCCACTATTTTTTATTACCTCGATAAATTTTACCAGTAGAATCTTTGATGAAATGGATTCTATTTTTTAAATACCTTTGGGTAGTAGCATGGAAGAACTTTGTATTGCGATCTCCTAGCGTTAGCCAATTGTTGTGGTTTTTAGTTTACCAATATTTCTCTTCATCACGATAAGCAGCAGCCAACTCTTTTTGTAGTCCAAATATTCATCTTGTTGATGAACAGATTGATTCCATAGCCACATTTAATACAGTTTTTTTTTTGCTCTTCTATATGTTTGGACGAGTCCTATTTATTGTGATGTCGGTAAAAGGCCATTGATTTACTGCATTATTGAATTTGATATATTATTGTGTAATTCCTTTGTAGAGTTTGAGACTTCCAGCTGGTAGTCACATAATTTTTAAAGTTAGGAACTGATAAAAGTCTTTTATCAAAACGAAAATGACGTTTTCTATTGCCTTCTGCAAATGCCACAGGAGTTAAAGTCGGACGATGATCAGAGCCATAGAAACAAAGGAAGGTCACTTCTGACACTGGGAAAGTAGCTAGCCATTCTTCATTAACCATAACTCTATCTACACAAGACATGACTGTATGGATGCCACATTCTCCGATCCAAAAGAAATAATTCCCTTTATGTCGAAGATAAAAAAATAATACAAGTATTGATCATATTATGAAAATATTTAAAACTCAATCCCTCTCTTGCTGGGCCACCGATATTATCATCATTTGATAAAATTTCATTATAGTCACCAACGAAAATCCGAGATCCGTTTTGAGTTAAACTTATTGGTGGGGGTATCGGGCCCCCAGCGCCTTTGTCTATGTCGTTTTGCTACGTTACATGACCCTTCGGACTCCACCATTTTCTCGTTTTTAATCAAAATCATGTCCTTTTGATTAGTCTCCTCCTGTGCAACATACGTAGTCAAGTTTTCACCTTCAATTCTCCTTTTCTTCACTTGACCATTTGAGTAGACCTTTGTCGTGTAGACATCAAATGGGGTCTTCATAAACTGAGTCTTTGTAGTCCTCCTTGAATTGTGATATATCATGGATTTTATGGTTTTAAACCATGGTATATGCATTGGTTTTAGAGTCTTTTCAATTATATATTGAGTCTTATTAGGTACAAACATGAGATAGACCTTGATGAGCACTTTGGAGCTTTTGAAGGCTTGTAGCTGAGCAAAACGACTTAGAGACAAATTGATGTGATGTTTTATGCAAGAGGTTTTACCTAACCAATGGTTCCTGCAAGTGCACGGTTGTGCGCAGTAGTATAGTGGTGGGATGAAATCCACATAGAGTAAAGATCACTATAGATCTTTAGATCTAAACAGAGCTAAGATGAAAATATGGAAATGTTGTCAAACAAGGAAATCCGAATAAAATCCGAATAAAAATCTTTAATTAAGGAAATAAAATCAATTTAAAATAATTTTTGGGATCTGGGAAATCGCAGGGATTTAAATAAATAGTAAGGATATCTAATCGGATTAGCAGTTTAATAATCTAGATCTAGAACACAAACAGGGTACCAAAATAAATCTCTTTTACGGAGTAAATATTATTCTAACATAAATCTGCTAGGACCCTATGCCAACATGTATTTAGCAAATTTTGATAGAGTTCACGTGTAAATCCAGATCCAACTCTTGAAAATCTGGAAATCAAGCCTACAAACTATAGAATCCGGGTAGAATAACCAACACTAGCTGTATTATAAAACCCTATGATTCATTTGATAGATTTGTCAACCTAACAAAAGCATTTGTTTCATAGAAGTAGAGATCTAATAATCATAACCCTAATCTATAACAATAACCTAATTAAACATTAAATCCCTTTGAATAAATTTCAACTCCCAACATGCAGATCTACTCAACCATGGCAGTGGATTGATAGATCATGATGTTGTATGATGTAAAATGCAAAGAAATAGATGAAGACAGAGTGTAGATCTAAAAATGCAATGGAAAATCTTATAGATCTGAGAAAAACCAATGTAAAATTTTTACAGATCTGAAATGAAAAGGAAAATGACAGAGTAACAGTGAAAAATTGTGTCTAGGTCTCTCTGGCCGCTCAGGAAATTATCCCTATTTATAGGGAGTCTTCTAGGTCAAAACTCGGAGTTATTGCGCGATTTGGAGAATATTTGTGATCCGGATCGATCGATCCGGTTGGATCAATCGATCTTTTTCCATTGATCTGTGCCACCTCATAGATTACTTTGATTGACCGGTCGGTCGATCCTCTTCTTGCTTGGTCGATCCACTTCAGGATCGATCGATCCAGAGTGTCTCCAAAATCCAATGATGTGTAAAAACGTCCAAAATTGCTCCATTTTGCCCATTTTTGCTCCAATGAAGTGAAAACCTGAAAAGACACTAAAACCGGCCAGAAGGACACAAAACCTAACACTAGACTCAATAAAACATGTAAAAAACAATAGTAAAAACTAGTGAAAATAGAGACTCATCACACCCCGAGACTTGACCCTTGCTTGTCCTCAAGTAAGAAACAAGACAATGAAACAAAGTTCAGAAGTGGAAGTTTTAAAAACGGAAACTTTTACTTAGCTTAAAAATCCACCATGTTGATCATGTTAACCAAAAAGAAACCTTGTGAAAGGTTACTCGAACTTAAGCAGTACACAATGTACTTTACCATAAGCATAGCAAACATTATCGTATTCTAGCATCCGAGATCCAAGAGAACTTCTGAAATCTCCATTGTTGGCCCTTTAAAATTCATTAAGTGTTGCGTGCAGTCTCACAAAGGGAGTCGAAATCGCTAAGGGCTAGTAACGGCGGACCATTTTGAGGGTAATGGTTAGGCATGATAGATGAACTCTGGTGCAAGTCAATGCAAAAAATCACAGTGAGACGAAAACCAAAGATGGTCGTGAACCTTGGATCCCAAGCAAGCTTCTATATAATGATCCTAATAGAGTTACTATTAAAATAAATAACAGAAACAAATAATTAACTAAAAAAATAAAAGGTTATATTCGGGTTCCTTCAGACTTCTTTCCCTTCTCTTTCTTTTCATATATATATATATATATATATATATTGAAAGAGAGTCTCGGGATGAGACAGGATCGATCGATCTAGATAAGATCGGTCGATCCCAAAGCATTTCTTTTTGAGAAGGGGAAGTTGGAACCAGTTCTAACCATGTACATTAATCCTACTAAAAACTGCACCAATAGTCAACTCAAACTAATATAGATGAAGTACTGACACTAGAAAGCTTACTCGTAAATCTTTAGAACATTTGGTTGTACCGGCCTCCATAATTTGTAGTTTTTGCACTTGGTTGCACATGCTCCTAATGTTGCGAAAGAGGATTGGGGTCTGAATGAAAAGGGGTGTAAGGGTGTGGAACCAAGCTAAAAATGAGCTTGGCTATCTGTAGTTCCAATAAGAATGGGGTAAAATCTGGATGTATATGATCATTTATGCGATATCGAGCCCCTAAGTGAGAAGATTAGTCCAAGTTAAAGGTCCAAGTAGATAGAGCCTACGCTGGATCATTCAGATTTCCAAAGGATAAGTCGCTTCTGGTAAAGTTGATCCACTGATGGTGTTTCCAATCTTCATGAACTAAGTCCAATAAATGTCAACATAAAATGGAAACCAAGAAAATTGTAAATTCCCATTTTTCGACTCCATAAAACGACTCAAGAAAAATGAAAAAGTTTTATTTTTGAAATTTTTTGAAATGACAAAGAAACAAAAGAAAACACAATGTTAGTAACATATGAAAGCAGTCATCCCTTCCGCCATACTTAAATCACTGCGTCCCGCTATGATATAAAGTCAAAGAAAAAGGGTGCTGCGAAACAACACTGGAGATAATGAATTGTGAACAAGAATGCAAACCATAAACCGTGGAAGGAATTTTACGACCAAAAGGGAGCATTGGTCTATACATCGAACCAGTTTTCTGCTTTTCTCATCTCGGGGATCGATCGCTCCTGGGAGGATCGGTCGATCTCAGCATCCTGAAACTTCTTGAAATTCACATCTTATGCGTTTTGCACCTGTTTTCAGTCAGCTCAACACAAAACATCATCATATCTTATTTAAGAAAATAAATAATTAAAATAAAATAACTGAATGGAAATAAAATAAAATAAAATAAAACAAAATATAATATTTTTATTAATTCAAAAGCAAAAAATTAAAAGAACATGTTGGGTTGCCTCCCAACCAGCTGAAACTAGCATTTTTCGCCTGTCAAGGTGTATAGCACAGGTTGACAGTTAAACTATCAGCCTGAACACAGAGAGACAAAGACACATGTTTATCATTGTAAGTATAGTGGTAAGGGGTGTGTAACTTGTCAAACCAATCAAGAGTGGTCTACAACAACTAGTAGATTATTAAAACTATCTATCCAAGTAAATTTATCAAAAGGGGGTTGGTTCACTAACAAGCTAAATGAACTACAATTATACTAGAGATTTCAAAAATCTGTCACGCTTTAACACATCGTGGAACTAAGCAAGCAGAGTCACGCAAACTTTGACTACTCGACCACACTGATCGAGTGGTGACGTCGAGTGCTACAGTAAGTGTTGAGAAAACACTAAATTAACGATTGCAAAGAACGATTAAAACTGTGGGAAAGCAATAGAGAACTCAGGGGTGGAATCATGGGTTTGAAAACATGATATACTACTATAGGTACCAATATGCAATTTCATCACAGGAAAACCCTAGACAACAGACTTCATAGCCATCTCAATCCATGGGTCATGGTAGAGAGCCTCAAGATCCAACCAGGTTGGGAGTCTATCTAACTGCTCAAGGCATGGGTGGTGCTCATGAGACCCTCTAAATTCGTGTTCTCCTTATCAGGGAAGAACAAGCATTAAAATCACTCACCCAAGATGGAATCGCAACTGAGTGATGATCAACCTATCTAACCCACAACAATATATAATGAATCTAGCCTATTCCACCCCTAAACACCCCAAGTAAAACTACTCACTCACCATGATCACAACTTGGGTCCAAAACCCAGAAATCTCTAAAAGAGACATATATGATAGCTTATGATCAGATGAGAAAGAGTGAAGAAGAAATAAAGTGCAAGTACTGATTTTATTAAAAGTTATTAAAGTTACAAAGTTGCAAAATGAAGAACAAGATGAAGAACAAGAGAGAGAAAACTAAGAGATAAACCTATATTATATTAAAAACGGTGATTCTACTTGGTACTAGTGGGTACTACTTTGTTCCTGACGTTAATCTAATCAGGCCCCTTTTATACTAAGTGACAAAAAAACTTTTAACAAAGATCCGTGGTTTTAGGAAAAATAGTCATAGAGTGCCCACTCGAGCCATCAGTCGAGTGGGGTGGTCGAGTGGGCAGTGATTGGCAAGTGAGTGGTCACTCGAGTAGGCAGGTCGAGTGGGCAGTCATGTGGGCAGTGAGTGGGCAGTGAGTGGTCACTCGATTAGGCAGGTCGAGTGGGCAGTCGTGTGGGCAGTGAGTTGTCATCTGTCTTCTCTGCAAATCCTCATTCAGCCCATAAAGCTTTACTGCACATCCTCCTTAGTCCAGCAGCTTGACAAAACTTCACTTAATGAGCCCAAACTACAAGAATGCTCCAATCAACTCCAAAAGCACCTGATAAGACTCCAAATATGCAAAATGCATGCAATGCCTATACAAAACACTAAAACATCCTATATGAAGGATAAATGCATAAAATGGTATGTACAATAGCTAAAATCTATACTAAGGCAGGATAAAAAAGGCTGGTAAAAATATCCTAAATGTGGTGTTATCAACTCCCCCAAACTGATCATTTGCTTGCCCTCAAGGAAATAGAAAGGATAAGCTGAAAGGAGTAGTGTGAAAAGTGAAGACTCAGAACCTAAGCAAACAAACCGAACCTCTAATGTCAATGTCAGAGTTAATAGTTCTAAAATGCAATTCACAGAAAGTTCTACTTAAAAGCTTTAGCCATACTCATCACAGAAAATTTAACACTAAGACTCAGCCACAAGCAAACATTCAAAGCAAACTATCCCTTTAACATTGATTAAGCACAAACTGGTGAATCATGATATGCAATACCTGTAACTCATTTAGTTGAGGGACAAGTTTTAAGAGATAAAAATAATCTCTTCTTCCTCTGGTTTAAGCGCATGTATCAGGATCTCTCAATGAAATGAATAAAATTATAAGAGAATGTTAAAGGTAGAGCCAGCTGGTACATACAGGAGCAGACTATCATCTACCCCTGAAGAACCAATGACTCTCCTAACTCTAAACCCCATAAACTGATCCTAGTTCTACCCTTGTGCTTAAAAGCTTTTATTTTCTTTTTCTTGACTCAATGATCAATTTTCTGTTTTCTTCTAAGGAGAGGATAGTTTACACTTTTTACTTCTATCGGATTTGGGATTTTTAATTTTTTCACTAAGCTATGGCTCGACCACATGGAGGAGTCGAGTGGTCGAGTGGGTATGTATACAAGTCGTTTCTTTTCTTTCACTAAGCCAACTCTTATCTTTTTTTCTTCCAAATCCTTTACTAGACTTATACTCTTTTTACTTATCCTCTCCAAAGGTTTATACATTTTTAGCATACTTTTTCTCTTTTTCTTTTCCCAGACTCAAACCCCCAACTTATCCAAACTCTTAGCCTAAATCTGGTTCAAAAATTGTTAACCAGAGACTACATGAGAGGCTACTCCTGTGGGCAAAACCTAACACTTTCTCTCTAATTCAATCCGGAAATAGGCCTCACTTCTCTCAAAATTAATGTACGGTCTGAAATGAAGTTTTGGGTTTGGTTTTTGTGGAACTATCTCAATGGTTGAGACAGCTACTTGGATTAGCAAGAGTGGTAAAAGGTGAAAGAAAATCCAAGTATTTTGAGGTATCCATGAATAAAAGTTTTAGAGCATATCATGATAATTAAGTTTTTCAAATTAGGTTCTAATTCATAGGGATAGTTTGACAAATCACATCAAGCTTCAACCAAGTGAGAGTGGTAAATCTAAATTCCAAGCAAGGTGCAGCCTTATGTTTCAAACTTAGGTGAATGCATTAGATAACTCATAACTGTAGCATTGAAATTATATGTTTGGTTCTTAAGCTTTTTATGGTTTAACTCATCATCATCCCCTATGCATATGTACAATCCTAAGCGATATACTAAAACTCAATCCTAAAATAAAAATGCAACTACATGACACTCTGTTTTTGTGAAATATTTTTCTAAAAATTTTCAAATTTTTAAGTATTTTCAATGCACATGTATGATGCAAATTTGAATAAGAAAACAAAAGATATGTCAAATTCGTCTCTCAAACCCTCTCCCAAACTTAAATTACACAGTCCCTTGTGTAAAACAAATTCAAGAGATGATTTGAGAGACTAAAACAAAAAGAACAAAAAATGCAATTATATATACAGTGATAAGAAAGTGGGGTGGTACCTCATTCTTGTGGAGTGAAGCAGGCAACAGTGTTAGCCTCCATGCTCTCCTGGGTGTAAGCTGGTACTGAGGTGGTGGGAGGATCAGCTCGGGGTGTGACTCGACTGGTCCACTCGAGTAGGCAGTCGAGTGGGCAGGCGCGAATGGTACACTTGACCCAGCGTGGTCGAGTGGCATGCTCTGATACTGCCCCGGATAAGATGGAAACTGTGCACCTTGATCATATGACGGGTAAGGCGCGGCTGGTGCACTAGGAGCAAATCCTGTATAGCACTCGAGTGGCTTACTCAACCCAGCTGGTCGAGTGGCTCCGTCTGTTTGCCCAGCTTGAGCCGTCTGATCTGTGGAGTCTGGTGATGAATGCTCCAAGTCCTCTATGGGGTGATATGGGTGCCTCTTTCTCTCTCTCTCTCTTCAGCTGTGGTCCTTGATGAGCCAGCACTCAACTTCTTCTCCTCAGCTACTAACCGCTTGGGGAGCTCCTTCACTGTGGCTTTCATTCCACTCTTGAACTTACTGAATTGCTTATCCTGTCACTTGCACCACTTCTGAAGCATAGAGATCTTATGGTTGGCCTCCTAGAGGCTTTTGCACTCAGCCTCTTCAAAGTAAAATCTCTCCAGAGCTTGTACACTATCAATGAAGTTCTGAAACGGCTCATCATCAGAGAAGTAGAGATCTCTGGGTGGTGATACAAAGGAGACCCTACGGTCACCTTCCTCTGCATAGATCTTGGCCAAACCTCCATAAGGTAGTAGGATCTTGGCCTTGTTGCTCCTTGGGTGAGAGAAGTTATAGATGTACTTCTCTCAGACCTTTGCACCAATGGTCTAAGTGTCTCTCGTGTGATCCATGTCCATCAGAGTGTATGGTGTAGGTGCGGATATGAGTTCATCTCGAGCAGCTTCCTTAAAACGGAGTAACTATGACTCCCACAGTGAACTCTGCCTTGTTCAACATCTTGTCATTCTTGATGGCATTCAATCTATAGCTCATGAGATGCCTCACCAAGACAATGGAGTTCCCTGTGAAGGCTTCATCACCTTGCATCTCAATCCCACTGGCTCTGTTCTCCTCAGATGAGTAGATGAGGTAATCACAAAGAGCCTTGTCAAGCATCTTCAGCTCGCTCTCATTCACTAGGCCTGTGGACTTCTTTGCAAACATTTTGTTTGCGAGGGTCCTGTTGAGATATCTCACCGCTAGGTGCCTGATCTCACTGCTCTTAGCTCTAGCAGACTGATAGTGTTCCCTTCCTCCAAGCTCTAGCCACAACTCACTGAGCTCTTTCTTCTCAAAATCTTGAGCTTGCCCTGCTCCTCTGTGGAAGTCAAAAACTATATCAACCACACTGAGTGGTAGCTGATACTATATCCCTCTAACTCTCAAGCTCACATGCCCTATCTCTGCTGTACCAGACATGCCTCTTGTCTCATAGATGTGGAGATCCACTGTTGCCAAGAAGTGGCAGATCTCAGTCTTGAAACCATCATGTGGGTTGTTGGGCAAGTCCCACGATGTCAGCAGACTCATAGAGCTTTTCCACCTCTCTGCAAATTCCCAAAGCTTGCATGGTGGGGCGATGTGGGTACCTAGTCCCAAGGAATATCACTTGGTGTGATAGTAAAGTTTTTCCTCAAGGAAACCATACAATGAATGAACTGCAAGTGCACAGAAAATCAGTAGTTGTACTTAAAGTATCGATCCTACAGAGAGTAATAAGATCGTGGATTGAATTCAAGCAAAGATATCTAACTAAGACAATGCAATAAGGGGTTTTGGTTTTTTGGGTTTTCTAATGAGTGAATGCAAATGAATGAATCAAAGCAAAGTGAATGATTGTTTGTAAACTATATGATTAAAAGGTTGGGCGTCTAGGGTTTATCTAAGGTTTCCATGGTTTCTAACAAGTAGGGATATATCTAACTAATAGGTTTTCATCAATGGTTCTCAACTACGAACACGGATACACACCCAAGCCATAATTCATGACAGAGGCGTGTTGAGTCACCACACCCTGGTACACAACTTCCGCAGGTAACAACACGCTTCGACCAGCCATATAAACAAGTTCGATATGTTTTCCAAGCCCTATAACTCAACTATCGCAGGTTATAACACGAGGCTTTGGTAATACTAGTTCCGAGAAGTAGGTTTACGCGGATAGCGCTCCTAATCTCCTAAATCAGTGCTTGGTGATCAAGTCAAGCAACATAAATTAAGTAAAAGATATCCCAAGCGAACTCATAATCTAGATGAAAATCGGATCTAACAACCTAAATGAATGCAACCATGTTTTCCTAAGATATTACCCCATCAAACCCAACAAAAGAACTACTCGCTCATGGTGTAAAGAAATGCAATAGACATCATGGAAAACATCAAATAAACGATTCAATATATGAAAGGTGGTTCAAAGGAAACTTCTCTAGATGTCACAGATAAGATCTCGTCTCCCCAATAGCAAGTACAAAGAGTAGAAAAGTGAAAAAATGAAGAACAATAGATGAAACATCAAGGAGATGGTCTTCTAGGTTGAGGCGACAAAGAAGGATGAAGCGGCGGTGGTAGAGGCGAAATTAGGTCGTGGATCTCCTTTTCTAACTCCTAGGGATGTTCCTTGTGCGTGGCTGTGCTCGCTTAGGGTTTCCAAAACCCTAAGAATGGTTTATATAAGCTCCTCCACGAGATTAGGTCAAGAGGCATCCAAAACTACGTCATTTTGATAATTGTGGGGGCAATGGGCCGAGCCTTGTCATGGGCTGAGTTCCTTATGTTGGAGTAAGTCAGCACCGTTCACTAGGGGTAGTGCCCGAGGTCTTCAAGAGGGCTAACCTTGGTCACGGGTCTTGTGACGGAGGTGGACATGTCTTCACTCTTCAGGGTGCATCTTCCAACCGGCTGAATGGATTTTTTAGATTCTTGTCCTATGTGATTTTTCACTCTTCTAGCTTTCCATGGATATAGAGAACCCAAAAATTGGCTCATAGGAAGGTCTTCAAATGTTGCCCAACTTCTGATTCTCCAAAACTGCCTTGAAACGTGTTTTGCTTGCCTTTGGGTCCTTTTTGCTCCATTACTTCCAAATGTCTTTGGGAAGTGTAATGGTGGAATGTGGCCAAATATCTTCCATAATCTCTTGTTTCTTCATGATTTCCCTGCCAAAAACATATGAAATATAGGCGAAAATACGAGTATATCAACTCCCCCAGACCTAAGGTTTTGCTTGTCCTCAAGCAAATAGGATTTCAAGATTCGTGGAGAGGTTTGAAAATCGCCAAAACTCTCCTATGATCAGAGACAATGTTAATAATAGATGACCTGAAGATGTGTTTGTACATGGATTCTCATTCAAAACTTTCTCTCCATCGCAAACCGTCCAGAGACTTTGGAATTCACTTTAGTCAACTCCTTAACATTCATTAAAGGTGGCGTGGCTTTCTCAGAAGGGAGCATCATTCGGGATAGACGGAGCTTGGTATAAAAAGGCTTTTGGTGTTTAAGTGGAGTTTAACGTGTTTAGAGTGTACCGTGATTTTGGAGGGCAGCTATGTCGCAGACCCACAAGGGAGTATAAACCCATTGATGCACAGCTTCCAACCACTTCTTCATGTCAACACCTTGTTCCTTTACTTCTTTTCTTCTTCTGGTTCCCCCAGACTTATATGTTTCTGTGGGGTTCTTTGCACCATCTTCATAACTTATTTTCTTCATAACCTTCATCTCGGGATTTCCTGTGCTTATGAGATTATTTTGTAACCGTTTCCTTTCCTTTCTTTTCTTTTTCTTTTCTTTTTCTTTTCTTTTCTTTTTCTTTTCTTTTCTTTTTCTTTTCTTTTCTTTTATTTTCCTTTTCTTTTTCTTTTTCTTTGTTTGTGAAAGAGGAAACCGTACATAAATTTACAAGTCTCAAGCACAAGATATGAGTACCTTTTCTTGTTGATTCTGAGGTGTAGTGTTGTGTAGACCAAATCGTGACTCTCTCTCTATCTCTTCTTTGATTCCTTTAAGCTCTCCATCTTCAAGTGGTTGGAAAAATGTGTCAGAAATTTCTCTATTGCGTTTCTATGCATATCTGCCAACGAGATCGAAAGAGATTGGTGAGAGGTCTGAAAATAAATATATGGTGTAAGGGTAAAACACTAAAAATTACTGGCCATTCAGGAACAATAAAGAGTGGTAAAAGGGATAAGAAGTCCTGAATGTGCTGCTCGTTTCCCCGATCTAATGCGCTCATGAGAAATAACTGAAGTCAGGATTATGGTTCAAATAGAGTGGAGTTGACGTCCGTTCAAACTGCGTTCTCCGTAGGACAAGACTACAGGGAGAAAGGTCTAGCGATGAGGTTCTAGGTGTTGTCCGTTTATTAGTCAATCCTGCAAAACTTGTCTTCAGGGAATGAATCAGAACATACTTTAAGTCAAAATCATCATATCATAGGGTCATAGTTTTCTAAAAACATGACTCAAGAAAACCGCATAAAAAGACATCAAACTGACTCAAGAGAAATAAAAATGCATAAGTAAACGGATAAAATACCCCAGACTTGAATAACACTGTCCCCAGTGTGAACAGTCAAAATAAAGGAGGGAATAAAAACGAAATGCATAAAGATAGAGATAGAACAAGTGAACCTTCAACTTCTCGGGAGCTTCTGGTGCTCGGTGTTGGACTAGTCATGGTGTCTGGGATCTGAGGTCATCCTCTCCGCAAGTGTAGTGGCTGTGAGGTGCCCCTGCTAGATGCTGCTCTACTGCAATCCATAATGCTCTCTCCTCTTCAAGAGAGGTGGTGTCACTCCCAGAGGGTTGCGTGTGACATGGTGAGAAGCAAAGGAAGCAATCGCTTTGGCTTTGGTACACTTACCAAGAGTAAGTGGTAGACGGTCTTCGGGAAGGGATGAGTGATACTCACTCGTAAAAGGGTACCAACTCGTTATTTCGTCTCTAAGGCATGGAACAGTAGGGCTACGAAGTAGTATGGTGTTTGTGGCATACGGTGGAGAATGGTAACTATATCTAATCTGGTTGGGGTTGATCCGTGCTCCTTCAAGTATCTTCATCTTCTCAAGCTTTGCAAGGTCCAAATGGTTGTCCTTGATTGTGTGAGGACGGTTCGCGAGGTTGACTCCAGCGGTCTCAAGGATGGTAGTGATGACTCCTCCAAAGCTTATGCAAGCTTTCTTGTCTTTACTTTTGATAACATCATGCTTGATATTCTCAAGTCTCTTGGCTAAGAGGCCAGCATCGTTGGGTCTCCATGGATGCTCAACAAAAGGTATTCTCAAGATATTAAGCTCATCACTAATCACATTGTTCTAGGCTGTGCGTGAGAAGAGAGTGTTGGCGAGAAGCTTGTGTACAAACTGGATCGATGGGTGTGATAGTGAGGTAGCCTTGGTCTTTCCAGTATCAAAACTTCCTTGTCCAAAGCTTGACCAATAAGCATTGGTGTCAACATGTCCAAACTCAATAGCATCTTGGTATTCAAATCCAAGTGCATTCCTAAGATCAAGAATGGAGATGTGGTGGTGCTCACCATTGATGGTAAAGAAGAGCTTTCCATCTCGCGCCAATGGGGCTTTTGTGCATGGATATGCTAGTGTGACCGTGGCAAGGAATTGCCTTGTCTCTTATTCCTAGATTTCTTGGCGAGTAGATAATAGGAAAGTGCTGAGTCCTAGAGCATTCAACATCCATTCAACATCACTTGCCAATCCAAGAGTATGCAAGGATGTGTATTCAACTCTCAAGGTGGGTAAAAGCTTGAACCCATAGAGTGGTGTGAGATAATCAAGACTCTCATCCATCTTCTTTCCAACAAAGGTCAAAGGCAGCTCCTTCTTCTTTCGTCTTTGTTGTAGGCTGTGAGCTACTCCAGCTCTAAGATGGCGTGGTACACATAGCATGATTGGTGTATCATAATTGCTATCATCTTGAATCTCATCACTTTTGTCCTTAGAGTTGGCGCCTTCATCAACAATTCTTTTGCCTTCGTTCTTATGTGTTGCTTTGTCATGAACCATCTTAGTCCTCATCTCATCACTAGTGATGGTCCGAAATTTCTTCTTAGAGGATCTAGTGTCCATTGTTTGGTACCTTTCGGGCCCACGGAATTGGGGTTCACGAAAACTTACAGTGAGTTCCGGGAGTGATCCATTTTGTTTGTTTTGAAAGACGGTTGAACGGGAATTTGTGGATTCATGGATTGTACAAACGAACCGGGAAACTTTCAAGATGGCTCGGGATCGAAGATTCGGACAAACGGGAACCGGGTGGAACTTGGCTGGACATGGTGTGAAACCTCTGTCACAGGCTTCATGACCGGGGCCAGCTCTTCTTGGCACCTTGGTCACGGGCCTCGTGACCGGGGTTTTGGCTCCTAGTGGTTAAAACTTTGGTTTTGGCCAAATGCATCTTGGAAATAAATTTTCTCAACCTGTAAAGTAGAATGGCATCCCACAATGATTATAGAAACTAGGAAGAACACTTACCTTGATGAGATGGAGATTGGTTGGATCCTTTTGTCATATTTCCCAAGAAAGGTCCAAAGTGATGGTACATTGGAAATTGTGACTTTCAATCCATGCATCACCATTTCTCCTTCAATGATTACCTCTTAAATGTCCTCATATCATTAGGCATTCAATATCAAAGAGTTTCATCAAACCATTTGCAAGATTCTCCAAGTTTTGTGAATTCCGTAGTCGCGGCTCGGCAATGGTGCTGTCGCGGGTCGGTTGTGATAAGGAATGGGAATAATTTCTAGTTTTGAATTTCATTCTCTAAGACTTTCCTCAATCATCGCTCTCAAAAATACTCAAATATATTGAGTACCCGATTATAGTTCATTTGATCGAGTATTTCTTGGAAATTCTCTTACCTTAGTGGTTTTCGTAGCTGCGGAAGGTGCTGGCGAAAGGGTGCGGAATGAAGACTTGGCCCTTTTCAAATCTGAGCTTCTTTTTCTGAAAATTCTTTAACCAAAACTTCCCAATGGTCAACCTTTTAGTGTATGTCAAGTTGGACCACTTTTGCTCAAGTAGATTTCAATATCATCCCACTTTGGTGAAATATGCAACCGTGAAGCTTAAGATGGAATGATCTCCTACCCATGAGTCTTTCTCCAAAAAGTAGCTATCCATTACTCCTAGAATGCCCATATGGTGTTGATTACCTGATCTTTCGTCATTTGGATGAGTGGAACTTGAAAATTCTTCAATGGGCCATGAATAACCTAGTCGCGGCTCGGAAATGGGGTGAACATTGGCCTTGACTTGGTAAAACATTATGGATGTGGTTGGGGAAGGTTGAATAGCTCCCTGGGGTAGTAAGGATGGATTGGGAAGACTCCAATAGATCAAAAGTACAACAAGCATCATTTTGGCAAAAAATTTCAAAAACCTCGGTCACGGGGCTCGTGACCAGGGTGTGGCCTTCTCGGGGCCTCGGTCACAGGACTTGTGACCGTGGTGATGCCTTGTACGGGCCTTGGTCATGGGGCTTGTGACGGAGGTTAGGATTCAGGTTGCCTTGGTCATTTCCAACTTGACCCAAAGGCTAACCTTTTCTTCTTTTTTGTTTTTGTATTTTCTTCTTTTGTAATTGGTTTTCTTGTTTATGTAGAATATGAAATAAAACATGCAAACATAAAAAGCAAAATAAAATCTAAACTAAAAATGTAAAAGAAAAATTACAAGTGGGTTACCTCCCACAAAGCGCACTTGTTTAAAGTTAGCCTTGGAGATTGATATCTCCTTAGCTTCCTTAGGATCTTGATAGTCATCTCCAGCTTCTATCAAAAGTTGTCCTTTAGATGTAGTTTCAAACACTTTGGCTTGAAGAAGAACTTCCTAGGTGTGCTTTATCATCTCTTCATTCCGATATTTGCTCTCCTTGCTAAGTTTCGGAGGAACAATGATCTTAATCTTCGAAATCTGGGGCTGCTCAGGAGGCTTTGATGGTAGCTTCCGAGTTCTCTTAACAAAACTCTTAGTTCCCAAATTGGTCTTATCAACCTCGGGATCTAGTGAATCTTCATCATATGGTGGAGCTCGCGGCTTCATAGTAGAGAAAGTTGGATAGAATACCTTTTTGCTGACATTGGTGAAGGTTGTCCTCTTGTTGTTGTGATCCATGATGGCTCCAACAGTGGCAAGGAATGGTCTTCCCAAAATCAAATGTCTCTCATTCTTCTCATCCATCTCAAGAATGTGAAAATCTGTAGGGACTATGCAGTCTTCTACAACTAGTTGCAAATCTCGATCTAGTCCATCAGGGATCTTCTGCGATGCCTCCAAACACAAGACTCAAATTGGACGGAGACAAGTCTCTAAGTCCAAGTTTCTCAGCAACATTTCTTGACATAACATTAACATTAGCACCGCAATCACATAGAGAGTAAGAGAATTCAATGCCTGTTATGGAGCAAGAGCAAACAAAGCATCCAGGATCTTCTACTTTTGGTAGTCTCCTCATCGGATAGTGTTGTTGCTCGTCATCTTCCATGGTATGTGTCATATGCACCATATCTTCATGAAACAAAAAACCGAACCAATGGCTCACTCACACGCCTTGTAGAGGCTGGGATGGTGGAGATTACATTGCAATAACCTTTAGGATTCTCCTCAGGCTTTCCCAGAAGTACACCAACTTGTCTTGGGGCTTGATTCACGGTTTGAGAAACCTGAGTTTCCAGCTTCTTCACAAATGTAGATAGGCCTTCAAACTTACCATTCAACTAGCCATAGATGTTACCAACTTGACATTGATATCCCTTGTTGCTTGTTGGTGAGAAACAAGTAATTCTCGCATCATAGTTTCAAGTCTATCACCTTGTGGTATTGGAGCTTGAGCTTGTGCAGCTGGAAAGGGCACCTTGTTGTTAGTGTTGAATGGAGGTCGCGGATGAAAGTTGCCACCAAATTTGTTGTTGTTTTTTTTAAACCAGTTTTGAAATGGTCTCTGATGCAGCTGCGGATAGGTCTGATCTTGAGGGTTCTCAACATTGGGATTCCTATAAGATAGGTTAGAATTGTAAATGAAGTTGTTGTTGAAGTTGTTGTAGCCGCAGTTCGGGAATGAACCTTGAGTACCAACATAGTTAACGTCTTCTTCTTGATCCAATGAATCATCAAACTCATGGAAACCTTCATTGTTTCCATCATCAAAGGTGCCACATGCATTGATAGCACGGTTCTGATTCCATAGCTCGGTGATCTGCTTAGCATCAGAGTCACTAGAATGTGTGGTTCTATCAAAATCAGTGCAAGAGTTGCTACTACTTGCAGCAAAGTTCTCAATGAGAGCTCTTCCTTCTAGGACAGTCTTAGTGGTGAAATCTCCATTGCTGGCTGTGTCGAGTGATAACTGAAACTTCGGATGTAATCCTCTATAGAATGTACTTAGAATATTACCTCCACTGAAGCCATGTGAGGACAATCTCGTTCATAGTCCTTAAAGCGCTCCCATGCTTCATAGAATGTCTCGACATGTCCTTGTTGAAAACTTTGAAGTTTGTTCCTAAGAGAGTTGGATCTCGACTTCATGTAGAACTGATTGAGAAAGGTTAACTTGCATCTTTCCCAAGTAGTGATCGATCCAGGGGATAAATACTTCAACCATCTATGAGCCTTGTCGGCCAAAGAGATAGGAAAAAGCTTACACTTGAAATAGTCTTTGGGCACTCCGTTGGTTCTCGTAGTGCTGCAGATTTCTTCAAAAATATCAATGTGATCCATAGGATGTTTCGTGGTAAGTCCATGGAACTGGTTTTGCTTCACCAAACCAATGATTTGAGGTTTAATCTCATAGTCACGCCTTGGTTGATTGGGAACTCGTATGGCAGCTCGGTCTTGAGAATACTGATTAGGTATGTCAAAGTCGGCAATGGTACGGTTCTGATTGGCACGCCTCAGAGGGTGCACATAAGCAGCTTGTCTAGCACCAACATTGGCATGTTGAGATGCATGGACATCATCAGGAGGCTGGTTAGGAGCATTGAGGTTATCTCCCACGCCTACATGGTTAGCTTCACATGGAGCTTGGTTGTGAATCTCCAGAGGCTTCACGGGTGCTTCTTAAGTTCCATAGATGGGGTTATCATCCTCATCTTGCATCTGTTGCCTCTCAGCATCATTGGCAACAGCGTGGTGATCATCAAGGTCACCTTGATCTTGATTTTGTAATTCGGCCATGAGTTGTTGTCTCTGGAGTTTTCTAAGTTTGCGTTCAAGTCGGTATATGTCTTGGATTGGAGTGATGGCTTCAGAGTTTTGGCTCCTTGTCATGCACCACGAATCGTGAGATAGAAACAAAAAGGGAACAAAAATGTAAAAGAGTAAAAGAGAATAAAGTTGAAAGATTCAGATGAAAAATTAAAAGTATCTTAGACGAGAGATCTTATCGAATTCAAAGGTAGCTTGTAGACTCCCCGGCAGCGGCACCAAAAACTTAGTGTGATAGTAAAGTTTTCCTCAAGGAAACCACACAATGAAGTAACTGCAAGTGCACAGCAAATCAGTAGTAGTACTTAAGGTATCGATCCCACAGAGAGTAACAAGTACGCAGATTGAATTCAAGCAAAGATATCTAACTAAGACAATGCAATAAGGGGTTTTGGGTTTTTGGGTTTTCTAATGAGTGAATGCAAATGGATGAATGAAAGCAAAGTGAATAATTGTTTGTAAACTATATGACTAAGGTTGGGCGTCTAGGGTATATCTATGGTTTCCATGGTTTTTAACAAGTAGGGCATAGATCTAACTAATTGGTTTTCATCAATGGTTCTCAACTACGAACACAGATACACACCCAAGCCATAGTTCATGACAGAGGCGTCTTAAGTCACCAAATTCTGGTACTAAACTTCCGCTGGTAAGAACATGCTTAGACCTGCCGTATAAACAAGTTCGATATGTTCACAAAGTCCTATAACTTAACTATCGCAGGTTATAACACGAGGCTTTGGGAATACTAGTTCCGAGACGTAGGTTTACGCGGCGGTGGTAGAGGCAAAATTAGGTTGTGGATCTCCTTTTCTAACTCCTAGGGATGTTCCTTGTGGGTCGCTATGCTCGCTTAGGGTTTCCAAAACCCTAAGAATGGTTAATAAAGGCTCCACCACAAGATTAAGTCAAGAGGCATCCAAAACTACGTCATTTTGATAACTGTGGGGCAATGGGCCGAGCCTGGTCATGGGCTGAGGTCCTTCGGTCGGAGTAAGTCGGCACCGGTCACTAGGGGTCGTGCCCGAGGTCTTGAAGAGGGCTAACCTTGGTCATGGGTCTTGTGACCGAGGTGGAAATGTCTTCACTTTTCAGGGTGCATCTTCCAAACGGCTGAATGGATTGCTTCGACTCTTGTCCAAGGTGAATTTTGACTCTTCTATCTTTCCATGGATTAAGAGAACTCCAAAATTGGCTCATGGGAAGGTCTTCAAATGTTGCCCAATTTCTAATGCTCCAAAAATGCCTTGAAACGTGTTTTGCTTGCCTTTGGGTCCTTTTTGCTCCAAAACTGCCAAATGTCTTTGGGAAGTGTAAATGGTGGAATGTGGCCATATAGCTTCTACAATCTCTTCCAAAAACATATGAAATATAGGCAAAAATATGAGTATATCATCACCCCCTCAAGGATGGAAATGCGCTTAGCTTCCTTAGAGATCTCAGCTTGGTTCTCTTCTGGATTATCAGAACCAGTCTCCTCCTCAGTATCCCTTCTCACGGATTCTTCTTCTTGAACCCTCTTGCCCTAAGCGTTGTCTAGCCTTGACCCAGATGGCCAAGTGGCTCCGGCTCGTGTGGCTCTCACAGCGGTTTGGCTTCTCCTTGCCCTTCACCTTGTGTTGCAAGAGTACCTAAAACAAATTCAAAAAAAAAAGAAAATTTAGCAAAACTTTGGACCACTCGACCAAGCCACTCGAGTGGGCCAAAAAATATCAAAATAAATGTTTGGCCAACTTCACCAAACCGAGTGCTTGATCGAGTAACTAAATTAACACTCTTAATTATTTCATTTCAAGCTTACCAATGAATAAAAAACTCAAAATCATCAAGTTTCAATTCATTTTTCCTATGCATGGTTTCAGTGATTCTAAAACTTTTTCAATTACAACAATGAGGATCAATATGGGTTCTCTAATCATCAAACAAGCAATAGCTAAACCGAAATGTGTCCTAAGGTTTGACAAAAAATTTCGAAAATTTCAAGTTCATCACCAAGAACAAAATTTCAACTTCTAGCAATTTCAACCATAGAAATCAATACATACTTCTTCTGATTTCTTATGCTACTCTTATCAATTGATTTTCCCCATATGCAAGCTAAAAATTTGATGAAAAGTTTCAAAAATTTCAAAAAGTTTGAACCCAGACATTCTGATGAGAGCTCAAAAGAGTCTGTTAATCTCTTGGAAAGTGAAGAGTGCAATGATGAGGAGGAACAAACTGAGGAGATCAACTTTCTCGGTGGGCAGGGAAACTACCAAAACCAGGGTTTCAACCCGAACTTTAGGAACCACCCTAACCTGTCCTACTGAGTACTAATGTTGAGAACCTGGAGATCAGTTTTATCCACCTCGGAGTACTCAAAACCAAGGGAACTTCCAAAATAATACTGGTTATGGTAAAACAGGATTCAACCCCTAATCTGGGAATGCTGGTTCCATGGGGACGATTTGGTCCTTATTCCAGCAAATCATGGAAGGACGGAAGAAATTTTCTGGGGATATCAACGCTAAGGTTGATAGAGTTTATGAGAATCTCAATGGGAAGCTTGATGCCTTAGGAACTCATGTAAGAGTATTGGAAAACATAGTCGCTCAAACTACTGAGAAAAATATGGCACCAACCAGAACTTTCCCAAGAAAACCTGATAACAACCCCAATGAATCTCTACACTTCATTGAACACAGAAGCGGGAAACGCGCTGTCCCTAAAGTTTATCCTGCTAGAGGTGATCGGTAAATCTTTGATCTGTCTGGTGATGAAGAAGACGATTTCTTCAATGATGACATATAAGATAGCTTTTACAACAGAGAGCTGACAATTCCTGAAGAGCCTGAAACGTCAAAAAATAGAAGTGATCACTCCATGGATGATGAGATAGAAGAAGCAGAGCGTTATTATGCTAATCTCAGAGAGATGAAGATGGATCAAGATCGATCGATCCCGAGTGAAATCGATCGATCTCCTGTGTTGAAAGATCAGGATCTTCCGACCGAACCAATTAAATCAATCACCAAATTTTCAGCACCCTCTGAAAATAAATTACCACCAATCCATAAATCAACCTACCATGAATTTGATAAGTGGAAATGTGAAAAGACAGCTAAAGAGATGAGAGTTAGGCTACATTTTCTAGAGGTCTACTAGATGATTCACTTAGTGGAAGATCAAGTAAAGAAAATTTTCACTGGGGAATCCACCATGGAAAACTCCGTCAAATTCCTAAGGGAAAATTGTGATAAGCAAATTCACGAAAAATTTCCCAAGAAATTAGGAGACCCGGACAAATTCATCATGTCATGCACCATTGGAGATACCTGTTTCAAAAAATGCTTGGTAGATTTGGGAGCAAGCATCAACGTGCTACCACTCTCTATTTTGCATAAACTTGGATTGCTAACTATGCAGCAAACCACCAAGGTAATCACCATGGCTGCTGGAACAACCCAGAGACAACATGGAATCCTGATTGATATCCTGATATTGGTAGGCTCGTGTTACATACTCGCTGATTTTATGGTTTTGGACTTGAACGATAGTGGTACTGACCTTATGTTAGGGCGTCATTTCTTAGCTACATCTGGAGTATCCATAAATGTGCCAAAAAGAAGGATACAAATCCGTCTCAGAAAAATCGTTGTGAAATTTTACGTTGAGACCATCGATATGCAACCTACCGTCAATAATCAAACATTCGTGATTAACGATTTTGATGCTATCGATGTTGTTCACTTAGTGAACGAGATCCCGGGAGTTTCCACAATTAAGAGGATTTTATATATAATTAAAAAGGAAAATTCCTCTGAGATCGATCGATCCAAGAGAGAGCCATTGCTTTCTCGTTAAGAAGATCGATACGGACTCTATCAGGATCGACCCGCTCGGTGAGATTGATAGATCCCAGTTCCCTGATAACAATTTATAAACTGGGGAAGATCAATCGATCCTGGTTGAGATCGATCAATCCCCACGGATGCAGTTACAAAAACCTCCCAATGATAAAACCCTAAACGAGTCTAGAAATCAGGTAGAGGTAGAAAAAACAACCCCAACACCACCTAAGAAGATGGATCCTCTCACAGAGAACAAGGTTGATGAAATAATTGAAGTGTGGGGTGCAAGGTTACCTTTTAAGGAGATTGGAACTATGTTACCTATAATGACAAACTTCATTGGGAATATCCTTGCTGGCAAAGTTACACTTCAAGGAGCTTTTGACTACCTCCGGGATTATGTACTCAACAAATGGCAAGGCAAACTACCTCCTAAGATGGATGACCCAGGTGAATTCCATATACCAATACAAATTGGAAGGACCCTTTTGAGGAACTGCTTGGTGGACACTGGAGCTAGCATAAACGTCATATCACCAAGCACCGCAAGGCTATTCGACCTAAAACATATGGAACCAACCAAGTCCCAAATAGAATTGGTTGATGGATCACCCCAAAGCCCTTTAGGGATCTTGGTCAACATACCAATTATTGTGGGAGGAAGTCATGTTTTGAAAGACATCTTTGTGCTGGACATGAACTGCGATGGATCAGTTAAAATTTTAGGACGAACATTCCTAGTGACTGCCCGCGCTTCTATCAGAATACCTAAAAGGAGAATAAAGCTGCAAATTGGCCAATCACTGCCCACTCGACCACCCCACTCGACTGCTGCGTCGAGTGGGCACTCTCCAACTATTTTTCCTAAAAACTGGGATCTTTGTTAAAAGTTGTTTTGTCACTTAGTATAAAAGGGGCCTGATTAGGTTAACATCAGGAACATAGTAGTACCCACTAGTACCAAGTAGAATAGCCGTTTTGGTATAATCTAGCTTTATCTCTTAGTTTTCTCTCTCTTGTTCTTCATCTTGTTCTTCATTTTTGAAACTTTGTAACTTTGATAACTTTTAATAAAATCAGTACTTGCACTTTATTTCTTCTTTACTCTTTCTCATCTGATCATAAGCTATCACATATGTGTCTTTTAGAGATTTCTGGGTTTTGGACCCAAGTTTTGATCATGGTGAGTGAGTAGTTTTAGTTGGGGTGATTGGGGGTGTAATAGGCTAGATTCATTATATATTGTTGTGGGTTAGATAGGTTGATCATCACTCAGTTGCAATTCCCTCTTAGGTGAGTGATTTTAATGCTTGTTCTTTCCTGATCAAGGAGAACACGATTTTAGATGGTCTCATGAGCATGACCCATGCCTTGAGCCATTAGATAGACTTTTCTGGGGTTTATAGTACAATAGCGTGAGGGGGCATGCATCAGACATTGATTTATGTCACGACTCCACCTGTTCACTTGTTATGAACTCTTCTCGACTTGAATAGACTGAATATTCATGCCTGATCCGATCAACTCACACTATGCTGACCAGGTTGGATCTTGAGCTATTAAGTCTGTTTTCTAGGGTTTTCTTGTGATGAAATTGCATATTGATACCCATAGTAGTATATCATGTTTTCAAATCCATGACTCCACCCCTGAGGTCGAGTAGTCAAAGTTTGTGTGATTCTGCTTACTTAGTTCCACGATGTGTTGAAGTGTGACAGACTTTGACATCTCTAGTATAATTGTAGTTCATTTAGCTTGTTAGTGAACAAACCCCCATTTTGATAAATTTACTTGAATAGCTAGCTTTAATCATCTACTAGTTGTTGTAGACCACTCTTGATAGATTCGACAAGTTACACACCCCTTACCACTATACTTCAATTGATAAACCTGTGTCTTTGTCTCTCTGTGTTCAGGCTGATAGTTTTACTGTCAACCTGTGCTTTACACCTAGACAGGCAAAAAATGCTAGTTTCAATTTGGCGCCGTTGCCAGTTTTTAGTGTTTTTGTCTGCACAATTAGTAGTTTAAGGCATACTAGATCAAGTTTGTTACTTTTACAAGTCCAGTGACTGAATGAGTTTTGAAATTTTGTCTGTTTTGCATCAGGTACTGTAGCACTCGACCCCCACTCGACCTTACCACTCGAGTACTAGATCGAGTCACTACTTCTCTGAATGCAAACACGTTCTCAAGGCAGCCAAAACCTAATCCAATTACTTGATCACATACATCGCATCAACCAGCATACTCGTCAAGCCACAGCTGCACCTGCTACCCCCATTCCTGGACAACCAGTTCCAGAGACACCTGTAGTCATGGCTGAACAAGTTCTTCATCCTAGCATGATTGGAGCAGGAGACGCTCCAAACACTCACTCTTAGAGGTAGGGAATCATAGCTCCTCCAGTCAACAACAAAAACTTCAAGATCAAGACGGGTTTGATCTCCATGGTCTACAACCACAAATTTCATGGACTTCCTATGGAGAACCCGCTTTCTCATTTGGACCAGTTTGATAGACTGTGCGAGCTCACCAAGATTAATGGGATCTCAGAGGATAGCTTCAAGCTACGCCTCTTTCCATTCTCTCTCGGTGACAAAGCTTCCTACTGGGAACGAGCACTGCCTCAAGGTTCTATAACCACCTGGGAAGACTGCAAGAAGGTTTTTCTGCTGAAGTTCTTCTCTATTTCAAGAATTGCCAAGTTCAAGAACGAAATCTCCAGCTTCACTTAGAGGACCAATGAGAGTTTCTCTGAACCATGGGAAAGATTCAAGGAGTACACAACCCAGTGTCCTCACCATGGTTTCACTAAAGAATCATTGCTTAGTACACTGTACAGAGGAGCAAGCCCAAAGATTAGGATGTTGTTGGACACTGCCAGCAATGGCCACTTCCTCAACAAAGATGTTGTAACTGGCTGGGAGCTAGTGGAGAACCTTGCAATCTCTGATGGCAACTATAGTGAGGATTTTGATAAATCTATCAGAGGACCATCTTTGTCATCTGATAAGACTAAGCAAGAGATCCAGTCTCTTAGTTACAAACTTGACAAGCTCATCCTAGCTCAGCAGAAATCTATGAACTTTGTGGGTGAAGCTTATGCTACTCAGGCTCAGGAAGGTGAAGACGATCAGGTTGAAGAGATCATGTATTTACAGAATCAAGCTGGCTTCAACATAGGGTACATAAACTATTGGAACAATCCTAATCTCTCCTATATGAATCCCAACGTAGCCATCTCTCAAGATCAAGTGTACCTAACTCAAAACCCATACCAGAACAAGCATTTTGTGCCAACAGCTCCAGCCAATCCACCTAGATTTGCTCCAAGACCAGCTCAGCAAGCTGATGGTGACCTTAAGCCCCTTCTACTCCAACTTCTTCAAGGCCACAGTACTGCTACTCAAGAGACGTCAAAGATGTTCACTGATCTTAGGACCCACATTGATTGGTCCTATGATGATTTGAACCATAAACTTGAGGTCCTCAACAGCAGACTGAAGTTGTAGAGTCTAATGCTGCATCAGCCTCTAGAAAGACCACATGCCAACTTCCTAGCAAAGCTGTGTAGAACCCTAAGGAACCTGCAACTCTCTATGCAGTGAGCACATCACTAGCCCTCCATCTTCTTCCTTTCAAGAAGAGGTTTTCAAACATCACTGGGGACAGTGATACTCAAGTTGGGGGGGGGGGGCAGTCTTTCGATCTGCAGCTGAAATTGGCTCGGGCACTCTAGCACTCGACCACACCACTCCAGTGAGTGGCTGGGGACAGTGATACTCAAGTTGGGGGGGGGGGTGGTCTCAGAAATTGCAAAGGAGAAGCGGATAATGGACCTGCATGTGATGATGACAAGTCCTTTCCTAGGAAGGTTCAAATCTGAGATTGAGAAGGAGTATGCCATTATACTTGAGGAAGAGCTATTAGAGCTGGAAGCAACTATGACTTGGGAAGAAGCTGTGAAGTCATTAGGACCATTTGAGAGTGGTTTGAGAAAAAGAGCCTTGAAGAAAATTGAAGAGAAGAGGATTGCAGCTGTTAAAAGTTATGAGTGTAAGGTGATCACTAAGCAGGAGGTCTTAGTACAAGAAAAGTTGGAATATCCTAGATCTTTCACAATACCCTGCTCTATCAGAAACCAGACTTTCAAGAACTCTCTGTGTGATATGGGTGCTTCAGTGAGTATAATGCCATTAACTGTGGTAGAGAAGCTTGGATATCGCAAGTTTTTACCCAGCACCCTGTCTCTAGTCTTAGCTGATAGAAGTATCAGGCATCCACATGGTTTGTTGGAAAATGTTCCAGTGAGGATAGGCCCCAGAGAGATCCCCACAGACTTTATAGTGATGAAGATGGAAGAAGAGCCAATGGACCCCCTTATACTAGGCAGACCATTCTTGGCATCCTCTGGAGCTGTTATTGACACTAAAAGTGGTGAAATTGTTCTTCGAACCGGCAATGACTTTGTGATGCGTTTTGACACCTCTTCTGGCTTGAAGATCCCAACTTTGGAGAGATAGCTCTTCTTCATGGATGAAGCTGAGCGTTATGAAAAGACAAACTTTGGAAAGTTTAAACAGTACTCTCAGACACCATCCAGACCCCAAGGGGTTCACAGCCACCATGGGTAGTCACTCTAATGGAGCAGTGCACATGTTTGATGCGTTTGTAGCAGAAGGTGACTCTGATGAAGACAGCACAGGGCACACTCAACCAGCCCACTCGACTGGTCACTCGAGTGGCCACACGAGTCCTCATCAGAGAGCACTGCAAATCCCTACGAAACCACTTGGTTTGATTTGGTACTCGGACCAGGAATAGTTTGTACAGGGAAGAGCAACTCAACATACCCACTCACAACACCAGGATAAGACCAGAGCACATTCCTGGCTTTACAAGGTGTTGTTGTTAAGTTGGCAGAGGTGGTGGAAAAGCTTGAGAACGAAGTTCTGAAGCTCAAGGAGGCTCAAAAACCTCCAGAAGGACAGAGGATGAGGATAAGGCCACAAGGAATGAGTGATAGATTCAATCAAGCCAGCAAGGTATCATTCTTCATACCAGAGAAGCTAAGTCCATAGGGGTCAGCTTAGCCTCTCCAGACCCTTCCACCTGCCTAAACAGAGTAGAGTCAAGCTATGTGACTCTAAACAAGCTCACTTGGGAGGAATTCCCATGCTTATCATTGTATATACTTGCTTTGAATTTATCTGAAGTTTTTTATAAATTTTGTTATTTTTGATGTCTTTTCTTTGTGTTATGAGTTTCAAGAAAGTATAGGAGCTGAGTATGAGTCAAAGTGGAGTTGCAAAAGGGTGAGCCCGAAATATACTTTCTCACTCGACCACACCACTCGGGCCCCAGGTCGAGTGGCCCAAGTTTTGTCTGAAATCCAACTTTTAATCTCAGCCGTTCATTTGAAATCACTCCATCTCTTTAATACCTACTCGACCCAACCCTTCTTCTTCTTCATTATTCACAATTTTTTCATCTCTCTAAGTTTAGAAAAACCTGTCAACTTCTCTTTAAATTTTTCACTAAAATCTTCAAAGTTTTCAACCAAAATTTTGATCATGTCTCAATACTCTAACAATTCCGAAACTCAATTGTAAGTTTTTAGAGTCTTTTTGTTATTATGAGAGTCTTAGTAGGTACAAATGCGAGATGGACCTTGTTGATACATTATGGAGAAATTATGGAGCATTGTAGCTGAAAAGTTGGAAAGTTACTGTTCATCAAATTACTCTTCATTGGCACTGTTCATAGTTACTGTTCATGTTGACCGACACACGTGAACAGTGTCGGTTGACATGGTACTATTCACACCAAACATTTACAATTTTAGCCCACAAGTTTCCTTATTTGCAATAAGTCCAAATTTGTGTTTTAAAATATATATAGTATTTTTTACGTCATTGTTTAAACCTATGCTTTATTTTCTACAGCCACCCTATTCAGAGATTTTTGGGAAAAGATTTCTAAACTTTTATCTCCTTTTGATTTATGTTATGCAATTTATTCAGACAATGATTTGTGTTTCATCTATTATGTCTGAGTAGTTTACTTGTTAGATCTAGGGATTTCTAGGGTTTATGATGGTTTGTTGAATTGGGCAATCATGTTAGGTTATCTATAATGTTCTTTATCTAGATTTGAATGTATACTAGTTCTAGGCTAGCCGCCAGATTCTAGAATCATAGGAATGGTAGTAGGCGCAAGAGTGCTATTGAGATCATGACCCTATCTTAGATGAGCAAACAGCATTTTCGCAGCGAGAGTTGATTTAAGAATTTTGTAAACATATCATACCTGATTATCATAGAGACTCTATTTATTGGTATTTTGCAAAGAGATTTGGTTTGCTTCTGTTTAGAGGATAGATGTGGTCGCAGCGAGAGTTGGATATATATCATATTAGTGTTATGAGTTTATGAACCAAACAAACAATTGTATCATGATTATAGAACTGCCCAGTTCACATTATAGAGTATTCCCTAACTGATTTTCCTAGGTCTAGCTTATTTATCATCTGAATTTACATCACATTCATCTTAGTTATCTTTCATTGCATTGTTTTATTTAATTTACATTCATTGGTTTAGCTTAATTTAAAACTGATAATATATGATGTGAACTAGAGTCCTTGTGGATTGATCCCTAAGTACTACAATGATCTCTTAGCTCTAAGGGTAAATTTGAGCATATCAAATTTTGGCGCCGACACTCTAAATTCACCATCTCTACTTTCTATTATCTCAGGTGCATGAATCTTAGGAGCAACAAGAGTATAGAACTAGTTGTTACTTGGGAGATTTGGAAGTTAGAGAGAGCTAATCGCAAGGCATAGAGAAAATCAGAGATGGTTAAGACTGTTGTTCTTGTGAAGGATGCTACTGAGATCTTAGGTGACTTAGAGGGCAACCAGTTCAATGATCAATGTCAGAGACTTGATGCTGAAGGGATCCCCATTGTCGAAAACGTCGATGATTCTACTCATGTCGACCGACGCGGTGATGTGCATGTCGGTCGACGCGGTGATGTGCATGTCGGTCGACACGGTGCCAAAGGGTACGGCCGCCTTGGTTTGGATTCTCAGGTTGAAGCTGTGGGAAAAACATTGGCTGAGTACAACAGACCCAATGAGTTCTACACTAATAGGTCTGCTATATGTCCTCCTGCTTTTGAGAGGAATAATTTTGAGTTGAAACCCCAATACTATACTCTGATGGGGCAACACACTTTCCATGCTCATCCTCCTGAACATCCTATGGACCACATAGAGAAGTTTGAAGACTTGGCTTCGAGTATTAAAGTCAATGGAGTGTCTGAAGACTATATATTCTGCAAGCTTTTCCCATACTCTCTTGCTCGGGAAGCAGCTCGCTGGCTGAAGCAATTACAGTCAGGATTTTTGACCACTTAGAAGGACATCAAGACAGCTTTTCTGAATAACTTCTATAATGATGCTAAGACAGATGACTTGAGAGATTTGATCATTCAGTTCACTCAGGAACCTGCAGAGACTCTTAAAGCTGTTTGGTTGAGATTCAAGGGGTACCAAAGAGATTGTCGGCACCATGGTATTGATGAAGTCCAGCTCATAAGGATTTTATTTTGCAGAATTGATTGGAGGTATCAAGTTGCTTTGGATGCTGCTAGTAATGGTAATTTCAAGACTAGCACACCAGTGGAAGCTATTGAGTTGATTGAGAACTTGGCATCTAGCAATAGTTCCAAGAATGCTGATTATGACAAGAAGAAGTTAGCTGCTGGTTTGAACAATAGTCAGATGGCTAAAGTCAAAGCAAAGCTTGATATTGTGCACAACCTTCTGGTGAACAGGAAATCGGTTCACTTTACTCAAGAGGTTGAAGTTTTTGAAGCTGAAGAAGGAGCTAATGGAGAAGATGTGAACTATGTGAATGGTTCTAGTTTCATAGGTCAAAGGTTTGGCAATTTTCAAGGCAACTTCAGAAGCTATAACAATTAGAGGAACAACCACAACTCCTCGGAATTTACGCCCAAGCCTGTAGTTCAGGAAGCTCAGTGAAACAACAGCAGTTTCACTAGGAACTATGGAAGTTCCCATTACAAGAATCTACCTGCTAAGACTCCAGATTCTGAGATGAAAGATCTACTTGATCAAATTCTTGAGGGACAGCAGAAGGTGACTGTAGACTTCAATGGTAAGATTGATGCTCTTTATGCTAATCTGAATGGGAAGTATAAGACATTGAACAACCATATCAAGAGGTTGGATTCCCAGTTTGCTCAATCTGCTGAGAACACTAAACGCCCTGATGGCATCTTAACTGGAAGAATTGATACAAATTCTAAGTATCAGTGTGGTGCTGTTATGTTCTGGGGAGATATGGTCAAGAGAGAGGCCAAAGAAGAAAGTCTGGAGAAGTCAGCAGTTCAGGAAAAAGTTGAAACTCTCATCACGGAGCTCATGTTGATCGACACCACCACCTCGTGTCGGTCAACACCAACTCAACTTTCAGAAAGTTTGATGCAAGTCACGACTAAGGACAGTTCCGATTCTGCTCATATTGATCGACAGGCAGCTGCCCATGTCGGTCGACATACTCACCCACCTGATGGGATTTATCTCCAAAAATTGCCCAAGTTGGAGGATCCTAGGAGTTTTGCTGTGCCTTGTTCCATTTTTGGAGTTAGATTCACTGATTCACTCTGTCATAATGGGTCTAGTATCAATCTCATGTCCAATGACATTGCAACAAGGTTGGGAATCAGCAATATGAGGAGATCATCAATAGAGATTACATTGGCTGATGCTTCACTGAAGAAATCCATGGGTTTTATTGAGAATCTGCAAGTTCAAGTTGGTGAATGTCTGCTTCCTTGTGACTTCCATGTTGTTGAGACAGACATTGGTTCCGATATGCCTTTGATTTTGGGAATGCCATTCCTTGCTATTGCTGCAGCTGTCTTTGATTTGCCGAGTAGCAGGATATTTCTGAGACATGGTTATCCGGATGTGTTCTATGAAGCTAATCTGGAAACATTTTGACTCCAATCTTCCGCTACTTTGGTATAGTTTTGTCCAATGCCACACGCAAATCTGATCACATAACCATGGATCTTGACTATCTCAAGCATGTGACTTGGATGAAGCCTAACAACATGTGGGTATTTGTTGATGAAGATGGCACAGTGAAGACTGTGAAGTTACCTGACATGTCCTTCAGAATCAAGAAGGATCACACCATGCTATACTTGACGCCAGATGAGTCATTGTTGGTGGAAAGTTCAAGAAGCAAGCTTCGCCGAGGAGTTTTGTCTAGTGCCGCGCCTTCAGCTACTGAGGATCAGACTGTGCCGCCACTTCTAGAGACACCACCTCTACTAGACACTCCCATTCCTTACCTCGTGTTTCCGGAGCCCCCTGCGGGCTATGAGGATGATAGTTCTATGTTTAGGAGGTACATGGTGAGTACTATGAGGAGCATGTGGCAGCTTATTGCTTCCGGTGTCACTAATGCCCAGCCTACCTCTTCACCTCCACGACCACACAGCCCTCCCGTTGATCCTCGCACTCCTTGGAGTTCTAATGATGACTTAGTTTAGTCATCTTTTCAGATATTTGGTTCCTAGTTTCTTTCTCTTTCTTTTTCTTTTTCTTTGAGACATTTTTTTTTCTTGCTATTTGCTTCTGTTTTTGTTTCAATTTTTTGTTTCTAACTCTTATTGAATCTTGTTGAACCTTTTATGTAATTCTTTTTATTGATGATTGACGTGTTTTGAGCTCTTAATCAGTTGAATGGTGTCAGAACTTTGGAAACAAATAATCTTGCTCGTGTCGACCGACACGCAAGATGTGTGTCGGTTGACACACACACACCATCACAGGTCACGTTTTCAAAACATAACTGTTTAATTTCTATTCAAAAATTTTCTTTTTTATCACCTCCTTTAAGCTTAATTACACTGGGGACAGTGTAGTTTAATTCTGTGGGAGGTTGTTACTAACTTTATTTATTCTTTTGAGAGGCAGTCCTAAATTTTCTTTTATTTTTCAAATTTTGGTTTTATCAGTCAAACCTAGTTAGAAACTATGAGCTATCTCTTCGTCTATTGTTGTTTGCTATGTTTTCTGGTGACATTGTTGTAGAACTTATTCGAATTCAATTAATGGAAAAACCCCAAGTCTGACAAGTTAACTTGAGATCCCCATACTTACAACAGATGCCCGCTATAGCCTGAGCTAATTTATGTCAGTTCCTTTTACCTCATGGACGTGACTGATGTTTGAGAGCTTGACTTTTCATTCATACCTGACCTGATAAAACCAAAGTAAGTTATGATGTCTAGTCTCCCCAAAAAAGTGGTTACTAATAATAAAAGCCTTTAGGTATAGTTTATGAATGACCAAATGATTTTCTGAAGTAGAAGCGGGTAAGAGAAATCTATGCCCCCACATTTCTACTTCTTAAGGAGATGATGAAAGTAGGGTTGCTGATAGGGTAGGAGCGATCCCGTGACCCGTTATTCACTTCTAATAGCCTACCTTCATAGACAAAAGAAAAAGAAAATACTATGAAATCCAATATAACAAAGGATTTAAGTCTGGGGGAGACGAAAACATCATTGGTGTTGTGAGGTTTGTCTTGTTATGGTATATGATGACAGCTGAGTCTAGAAGGCTCTTGAACATTGAAATCGGAAATGAGACCCAGCGATGTTTGACTTACTAAAGGGATATGTTGTTAAGTTGTGGTGGGTATTGAGAAGACTGTGAGTGACTACGGTGAATGTACATGGTGGTTAGTCTCTGAATTGTTCTTGTACCATGTGGATTACATGATGACTGGTAAGCACAATGTGAGTTTCGTGATTTTCAAACTTCTTCCTTGATTCAGTTTTTTGTTTTCTTGAGGGCAAGGAAAAGCTAAGTCTGGGGGAGTTGATATATCATGGTTTTTATGGTTTTTAGCCATGATATAGATATTGGTTTTAGAGTCTTTTTGTTATTATATGAGTCTTATTAGGTACAAATGCGAGATAGATCTTGTTGATACATTATGGAGAAATTATGGAGCATTGTAGCTGAAAAGTTGGAAAGTTACTGTTCATCAAGTTATTGTTCATCAAGATATTGTTCATCGAGTTACTGTTCATTGTTACTGTTCATGTCGACCGACACACGTGAACATTGTCGATCGACATAGTACTATTCATGCTTTAGATTTGCAGTTTTTGCCCAGAAGTTTTAACATATATATATAGTATTTTTTACGTCATTGTTTAGATCTATGCTCTATTTTCTACAGCCACCCTATTCAGAGATTTTTGGGAGAAGATTTCTAAACTCTTATCTCCTTTTGATTTATGTTATGCAATTTATTTAGAAAATGATTCGTTTTTCATCTATTATGTCTGAGTAGTTTACTTGTTAGATCTAGGGATTTCTAGGGTTTATGATGGTTTGTTGAATTGGGAAATCATGTTAGGTTATCTATAATGTTCTTCATCTAGATTTGAATGTATACTAGTTCTAGGCTAGCCGCCAGAATTTAGAATCATAGGAATGTTAGTAGGTGCGAGAGTGCTATTGATATCATGACCCAATCTTAGATGAGCAAACAGCCTTTTCGCAGCGAGAGTAGGTTTAAGAATTTTGTAAACATATCATACCTCATTTTCATAGAGATTATATTTATTGGTATTGCGCAAAGAGATTTGGTTTGCTTCTGTTTAGAGAATAAATGTCATTGCAGCGAAAATTGGATAGATATCATATTAGTGTTATGAGTTTAAGAACCGAACAAACAATTGTATCCTGATTATAGAACTGCCCAGTTCATATTCCAGAGTATTCCCTAATTGATTTCCCTAGGTTTAGCTTATTTATCATCTGAATTTACATCACATTCATCTTAGTTATCTTTCATTGCATTGTTTCTTTTAAATTACATTCATTGGTTTAGCTTAATTCAAAATTGATAATCTATTGTGTGAACTAGAGTCCTTGTGGATTTGATCCCTAAGTACTATAGTGATCTCTTAATTTGAGAGACTAGCTCTAAGGGTAAATTTGAGCATATCAGTGGGGTTGACTCTCCTATCATACTCAGAAGATCTGTTAAAGACGCTTGCCGCCAGGTTTTCAATGAGCTTCATTGCTTCCTCCAGCGTGTTGCTCATGAAGTATCCTCTACTGGCCGTGTCCATAGCCATTTGATACATCATTTCAACTCCGTTATAGAAAAAGTTCATCTTGTTCGACTCGGTGTAGCTTCGAGGGGGACAGTCCCTTAAGTATTCCTTATAGCGTTCCCAACCTTCGTAGAAGGACTCGGTACTAGCTTGGTAGAATGTGGCTATTTTGGTTTTTAGTGCTGAAAATCTAGCTTTGGTGAATAAATTATGTATGAAAGCAGCTCGGCATTCACCCCAGCTTGTGATAGATCCAGGACTCAAAGATTTCAGCCATCTATGAGCCTTATTAGCAAGGGAAAACAGAATAGCCTACAATAGAGGTAGTCTAGGGGGGCTCCGTTGGCATTGGTGGTACTAGAGATCTCCTCAAAGATATCAATATGGTCCTTTGGGTTCTCGTCAGGTAGCCCATGGAATTGACTCTGTGATTATTTGAGGTTTAATCTCATAATCTTGCCTCTGGATAGAAGGGGGAATAATAGCATATCGGTTCCTATAGTAGGCGTGCGAGGCATCCTGCTCACCTAAGGTTACCCTGCGCGAAGGGACTTGCAGTCCCGGCGCACCATCTACTCTCAACCCAGGAACTCCAGCATCATTAAGAGGTCCTTGATTAACTTGACCCTCTCTCTGCCGGATTACCTCTGCATCCTCACCATCAAGAACAGGGGGAATGTTTCTTAAGTTATTTGGGTCAGCCATACTAACCTTATCTTTTGCTTTCCTTGTGGTTTTGTTCTTCTTTGTTTCCTTGAACTTCCGTGTGGACTTCCTTGTCAGTTCCTCTATGCTCATGTCTTGTAGGTCTTTAGAAGCCTTGCTTCTTAATTGCATACACCAGAGAAGTAAAAGAAGTTTGAAAGTCAAATCAGATCCAGAGTCTCTGGGATCGATCGTTCTTGGAAGGGATCGGTCGATCTCGAGAGAAAACTGATCGATCCATCAATGAAGAATCGATCGATCTTGGACGAAGTAGGATTGGTCAATCTCAAAGGGATTGGTCGATCCTGCAAGAAGTAGGATCGATCGATCTTATATGGATCGGTCGATCTCAGAGACGTAAATAAAAAATACAAAAAATAAATATCCTAGACTAGGTCTAAAACTTAGATCTAGACGCTACAATTACTCCCCGACAACAGTGCCAAAAATTTGATGTGATGTTTTATGCATCAGGTTTTACCCAACCAATGGTTCCTGCAAGTGCACGGTTGTGCGCGGTAGTATAGTTGTGGGATCGAATCCACAGAGAGTAAAGAGCAATATAGATCTGTAGATATAAACAGTGCTACGATAAAAATATAGAAATGTTGTCACAAAAGGAAATTGATAGGGGTCAAAAATAACCCTAGAACTACTCTCTCAAATTCAGAGATCGATTGCAATACTTAGGGGTCGAATCAACAAGGACTTTGAAAACTCACACAATAGGAAAACAGGTTCGAGTTAAGCTAGATCAATAAATAAAATGTAAATAAAGCAATGCAATAAAATTAAACAAGATGAACAGGATTGAATTCAAGTGATTAAAAGCGCTAGACCTAGGAACAATCATCGGGAATAATCAGGAATGTGAACTGGGCAGTTCTAGAATCAGGTCTAAATTGTTTGCTTGGTTCTTAAACTCGTAAAACAAATATGATATCTCATCCAACTCTCACTGCAACGACATCTATCCTCTGAAAAGAAGCAAACAAAATCTCTTTGCGAAATACCAATAAAAAGAGTCTCTATGATTAGTGGGTACGATATGTTTACAAAATTCCTAAACCAACTCTCGTTGCGAAAAGACTGTTTGATCATCTAAGATTGGGTCAGGATATCAATAGCACTCTCGCGCCTACAAACATTCCTATGATACCAGGATTAAGGTGATCAGTCTTAAGACTAGTGTAATAATCAAATCTAGATGAGGAACATTATAGATAACCTAACATGTCTATAACCAACTCAACAAACCATTCTTAAACTTTTTGAAACCCTAGATCTAACAAGGTGACTACTCAGACATAGAAGAGAAAACAAAAATCATTGTTTGAATAATACTCATTAAAAACAGAAATAGAAAACAAAGGGAGTTCAGAATTCTTCTCTCTACAAAGTTTGAGATCTGAATCTTCTCTCCAACAAAGCTCCTTGAAACTTACAATGAAACTTGAATAACTTCGATAATACAAAACTTAGTCTATGAGACTTCTAAAACATAGTTTAACCTAAAAAACACGATTACGCATGAAGTTAAACTTTAGAAACTTTTGGGGCAAAGTTGCAATTCTTGACACTTGATAAAACTCGAAGGCGTCATTCACGTTGCGGTTGTGTCGACCGACACAGCAGTGGCCTGTCAGTCGGCATGGACAGAAATAATTGTCTCATTGTTGTTTTTCTCAACTACAAGCCTCCAAAAGCTCCAAAGTGCTCATCAAGGTCCAATCTGTGTTTGTACCTAATAAGACTCAATATAAATACAAAAGACTCTAAAACTAATGCATATATCATGTCATAAAACCATAAAATACATGATATATCAGAAATCCGATTAAAATCTTAATAAAAATCTTTAATTAAGGAATTAAAATCAATTTAAAATAAATATTGGGATCGGGGAAATCGCAGAGATTTAAATAAATAGAAAGGATATCTAACAGGATTAGCAGTTTAATGATTTAGATCTTGAACACAAACAGAGTACCAAAATATATCTCTTTTAAGGAGTAAATATAATTCTAACGTAAATCAGCTAGGAACCAATGCTAGCATGTATTTAGCAAGTTTGATAGAGTTCACTTGTAGATCCAGATCAAACTCATGGAAATTTGGATATCAAGCTTACAAATTATAGACTCCGGGTAGAATAACCAACACTAGCTGTATTATAAAACCCTATGAATCATTTGGTAGATTCATCAACCTAACAAAAGCATTTTTTCATAGAAGTAGAGATCTAATAATCATAACCCTAATATATAACAATAACCTAACTAAACATTAAATTCCTTTGAATAAATCTCATCTCCCAACATGCAGATCTACTCAACCATGGCAATGGGTTGATAGATCATGATGTTTTATGATGTAAAATGCAAAGAAAGAGATGAAGACAGAGTGTAGATCTAAAAATACAATGGAAAATATTATAGATCTGAGAAAAACCAATGTAAAATTTTACAGATCTGAAATGAAAATGAATATGACAGAGTAACATTGAAAAATCGTGTCTAGGTCTCTTTGGCCGCTCAGGAAATGATCCCTATTTATAGGGAGTGTTCTTGGTCAAAATTTGGAGTTAATGCGCCATTTGGAGAATATTCGTGATCCGGATCGATCGATCCGGTTGAATCAATCGATTTCCTTCCTTTGATCTGTGCCACCTCATAGATTCCTTTGACTGACCAATCTGCTTCGGGATCGGTCGATCCTCTTCAAGATCGATCCAGAGTGTCTCCAAAATCCAAAGATGTGTAAAAATGTCCAAAGTTGCTCCATTTTGCCCATTTTAGCTCCAATGAAGTGAAACCTGAAAAGACACTAAAACCGGCCAGAAGAAAAAAAACCTAACTCTAAACTGAATAAATCATGTAAAAACAATAGTAAAAACTAGTGAAAATAGAGACTCATCACAAATATTAATGTCCATGTCGATCGACAGGCCTATTCCGTGTCGGTCAACACTCACCTGACGTGAATGATGCTTTCGAGTTTTATCAAGTTTCAAGAATTGCAACTTTGCCCACAAAGTTTCTAAATTTTATAATTGAGGCCTAGTTCATGTTTTAGGGTAAATCCATGTTTTAGAGTCCCAGAGACTAATTATTCATTATTCCAAGTTTTCATTGTAAGTTTCAAGCAAGTGTTATGGAGAGAAGAATCAGAACTCAACCTTTGTAGAGAGAAGATTATGTACTCCCTTTGTTTCATATTTTATTTTATGAGTATTATGCAGACAATGATATGTGTTATCTCTTCTATGTAAGAGTAGTCACCTTGCTAGATCTAGGGATTTTAAGGGTTTATAATGGTTTGTTGCATTGGGCATAAACATGTTAGGTTATCTATAGTGTTCTTCATCTATATTTATAATTACACTAGAGTTAAGACTGATCACCTTACTTATGGTACCGTAGGAATGTTGGTAGGCGCGAGAGTGCTATTAATATCCTTACCCAATCTTAGATGAGCAAACAGCCTTTTCGCAGCGAGAGTTGGTTTAGGAATTTTGTAAACATATTGTACTCGTAAATCAGGCAGACTCTATTTATTTGTATTCGCAAAGAGATTTGGTTTACTTTTGTTTGAGGATATATGTCGTTGCAGTGAGAGTTGGATAAATATCATATTAGTGTTATGAGTTTAAGAACCGAACAAAAAATTAGTTCTTAATTATTGAACTGCCCAGTTCACATTCCAGAGTATTACTAATTGATCTATTTATTTGTATTTGCAAAGAGATTTGGTTTACTTTTGTTTAGAGGATAGATGTCGTCGCAGCGAGAGTTGGATAAATATCATATTAGTGTTATGAGTTTAAGAACCAAACAAAAAATTGCTTCTTAATTATTGAACTGCCCAGTTCACATTCCAGAGTATTCCTAATTGATCTTCCCTAGGTATAGCTTTTTAATCATCTGAATTACATCCCTATCATCTAGTTATTTCTATTGCATTGCTTTTAATTTATTTCTTACTTATTGATCTAGTTTAACTCGAATATGTGTTTCTATTGTGTGAGTTTTCAGAGTCCTTGTGGATTCAATCCCTAAGTGCTGCAACTGATCTCTTAATTTGAGAGCAAAGAATATTTATATTTGACCTTGTCAAATTTTGGCGCCGTTTCCGGAGACTCTAAATTCAGCATTAGATTTCAGTTAAATTTTAGTCTAGATTGTTTTTTTATTTTGTTACTTAGATCTCTACTTTCTCTTATCTCAGGTGCATGAATCTTAAGAGCAACAAGAACAATGAACTAGTTGCTACTGAGGAGATTGGGAAGTTAGAGATAGCTAATCGCAAAGCAAAGAGGAAATCAGAGATGGTTAACACTATTGTGCTTGTGAGGGATGGGTCTGGGATCTTACTTGATTTAGAGGGCAACCAATACAATGATCAAGGACATAAACTTGATGCTGATGGGAACCCCATTGTCGAAGTTGTCGACGAGGCATATTGTGTCGATCGGCAGGGAGCTGCCTATGTCGGTCGACACAGTGCCAAAATACGCGTTCCACATGGTTTGGATGCAGAGGTTGATGCTGTAGAAAGAACACTAGCTGATTACAATAGGCCAATGAGTTCTACACTAATAGGTCTGCTATTTGTCCTCCTGCCTTTCAGAGGAATGATTTTGATTTGAAACCCCAATACTATACTTTTGTGGGGCAACACACTCTACATGCTCATCCTGCTGAACATCCTTTGGATGATATAGAGAGTTTGAATACTTGGCTTCAAGTATCAAAGCCACTGGAGTGTCTGAAGACTATCTATTCTGCAAGCTCTTCCCATACTCTCTTGCTAGGGAAGCAGCTAACTTGTTAAAGCAATTGAAACCATGATCTTTAACTACATGGAAAGACATCAAGACATATTTTCTTGACAACTTGTATGATGATGCTAAGTCAGAGTACTTAAGGAACGTGATCATTCAGTTTACCCAAGGTCCTGCATAGACTTTCAAGGCTTACCAGAGGGATTTTCCGCACCACGGTTTTTGACAAAGTCTAGCTTTTAAGGACTTTCTTTAGCGGAGGTTATTGGAGATATCAGGTTGCTTTGGATGCTAGCAGTGACGGTACTAACAATGCCTATTTTGAGAGGAAGAAGTTAGATGCTGGTTTGGACAATGGTCAGATGGCTGAAGTCAAGACAAAATTTGATACTGCGCACAACCTTCTACTGAACAAGAATTCAGTTCACTTTGCTCAAGAGGTTGAAGTTTTTGAAGCTGAAGATGAAGCTACTAAAGAAGATGTGAACTATGTGAATGGTTCAGGATTTAATTGTCAAAAGTTTGGTAATTCTCAAGGTAACTTCAGGAACTATAATGGTCAGAGGAACAGCTATGGGTACAACCAGAACTCTTCTGGATTGATGCCCAAGACTGAGGTTCAGAATTCTCAGAGGAACAACAGCAGTTTAACTAGGAACTATGGAAGTTCTTACTACCAGAATCCACCAGCTAAGACTCCGGATTCTGAGATGAAGGATATGTTTGACCAAATTCTAGAAGGACAGCTGAAGATGACTGTAGATTTCAATGGTAAGATTGGTGCTTTGTATGCAGATTTGAATGGAAAGTATGAGACTCTGAACAAACACATCAAGAGGTTGGATACCCATTTTGCTCAATCTGCAGTAAATACTAAACGCCCTGATGGCGTCTTACCTGAAAGAACTGATACAAATCCTAAGTATCAGTGTGGTGCTGTTATATCATGTGGTGATATATCAAGAGAGAAATCCCCAGAGAGACTCTGATGAACTCTGAAGCTAAGGAAAATGGCGAGATTCTTGTCAACAAGCTCATGTCGATCGACACCACAGACTCGTGTCGGTCGACACTACCCCAAGTTTCTGAAAATCTGATGAAAGTTACGACTAAGGACAGTTCTGATTCTGCTTGTGTCAATCGACATGCACCTGGGTATGTCAGTCGACACACTCAACAGCCCAATGCGGTTTACCTTCGAAAGTTGCCTAAGTTGGAGGATCCTGGAAGTTTTGCTGTGCCATGTTCCATTGTTGGAGTTAGACTCAATGATTCACTCTGTGATATTAGGTCTAGTATCAATCTTATGTCTATGGACATTGGAACAAGGTTGGGAATATGTGTCATCAAGAGATCTCCAGTTGATATTACATTGACTGATGCTTCAGTAAAGACCTCAACAGGTCTGGTGGAGAATTTCCAAGTTTGGGTTGGAGACTGTCTGCTTCCTTGTGACTTCTATGTTGTTGAGACAGATATTGGTTCCGATATGCCATTGATTTTGGGAAGACCAATTCCTTGCTACTGCTGGAGCTGTATTTTATTTGCTATGTAGCAGGATTTCTCTGAAGCATGTTGATTATGATGCTATCCCTGATGGATATGTGATGTGGAGCCTTAAGGTTGTTGCTGAAGACGTTGACAAGGTTTGTAACCAAGAGGTGAATGAGATTTACTCTAAGGAGTTCACTGCAAAGAATCCAAAAGCTGTGGTTAAGAAGAAGAAACCGCGGAGAAAAGCAGTGACTGAAGAACCTCTTGTGATTTTGACTCTTCTGAGACAAGTTGATGATACTATTGAGTATAAGCTTCATTATGGAAGTGGTTCAAAACCATTTGCCAAGATTAGAGCTATCATTTCTCCTGAGTTTAAGGCTAACGGACAAGCTTTGGTGGATGAGATGATGCATAAGGATTAAAACCCAAGATGCTGGACCTAAGTGAGGATGATCTCAGTTCAGAGAATTCATCTTCATTACCTTGGGAATCTTCCGGAGTAACTCCACCCATCTGATATCTAACAAAGTCAAGCTAATGACTGCAAATAAGCGCTTGGTGGGAGGCAGCCCACCGGTAAGTCTGTGAATACAATTTTCTTGTGTCTTGTCTACTAATTTTTCTTTGTTTCTGTTTTGTCTCAGGAAACTAGACGTGCTTAAGAACAAATTTGGAAGGAATTTCTCATGGATGGGAGGATTTTACATAATTTTTTGACCAAGGAACACAAGGTTTGTGCCCGTGTCGATCGACACGACCACCTTGTGTCAGTCGTCACGGAATCCAGGTTAGTATAAAAACCTGATTTTTCTGTTTTCTTCTCCACTTCTTCTTTTTCCCAAAATTGTAAAACCTCCGCTTCCTTGAAAACCCAAATCACGTTTTTCATATTCTTCATCAAATCATTCGATTTTTGTCTCTAAACTCAAGAGAATTTGATTTCATACATTCCCATATCATCCATTCTTTCAAAATCAAATGTATGATCTTCAAGTATCCATCTAAAATTTCAAAATTTTCAAGGTTTAGATTATCACATTCAGATCTGATTTTGTTCTTAATACTTTTTAATCTTTGTGTGTTAGGATGAATTAGAAGGATTTAAGTGTAAATTGTTGTTAGTTTAGGTTGAATTGATAGAAAAATCATGAATTTCTATTTGATAAAACTTGAAATTATTTTAGCTTGAATTCAAAATTTAGAGATGTTTAGGATGATGGATTAGTGTTAGTATGATGATTTTTATGGTGTATTGTGCTTAATATATGATGAAATTTTGATTAGAAGTTGATTAAAATTTGGTGTTTACGATTTGGCACCGTGTTGGTCGACACGAAGACCCGGATTTCAGGATTTTGGATGATATTTGCCTTTTTTTTGGTTTTCTCTTTCAGGCATGATATGACAACCAGAGGAAAGAGACCAAGAACATCAGGAACTCAAGGAGAGTCTAGTAGCCAACCCTCACCTCAGATTGCCTCTCTTCCCCCACGGTGAATTGGGAAGGAACTTCTAGAGAGGATGTTCATAAGCCCAAGTGCTTTCAGCATGAGATGAGTATGATGCCTTGTTCTGCAATGCTTGGCTGAATGTGGAGATTAGTCCCACCCAGTTTACGGATAATGTCTCCATGCGTCGTATGAAGATTAGGGATGAGTGCAGGTTAGCTCTGCACAAGATTGGGTTGGGTACCATTTGTACCAAGAATTATGAGCTCTATCCTGAATTGGTACACCAATTCATGGCAACAGTCCAAGTCTTTTACAACAAGGCGTATCCGCGGGTTCAGCAAGTCTTTTACCTTCTTCTCGTCGTCACGGAGGAGCTTTTATACAGTCAGTTCCTACTGTATCTGAGGATGATCCTATTCCAGACTCTGCCACACATCAGTATGGACTTCCTCCTACACCTCCTTCCCTATGGAGACTGCTGTTTTCAGAGGTATGTGGTTGATAGCTTCCAGAGTGTCTGGAACATGATGGCTTCTCTTTCCCGCTGTGGAGGTGTTCATTGCACTGATGCAGCTCCTACTCAGCCCGGCCTATTCTGATGGAGTGGGGATCAGACCCTGCTACTGAAGAGGATTAGTTTTTCTGTTCCTCTTCTTTTTTCCTTTATTATGAGACATTTTTTTTTGCTTCAGTTTTTGTTTCTGTTTTTCCTTGGATATTGTTGAACTTATTATGTTTATCATATTATCTTGTTATTTGACGTGATTTGAAGCTCTTAATCAGGATTTAATGTCAGAAAACGGATTGAATGACCAATAAAATGGTGTGAAACTTCATTGCATGATATTCACCGTCGTGTCGATCGACACGCACACCAATATGAGGTTACAATTTTCAAAACTTAAAAGTTCAATTTTTATCCAATTTTTCTTATTTTCTCACCTTCCTTGAGCTTAATTACACTGAGGATAGTGTAGCTTAAGTTTGGGGGAGGTTGTTACTAACTCTATTTATTCTTTTGAGAGTCAGACCCAATTTGTGTTTTATTTTTCAATTTTTTTTTTTATTGAGTCAAACCTAGTTAGAAACCAGGAATATCTCTTGGTCTATTGTTGCTTTGCTATATTTTCTGGTGACCATTGTTGCAGAACTTATTAAGATTCAACTAATGGTAAACCCCCAAGTCTGACCGGTTAACTTGAGACTCTCATACTTACAACAGATGCCCGCTATAGCCTGGGCTAATTTCTGTCAGTTCCTTTTATCTCATTGATGAGATTGGTGTTTAAGAGCTTGACTTTTCATTCATACCTGACCTGATAAAACCATAGTAAGTTATGATGTCTAGTCTCCCCAAAAAAGTGGTTACTAATAATAAAAGCCTTTAGGTATAGTTTATGAATGACCAAATGATTCTCTAAAGTAGAAGCAGGTAAGAGAAATCTATGCCCCCACATTTCTACTTCTTAAGGAGATGATGAAAGTAGGGTTGCTGATAGGGTAGGAGCGATCCCGTGACCCGTTATTCACTTCCATCTCTACCTTCATAAACAAAGAAAATGAAATCCCAAGTAACAAAGGATTTAAGTCTTGGGGAGACAAAAACAGCATTGTTGTTTTGAGGTTTATCTTGTTATGGTATAGGATGACAGCTGAGTCTATAAGGTTCTTAACATTGAGATCAGATATGAGACCCAGCGATGATTTGCTTACTAAAGGGATATGTTGTTGAGTTGTGGTGGGAATTAAGAAAAGTGTGAGTGACTACAGTGAATGTACATGGTGGTTAGTCTCTGATTTTTTCTTATACCATGTGGATTACATGATGACTGGTAAGCACAATGTTCTAAAGAGTAGGTGAGTTTCACGATTTTTAAACTTCTTCCTTTATTCAGTTTTCTGTTTGCTTGAGGGCAAGCAAAAGCTAAGTCTGGGGTAGTTGATATATCATGTTTTTTATGGTTTTAAGTCATGGTATATGCATTGGTTTTAGAGTCTTTCTATTATATATTGAGTCTTATTAGGTACAAACACGAGATGGACCTTGATGAGCACTTTAGAGCTTTTGGAGGCTTGTAGCTGAGCAAAATGACTTGGAGACAAATATTGATGTCCATGTCGATTGACAAGCCTATGCCGTGTCGGTCGACACTCCCCCGACGTGAATGATGCCTTCGAGTTTTATCAAGTTTCAAGAATTTCAACTTTGCCCCATAAGTTCCTAATGTTTATAATTGAGGCATAGTTAGTGTTTTAGGTTAAATCTATGTTTTAGAGTCCCAAAGACTAATTATTCATTACTCTAAGTTTTCATTGTAAGTTTCAAGCATGTTTTGTGGAGAGAAGAATCAGAACTCAACCATTTTAGAGAGAAGATTCTGAACTCCCTTTGTTTCTTATTTTATTTTATGAGTATTATTCAGACAATGATTTGTGTTATCTCTTCTATGTCTGAGTTAGTCACCTTTTTAGATCTAGGAATTTCAAGGGTTTATAATGGTTTGTTGAATTGGGGGGATAAACATGTTAGGTTATCTATAATGTTCTTCATCTAGATTTGATAATTACACTAGACTTAAGACTGATCACCTTACTTCTGGTACCGTAGGAATATTGGTAGGTGCGAGAGTGCTATTAATATCCTGACCCAATCTTAGATGAGCAAACAACCTTTTCGCAGCGAGAGTTAGTTTAGGAATTTTGTAAACATATTGTACTCGTTAATCATGCAGACTCTATTTATTTGTATTTGCAAAGAGATTTGGTTTACTTTTGTTTAGAGGGTAGATATCGTCGCAGTGAGAGTTGGGTAGATATCATATTAGTGTTATAAGTTTAAGAACCGAACAAACAATTGCATCCTAATTATTGAATTGCCCAGTTAACATGCCAGAGTATTCCTAATTGATTTTCACTAGGTCTAGCTTTTTAATCATCTGAATTACATCCCTATCATCTAGTTTTTTCAATTGCATTGCTTTTATATTTCCTATTTATTGATCTAGATTAACTCGAATATGTGTTTCTATTGTGTGAGTTTTCAGAGTCCTTGTGGATTCGATCCCTAAGTGCTGCAGATGATCTCTTAATTTGAGAGAGTAGTTCTAGGGTTATATATGACCCCTGTCATATTGCTGGATCATGTCCAAACGTTCTGATATGCTCAAATTGAACATTTAAGCTACTCTCTCAAATTAAGAGATCAATGTAATACTTAGGGGTCAAAATCCATAAGGACTCTCTGAAGTTTGATGACTACTAATTTTAGCTCTTTTAAAGCATCATTTTAGTTATATTTTCATACATTGTTTGCATTATTAGAGTTGTAAATATGCATTTTAGTCTTTCTTTCTCATATTTTGCATTTTATAATCATATAGCTTCATTTACTGCATGTGCATAGTCTTTTGAGTCTTTTTAGGTGCTTTGGGACTTGAAACTTGGATGAGGAATCAAATGGAGTTATATGGATCAAAAAGAAGAAATGCTGATTTAGATCCATTCCCAAGTGTTTCAAAGATCTACAAAGATGAAGGCATTCCGAGTTAGCTCTTAAGATCTGCATGAAACTTACAGTGGATCGATCGAGTTAGCTTTCTACTGGAGGTGATTTGAAGCCAATCCGAGCTGTGATTTGAGCAATATGCCTGAATTAGTGATATCGACCAGAGCCTATCAACATGAAAAGGTCGATAGGAAGGCAAAAACAGTCCAGGGAAAATCTATCGACTACACTCTACCGACTTGGCATGGTCGATAATCTACTCCTGAGCCTCAGATTTTTTGTTGGCGTTTCTGTTTTAGGTTGACTTTGTCTCCTTTCTTTCTTTCTTTTTACTATAAATACTTGTCTTAACTCTTGTAAATCCTAAGTTTTCTTTTGCTTAGAGTTGGGTTGATATCCAAACTCTCTTATGGTCGATTTAGATTGATCTTCATATTATATGCCACTCTATTGAAGGATTCTTCACTTCTATCATTGTATATTCATGTTTATCTCGTTTCTTTTTTCATTTCTTCATTTATGTTGTTAGTCTTTTAATTGGATCATGTGTTTGCTAGATTAGGATGAATTTATTGTTAGATGTTGATTGTTTCGGTTGATTTTTGTTAGATCTTTCATATTAGGATGTTCTTAATGCTAGATTAGCCAAGAGATTGGTGATTTAGAGCTTAAGCATTTTTGCATGCTCACAAGGTGTTTGATGAAATGCCTGAATGAATCCTTTTATGAGCTTTATAATCCTAGCCTATGAGAGTAATTGATTAGGGGTGTTAAGTGAACTAATTGGAGTTGTTTCTATTATGCTCACTGATTATGATAATTGCTAACGAGAGTTATTGATAATTGCATGACTAGTGAATGAATTAATTTCATGAGAGTGGATTTGTCATAATTGGGAATTCCATTATCTAAGATGGTGTTTAATGCAATCTATTTCATCATTGTTTGTTAGTTAGTTCATTCATTTGATAGGGGAACCCATGATCCTTTGTTTTCTTTTTTATTTCATCTCATTTTCATTTCCTTTTGTTAAAAACAAATTATTTTATTTGCTCTAGATTAGTTTAGAATCTCGCATCTTTAGTGTTGCATCCTTAGTCTCTGAGGATTCAATACCCTTTGGACTACAACATACATTGGGTTTATTTGATAGACCCGAGGCATCAAAAACCTCTTTATCAAATTTCATACAATAGATTTAACAGACTCAAAATAAGCTAAACAACAAAAGTAATAAAAACTAAAACAATGAAATAATAAAAAAACTAAGAGTATGATGGGATGTAAGTTCAATATGAGAAGAAGATAGACCTAGGGAAATAAATTAGGAAATACTCTGAACTGTGAACTGGGCGGTTCGATATATAGGATGAATGTATGACCGGTTCTTAAACTCATAACACAATGATATGATCATTCAACTCTCGCTGCAATGATAACTATACTTATATCACAGAAAATCAAATCTCTTTGCAAATCATAATGATGAAGCATGCATTAATGTCAAGTCTGATATGTTCACAAAATCCCTAAACCAAATCTCTTTGCGAGTAGGGTATTTTGCTCATCTAAGATTAATTCAAGATACCAATAGCACTTTCATGTATATTAATTATCCTAAGATGCTAGATTCCAGGTGATTAATCCAGATCTAATATAGATTCAAATCTAGATGAAGAACAATTATTAATATCCTAATATGTTTATGTCCAATTCAACAATTTGCATATAAAAATCAAAAGAATAACATGAGTTCTTGAAAATACTAGATCCTTGAAAATACAGACTATCATAAACCCTTGAAAATCCTAGATTTAACATGGAGATTACTCAGACATAATTAATGAAACACAAATTATAGTCTGAATAATATGCATATAGAAATTAAAAGAATAACGGGAGTTCATAATCATCTCTTTACAAGGTGAGTTCTGATTCTTCTCTCCAAAAATCTCTAGCTCCAAAATCTCCCAATAGAACTTGATAAAACAAAAATTAGTCTTTCATGACTTCTAAAAACCTAGATATAACCTAAAATATGAAAGTGACTTGTATTACAAATAATTAAAACTCTTGGGGCAAAGTTACAATTCTTGAAACTTGAAACTCGAAGAACTTCTTATGTCGTGGTACGAGTCGATCGACACCAATGAGGTCTGTCGCTCGACGTGAATATCCAGATTCTTCTCCAAGTCATTTTGCTTAGCTACAAGCCTCCAAAAGGTCCAAAACATATCAACAAGTTCCATATCGCATTTGTACCTAATAAGACTCAAAGAAATACAAAAAAACTCTAAAGCCAATACTTATATCATGGCTAAAAACCATAAAAACCATGATATATCAACTCCCCCAGACTTAGCTTTTGCTTGTCCTCAAGCAAAAAGGAAACTGAATACAAGGAAGAAGATTGAAAATGCGAAACTCACCTTCTCTTTAGAACATCATACTTACCAGTCACCATGTCATCCACATGCTGCAAGAACCAATCAGAAACTAACCACCATGTACATTCACCGTAGTCATTCGCAGTCTTTTTAATTCTCACCACAATTTAACAACATAATCCTTTAGTAAGCTCTTCATTGCTGAGTCTCATCTTTGATTTCAGTGCCAAGGACCTTCTAGAATTTATTTTCATACTATACCATAAAATAACCACACAATAGCTTGGTACTACTCCCCTCAGACTTATTCTTTTCGTTATTCTCTTGTTTATATTTTTGCGAAGTTCTGAATAAACACAGAGGTGTAGACAAATAATGGCATCAAGGGATCGCTCCTAACCTCGCTTCAACCTCTGCGTGGTCATCTAAATCTTTAAGCAAATTAGCGAGGTCACGGGAAATTTTCTTACCCCGTCACTCAAGAGATAATCATCTCATCTTTTAATTATTAATTTCAAATTAGGGTAAGGGAGAGGAGTACCATTAGTTATCAATTAGGTTGTATCTTGTCAGGTATGAATTAAAAGACAAGCCCTCAAACATCAATCTCATCAATGAGGTAAAGGAATAAACAGAAATTAGCTCAGGCTTTAGCTGGCATCTGTTGTAAGTGTGGGAGTCCCAAGGCAACTGGTCAGACATAGGGCTTTTCCGTTAGTTGAATCTGAATTAGTACTGAAACAATGGTCACTAGAAAACATAGCAAACACAATAGACCAAGAGATAGCTCATAGTTTCTAACTAATTTTGCCTCAATAAAAACAAATTTTTGAAAAATTAGGACTGACTCTCAAAAGAATAAATATGGTTAGTAACTACCTCTCCCAGACTTAAACGACACTGTCCCCAGTGTAATTAAGCCAAAGGAAAGTGAAAGAAAGAAATAAAGATTGGAAGATGAGTGAATTATTATGTTAGAAATCGTGACCTGTTAGGTGTGTGCATGTCGATAGACACCAATGGAGAGTGTCGATCGACATGTTTTCTGAAATCAGACATTGAATTTCTATAATCATCTATCCTTGCCATTCAATGCGTTTTCTCACAAATATTCCTGATAGAGCACTCAAACACAAGTGAAATAGCAAGATAATAGCATAACAAATAAAATCCAAAGCAGGGAACAAAGCAGTTCCAAAGCAAAGCAAAAGGCAAACTGACTCAAAAGAAAGAATAAAAATGACTCAAAGGGAAAATGAAAAAGAGAAAAATACTAGAACCATAAAGTCTTAATGGAACTCTAAGCATAATCACCATCAGAGGTCTGAGGTGTGTGAGGGTCGAGACTATTGACTCACAATACTCTATTTTATGAGAATCGCCGCCAAAGATTTTGTTACTGATTTGAACACCATTATTATCTGGCTATCGACCAAACCTTGTTGTTAAAAACTATTCGTCTTATTTAACCTTGAATCTGTTTAAAGAAAACAAAACCAGGTTAATATACTAACAAGAAACTCAGAAATTTGATACCTAATATATTATGCAATAATAATATAAAAAATTGCATAAAAATTAAATATTAAGCCAGGAACTGATAATTTAAACAAATATGAATAAATTGTCACCGAACATATGTATCCTATAAATAATAGGAGAAGGGACTCTCTTTAAATTTGACACATCAGATCTTTCTAAACTTGACACATCAGCCCATTCTAGATACTTTAATATTTATGAATAATTATCAATCCAATATATAATAGGAGAAGGGACTCTCTCCAAGGTTGTCACATTAGATCTTTCTACATTTAACACATCAGCCCATTCAAGATACTCTAAATATTTATGAATAATTATTAATCTTATATAAAAAATAAATTAGTTTGAACTTAGTTAAATAAAAATCTGTAAAACATCAAAAAAAATCAAACTAAAATATTTAAAATCATAAAATATAAGTTAAATAATATGACACTTTAACTTATCACATATTTTCATCATCTTATTTTATACGTTAGCATCTTCTTTTACATGTTTAATCATATTTCTTACTATAGTTTTTAATTATATTTAAAGAGTTACTCTATTTATTAGTTTATAAAATTAATAAATTTATGATTTATTTTTCTGTTCTATATAAGAAATGAAATCAATATATTAATTTTGTTTGTATGTTTTCTAACTGAATTTGTTGGATTTATTTTTAGGGATAAAAAATTAATCTCAATGTTTTATATATTTAAATATAAAATTATTTTAAATGATTATATCTCAAAATTGTATATATTAAATATAACATAAATAATTTTTTTTTTAAAAAGAAAAAGGAAAATAAATTTTGTCCCATTCTGATACATCAGCATAACCAAAATTAATATCATAATATTTTTAGATCTTTTCACTTTTGCTTTCAGTTTATCAGTGAACGACCCATTCGATCACTCTGGTTTTATTTATATGTTAAACTGAAGTCATGAACGCGACTCCCAATAGATAGAAGTCATATTTAATCTTCAGTCACATATTTAAACCCGCAACCTAGACGTGTAAAAGTTGTATGATTGTTATTTTTCATAAAATTCCACTTGTTTCTTTTATGTTGTTATATATGACTAATTTTTAGTTGTTTAATTCTATTGGTAAAAAATATTGAATGCATTTTCTTAAAATTTGATGTGGCTTTTCATAGTTTGTTCTATTTTTAACGCATTGCACAAGTAAATGTGTTATATCATGGTTTTTACCGGTTTCATGCCATGATATATGTATATAATCGAGTCTTTTATGTGTCTTTCGAGTGTATATTGAGTCTTTTACAGGTTTACATGCAATTGGGGTTATTTGGACGTTCTGAAGCATCCATGGAGCATTGTAGCTGAAAAGATGAAGTTGGTGTTTTTGAAGATAATTGTGTTGAGCAATACAACTTTCTGTGTTGACCAACACAGTCCGGATTTTGATATTTCACACAAAGACCACAACTTAAGGATATTTGCAACTTTGCCCAGAATTTTCATATATTTACAATACAACCCAGTTCGTGATTACTGATATAATTATGGTTTTTAGACTTTGTTTTGGATTATCTTTCATCTTTTACATCTTGGATATTACGCTTTAGAGAGCTTTTGAAGAGCTTTGGGGCTGATCGTACTTTATTCAACTTTGAGAGAATATTTTGAACCCCTGTTTTTGAATCTCTATTCTGATTTATATGATATCTATTTTATTCATGTCTTTGATTTCAATTGATATGTCTAAATAGATTCATTGTTAGGTTTAGGGATTCTCAAAAGGGAATTTATGGAATGATATATTGATTTATTTGGTTAGGATTAAAACTTGATAGTTCTTCACCTAGTGTGTGTTTAAAGCTTGTTCTAGATTGATCACCTAGAAGCTTGATCGTAGGTTGTTAAATTGGCGCGAGAGCGTGATTTATAATCTGATTAAACCTAGAGTGAGCAAATTAGAAAATTGCTAAGAGATTTGGATTAGATTATTTGTCAACAAATCAACTTATGCTTAATGCTTGTTTAGACTTTAAGATTCGCAAAGAGATTTGGTTTCTTAAGTTTTATTCATAGTAAATTCTCGCAGCGAGAGCTGGTTTATTTAATTTTATTGTTTGAGTTCTAGAACTTGTTCTTAATTCGATTTTACCAATTAATTGATATTCAATACTTGATTTCCTGAGAAATTCCCTAGACCTGACGTTTTCCCCCATCGAAATTACCAACCGATTTTATTGTTATTTGCATTGCTATTAAATTTAGTTCATACTTGCTTAGCTGAATTTGAAACGAAAAAGTCTATTGTGAAACCATTGAGTCTTTGTGGATTTGATCCCTAAGTACTACCGTGATCTCTCAATTTGAGAGAGTAGCTCTAAAGGGATAATTTGAGCATATCAAATTTTGGTGCTGTTGCCGGGGACTCAATTTAGTTTCCGATAGATTTAAGTGTAGAATTCAGACTAATTTTTTATTTTTCTGTTTAACTTACATCTTTTTTTTTTCTCTTCGTTTGTGGTGTCTCAGGTGTATGCCAGTGAAGATGGTTAGTCCTGTGATTTTACGTCAAGATAAAGCTGGTGTTTTAAGAGACAAAGAGGGTCATGTATGCAACAAGCAAGGTCAGAGATTGGATGAGAATGAAAACCCCATCGTGCCGGTTGCAATTATGGATGTGCATGTTGATGCACAAGCTGGGAGAGTAAGGATACTTGCGGATTATAACAGAACTGATGATTTTTATGCGAATAGATCTGCGATCAGACTTCCCACCTTTGATAGGAGTGATTTTGAGTTGAAACCGTCTTGCTATGCTTTGGTTGGACTATATCCTGTTCACGGTTTAGCTCATGAACATCCTATGGATCATCTTAAGAGATTTGAAGACTTGGTGACTAGAATGAAGCATAATGGAGTCAGCTATGACTATCTCTTTTGTAAGCTTTTCCCACACTCTCTTTGTGGTGATGCAGCTTATTGGTTGAAGCAGTTACCAACAGGATCTCTTACCAGTTGGGAAAATACTAAGAAGATGCACGAGGAGATGAGTTAAGAAACACTATCACTCAGTTTACGCAGGGACCTACAGAAGGATTTAAGGCTGCATGGATCCGTTTTAGGGCTTACCAGCGAGATTGTCCGCAACACTGTTTTGAAGAAGTTTAGTTGCTGGGTAAAATTTTCAGAGGTTTGGATTGGAGATATCAGCTAGCTCTTGACTCTGCAAGCAATTGAAATTTTAAAACAAGAAAACCCCATGAAGCTTATGTGTTGATTGAGAATTTGGCATCTAGTACTAGCACAAAGAATTCTGACTTTTAGAGACAAAGAAAATCTGGAAACTTCGATGGAAAACAGATTCTTGAGTTGAAGAACAAGTTAGATTCAGTTCATAACATCTTGGTGAATAAGAAGTCAGTCCAGTTTGCTGCAGAAGTTGAGACATTCAAGCCAGAAGATGGATGCAAAGAGGACGTAAAATACATAGGTGGAACTAGTTTTCAGAGTCCAAGATTTGAGAATCAACAAAACCAAGGGTATGTTGCTATGCCTCAGTATCAGAAGCCATACCAGAGCAACAATAATTTTGGACAAAATTATGTATCATCATCTTACCAAGCTGCTTGAACAAATCTTGGAGAGTCAACGTAAGACTACTGTGGATTTTAATGGCAAGATGGATGCTATGTACACTGATTTGAATGGGAAACTGGAAGCTTTGGATACTCATGTCAAGTTATTGGACACTCAGGTTGGGCAAACTGCAGGAGCTATGAGAAGACAAGATGAAACTCTTCTAGGAAGGATGGATACTAATAAGAAGTTTCAGTATAGTGCTATCATGGTTAAGAGTGACATAGAGCTGAATCCAGTGCTGAAAAAGGGTGTAACTCGCAGAGTTAAGAGATTTTGAAGCACTTCCTAAGGACAAAAATGGAACATCCATGTTGGTCAACACAGGTTGCCGAATTGCTCAACACACGGACCCAGTTGCAAAGCCAAATTCCAAAAATCAGAAAATTTCTGCATAACGAGTTTAGAAGCCCAAGATTCCATTCCAAAGGAATCACAAGAAGTCTAAACAAGAGCTGTATGAAGCTAAGTGGAAGGCTATGATGGAGAAACTCACTTTAGAGATTCCTTTTATTGATTGAATAAAAGTTACTCTTGTGGTTAACCGATGTTTGAAGAAGATGCTCACATCTGATATGAGCCAAGAGGAGAGTGTTATGATGATATCTGAGGTCTGCAGTGCTGTAATCCAGAATAGAATTCCAGAGAAGCTGAAGGATCCGGGTAGTTTTCTGTTGGATTGCTCTATTTTTAAGGACAATTTCAAGGGTTCTTTTTGTGATTTGGGTTCAAGTGTAAGGTTAATGCCTTATTCAGTTGCTATTGGACTTGGAATGACTGATTTTACCCCTACACGCATCTCATTAATTCTGGCGGATAAGAGTGTTAGAATCCCCGAAGGACTTCTTGAAGATGTACCCGTGCGAATTGGAGAGTGTATAATCCCCACAGATTTCATAGTTCTGAAGTATAATGTTGAACCTAAGGATCCTCTTATCCTTGGTAGACTATTCTTAGCCACAGCTGGTGCACTAGTAGATATTGGAGAAGGAAAAATTTCTTTGAATGTGGGTGATCATGTTATGAACTTTGAGATGGACAAGCTGAGAAAAACATCCACCATTGATGGTCAAGCTTTCTCTGTAGAAACTTCCATAGACATTACTACTGGGTATGTCAAGGAGTTGGGTCCTAGTGAGCAAGTGAATAAGCAAGTTTCTAAGCTTGAGATTGGAGTGGTGATCATCTCTGCCAGACTAGGGTCCATGATGAGGTTGTAGTTACTGACATGTTGTTAGAGGAAGACGTTTTTGTGCTGGAGACAAGAATTTCGGAGTTGAATTGCAGAAAAGTGAAGAAACCCGAGTTGCAGGTTCAGTATTGGTCAACACAAAATGTGTAATTGTCAACACCATACCTGACAAGAAGGACATGTGTCAACCAACACAGTATGGTATAGCTCAACACCCTACACGTATGACACCAACCAATTTACCTAATTCATGAATACCCACTAAACTAAGCATTCCGTATATGCAGTTATTTCTAAGCTAAGTATTTTTTTAATGGTTCTGCTAATTTATTTACGTCCATATTCAGGTTGTGGTGTTATATGCATCTAATCTAACCTAATTATTTTTTAAGGGTTCTGATAGTTTAATTAGTTCATATTCGATTTACGGTGTTATATGTATGCAATCTACTCTACCAATCAATCGGTTCACTTGAATACCCAAAAGCACTTAAGAAACTCCACACAATAAACTAAACTAAACGCAAGCAATAAATAAACTAACCAAGCACTCACACAAAGAAAAATTACCCAACACTTACACTACTCATGAAGAATGGCCGACTGGATGCCCAGATGCGGTTTGAGATCTTTAGAATCAGGTGCTGCTGCTTATTCTGCTACACTTGGTGGTCATGCCGAATTGGCTTCTTCTCTATGATAATGCGGTTTGTTTTCTCGTCTACGATTTCTCGTGGTGTGTGGCGTTCATGCATGAACTCTGTTCACATGATGTGCCACCTCTCATACATGCAGCTGATCTATATCTCCATTCTCATGCAATTGTCGTGTTTGATAAGCTTCCATCGCCACATTGCTTGCATCCATGCTCCATGATCCCATTCCGAGCATTCTTCCATTATCTCTCGACCATGCACAGCTTCTGGCCCCCATTTACTTAACACTCCTCATCCATGCTCCTACTCGGCCCCATCGAATTGCCACTTTGCGATCATGCAACATCTCCGCATTACTCGTACTCGACACTAGTCTCGGGTTTATATAGTTGCGAATAGTGTTTTGGAACAGTATCCGAATAATCCTTAAACAGTAACTCCCTTGGCACTAAAATACTTGATGAATGGTACTTAGTGAATAGTATCTCCGACGATGAACAGTGTTTACGGTGGTAAATAGTGTTTACGGTGGTGAACAGAGTTTCCAAAAATCTTCTCCTCTTTTGCGTGTATAATTTCATAAGGTATTTTAGTAGATTCTTCATCTCCCTTCCTTGGTTAAATTCCATAATTTTCTTTGAATCAAATTGTCTTCCTTGACAAGATTCTATAACATGGTCACCAAGTCTTATCAAAAGCTTCTTCGATACTCCTCCTAATCGCCTTGTTTAACAACCTTCTCGTTTAGCTTCTTTGACACAACACTCCTTGATTACTAGTGTGCTATACGATTTCTCTTAATAGCTTGGTCACAAAGTTTATCCTCTAACTTGATGACAATTTCTCTTTTTACTTGACCTGATTTTTGCCTTTATAGGTTTTCTTCTTCTACGAACCTCCTCATACTTCTTCTTCTAAATTTTAATCCATGCTTGATAATTTCCTTCTTTAACTTATCCATAGGCTTGTCCTTTCGCCTTTTTCTTAGTTTCCTGCGTCCATTCTTTGATTAATTCGCGAAATTTTTTCCAGTACCGGTTTCTAGTCTGGATACGGGTCATTACATTTATTGCATAGTAAAATGATACCGATACAAGAATTAGGAATTAGATTTGCAGAGACGAGACACTCTTTCTTTAAGCCGACGTCCCATTTAGATTATGCCCTTCTAAATGGGACGTCGGCTCCCCACGATACAACTGCAATTATTCTATTTTGCACAACCCAATAACAAAATCTAACGAATACTAGTAATATGTGTACTCTCAAGACTTTAACTTTGAAAAAAAAAAAAGTTGCTGGATTTTTTTATTGTTGTTGAAAACTGATTTTCACCAAAACTGATCAATTGAGAAAGGGGAGGATGCTGAGTTTTTATAATGGCCCATGCGTGTAACATTTTCTACAAATATAGCTAGTGCATTATTGATTTAATTGTGAATTAATTGTCACAATAATTGAGAGAATATTTGACTTTTTTGTTCACTGTAAAGATTTGACTATGGTAACGTAAAATTCACTACTGATTTACGTTCAACATGGCCATAAAATTAGCTCAAATAATTCACTTAATAATGCTAAAATATTTTACACAAAATAAATGTATGATTTTAACCCCAAAACATTTACATATATGAATTCAGCCCAAATAAAACTAGTTATTGGGTTTGTGATCCATTTTCTCTTATGCACTTTTTGTAAGACATTGCATATAAAAGTCGTTTGGTCAATCTGTGTTGACCTTTTAAGCTTTCAAGGTACCCACTTTGAATCCTTATTTCATATTTAATTTTAGTCCAATTTTGACAAATGAATACACTATGTAATAGTGTTTATTTCAAGGAATCCAACTCATATTTTTATTCGTTCAATTCAGCAACCAGGTGTCGCCGGAGAAGCCATTTTCATAAAATGGGTTCTAACAGTAATTGGAGAGAGTGGATGCTCGGTTCGGGATCCGGTATCAACATATATTAATATTGATTTATGCTACTTAAAAAAAAAAGATTAATTGCTTATATAATTTCACATGTGAGATAATAAAGTTGAGATTGACCAATAAAAGTAGACTGATTTGTCCTTCTTTGAACAAGAGATATTCCCTGGAGAGTTCTCTTCAACTATTATATATAGGATGATGATAGGATTATTTTGTTTTATTTTTATTTTTATGTTATGCTTAATAGAAAATGACAATGAGAATTAAACGTGTAAAAGATGATGATGAAAATGAAAAATAAGTTAAAATGTCGTATTATGTAATGTTTATATTTTATGGTTTTTAAGACTTTAATTTGAAGTGTTTAATGTGTTATAGATTTTTAAGTAACTAAATGCAAATTAATTGATTTTTGTATTTAAAAGAAAAAAGAGCCTATGTGTCCAATTTGGAGGCATTCTCAAATGCTGATGTGTCAAGCATGGATATATTTCCTTCAACCATTAAAGAAAGAGCAGATGTGTCCAACTTGGAGGGCATTCTCAAATGCTGATGTGTGTCAAGCATGAACATATTCCCTTCAACCATTATATATAGGATGACTTACACACATATTTATACTACACAAGTACTTGAAGATAAAGTCACTTAGCACTGAAGTAAAATACTACTTAAGACTTATGTAATAAAACTTGGGGGTAAAGCTACATAACACTTAAGTAAATACTATGAGTGAAGGATAATCTTTCATACAATTAACCATTTCTAACAACATTATCTTGCTCTCTCATTCTTTATTTATTTCTCATCAACACGATAAAATTGAACCATGAACCACATTACATTGATCACCAAGAACACTGAACTTCTTCCATAAAATCCTTATGTGTTTCTTATATACACTCATACTATTTACATTCTCTCGATGATGCACAAAAAATTAACCATAAACAACATGTTCACCTATTTAAAACATAACATTTATTATTTTCATCATGTTTCCCTTTTCTCTATTCATTTTCTATATATGCTCAATGAATTGAATGCTGTAAAATATTTTTATGACGTAACTCCTTTTTCCTTTCAAAGATTGGCTTGCACATGTTAACGTTTTGGGATAACATAACATATCTCTCATAATATGCATTCTAATATGCCTTTTAAAAATTCGGAGTTGTCATTCAAGCTTCTAAAATTCTCGTGAGTATTCCACTATTGAACGAATCCTTGTTTACTTGAACATCGATATCCGATAATCAAAACACATGTTTTTGTTAATATAACCTATTTAAATTCAATATTTTCCTAATTATAAAATTTAAAATTTAAATTAGGCAATATATTTTAAAATTTATTTACATTTATTAGACTGAATCTTTATTGATTGTTATAAATTATACATCATAATATTTTGAATTAATGTATAAACAATTAATTTATTATTTACAAAGATGAAACTCTTTAATGTAACTTCATAACTTAAATTATAATAACAATTCTTTTCCAAAAACAAAAACTTATAACAAACATTATTAATATTTTGATTATTTTATAAGATCTAATAAATTATATAAATAAACCTAATCAGAGGAAAATTATTAATTAAAGTGTTTTAGATCATTTTTCTAAAAGAATGACTTCCAAATTGTTTTAAAAACTATTATATTAAACAATGCTAGTTATTATGAGATATAAAGTGTAAATAATAAAGAAAAAATTGCTTATGTGTCACAATATTAGAATATGAGAATGCTAATGTGGCCTCATGAGAAGAGAGCAATAGTTTACTTTATATATATATATATATACTGTATATATATATATATGTATTTATGAATTATGTCAGTATCTTAAAAATAGATTTTTCTCATAGAAAATGATATAAGTTTATGTAAATATGTATTTTAGATTAAAAAGTTTTAAGAAACTCATGCCTTTATCAGTATAAATCTCAAAATTTAATTCAATGTAACCTTAGTTATATAGAAACTACCAAATTTAATTTAAAAATTATTTTGAAGGTGTGATTTGGTTTGGGTTTCATGTCCAACTATAAATTTTAAAGTTAACTCGTTTAGATACATCGTATTGGCTAGCCATAATTTGACACTAAGGTCATGATCATTTGATAGTGACCAACCAGCAACCAATTACTAAAACCAACAACATGTTGTGTTGTTTGTTTCCTAGTCACCGTGATTGGTCATTATGTTGTTTGTTTCATAGTTCATAGTAAAACTCTGTAACATATTCCACAATTCAAATTAAGTTTTTAAAAACCATAAAATATAAACACTACATAATACGACATTTTAACTTATTTTCATTTTCATCATCTTCTTTTACACATTTAACCATATTTCTCACTATCGTTTTTTATTAAGTATAAGTGTATAACAAGAATTGATTTAATTGATTTGTTATATATATATATATATATATAAAGCTGATGTGTTATGCTGATGTATTAAATCTGGAGAGCCTTAGCTCAGCTGATATGTCGAGCATGAAAAAACTCCCTTCAACCATTATATATAGGAGGATAAGTGTATAACATAAAAAACAAATAGAGAAAAAAGGAGAAAATAAAAAGGACTTCTTCAATTATGACATATCAACATTACCAAAATTAATTGTTTCCATTTCTTTTCACTTTTGCTTTTGGTTTATTGAATTCTTCATTCGATCATTCGTGTTTTATTTGCATTAAGCTGAAGTAATGAACATAACTCATAATTGACAGAAGTCATATTCAATCTCCACTCACACTTTAGAACATGCAACTAAAAGGTTTAAGAATTACATTGTTGTGGATTCTTCATAAAATGCCAAATGTTAAATTGATAATAATCTTTTTAAAAATTTTGAAATTCTAATGTACATAAACTTTAAAAAAATTATGAAAAATGCTCAAGATAATTTTAAGTAAATAAGTATAAGTTATATTGAAAAATATTTAAGGAAAAATAATTCATAATAAAACCCATGCAAATATGCAGGTATTAACCTAGTATACAATAGAACCTCTATAAATTAACAAAGTTGGGACTCTGACATTTTATTAATTCATAATGATAATAATTCATCGATAAATTAGTAAATATTAATAGTTATAGTGATGAGTTTCAGTCGATTTATCATTTAACAGTTTGTTATAAAGTATTTTGAAAATCTGAAGTTGAAATCAATTTTTCTAAATCAAATTAATGTTTTGTATGTTGTAAATTTACAGTTTCAAATTAGATATTTGATATTTAGAAGAAGAAAAAAAATTTTGATGATAAATAACAAAAGCTATGGATGTTTATGCAAACGACATACATAAATTCATATTTATGATTAATTACTTAAACTATCATATTTGAACAACTTATAAGAATACAAGAAATTATGAATACTTAGAAATTAAAATATTTACAAAAAGCACTATCTGCTTTGATAAAAAATAGAAAGTATACAACAACTCGATAATTTGAAACATAACACAACTATTGTTTGATACAATAATATTTAGAGACATGCTCTAACAATATTCATTTTTATAAATAAAATAAAGTCATACACAAGTATATTATATATATAATTATTAATTTATGATATTAATGGTACCACATATTTAGATAGGACTTTAAAAAAATATATTATCTTGTTGAATTTTTGTTAATTTTTTAACTGTTCCAACTCAGGATGGTATAATTTTATTATTTTATAAATTTTATTAATTATAGAGATTTTAGTGTACATTCAATTGTCGAAATTCAGAGCGAGGTTTGGAGGTGAGAGATAAAATATAAGAAACTCAATTTCTTAATGATTTTGTTTCTTTTTATTATTATTTGAGAAACAAATAATTAATTATGATTTACATTAAAGTCAATTTGTCAAATACAAACCTATAGTAGTATAAATGAAAATTAACTCTTTCCAATGGTATTTTTGAAAATTGACACCCTTGTAGTAGTAGTATTTTTGAAACTCTCCCTTAAAATTTGGATATTCGTCTGATAATTTTGTTATTCATATTCACTATACCACTTTAAACCTTCATATAATCTAAAAGCTTCCCTCTAAGACTAGATTACTTAATAAAACTCGACAATCAAACCGTCTTATTAAGTTTAAAATGTTCAAAATAAATACAACTTTCAATGATCGACCCTTTAAAGTCAATTTGGTGAAAATATTAGGGTTCTTAAGGGATAAAGGGTAATTAGAACAAATCAACCAAAAATCTGTCAAGATTTCAGAAGATAAGCACTCAAAGGTGGGTGAAACCTGCTAGGCTCTAGAGAATGAAAGGAATGATCATGATTTCCAAGGAGAAAATGGATCAGGATTTCAAAGGAGAAAATGGGTCGTAATTTTTGGGATTCAAAGACTTTGTTCATTGTATCCCTCTGTATATTATAAGCACTGTTGACCTCGCGGGTCAAGGGGTTAAGATATTTTGCTGCAGAGAATGACATCTCAGCTCGCAAGATCTCAAGCACTTGCTTTACTTTGTATGCTCTTGACTGAGCTTTATTTTATTTATTTGTTCTAGAGAACCAAGTGATTTTTTCCCAATAAACAATATAATTAGAATTATATTTTTTTGGTTGAATAGATGTACCTGCAAGAGCAGGCTGCCTACGTACCTGAGTAGGAATCAAGCCAAATCCTAGTCCAATTTATATAAAGAGAACTTTTAAACGTAAAACTTCTTAGGATTGAGAATATTTAAAGGACGCCGAACAGGTTTGCCTTCATGGTTTGCCAATCGGTAGACACCATTGCGAACTATTTATGTTACTTGATAAGGACCTTCCCAATTAACTCCAAGTTTCTCAGCGCCATCTTCCTTTCAATTAGATGTGTGGTTTTTGTATCAGGTTTTACCCAAACCAATAGTTCCAGCAAGTGCACGGCTGTCTGCGGTAGTATATTGGTGGGATCGAATCTACAGAGAGTAAAGAGCACTATAGATATGTAGATCTAAACAGAGCTAAGATGAAAATATGGAAAGTTGTCACAGAAAATAAAATCCGAATAAAATCTGAAAGTATTTAAATAAGGAAACAAAATCAATTTAAAATAAAAGTTGGGATCTGGGAAATTGTAGGGATTTCAATAAATAAAGAGGATATCTAACCGGATTAGAAATTTAATGATCTAGATCTAGAACACAAACACGGTACCAAAATAAATCTCTTTTTAAAAGGAAATATTATTCTAACATAAATCCGCTAGGACCCTATGATAGCATATATTTAACAAGTTTGATAGAGTTCACTTGTAGATCCAACTTCAACTCTTGGAAATCTAGAAATCAAGCCTACAAACTATAGATTCCGGGTAGAATAACCAACACTAGCTGTATTATAAAACCCAATGAATCATTTGGTAGATTCATTAACCTAACAAAAGCATTTTTTCATAGAAGTAGAGATCTAATAATCATAACCCTAATCTATAACAATAATCTAATTAAATATTAAATCCCTTTGAATAAATCCCATCTCCCAAAAATGAGCTTGGCCATCCGGAGTTCCAATAAGAATGGGGTGAACTCCGGATGTATATGATCCTTTATGCGATATCAAGCCCCTAAGTGAGAAGATTAGTCCAAGTTTAAGGTCCAAGTAGATAGATCCAATGCCGGATCATTCAGATTTTCAAAGGATAGGTCGCTTCTGGTAAAGTTGATCCACTGATGGTATTTCCAATCTTCATGAACTAAGTCCAATAAATGTAAACATAAATGGAAAGCAAGAGATATTGTAATAAATTTCTCATTTTTTGACTCAATAAAACGACTCAAGAAAAATGAAAAAATTTTATTTTTGAAATTTTTTGAAAATCAATTTTTGACAAGGAAACAAAAGAAAACACAATGTTAGTGACATATGAAAGCAGTCACCCCTTCCCCCCAGACTTAAATTACTGCGTCCCGCTGTGATATAAAATCAAAGGAGAAAGGTGTTGCGAAACAACACTGGAGATAATGTATTGTGAACAAGAAAGCAAACCATAAACCGTGGAAGGAATTTTGCGACCAAAATGGAGCATTGGTTTGTTCATGATCCGAGGATAGATCAATCCGGGGAGGATCGGTCGATCTCAACATCCTGAAAATTCTTGAAAATTTGCATCCTCTGCGTTTTGCACCTATTTTCAGTCAGCCAAACACAAAAACATTATCATATCTTATTTTGACAATATTAAAAATGCAAGAATAAATAAAAGAAAAACATGTTGGGTTGCCTCTCAATAAGCGCTTGTTTTTAAAGTCATTAGCTCGACTTGTTTGTTTTCAGATGGGTCTGGGTTCATTGGAGGAATGAAGTCTCCCTTATCTGGTGGATCTGGTGGAGGTTGTTTGAGACTATGTGTGCTCCTTTTCATATTGATCTTCTCAAGATCCCCGCTCACTCTTTGTCCCAGCACAATGTACTTTGGAGCTTTCAGCTTGCTCCGTTGAGTATGTAAAGGATCTCCCCAACACAACTGAGGGCTTTTTGCACTCGGAATTGGCTTCAAGACCTCAGGATCATATTCATCAGGATTTCTGATCAAACGGACCTCCTCCTTATCCTTCTGAAAAACTAAAGGCTTTGAGATCTGAGTTCTTATGGTATGAATGTTTTTCACAGTAAGTTGTTGCTCATCCCTCCTATGCCCTGGCGGAATATATTTAAGAGTCGAAGGAGACTTCTTTGGAAATTCCCTTTTGTCGACTTCTGGCTTTTTGGTGTCTGGTTCACGCCTTTGAAGTTTTTCCAGTGGCAGTGGAAGATCATCCCATTCCCATGCGGGATTGGTTGTCTTTCTTGGAAATTTTTCTTTTTCATATTTGGTTAGGAAAAGTGGTTCAGATAGATGAATTTCTTTGATAACAGGGAAGGAAACTCGCTTTACTTGATCTGTTGAATCTAGTATTCGAGCAAACCCAGTCGTCTCCATCCTGGTATAACCATATTCAGGTTCGGACTGAATCAGTGCGACTTCAAGAGGATCCTTAGAGTGCATTTCATGCATAATTTGTTGGGTGATCTCTTCAATTGTGTCAACCCAGAAAGTTTGATCCTCTATCATAGGCCTTTTTGTCATTTTGTCTAAATTGAACCTCATTTCAAGGTCACTAAGGTGAAGATTTATTATGCCCTTTTACACGTTGATTATCGCTCCTGCAGTAGCCAGGAAAGGTCTACCCAGGATAATCGGGTCGTGAGGTTCCGTTTCCAATTTAAGAATGATGAAACCCGTCAAAATTGTACATTCGCTAATTTTGACAAGTACATTCTCAAGAAGTCCTTCCAGACAGTGAACTGAACGATCCAGTAATATCAATGAGATCTTGCATGGTTTGAAAGTTGTCATGCCCAGTTTATGAGAACCAGATAATGGCATCAAACTCACACTTGCTCCCAAATCACATAAACAGTGCTCGAACATCTTGCCTTCAATATTGCAGGGAAGAGTGAAGTTCCCTGCGTCAACACATTTTTTGGGAGATTTGTCGAGCAATATCGCGCTAACTTCTTGTGTTAGCACAATGTTTCCCTTCTCCAACATTCGCTTTTTTGTAAGGATATCCTTCATATACTTTTTCAAGGTTGGGACCATCTTTACTGTGTCTACGAAAGGGAGTCTTAGTTGTATATCACCAACGATATTTTTCATCTACATAGACGATATTTTCCTCTCCTGCGTGGAGGGTATGGGATTTTGGGTTCATAATGTTTTGGAGGGATACATGATGCTTCCTTCTTGGAAGTCCTTTCTTCTTGCTCATCAGGAAGTCGGATTTCTGACGTCATATCATGTAAAGGATCATGGGGTTATCCGATTCCAAAAGGGATTGGTTGTCCCTCACCTTTATCAATTTCATCAAGAATCCTGTCATCAGTTTGATCAACTTCTCCCCTTGTCCGATCAAACTCTGATGTTTATGGGTTTCCCACTATTTGTTTTCCACTTTGGAGGTTCATTACTCGAACATGCTCTTGCGTTTGAGTTTTTGCAGAATCGTTCGTATGGGTGATCTTATCTTTTAAAGAATTAATTTGAGTTTCCAAAGTTTCGCACTTTTGACTTATCTTTAAGTAAATCAGATCAGCCTTTTCACTGATCTCTTTGCGAAACTTCCAGCTGTTTTCCAATATTTTCTGGAATAGGGGTTCAACATTAACCAGAGAATTGATATTCCCAGATTGGTGGTTGAATCCCATTTTACCATAACAAGCACTATTTTGGGGGTTATCTTGGTTCTGAGTACTTTGAGGTGGATAGAACCGATCTCGGGAGTTCTCAACATCAGTACTACGGTAGGACAGGTTATGATAGTTCCTAATGTTGGGGATTAAACCCCGGTTTTGGTAGTTTCCATGTGTACTGAGAAAGTTGATCTTCTCAGTTCGTTCCTCCTCATCATTGTACTCATTACTCCCCAAGGGGTTTCCAACTCGACCATGTGCCTTCCAGAGTACGTCCACCTTAGCAAAAAGCCTCTATGACTTTTCCACTTATAAGAACAGGGTTAGTTCTCCTGTTATAGTCAGAGCTTCTATTTAAGTTTCTTATTGCAAGGTTCTCAATCAATTTTATTGCTTCCTCCAGCGTGTTCCTCATGAATTCTCCCTTTCTGGCTATATCCATAGCCATCTGGTATTCCATTTCAACTCCGTTATAGAAAATTTTCATCATGTCCGACTCGGTGTAGCTTCGAGGGGGACAGTCTATTAGGTATTCTTTATAGCGTTCCCAAGCTTCATAGAAAGACTCGGTACCAGCTTGCCGGAATGTGGCTATTTTGCTTTTTAGTGTTGCGGATCTAGCTTTGGTGAAGAAATGATGTAAGAAAGCAGCTCAGCATTCACCTTAGCTTGTGTTAGATCCAGGACTCAAAGAATTCAGCCATCTATGAGCCTTACAGCACGGGAAAAAGAGAATAGCCTACAACAGAGGTAGTCTTGGGGGACTCCGTTGGCTTTGGTGGTATTACAGATCTCCTCAAAGATATCAATATGGTCCATTGGGTTTTCGTTAGATATCCCATGGAATTGATTCTGTTTTACCATGGCAATTATTTGAGGTTTAATCTCATAATCTTGCCTCTGGATAGGAGGGGGAATAATAGCATATTGGTTCCTATAGTAGGCGTGCGGGTGATAGGTGTCAAATATAACCCTAGAAGCTATTGTCTCAAATTAACAGGTCAGTTGCAGCACTTAGGGGCCGAATCCACAAGGACTCTGAAAACTCACACAATAGACGGCCAGATTCAAATTAAGCTAGATCAAATAAATAAGAAACTGAAAGAAACAATGCAAGAAACAAAATAGCAACTAAACGAGGTTGATTCAAGTGATTAAATGCGCTAGACCTAGGGACATCCATCAGGAAAACTCAGGAAAGTGAACTAGGCAGTTTGTAAATCAAGTCTACAGTGTATGTGTGGTTCTTAAACTTGTAACACTATTGTGATATCACATCCAACTCTCGCTGTGACGACATTTATCCTCTAAACAGAAGCAAACCAAATCTCTTTGCGAAATACCAATAAATAGAGACTCTATGATTAGCGGGTACGATGTGTTTACAAAATTCCTTAACCAACTCTCGCTGTGAAAAGGCTGTTTGATCATCTAAGATTGGGTCAGGGTATCAATAGCACTCTCGCGCCTACCAATAATCCTACGGTACCAGTATTAAGGTGATCAATCTTAAGACTAGTGTAATCATCAAATCTAGATGAAGAACATAATATATAACTTAACAAGACTATGCCCAATTCAACAATCTTCATAATCCCTTTTGAAACCCTAGATCTAACAAGGTTACTACTCAGACATAGAAGATGAAACACAAATCATTGTCTGAATAATACTCATAAAATCAGAAATAAGAAAACAAAAGGAGTTCATAATTCTTCTCTCTACAAAGTTTGAGATCTGAATCTTCTCTCCAATAATCTCCTTGAAACTTACAATAAAACTTAGAACTTCTCAAAAACTTAGAGAATGAAAAAAGTTAGTTTTTGGGACTTATAAAACATAGTTTAACCTAAAAACACGATTAGGCATGAAGTATAAACTTTGGAAACTTCTGGGACAAAGTTGTAATTCTTGAAACTTGATAAAACTCGAAGGCGTCAATATCGTCTTGGTTGTGTCGACCGACACAGGTAGAGCCTGTCGATCAACTTGGACAGAATTATTCGTCTCCTTGTTGATTTGCTCAGCTACAAGCCTCCAAATGCTCCAAAGTGCTCATCATGGTCCAATCCGTGTTTGTACCTAATAAGACTCAATATATATACAAAAGACTCTAAAACCAATACATAAATCAAGTCATAAAACCATAAAATCCATGATATATCAACTCCCCCAGACTTAGCTTTTGCTTGCCCTCAAGCAAAACAGAAAACCAAACGAAGAAAGTAGTTTGAAAATCGAGGAACTCACCTAGTCTTTAGAACATTGTGCTTACCAGTCATCATGTAATCCACATGGTACAAGAACTATTCAGAGACTAACCACCATGTACATTCACCGTAGTCACTCAGAGTCTTCTCAATTCCCACCACAACTTAACAACATATCCCTTTAGTACGGTAGGCTATTAGAAGTTAATAGTGGGTCACGGGATAGCTCCTACCCTCACAGCAACCCTACTTTCATCATCCCCTTAAGAAGTAGAAATGTGGGGGCATAGATTTCTCTTACCCGCTTCTACTTCAGAGAATCACTTGGTCATTCATAGAGTATACCTAAAGGCTTTTATTATTAGTAACAACTTTTTGGGGAGACTAGACATCATAACTTACTTTGGTTTTATCAGGTCGGGTATGAATGAAAAGTCAAGCTCTCAAACACCAATTTCGTCCATGAGGTAAAAGGAATTGACATAAATTAGCTCAAACTATAGCGGGCATCTGTTGTAAGTGTGGGAGTCTCAAGTTAACCGGTCAGACTTGGGGTTTTTCCATTAGTTGAATCTGAATAAGCTCTGCAACAATGGTCACAAGAAGACATAGCAAACAACAATAGACCAAGAGATAGCTCATAGTTTCTAGACAAGTTTTGACTCAATAAAACAAAGGTTTTGAAAAACAAAAAAATTGGGACTGACTCTAAAAAAAAATAAACATAGTTAGCAACTACCTCCCCCAGACTTAAACTACACTGTCTCCAGTGTAAATAAGCCTAAGGAAAGTGAAGAAAATAAAAAAATTGAATAGAGATTGAACTGTTATGTTTTGAAAAACGTGACCTGAGTTGGTGTGTGCATGTCGACCGACACACACCCTGCGTGTCGATCGACATGAGCATGGATGCGATGTTCCAAAATTCTGACACCATTCAATGATCATTGAACTCGTTTTTTGACATTTAGATCATGATTAAGAGCAAAACATGTCAAATAACAAGCAAATATATAACATAAAGGAGTTCAACAATAGTCAATAGAAGTTAAAAAGAAAATACTGAAGCAAAAACAGAAGCAAAAGTAAAAATAAAAATTGTCTCAAAGGAAAAAGAAAAAAAGAAAAAAAAAACAGAAGAAACTAGGAACGCGATGATTAAACAAAGTCATCATCAGAACTCCGAGAAGTGCGAGGATCAACGAGAGGGCTTCACGGGTGTGGAGGTGATGAGGTAGCCAGGGCATGAGTGACATCGAAAGCAATAAGCTGCCACATACTCCTCATAGTACTTACCATGTACCTCCGAAATATAGGACTATCATCCTCATAGCCCTCTGGTGGTTCTGGAAAAACGAAATCTGGTGTAGAAGTATCCTGATATGGCGGCACAGTATCATCCTCCGTAGCCAAAGGTGCAGCACTAGATGACGCTCGACGTCGAAGCTTGCGGCTTGAACTCTCAATCAAAAGTGACTCATCTGGCGTGAAGAAAAGCTTGGTGTGATCCTTCTTGATCCTAAAATACATGTTGGGCAGCTTCACAGTTTTCACAGAACCATCCTCATCAGTAAACACATGTTGTTGGGTTTCATCCAAGTCACATGCTTGAGATAATCAAGGTCAATGGAGATGTAATCGGACTTCCTTGAGGCGTTGCACAAAAAAATACCAAAGTAGCTGAAGATCGGAGTCAAAGGTTCCCAACATGCTCAAACTGCTTCTTACCAAAGGCATTGGTCTTCAGAGAAACCAAATGATGAGCAAACACAGCACCCAAATTTCAGATCAGTATTGGGAATATCATACTTCCAAACTGCAGCAGGAAACATGTGGCGAACACCAAGCAAAAGGAGCATAAGATCTGACTTTCGGGCTTTGGTAGGATAAGACCGGCACAAGATGGTGCTAGCAATGAGGCGCAGCACATACCTGCCAGCGGGATGACGAACATCTGTCTGCTTTGAGGAACCGGTATCATACTCACTATTCCCGATGTGGGACCAAAAAGTCTTGATGTCCCTCCACTCTGTATCCATAACAGCCTGAGTAGTATCTCTCCTAAAGCCATACAACAAGTCACATAGATCAGGGATATTGATCCTGTATCTCATACCTTTGCACATGAAGGTCAGAACTCCCTGATGTGTCACCTTAGCACTCTCATCAGCATAGTTAACTCTGCAGGAAGCTAAGAACTGGCGTGCCAAGTCCGTCTAGAGAGTGTGTGGTATGTAACACATCTGTGAAGTAATGTGGTTGACATCATCATCAATATCGAGAGCTATCATGGCTTTTCATCCTCCAGCCTAGTAGGTCTCATATCAACATCTTGCCAAGCATTATAGAAAAATGTGTCATACTCATCCCAATTCTCTAAAATAGGTCTCTGAGTGCACTCGGCTTTAGCTGTCTCAGTCTTTGGATCACTATCCCAAACACGCTTCACCTTAATCATCTGAGTCTTGAGCTTAGGCCAAGGAGCTCGGACATGAGCATTGACAAGAAAATCAGAAGTGGGTGTGGTGGCTATGATGGCAGTTGGGGTGGTCTCAACACTGGGCTCATCATCAGTAAGATCGATCTCCTCTCTGTGGTTACGCTTGTTCCTCGAAGATCTCCTAGTAGTCATCTGCAAAACACAAGAAATTGCAAAATCAGTTCATGTCTGGAATTTATGCATGCGTGTCGACCAACACAAGGAAGATGTGTCGATCGACACAATGCCAAATCGTATATACTTATGAAAAGAAAAATTTCAAGCAAGATCATTGCCAAATCAGGATTAATATCACACAATCATCGAAATTAACCATCCAATTCATCTCTATAATCACCAATTCATCATCTAATTAACCCTAAGTTTCAAATTCTCAATTGGATTAGTGCTAGGTTTTGTCAAAAGAAATTCATGACTTTTTAGTCAAGTCAACCTAAATTAGCAACATTCTACACTTGATTCCTTCTAAATTCATCCTACTCAGTCAAGACTAGCAAGCATTAAGAGTAAAAACAGAATTCAAAAGTGAGAATCAAACCCTTGAAATTTTTGAAATTAGGGATGGAAATATGAAGAACATGATGAGTGTCTATTTTGACCCGTTTTTAGTACTCTTTTACTTGTCTTATTGAGTCTAGAAGTTAGGTTTTGTATTCTTTTGGTCGGTTTTAGTGTCTTTTCAGGTTTTCACTTCCTTGGACCTAAAATGTGCAAGATGGAGCAAACTTTGGACGTTTTTACACATCATTAAATTTTGGAAACATCCTGGATCGGTCGATTCTTAAGAGGATCGACCAAGCATGACGAGGATCGATCGATCCCGAAGCAGATCGGTCAGTCAAAGGAATCTATGAGGTGGCACGGATCAGAGGAAGAAGATGGATCGATCCAAGCAAGGTCGATCGATCCCACTCACGAATATTCTCCAAATCACACATTAACTCCGAGTTTTGACCTAGAAGACACCCTATAAATAATGCTCATTTCCTGAGTGGCCAGAGAGAGCCAGACACGAATTTTACAGTTACTCTGCTATTTTTATTTCTCATTTCAGATCTGTAATTTTTACATTGGTTTTTCTCAGATCTAAAGTATTTTTATTGCATTTTCAAGATTTACATTTTGCCTTCATCTCTTTCTTGTTTTTTTCAACCATACAACATCATGATTTATCAACCAATTACCATGGTTGAGTAGATCTATATGTTGGGAAAGGGGATTTATTCAAAGGGATTTAATGTTTAATTAGGTTATGTTATAGATTAGAATTATGGTTAATAGATCTCTACTTCTATGAATCAAATGCTTTTGTTAGGTTGACGAATCTATCAAATGATTCATAGGGTTTTATAGTACAGCTACTGTTGGCTATTCTACCCGGAATCTATAATTGGTAGGCTTGATTTCCAGATTTCCAAGAGTTGAAGCTGGATATACAAGTGAACTCTATCATACTAGGTCGAAATATGCTATCATAGGATCGTAGCGGATTTATGATAGAATAATATTTGCTTTTATAAAAAGATTTATTTTGGTACAATGTTTGTGTTCTAGATCTAGATCATTTAATTGTTAATCCGGTTAGATATCTTTATTATTTATTTAAATCCCTGCGATTTCCCAAATCCCAACATTTGTTTTAAATTGATATCTTTCCTTATTTTAAAATATTTTTATTCGGATTTTATTCGGATTTCCAAATGTGACACTTTCCATATTTTTTATCCTAGCTCTGTTTAGATCTAAGGACATATAGTGTTATTTACTCTTTATGGATCGATCCCACCAGTATACTGCCACGCACAACGTGCACTTACGGAGTTTAGATGTTGGATCAAACCTGATGCATAAAACATAACATCAAGTTTTTGGCGCCATTGCCGGGGAGTAATTGTAGCCTTTAGATTTAAGTTTTTAAACCTAGTCTAGGATATTTTATTTTCTGTACTTTTTATTTTACGTCTCAGAGATCGACCAATCCCCATCAGATCGATCGATCATACTTCTTGCACGATCAACCGATCCCTAAAGATCAACAGATCCTACTTTGTGCAAGATCGATCGATCCCTCTTTGATCGTTTGATCCTTTTTGTCTCGAGATCGACCGATCCCTCCCAAGATTGAGCGATCCCAGAACTCTTTTTCCGGATCTGATTTTCAAACTTCTTTTGCTTCTCAGGTGTATGCAATTAAGGAGAAAGACTTCTAAAGATCTACAAGACCGGAGCATAGAAGAGTTGACAAGGAAATCCACAAGGAAGATCAAGGAAACAAAGAAAAACAAAACCACAAGGAAAGCAAAATATAAGGTTAGTATGACTGATCCTAATAACCTTAGAAACATTCCCCTGTTGTTGATGGCGAGAATGCAGACGCAGTCCGGCAGAGAGAGGGTCAAGATAATAGTAGACCTCTCAATGATGTTGGAGCTGCTGGGGTTGGCATGAATGCTGTGCCGGGGCTGCAAGTCCCGCCACACAGGATTACCTTAGGCGAGCAAGATGCCCCACACGCCTACTATACCAACCGATCTGCTATTATTCCCCCTCCTATCCAGAGGCAAAATTATGAGATTAAACCTCAAATAATCGCCATGGTCAAACAGAATCAATTCAATGGGCTATCAAACGTGAACCCAATGGACCATATTGATATCTTTGAGGAGATCTGCAGTACCAGCAAAGCCAACGGAGTCCCCCAAGACTACCTCCGTTGTAGACTATTTTCCTTTTCCCTCGCTGATAAGGGTTAAAGATGGCTGAAATATTTGAGTCCCGGTTCTATCACAAGCTGGGGTGAATGCCGAGCTGCTTTCATACAGCAGTTCTTCACCAAAGCTAGATCCGCAGCCATGAAAAACAAAATAGCAACATTTTGCCAAGCTGGTACCGAGTCCTTCTATGAAGCTTGGGAACACTATAAGGAATATCTAAGGGACTGTCCCCCTCGAAGCTACACCGAGTCGGATAGGATAAACTTTTTCTACATTGGAGTTGAAATAAAGTATCAAATGGCTATGGACACAGCCAATAGGGGAGACTTCATGAGCAACACGTTGGACGAAGCAATGGAGCTCATTGGAAACCTAGCAGCAAGCAACTCTAACAGATCTTCTGACTATGATATGAGAGTCAATCCCACTCGTGTGAGTGATAAGATAATAGAGGAGCTTAATGCCAAGGTGGAAATTCTGATGAGAGCTCAAAAGAGATCTGTTAATCTATTGGAAAGGGATGAGTTCAATGATGAGGAGGATCAAACTGAGGAGATCAACTTTCTTGGTGGATAGGAAAACTACCAAAACTGGGGTTTTAACCCAAATTTTAGGAACCATCCTAACATGTCCTACTGCAGTACTAATGTTGAGAACCCATGAGATCAGTTTTATCCATCTCGGAGTACTCAAAACGAGGGGAACTTCCAAAAAAATGCTGGTTATGGTAAAACTGGATTCAACCCCCAATCTGGGAATGCTGATTCTATGGGGAAGATAGAATTCTTATTCCAGCAAATCATGGAAGGACAGAAGAAATTTGTTGGGGATATCAACACTAACGTTGATAGAGTTTATGAAAATCTCAATGGGAAATTTGATGCCTTAGGAACTCACGTAAGGGTTTAGAAAACCAAGTTGCTCAAACTTCTGAGAAAAATAGGGCCCCAACCAGAACTTTCCAAGGGAAACCTGAAAACAACCCCAACGAATCTCTACACTTCGTTGAACTTAGAAGCGGAAAATGCGCTGTCCCAAAAAGCTATCCTGCTAGAGGAGATATGACGATCATTTATCTGTCTGATGATGAAGAAGACGATTTATTCAATGATGACATAGAAGATATCTTTTACAACAGGGAGCTGACAATTCCTGAAGAACCTGAAACTTCAGAAAACAAAAGTGATCATTCCATGGATGATGAGATAGAAGAAGCAGAGAGTTATTATGCTAATCTCAGAGAGATGGAAATAGATCAAGAGCGGTCAAACCCCAGTGAAACTGATAAATCCCCTGTGTCGGAAGACCATGATTTCCCGACCGAACCCATCAAATCAATCACGAAATTTTCAGCACCCTCTAAAAAGAAATTACCACCAATCATTAAATCTACCTACCATGAATTTGATAAATGGAAATGTGAGAAGATAGCTAGAGATATGAGAGTTAAACTACCCTTTTCGGAGGTCTACTCAATGATACACTTAGTGGATGATCAATTAAAGAAGATTTTCACTGGAGAATCCACTATGGAGGACTCCGTCAAATTCTAAGGGAAAATTGTGATGAGCAAATGCACAAAAAACATTCAAAGAAACTAGGAGATCCCGAAAAATTCATCCTGTCATGCACCATTGGAGATACCTGTTTCAAAAATAGCTTGGTGGATCTGGGAGCAAGTATTAACGTACTACCACTCTCTATTTCGCATAAGCTTGGACGGCTAACTATGCAGCAAACCACCAAGAAAGTAACCATGGCTGATGGAATAACTCGGGGACCACACGGAATCCTAATTGAATCCCGATATTGATAGGCTTGTGCTACATACTCGCTGATTTCATAGTTTTAGACTTGCATGATAATGGAACTGACCTTATCCTAGGATGTCCCTTCCTAGCTACAGATGGAATATCCATAAATGTACAAAAATGAAGGATAGAAAGCTGCCTCGGAAAAACAGTTGTGAAACTTTACGTTGAGACCATCGATATGCAACCTACCGTCAATGGTCAAACATTCGTGATTAACGATTTTGATGCTATCGATGTTGTTCACTTGGTGAACAAGATCCCGGAAGTTTCCACAATTGAAAGAGTTCTAGGAATCAAAGAGCAAAACAACCCTGAGATCGATCGATCTGAAGGTAGGATCGATCGATCCAGCGATAAGAGCCAATGCGTTCTAGATACGAAGATCAATCTGGATTCCGCCGGGATCCCACAAGGTAAGACGATCGATCTGGATTCCGCCAGGATCCTGCAAGATAAGATCGATCGATCCCACTTCCCCGATACTAAATTTAAAACGGGGAAGATAGACAGATCCTGGTCGGGATCAATCGATCCCTGCGAACGCAGCTTTATAACCCTCCCGAGAAAAAAACCCTAAAAGAGTTTAGAAACCAGCGAAGGGCAGAAAAAACAACTCCTAAGAAGATGGACCCTGTCACTGAGAACAAGGTTGATGAGATAGTTGGTGAATGGGGAGCAAGGTTACCTTTTGAAGAAATCAAGTCTGTGTTACCCTTGATGGCAGATTTCACTGTGGATACCCTTGCCGGTAGGATTACACTTCAAGGAGCAACTGACTAGCTCCAGGAATAGCTAAACAATAAGAGGCAGGATAAACTTCCCCCAAAAAGAGAAGATCCAGGTGATTTCCATATACCCGTCACAATTGGAAGGACCCTTTTAAGGAATTGCTTGATAGACAATGGGGCTAGTATAAATGTCATATCCCTCAAGAATGCAAGGTTATTGTGTCTAAAACACATGGTGCCAACCAAGTCCCAAATAGAATTGGTTGATGGACCACTCCAAAACCATGTAGGGATCCTATCCAACATACCAATTCTTGTGGGTGAAAGCTATGTTCTGATAGACATGTTTGTGCTTGATATGAACTGCGATGAACCAGATCTAATCCTAGGACGGACATTCCTCGTTACCGCGTGTGCATCTATCAGCATACCCAAAAGGAGAATAAAGCTGCGAGTTGGGGAAAAGGTCATATGCTTGCCCATTGAGACTATCAAGATATACCCAATTTCGCTTGGCCAAAATCCCACTGTGAAGGGTGAGGAGGATACCGCTCCTCCAATGAACCCAGAACCCAATTGAAATAAAATTAAGTCAAGCTAGTGACTTTGTAAAAACAAGCGCTGGTTGGGAGGCAACCCAACCTAATCTTTTAAAAAACAAATTTTTTTTTTGCTTTTGAATTAATAAAACTATTTTATTTTATTTCCCTCCAGTTATTTCAATTTATTTATTTATTTTCCAAAATAAGATATGATGATGTTTTTGTGTTGAACTGACTGAAAACAGGTGCAAAATGCAGAAGATGCGAATTACAAGAAGTTTCAGTACGCTGAGATCGACCAGATCGATCGATCCCCGAGTTGAGAAAAGCTGAAAACCAGCTCATATACAGACCAATGCTCCCTTTTGGTCGTAAAATTCCTTCCACGGTTTATGGTTTGCTTTCTTGTTCACAATTCATTATCTCCAGTGTTGTTTCGCAGCACCCATTTTCTTTGATTTTATCTCACTGTGGGATGCATTGATTTAAGTCTGGGGAAAGGGTGACAGCTTTCATATGTTACTAACACTGTGTTTTCTTTTGTTTCTTTGACCCAAAAAAATTTCAAAAAATTTTCAAAAATAAAACTTTTTCATTTTTCTTGAGTCATTTTATTGAGTCAAAACATGAGATTTTTACAATTTTCTTGGTTTCCATTTTATGTTGACATTTGTTGGACTTAGTTCAGGAAGATTGGAAACACCATCAGTGGATCAACTTTACCCGAAGCGACCTATCCTTTGGAAATTTGAATGATCCAGCGTTGGCTCTATCTACTTGGACCTTTAGCTTGGACTAATCTTCTCACACAGGGGCTCGATTTTGCAAAAGGAATCATCTACATCTGGAGTTCAACCCATTCTTATTGGAGCTCCAGATGGCCAAGCTCATTTTTAGTTTGGTTCCACACTCTTACACCATTTTTCATTCAGACCCCAGTCCTCTTTCGCAACATTAGGAGCATGTGCAACCAAGTGCAAAAACTAAGGAGTATGGGAGCCGGTACAACCAAATGTTCTAAAGAACTCCAAGTAAGCTTTCTAGTATCAATACTTTATCTATATTAGTTTGAGTTGACTATTGGTGCAACTTTTAGTAGGATTGATGTACATGGTTAAAACTGGTTCCAACTTCCCCTTCTCAAAAAAAATTACTCTAGGATCGACCGATCCTACCTTGATCAATCAATCCCGTCTCATCCTGAGACTCTCTATTTCAAAAAAAAAAAACCGAAAAGAAAGAGAAGGGAAAGAAGTCTGAAGGAACCAGAATAAAACCTTTTATTTATTTAGTTAGTTATTTTTTTTCTGTTATCTATTTTATTTTAGCACCAATAGCAACTTTATTAGGATCATTATATAGAAGCTTACTTGGGATCCAAGGTTCAAGAGGTTGTGCACCATCTTTGGTTCCCGTCTCACTGTGATTGTGCGCATTGGCTTACATCGGAGTTCATCTATCATGCCTAACCATCACCCTTAAAATGGCCCCCCGTTACTAGCCCTTAGTGATTTCGACTCCCTCTGAGAGATTGCACGCAACACTTAATGAATGTTAAAGGGCCAACAATGGAGATTTCAGAAGTTCCCTTGGGTCTCGGATGCTAGAGTATGGTAATCTTTTCTATGCTTATCGTAAACTACATGTTGTACTGCTAAAGTCCGATTAACCTTTCACAAGGTTTCTTCTTGGTTTACATGATCAACATGATGGATTTCTAAAGCTAAGTGTAAGTTCCCGTTTTTCAAACTTCCACTTCTGTACTTTGTTTCATTTACTTGTTTCTTACTTGAGGACAAGCAAGGATTCAAGTCTAGGGGTGTGATAAGTGTCTATTTTGACCCGTTTTTATTACTCTTTTACTTGTCTTATTTAGTCTAGAAGATTGGTTTTGTATTCTTTTGGTCGGTTTTAGTGTATTTTCAGGTTTTCACTTCCTTGGAGCTAAAATGTGCAAGATGGAGCAACTTTGGACGTTTTAACACATCATTGGATTTTGGAGACATTCTGGATCGATCGATCCTGAAGAGGATCGACTGATCCCGAAGCAAATCGACCAACCATGACGAGGATCGACCGATCCCGAAGCAGATCGGTCAGTCAAAGGAATCTATGAGGTGGCACGGATCAAAGGAAAAAGATCAATCAATCCAAATAGGATCGATCGATCCCAGTCACGAATATTCTCCAAATCACACATTAACTCCGAGTTTTGACCTAGAAGACACCCTATAAATAATGCTCATTTCTTGAGCGGCCAGAGATAGCCAGACACAAATTTTACTGTTACTCTGCCATTTTTATTTCTCATTTCAGATCTGTAACTTTTACATTGGTTTTTCTCAGATCTAAAGTATTTTCATTGCATTTTCAAGATCTACATTTTGTCTTCATCTCTTTCTTGTTGTTTTCAACCATACAACATCATGATCTATCAACCAATTACCATGGTTGAGTAGATCTATATGTTGGGAGATGGGATTTATTCAAAGGGATTTAATGTTTAATTAGGATGTTGTTATAGATTATAATTATGGTTAATAGATCTCTACTTCTATGAATCAAATGCTTTTGTTAGGTTGACGAATCTATCAAATGATTCATAGGGTTTTATAGTACAGCTAGCGTTGGCTATTCTACCCGGAATCTATAGTTTGTAGGCTTGATTTCCAGATTTCCAAGAGTTGAAACTGGATCTACAAGTGAACTCTATCAAACTAGGTTGAAATATGCTATCATAGGGTCATACCGGATTTATGATATAATAATATTTGCTTTTATTAAAAAGATTTATTTTGATACAGTGTTTGTGTTCTAGATCTAGATCATTTAATTGCTAATCCGGTTAGATATCCTTTTTTTTATTTAAATCCCTGCGATTTCTCAAATCCCAACATTCGTTTTAAATTGATTTCTATCCTTATTTTAAAAGATTTTTATTCAGATTTTATTCGGATTTCCAAATGTGACACTTTCCATATTTTTTATCCTAGCTCTGTTTAGATCTAAGGACATATAGTGTTCTTTACTCTTTGTGGATCGATCCCACCAGTATACTGCCGTGCACAACCGTGCACTTGCGGATTTTAGATGTTGGGTAAAACCTGATGCATAAAACATCACATCAAAACATATCTTTGATTTTGAATGATTGGATGATATAGGAGTATAAGGAATAGAAATCTCTTGAGTTTAGAAGCAAAAATCGAATGATTTGTTGAAGAACTCAAAAATCATGATTTGGTTGATATAGAAGCTTAGGGTTTTGCAAAAAGGAAAATGAGAAGTGGAGAAGAAAAAGGAAATTAGGTATTTATACTAACATCAGGTCCGCGTCGACCCACACAGGGTGTGTGTGTCAATCAACATGGACACAAACCTCGTGTTCCTTGGTCGAAAAATTACATAAAGCTCTCCAATTCAATAGCAATCCTTCCAAATTTTTTATTAAGCACGTCTAGTTCCTGAGACAAAACAAAAAAAAAATAAGCATTAGTGAAAAGAAAAAGAAAAAATTATTTACACACTCGCCAGTGGATTGCCTTCCATTAAGCACTTATTTTCAGTCATTAGCTTGACTTTGTTAGAAGTCAGATGGATGGAGATTCTCCGGATGAATCCGAAGGTGGTGAAGATGAAGTCTTGGAGTCGAGATTATCCTTACTTAAGTCAAGCATCTTGGGTTTCTGAACCCTATTCATCATCTCATCCATCGCGGCTTGTCCTTTAGCCTTGAACTCGGGAGTGATGATAGCCTTAATCTTAGCAAATGGCCTTGAACCACTTCCATACTGCAGCTTATACTCAACAGTATCATCAACTTGCCTCACAAGAAATTAAATGAAAAAATCAGAGTTATTGCATGAACCGCTCCTTAACTAAGAAGTTTAAGAATTGGTTCATAAGGTGAAATGACATTGTTTGATTGGATGACAACTGTGTAAGAAAGAAGGTGTTTTTTTTTTCTTCAAAAAAAATCATTTCTCTAAAAATTATTTCTCTCTCTTTTTCTCGGTGTGTCACGAGGCGACCCAACTTCTCCGTCGCCGAAGGCTTTGCAACGCCACCACCACCACCGAAGGATGATGGAATCTGTTCTTAAAGGTATGAATATAGCCTCTGTTTATAGATCTTGCCTTTAATTTGTTGTTCTTCTTGATAAAATCAAAATTAGGGTTTGATGATTTTAGGGAAATTAAAGTTGTTTGATGTTAGCAAAATTAGAGTTTTGATTGTTTGATGAAATCAAGGTTGTTTGTTTACATGAAATCAAAATTTAGGATTAGCCATTTATATGTGGTTGATAAGCAGTTTTTGTGTCATGAGATGAGATGTCCTTTTCCGGCGGTTTAACTGATTGTCCCATATGGTGGAATTGCAGAGAAAGAGGAGCGAGTTTCAATGGAACTCACCAAAGAAATTCTACAGAGGATGGAACCTGGGGCCGTTTTCAGACCATATCCTTGTTTCCAGTAATTTATCCGACCATATTCTTGTTTCTGGTTATCTGGAACTAAAGATTCAGTAGAGTTATAAATGAATAAAATAGGTTTGGTTATCAGATCAATGTTTGGTTGTTTGAATATTTTCAAGGAAAAATCTTGTTGGAACTTGAAAGCATACAAACACAAACCAAAATCATTTGAACATCGCTTAATGATTTAATGTGTAAACTATGGGTTGTGGGAAAGGAAAATTCACAAAAGATGCAACTGTTAATGTGAATTGATCATAATAGTATTCATTTCTTTATAAACCAATGAATATTCGTGTCATTGTGTGTATCTTTAGTTGAACTAATTCATTGTGTGGCCTTATCTCTTTGCAGCGGTTAGATGAATCTGATGAAGACATATATGATATCATCAAAAGCGTGCTTTTCACTGACAGTGCTGTTACTGGTGAAGCTGCGGGTATCAGCATGGGTCTGTTGTTAGTTGGAACTGCAACCGATAAAGCAAGTGAGATGCTCGCTTAGATGAATCAGTGTGGCCTTATCTCTTTGCAGCGGTTAGACTTATGATCGTTTTGAAAGGTAAGCTTTCAATCCCACTCTCTATCTTCTTTTTGTAGTTCCATATGTTTAACCATTTTCAAAAATTGTTGAAGGTTGAAGTTTGTAGCGTTCCATTATTTTCTGTGTTTTCATTCATTCATTCATTCATTCATCTTTCAGCAAAAAGTTGGTGATTATTTGTTCATTCATATTCTGAGTTTTTTTATAAATTTCTAAATGGCAACTCAGATTTGACATCAAAGGAGATGATGAAACTCAGACGAACTTCAATCCAAGAGAAGGCACTGAAATACTTCCAACTCTTATCCCATCACCACCTCATCATGACATTCCTCAAGGTAAAGAGTATGTCACTCTTTAATTCTGTAATGGTGTGGTGTCATCTGGTTACTTTTTGGTGATATGAAGTTTAGACTCAATGATGATATTCTGTTCTGTTTTTAGATTGTACTAAGTTTATGAAGCCAATAACAATAGCTTGAGCAAACCTCTAGTATAATAATAATAATGAAAATGATCAGGGAATGTACTTTCGTAGAAGCCTTGACAAAGGATCAATGATTTATAGAACACTGAGCTTCATGAACAGAGCAGAACAAATTTACTAACCTGTAGTCATCTGCAGGAGGCAATCCCTCAAGCCCTCAACGCCAGGAGCAACAGGAACATGGTACGAGTGTATTTGCTGAGCAGATGGAGGAATAAAACATACAGGACAGAGAGGTATTTTCTCTCACTAAGAATACTCTTTTCCACATCTCGTGAGAAAGACATTGAATTGCTATGTTATGCATGCAGGAACATGATAGCCCACAGCCAGCAAAACAGAGAGCAAGAAAGACATCTGCTTCAGTGATGGATTATAATCAGACTATAATCACTGGTCATGATTACCAGTCATGGCTCCAGGATGCTTCTCACATTCTCAAACCTCAACATCTGGTACCTATCTCTATCCATCACTGTTGCTCCATTGTTTTCTCCTTATTGAAACAAATCTGACGTTTGGAAATGCTGATGCACAAATCTGACGTTTAGGTGATAATAAATGTTGTAGAATAGTCTCACTCGTTTAGGTGATACTAAATGCTGTAGAATATTTGTGATCAATGTTTGGTGGTTTGAGATTGCACTTTTGTTTCACTCGTTTGAATGCTTATTTGTGATCAATGCTTGGTTGTTTGAGATTAGGTCTTGTCTTTAATATCACATTGATTGCTAACACTACTTGTTAGCTTTAACTTAAATTATCAACTTGTTAGCTTTTAAATAAAGACACAGCCATAAACTAAAATCTCTTGTTATATATAAACTAAAACCTCTTGTTAAAAAAGACAGAACCATAAACTAAAACCTCCTTCTCCTAATAACACAACTTCTCCTTTTAAGAAACATTACTCTTCCCTTCCCCGTTGCTCTTTTCTTCTCCTTGCTCTTTCCATCTCCTTTTAAGAAACATTAACATCCAACAGAAAATAGGATACGGATTCAACGGATCTATATACTCAAAATTCCAGCTTTGTAAACCTCTTAAATAGTATACCAATCCAAGCTAACCACAATCCTCAGTATGAGAGTTTGTCACCTACTATGCAAGTTGGATCACCAGAAGATGTTGCGGAGCGTCAAGAAAGGAGAAAATGGACGCCCAAAGAAGATCTTGTCCTCATCAGCGCATGGTTGAACACCAGCAAGGATCCTATCGTGGTAATGAGCAAAAAGCTGGAGCGTTTTGGACGCGTATCCTCGCTTACTTTAACTGTAGCCCACAGCTCGTTGGTCTTCCTGCTAGACAGTTTGGTCACTGTAAGCAAAGGTGGGGGAGGATAAATGACCAAGTATGCAAGTTTGTGGGATGCTACAAAGCTGCAATAAAACAGCAATCAAGTGGGTAGAATGAGAATGATGTTATGAAAGCAGCTCATGAAATCTATTTCAACAATCACCAGATCAAGTTCACGCTTGACCATGCATGGAGAGAGCTTCACCATGATCAAAACTGGTGTACAACTTTACAGGCTAAAGATGGTGGTGGAAAGTCAAAAAGAAAAAAGGTGAAAGATGGTACTGCAGAGTCGACAAGCTCTCAGCCAGAAAGCCATGGAGAGGATGAAGTCATGGGTCGTCCTCCTGGTGTGAAGGCAGCTAAGGCTAAAGCTCAAAAAAGTGGGAGCAAGCGAAGCACTGTGGAAGAAAAAGGCAAGTCGGTGTCAGTTTCAGAGTATCAGAGCATGTGGGACATCAAGAAGCAAGACTTGGAAATGAAAGATAAGCTTGCAAAGACAAAACTTCTTGACAGTCTCCTTGGAAAGTCGGAACCACTTTCTGATATGGAAATGGCTCTAAAAAACAAGCTTATTAGTGACATGTTGTCATAAGTAGTCTTTTGTTTGTGTGAACTATGCTGTGTAATAATTGCTAATCGCTATGTCTTTGTATGATGTGTTTCTGTGATGTCTTTGTTTTTGTGATGTCTAATCGCTATGTATTTGTATGGTAATCGCTATGTATTGTCTTTGATAAATGTATTAACTTTCATGTTTTGTCTTTGAGTACTCTGGGTTGACGTTTGTATTATCTTTGATAAATGTATGATTCCTTGTGCATATTTGTTGCGTTTCTGACCTTTTCTTTTTAATAATACATATATGGAGTCTGACCTTGTCTTTTCAAGTTCAACAATTCAAACGGTGAGTTATTTCCTGTAACTGTGGTTGGAAATAATACAGATAATAATAATAATACAGATATTTCCTGTAACCTTGTCTTTTTATGTCTATGTTTGGTAATGATAATGGTTGATGTCTATGTTTGGTTGATGTCACATTTATATAACTGTGGTTTGGTTTCTAGAATTTAGTTAAGCTTAGTTAAGGTTTGTGAATGACATTTATATAACTGTGGTTTGGTTTGTGAATACAGGTTATTATTGATTCCATCTTCTTGTGGATAGTTAAATGTATCAAGACGAAGTGTTTTGCTTTTGTACTTTTGTATTTTTGTGAAGAGTGTTTTGCTTTTGTACTTTATTCTGTATATCTTTTGTAATCTTGTACCGACAAGTTTGCTAATGAATTTGTACCACTCCTTTCTTTTGAAATGTAAACCTATTCAATAATGGGTTGAAACAATATTCACTTTGCTTTCTATATATTTGTTCTGATACATGTTAACAAAGCAGCACCATATCTTCTTTTGAATCTCTTATTTTCAATCACCATTGCTTCTTTTTTTATCAACACCACCATCTCTCTCTTCTTAATAACCATAGCTTCTTTTTTTATCAACACCACCATCCCTTCTCTTCTTATTTTCAATCACCATAGCTTCTTTTTTTATTCAACAACACCATATATAATTTTTAACAACAACACCATATATAATTTTTAACAACAACACCATATATTACCATATATTTGTTCAGATACTTCTAAACCCAGCACCACCATCTCTTCTCTTCATTTTCTACTACCATCTCTTTTTTTTTCCAAATAACAAATTTTTATGTACTTGTTACTAAAACAATTCACAAAAATATGGCATCTTCTTCAAGTAATTCTTTCGACGGAATAAGTGATGAAATTTTTGATCAACCCTTCGATCAAAATTTTGAGAATATGTTCGACTCCATTGGTGATCGTCAAGAAGCAACAAAGGCAAAGAAAAAATGAGCTTATATTGAAAGAGAACGTGAAGGACACAACCGTTTATGGAACGATTATTTCAGTGAAAATGCAACATACCCTTCTCATATATTTCGACGCTGTTTTAGAATGAACAAACCCTTGTTCATGCGTATTGTTGATCGAATCTCCAATGAACTTCCATTTTTTCAACAAAGACGAAATACTACCGGAAGGTTGGGTCTCTCTGCCATACAAAAGAGTACATCAGCAATTCGTATGATGGCATATGGTTGTGCGGCTGAGGTGGTTGACGAATATCTCCGCCTTCGTGAAAGCACTGTGATTTCATTCTTGGAACATTTTGTTGAAGGAATCATATGTTTGTTCGGAGATGAGTACCTCAGAAGACCCACAGCAGAAGATCTTGAATGACTACTCGATATTGGAGAGATACGGAGATTTCCCAGGATGATAGGAAGCATCGATTGTATGCATTGGGAGTGGAAGAATTGTCCCACCGCTTGGAAAGGCCAATATACACGTGGATATGGAAAACCGACAATTTTTTTAGAGGCTATAGCTTTACAAGATCTTTGGATATGGCATGCATTTTTTGGACCTCCAGGTACCTTCAACGATATCAATGTTCTTGATCGCTCACCAGTTTTTGATGATATTTTAGAAGGTCAAGCTCCAAAAGTGAATTACTTTGTCAACGGACATTAGTATCATTTGGCTTACTATCTCACAGATGGAATGTATCCTAAATGGGCAACATTTATCCAATCTATTCCAATTCCACAAGGTCTGAAAGCATCCTTATTTGCTCAACATCAAGAAGTTGTTCGTAAAGATGTCAAGCGTGCTTTTGGAGTTTTGCAAGCTCGATTTGCCATTGTAAAAAATCCAGCTCTTATTTGGGATAAGGTCAAAGTAGGAAAGATTATGCGAGCATCTATAATACTTCACAATATGATAGTAGAAGACGAACGAGATGGGTACACTCAGTTTGATGTATATGAATTCGCACAAGTAGAAGCAAACATGACTTCACAAGTTGATTTCACATTTTCTACAGATATGCCTTCAAATCTTGGAAATATGATGGGCATTCGAAAAAAGTTCGTGATCGAACAATGCATCGACAATTGAAAGCTGATTTGGTTGAGCATATATGGCACAAATTTGGCACCCCTCAAGATTACAACTAATTGTTTGTCCGGTTTAAATATCCATATTTTGTATGTTTAAAATTTTATGAAATACAAAATAAATTTTTCTTTATAAAATATTTGTTTATAAATTGTAACAAAATAAATTTTACATAAATAATTTTTTTTTGTTTAGAACCCCTAATGGGGTTCACTATTGGAGCATGAATTAATTAGAGAATTTTAGTGAAGTTCTTAACTTTGGGATACACAAAATTTATAATAAAATATTTGTTATGAACCCCATTAATGGTTCACCTATTGGAGATGCTCTAAGGGGCTTCGCAGTCACTGCTTTTCTCTATGGTTTCTTCTTCTTACCCGCAGCTTTCGGATTCTTTTCAGTGAACTCCTCAGAGTGAATCTCATTCACTTCTTCAACAACAACCTGGGGACTCCACATCACATATCCTTCCGGATTAGCATCATAGAACACATCATGATCAACATGCCTCAGAGAAATCCTGCTACTTAGCAAATCAAACATAGCTCCAGCAGCAGCAAGGAATGGTCTACCCAAAGGCAGTGGCATATCAGAACTGATATCCGTCTCAACAACATGGAAATCACAGGGAAGCAGACTATCACCAACTTGAACTCTAAGATCCTCAATAAAACCCATGGATTTCTTCAGAGAAGCATCAGCCAATGTAATCTCTATTGAAGATCTCCTCATATTGCTTACTCCCAACCTTATTGCAATGTCACTAGACATGATATTGATACTAGACCCAGTATCACAGAGTGAATCAGTGAATTTAACTCCAGAAATGGAACAATGTACAGCAAAACTTCCAGGACCTTCCAACTTAGGCAATTTTCATAGATAGCTTCCGTCATGAAGCTGAGCATGTCAACCGACACGGCCAGATGCCTGTCGATCGATTTGGGTGGAATCACGACTGTCCTTAGTCGTGACTTGCATCAAATCTTCTGATAAGTTGGGTGGTGTCGACCGACACGTAAGGGTGGTGTTGATCGACATAAGCTCCGTGATGTGAGTCTCAACTTTTTCCTTAGCTTCAGACTTCTCCAGAACTTCTTCTTTGATCTCTCTCTTGACCATATCTCCCCAGGACATAACAGCAGCACAAGAGTACCTAGGATTAGTATCAGTACTTCCAGGTAAGACGACATCAGGGCTTTAGTGTTCACAGCAGATTGTGCAAACTGAGTATCCAACCTCTTGATGTGGTTGTTCAAATTCTCATACTTCCCATTAAGATTTGCATGCAATTCATCTATCTTACCATTGAAGTCCACTGTTATCTTCTGTTGTCCTTCAAGTATTTGGTCAAGCATATCCTTCAACTCAAAATCCGCAGTTCTAGGAGGTAGATTCTGGTAAGTGTAACTTCTGAAGTCCCTAGTGAAACCACTATTGTTTCTCTGAGCATCCTGAACCACAGGCCTGGGCGTAAATCCAGAAGAATTCTGGTTGTTCCTCTGATTGTTGTAGCCTCTGAAGTTACCATGAGAATTTCCAATCTTTGGCCATCAAAACCGGAACCATTCACATAGTTCACATCCTCTTCAGTAGCTTCTTCTTCAGCTTCCAAAACCTCAACCTCTTGAGCAAAGTGAACTGACTTCTTGTTCACTAAAAGGTTGTGCATAGAATCCAGCTTTGCTTTGACTTCCACCATCTGATTATTGTTCAAACCAGCAGCTAACTTCTTCCCCTTAAAATCAGTATTCTTAGTACTACTACTAGATGCCAAGTTCTCAATCAACTTGATAGCAGCTTCTGGCGTCCTGGTCTTGAAGTTATCATTACTAGCAACGTCCAAAGCAACCTGATACCTTCAGTTAATTCCGCAAAAGAAAGTCCTAATGAGCTGGACTTCATCAATAGCATGGTGCGGACAATCTCTTTGATACCCCTTGAATCTCAACCACGGAGCTTTCAGGGTCTCTGCAGCTCGTTGAGTAAGCTGAATAATCAAATCCCTCAAGTCTTCTGTCTTAGCATCATCATAAAAGTTGTTCAAGAAAGCTGTCTTGATATCCCTCCAAGTGGTTAAGGAACTCGGTTCCAACTGTTTCAACCATTGAGTTGCTTCCCCAGCAAGAGAGTATGGGAAGAGCTTGCTGAATAGATAGTTTTTAGACACTCTATTGGCTTTAATACTCGAAGCCAAGTCTTCAAACTTCTCTATGTGGTCCATTGGATGTTCAGTAGGATGGGCATGGAAAGTGTGTTGCCCCACAAGAGTGTAGTATTGTGGTTTCAACTCAAAATCATTCCTCTGAAAAGCAGGAGGGCATATAGCAGACCTGTTGGAGTAAAACTCATTGGGTCTTCTAAAATCAGCAATTGTTCTTCCCACAGTTTCAATCCTAGCATCCAAGTTATCCAGACCGTTTTCATCGCTATCACGTCAACCGAACCAGTGTTGCCATTTCGGTCAACATGACCAGTTTTGTCGACAGCTTCGACAATTGGGTTTCCATCAACATCAAGTTTCAGACTTTGATCATTATACTGGTTGCCCTCTTTATCATGTAAGATCCCAGTAGAATCTCTCTCAAATCACAACAGTCCTAACCATCTCTGATTGCTTATGTGCTCTGCGATTAGCTCTCTCTAACCTCCCAATCTCCTCGGTAGCAACTAAGTATTTGCTCTTGTTGCTCCTAAGATTCATGCACCTGAGATAAGAGAAAGTAGAGATGTAAGTAAACAAATAAAAGAAAAATCTAGACTAAACTCTAACTGAAATCTAATGGTGAATTTAGAGTTCCCAGCAACCACGCCAAAATTTGGCAGGTGTCAAATATAACCCTAGAAACTACTCTCTTAAATTAAGAGGTCAGTTGCAGCACTTAGGGTCGAATCCACAAGGACTTTGAAAACTCACACAATAGACGGCCAGATTTGAATTAAGCTAGATCAAATAAATAAGAAACTAAAAGAAAGAATGCAAGAAACGAAATGGCAATTAAACGGGGTTGATTCAAGTGATTAAAAGTGCTAGACCTAGGGACATCAATCAGGAAAACTCAGGAAAGTGAACTGGGCAGTTCGTAAATCAAGTCTACATTGTTTGTGCGGTTCTTAAACTTGTAACACTAATGTGATATCTCATCCAACTCTCGCTGCGACGACATTTATCCTCTAAACAGAAGCAAACCAAATCTCTTTGAGAAATACCAATAAATAGAGTCTATATGATTAGCGGGTACGATGTGTTTACAAAATTCCTAAACCAACTCTCACTGCGAAAAGGCTGTTTGCTCATCTAAGATTGGGTCAGGGTATCAAAAGCACTCTCGCGCCTACCAATAATCCTATGGTACCACTATTAAGGTGATCAATCTTAAGACTAGTGTAATTATCAAATCTAGATGAAGAACATAATAGATAACTTAACAAGACTATGTCCAATTCAGCAATCCTTCATAATCCCTTTTGAAACCCTAGATCCAACAAGGTTACTACTCAGACATAGAAGATGAAACACAAATCATTGTCTGAATAATACTCAGAAAATCAGAAATAAGAAAACAAAGCGAGTTCAGAATTTTTCTCTCTACAAAGTTTGAGATCTGAATCTTCTCTCCAATAATCTCCTTGAAACTTACAATAAAACTTAGTACTTCTCTGGGACTTCTAAAACATAGTTTAACCTAAAAACACGATTAGGCATGAAGTATAAACTTTGGAAACTTTTGGGGCAAAGTTGCAATTCTTGAAACTTGATAAAACTCAAAGGCATCAATATTGTCTTGGTTGTGTCGACCAACACAGGTAGAGCCTGTCAATCGATGTGGACAGAATTATTTGTCTCCTTGTTGATTTGCTCAGCTACAAGCATCCAAATGCTCCAAAGTGCTCATCAGGGTCCAATCCGTGTTTGTACCTAATAAGACTCAATATATATACAAAAGACTCTAAAACCAATACATATATCATGTCATAAAACCATAAAATCCATGATATATCAGTGGGGCATCTTTCTCGCCTAAGGTAACCCTGCACGGAGGGACTTGCAGTCCCGGCACAGCATCTACTCTCACCCCAGGAGCTCCAGCATCATTAAGAGGTACTTGATTAACCTGATCCTCTCTCTGCATCCTCACTATCAACAAGAGGGGGAATGTTTTTTAAGTTATTAGGGTCAGCCATACTAACCTTATCTTTTGTTTTCCTTGTGGTTTTGTTATTCTTTGTATCCTTGATCTTCCTTATGGACTTCCTTGTCAACTCCTCTATGGTCAAGTCTTGTAGATCTTTAGAAGCCTTGAAGTAGAAGAAGTTTGAAAGTCAGATCTGATTAAGGGGCTATGGGATCGATCGATCTTGGAAGGGATCGGTCGATATCAAGAGAAGTATGATCGATCGATCTTGCACAAAGTAGGATCGATCAATCTTGAAAGGGATCGGTTAATCGTGCAAGAAGTAGGATCGATCGATCTTATGTGGATCGGTCGATCTCAGAGACGTAAATAAAAAAATTAAAATATCGCAGACTAGGTCTAAAACTTAGATCTAGAGGATACAATTACTCCCTAACAACGGTGCCAAAAACTTGATGCGTGGTTTTTGTATTAGGTTTTACCCTAACTAATAGTTCCCGCAAGTGCACAGTTGTGCGCAGTAATATAATGGTGGGATCGAACCCACTAAAGAGAACTATAGATCTGTAGATCTAAACAGAGCTATGATGAATATATGGAAAGTTGTCACAGAAAATAAAATCCGAATAAAATCCGAAAATATTTAAATAAGGAAATAAAATCAGTATAAAATAATTGTTGGGATTTGGGAAATCGCAGGGATTTAAATAAATAAAAAGGATATCTAATAGGATTAGCAATTTAATGATCTAGATCTAGAACACAAACACGGTACCAAAATAAATCTCTTTTTAAAAGGAAATATTATTCTAACATAAATCCGCTAGGACCCTATGCTAGCATGTATTTAACAAGTTTGATAGAGTTCACTTGTAGATCCAGCTTCAACTCTTGGAAATGGAAATCAAGCCTACAAACTATAGATTTAGGGTAGAATAACCAACGCTAGCTGTATTATAAAACCCTGTGAATCATTTGATAGATTCGTCAACCTAACAAAAGCATTTTTTTCATAGAAGTAGAAATCTAATAATCATAACCCTAATCTATAACAATAACCTAATTAAACATTAAACCTCTTTGAATAAATCTCATCTCCCAACATGCAGATATACTCAACCATGGCAATGGGTTGATAGATCATGATGTTGTATGATGTAAAATGCAAAGAAAGAGATGAAGACAAAGTGTAGATCTAAAAATGCAATGGAAAATATTATAGATCTGTGAAAAACCAATGTAAAAGTTTACAGATCTGAAATGAAAATGAAAATGACAAGGTAATAGTAAAAAATCGTGTCTAGGTCTCTCTGGCCGCTCCGGAAATTATCCCTATTTATAGGGAGTCTTCTAGGTCAAAATTAGGAGTTAGCGATTTGGAGAATATTCATGATCCGGATCTATCGATCTCCTTCCTTTGATCCGTGCCACCTCATAAATTCCTTTGACTGACCGATCTGCTTCGGGATCGGTCGATCCTCTTCATGCTTGGTCGATCCTTTTCAGGATCGATCGATCCCAGAGTGTCTCCAAAATTCAATGATGTGTAAAAACGTCCAAAATTGCTCTATTTTGCCCATTTTATCTCCAATGAAGTAAAAACCTAAAAATACACTAAAACCGGCCAGAAGGACACAAAACCTAACTCTAGACTCAATCAAACATGTAAAAGCAATAGTAAAAACTGGTGAAAATATAGACTCATCAATATTTTCGAACACTCTTCGAATGACAATGTCACCTACTTTTCAAGGGTGATTGTTGAATTTTGAACTGTAATAACGCGCAGTTGCTTGTTGGTAATGTTGGAGTTGAATTAAGGCCTGATCTCTTTGCTCGTCAATTGTATCCAAAACATCTTGCATCATTTGAGTATTAAGATACTTGTTTAAACGAATTTTGGTCCATCGACTTCCTGGAACATTTAGTTCAGCTTGGACTACAGCCTCCATTCCATGCACAAGGGAAAAAAGGGGTTCCTTGCTCACTCTGCAAGGCATCATTTGGTATGCTAAAAAGAGGTTGAAGCTCTTCATACCATCCTCCTTTGTAAGATCCAAGCCTTTTCTTTAAATTACTTAGAATTGTCTTGTTTGCTGCTTCGGCTTGAATGTTTCCTTGTGGATATCTTGGGGTTGAGTAACTCATTTAAATTCCCCATGAAGATATAAAGTCTTCAAAACCTTTTGAAATGAACCGGGACTAACAATCTGGAAGGGTGCTCCATATCGGCAGATAACATTTTTCCACAATAATGTCTTCACAACTGAATCTTTTATGGATGGACATGCCGCAGCCTCAATCTACTTGGAATTATAATCACTTAAAACGAGGAGATGGTGTAGTCCTTGAGTTGATTTGTGCATGGGTCTGACAATGTCCATAGACCAACACATAAATGGATACAGAGCTGTTATTGATGAAAGTAGCTATGAGGGTTTATGGATCAATGGAGAATGATACTATCCCATAGCACATCGTTATGCATATCGTGCCCAATCAGCAAGCATAGTTGGACAGAAATATTCTAGCGTTTAATCTTGAATGCCATCGATCGTCCAGAAGAATGATTTCTAGAAAGACCTTGATGAACTTCACTCATTACAATTTTGATCCCTTCACCATGAATGCAAAGTAAATAAGGTTCACTAAAACCTCACTTAAATAGTGAGTTTTCAATCATGCAATATTTTGCGCAGATGATTCTGAGTTTTCGAGGCTTCCACTTATCACAAGGAAATTCTCCATTTTGGATGTGTTTTTTTATAGGTACCCTCCAGTCAGCCCACCAATCATTAGCAGAAAAGTCATCAGTTGCTTCGATATCTAGGTTTTGAAAATCAGTTACCGCAGCAGCATCGAATTCTGATTCTTTTTTATCTGATTCTTCATCCTCTAAGTCTTTGGTGGCCTCAGGCTTGAGTACGCTATCTTTGATAACCGGTGTCACTCGAATGTTTTCACCTGAGGATTTTCCAATTGATTTGATTAGTCAAGGTTGAAAACAAAAAAATGCATAAATTTTTAACTTTTACAAATCTATACTATATAAAAGTTGAAGCCATAGTGCGTTTAGGCATTCCACATAGGATTTTAAAAATCTGATATGATTGGTCTACATCATCACATTTAATTAAAACTAATATTTTCTTAAATGTTTTTAAAAAGTTAATAGTAAGTGAAGAAAGTTTGACGTTAAAAGAAAGGAAAATATTAATAATTAAAAGGAAAAATTAACCATTCTAATTGACAATACAAAGGAAAATAAGAAAGTTTGAATTTTAACATAGGACCATATGCGTAAAATCTACACATTAACAATTTAATCAACTTTGACATTCCAAAAAAAAAGGAGAGAAAAAAACCCACGGTGATATATATATATATATATATAATATTTCCAAAGAAAAAAAAGGAAAAGCTACGCTCAAAAAGAAGAAATTATATATATATATAACGACCAAATCTAAAACCTATATATAGTACTATTATAAACAAACTAGAGATAATTTATGAGATGCATCAAATCAGAAAAAATATATTGTTGGTTTTATTTATTTTTTTGCAGTTTGGAAAAGAAGAAAATCAAAAGCATCGATAATAAGCTGAGGTAAATTTTAATTTGTCATCTTAATAGTTATACAGTTTTAAGATTTCGGTATGTTTTCAATTGTGATTCTCTTTGTAGCTTTTACTTTCATGAACATGATATATCTTATTAAGAAAGATGATGCAAAACAACAAAAAAGAAGAAGATAAAGATGAGCTAATTGATTTAATCATCGTCATCTTTTCTGGTTCTTTCAGTTTTCTTCGGACCATTTATGTTAATCATTAAATATTTTAAATTATATTTTTAACATTATTTACAGAATCGTTTGTGTTTTTAAAAATATGAACTCCACCAAAATTCGTTTGGAATTCAACAACAAGAGTTTTGCACATGCAAAGTCTCTTCTGAATTCTTGCAAGGTCACATCCACTCTCAACCTTAGATAAGATTCTTTATAACCCAATTGGTTTGTTGTTCTACTAATCATATTAAGTTCTTTTTTATTGCTGCATATTTTTTTAGATTTTATACTATTTTGTAATCTACAAACTTTTAAAATTTCTGATAGATTTTGTGCAATATTAGAAATAGCTAGCCCTATTTTCTTAATATATGAAAGAAAATTTTTTAACTCAAGTATAATCACACTAAAAATATATGTATTTCATCAGTATAGCAAAACAATATTTTAGAATTAGGCCTAAAAATTATGCTATAGTGTTATTCAGTTGTCCACATAGGATTAAAAAAACATTTATTATTGGTCCATGTCAGTATTTTACATAAAATTTGACGATAATCTGCCAGAAAAAAAAATCGATCTGTCAAAAAGTTAAAAAAAATCTTTGACAGAGTAAGCAACAAAATAATAGAAATTATTTAAAATTAGGAATTTAATATATAAGGAAATTATGTCTTAATTTATTATTTATTAAATATTTTTATATATTTTCCTAATAGTTATTTAAGAAATAATTTAATATTTTAAAACGCATCGCTCATTAAAACAAAGAAAATTGTCACATAATATTTCTGAATCTCTATTTATAAAGATATCGTTTTATGCTCATCATTTCAATGTTGCAGCAATCTATGTACCTCCGTGACTTACACATATCAGCTCATTCCAGTGACATTGCCCCTTGCTCACAACGATGGTATTTATTTACTTATTTTGTTGCTCTTAACAATTTTGGTATATATGTATTAGATGTTGTTTACAGAGAGACAGACTATGAGAGTTTATGTTGACATATCACTCAACTCTTTGTTTTGTCCCAGTCACCCAAACGTCTATTCAATCACGCTGTCGATAGATTGAGGACTGGAGTCGTGTTTTCCTCTACTTCCACAAGAGATAGATGATAGCTTAATAAAAGAGCTTTCGTATGAGTTCTTAAAGATCATATCCTATAGTTCATTGCTAAAGGCATATTTAACATAGATCTAAATATTTCTGTAAAATAATGAACTTTTAATGCATCTTTTGGTTGTTTCTCAATTGTATCATTGGTAAGAAATATTCTGGAGAGGCTGAGAGAGAAAAATTATTCTCACTGGCTAAACACACAAATACAGTAAAACTAAAATTTAGTGTAATTATAATGAACCATATTAGTAGAATCGATGTAGTTACTTAGTTTTTTGTTATCGTTTATAGTTAGCTATTCAATGATTCAATTATTTGATATATTATTCATCTTCTGTAATAAATAATATAATCAATGTATTTCTTTGGTTTGTAGATGTTACATATTTAAACTTTGTGGAAGAAAAAAAAGAAACAAACTATTATACATAGCACATTTCATAAAAAGCTTACTAACAGATATGAGAGGTTAAACCAAGATATTCATAGAGAGTGTTCATGTCAGCAGAAGAATTCAAAACAACCAAATCTGAAATCGAAGGTTTGTGCAAACACTTAATAGACATCATGGAAGATGAGATTAGAAGAGTGTCGGTTCAGTGTAAGCAATGAAAAAAAGTGGAATCAGTTTGCCAAGGAGCTTTAAAGGTCTTCAGCTCTATTGCTCCCTGGTCTTAATTTGTTTTGAATGAATGTTGAAGATTATTGTTGCCTCTGTAGTATTGATCCTGAGATTAGGAATCATGTATTTCTTCATTGTGAATACTGTAAATAGGTTTTGCATCAGCTTGGACAGCCTACCTGGACTTTTTTTGAATGGTTCATATTGATAAGTTGGCTCTCATCTTGATCTGGTCATGCTTCCCCAATGCTCAAGCGATTGGCAATGCAATAAACAATCTTACATACCAGTATCTCTATCTCTCCAAAAGCTCTGTTCCATCAGATAGATAAGAATATGTGTGTTATACTTCTTCTTCGACCATACCACAAATGTTGTTGTGGGCTTCTGTCCAGATGGTTCACATACTCATAGATTGAAACTCAATTCTATGTTGGTCATCTTCTTTTCATCCTGATTTTTTTATTTCTTTTGGCCATAAAAGCTCTCTTTGCCTTTGAAGCAATTGTATCCAAACTCTTAGTCATTTGGGTTATATATATTCACTATGAGACTGAAAAATGTTGTGGAGAGAAAAATTTAATTGAGAATGTCGAAATGTTGAAGGAGTTTGGTGTGTCACTAATTTTTTTAATAATACTGTATTGGTGTTGTACATAAATTTGTATAACTATATTCTTTTTTTTAAAACGTTGCCACATTTCTGTTGAAAAATACATCAATACTTAAAACAATACCTTAATTGTTGGAAAGAACTAGACATAGGAATGTTTTTGATCGAAAAAGAAGTACAAATATATTGATCCTTAAAATACATAAAATATATAAAATCTTTCATGACATTTCATTACCCTTATTGTTTTTTTCCACCAACTTGGGAAAAAATGGTTCAATAGTTCAAAAATATTTTTAAACAATTGGTTTTGCTTTTATACACTTTAATTGTCCAACATCATTCAGAAGAGAGTTTATTTGCATTATCTGCTGTAACCATTTATTTATTTATTATTTTCATCTCGAGGATAACTAAAAGAATAGCAGTTGTATCATAACATGATGATTCTTAATATTATTAATATTTTTTATTTATTTATTCTAAACTATCTAATATGCTCACATGAGAATAGTTTCATCTATTCAAGTTTTTGGATGTGTTTGAGATGAAATTCTCATAGTAGTATTAATTTCCATTTCCGAAAACAGATAAATCTCACCGAGAAAGCAAAAGAGTAGCGAAAATCAATTACAGTTACAAAAATAATTTAGAGTTTTGTAATAATGGTGACAATGTGGAGATTTCAATAATACAATCATACTTGTGGAATTCTTGCAACATTTTCGCTTTGAAACAAAACATATGACTCAAAGATTCAAAAGGAAATTTTGTAACATGGTTGCTAAGTGTTGGAGATGGAAATACACTCATAAGTGAAACAAATTATGCCGATGAGGATGATGGTCAAATGGTGATTGTTGATCCTAAATTTCTAATGTAATCAAGTAGAAATCATCTGCAAGACGTATTTAAATCTATAAAGGCAGATAAATTTTTATCAAAATGTACATATGCGAGCATTACAAAACAGCAATCCTAACCCTATATCAAAAATGATATATTATATTTCAATATTTTTTAAACAAAATTAATCTTCAAATCTTCATTTTATGTTAAATTTATTTTTTTAAGTATAAATAAAAACATATATAACTAAAATAAACCAAAATAAAATATAACATAATACTTTAAGTAAAATAAAATAAATACAAAAATATAGTAAACAAATTAATGAAAACAGACCCACGCGTAGCGTGGGTTAAAAACCTTGTACTATACTATATAAAAAAGTTGAAGCTATAGCGCTCTTAAGATGTCCACATAAGATTTAAAAAACCCAATACTGTTGGTCCATGTCAGCAAATATATTACATGTCAGCATATATATTAACAATATCTATTTTTGTTAAACTTATGTATTATTAAATTGTAATATTACCTAAAATAATGTAAAAAACGTAAGTTATATTTTTTAATAATAGATTACCTTACTTAAACTAAAACATCCAATATTATAAAATAAATTGTAATATTACCATAAATAAATAATGTAAAAACAAGCAAATATAATTTACTATTGGTCCACATCAGCATATATAAATTAACAATCTAATTTTACTAAAGTTTTGTATTATTACCTGAAATAGTGTGAAAATGGAAATTATATATTAAATTACCAGTAACACACCACATCATTAGTTAACATTTTTAAAATTATAATAAGTTTTTAATTTTCTATACTAAAATATTTAAAAAGGGAAAAAATAATATATGGATATAAAAGAAATGTTAATTTTATTTAATTAGTTGATTTTAATTAATTCAGGTCTGGTAACGAAGTGAAAGCTTGACTGTAAAGGGAAGGGAAGCTCACTAAGCACTAATATTACTGTCGTTTTTTCTAACATCGATATTATCATATTTGTTAAACTCAATATTATCTTTCCTGATTAGAAGGAAATTTTCTAATATTTTTTCATTCAATAATAACTACTAAAAGGAAAATTTTAGTTTCAAACCGCTTCTCATAATCTTATAAATAGTGGCTTTAGTTTTTCATATGAACTTAAATCAAACTTTTAGCTAAACAAATATTGTCATTGTTTAAGAAATTATATCTAGGGTTTATATCAATGATCAAATGTTTATTTTGTGGAAGCATAATGTGGAATCAGATGAGCATGTATTCTGATGTATAGATGATTTGATGTTCTTTGAGTTTCATGAAGAAAGATTTTTTTTATTATTGTTGAGGTTAATGGATGATTTGATGGATTTTTTGAATTAAAGCTTTGGATTTGGAGGAGTATGATCAACGACAAGCACTATTATTGATAAGATGTCATGTTCATGTTACCTACGGAGAATGTAAAATTTCAATTTGGAAGCATTAGGGTTTTTATTCTAAAGGTTGCAACATATTTGAAAGTATGCCCATATATGAATACTCTTGGTTGCATGTGATGGCCATAGAGGTTTTGAATTGAATAGAAGTTTTAGGAAAGCACTATTTGACCTTGTAAATCAACAAAGAAGCAACCATGTGGAGATAATAGTCGTCTAGATTTTATATGTTATTTTAATGTAATTATACATTTTAAGACTATTGGTGTATAGATTATGCTGTCAACATGCAGAAGGTGGAGTCAAAGACAAGTAACCAATGACTTAGAAGTTAGAGCTCTTCTGATACGGTGGCAGAGACATGCAAATAGGGGATTACGTGGTAATTTTAAAATCGGATTTATTGGAAATTAATTTACTAATTTTATTTTCTTATATACACCAATGGATCTTGCAGCACGAATCACATCATTCTTGTATGATTCGTAAAAATAAGTTTAATTAAAAAAAATTAGAATACATAAGTTGTTGAAGCTATAGTGCTCTTCGGCTGTCCACATTGGATTTTAAAAAAAAATTATATGATTGGTCTACGTCAACACTTAACATATTTTATGACGATAATTTTCCAAAAACTATAAAAGAAAAATTTGGTTTCAGCCAAAAACCAAAAAAAAAGTTGATTTATGCCAAAAACTTAAAGGAAAATCATCACTAAAATAAGCAATAAAATCATAGAAACTACTCAAAAATTATGAGTTTTGTATATAAGGAAATTAAGTTTTAATTGCTTATTAATGAATTATTAAAAATATATTTTTTCATTTTCATAACTTCATATTTTCTAAAAACCATTTACTTAATTATTGTAAGTTTAACTATTTCTCATGATTCTTTCATTTTCTCAATGAAATATAGCATAAAATTGACATCTGCCAAAAACATTAAAATAAATTATCGCCCAAATACGCAATGAAATAATATAAATTACTTAAAATAATGAGTTTAGTATATAGGATATTTATAATTACATGAATTTCTTATTAATGAAAAATAATAATAATAATAATATCAAATTATTTTCTTTTCTAACTATATTGCTTATTAATGATACTTTAATTCTATTCAAAACCCTAAATAGTTTATAATACTAAAAACTTTGAACATATAACCGTTTAATTTCATAATTCTATATCTCAGTTCTTATGTTTTATTTTATTTTTGTGTTTGGTTGTTTGATTAGTGTGTTCCAATAATTTTTTAAACAAATAATTCGTCAGCATGTATCTAATTGTGTGTTATATTTCTTTCTTTACATCATCTCAATGATGCAGCAATCTAAGTACCTCAGTGAATTAGACATAACTGCTCATTCCAGTATCATTACCCATTGCTCATGATGATTGCTATTTATGTACTTCGTCTTTTGCTCTTGACGATTTTGTTATAGTTGTATTTGTTGTTTACGGAGAGACGGACTTATAGACTTTATGTTGAAATATCATCCAATTTTCTGTTTTATCGAAATGTGTATTGAATTACACTACTGATAGATTGATGAGTGGAGTAGTTTTTTTTCCTCTTATTCCACAAGAGATAGATGATAGCTTGATAAAAGAGCATTTGTATGAGTGCTGAAAGTTCAGGTTCCATAATCATTGTTAAAGGTATACTCAAAGTATATATAAATCTTTTCGTAGGAAAAAATATCTAAATATTTCCATAAAATAATGAACTTTTAAGATCCATTATAGGTTTATTGTTCTTTCAATGCATCTTTTGGTAATTTCTCAATTTTGCCATTGGAAATAACATGTTGGAGAGGTTGAGAGAGCAAAATAATTCTCACCGGTAAAACACAAATGTAGAAAAACCAAATTTTTATGTGATTAAAATGAACCAAATTAGTAGAATCGATGTAGTTACTTAGTTCTATGTTTTCATTTACAAATAGATATTCAATGATTCTGTTATTTGATCTGTTCTTCATCCTCTGTCTTGAATAACAATTACCATTTGACTAAATAACAAATTCGATGTGTTTTTTTTTTTTGTAGATGTTATTTTAACTTTTCTAAAGAAACTAATATACATAATACATTGCATAAGACGCTCTTACTAACAAAAAGAGGTTAAACCAAGATAAATTCCATAACACGCTCTTACTGACAAAAAGAGGTTAAACTAATATATTCACACAGAGAGTCCAAGTTAGCCGAAAGAATTGAAGATAACTAAATCTGAAATCTAAGGTTTGTGCAAAATATTAATTGATAAGAATAAAGAAGATGACTTCGTGAAGTTTGATTTGGATTGAGTGGAGGTGAGAGGGATTTAATGGACAAGGAAATGGAGCTGCAGAGTTGAAAGAGTGAAACAGAGAAGATAGTGGAACCACAAACGTACATGGACACATAATCATTTCGTCTATGAGCTTTTAAGACCTTCAACTCCAATTGGTCTTGGTCTAAATTTGTTTGGAATGAATGTTGAAGATTATTGTTGATTCTGTAGTACCAATCCTTATATTAGGTATCATTTATTTTCTAATTACGAATACAGTGAACAGGTTATGCATCGGTCTGGGCAGCCTAGCTGAAATTTTTGGAATGGTCCATATTGATAAGTTGGCTCTCATCTTGATATGGCCATGCTTCCCCAACGATCAAGCAACTGGCCATGCAATCAAAAATCTTACATAACAGCATATTTATCTATCTGAAAGCTCTGTTCCGTCAGACAGAAAGAATATTTGTGCTATACTTTTCCCTCAACGATACCACAAAGACTGTTGTGGGATGATGTCCAGTTGGTTCACTAACTCATAGATCCAAACTCAATTTTATATATATATATATATATATATATATATGTTGCTCCTCTTACTTTCATATTGCTTTTTTATTTTATTTTTGCCATAAAAGCTCTCACTGCCTTTAAAGTAACTGTATCCAAACTCTTATTCCTTTAGGTAATATATATTCGCTATGAGACGACAAAATGTTGAGGAGTAAGAAAATTAATTGAAAATGTCTAAACGTGATGGAGTTTGTTGTGTTACTGATTCTTTTAATAATGATGTAAAAAATATCACATTGGCGTTTGTACATAAATTTGTATAACTATATTTTGTTTTTTTAAAACGTTGCCAAATTTGATGTTGAAAAATGCATCAATATTTAAAACAATACCTTAATTATTAGAATAACTAAACATAGGAATGTTTTTGATCGGAAAAGATGTACAAATATATTGATTCTTAGAATACATAAAAATATACAAAAATTTCCATGACTTTTCGTTATTCTTATTGTTTTTCCCACCTAATTGAGAAAAAATGGTTCAATAGTTCATAAATCTTAAAAAATATGTGTATTTTTTTTACATATTGTAACATATGAATATATGGATTCAATGACTATCCAACATCACTAAGAAGAGTTTACTGGCCTCATCTGCTGTAATTTTTAAAAATATATTAGACAAATTAATAAAAATAGACTCATGCGTAGCATGGATAAAAACCTAGTCTCTTATATATAAAAAGAGAGTTTTAGGGCTTGTAAAGTAGTCTACATCAGAAAAAAAAAAACTCTGAGCTTAGCTCTAGGACTGCCTTTTTAAAACTTCTCGTTAAACTAACTACAGTAGAACCTCTATAAATTAATAAACACTATAAATTAATAAAATTTGCCGGTCCCAAATCGGGTCGGTGTAAAAATAGATAAAATTCAATAAGATAATAAGATAATAATATTTTTAGAATCTCTATGTAAATATATGGTCCTATTAATAACATAAATTAATAATCATGTAAATTTACAGATATATATATATATATATATAATGATAATATAGTTTTGTTTTTATGAATTTCTGCTAGGACTCATAAATAAATTTTTTTTATATAAAAAATATTATGTTTTATTTTAAATTATTTATTGTTATAACGTAAATCATTTTTCATAAAATAAAATAAAATTTTCTATAAGCTTTTATAATCTAAATATGCATAATTTTTATTTCAATAATCGTATAAATTTAAATTTATGTTAATTGTTTATATAAGTGAATTCATCTATAATCTTTGTTATTAACCATCAAAATAATTTGATTTAGAAAAAAAATTTAGACTTTCAAGTTTAAAACTATTAAAATTTATAACATTCAATCCATTAATTTTATTTAGATCAAAATTTTGATTTATTTATTTTTAAATTTTAAAAAAATATCTATAAATTAATAAATATTATTTTATATTATAAATTAATATTTATTAAATATTAATTTATAGATAAATTAATATCACTATAAATTAATAAAATGTCATGATCCAATATTATTAATTTATAGAGGTTTTATTGTATAAGACATCCATGTCACATTCATATTCTTTGGAGAAAAATTTTTCTTTCTGCTCTTGAATCGATCCCTTTTATTTACTTTGTAACAGCGGCTATCCATCTTCTCCAAAGAATCATGCCTCTTTACCCTTTTGATCTAGGTCAAAATCTCACGTCCTCAAGCCCACACTCTTCCGCTGATCCAGGCTATGGCTCATGCTCCACCATGTAGTTTTAAATTGAAGGTAGGACATATGTTGATACTGCAAGCAATGGTATCAACAGATCTGTGCACAATGATTCGACTATACTCGTGAAGATGAGAAGCCAGATGAATTCAGAATTGGGAAACTAGGAACAAAAAAAAAAAAAAAAAGAGAAAATGAAGCACAAGAAGATATGAAAGGTCACAAGGAAATCAACACGCACAGTGATTGTAAGGCAAGCAGAAAGATATGTGTTGCGTGCTGCTATACAAGCAACAACACTAATGGTTCAACAACAAAGGTTTTTTCAGAGTTCATCCTCATTATCTATTTACATTAATGGTTACACTTTGATCCTTTTTAGTCTTGCTATATTGAGTTTGTTCTTGTGTTTATTCGGCGAATAGAAAGGAGAAAAAAAAAAGCAAGAAGAAATGCTGCTGCAAACTGCTCAAACAATTTTGGATTTCTATCAAAAGCTTCAATTGCTAAACTCGGGTTTTTGCAGAAATCATGAACTTGAGGGTTTTATAATGTGTCTTGGCAAGGGAAGAAGAAGTAAAATAGAAAACAACTGTGCATAAAGCAGCCTATAAGGCTCCTCATGCTCCGTATCTTTCAAAAGATGGTAAGGTCTACAACATAAATGTTTCCCCATCTTATTAGATCTTCCCAGAAAATTAAGAACTATATTTGTTTAAATTTCTTCCTTTATATTCAGGCTGCAACTATTTAGAATTCTGTAATGGTGTGTCATTCTATTCATAGTTACCAACGAAGTCTGTTCCGTGTAAGTAATTTTTGTTTTAAGTGGTGTTTGGAGATGAGCAGAAATTTGTTCGTTTACCTGTAATTCATATTCATATTGATCTTTATCTTACTTTGTTTCCTCTCTTCTAGATCCAGAAAAAGATGTATATATGATTACTGGAGTACCTGCCAAGTAAGAATTTTTCTGTTCTTCTACTTTTTCACTAGGAGACCACACAGATCCTGTGGAAAATTTTTCAGGTCTATCAAAGACAAGCTATTGGTTTATTTGTTTTTTACCTGCTGAAAATAAATATTGTTCTTCCCAAGCATCCCGGTTTAGAAGGCCAGTGTATACATGATCAACTTGATATACAAGTTTTAACACCCATTTTTTAATTGGTGACTTTTATGTAGCTTATTAATTCTCATTTCTGTAGGAAGCCACTATCTTTTACACTTCATCACTTTTAAAAATCAATAAACTGTTATAACTCATAGTCTCATACACAGAGCAAAGTGGATGGGATAATCTGGAATCTCTTGGGTTGGGTTTATGGTCATGTAATTTCTTCGTGGAAGGTAAATGGATATCGCTCTACTAATTTTATTTTCTTTTCTTATATGATAATTTCCTTTATTCCTTAGCTTATGTTTCAATCTTCTTTGGCAAGACCTTTGTGCAGATTATAAAAAAAAACATAATTGTGGCAAGATCACTTGAAAGAAAAGACTTACATCAGTGGAGGTATTTGATCAATCTCCAATAGAAAGTAACTTTTGTGGTATATTGACTTGCGAGGTTTTGAGGTATTTTGAATTCAAAGTTATGAAGTTGAAATCCTTAAAACATTCTTAAGATTTTCAGATGTTAATAGTATTCACAAAACATTAAGAGAAGGTTATCCAACATTTAGAGAAGAGCTTGTTAATTACTCGCACTGTCCTCTTGGTGACTCAACTACTTCTCTATCTATCTATATATCCATTTGTTCAGTTGTTCATACAGAAATATAAGTTAGAAACTTGAGTCATCGTATATTGTCTTTGGTGCAGCTTGGGAGCTGGGACTGTTCTGCTTGGGTTAGAGCAGAAAGAACCGCTTGAAAGTTATCGAGTTTTAAATATGATAAAGTCGCTGAGCTTTTACAAAAATCTTCAGCTGTAGCTTTTAAGATTTTTCTCTTGAACTCTCATCATGGGTAAACAGTCAAAATTTATTACAAGTCTTTAACTATAAACATTTGTTTCAATGGTTTTCTAGACCCATAGTAGAACAATATTGTCTGTAGAAGATTTCTTAGAACAGTTGCATTGCAACAGTAACCTTCAGACCCATTAAATAGTCTAAGCTTAATATAAGTTGGAGGAAGTGGTTGGGAGCTTCATTTATGAGCTACCAAAGTTGGAGTGTTCAGTCTTGAATAAACTTTTCTACTGTTTAAGATTATCCGAAGAGAAATAAACTTTTCCATTTGGTGTGCATGTTGTGATGACATTTCTGAACATTAGACTCTATGCCTACGCATTATTTAAACAATTCTAAAAATGAAATTATACACACTAAACTATTTTCTCAAATTTAAGAAAACTATATAACATAAAATCCGCACGTATCACGGAATAATCTCTAGTTCCTTTGAATATTTATCTTTTAACCTTTCAAATGCTTTATATTAATCACCTATAAGATTAGTAACAGAAAACCTACAAAATTAGATTTAATCATTTAAAATTTTCAAATATCCGCTAATCTTCTTAAAATTTAAATTAATCAAAATAACTGATCCATTATGTCCCCCCTAAGTGTCCTTTTATGTTTGCTTTTAAGTTTTTACATGTTTTAGCAGCCACTGGAGTGAAAGAAATATTTGGACCAGCTTTGGACGTTTAAAGGCCTCAATAATCAAATGAAGAGAAGATGTGATCAATAGATCCAAATCGGGATCGATCCATCCATCAAATTAATGAAAATTGCGTTTGAGGTTGGGATTGATCGATCCGTATATGGATCCATCGGTCTGCAAGATGAAGATTTCCATTTCCAAACGACTTTAGGACTAGGCTTAGACAGCTTTTGCCTCCTGATTTCGTAGCTTTGGGAGAATAAATCTCTTACTCTCCTAGAAGTTATTTCCAAAACCCGTTATAGTTATTTCATATTTACTTTATGTAATCACTCAATTGTTTTAATTATTTGATATACTATATCTCTGTAATCCACCTATTGGATATAGAGGTTGCTTCAAAGGGAATCGATGATCGATTAGAGTTAGGTTGCTAGATTAGATATTTACCATTAGTGTTCTTCATCGTTTGTGTTCTCTATGTTTATGTTATCTTGATCACCTAGCATCAGATCTTTAGGTTAATCTATGCGCTTAAAGTGATAGTTAAGTTGCTGAAATAAATAAAAAGACTGATGAGCTTGGTATCCTTAGCCAACGAGATTTGAAGTTAAGTCATCTAAGTGAACATCACGAAACTGTTCAGAAATTTGATATTTCTTCTAAGGCTCATTCAGGAGTTTAGTCTCTTAGGTTTCATGTTTAGATAGTTAGTATTGCAGGAGTAGGCTAGCTTTTCATTAGTGATTTGAGTATGAGAATTGTTCGTTTACAAATCTCTGTCTAGTTAGATAGATTATCGATAGCTGTACCTACTAATTTCCCTACGCCCAACACTTCATCATGTTAATTTACATCTTTTATTTACTTAACAGTAATCATTACGAAAACAATTTTTATTTTTAACTACCCCTATTTGATTCATATAAATACGTCGTGTGCTCTGTGATTATTTGGTTTTAAACCCTGAGACATCAGGACCTTTTTTGGTTGAGAGGTAAACTCTTGGAACTCAATTTTGACAAAAATGCCATAAGCTAAATTTTGGTGACTTTTTCGGTGAAGTCCATCACCAGAGCAACCGGATCTTGGAGTCTTTGGAATGTTTGTAATAAGCACTATAAGATAGTACTGTATTTACATGTCAAGACCAAAATCAATTTGAATGAGAAATGAATGTCAATAAGATACACTAAGCCCATGTAAATACACTAAGTATCAAAATGAAGAAAATCTCCCACATTGGATGGACGAGTAAGAGATGGATTGGGCTTGTGACGAGTCGGGATTGGGCTTGTGTCTAGGTGAATGTGGGCGGGCCTTTAGCCACAAAGGAATATTCTTTTTGGGACAAATTTCTATTAACAATTTAGTTAATGTTTCCATAAATATTTTTGCATAATTTCGGATAAATCTTGAAGACTCTAGATTGAGTCAAAATTATTTTTGTAATAATTCCAAATCATTATCATTGTGGAATAAGGCGGAATATTCTCAGAATACTTGCATAATATTTTAAACTTGGGGTCAAGCCAAATGTCACAAAGCTTATCACTTCCGTGGGGATCCAGCTAATCCTCCCTATAAATAAATTTTCACCTTATTCTCTCGAATAGAATAGAATTCAATAACAAAAACAAAATTTTCCAGCAATCTCCTTCTTCTCTTTTCTTAAAAGTATGTCTCGAGATTATAGCATAGATCTGGTTCGCAAATTCTATAATTGAGTGTCGCAATTATAGTCTCAATATGGTTGTATCATGGGATTCAAAATCTTATCAAACCGCCACATTGCATGAGATTTATTGAATTAAGGAAATATATCATGTCTCGCCTCCACGTATTTGTATTTCCTTCACAGGGTTTTTTCATGATTTTTCAATCCATGACTTCTCAGTCCTACCATCTTAATTAAATAAACTTGTTTCCTACTAATAGCTTTAAATGGACTGAATATTGTGAATCGTTTTTCAAAAATATTTGAAAACATATTTCTTACGATTCAAACACTTCTAAGAACGCTCTCGAGCGATTTCATAGAATATTTAATCCAAAAAATGAATACACAACTTGGATAACAGTTTCTGCAAAGGCATTTTTGGCAGATCCACTAAACAAGTTTTTCAAAAGATCTATGCGGTTGGAAAATAGTGTTTAATAACACCTTTACTGGTTTATGGGAACATCTATTGGCGAGTTCTAGTGATATCCACAAAAACTCAAAGCAAATTATGAGAACGTACTGTTCAGCGAAATAAAATAATTTAATGACTTATGAAATTTTTTTAAACACGATTAATTTCTGCTATTGTGAACAAATTCAGAATTACTAACGGTGTTGATGATGCCATTGATGGAACCATTGGAGATAGTTCTCATAAAATCAGGTCTTGTGATTCGACGCCCTAAACTCATTTTTGAAGTTGTCTACAACATGTGAATCTGTTAGTGTCTAGTGCTGTAAGCGTATGACCAATGCCGATAAATTTTGGTGGAATGGGTTTAAGATGTGGCAAAAGAAGATATATGTCTTTATAACAACTAGGACCCTATACAAAATGTTGTAAAACTATGAGTTATCTCAGGAAATGTTGGGGGTTGCTCACCACATTAAAGTCATTGACAAGATGTTATATGAACTTTGGAAAGATATAGTACATTAGTACACATATTTAAAAGTGTAGGGGTTCTTACAAAAATTTGCATTACCACATATTGAAAAGGTCACAATTGGACCAAAACCTATGGATATGGATTGTAGTCCTATATGGACAAAACTATTATCGCATCACGTGTACACTATGATGGTCAATTGATTTTAGGTCAGGTACTTAGTTTTGTGTATAATGGCTAGTTATGTCTTTAAGAAGACAAAATAAACCTTTAGCCAATTGATATTAATTTGTGTAATCTAACATGTTATATCAAACGATATGACAACCTAGGATCCATAAAGGTATGTCATGATATCAAGTTGTGAAATCATCGAAGAGAATGGGTTTGAAGCCTATGACTTAAAGATGATATTTGATGGATAACCCCACCTACGTGACTAGAGATGCCACGATGTCAGTTCAAATGGACAGCTAAATCAAGCAAACTTTTATTAAAAGCACTGAAATACGTTATGTCACTACCCAGTTTTCAGATGACCAACATTGTTTCATGTATGTTTTAAAAGATTAAGCATTTCTTTTAATGAATGAATTCATAGCTTTCATATATGTGGTATTACATGATACTTTATTATATGACAGGAGCGAGTGGAAGTCACCTAGTGAGTATGAAGATCAGGCTATATTCTTCAAGTTAACTCATGATTAACCAGGCAAGGGCACAACGAACACGATAGAGAACTTAGTTCTACAAGGAAATGAAACTGGGTTTTATATGTTGTCTAAGTTTACATCAAAATCAACCTCTTGGCCAAGTAAAGTTGACAGATATTTACAATGAGTGGATCAAGGCTGAAATATGTTAATTTCTCATACATAGTGATTTTTCGCTTATACTCTTGAAAGCCTCACAGTCATGTCTGTCAAGTCTGTATAGTTTATCGAGTCTGTAGAGACGTTATATGTTTAGAGTTATTTCTATTCATGTGGGGGATTGTTGGAACTCAATTCTGACGGAAATGCCATAATCTAAATTTCTGGTGACTTCTCCGGTGAATTCCATCCCCAGAGCAACCAGATCTTGGGGTCTTTGAAATCCTTGTAATGAGCACAATAAGATAACATATTATATGACAGGAGTGAGTGAAAGTCATAGCTTTCATATATGTGGTATTACATGGTATTTTATTATATGACAGGAGCGAACGGAAGTCACCTAGTGAGTGTGAAGATCTGGCTATATTCTTCAAGTTCACGCATGATTAACCAGGCAAGTTCATGGGCACAATGAACACAATAGAGAACTTAGGTCAACGAGGAAATGAAGCTGGGTTTTATATGTTGTCTAATTTTACATAAGAAATCAGGGTAGTTCACCTCCCGGCCAAGTAAAGTTGACAGATATTTACAATGAGTGGATCAAGGCTGAAATATGGTACTTTTTCATACACAGTGATTTTTCGTTTATACTCTTGAAAGCTGGTCAGTTGTGTCTGTCTAGTCTATCGACTCTGTAGAGACGTTATATGTTTAGATTTATTTCTATTCATGTGGGGGTTGTTGGAACCCAATTTTGACAAAAATGCCATAAGATAAATTTCCGGTGATTTCTCTGGTGAAGTCCATCACCAGAGCAACCAGATATTAGGGTCTTTGGAATCCTTGTAATGAGAACTATAAGTTAGTGTCTTTACATGTCAAAATCAAAATTGATTTGAATGAGAAATGAATGTCCAAAGTGGATTGCTTGGAAGGCTTATAAAACTTGTAATTTGACTAAGTATCAATATGAGAACATTCACACATTGGTGGAGGAGTGAGAGACGGATGACCTGAAAACCACACACACCCGCTACCGCTGTGCGGCTGTGCCGAGTCAGGCTTGGGATTGAGGCTTGGTGAATGTTGGCCTGTAGCCTACAAAGGATTATTCTTTTTGGGACAAATTTGTATTAACAATTTAGTTAATTTTTTCTTATTGCACAACTCCGGATAAATCTAAAAAATTCTAGATTGAATCAAAAATATTTTTGTAATTTTTATAAATCCTTATTTATGCAGAATAATAAAGAAATTCTCGGAATATTTTCAGAATATTTTATTCTTGCGGATCAGGGTGAATGTCACAACGCTTATCTTTTTCTTGTAGATCAAGCTACTCATCCCTATAAATGAAGGGGGAATGTTCCAGAGATAATTTATTGTTCGTCTTCCCTTTTTACTTCTAGTCGCTTTATCGAGATCCAACTATTATCAAGAGGTAAAAATATTCTCAAATTTAAATCCGTCTTTGGATAAACAGAATCCAACTATGTCTTTTCACTTGGACTCACTTTGAATCTCCAAAAAATTTCCACGTAATTTTCTAATACCCTTCAAAAATGAGTTTTTAAGCATAGGCAATAACCGATTTGATCTGCATCTATCAAATCAGTTATTAATAAAATATTTAAGAAGCTTAACAATTTTTATAAGTTATCGGTTTAAGTATTAAGAGTTGACAATAACCGATCAATTATTTTTCTGAATACTCTGAAAAGTCAAATCACCTATAAAAGAATGTTAAACCTTTCATCCCATAAATGTGTTTTGTCTCTCAATTTAACGTCATCTCTAAAATAGTATAGTCAACATGAATTAACCATTTAATCATGTAGTCAACACTTAGGAATTTAAACGTCCATATTTGAAAGTTGGGGATATAAACATCATAATTTGAATGTTAAATATTTAGTAAGAAGGAAACGCCATCGTTCTGATTAAACAAAATTTGCTAACAGGGTCTTTAACTCCATTAACATGCTCCATTTTTCTATTTAAAGCCAACAAAAACTTAGGCATGCAGAGTAGAGATCTGCCGGATCGATGATTAGAACCAAAAGAGGAGTGCAGTGGTGGTTGGGAAAGTGACAAAAGAGAACAAAAAGGTTACAAGAAAAAAAGTAATAAAAAAGTGGAAGCTTTCGATACGATTTGAGGCATCCCGACGGCAACAAACAAATCGCCAGCGTCGGAAAACATAATCTGTATTTGTTTCTTGATAGTCGTGCCTGAGAGAGAAAAACTCATTTTTAATGGTTTTTCACGACAGTGGAACAGTTTAAAACAAAATGCAATGGACCAAGATTTTGTTTTCCTTGATATTCCTTTGTTTCTGATCACTGATCAGTGTGTTTATTGTAGGATGTTACAATGTAGGTTGTTACAGAAGAAAGATAGATCTGAAGAAATTGTTAAAGGATATTTCATTCATCTTAGTGTTTTTAACAGATACAAGAAATGTACTTATACTATATCTAACGAACATGGTTTACATCATACCATGTTGGTTCACAATCTTCATTGATGGTTAAGTGACTAATACTAAACCGAACTTAACCATCTCATCTAATATGCTCCCTCAAGATGGCGCATATATTGATATAAGAGCCATCTTGCCTATTAAACTGCAAAACTGAGTAGGAAACAGAGGTTTTGTGAAAACATCTGGTAGCTGTTGATCAGTCCTCATGTGCAACGTCTTGATCAAGCCATTCAAAATCCTATCTCGAACGATATGACAATCATTCTCCACATGTTTAGTGCGTTCGTGAAAAATTGGATTGTTGGCTCTATGGATCGCTGTTGTTGAGTCACAAAAGAATGCAACAGGCTTAGACTGATGAACTTCAAATTCTTGTAGCAGGTTTACTAACCATGCTATTTCTCTGACTGCAAACTGCATAGCCATGTATTGTGATTCAGCTGATGAATGAGAGCTAGTCTTTTGCTTCTTTGATTTCCATGAAATAAGTGATTCTCCAAGAAACATACAATATCCAGAAGTCGATCTTCTCGTGTCTGGACAAGAGTTCCAATCGGCGTCTGTAAAACCTTTAAGAATCATATCTGAATATGAAGAATAGAAGAGACCATTACCGATTGTTCCTTTGATGTATTGCATGACTTTGTAAGCAGCTTTCATGTGAGAACCTTTTGGTGCAAACGTGAACTGGCAAAGCTTATTCACTGCATAAGTAATATATGGACGTGTAATAGTCAGATACATGAGCTTACCAACTAACCGTCTATAGGATGCTGGATCCTTAAGAAGTGATTCATCTCCATCTTGAATCAATTTTGTACTTGGCTCCATAGGAATACTTGACGGTTTGCATCCAAGTAAACATGTTTCTTCCAATAGTTCCAAGGTATATTTTCGCTGACAAACAGAAATACCTGAACTTGATCTTGCTATCTCCAATCCAAGAAAATATTGTAATGATCTGAGGTCTCGTAACTTAAAAGCTCTATGTAGATCATCTTTCAATTGCTTCACTTCTTCATCATTATTGCTAGCAAAGACAACCAAAGACACGAAGGCCACTATAGTCAGGTTTCTTAGTAGTCAAAACCTCATAAGGTGACTTACCTTTAAGAACATCTGAAGGCAATCGATTGATGAGAAAAACTGCAGTCAACAAACAGACTCCCCAATACTCGACTGGAATATTTGCCTGAAACATCAAAGATCTAGCAACATTTAAGATATGCTGATGCTTCCGTACAACCTCTGAGTTTTGCTGAGGAGTTTCAGGACATGAGTGATATGCAAGTATGCCTTTGCTCTTGAATAATTCCTCAAACTTTAATTCATGTGCATTGTCTGATCGAACTCCTTTGACGTTAGCCTGATATTCCGTCTCTATCATCTTCAAGAATGTTGGAAAGATCTGTATCATTTCAGACTTGTTCTTCAACAAATACAACCATGTGATCCTAGTATGATCATCAACAATGGTTAAAAAATATTTGTATCCTTCTGTTGTCTGAACTGAGAATGGACCCCAAACATCTATGTGTAACAGATCAAACACAGAGTCACAGATATTGTTTTTAGAAATATAAGGAAGCTGTTTCTGTTTTGCTAATGGACAGATAGCACAATTAAATGGTATTTTATTCCTTTCTTTGTAACCGAGTACATTTGTAACAATATCTATCTTTTCTACAGATGAATGACCTAGTCTATTGTGCCATAAACTAGAATCAACAACCACATTTGTAGAAAAAGGAATCTGCTGAACACTAGTCTTGATAATGGTCCGAACATCCAGAACATATAAGTTGGAGATATGTTCACCTTGACCAATCATCAATCCCTTGGTATGATCATGTATCATACACGAATCCTCATCAAATGATACTTGATATCCCAAATCTCGAGTCAACTGACTTACACTCAAGAGATTTAATCGAAAATCAGGGATATATAGTATATTACGTAATACAAGACTATCGTTCAGCTTAACCACTCCTATTCGTGTAATCTTTACGCCAAATCCAGTTGGTAAAGTGACTGAATTATTAATCTTTTCAGATATACTTAGGAATAAATTTTTGTCATGACACACATGATGTGTTGCCCCACTATCTATAATCCAAGATTCAGAGGACAAAACATTTCTTGTAGCCTTCAAATTCCAACAAAACATAATGTGGAAGATGAAAAAGCCATACCCGGTAAAGCTGTAATGGTAGCACCAGAATTAGAAGGACCAGATGTGGAGGTTGTCGCATTTTCTGAGCCATCATGTAACTGAGAATTGAAGTAAGCAATGAATCCATTGATTTGATATTTTTTCAGTGTTTTTGCCATCCATGTGAAAAAATCCCTTGACATTGTATCGTCTAGAGCAAACTGTGCTACAACAGGCTTCACTACAGTAGTTGGCTTATCTTGTTGGCTTTTGTTCTTGTGCTTGAAACCAGTGGGATAACCATGTATTTTTTAACATTTATCCACTGTGTGTCCCGTATACCCACAATGAGAGCAAATGATCTTTGGTGTTTTTGAGCTGTTATAAGTAGCATTGGCCACCGGTTGAATTTGAGTTGATGCAGAAACCTTGAAGGTAGCCACACTTTGAACTGGAATTATACTTCTTTGACTATGATCTTGATCCAAAAGATTGTAAATCTCTGCCAACTCCGGAACGTGTTTCTTCATGACTATTTGACTTCTGATGACAGCATAGGACTCATTCAAGCCAGATAGAAACTTTTTCACCCTAGCATGATCTGCTTTCTTGTCAACAGCTTTGCAACAATCACAACGACCACAAGTTTTCACACAGTTTGCACCATCCAATTTATTTCAGAGAGTATTCAAAGTGGTAAAATATGTGGCAAGATCCAATGACCCTTGCTGCAAAGACCATATTTGTTGAGAAAATTGGTAGGATCGTGGCAAATTCATGATGTGGAAATGATGCGTTCCTCGTGAGGAAACACTTCCCAATTTCGACAACGAGAGAGTGAGATCAGTGTGAGGGGTTACAAGATCTGATTAACAAGCACCTTTCGGTTTAATGGATCGAATGTCGCCACAAAAGAATGTGGAATAGCCTTTTGATGAGACGGGTTGGTCAATCGAATCACACAAAATTACCTAAGAGTTTTCCTAGTTCGAATCACACGAAAAAATATGAACAATGATCTATATTTTGAAAGGGTTTTTGATTAAAAATATAGATAGGTTTTACAATAAGTCTCAGCCTCAGTATAAAGGAGAGGAGGCGAGAAGGAGAAGAGACAAAGCGATAAAGGCTAAGAGAGTTACGAGACATACCTCGTGAACACTCAAAGACCATGCAATAAAACAAGTTCAAAATTCAAACTAAAGATAGAGAGAAAAGAGATCATGGGCCACGCCAAAAGATAAAGACGGGTCATGCAATGGATCGGACTAAGGGTTGGCAAAGATGAGCATATGAGCCACAAGCCTCATTAAAAACCTTGTTTGGAAAACCCATTGGGACAAAACCAAACTAAGGGAAAAAGAGTGCTAGTGGATCATATGGCCAATGCCTTAGCCATTTTGGACATGTATCACAACCAATATGGCATGAATACAACCCTTAAGGTCCAAGTGATCATGTTGAGTTTCCACTTGCTGAAAGAACATGCTGACTTCTTGTTGTAACCGCTTAGCCCGGGACCTAGTCATTGCTCCAAAAGGTGTTTCCGAGGTAGTTTTAGTCCCTGATTGCTTGTACACGTCCTTGCTAGCTCTTGGTCCTTGTTCTGATGTAGGAGTGCCTCCGAGGAACGCATCATCCTCCCCCAGTTGAAAAGGATTTGACCTTAATTCTGTTTGATCTGCTACAAAAGGAACCAAATCAGCAACGTTGAATAACAGACTAAAAGTATACTTACCTTGTAGATCAAGTTCGTAGGCATTATTGTTGATCTTTTTAGCGATTCTGAAGGGGCCGTCTATCCTTGGTTTTAATTTAGACTTTCTTTCTTCAGGGAACCTTTCCTTTCTTAGATGTAACCACACAAGATCGCCTTCTTCGAATATGAGTTCTCGTCGTCCTTTGTTGGCTTTCTTCACATATTGCTCCGTCTTTTTTGCTATATTCCGTCAAGCCTCTTCGTGTATCTGTCTAACAAGGTCAGCCCTTTTCTTGTCATCAAAACTAATCCTCTCATTCAAAGGTAAAGGGGTTAGATCCAAAGGTGATAAGGGACTAAAGCCATAAACCACTTCAAATGGAGAAAATTTAGATGCAGAATGAACAGAATGATTATATGCAAATTCAACATGAGGCAAGCATTCTTCCCAAGAGTTTAAATTCTTTCTTATTAATACACACAATAAGGTGGATAAGCTTCGATTAACTACTTCTGTTTGACCATCTGTTTGAGGGTGGCATGTAGTGGAAAACATTAATTTAGTCCCTAACTTAGACCATAAGGTTTTCCAAAAATAACTCAAGAACTTAGTATCTCTATCTGAAACGATAGTTCTAGGCATGCCATGCAAATATACAATGTTTTCGAAGAAGAGCTTAGAAACATGAGATGCATCATCAGTTTTTCTACAAGCTATGAAATGCGCCATTTTTGAGAACCTATCAACAACTACAAAAATTGAATCTTTTCCTAATCAAGTTGTGGGTAACCCTAGCACAAAATCCATGGATATGTCAAGCCACATATGAGATGGAATAGGTAAAAGGGTATACAAACCGTGAGGTTGAACTTGAGACTTAGCTTGCTTGCAGGTCACGCATCAGCTACAAATGCGCATAACATCTTTCTTCATATGAGGCCAGTATAAGTGATCTATTAGGATCTTAAGAGTTTTTGTGACACCAAAGTGCCCCATCAACCCACCACTGTGAGCTTCTCTAGCAAACAAATCTCGCATAGAACAGTTAGGCACACACAAACGGTTATTATAAAACAAGAAACCTTCATGTCTATAGAATTTGCCAGTGGCACCTTTTTCGCACAGCTTATATGGTTCTCCAAAGTCAAAGTACTCTAGGTACCTATCTTTGATTTGATCAAATCCTAGCATTTTTGTTTCCAAAGTAGAGAGTAAGGTATACCTGCACGAAAGTGCATCGGCTATTATATTATCCTTACCTTGTTTGTACTTAATGATGTAGGGAAACGTTTCAATGAACTCGACCAATCTTGCATGACGTTTGTTGAGCTTTTGTTGCCCCTTGAGGTGTTTGAGAGCTTCATGATCGGTGTGAATCGGCCAAAGGTAGTGTTGCCAATTTTGGAGGGCCCTCCCTACTGCATATAGTTCTTTGTCGTAGGTGGGATAGTTAATAGTAGCTCCTCCAAGTTTTTCACTAAAATACGCAATGGGCCGCTTATCTTGCATGAGCACAGCATCGATTCCTATCCCTGGAGCATCGCACTCTATCTCAAAGGCTTTAGTAAAATCAGGCAGAACTAAGAGGGGTGCGTGAGTTAGTTCGTGCTTAAGGAGTTGAAAGGCTTTCTCCTGATCTTCGTCCCACTTGTATCCAACATCCGTTTAGATGACCTCGGTGAGTGGTGCAGCAATAGTACTGAAGTTCTTAACAAACCGGCGATAAAATCCGGCTAACCCATGAAAGCTCCTTACTTCACCTACTGTTCTGGGACTTGGCCATTCCTTGATAGCTTTGATCTTTTCTTCATCAACTTTAATACCATCTGTACTTCCAACAAAACCTAAAAATACAAGGTTATCCGTACAAAAAGTGCATTTCTTCAAGTTGGCATAAAGTTTTTCTTTCCGAAGAGCAGTTAAAACCATTTCTAGATGTTGAACATGTTCTCCTAGGTTGCGACTATAGATCAGAATATCATCAAAGTATACAACGACGAAACGTCCTATAAATGCACATAGAACATGATTCATTAACCTCATGAAGGTACTAGGTACATTAGTTAGTCCAAATGGCATAACCAACCATTCGTATAATCCATGTTTAGTCTTGAATGCAGTTTTCCATTCGTCACCCTCTTTCATCCTAATCTGGTGATAGCCACTTTTAAGATCAATTTTAGAAAATATACTAGAACCATGAAACTCATCAAGCATATCATCTAATCTAGGGATATGGTGGCGATACTTCACCGTGATATTATTGACTGCTTGACAGTCCACACACATACGCCAGCTACCATCCTTTTTGGGTACAAGTATAACGGAAACAGCGCACGGACTCATACTTTCTCTGATGTGTCTTTTTCCATGAGCTCCTCCACCTGTTTCTGAAGTTCCTTAGTTTCAACCGGGTTGGTGCGATAGGCAGGTCGATTGGGTAACATGGCTCCGAGAATGAAATCGATTTGATGCTCAATGCCTCGTACTGATGGAAGCTCGGGATTATCCTCTGCAAACACATCAGTAAATTCCTGCAAAAGTTGATTTAGTTCACTCGGCAGAGCCATTGGCTTGTGAGTCACGTTAGTCATATTTTCTTTAAAAATCACTAGGAGAAAAGGTTGATCCATGTGCATGGCTGTTTTAACCTCTCCTGTACTTGCAAGGACCTTTTCGGAATGGTTATGATGAAACCTACTAGAAGATATCCGTTGCTGGTCCAGATAAGCTTATTGGGGAGTCATTGGAGTGAGGATATTTTTATTGCCATGATGATCAAAGATATACCGATTGGTGAATCCTTCATGTTGAACTTTTTTATCAAATTGACATGGTCTTCCTGATAGTAGATGACTGTACTCCACGGGTAGAACATCGCATAGTACTTTGTCCTTGTACTGTCCTATGCAGAAGGAAACTTCAACTTGCTTATCGATCTGGACGTCCTGATGTTTGTTGAGCCCACAGATATGATAGGGTTCTGGATGATCACTGACTTCTAAACCTAATTTCTGAACCATGGTGTCACTTGCTATATTAGTACAGCATCCTCCATCGATGACGACACTGCAAATCTTCTCATGAACATAACATCGTGTCTGGAAGAGATTGTCTCGTTGTGCCATGGTTTCCTCTGGAGGGCTTGATGCTATTCTTGTTACCAAAAGTTCACTCCTCGGGAAGGATTTTGTATTTGAAACCGATTGGACTCCAGGTTCTTCATTTCTGATCCGATCCGGTGTGGTGCTTAACATTTTGAGAAGATGGATGTTAATAGCCTTGCTTGATTCCACTTCGTCTGTCATGGTACCTGAAATATTGACACAAACTACACCAGTAAGACGTTCTTTGGAAAGAAACAATCGAAAATAACAAGAACACGAAAATGACTTATCAAATTCTGATAAACCCTAATCGCGACAGTCTTATAAGATCGATCCCGAAAAACTATCAAATCAACTCTAAAAATTCTCAAATCAATTTTTACAAATACTAGACAAAATCTAGGTTCAGATCCAATTGATTTCACGATTTTAGCACAAGTAGTCGATTAATGAAAACTGAAACAAGAACACAAAAAAATCACTTATCTCTCGATGCGGCTCTGATACCACATGATGCATTCCTCGTGAGGAAACACTTCCAAATTTCGACAACGAGAGAGTGAGATCAATGTGAGGGGTTGCAAGATCTGATTAACAAGCACCTTTCAGTTTAATGGATCGAATGTCACCACAAAAAGATGCGAAATAGCCTTTTGATGAGACGGGTTGGTCAATCGAATCACACAAAATGACCTAAGAGTTTTCCTAGTTCGAATCACACGAAAAAGGATGAACAATGATCTATATTTTGAAAGGTTTTTTGATTAAAAAGATAGATAAGTTTTACAATAAGTCTCAGCCTCAATATAAAGGAGAGGAGGCGAGAAGGAGAAGAGACAAAGCGATAAAGGTTAAGAGAGTTACGAGACATGCTTCGTGAACACTCAAAGACCATGCAATAAAACAAGTTCAAAATTCAAACTAAAGATAGAGAGATAAGAGATCATGGACCACGCCAAAATATGAAGACGGGCCATGCAATGGATCGGACTAAGGGTTGGCAAAGATGAGCATATGTGCCACAAATCTCATTAAAAACCTTGTTCGGAAAATCCATTGGGACAAAACCGAACTAAGGGAAAAAGAGTGCTAGTGGATCATATAGCCAATGTCTTAGCCATCTTGGACATGTATCACAACCAATGTGGTATGAATACAACTCTTAAGGTCCAAGTGATCCTGTTGAGTTTCCACTTGCTGAAGGAACATGCTGACTTCTTGTTGTAACCGCTTAGCCCGAGAACTAGTCATTGCTCCAAAAGGCGTTTCCAAGGCAGTTTTAGTCCCTGATTGCTTGTCCACGTCCTTGCTAGCTCTTGGTCCTTGTTCTGATGTAGGAGTGCCTCCGAGGAACGCATCAGGAAATGGGTCATTAAATCCTTCCATATCTTCGAAGCATCATCAAAACGAAGAATTCTTTTGCAAATCTGTTTTGAAACAGAATTGAGCAACCAAGATTTCACCATAGAATTACATCTTGACCAAATTCTAAAGAGATTATCCGATTCACTCAGTCGTGGCATAGATCCATCAATGAAAACAAGCTTGTTCTTAACATCTAAGGCTATTTTCATTGCGATACACCAATCATCATAATTTGTTCCGTCTAAGGTTTCAGAGATGATAGAGTGACCTGGATTATCACCATTTTTGTGAGATAATATGGCGAGTGAATCCTGTCAGGAGAATCGATTAACGAAGCAACGACTCGAGGAGCTCTAGGAGCTTCTTCTTCAGAGGAATCATCGCGATTTAACGATCTTCGAGCTGACAAAGCTCCGTTGACCGTGCGATGACCTATTTTCGAGTTCTCACCATCGTAAAAGCTCAAATTCAGCTGATTATCAACAGATACAGCTGGAAAATCAAGAGTTTCCGATGTGAAGAAGACGATGAAGATATCAACCAAACGAAATCATGAACGATCGCTTCAAAAGATGCGGAAAGAAGAAAGAATCGAGTTGAATCTTCGAATTCAACGCTCTGATACCATGTTACAATGTAGGTTGTTACAGAAGAAAGATAGATCTGAAGAAATTGTTAAGGATCTTTTATTCATCTTAGTGTTTTTAACAGATACAAGAAATGTACTTAAGGGCATTTCTAACTCACCTCCATTTTTACCTCCAAACTCCATTTTAGAGTAAAATCCTCTCCAACCCACCTCCATTTCCACCTCCAAAATGGAGATCTTCATTTTTTTCTCCATATTTGGAGATCTCTATTTCTTGCCTCCATTTTGGAGGTAAACTTTTTTATTTGCAAATCAATCCTTTAAATTTTATATTTATATTTTATACTTAAATAAATTTATTTGTTATTATTTCATACTTAAAGCAAATTACAATAGTATTTGATAATTTATAAATACATGTATAATGATACAAAATTATAAATATTTAGATTATTTGTAAATTATAAATATATATGATAGTATAAGTTATAAATAGATATATATATATATATGATAGTTTATATGTTTTATTTATTTCATTAGTGTTATGTAATGTAATATTATTTTATAATATATTTTATATTTAAATAATATTGATTTGTTATTTATTAGTTAACTTAAAAGGGTGTAATTTATAATTTTAAAAAATATAGAGGTATTAAAAATTAATAATTAAAGAGAAATACAATATGCTTAAAATATTCTTTTTTGGAGTAAAAAATGAAGTGATCGGTTGGAGATAAACTCACCTCTAAAATGGAGTAACTCCATTTTGAAGCAAAATATAGAGTTTTCAATTGGAGATGGTCTTATACGGTATCTAACGAACATGGTTTATATCATACCATGTTGGTTCACAATCTTCAAGAAACAAAAGTCTAATACTAAACCGAACTTAACCATCTCATCTAATATAGAAAGATCTCATTTGCTTAATCCTTTGATTTCTCGATGAAGCAAAAGTACATGACCACTTTGCATAAGTAAACTTCTGCATGGATATTATATATATGTGTGATATTGGAGCAAGAAACAAAAGTCTTCTTTAATTTTGAATCATCTGGGGGAAGTGATGACGTCATCAAGCTCGGGGAATTTGACAAAACTGTAGAGTACCTGGCAGCTTTAATTTACAAACTCAGACAATAATAAGTACTCAATGGCTATGTTTCAATGAAATTCAGAAACTTATAGTTATATGCTTCGAATCTACAAAATGATTGGTTAAGATTTATTTACAGCTGCACTTACATTTCTAGTGATATATGTCAAGGATGGGGTATACACATACGTGAGATTAATTTCATTATGAGATCCCAATTATTTGGTTATATGAGATCCCAATTTCATTATGAGATCCCAGTAAGAAAGAATCGAGAGTATTAAAAAGGCGACTACAAAACTACTCTATGTAGATTTTCATTATGAGATCCCAATAAGAAAGAATCGAGATTATTATACAAATATTTTTTAGTTTCAATTGTGAGTATATTAACTTGCCAAGATTGTAGACAAATCAAAGCATCAACGATGTATTCATTAATTCACATATACAGATATAAATTGGGTATATAATTAATACAGAGATATTCCGAGAAAGAGAGATAGGTGTTTTATCGACTAAAATAATGTGGTTTCTTTCTTCTTGTTCATTGTCTATAAATGAATCATTTGCTGACTATCCTTTTGTGTCAGTTAAAGATTCCTGGAGTAAAGTTATAAAATCCTCATGGAACCATTTTTGAGTGGTGACATAACCCTCAGTCTGAGAGAGATAGAGAGATTTTTTTGTTTGTGTTTTGGTAAATGGATACACCACAGATCGGAACTCCAACTTCCAGAACCAGATCCGAGGTTTTTTTCTTCTTTTTTACCTATTATAATTTTGGTCAAAGTTCTGTGTTTTTTTCTAATTAATATTTTTGCTGTTTTTGGATTTCTATGGTGCCAATTCTCATAGTTTGCTATACATCTCTGTAATTTTCTACTTTTTTTTCGTAAATGATATCCAGATTTCATAGATTTAGTGGACCAAATTTTCTTCATTTCCTTGTTTTACAAAAAAATCAGAAACTACTGTCATTTTTATTTTCCTTCATTTCTTGGTTTATTAATTGAAATCAGGACAGTTAAATTCAACGACACAACACAATTGTAACTCAGGGCCGGCTTAACGAGGAGATCAAGCAGTGCGACAGCCTCCCTCGGGCCATAAAAAATAAATAAATAAATAAAGCTCACAGTAAAAAGTTTTTGGCTAAACATAATTTTTATAAGGTGGTGGCTTTGCTAACTAAATTTTACCCTAGTTTTTTTTTTTTTTTAATTTGCTCGATGACCTAATAGGTTAAAAGAGCCCACAAAATATTAAATTCGGTAGAATTTTAATTTTTTTACTTTAAAAAGAGTCCATTTCTGAATATCTTGCCTTAGAGGCTAGGGTTTACACAGTGATTGAGCCGGCACTAACTTTAACATTGAGGTTTCAGTTCACATTTTACAGCGAAGTGTTAATTATGATCAGATCATCTCCTATTCACTACATACTATGTACTTTTGTTTCTGTCATGTTTCTTGAGATTCTTAACTCGAATTCGTGACCTTTAAATTCAATACGAAAAGATTCATAATTTTCCTCTCTTTTTTGTATTTGAAAATGCAGGATTCAGCACTGCTAAACTACTTAAACAGTTTGTCTCCAATAAAAACTATAAAACCCCTCTCAACTCATCACCCATTTAGCTCTCTCAATTTCCCTTCCCCTCCTTCTGTTTTCACTTCACCTCACCTAATCTCTCCTCACAAAGAATCTCGATTCTTCAAAACTCACAACTCTTCTTCTTCTCCTACCAATCCCGTTGAAGAAGTTGCAGCACAAGTAGAAGATACAAAAAATGTTCCCTTGGGAAAAGAAGCTTCAACTGAAATGAATCATGACGATCTCTTTGCTTCACCATGTGGCAGATATACTACGGATGATGTTTCGCTTGTTCCATACGGTACTCAAGGTGACAATGATTCTTCTAAGGATGCAGGAATGGAGCTACCAAAGATGTATGATAACGTTCAAGCGAAAAACGATACCCCGGATTGGGAAAGTTTGATTTCAAATACTTCTGATATCTTAAGTTTCGATGTACGTAATGATTCAAAGGCTTTGGGATGCCATCTAATGCAGACACCATCAACTTCTGAAACACGTTTTTGCACTGGTGTAGAAATGAGAACAATGCAACTCAAACCGGAGTCCTCTCATGCTATTCATAATGAGGTAAACTCTGGAATAATATCTTAACTTCGTTATCTTTAGTGTTTTATAAATGATTCTTGGTGTTTCTTTTTTGTTTTGTTTTGTGGTGATAATAGATTGTTTCACGTGTAAGAAGACGCTGCCTGGACTTCGAGACGCTTGGGAATGAGGAAACATTGAATGAGAATAACACCGCGGCTTGTGAACCCTCGTGGTCGAGATGTGTTGTACCAAGTATTGGTCTTCATTTAAATACTTGTTCTAGGAAGATACAAGTGGGTTTACAAAGCTCTATCTCTACACTGCAAGAAACTTTGGAGAAAACAGAAAATGAAACCCGTGAAAATGCGTATCAAGATGTTCGCATTGAACCAGCCTTGGAAGAGTTGCATATGAACAGCCGTAAGAAAAAGAAGTAAGTTTTGTTTCCCTGATTAAAAAATACTCTTATGTAGATTCATTTGTACTCAAGTATTAATAAATGTTGGCATGATTGATAAAACACACAGGCTTAAGATGGAAACTGGAGAAGGAGAGTTATGTAAGCGATGTAACTGCAAAAAGTCCAAGTGTTTGAAACTGTAAGCTCACCAAGTATCCACTTCTTTGAAATTTGGCTCTTTAAAACGTTTTGTGTTTTGAGTAAATGATGTTTGTGTGCAGTTACTGTGAATGCTTTGCAGCTGGAGTCTATTGCGTAGATAAATGTTCATGTAAAGACTGCTTCAACAAGCTTATTCATAAAGATACCGTCTTAGCTACTCGCAAACAGATTGAATCTCGCAATCCACTTGCATTTGCTCCTAGAGTCATTAGGAGCTCTGATTCGGTTCTCGAAACCCGGGTTTGATCTTTTTTCCCCATCCTCTTTGTTATACATTTATCTTCTTTGAAGGAGTAATAAAATTAAATGACGTACAGGAAGATCCAAGCAAAACTCCGGTTTCTGCACGTCATAAACGTGGCTGCAACTGCAAGAAATCAAACTGCCTGAAGAAATACTGTGAATGCTATCAGGTCTTTTTTAATCTTCTTCATCAAAGTACTTCCAATGGATAGAAGTTGTTAGCTTCTTTTGATCTGATTCCTATAATTTGGTCTTATGTTTCTTTAAAGGGTGGTGTGGGCTGTTCCATAAATTGTAGATGTGAAGGATGTAAGAATGCATTCGGCTGCAAAGATGGTTAGCTTCTCTGCTTCTGAGTTTGCATTATAAGTACAGTGAAACCACTATAAAATAATATGTCGATAAATCAATAATTATTTCTAGTACTGATAGTTTGACCCAAATATCACCTACCATAAAATACTAAAATATTAAAATATAGTAACATACCTTGATTCCAATGTTATAACTTTATAGAGGTTTTAGTGTAATCTCAAAGTTTCCTTTCTGATTCTAATTCTACTTAATGATATCTTAGGGTCTTCCAATGTTGACATGGAAGCCAAACAAGAGGAGGAAAATGAAGCAACTGAGAAAAGCAGAACAGCCAAAACCAAACAGAACACTGCTGTTTTAATGAGAAAGGAGACGAGTTCTGTTCTACCTACAACATCATTGCCAATTTACAGGTAAGTCTCAGAATCTAAAGAAGTTTTGTTGTGAGTCCATATCAACTGAATAGATGTATTTCCTTTTTCAGACAACATAAGATACCTTTCCCATCATCTAAGAACATGATGCGTCCTCCACAGTCACTTCTTGGAGTTGGATCTTCCTTAGGGATTTATAACAGTCAATACTTAAGAAAACCAGATATTAGTTTGACTCAATCCCGGATTGAGAAGTCATTCGAGAAACTCGCGGAGGATAAAGCTGAAGACATGCATGATATTCTCATGCACTCTCCAATAGCTAATATCAAGAGTGTCTCTCCCAATGGCAAGAGAGTCTCTCCTGCGCATATGGACTCATCTAGCTCAGGTTCAATCTTAGGGAGAAAAACTGGAAGGCGGAAACTTATCCTGCAGTCGGTTCCATCGTTCCCTTCTCTCACTCCCCAATACAGAAAGCATTTTGGTGATTAAACCACAATGTTCTTGATTAAAACCATAAGAGAAGAGAGTTTTGAAATATCATCATAAGATATCATCACAAGATGCCGCTCTTCTTCAATCCGATCATGAAGCCATGCATGACCTCACCTCCCATAGCCAAATAAGAACTGAAACGACATCCCTTTAACACTCCAAGCCATGCTCGCACCTATGCCCACAAATACATCTTATCGATCGTACAGTACTTTGGTTCTATGACTTTTTAGTATTCTCATTGTACAGTTTTTGTTTTTTTTAATGTCATTCTCCAGATTAATTGTCTTCTAGCATCCAGCATTTATGCAAATATTATCACTAATATCATTGGCAAAAGCAGAAACTGTGTCATGTGCTGAAAAAGTTAGAAACACATTCTTGGCACATCGGAACATAGTCAAATTCAAACACTCTGATAAAAAGAGACATCTAAAATATATCTATCTAAAATCTATAAATCTAAATCTGCCTGAGCCATAGCAGAAGTCACCTCATGCAAAAGAGTAATCCTTTGCAACGCACATTCAATTTCTTTGTCCTCCAACAACTTTAACTTGTCTTCAATTCTCTTCTTTGTCTCAATCTGCACCTTACTCCATCTTTCTTTAACCAAATGTTCATCCCCACCAATACTCTCCATCCATCTAATAAGAAACGACTTCTCAAACCAATCAGACTTTGGTAACTCCACAACAACATCATCTTCAACCTTTTTACCACTAGGTGAAGAAAACAATAACTCTTCCTTCAAAGATTTCAGCTTCTTCTTCATCTCCCTCTTTTTCGATTCTCCATTAGACTTAACATCAGAATCAATAGCCATCTTCTTTGCTTCTCCATTAGACTTAACATCTTCAGATTCGAAAGCCATCTTCTTTGATTCTCCATAAGCATTAACATCATCAGATTCAAGAACCATCTTCTTGGATTTACCGTTAGAAGTACCAGAAGCTATACCGTCAGGTCCCCAGATAACCTTACACAATTCAAAACACTTGTGATGATGAACACTCAAAAAAGACTGTTTAAAACCATTCTTCTTAACTTGACCTAAATATTTCGTCTTGAAACTTCTAATCTTCTCCATAAATTGAATCGTACGAACGTCAAAGCTAATAGCTTCCTTGATTGTATCGTAAAACCCTTCTTTCCTCCATTGATCAGTTTTGAAATCAACCATTCCTTGTAAAATAGCTATCTCCTCTTCATCACTCCATAGTTTAGATCTTATACCATCAACTTCAGTCCTCTTCTCATCTTCTTTCTTGACTCGCTTCGAATTCGCATCTATTAAAGTCTCTTCACTTGGCCTCTTCGTCCCTGATTTCACCGCCGAACCCTCGCCGGAACTACAAACCTCTTCCTTCTTCCTATCGGATACCAAAACTGGAGGAGAATCAATTGATTCATCTTCATCATCTGAAGAAAATATTGTCTTCTGATTAAGATCTTCTTCAGATGAACTCTCAATTTCCACAACGTCGCTTGAAGGAACCGTTGTTGGTGGATTTTTTAACTTTGCCATCGGAAAAGTTTTAAAGTGCAAAATTTTTGGATTAAGTGTTGTGGTTAAGGTGTTTTTATTGTGTACTAAGATAAGAGAAATGGAAATAATCTAAGATTTGGAAAAAAACTATAGGATTATGGAATTATTATTTCCTTATTTTTTGGTTTAGAAGATTAGGAGAAATGTTTATATTTTATTCTATTAATTTCATATTTCTTCCAAAGTAATAATTTCTTTACTAATCTATTGGTCAAAGATTCACAATCCAAAGATGTATTTGCATGTCAACCACGTATTACTTCTTACTTGGGTATGTATATGGATGACGTTTCATGAGAGAACTTTGTTTCTACACCAGAGAAGGAAGACCAAACGTTGCGTTTTATTTGCGTGAATATAAAATATAAATCATTCATTACTTAACAAAATGCCATCATTTTATATAAATATAATTACAAAAAAGTGAATATATTCAACTACTCTCTACTAAATCCTGACAATAAGATTCGAAAAGTCCAGTCAAGCATCAAGCTCTTTGTCGAGCTCTCCAATAAAACGCCTCTGATCAAAACAGACACACAACAAAAAAGATTTTTCCTTTAGAACATTTCAAACGAAACGATCATGAGATTTATGTAGCAAACAGATTAAAAAGTGATGACATAACATGTTGTCTCTTCTGATAATGAACAAACCCAACTTACCCAAGATAAGTTACTGTTCTCTTTCCTGTGAGAATATGATCAGAAACTTATTAGAGGATCTATTAGAAGACCAAAATAATGTCTCATCTGAAGTCCATTAGCCCATATAACTAGACTTTTAGGAAGTAGAGTTTCATATAAATAGTTATGTCATAAAACATTAATGTCTTAACTTTAGAGTTATCGATTATGCAAATTCTTTTTTAATTTTATATGAAATTAATTTAAAAATCTATATGTGACAATCTAAACCTCTTTTCCTTATTTAGTTCTTACACTAAATAAAGCTCAATTGAGCTATTTCAGTTTTTAGATTATTTATGTATCTTAATAAGCTTTAATTTTCTTAGTTTACAAATCTCTTCAAAACTGAGAAACACCAAGTCATGGAAATGCTAAAAATTTGGTAGAAGCACTCTGAAAATAAAGTGTGTCCTAAGCTCAATCTACCATCGTTTCAGAAGCTTGCTTCTGAAAAAAAATTATATAACTGTGAATTGTTTCCTTAATTTTTTTGGGTTAATAACATATATGAGCAATGACAAAAATGAACATTTTAGAAAATTTATTACCAACATGGTCATCTGGAAAGGATTTTTAAAGTAGTAGATGTCTCTATTTAAAAATAAATTTTAAAGAGGTCATTTTTTATATTTAATCATAATATTATCTGGTTTTTCTTTCAGATTGCAGCTCGTCTTGAGGACTGCAACAGATCTAAAATATAGTTTCTGGTGGCGGTCAAGTCTCAGGTTAGTTGAGGCGTGGTACGGCTTTCTCCTCCCACTCGATACGACTGGAACGAGGATGGTTTTTTCTTTGGTTCTCCGATCTTTGTTTTTGCGACTCCGGCTCCAACGGTCCTCTCAGCTTCAAGTATTTGTTACTGAAGTGGTAAACAGTACTGTATGCTCAGATTAAGAAGAATTAAAATTTTAAAGATTAAAATTTAGAAAATTAGATGTTTTGATTGTCAAACAAGTAACAAAAGAATTTAGGATTTATGAAAAAAAGATTAAAAAAATTATGAAATCTAAAACTTAAGTCTTCTTACCAATTTGTGGATGTAATGTCACGAGACTTCTACTTTTCCAGTAAATTTAGAAGAATTTAAGTCGGTTTTTGGGCTTTAATTAAGTTTTTCCAAATTTGTTTATCTTTTTCTTTTCTGATTAGGTTGTGCTTTTCTCTTAGGTTGGCACCATTTGTTCAAATCGGTGCTCTGATCTTGATGGGCCAAAATTTCTTAGCCTTAAGAATGAATGAATCTTATTTAGGTCGGGTTTATTGTAGAGTGTTAAATTCAATACCAACAGTCTCTTCTCCCACTTTGAGTGGCACCTTTTGGAGGTTTAGACTACGTTCATCGCTGGTGGAATCTTCGTGGATCTGCTTGCCAATAGTCCATTGGGAGCACAAAAATTCCAGTGGCAGCTCTCTCATGTTAGCTGCTGTGCAGGGTAAGGTTTATTTGCTTTCGGCCCATTGCCTATTTTGTAATCCACTAGAAAATATGGAGTTTTGGTCCAGGTCCATTTGAGATGTTAGCCTATCCTTTTTTTAAAATCTAGTCCAAAAAAATACACATAAAAGAAAATTGAAAACCTTTTTTCAAAAAAAAGAAAAAAAAACATTAGTTAGTGTATATTGTGAAAATATGTATGTCATACCAAGAAATAAACCATAGCTGGCATCTGAGCCACATAGATACAAACAGTGTCGGCCCTGATTTTTCAACCACTATACGCAGAAACATAAAATTGACCCTCTTTTACATAGTAAATTTTTGTTTTTGTAAATTTTTGAAAAGTTTGGCCTTTTACCTATGGTATTTTATATTTTAAACATGAGGACCCCAAAACAGATGCTTCTTTTACTTTTATTTAGGATCAGAACTCGATACACTATTTTTCTCTTTTTCTATATAGCTAAATAGAAATACTATGGAATCTGAATATTTTATCTAAGACTATCCACAATAGTTTAGATATTCAACACCCTACTTTTTATTTTTTGACATTCCACATCATATTCTCTTTCATTCCACATAATAATTCAACATACAGTCAATATTTATACTCTACAATGGTTTTGTTTAATATAATTCAACACCTTACTCTACAATTTTTATTTCATATTATTATGTTTTTATGTTTTTGTTTTGTGATTACATATAAATAATAATTAGTGACTGAAATTAAAATTAGAAAACTAAAAAAGAGTTAAATAATTTTTTTTACTAATACATAAACTAATATAAAACAAACTAGGATCAATTTCACTAGAAATATGTTTAAAGCTATAAACTACAGTTTATTGGAAGCTAATAGAATTATTATGGTAAAACAAATATTTTGGCTAAATCAAATGAAATACATCTTTTTTTATATAGTATGAAAAATAATAATTTTAGGTATAAATAATAAAATATATTGATAAATTTAATAAAAGATAATTGACACTAAACAATGAAAATAAAAAAAATATATCAAAAATTTTAGCAACCAATAATATCATGCCATATGGCATTGTCTCTTATTTTTCACCGGTTCAACATGTTGAATAAATTCAACACAATTTAATCCACATCATATTCAAACTTTTTTTCAACACTTTTATTAGAGCAATTCAACATTTGAAATTGTTTTTCAACACCTCCATTGTATATACTCTAAATATACCTCTTTGCCAGTGTTATATTCATCTTCTAGCTAAAAATGCTTTATATTTTAATCTTTACAAATACTAATTCCTACCAAGAACATTATTTTACATATTTCCAATATTCTCATGTGTATATGTTTTTAGAGTACTCTCCAAGCTAAATACATGTATAAATACTTGTAATTTTTTTATAACTAATAAGAATAAATCACTTTTATATGGTATCAGAGCGAAACCCGTTCGCCCTAATTTCTCTCTACTTCTGGCTCAAACCTCAGCCGCATCCTTGTTTGACCGGTGCCCGGCGGCTACCTTAGCGCCGGCACCGGTCCTTTTGTTCTTCAATTAGCTATTCTGTGCTTCTGTTCTAGATCGAAGAAGTTTGAATGGAGAAATGACCTTTCGATCTCAGAATCTCGTCGGAAAGAGGTCGATTCTGGCTTCAGGCTCCAGTATCCTTGGGTCGACGGTTTTGCTTGCAAACGTTTGCAGCCATGTATTGGTTCCCCTCTGCTTTTGGTGACAGATCTGGATCTCATTGGCGTGTAGCAGATCTGTGGTCGGTACTTATAGATGGATCTATGTCACCGGTTTTCTACTTCGTCCTAGTGATAGGTTAATTTCTCTGCTCAGTTTCCTTATCTCTTAGGTTTGGGTGGTCTTTTCTCTGGTTTCAAGAGATAGGATTTTAGTCTTTTCTTGTTCTAGGTCAAAGGTTTTGCTACATCCTTTGCCTTAAGTAGGAATGAATTAAAAAATGGTTCAGGGATTGAAGAAAACTATGAACCGAAGGTCCGGAAGTTCCAGGATTTATCAAAAAAAAAAACTGACTCCATCTTATACGATCTTTAATAAAGAAAAAAGTAGGATTTTTTGCCATTAAAAGCTTGAGACACCTAGCACTAGCTAGTTAAATCTTTTGTCAACCTATCATTTTCTCTTTCGAGCACATACCACATGTATTTTACAAGAAACATCTACAAACATATGATCTGCGACAGACACTCACAGTTTCCTCGCTTAGTTATGGGCTTGAAAGAAGTATTGGCACTAAATTAGCTCAGTGTGAGCTCTAGCATGATTTCATAAAATCCACCAAATTGTTAGTTGTTACTTTTATTTTAATTGAATGTAAAGTTTATTCCAAAAAAGAAAAGGTTTTCACATCATGTGCAGCTTCTAATTTGAATATTTGAAAGAAATTGGAGAATAATATTGTTATCTACACTTTGATGCAAACCATAATTGAAGATACACTTGTTTATGTACACTTTGATGCAAATCATAATTGAAGAGTTTTAGCATACTTGTATCTTTAAAGAGATGTGATGGAGGAGACACAAATGATTAGTTGTTATCCTTCCATATTAACCTTAATGGACGATCAGGGGTGGGCTTGGGTATCAGCAAATGGAGCAAATGTTTAGGAACCAACAAAATTTTAGTAATTTTAAGGTCCATTTTTGTTTTAGTGTTTTTAGTAATAAAATTTCTCAACTAAAGATAAATCATAAAAATCTTTCAACTATGTATTTATTGACAAAACTCCTCGACTTTCACTTTGTTAATGGAAAAAATTTTCATGTTTATATTTTCAGTAATAAAACCCCCCAACTAAAGATGAATAGTTAAAAAACCTTCAATTATATATTTAACAAAAAAACCATCAAATTTAAATTCGTTAATGAAAAAATCCCTATGACTACATTGTTATTGCAATTAGGCTAAATTTAAAACACAACGTTTTTTCTTTTTCTTTTATTGGTTCAAAAACGATATGATATGCTTTAAAATGAACACGATATACTCTAAAAGGAAAACGACATAAATTTTAATGTTCTAAAATGAAAAAATATATTTTAATTGACTGTCCACATATCCAAAAATGTATTAGAATATAAAAAATTGTTTATTATGTAGTGGTAACAAGATTTCAAAGAGACAAATTACCATCCAATAAACCCAGTTTGTAGTATGAAATTTATTTTCTAGATTTTTAGGTTGCACATATTTGATTTTGATGTTTCACGTAATTTTGTTATTAGGGATTTTATGTTATCAGATGTTTAACATGTATTTCAAAACAAGTCATGATGTTTTTGAACCAACAAAAACAAATAAAATAAAATGATGTGTTTTCACTTTAGCCCAATTGTAACAACAATGTAGTCAGAGGGGTTTTTCATTAACAAATTTAAATTTGAGGGGGGGGGGGGTTTGTTAAATATTTAGTTGAGGGTTTTTCTTACTATTCATCTTTAGTTGAGGGGTTTTATTACTAAAAATATTTAGTTTTAAGATTTTACAAAACGCTGCATTTTAATTTTAACGGAAATATAGACAGGAGTTTTTTCATTAACAGAGTTAAAGTTAAAGATTTTTTCATTAAATACATCGTTGAGAGTTTTTTTACGATTTATCTTTAGTTGAGGGGTTTTATTACTAAAAACCCGTAAAGAAAATAACCAAAAAAAAATTTCTTTGCACATGGCTTCTAAATATTAATACATCAAGAGATATTAATACATCACCCTTGTGGACGACCCTAAGTGATTTAGATTTATCCATCGAGAGATTGATCCTAAGTGATTTAGATTTGTCCATCAAGAGGTCAATCATCTCTGCATCTAGGCATAACTACGGTTACATTTATAATGTCTGTTTCATCTTAATCTTAATCATTTAATATACAGTTAAAACAGTTACGGTAAGAATAATTATGATTATATACAGTTACGGTTATATATGGTTAATTACAATTCAAATATCTGATGATAATAATAAATATTAATACTAGATGATGATGTATCAACTAATATTTATTTTTATAATTGATTATACATACATTTTGTTCTTTTATAAAACGGTTGCGGTTATATTTTTACGGTTACATCATGCAATTAACCAATAGTTACGGTTAATTAACGGTTATAGTTAATAATTTATTTTAACCTTACTAATAATTTTTACGGTTAATGGTTATGGCTATTATCCATTTAATACAACTACAATTTAGTTATGGTTCGAAACAGAACAGTTACACTCTAAATACGGTTATAGATAAATTTTGGTCTTGCCTATCTGCACCCACAACTCTCTTTGACTCTTAACAAAGTGCAAGATGGACAAAGCCTTAGATCCACCCCTTGTTTTTTCGTACAATTTTCTGATTTTACTAATGTAAGACAATACAAGAATTTAAAGATTAAAAAAAGTAAGAGAGGCTATAACTCCTGACCGCCACCGATCATGGACCCATACACCCTCTCTCGGCCCGTGGACCATCCTCATCCCGAAGAGCTTAAAGGATTTCTTATTATCCCTATAAAGTATATATGATCTTATCTGTATTTTAGTCTCACTCAGGACATCTCCAATCACACTCTATTTTTTCCTCTATAATAGAGTTTAGAGTAACATTTGCTCCAACCTATCTCTATATTTCACTCTAAAATAGAGTAACACTATCATTTACTCTATATATAGAATAACTCTAGTTTTTTCTCTATATTTTACACTACAATAACTGTAAAATAGAATAACTCTATAATAGAGTAATACATTAGAGTAAAACATTACTCTATTATAGAGTTACTCTATTTTAGAGTAAAAAATAGAAGAATACATTGAAGATGGTCTCATACGGTACTTGAAATGACTTTGTGATTGGTTACCCATAAACAAAATGGAAACTTAACTTTTTTTTATTTTGAAACTTTATTAGTAAATATTTTAAAAATATTAAATATATATATGATATTATTATTTTTAACTTTAAAATCCTAATTAATTTGAAGCATGCAAAATTTCTCATTATTATTAAAAGAATAAAATTTAAATATCTTAAGAATGTGAAAATACTGATTGAAATCTTTGAATTTAGTGGTTATGATCTTTTATCTCTAGTTAAACTGTTTAATACTTATGTGTTGGATATTACCTTTTTGGATACTAGGGAGGATTTGAAAATCAAGAAATGACTTACTTTTCATAAAGTAAGAATAAATCCTAAACATAATATAGATTTATCAAAATCAGAAGTAAATGATTGGATATCAAATAATAAGCCTCCACAAAAAGGAAAAATCACCAAAACAAATCAACAATGGTTTGTGACAGTAATCAGAGGTCAGCCTGAAATAATTCCACTTACTTTTAGACCTTAGAGACAAGAATGGTCCACCTTAGCTTCCCGATCTATCTATAAGGGAGGCTCCGCTCGTGTGAATAAGAAATGGTCCGGTTGAAGGAGAAAGAAAGCTACAACGATAAGACGCAACTTCTACTAGTGTGCTCCTCTTGCTTTTAGGATCGGACCATAAAGAAGCATCAGATTCCAGTCTCGTAGTCAATGAACTATCTAATCTATAAGTCATCTAAGCGTAGAAAGAAGTCATAACCTTTTGCTCACCTCGGGGTTCTACCTGGAGACTCCATCTTCTTTTCTACTCCCTAAATCAAATAGAATCTAAGAGAAGGAATAAGGTATACAGAGAGATGTGAAAAACATTCAGAGATACAGAATCTCTCTTCAGAAGTAGGAAGAGGACCATACATATACGAAGGAACCCTCTCTTGACAGTCGAATGCCTCTCTTCTTTCGTTCCGGTTTATTCACTATCTGAAACTTAGCACTTTTTGGATTTTTCTTATTGGGCATTGGCATTAAGTCTATCCGAACCGAATTAGCACTTATCAGATCAGATTAGGCCTCCCCCATAGAGCTGGGTGCCGAGGACCTGGCTAGCGATCGGCGCATAGGGGGGGGGGGTTAGGTTGCCCGGGTTTCTCGGCCTGGTATCCTTCACCTCGCGTTAATGATATCTACATTCAACTGATTCGTGCAATTGATGATTGGCTAAAATGCAATTTTGATGTATATTTTAATCTCCTAACTAATAGAGTTTATGGTGGATGGAGAGTAAGAGATAAGTTGAGATTTTCCAAATTTTGGGGATGTTCAAACTTAAAACATACAACTTCTCCTCTTGAAGCAGAAACAAAAACTTTATTGGTTGCTATGCAACTGGTGTGGTGTAAGAGATACCGAAAAGTGATTTTTGAAAGAGATTGCCAAATATTTATAAATCTACGTAATTAAGACTATGCCAAGAGTCCTAAACCTATGTAAAGATATCTAGGAATGGAAATTCAAAGAAATACAATTTGTTCATATGTTGAGAAGCAACAATGAAGCAGTCCATCTTTTATCAAGTTATAGACCATCTAATATTGTTTTGTATCTTCTTGGTTAACAAAACACTTGTATCACTACTTTCATTGTTCTTATTAATAAAATTATTATTTACCGCTAAAAGAAAAAAAACTTTATTTTGGACTGGTGTTGTTTCACAAAAAAAAAAAAAAATTTGTTTAAAATAATTATTTCTGCATGGTTCACTTCCACGTATCCATGATTCCATATTCATTTCCCTAGAAATTATTAAATATTACACATTTGGTTATTATGAAATAGGAAAAATTCTAAAAATAGACCGTTTGGAAATATATAATCCACTAATGGGTTTCTACAAAAAAACAATCACGAACAGAAACTAAACAGTGGTTTCGAGGAAAGTATTACGTAAACATTCCCACAATTTACAACTTTGAGCTAAAAAAGATTGATTCTATTCCGAGGCAAATAATAATGCTTTCTTGCAACGGCTTGATATCGATTATAGTGAGACTTTTCAGTCTTTTGTTCAGTCCAACTATCGTTCACACTGTTATCATGTGGTTGTTTCCGCCGCTAGATACTAATAGAACTTGCAACCCGTATAGAAGTTTCGGTGGGCCTCTATTGACCAAAGATTATATGTAGATCACTATACTAGAACTTGAAATATCGAAGTTTCCTTTAGACCTCTATTCACCATAGATTTTTTTTTTCTTACAACTTCACCGTAGATTGGAAAAGGAGTTTAACATTAATATATAAAAAAATTTCTTTCATAACCATTCAACCAATCAAAAGCCAGAATCGAATTAGTAAATTCCTAGTGTCGCTATAGTTCCTTGGGTTCCACCCTTATTTACTACGCATTTGCGTTATGTGACTACTAAATCTCAAATCAAGTTGATTTCATATGAGACAAACATTATATACGGACACGGATACTAATGGAACTTGGAATATAAGTTTCATTGAACCTCTATTCACCATAGATTTGGAACTTGTATAAGAATTTATTTTTTTTGTCTTTCATAATTATTCCCCCAATCAAAAGCCAGACTTGCTGTTTCTAAGCAATATACAAAATACAAAAAGACAAATTCAACGCGGTAACGTAACAGCGGACAATCTTACAACTTACATTTATTGTTCAGTGTCTCTATATAATCATAGTACTGATGAAACCAAGCAAGAAAGCAATAAGATAAACACAAAAGACAATATATAGAGAGAGATAGATTAGAATCATACAATGGGTTATGTTGAAATGCGTAAGTCAAACACTTGGCAATGTCTTGTTTTATTGCTCTCATCGCAACTGCTCTCCGTAATATCTCAGCAAGGGCAAGTTCTTTACTCGTCCTGCCAAGATTTGAGAGGGAACTTCACCCTCAACAGCATCTATGAAGTCAACCTCAAGTTACTCATCTCCTCCCTCTCGGCTCTCCCGCAGAACGAAAATGGCTTTTACAACGTTTCTGTTGGAGAAACCGATGATGATAAAGTCAACTCTTTGATGCTGTGTAGAGGTGACGTGAAACCCATCGACTGCATTAGATGCATTGTTATAGCTGGACAAGAGATAAGAGAACGATGTCCAAACCAGAGAGAAGCCAACATATGGTACGACCACTGTATGCTCAGGTACTCGAGGCCGTCTCAAACTATTTGTAAGCTTTATTTCAAATTTCTTATTAAGAAACATGTTATATCTAGTAAAATAGATTTGAAATATTATACGTTTACCTATATTTTTATATATAATAGATTAAGACCCGCCTGATGGACGGGTATATAAAATATAAATTTAGTATAATTTAAATTAAATATATGATATTAATGATATATTTTAAATATTTGAAATATAATTATATACTCAAAAATATTAATGATAGTTTGAATAAATGTAATATATTTACCCAACAATTATAAATCTGAAGATATAAATTACTTTTATATCAAAATAACTGAAAATTTTTAGTTAAAGTTATGAAAATGTAACCAAATGTTTATAGAGAAACTCCCTCAAATAACAGTAAATGAAGTTTTTGTTCCGCAAATAGCACTTTATTTTTATTTTGGACAAAAATAGCATTTTTATAAAAGATAAAATTTTATTTTTTTTGTTTGGGTTAAGTATTGTATAATTTAGGGTATAGTTTGTTTGGGGTGGAAGATATGATTTAGGGTTTAGGGTTTTTAAATAGGTATTTTTTATTTTTTTAATTAAAAGAAATTTTTTTCTTTTTATAATTACATTCTATTTTTAAAACATGTCAAAATCTGATCGTTTAAATTAACATGTGTCATAATCTGGTGAATTACTAATTTTGAATCATTCATCTTTTAAAAAAATGAATGATTTATCTGGTAAATTATATATATATATATATATATATATAATAGTCCACAAATGATTTATATATTAAAGAAAATTCTTTTAAAAAATGTTTTTTGAAATGAAACATGTTAAAAGACATCCTGCTCAAATTAATTAATCAATTAACCTTCTCTTGAGTTTTATTCAAAAATCAATTTCATGTCCCCAAATTTTCTTGCCAAGTTACAAAGAACAAATTTCCGGAAGTTCACACGAAAGTTGTTGCTAATTGCCGGGAATGAGAAACAAAAAGATTCTGATAAAGACGTTCTTCAGTAAGATCATCATGTGTGGTAGCAATAACAAGCCAAATACGACAAGTAGTGTGGTCCTGAGCAAAGGGACAATATATTTGTAGTTAGCGCATTCATCATAGTTAGTAGTAAATAAATTTAATTTAAATTGACAATATATATGTAGTTAGCGCATTCATCATAGTTATGTTTAAGACCAGTTCTATAAACAGCCAATCAGGCATATCATGGTACAGGTGAAAGAAACTTATCATATCCATAGTTAGTGAATTCATCATAGTTAGAAGCTCCAGATCCGTATCAAGTTCACTTGTTACACAACAATCCCTTAGAGGCCGTTCCAAGCAGGGAGGGCAGCGGGTAGGCGAAAATGGAGGTTTGATTCCTGAATAGGTTAAACTTTTTGAACTGCTACTGAATCCATGGGCAGGCAAGAGACAACCTAGCAAACTGAAACTCATTAATTAGTTGATGAGGAACGCAGTAACTTGACCCGTTGCTTCTCTGCTTCTTGACCGATCATGAAACCAAACAAAAAAAATGTTATCTGAATTCTCTTTTAATTCAGATTTTTTTAACGTATCGAAACCTCTGGATTCGAAATAGTAAGATTTATTCTCATAATAAAATAAATGTTAAATATTGGAGGGAAACAGCTCGGATCACCAGCTAAGGTCCCTAAATGATCGCTCAGTGATAAAGGAAATAGGAGTGCAGAGACAAACGCGTTACCGTCGTTAATTTAATGAATATAGATTTTTTTTTAGTGAGAGGTAAAATATTTTTTTTGATTACTAAACAAAGCAAAACGTATTGTTTCAGGTACTCAAACCGCACCATCTTGAACACGATGGAGACGTCCCCAGGATATTCTGTAGCGACAGATTTCAATTTCCCCGGTGAAAAAGACACGTGGGAGACCATGCTAACGAAGTTACTAGATGGGTTAATGAGTAGAGCAGCCGCTGGTGGGCAGAGGAAAAAGTTCGCTGTCTCTAAAATGAATGGGTCCTCGCTTCAGACGTTGTACGGTCTCATGCAGTGCACACCCGAAATTTCGGAACGTGACTGTATTGACTGTCTAACGTGGAATATAGGTCGCATTCCGATTCTTTGTAATGAAAAACTAGGTTGCAGGCAGGCAACAGTCAGCTGCAATTTGAGATACGACACCTTTCGGTTCTACGATCTGACGGCCGAGGAGCCAACTCGGGCGTTGCCGCCGCCAGCCCATCTTTCATCTCCTCTTCTTCCATCACTCAACGAGAGAGCAAGTGACGGAAATGTTTTTTCTGTAGATGAAGTTAAAGGTGTCATCTTTATAGTTATTCTTATTGTTGGCTGCATTATCTTCGTTATCGCATCATGCGTTGTTACTCTCATGATTATGAGGCAAAAGAAGAACAACCGCTACAGTGAGTTGAACACTTTAACCAAAAAAGAAAAAAAGAGAGGTACATGTATACATATATATAGCTGAAAAGTTTGTAATATCTAACGTTAATTTATTGTGATGTACAGACCAAAACAGGGAAGAGTCATTGAGATATGAATTTAGTGAAATAAGAACTGCAACCAATAATTTCTCACCCCAAAATGAACTCGGACAAGGTGGATTTGGGAAAGTTTATCAGGTAATCTTACATATCAAAATGTGTCTTCTCTCTCTCTATACAATAAACAAAAAGTAATTCCATTTGTTAAAATTATGAAATTAATATTATGGTTTAAAGTATTTAAAATTAAATTATTATAAGAATATTATGTTTTCTTTAGTCAATCAATTTTGTTAATAAAACCTAGAAAAAAAATTATTTGGAAGTTGCAAACGCTCGTTTTTATGCTTTCATGTAGATTTTTTAGATCATTAAGGTTTAAAGTATTTAAAATAATTTTATATCATTTAGATAACATAAAATATTTATATGAAATTTTATTAATATTTTTATCATTATTTTATTTGTAATATTATTTGAATATAATATGCTACCAAAAATAATTTAAATATGAAAGAAATAGAAAAGAATTCTAGTAGAAATGTAAATCCAAATACTCATAATTCTGCTAATCATTTAAATATGTATATTAACTATACTATACAACTTCAACATATACTGCTTATACTATTTGCAACAATTACTCTACCATAAACAATACCAACCAGGCCATAAAAAAGTTGAAAAATTGTGATTTTATGGTTTTGACGAAAAAATATCCGTTCAGAAATTTTATGTTTTTGATATAAAAACGTTATTCCGAAATTTTTTGGTTCTGACGAAAGATATTATTTCACAATTTTCCCGTCATAATTGTAATTTTTTTGTTGAAAAAGTGGTTAGAAATTTTTTTTTAATGATTTTACAGTTTTGGCAAAATGTCATTTCAAGATTTTCAACCATTATTGTAATTTTTTTAAAAAAATAAAAAGTTAGAAAAATTGAATTTTTTTTTTTGTGACAAAAGAAAAAGTCCGACAGGTACCCAATACCCAATATGGTAAACCCGAATAAAACCCAAGATAAATAAAACCACCTCTTTTTAACCTGTTTCTATTTTACACAAATAGGCTGGCCTACGAACTTGAAATTATACTCGGGTTTTGGGTACCCATCTGGTAAAAATTCCATAATTAACATCCCTACTACCAGTCCAGTTGACAATCTGTTTTTATTAGAATGTTGAGCTCAGCATACAATCATAAAGCTTTTTTTGTGGATGCATAATAGGGTGTGCTTAATGGAAAAGAAGTAGCAGTGAAAAGGTTGTCCGAAAATGGTAAACAAGGCGAACTTCAGTTTAAAAATGAGGTGATATCAATGGCAAACCTTTCGCATCGTAATCTTGTCAGGCTTGTGGGCTTCTCAGTCGAGGAAAATGAAAGGGCTCTCATATATGAATTCCTACCCAACAAAAGTCTCGACAAATTCATCTTCGGTACTCTCTTGTTTTATTATATATACCCATATGTAGAATCTTGGAAATGGTCTAATGATTCATTATGCTGGTACATAGATAAGCCGTTGGAATGGGCTACACGCTACAACATAATAGAAGGTGTAGCTCGAGGAATCCTTTATCTTCATCAAGATTGCCATGCTCGAATAATTCACCGAGATCTTAAACCAGCTAATGTGTTGCTAGACAAGGACATGACACCAAAAGTGGCTGACTTTGGTTTGGCTAAATTGTTTGATGAGAGCCAAATAAGCCTACTGTTTACCCAAAACGTAATGGGGACCGAGTAAGTGCCAAGGTTAATTTTCTCATGAATTGCGTAAACATGTAGTTTAAGGAATGGAGTTCAAAGATTAATGTTATATGATTTTGCAGTGGCTATATTGCTCCCGAGTATAGGGATGGGCATTTCTCGTTTAAAACAGACGTATATAGTTTTGGTGTGTTGGTTCTTGAGATCCTGAGTGGTAAGCGTATGTGGAAATCGGAACTTGGGGAGAATGGGGAGGATCTTATAGCCTATGTAAGTATACTCAAAATTATCTCAAAATATGTCATATAAATCTACATAATATGACATGATCAGTTCGTAAATCTTTTCTTGTTGTAATATAATTTTGTGAAGGCAAAGAGGATGTACAAAGCGAAAAAGCCACTGAAACCAGAGGACTCAAACTTAGAAATACGTGACAAGGAAGATATATTGACTTGCATGAACATTGGTCTGGGATGCGTTGAATATAATCCTTCAGACAGACCAGAAATGAGGCATGTCGTCCTGATGTTAGAAAAAAACAATCGTTCTCAGGCCTCGGAGCAGAGATCTGTAAAAGGAAGAAAATCAAGAATACAAGTTTGAGGCCATACATATTAAAAGATCATCTTTACAAGTGTGTGATTAAATGAGAAAGTTTGTTTTGAATTTACTAACTGTCAAGTTTATGTACTCTACTTTGTTTTATTTACATGGAGATCAAAACATATGCCACATATGTGTAAGTGAAGATTAAAAAGATGATTTTTTACTTTCATTAAGAGCAGCTTAAAAAGAAAACCGTAAGTTTCAATCAGTCATTTTGTCTACAGAGGAGAAACACTAGTTTATTGATGAATGAGAATTCGTAGTCTTTATATAAATATATGAAAAACCCCAAAACTAAACCATGAAGAAGAAATATTCGATTGAAACGATCAAATTGATTACAAAAGTTGCTACTCTCTGCAACCAATAAGAGAAGAAACAATAGCAAACAACGAATCCAATTATTACATTGAAACTGCAGCAACACGAGTTGTTGTTGCCTGAATAACACCTTGACCTGAAGACGACGAATCAACAACAACAGCTACTCTTTTGCGTCCAACCCCAACACCATTCTTCTTCAATGGATCAAACTCTTCTTTCTCATAATTCACACCAAGTGGACTCTTATCACGTTCCTGTTTCTTTGATCTCATACTCACTCGATCCGTAGATTCAGCTGAATTCGGTTCCAACGAAGAAGACGATGTGTATCCTAGTCGCTGCACCACGCAACTACTTCCCGTATAACTATTACTCCCTGAAGATTCTTGCTCTTCCATGTCCTCTAACGAAGAACCTCCTCTTTTAACAGTCACATACTTCTCAAAACTCGGCTCCATTAAATCCGCTTTCTTAGCTGCTGCGGATGCGAAATTTATCTCAGTTCTTTGGTGTTGTGGTTTCGTAGAAGAGCTTAGATCTGCAACTGCTTCAACAATAGAGCAAGTCTTGGAAATAGATGAACTTATGGTATTGCCATTGGTGACATTAACACTTTTCTGGTGAAAATTCTGAATGTCTTCTAATAACAAAGCTGTGTAAGATGGTATTGTTGATCCTGCTGTTGCATTGTTACTGCTAATGTTGTTGTTATCGATATTGCTAGAGAGCAATGCTTCAGGGCTGAAATCGAAATCACGCGATTTCCTCAAGGATCTGCTTCTGCTCATCATTTGTGGCTTAACCAATTCAGTTCCAGATGATAACACTATCTTACTCTCTTCCACTGCCACTTGCTGCTCTTTCGTGGCACGATTCGGGCTCGCGGCTCTACGGATTGGAGCGGCTTTAGTATTCAACTTCTGAAAACACACAAACATTATAAACATTCAATCTAACAATACCAAATTCTTGCTTCATCTCCTAATTCAATTCATTCCAACATTACCAAATACTTTGATTGAGTTAGATTTCAAAATACCTGATTTGTGAAATTTCCAGATTCTTTGATCAATCCTTGTCCTTCATTGTCTCTGTTCATCATCTTCTTGTTGCATTTGATATTACCAGATCCCAATTTATCACCTTGAGAGAGTGGAAACGCTACAGAGTTTGTATCAATCTCTCCCAATGGATTCCTCCTATAAGGAGAATGCTCCGTTGTTTTTCGGCTAAGCTTCGACGGAGAAGGCTGAGTTGCAGTTCTTGCCGGTGACTGTGACCTCGGAGACGGAATTTTTCCGACGTTTCTTTTCACAGCAATCCGTTTAATAGGTGCATCTCCATTGTTGCTTATAGCCTTATCCGTTGCAGGAACAGATACAAATTTCTGAGGTCTATTGTTGCTCGAATTTACAGAACTGCCACTCCCGGCGCATGAATTAGGGTTTATCTCCAATCTTCTCCCCGGAGATCTACTAACTCTTCTACTACCACCGTTACCACTTCCTCTCTCTCTACTCCCCGATCTATAACTATTTGAATCGTCTCTTTCTCTGCTCGGAGTTCGTCTTCTCCGATCTCGTGGCGATTCACCACCACGATGACGCTGCCGATGAATCCGCCGCTCAGCTTCTTCTTCTCCTCCGTCTTCAGCATCTGCTTCCTCCGCGTTACCGTTTTGGTCAAAATCGAAGCTCCTCTTAGATCCAGAGTACCTCCTTGTCTTCGCAGCGGCTGAGTTGCTCCGGCTTAATCTTCCACATTGAATCAATATCGCATCTACATCAACTGGATTCTGATTCGAACTGATTGATTTCTCATCGGAAGCTGTTGAATCTTCCGGATCTGTTGTATTCTTCGATTTCTCATGGCTCATTCGATGTTTAATCACGAACACTTCTTTCCTCGATTTGGAATTCTCTTGTATCTCTGATTCTTCATTCTTTGGTTTCGATTCTTCTACTTCGAGCTTTTCTTGTGCTTCTTTAGTCTCTAGCTTCAGAGGTTTATCAATGGCGGATTTGTTCGGATCTGGTGATTTTAGAGAAGAAGATCCGTTAATGGGAGGAGAAGATGAAGAGGTCTTCTTGCTGAGACAGCAACCCATTTGCTGAAGAAATCGAAATAGACGCAAGAAAGAGAAGAGAAGAGAGATTTTGAAGGAGTGAGAGAGAGAGAGTGAGGAAATTCAAAAGTTCAAATTCTGAGGAGATGAAACTTTTCAAAATGTTATTAGGGACAGATAAAGGTCCCTTTAGTTTATTAATATACTGATATGGCTACTTACTTTTTATATTGACATGTAGGTTCTTTTGAATTGTTGGTTAAATTGAAAACGATGAGGAGTTTTGGGTGTGAATTGAAATTAACTTTATTAGAAGAAAAAGAAAAGTGACGTTTCAAATTTTTCAACAGTTGGCAAAAGAGAGCCGTTAGACGTGGAAGAGAGAGAGCAGAAGAATCGATGAAAATGTACATTTTACCAATTTAGTCCTCTAAACTTTGTTTTGGTTCGTTTTTTTCAAAATCAGATTCATTTTTCTTCAAGTTTTAAAAAAACCTTTAGTTTATGCAAGTTTAAATTTCCAACGGCTAAATGCACGTTAGGTGTTTTTGTCCGACAATGATAAGAATCTTGGAAAGATTTCCATGGTATTGGTAACAACAGATCAATTAAGGGTTATAATTATAAAAAAAACAATTTATCCATTTTAAAACGGAAAAAATATTATTTAAATCATAAACTTACACTAAAACGCTATTTTAATCATGAACTCTGTGGAAAGTCATTTTAAACATCAACTTCCGTTGACTTAATTTTTTATACATGAAATTTTGTTGACCAAGCCAAACTGGACATGACGTTTAATCTGCTAACAAAGCTACTGACAGACGTTACTCTGCTCCATTAGTGACAAAACGACGTCGTTCTCAGACAAATTTTTAATGTCATTTAAATTACAAACTTTCAAATTTAGACCATTTAAAACATGAACTTTATAAAATAGGCCATTTTAAATCATGAACTTTGTACTATAGGCCATTTAAATCATCAATTTTCATTGACAAAGGTTTTTAGGCATCAAATTTCGTTTCTTTATAGTTAACGACTTTCTGTTAACCGAAACCTAGACACCAAACTTTTAAGTTTTTTAGAAATAAAATTTTGTTACTTTATAGTATGATTGGTGATGCCTTAATTTAATAGCTCACCTAGAAAAAAATCTACAAGATAACCCAATAACAAAAATTAAGCGGGATGTACGATTTTAACCAAAACCCTAGAAGAGAAAAAAAGAGAAAGAAAACTCGAGATCTGCGAGAGAGTGGAGGCCAGACAAGGTTATGGTTGGCGAGCCAGCCATAGAGAATGCGGACTAGACCTTTCCACTGAGAGTACTTCTCGTAGACACTCGACAGTTGCGGTATTTTCTTCCCACTTTTCATCATTTTATCACCGATATATTGCTGCGATGACATCGTCTGAAAATTGTCCTTATTTTTATGTTTCCAACCTTTCTTATTTAATCTAGAAGATCTGGTTCCTCCGCTTGGTGTTGTTGGTTAAGGTGAGCTATTAAATTAAAATCCTTAAATGAAACTTAAAATCTAGGGTTTCAGGTTAACAGCGAGCCGTTTACAAAAAGTAACAAAATTCGATGCCTAAAAAACCTAGTCATGGAAAGTTGATGATTTAAATGGCTTATAGTACAAAGTTCATGTTTTAAATGACCTACATTTGAAAGTTTGTGATTTAAATGATATTAAAAATTTGTCTGAAACGACGTCGTTTTAGCACTAACGGAGTAGAGTAACGTCTGTCAGTAGCTCTGTTAGCGGATTTAACGTTATGTCCAGTTTGGCCTGGTCAACAAAAGTTTCATGTATAAAAAATGAAGTCAACGAAAGTTGATGTTTAAAATGGCCTTCCACAAAGTTTATGATTAAAAGGCATTTTAGAGTAAGTTCATGATTTAAATGACATTTTCCCATTTTAAAACCGTCACAAAATTACTAATGAAAAATTCATTTAAGTATTTTAATTAAAAATTTTTTTAAATACAAATTCATCTTGAAATCATCAACTAAACTATTAATAAAAAGATCCCTAGGTTAGGGATTTTAGTGAAAAATATTCTACTTCAATATGTCTCGTTTACTATTTTTAAAAGTCACTATTATCGATTTTATCTGATTTGGTCACAGAAATTGATGCATCTTCGATCTTTCGCTCAATCTTCTTTACAGTACTAGGCAACTTAATCTCATATGTAGAATAAGCTTGTGAATCTATAAAATCAACTCGGCGAATCAAGTTCTCAAGTTTATAACTAAGCTCGTTGTTCATGATATCCATCTTGTTTTCAAGAGCGGTGATATTCTCATTCACTTCTTGTGCATTCTTCTTCTGCCCATCTAATATCTGCTTCATCGTAAGCTCAAGTGTACCCTCTTGGGGCGGTGGAGCTTGATGTTCTCTAGTCCTGTTAGGTGCTTGATTCTCAACATAATTAACACCCACATTCCTAGGATTTTGCTCACCCTTAGCTGGAAGAACTCCATGTTGTCTTTTCATTGCTTCAGCAGTCTGAGCAACTTGGTTATCTAGCAGTTTCAGATGAGTGGAGACACCTTCAAACTTGGTATTAAGGTCAACATACATATTACCCATCTTTGTATTGATCTTATCAGTAAAATTTTGCTGGTTCAAGAGGAGCTGCTGCATAAGACCCTTGAGCTCAGTTTGAGAGTTATCTTTAGAGTTAGCAGAGGTTTGGAAGTTGTTGAATGGTTTTTTTCTGTTGAAATCCATCTTGAAATCTGTTTTGACTCTGAGCAACCACCTGTTGTGGGTAAACTTGGTCTTGAGGATTCTCAACATTCGTACTTCTGTATGAAAGATTAGGGTGACTTCTGTAGTTCTGGTTGAATACCTTGTTCTACACAAAGCCTTGTCCATTCACATAGCTTACTTCTTGCAATTCATCAACAATATCCGGGAGACAAACTGCATCTGATCCATCTTCACAAAGCTGAACACCTCTCTGATTTGCCTTCAACAATAAACTCACCTCGTCACTCAGTTCATCAATCTTCTGAGAATTCACACTACCGACCCCTCTAGATCGATCATACTCAGAACAACAATTATTGGAACTTGCAGCCCAGTTCTCTATCAGTTTGTTCGCTCCAGCTATACTCTGAGTCATGAAATCCCCAAATTACTTGCAGCATTGAGTGCATTCTTGTGTTCCCAGTCAACACCATCATAGAATATGTGAAAATCTGCTCATCAGGAATGGTGAGGACATTCTCCGCGGTACTCCTTAAACTTCTCCTAAGCCTCACATAATGATTCCCCTGGGTGTTGCTTGAAAGTAGTAATTTTACTCCTCAATGAAGCTGTCTTGGCTTTGGTGTAGAAATGATCCAAGAAGGCATCTCTGGTTTCTGTCCAACCTATCAATGAATTTGCAGGTAAGGATCGAAGCCATCTGTGTGCTTTATCAGCCAAAGAGAAATGGAAGAGCTTGCATTTGATGTAGTCTGCATGGACTCAATTTGACTTAGTAGTACCACAAATCTCCTCAAAGTTCTCTATGTGATCCATATGATTCTCACCTGGTAAACCTTGTAACTAGTGCTGCTTCACCAATGCAATCAGATGAAATTTGATCTCATAATCTTGTCTTGCAATAGCTGGTGGACATATAGCAGATCTGTTCTGGTAAAAGGTATGAGGAGTGTCAGTTTCCCCAATACCACGTTGCTGTTGAAGCTCTTGTTGTTGCTGCAGTAGCAACTGATCCAACTGCTGCTTCATGTTCAAAATCTGAGCTTGAGCATCAGCCATTGCCTGATTGTCGATATTGTCGCCCATGGTGGCTTATTTTGACTTCTTCTTCTGAGTTCTGTTGTAAGTACGTTCTGTCCTTGCTAGCTCTTGATTAGTGAGTTGTAGGAGATTGTGAAAACCTTGACTTCTCCTCTGCATACACCTGCAACACACAAGCAAGGAAAGAAAACTTAATTAGTAAATCTTAGACTAAACTTCAATCCTAGAACTGAAGGTAACGCAGTCCCCGGCAACGGCGCCAAAAACTTGATACACAGAGTTTTAACCCTAAATAAACTACTGCAAGTGCACAACAAATGTTGTAGTAATATAGGCAAATCCACAAGGACCAAGGTTACACTATGATTCTTTGAGAATAAAATTAAGCTTAGACAATAATATGATTATTGTTGTGATATGAAACAAAAATAGCAAATAAAAACGATGTAAACTATGAATCAAAAAAGAAGCTAGGTCAAGAGATATTCGCGGGAATTCAGAGATTAAGAATCAAGTAATTATTCAGAGAATATATAAGCACAATCTCAACTTAAACATCAATGTATAACTATTCCACTGCTATGGTATCAATTACTTTATCTAGCAACCTAAGTGTCTAAACTGTTGTTTGAACTTAGAATTGTAAAAAAGCATTAATGAGCAGGTTCAATATGTTCACAGATCGCCTTGGCATCAGCTTTCGTTGGCTAAGTACAATCCACTCATCTATGTTCTTTTCAAGCAACCTATAACACTTTTGATGTATATATTAAACCTAAGATCAGAAATTAGGTAGCTAATCTAATTCCATCAATGAGATCAACAATAGATAAAGATATAATAAGATGATTCTCTATCTATGCCCAATTCATTGATTCATAAATTCCTTTGAAAACCCTAAACCTAACTATGGATCTACTCAGATATGGAAGCAGAGAAATCACAAAGAGAATAAGAAGAACTCATAATTAGTAGACTAGAAATCCAAAAGGGTTTAGAAATCTTCTCAAGAGATGTAGAGTCAGAGATCCCTATCCTAAAGCAATATGTCTGAATAGAAAATAAAGCGTAGCCTAAACAATGGCCGAAAATAGAAAATATAAGTCTAAACACGTTCTGGGTAGAAACTAAACCGAAATAGGAAAAAAGCAAAAATTCCTTTTTATAAGTTTTGGAGAAAATAAGGCTGGATCAATCGATCCAAGCTGCTAGAGAATTTGCGGATTGATTTTAGATCGATCGAACAATCTGGAGTCAAACGATCGATCCGTCTCAGCTTGGTCGATCCAAATGAGTCTCGAAAATTCCTTAGGGGCGTGGATCGATCGATCCAAGTATGGATCGATCTATCTGAAGTAGAAACAATCGATCCGCCTGTCGTTGGTCGATCTGACTGGACTGATTTCACGAATATCGCCATAACCTTTGATCGCACCGTTGGATTGACTTCAAACCACTTTCAAATGCAAGTTAACTCCCGTGGATATCTTGTGTCAAAAATGCATTAACATCGGTTCGTGAGAAGTCTTTCATCGGATGGAAAACTTCTGAGGTTTCAGCATGATTCTTCATCTTCAATTCCGTGTTTTAATCCCAAAACAACCTAAAACCTTTAAAGACTCGATAGAGGACTAAAAGACTCTAAAAAACTCTAAAATAATGGTTAAAATATGACAAAACCGGAATATATCAGTTTACAGTGTGTGTAGGGCAAATAAAAGTCTTTCTAGTCCTTATCTCTCCCTCCCTCACACAAATTTCCCAGAAGATATATCACAATAGTGTTTTTAGACTAACACCACTGTCATTATCATCTATTCTTCCTTTCCTCAATTCTGATTAACACCAATTAATACCACCGTCACCGATTTATCTTTTTCTCTTTCATTTGCCTGAGGGAATTTTGGAATTTTCCTACTCTAAAAAAAGTCATTTACCCAACTTTTCTGATGCATAGTTAGTTTCCTAAAATGAATCTAGATTTAGGCTATTCTGCAAATTAGCCCTAAATATTATCGAAATGCCAAAAAAAAGAAGAACACCAAAAAATAAATGAGCCAAAAATACAATATTTTAAAAGATAACATATAACTTTATTTTGATTTAGATAACAAAAGTTAGGAGTGTGCATTTGGTTATTAGGTTTGCTTCTGTTCGAGGTACAATTTTTTTTGGTATTGGAAATATATCCCATTTGGGATAAACTTCTATTATGTTCCGGCTCAATATGGTTCTTGACAAAATAAAATATAACAAAAATAAACATAACTCATTAGTTTTAATTATTATAAGAATATTTTTAATATTGAAGTATAAGTATATTATATATATATATATATATATATTTAATTTAACATATAATGTTTAGTGGATTTCAGTTAAACTGTTTGGTTAAATTTGGGTTAGGATCCTAAACCATAGTATGAAAAATCTGAAAGACCCGAATAGATCATAAAATAGTACCAAAGTATCTAAAATCCAAAAAAACAATCCAAACCCGAACATATACTTAAATGTCCATGCCTGCGTTTTAGTTTGGTTTGGTTTGATAATTTTGCCAAAAGACTAAAAAAACTAAAAACTTCATTCAATTTTTCATTTATTTTGTATTTTTTTTTTCTGTAATTCTTTAATTTTCAAAAATTTTCTAATTATACCATGTCCATGTATCGCAAATTAAACTATTGCAAATGATTAAGTGAAAAACTGGTGTAAAACATAACATGAAAGTTCTTTGTGGAATCTATTATATATATATAAAGGATTTTAGGGCTTCTCCATGGCTCCACATCAGCAAAAGAACAAAGGCTTAAGAAAAGCTATAGATGTGACACGTGCCGTTATAGTTAAAAAATCAAACTTAAAATTTTAAACTATTATAATTTCTTAAACTATTTATCTCCTACTTTCTCCTATGTTATTTAACGCTATGATGTCTCCAAATCTTCCTTCTTAAAATATATTTTATATAAAAAATGGATTTTTGGACTTCTCCATGGAACCACATCAGGAAAAAAACAAAGTCTTAAGAAGAGCTACAGATGTGACATGTGGCATTATAGTTAAAAATCATACTTCAAATTTTGAACTATTATAATTTCTTAAACTATTCATCTCCTACTTTCTCCTACGTTTTTAACGCTATGATGTCTCCAAATCTTCCTTCTCAAAATCTCTTATATATATATATATATATATATATATATATATATATATATAAACAAAAAGGGGTTTTGGGCTTTTCCATGGTTCCATGTCAGCAGAAAAATAAAGCCTTAAGAAGAGCTATAGATGTGATATGTGGCATTATAGTTAAAAAATCATACTTCAAATTTTAAACTATTAGAATTTCTTAAACTATTCATCTCCTATGTTCTCCTACGTTTCTTATCGCTATGATGTCTCCAAATATTCCTTCTTAAATTCCAACTCGAGTCTATTTGGAAATAACGTTTACAGAGTGTCACGACAAGCAATTGTGAACAATATAGTCTATGGTTCATCAAATTTTTATAGGCCCTTATACTTAGCAATTGTAATTCATGACGAGTCTCTATTTTCACTAGTTTTTACTATTAATTTTACATGTTTTATTAAGCACAGAGTTAGGTTTTGTGTCCTTCTGGCCAGTTTTGGTTTTTTTTTAGATTTACACTTCATTGGAGCTAAAATGGGCAAAATAGAGTAACTTTGGACGTTTTTACACTTCATTGGATTTTGGAAACACTCTGGATCGATCCTGAAGAAGATCGACCAAGCACAAAGAGGATCAACCAATCCCGAAGCAGATCGGTCAGTCAAAAGAATCTATGAGGTGGCACGGATCAAAGGAAGGAGATCAGTCGATCCAACAGGATTGATCCGGATCGTGAATATTCTCCAAATCACACATTAACTCTAATTTTTGACCTAGAAAACTTCCTATAAATAGGGTTCATTTCCTGAGCGGCCCATTAGCCCTCGACATGATTTTACTGTTACTTTGTCATTTTCATTTTCAGATCTATAAACTTTTACATTGGTTTTTCTCAGATTTATAATATTTTCCATTGCATTTTCAGAACTACACTCTGTCTTCATCTCTTTCTTTGCATTTCATGCCATATAACATAATGATCTATCAACCCATTGCCATGGTTGAGTAGATCTGCATGTTGGGAGATGAGATTTATTCAAAGGGATTTAATGTTTATTTAGATTATTGTTATAGATTAGGGTTATGATTATTAGATCTCTAATCCTATGAAACAAATGCTTTTGTTAGGTTGACGAATCTATCAAATAATACATAGGGGTTTTATAATACAGCTAGCATTGGTTATTCTACCCGGAATCTATAGTTTGTAGGCTTGATTTCCTGTTTTCCATTAGTTGAGGCTGGATCTACAAGTGAACTCTATCCAAATTGTTAATATATGCTACCATATGGTCCTAGCGGATTTATGCTAGAATAATATTTCCTTTAAAAAAAAGAGATCTATCCAAATTGTTAATATATGATTCAGTGTTTGAGTTCAAGATCTGGATCATTAAACTGCTAATCCGGTTAGATATTTTTATTTATTTAATTAAATCCCTGTGATTTCCCAGATCCCAACATTTTTTTAATTGATTTTATTTCCTTTTATTTTATTCGGATTTTCTGTGACAATTTTCCATATTTTTCATCCTAACTCTGTTTAGATCTACAGATCTATAGTGCACATTACTCTCTGTGGATTTGATCCCACCATTATACTACCGCGCACAACCGTGCAATTGCGGGAATTATTGGTTTGGGTAAAACCTGATAAATAAACCACATCAAGTTTTTGGCGCGGTTGCCGGGGAGTAATTGTAACCTCTAGATCTAAGTTTTAGACCTAGTCTAGGATATTTAATTTTCTGTATTTTTTTTGTTTATGTCTCTGAGATCGACCGATCCACATAAGATCGATCGATCCTACTTCTTGCACAATCGACCGATCCCTATTGAGATCGACCGATCATACTTTGTGCAAGATTGATCGATTCTTCTTTGATTGATCGATCATTTTTCTCTCGAGATCGACCGATCCCTTCCAAGATCAATCGATCCCAGAGCCTCTTAATCGGATCTGACCTTCAAACTTCTTATACTTCTCATTTGTATGCAATTAAGGAGCAATTCTTCTAATGATCTACATGGCTTGAGCATAGAGGAGTTGACAAGGAAGTCTACAAGGAAGATCAAGGATACAAAAAAGAACAATACCACAAGGAAAGCAAAAGATAAGGTTAGTATGGCTGACCCTAATAACTTAAAAAACAATTCCCCTGTTGTTGATGGTGAGGATGTAGAAGCAGTCCGGTAGAAAGAGGGTCACGTTAATCAAGGACCTCTCAATGATGCTCGATCTCCTGGGGTGAGAGTAGATGCTGCACCGGGACTGCAAGTCCCTTTGCGTAGGGTTACCGTAGGCGAGCAAGATGCCCCGCACGCCTATTATAGGAACTGCTATCATTCGTCCTCCTATCAAGAGGCAAGACTTTGAGATTAAACCTCAAATAATTGCCCTGGTGAAACATAATCAATTCCATGGGCTATTTAACGAGAACCCAATGGACCATATTGATATCTTCAAGGAGATCTGTAGTACCACCAAAGCAAACGGAGTCCCCCAAGACTACCCCCGTTGTAGGCTATTCTCTTTTTACCTTGCTGATAAGGCTCATAGATGGCTGAAATCTTTGAGTCCTGGATCTATAACAAGTTAGGGTGAATGCCGAGCTGCTTTCTTACAGCAGTTTTTCACCAAAGCTAGATCTGCGGCACTAAAAAACAAAATAGCCACATTCCGCCAAGCTGGTACCAAGTCCTTCTATGAAGCTTGGGAATGCTATAAGGAATACCTAAAGGACTGTACCCCTCGAAGCTACACCGAGTCGGACATGATGACAATTTTCTATAACAGAGTAGAAATGAAGTACCAAATGGCTATGGACACAGCCAGTAGGGGAGACTTCATGAGCAACACGCTGGAGGAAGCCATTGAGCTCATTGAAAACCTGGCAGCAAGCAACTCTAAAAGATCTTCTGACTATGATAGGAGAGTCAACCCCACTCAAGTGAGTGATAAGATCATAGAGGAGCTTACTGCTAAGGTGGACATTCTGATGAGAGCTCAAAAGAGATATGTCAATCTCTTGGAAATTGAAGAGTTCAATGATGAGGAGGAACAAAATGAGGAGGAACAAAATGAGGAAATCAGCTTTCTCGGTGGAAAGGGAAACTACCAAAACCGGGGTTTCAACCCAAACTTTAGGAACCATCCTAACCTGTCATACCGCAGTACTAATGTTGAGAACCCTGGCGATCAGTTTTATCCACCTCGGAGTACTCAAAATTAAGGGAACTTCCAAAACAGTGCTGGTTATGGTAAAACAGGATTCAACCCCGAATCTGGGAATGCTGGTTCCATGGAGATGATTGAGTCCTTATTCCAGCATATCATGGAAGGAGAGAAGAAATTTGCTGCAGAAATCAACCTTAAGGTTGATAATATGTACAATGATCTAAATGGGAGGCTTGAATCCTTGGGTGCCCATGTGAGGATTTTGGAAACTGAGGTGGCAAGGTCAGCCAAAATGGTTAAGGCATTACCAGGGACTCTCCCAGGGAAGCATGAAACCAATACCAGAGGATATCTGAAGTACATTGATCTGTTCATGGATGAGGATTTTTTTTATGAAAACGTTCGCTGAGATCGATCGATCGATCCGAAAATGAGAGCCACTGCTTTCTCGGTGAACAGATCGACCCAGAATCTATCAGGATCGACCCACAAAGTGAGATCGATCAATCTTACTCCTCTGATAGGAATTTAAAAATCGGAGAGGATCGACCGATCCGGGTTGAGATTGATTAATCCTTTCGGACACGATTTCGCGATCCCCTGCTTAATAAAAACCTAAAAAAATTCAGAAATCACAAAGAGTTTAGAAAATTAACTTTGCAGCCACCTAGAGATATGAACTCTGCTGAGAACATGAAAACTAATGAGGATCAAGGAGGAATTGGAAGAGATAACCTACAACCACCTGAAAAGGAAAATCCTGAGATGCAGAAAAAGATAGAACAAGTGATCACTGAGATGAGAGTGAGATTTCCCTTCAGGGAAGTTAAATCAATGACCCCTTAGATAATGGATTACATGAGAGATATCATTGCTGGGAGGACAACTCTGCAAGAAGCAGCTGATTTCCTTCAAGGGGAATGCAACAAGAAGATGCCAGAAGAATTCGCCCAAAAATTAGAGGACCCTGGAAGGTTTAGTCTCGCAGTCACTATAGGGTAGTATCGCTTTAAGAACAGCCTAATTGACACTGGAGCCAGCGTAAACAAGAAGCCACTCAGCCAAGCTAAGAAGTTAGGGTTGCTCACCATAAAACCAATTACCATGGAACTTGAGATGGCTGATGGTACGTCAAGAAGACCAGTAGGGAAGCTCTTAAACATTCCTGTCCAGCTTAAGGGAAGCTATGCGCTAGTGGACATCGTTGTTCTCGCCTTGGATGAGGAATGGAAAGGAATTATACTTGGCAGACCTTTTCTGGCAACAACTAGGACCTCAATTAGCATCCCAAAGAAGAGAATTAAACTTAGGTTTAAAAACACCTCCATGACCTTCTACATCGAGACCGTCGACAGATCCCCCACCATAAATGGTCAGGCTTTCATTGTGAAAGATGTGGAACCTGTTGATGCCATTCATCCAATGAACTTGACTCTGGGAAGCGACGGTGGTGAAGATCCAGCTGAAGTAAACTTTGAACTGCTGAAGAAAATCTGGATTACATGATGAGGGTTATCACTGCAAAGTCCAAGATCATGGCAGAAAACAACCACCAGATGAGGAAGATACCATTCCTCCAATGAACCCAGAACCCAATTGAAATAAAACTAAGTCAAGCTAGTGACTTTGCAAAAACAAGCGCTGGTTGGAAGGCAACCCAAAATGTTCTTTTAATTTCTTTTTGCTTTTGAATTAATTAAACTATATTATTTTATTTCTCTTTGGTTATTTTATTTATTTATTTATTTTTCAAAATAAGATATGATGATGTTTTTGTGTTGAGCTGACTGAAAGCAGGTGCAAAACATAGAAGATGCGAATTTCAAGAAGTCTCAGAACGCTGAGATCGACCGATCCTTCCCAGATCGATCGATCCATGAGACAAGAAAAGCTGAAAACCGGTTCAATGAACATACCAATGCTCCATGCTCCCTTTTGGTCGTAAAACTCCTTTCACGGTTTATGGTTTGCTTTCTTGTTCAGAATTCATTATCTCCAGTGTTGTTTCGCAGCACCCTTTTTCTTTGATTTTATATCACAGTGGGACACAGTGATTTAAGTCTGGGGGAAGGGATGTCTGCTTTCATATGTTACTAACACTGTGTTTTCTTTTGCTTCCTTGTCAAAAAGTTTTCAAAATTTTCAAAAAAATAAAACTTTTTCATTTTTCTTGAGTCGTTTTATTGAATCAAAACATGGGAATTTGATTACAATTTTCTTAGTTTTCATTTTATGTTGACATTTATTGGATTTAGTTCAGGAAGATTGGAAACACCCAGTGGATCAAATTTACCAGAAGAGACCTATCCTTTGGAAATCTGAATGATCCGGCGTTGGCTCTATCTACTTGGACCTTTAACCGGACTAATCTTCTCACTTAGGGGCTCGATATCTCATAAAGGGTCATATACATCCGGAGTTGAACCCATTCTTATTGGAGCTCCGGATGGCCAAGATCATTTTTAGCTTGGTTCCACACCCTTACACCATTTTTCATTCAGACCCCAGTCTTCTTTCGCAACATTAGGAGCATGTGCAACCAAGTGCAACCAAATGTTCCAAGGATATTCGAGTAAGCTTTCTAGTATCAGTACTTCATTTATATTAGTTTGAGTTGACTATTGGTGCAATTTTTTATGGATTGATCTACATGGTTATGACTGGTTCCAACTTCCCCTTTTCAGGAAAAATGCTCTTGGATCGACCGATCCTATTCAGATCGATCGATCCCATCTCATCCCGAGACTCTCTTTCAAAAAAAAAAAAATGAAAAAGAAAGAGAAGGGAAAGAAGTCTGAAGGAACCAGAATAAAAGCTTTTTATTTATTTAGTTAGTTATTCGTTTCTGTTATTTATTTTAGAGTCCAAGGTTCAAGAGGTTGTGCACCATCTTTGGTTTCCGTCTCACTGTGATTTTGCGCATTGACTTGCACTAGAGTTCATTTGTCATGCCTAACCATCACCCTTAAAATGGCCCGCGTTACTAGCCCTTAGCGATTTAGACTCCCTATGTGAGACTGCACAAAACACTTAATGAGTGTTAAAGGGCCAAGAATGGAGATTTTAGAAGTTCCCTTGGATCTCGGATGCTAGAGTACGGTAATGTTTGCTATGCTTATGGTAAAGTACATATTGTAGTGCTAAAGTTCAATTAACCTTTCAAAAGGTTTCTTTTTGGTTTACATGATCAACATGGTGGATTCTAAAGCTAAGCGTAAGTTCCAGTTTTTCAAACCCACAATTCCGAACTTTGTTTCATTGTCTTGTTGCTTACTTGAGGACAAGCAAGGGTTCAAGTGTGGGGGTGTGATGAGTCTATATTTTCACTAGTTTTTACTATTGTTTTTACATGTTTTATTGAGTCTAGAGTTAGGTTTTGTGTCCTTCTGACCGGTTTTGGTGTCTTTTCATGTTTACACTTCATTGGAGCTAAAATGGGCAAAATGGAGCAACTTTGGACGTTTTTACACTTCACTGGATTTTGGAGACACTCTGGATCGATTGATCCTGAAGAGGATCGACCAAGCAAAAAGAGGATAGACCAATCTCGGAGCAGATCAGTCAGTCAAAAGAATCTATGAGGTGGCACGGATCAAAGGAAGGAGATCGATCGATCTAACAGGATCGATCGATCCGGATCACGTATATTCTCCAAATTGCACATTAACTCCGATTTTTGACCTAAAAGACTCCCTATAAATAGGGTTCATTTCCTGAGCGGCCCATAAGCCCTAGACACAATTTTACTGTTACTTTGTCATTTTCATTTTCATTTTCAGATCTGTAAACTTTTACATTGGTTTTCTCAGATCTATAATACTTTACATTGCATTTTCAGATCTTCACTCTGTCTTCATCTCTTTCTTTGCATTTCATACCATACAACATCATGATCTATCAACTCATTGCTATGCTTGAGTAAATCTGCATGTTGGAAGATGAAATTTATTCAAAGGGATTTATTGTTTAATTAGATTATTGTTATAGATTAGGATTATGATTATTAGATCTCTACTTTTATGAAACAAACCTTTTTAGGTTGACGAATATATCAAATGATTCATAGGGTTTTATAATACAGCTACCTTTGATTATTCTACCCGAAATCTATAGTTTGTAAGCTTGATTTCCAGTTTTCCAAGAGTTGAGGCTGGATCTACAAGTGAACTCTATCAAACTTGTTAATATATGCTAGCATAGGGTGCTAGCGGATTTATACTAGAATAATATTTCCTTTTTAAAAAAGAGATTTATTGGTACAATGTTTGAGTTGTAGATCTAGATCATTAAACTGCTAATCCGGTTAGATATCATTTTTATTTACTTAAATCACTGCAATTTCATAGATACTAACATTTGTTTTAATTGATTTTATTTCCTTTTATTTTATTCGGATTTTCTGTGACAACATTTCATATTTTTCATCCTACCTCTGTTTAGATCTATGTATCTATAGTGCACATTACTCTATGTGGATTCGATCCGACCACTATACTACCGCACAAAACCGTGCACTTGTGGGAATTATTGGTTTGGGTAAAACCTGATAAATAAACCACATCAGTTTACTTCAATTAGATATTGTTCTGTTAGATGCAAGCCTACTACTTCTTTTCTGAGACTCCCTCGAAGATAACTCTACTGGGAGATCAAGGGGTTGCATTCCAATACTGTTTTTTTTTTTGGTGTGGATCAAGTAGTGAGGGTTTATGTCATGTGCCTTCCACTCACCTTTATATGGACACATATTTCAGGGAATTGATCTCTGTTTTAAAAGACATGCTGAGCAAGCTGTGACTTGTGGAGATTTATTTGCTGCTATGTAGCTCAAAGCAGGAACAAAGAGATCTAGAAAGCCCACATCACGTGGATCGAAGATGCAACACACAAAGTTTCATGTTCATCAATTCGTACACTTCTATAGCCTTGAATCTATAAACTGATGATATCATGTTTAGTTTTGAGTTAATTTTTTTTTTGTGTGTTTTAATAAAGGGAAACTTACTAGAATAATACTACATTTAGATGTAATTACTAGTTTGGTATAGAAAAGATTAGTATTAGATTAGTTATTTTAATCAGAAAAATATCCTTACTCTCATATATTAGGAAAACAAATATCACAAAAATGCCATTACTAAAAAATGCCACATATTATTTTTTTCCGTCTAAAAAACAAAACAAAAAAAATGTTTACGCCTTTGACATTGATGTCAAAAAATTTGCGCCAAAAATCTATGGTTCTACGTTATGACATATTTCTGTGTATGGCAGATTTTTTTGTTTTCCATAGTTTTTTTGGGTAGATTTTTTTTTTACCGTAGATTTGTAAATCTATGTGGTAGTAGATTTTTATAATTCATCGCAGATTTTTGTTTTCTCTGTAGATTTGTTTTGAAACTCATTATAGTGGCCGTAGATTTTGGGATTCGCCTGATTTTTAAGAATTTAAACCGCAGACCTTTTTTTCTCCGTAGATTTGTGTCGTAGATTTTTTTGTTGTGTCTTAGATTTGTTGTTTTAGTTATAGCAGATTTTTATTTTACATCTTAGTGGCCGTAGATTTTTTCCCAAAATTTAAATACTAGACTAATATTTGAGTTACCGCAGACTTATTTTTAGTTATCGCAGATTTTTTAATATTTTTTTACGTAAAAGATTACGCACAATTCCTTTTACCGCAGATATAACATTTACTAGAATAATACTCTTAGTGACTGCAAACTTGTTGTGGTAGACTTATTGATGCTATGTTACCGCAGAGTTTTGGCTTTTGCTGAATTTGTCCGGAAAAAATGTAAATAATGACGAAAAAGATAATCTTTTTTAAAAAAAACGTAATTGCTCTGTGCTAATTAGGGGTTTTACGGGCCTCCTTCTTCTTCCCCAAATTTTTTTTTTCTGTTTTCAACTTCACCTCCAAGTTATTTCTCTTCATGATATCTTATTTGATTCTTTCTCAATTTGTTTATCATGGAGCGTATCACCCTTGTATCCGGGAAGTGGATGTTTGCAAATAATAGATGGTTGTTTGTTGTTGATAGCAAGAGTGGTTCTAGAATTCTGCAAGGTAATACAAAAACCATTTATGATGAATTCATTGATATGGTATATGAGGATTAAGGGTTGGATAAGAGAGTTTGCAATGTTGAGTTGAGTTACATGCTCCCAAAGAATCTTTTTCAGAATCTTCCACCAGAAACACCTCCGGTTATTATTGGTAACTGTAGACAAGTTCAATTTTATTTGGCTCAGTCATCATCTGAAAAGTTAGAATCTGTGTGGAAGTGAAGGAGTAAATGTTGCCTGAATCGAAAGAGGTTGATGAAGATGATTATATAACTTTTAATGATAGCAAGGTTGGCGAAAATTCTGAGAATGAAGAAGATGAAGATGAAAGCAGATTTGATTATTGTGACGACTCGGATGGAACTGATTCAGATGATGAGAATTTTAGCAAGTACGGGATGCCACCAGAAGAGAAAAAAGTTAACACCAGCGTACCCACGAAGAAAAGTAAATTGACAGTATTTTTACATCAACCAGATGGGTACCCTGATTGTGTGAACTTTGAATTGTCTTCCATGACTCTAGCTGTTGGACAAGTTTATGCAACCAAAGAGCATTTGGAGACAAGATTGAAGATATTGACTGTCATTGAGAAGTTTGATTTTCGCGTAGACTACTCAAAACCAGACTTACTAGTTGTCAGGTGTTGGGTGGAAGGATGTACATGGAGGCTACGAGCATAACCAACAGATAATGATCTCAAATTTCATGTTTGTGTGTATATTGCTGAACATACATGTTCAATTACTAAGAGGTCTGCATCTTCAAGAAAAGCAACTCCAGATATACTTGGACTGTTATACAAGGATTTTGTCGGTGGAATCGGACAAACTGTTAAACCAATGCATGTTGCGGAGACAATGACTAAGCGATTTCAAATCAGGGTACTGACTACGCCTGTTACTTAATTGCATATAGCAAATTTCGTTTTATTTCAACCTTAATTTTTGTTTAGATGGATTATTGGAAAGGTTACCGAACACTACGACACGCAAGAAAGCTGGTTAGAGGTACTCCTGAGAGTGGATATGAGCAATTACCTGCTTATTTATACATGATACGCAGAGCCAATCCCGGGACACTAACAAGACTTGAAGTTGATGATAGTCAAAGGTTCAAGTATTTATTTTTAGCATTTGGTGCAAGTATTAACGGATTTCCTTTCATGAGAAAAGTGGTGGTAGTTGATGGTACTTTCTTAAAAGGAAAATACAAAGGTACACTTCTTACCACAACAGCTCAAGATGGTATTTTTCAGATATTTCCTATAGCATTTGCTGTGGTTGATACTGAATATGATGAATCATGGGAATGGTTTTCAAGCAACTAAGCCATGTGATCCCTGATGATAAAAACTTGCAATTGTCTCTGATAGACACCGATCAATTGGGAAAGAAATACGGACCGTCTATCCAAAATCTAGTCGGGGTATATACCTGTAGCACCTATACAAAAATATTCTGGTTCGATTTAGAGGCCAAGAAGCCTCTGGGTTGGTGAAGAAGGCAGCCTATGCCTATACATTTGTTGATTTTGAAACAACATTTGATCAGATAAAAGTGTTGAATCCTGCACTTCATAATTATCTTGAACGAGCAGATTTAAAACTATGGACACAAGTGCATTTCCCTGGTGATAGGTACAACATTATTACTAGCAACATTGCTGAGTCGATTAATAATGTTTTATCCCATTCTAGGAGTTTGCCTATTGTACATCTCCTAGATGAAGTGAGGTCCATGATGACAAGATGGTTTTCAGATCGAAGAAATGATGCATTACAAATGAAAACCTCTCTTACTAGATGCACAACATAATTTTACTAGTAATGTCGATAATAATATTAGCTTGATTATTCTAACCCTATTTTTGTTTTGTAAAGGCGAGTTGCGTATTCTAAACTTGTTACTGCACAAGATATAGATGCACAACAGGTGAAACTTACAAGCGGATCATCTTTACATGTTGCTAATTTGAGAGAGAAAAAGTGTACATGTCGTCGGTTTGACTTGGAGAGAATACCGTGTGGCCACGCTATTGCAGCTTGTGTGAAGAGGAAAATCGAACCAACTACAATGTGTCATCGTTATTACCACAAGAATTCCTTGTACAACTCATACGCAAGCGCCATCTTACCAATAGATTTCACTATACCAATACCTGAAACTGTTGCAAATGAAGTTTGAAATCCCCCGGTGATTCGAGCACAACCAGGTAGACAAAAAAACTCCAGGATTAAACCTGCCTTGGAAGTTGCTATGGAGAAGAAAATGCCAAGGAAACAACACACATGTGGAAATTGTAAGTTAGCTGGCCATAACCAGAAAACATGTACTTTGTGAACCGTTTTTTTCTTTGCTTTTCAAACCATTTGTTACTTTCATTTGTGAACCATTTGTTTTTAGCTTTTCAAACCATTTGTTACTTTCATTTGTGAACCATTTGTTTCTTTTCTTTGTGATCCATTTGTTACTTTGATTTGTGAACCATTTGTTTATTTGATTCGTGAACCATTTGTTACTTTCATTTGTCAACCATTTTTTAGTTTGATTGGTAAACCACCCTTTACTTTCATTTGTGAACCATTTGTTATTTTTTTTCGTGAATCATTGTCACTTTGATTGGTGCGACATTAGGATTTACTGAATTTAGTGGATTGACCAAGTTAAATCTCCGGTAACTAAACAATTAATCTGCGGAAAGTAAGGAAAAAATCTGAGGTAAGTAGAGAAAATCTGCAATAACTAAACTTGAAAATGATACAACCAACCTGTCCAAAATAAACCATTCACTAAGCAAACACATCGTACAACATAATACAATACATGATTAATGTCTGACAAAGCAACAAAAAAATTGCCAACCCAACATCTTAGAGTTCTTCTAACTCATCATCACTCACATCTTCATCGATAAGCTCCGAAACTACATCCTTACGAAGACAGTATTCATCAAAGAGGCTATCTGATACCTCAAAATGAGCTTCAGCGTAAATATCAGACGTAAGCTTCACCCAAACATCCTGAATGATCTTGTCGCTTAATCCATCAAATTTTAATCCCAATGCCATACACTCAATGTATTTCAAAGTATACACACCATAATCTCCTGGATTTTCATTGAGAGGTACATTGTTCAACATATTTCTCACATCCATCATGGCACAGCTCTTCTTGTGCTCCGTAGCAGGGATAAATTCACTCAGTATTGCTAGGATCATTTTTCTGACAGGACGAACACTTGCTTGCAGCTCCTCATCGTATTCTGGTGGGATGCTATCGTAAATAAATAGTCCTCTTCACAAAGTCGACATCGATAGCCACCCAATGATTTGTACCCACAAATAAGCATCCATACAAGTGATCGATATCGATGAACCACCTCTTGTTAGTCACCACAAGCTGAAGCCCAAAACAGTTGTCGTGATATATTTTCCTGAATACAAAGTTCTTACCCTGAGCCAAAATATACAGGGTAGTCATACTGTATATGCCTGATAAAGAATGGATCCAAGAAAGCTATCCGTTCACTGCAGTAAGGAGACGGCTGGCTCATATGCCTGTTATGTAACATTGTCATTGCCACATACATGTACTGCAAGAAAAAAGTTTCTCATAAGGCACTATATGTATTGATAATGATTTTGAAGAATAATTGCACCAAATAAACGTACCCCAGATGCTAACCAACCATAATCACCGCTTGTCAAACCATCTCTAGGAGTAATAATCTGATGGTAGAATTGACGGTTCTTGGCTAAACGAGCTTCTTCACTATATAACAAAAAACGAAAAATTGGTTATATTGCAAATTATCAACAAGAGTGATATTAAAACGTGAAGAAAATATTGGATTACTTACCCATCAACATTTAGAAACTCCATTAGCTTCTCATGTAGAAATTCATCCACAACTTCTAAGGGATCATAATGAGTAGGCGAGACTTGAATACCTTTGATGATTCTCTTGACTATTGAGTTACCAACAAACGAAAATTTCTAAGAACCAGCCAACTTGATTTCACGTCTTGGTTTTGGAGTACCAACATCCAACTTTGTTGTCAAGTTGAGTACTCCGTCTAATGCCTTATCCAGCGCCTTATTAGCCACTTGATCCTTTTGGTTTGACCATGTTGATTCCTCATCACATGCCTAAGCTTTCTTCTTATCCTCAGCTTTCTTCTCAGCCTCAACTTTCTTCTCATCCTCAGCATCTGTCTTCTCTATCTTCACTACAACTTTCTTCTTTTTCTCATATATCTTATTCGTCTTCTCAGCTTTCTTTCCTTCCTTCTCTTTGTCCTCTGATTCCTGTTCTTTCTTCTCTTTATCCTCAGTTTCCTGTTCTTTCTTCTCCTTTATCTCATCTTTCTTTTCTCTCTTCCCTTTCTTTTGATAGTCCATGTTTTTCTTCTCTTTATTCCCAGGTGCAGTTTCTTTCTTCTCCTTCATCTCACCTTCCTTCATTTCCTTCACTGTCACCTTTTTTACGACTCTTGAACTTGGGAAGTCGTTATTGGAGGTTGGATTCAATTCAACGATCCATGACTGTAAATAAACAAAACGTTAATAAATTAGTAAACAATTAGTAAGAAGAAACAAAACAATAGGGAAAAAAATGTGTAAAACTTACAAGACTTGAACTTGAAACGACATCATCAACTTCTCTGTTTGAGTGTACATCCTCCTCATGTTCAATTTTAACATTCTTCTCTTTTGTGTCAGCAACTTCCAAGAAATTTTTCAGCTGTGAATACATGTCAGCAATCTCCTTTTGTTGCTCAGCATTCTTCTGATTATTTTTCTCATTAGCTTCGACTTTCCTTGCCAAATCCCCCACCAAAAACTTGATTGCATCAACATCACCAGTCACCTTCTCCACCATGGTAAACATAGCCTGCATGAAAGAGAATTCACAGTAAACAACCAAGCAAGATAGACATTCAATTCAATAACGAGCTATGCAGATATTCAATAACCAGCAATTAAAACACATTATGGAACCAGATATTACGGAAACTCAAGAAGTAGATATCAACATACCTCTCCATGTTCTTTCCCTTTCATCTTCTTCTTCTTGTTGGACAGCTCAACATCATCTTTTTTATCTTCAACATCCACTTTGCATTTATTGTTCTTCTCATCGTCCGACCAAGCATTTGCCCGCAGTCTACCACTGATGATATCTTCAACCATCTTCTTGACTAGTGGATCCATCTTCTCATCATCACTCCATTTTGGGTAAATATCTTCAACCATATGTGTCACCCGAACCTACATTGTTTGATCAAGTTAGAAACCATTATTAATAAGTTATAAGTAACATGAACAACTAACATATACTTACTATGCCATGAGCAGCCTTCTCCTTGGTTATGAATTTGTCAAAGCATATTCCACCACGACCAGAGTGCCAAGTAAGATGTGGAACCTCATCAGGATCTGTTTCGTTTGCCTTCACCCCTTTATTCCCATATGCTTCTCCTATACCATTCACGTGACTGTACAACCAAGTCAGTAAAACTTGAACAGGTCCTTGAAGCGAATAAGACTTTTTTCCAGCCTCTGAATCTTGATCGACGTCATCAACTTCTGAAAAGACACTCTACCCCACGGATGCTTCTCAAAAGCATTTTGATCAATAACTAGTTTAGCAATATCCAACGGTATCCTAGATCCTACGTGAATGCAAAGAACTGCAACTGAGAGTAGAGACAATTGTGCCACAATAAGCCTCTTATTGAAATCCCATAGATGGCTTCTAGCCATCCCAATGTCCAACTCTTCAAAGGTAGGTCCTGTTGCTGTAGAGATTTCCATCTCCCTCCAGAACTCTTCGTGACTAACAGAACAAACATCAGATGGTATTGCATTACAATTCAGACCCGTGAAAGTTCCAAACTCGTGGAGTGAGAAACGAATAGGTCTATCATCAACAACAGACCAAATCTCATGGGAATCATCGACTAAGAGCTGGTTCACCAATATGTAATGAGCTCGCTTAGCTGACCATGTGAAACTCAAATCAGCGAACTTGTCAAAGACACCAATGCAACTATTCTTCAAATGAGAGCACACATCAGCTCCTAATTCTTCTCTCACTTTCGCCAAGTTTGCCATAGCAGAATAGAGATTCAAGCTATGCGTCTGTATTGGAGATTTCCCTTGTTTATACAGTCGAGGAGGATATGGACGGAGAGCACTCGAAGAAGCCAAGACTTTACAAATCAAATGAAAAATAAAACATCAGGTACTTGTCAAGAGAAAATGATCTAAACATAAAGCTCATCAAATCAGATACAATTGTTTATTAGAAATGACAAAATATTCAAAAGGACAAATAGCTCAATGCAAAGATAGCATAAACACCTAAGTAACCTCCAAACTAAACGCAATTGCAAAAATTTTGTAATAAAAGAAGACTAAACAATCTTATCACTCGAGCTAGCCATAAATTTCAATCATCACCTACACACGTTCAAATTTGTAATAAAAAAGAAAAATAAAGCTTACAATTTTCAATCAACACATACATCTCATCAAATCAGATTGGGTAACAGATGATGTACTTGTCAAGAGAAAAAGATAAGAAAAGTGTAAACCACAAATCATATTACAGAGAAAATCATCAAGGATTATGCATACAAAAGTCTGTGATAACATAGAAAATCAATTGCTAAAAGTCTGCGGTAACACGAAAACAAAAACAAAAATCTACGAGGTCACAAAATCAAACCAAAATATACTTAACAATCATGCTTAAAAATCTGCGGTTATGAACAAAATCAATACCAATTCAGAATATATGCAGTTACTAGCAACATTTAGGCGGGATCCCCAAAATTTTAAGCGAAACTAAAAAAAAAAATTACCGGAATCTGAAATCTTGACGCCAGAAAATGTAGGAGACGGATGAAGCTGTGACTGAGACTTGCCGTAATTATCCACACTGTAGCAGAAAAATCCAATTTCAGCCTCAGATTTGAAGATTTAAAACGGAAACCATACAACTAGAAACGAATAAAAAACTAATGAGAGAGATGGAACCAACCGTGAAAAGGGTTGAGCAGCAGCGTAGTCCACGGCGAGAAGAAAGAAATTCTGACGAGTGGAGAGAAGAAATGGCGTTGGAGAGAGGACTGAAGAAAAGGCGACGAAACGCCAAGAGACGAGAAGAACCGGTTTGTTAAGAGACGAATTGGCGAGAGAAGAGAGAAAATCGACTCGACGGCGATGTAGAGGTCACCGGCAAGGCGGAGAGTTGAACGGCGACGACGATGGTGAAGAAGTATAGAATCACGATTTAGGGTTATGCGATTTAGCTTTTCTTTTTGTAAGGAGACGGTTATATCTTTTGACAAACGACGACGTGGGTGTTTTTTTTTTAACTGATTTAAATAAGGATTCCCTTTAATATTTTAATTTGTTACTTTTTTTGAAAACAACAATTTGTGATTTTATTTAGTTATTTTGTTGTTTTTATCTGATTTGATTTATGATTTTATATAGTTATTGTTTTAGTTTTTTTTAACTGCTTTTGATTTATGATTATTTTATTTTGTATTTTGATTTTTTAAATTTTATTTTGTTATTTTATATTTTGTTTCATTTTATTTTATTTTATTTTGTTATTTTGTATTTGAATTTAGCTAATTATTATTCTCTATTCTAATTAAAAAGGGTATTTTAGTTATTTAACCAAATATTAGTATCATTCTAGTAAACTTTTTTTGAGGGTATTACTCTAGTCATTAACATTAAAATTAGTATCATTCTGATCAAATTTTAGTTTAATAAGCGTACTATTATATTGATGAAATTGGTGTAAATCCCAAACATAATATATTCATGTTGTTGAAACCAACTAGCTGCGTTTTAATTTCGTAAGAAATAACAATTAAATTTCGTTGTTTTGATACCATAACCAAATTAATAACTAATTAGAGACAACATAGCGCATACCAATGACTATTCAAAAGAGGCATTTTTAAAAGTCCAACAAATTTAAACAATATATATATATACAGACATGGTTTAAAATTTCTAAATCACAAAAAAAACCTTGACTAAATAGAATAAACTATTCAAAAGTGACAATGAAGCTTCAAATGCTATGGATGACTCTGATATTGATCATAGTTGTCAAAGCAAATGCAGCGATACAAGGAAAGAACGTAACAATCCCAGCACTAATAGTTTTTGGAGATTCAATAATGGATACTGGTAATAACAACAACCTTCCCACTCTTCTAAAGTGTAATTTCCCTCCCTACGGCAAAGATTTTCCTGGCGGTTTTGCTACTGGAAGATTTTCTGATGGAAGAAATCCATCTGATCTCATTGGTACATAACTATATGAATCAATTTTTACAATTATAAATTATAGCTATTTATATATTTTGATAAGTATTTATGTTTTAAAATATTTCAGCGGAAAATTTGGGATTATCTAAGACATTACCAGCATATATGAACCAAAATTTGAAGCCCCAAGATCTTCTTAAAGGTGTAACATTTGCATCTGGAGGAACTGGTTATGATCCATTAACAGCAAAAATTATGGTACATTATATATAAGGTTTTTCATCAATGAAGTTAGTTTAATAAATGGATGATTCATTTTTCTTATTTATAATTTTATTTTTGTAGTCGGTGATATCGGTGTGGGATCAACTCATCTATTTCAAAGAATATATATCAAAGATCAAAAAGAATTTTGGAGAAGAAAGAGCCAAATTTATCTTGGAAAATAGTTTATATCTCGTGGTATCTAGTAGCAATGACCTTGCTCATACTTATTCAGCTCGATCACTTAGGTATACTCGTACCTCATATGCAAAAATTTTGGCTGACTCGGCAGTTAAATTCGTAAGAGTAAGTACTTTATATATATATATATATATATATATATACATCAATAATTGGAACTATATTAAAATTACATATATATATATATATATATATCTTCAATGTAATATTTAGGAACTACATAAACTTGGAGCTCGGAAAATTGGAGTGTTTAGTGCAGTGCCTGTTGGATGTGTACCACTTCAAAGAACAGCGTTCAGAGGTATACTAACAAGAGGATGTGTGAAACCTTTAAACGACATGGCAAAACAATTCAATTCAAGACTTTCTCCAGCACTAGATTCTTTAGATAAAGAGTTGAATGGTGTTATCCTTTACATTGATGTTTATGATACTCTTTTTGACATGATCCAACACCCTAAAAAATATGGTAAGCTTAACTAACATATATATATATATATACACATATATTATTGTATTATTTATGTATTAAACTTAATTATAAGAAAATTATTTCATTATGTTTCAGGTTTTGAGGTAGCTGATAGAGGATGTTGCGGTAGAGGCTCCCTTTCAATATCTTTTATGTGCAACTCAATGAATCCATTCACATGTCGTAATTCTTCAGCCTATATATTTTGGGATAGCTACCATCCAACTGAAAGAGCATATCATGTTATTGTCGACAAGTTACTCGACAAATATCGAAACAAAATATATTGATGATAATCATCTAAATCAAACATGTTTGTATTTGTGTCTCATTATCTTTCTTCATCTCATTCATGTATCTATGTATTCATTTTATGACCATAAATTTAGGGTATTTTACGTAAGTTATTTTTGATAAAATAAGATTATAAAATTTAATTGATATAATAAATACTTACTTGACAAAACAAAAATCCTTAAAAACAAATAAGAAAAAGAAAATATATAAATATTTAATTTTATTGTGCCATATGTCACACAGCTTGAGAGTCTCTATTCTCTCTGGTTGAACTTCGGTGGGTAAACCGGTGGCTTTTCCAGAGGGTAAACTGGTGGCTTCATTGGGGGCTTACTTGGGGGCTTAACCGGAGCTTTGCTAGGAGGGTAAACTAGAGGCTTAATCGGGGATTTCGTTGGAGGTAAATCGGGGGCTTAGCTAGTGATTTGGCTGGAGGATGAGGATGGGGGTGAGGGTTGTAGCATCCCTGTCCCGAGAAAATGGGGCCTGGACGTTACAAGGTTTAATAACACAAGGAAGCTAAGTAATCCAAGAATGGACGAGCTTGGGGAAGCTGAACAATAGCTCGAACAGTTGTCCGGAAGCTCGAACAGTTGTCCGGAAGCTCGAACAGATTGTTTGGTATCTCAGCTGACTGGAAGCTAACCAGCTAGGTAAGTTGTGGTAGCTGGAAGTATCTAGCTGGAATGTTAGCTAGCTGGAATGTTAGCTAGCTGGATGTACTAGCTAGCTCAGCTGACCGGCAGCTCAACCAGCTCGGTGGACTGATCCAGCTGAGTGAACTGATCAGCTAGCTACTGAGCTAGGTGAGGTATGGCAGCTGAGATACATGAACCTGGGCGGTACATGAACCTGGTTGGTACATGAACCTGGTAGCTACCCAGGGAAGTTATTTACCGAAAGGGTGCGATCCCAACCATTTATTAAATGGATGGCCGAGATCGTATGATCAAAGGGTGCATAATGGTGGAAGTTATAACCCATGATTCATATAAAAGGAAGACAATTTCGTGGGTAAAGGGGAATCATACACGAAATCCACACCCAGACCCAAAGTTATGACGAATCTCGTCTAAGGGCAAATCTCACCGGAAAAGGGAGAAAAACTACCGCGAAGCGGAGATAAGGGATCACGACATGGTCTAAGGCCGTGAGTCCAAGAATAAGGGAAAATAGATGATGGATCATGAAATACTTTGTATGAATCTTGAGATCACGAAGTGATACTCGGAAGATCCATACGAAGATTCTGTCCAGTAGACATTTGGAGCAAGTATCTGACCGCCGAGTACGATGATGACTCGTCTGGGTGATCGGTGTAACCAGTCGGGTATAACGACCACTTAACCGACAAACCTGTCTGAACTATGCAGTTAGGTGAGGCGATTAGTGTTCCAGTTTACCAGGCAGGGAATGAGTAGCCAATCAATGGACCAGGAGAACTGCCGAGTATAGCCATTACTCGCCGAGGGATCGATACGGACTATGGGAATTGACTACCCGGAAGCATGAATCACATACCACAAAGGAAAATGTGAATTCACGGGTAGTCGGACAAAAGAAGGAAGATCGACTCGTTCCAAAAGATTCTGCTGCGTATAAAACAAAGGAACGAGCGATCTATGAATGATTAAATGTTATCATTGTTCCAACTCAAGGGGCGGAGCCATAGTACTTGGTGTTTCCTAAGAGAATATACACTTGAAACCGAGAGTGAACCCGATTATAGGATCGGTAATTCACATGAGTGACTCAGTGGATCGATCATCTGATTATGGGGTCGGAGGAGATCAGATTCACGAGCAAACTCATCGGCCAAGTACGTATTGATGAAAGGTGAACCAGAGTGTTATGGATGGAAAACCCCAACCCCTTGGGTGGGTAAGCAGTTGTAACCGCTTGGACGTATCGGCGGAGGCGACCGATGCGGGATCACATATGGACCGGTAAGACATGATCTTGATCGGCCACTGTGAAATAAGGGGCTTGAATGTCCCCTTATCATTCGTATACTTAGCCAATGGGGATGGTTGGTTGTATGGCTAAGTAACGTAGTGATGAGTTATTGGACAAAGGAGATTAAGGATATACAAGAAACAGAACGAGGAAAGGACTTGTATCCGCGTTTGGCCAAAGTATGTAAATGATCCAAACTTATTGGTTAAGTTGGTTATTATACATGGCCGAGTTAATGATTGATATGAAGAGAAAACCAAATATTGGTCGGAATTAGACCAAGGACGGAAGAAAATTCAAAGGTGTAAAATTAAAGGGTAAAGGAACAGCCTAAAGAAATGTATTCTTAAAGAAGAAAGGAAAATTCAAAGAGGTTTGTTATGACTGGGAATGAAGTCATAGCAATTTGTCGCCGGACGTTGGATCGTCCGGGGCGGGTCCTCACAAGTTGGTATCAGAGCATGCTTGATCCTAGGATGGATATGTGCTCGGTGATTTGTTCGAATCTTAAGGGATGAAAGTCAGGTATATGAATAAACACTTAGGATAAGATCAGAGTAATTGATCTATTCGAAGATGGACCAAGATCAATGGGAATTGGTTGTAGTCGGAATTAAACTATGATGGAAAAAGGTTTTGATCTACTTAGAGACTGACCGAGATCAAGGAAAATTTGATCTAGTCAGGAATAGACTAGTATCAGGAATTCACCAAGTCAGTTGAATGACTAAGGTGTGGAAAATGTTTGACCGAATCCTAAGGATAAAAGTCGGGAATATGACTAAGTCAAACGGATCAAGGTCGGGGAAAATTACCAAGTCAAAGAATAACAAAGGTATGAAAAAAATATTTGATCAAATTCTCACGGATCAAAGTCAGGAATGAGACTGAATCCATTGGATAAAGATTGGGAAATTGATCTTCCGGAGATTGACCAAGATCAAAGAAAATGTGTTATAGTCGGGAAATGACTATAATGGGAAAATGATATATTCGGAGGTTGACCAAGATCGGGAAATGTTATGTCCAAGAACGGACAAAGTAAAGTCCATGACCGAATCCAAGAGGATTAAGGTCAGAAAAAGTTTAACCACCCCCGAATTCGAGGACGAATTCTTTTTAAGGGGGGTAGACTTGCAGCATCCATGTCTCAAGAAAATGGGGCCTAGACGTTACAAGGTTTAATAACACAAAGAAGCCATGTAATCCAAGAATGGACGAGCTTGGGAAAGCTGAACATTAGCTCGGGGAAGCTGAACGATAGCTTGGACAGTTGTCCGGAAGCTCAAACTGTTGTCCGGAAGCTTAGACAGATTGAACGGTAGCTCAGCTGACTGGGAGCTAACCAGCTAGGTAAGTTGTGATAGCTGGAAGTATCTAGCTGGAATGTTAGCTAGCTGGATGTACTAGCTAGCTCAGCTGACCGGCAGCTCAACCAGCTCGGTGGACTGATCCAGCTGAGTGAACTGACCAGCTAGCTACCAAGCTAGGTGAGGTATGGCAGCTGAGATACATGAACCTGTGCAGTACATGAAACTGGTTGGTACTTCCACAAGGGTGCGTAATGGTGGAAGTTATAACCCATGATTCCTATAAAAGGAAGGCAATTTCGTGGGTAAAGGGGAATCATACACGAAAATCCACACCCAGACCTAAAGTTATGACGAATCTCACCGAAAAAGGGAGAAAAACTACCGCGAAGCGGAAATAAGGGATCACGACATGGTCTAAGGCCGTGAGTCCAAGGATAAAGGAAAAGGGATGATGGATCATGAAATACTTCATATGGATCTTGAGATCAAGAAGTGATACTCGGAAGATCCATACGAAGATTCTGTCCAGTAGACATTTGGAGCCATTATCTGACCACTGAGTATGATGATGACTTGTCTGGGTGATCGGTGTAACCAGTCGGGTATAAGGACCAGTTAACCGACAAACCCGTCTGAACCATGCAGTTCGGCGAGGTGATGAGTGTTCTAGTTTACCGGGCAGTGATGGACCGGAAGAACTGCCGTGTAGAGCCGTTACTCGCCAAGAGATTGATACGGACTACGATAATTGACTACCCAGAAGCATGAATCACGTACCACAAAGGAAGACGTGAATTCACGGGTAGTCGGACAAAAGAAGGAAGATGGACTCGTTCAAAAGGATTCTCCTGCGTATAAAACAAAGGAACGAGCGATCTATGAACGATGAAATGTTATCATTGTTCCAACCCAAGGGGCGAAGCCAATAATAATTGGTGTTGCCTAAGAGAAGATACACTTGAAACCGAGAGTCATCCCGATTATGGGATCGGTAATTCACATGAGTGATTCAGTGGATCGATCATCTGATTATGGGATCGGAAGAGATTGGATTTACGAGCAAACTCATCGGCCAAGTACGTATCGATCAAAGGTGAACCAGAGTGTTATGGATGGAAAACCTCAACCCCTTGGGTGGGTAAGCTTATTGGTTAAGTTGGTTATTATATATGGCCGAGTTAATGATTGATATGAAGAGAATATGGAAGAGGGTAAATATGGACGTTGGATCGTCCGGGGGGGGGTCCTCATAGGGGTGAGGGTGAGGGTAAGGGTGGTTGTGATGGGGAGGGTGTGGGTGGTGGTCACCAAGGTGATTATGAGCTTTGGTAGGAGGGTAAACTGGGAGATTAACCGGGGCATTTGTTGGAGGGTTAATCGGGGGCTTAACCGGTGATTTGGCCAGAGGGTGAGGGTGAGGGAGGTGGTGATGGGGAGGGTGTTGGTGTAGCACCCTTGAACCGCTCTATGACCAATGTGGCCTAGTGACGATCTGAGTGGCTAACTACTTGAACGATCAAGGATCAGTTTGATCGTTTTCGGGAGGTTTTTGCCTTCCCCCAAGTCCACGAGATCTGTTGATCATTGATCCTTCCAACCGTTGCGTAGGTCCTGTTGCTGCAGAATCCCATGCTTTTGTTGTGGAGTATATGGGCAGCTTGTTTGATGCAGAATCCCATGCTTTGTTAAATGCTCTTTGAATGTGTAGCTTGTATACTCCCCACCATTGTCAGATCTAAGTACCTTGATCTTGGCATTAAACTGGTTAGTTACATATGACTGAAAATTAACAAATGCATCAAATACTTTATCCTTGGATGCAAGTAGTGTGATCCATGTGTATTTTGATTTCTCATCAATGAATGTAACAGTATTTATTATTGTCCCTAGATAAATATGGAGCAGTCCATACATCTGAATGTACAAGATCAAAGCATTTCTCATATATAGTTGATGACTTAGGAAAAATAGTTTTACAATGCTTTCCAAGAATACAAGCTTCACAACTATCATGATCAAAGACAACATGGGGTAATATAATTTCTAAAGCACGAGCATGTGGGTGACCAAGTCTATCATGCCACAATTTATTTGAATTCAAAGCATAACAAGATTTAAACGAATGAGATGAAGATTTGGTAGAAGAATCATTAAGAACATATAAGTCTCCCTTGGTGTTTTCTTATCCAAGATTTTTTTCACTCTCAATATCCTGAAAATGAAAGCTATTAGGACCAAATATGGCATAACAATTAAGATCAAGAGTTGCCCTTTCCACTGATACAAGATCAGAGGTAAATTCTGGCATAAAGAAAGCTTTAGAGTTCTTATCACAAAGTTTAAAATCACCTATTCCTCTTACGGGAATTATATCACCATTTACAATTATCACATTTCCACTAGCAGGTTTCACATTATTAATGAGTTCGGGGTTACTAATCATGTGATGAGAAGCACCAGAATCAATAATCAATGTTTTACTTGGTGAATTTGGTAAAGAGGCTAAATGAGTGATACCAGATTTCTTATTGGTAAGAGCAGCGATAGACTTGATAAGCGCCTCCAAGTTGACTTCCTCACAACATCATTGGTGTAAGCAACCATAGCCATCTCCTCTCCTTGCTTAGATGGACCCGCTTAAGTTTGATCACTTAGGACTTCTTGCGAGTAGTTTGCTTGCACTTTGTTGAACTTGGCCGGCTTAAGATGTGGGTGAAGGATCCAACATTTTTCTTTGATGTGTCATTTCTTCTTGCAATGATCACAGATAAAGGTCCTCTTATTCTCATTCTTGTATGAAACCTTGTGAGCCATGACCATCTCGCCTTTCCCACTAAAGAGGCCCACCAAACCTTGCTCACGTTGCACTTGAGAACATACTTCTTCTAAGCTTGGTAGCTTTTCTCCTCTAAGAATATGCTTGATAAGATCATTTTATGTTGGGTTCAATGTGAGAAGAAGCCCAAAGACCTTGTCTTGTTCACCTCTTTCCTTAAGCACCAATGGATCAACCGAGAAAGGTCTAAGCATTTCCAATTCTGCCCAAAGTGATCTAAACTTTCCAAAGTGCTTGGTGAACTCTAAGTCTTCTTGGCTGAGACTATTGATTGTTTTCTTCACTTCAAACACACGAGTAAGATTAGACACATTCCCATAAACATTCTTGAGAGTATCCCACAACTCCTTTGCTGTTTCACAATAGGAGTAAGCTTCAAGTATTGGAGCATCAAGTGAGTTTTAAAGTAAAGCAAGCAGACCTTGATCCTCTTGAAACCATTTGCCATCACCAGATGTTGAGGACTCAACAACTTCTTTCCCATCTCCATTCACAGTTCCTTTTGAAGCTTGTTGGGTTTTAATGTGGCTCCAAAGGTCACGACCACACAAGGCTGTCTTGGTGGTTATAGCCCATAACAAATAGGTCACTCCTTTCAGAACAACGGGAATAGCAATTTGTTTTGAAGAATCCATGACTAAAACAAGTTTGCTGATTAATGAGAGCTTGAGAACCAGATCTGATTTGATGAGGAGAGCTTGAGAGCCAGATCTGATTTGTTGAAGACATACCAAGAACAACCCCAGATTAGAGAGAGAACACTAGAGAAACAATAGATTAAGAACAGAAAAATGGATCCACCAAAAGAATAAGAGATTTTGAGATTGAAATTTTAGAAATAAAAAATTTTGAGATTAACTAGAATAGAGTGAAGAGTATGTGAGAATTAGTAACCATGCTCTGATACCATATGAGAATTTACAAAAGTAATGATGAATTTAGATGAAGAAATAATGAGAGAATGTTGTGAAGAGAGGCAGATCCATTCTTATGCCAAAGAGGCAAAATTAGGTTAATGTTTACAATGAGAGGCTCCTTCCTTTTATAGTCATAAGGAGAGGAAGCCCTAAATGAATAAGACAAAATAGATTACATCATAAAAAAAAACTTTTCTGGGATATTTTATTTTAACCCGAAATTTGCACATAACCGAAATAATATTTGCTTCCGACCGTGCAAAATCCGTGTCTGTACGGATCCGTACAGTCCGTACAAGACCCGAGATTTGCACGCCCTCATTTTGCATGGAATGTCTTCTAGATCTCAATACTTCTAACCTAAACTCTAACTCCACACTTCACTACATCCACTGAAATCACAAAGAAATCAGCACCCATCACCACCTCCTCGACAACCTTTTCACGAGAGACTCACATGTCGACCTAGGCACTACAGTCGGTGTTGGCATAAATACGTGACAACTCACTGGTTGTTCCTCCGTCTTTCGGCGAATGCACTTCCACAAGGACACACATCGGTTCCAAGGGGATGCTTCAACATCCGTATCTTTGGCATGCTTCAACTTCCTCTCAAGAAATCCTCAGATCACAAGAGGTTCCACACCAGGCCCCCTAATCCTATTCTACCCTCCTAACGTCTAGACTCTCTACAATTGACATGAGCAATGAGTCACCTAGAGCCACTACTCACCAATCTCCTAAACCCCAAAACTCCCCAAACTACCCATAAGTAAGCAATAACTTTTAATACGCAATCGATCACCTTAACAATCTCATACACCCGTATGACACAATCAAACTATAAGTAATAAAACAAACACTTAAACAGACAATCCAATGTCATTATCCTCCCCGTATAACTTCACCAAATCATCCCATCCACGAAATACTCACTCAATTGAGTATTTCCCAATTAATGCATTCTATCCTAAGTATTTATATGAAAGGTTCCGATAATTCATTTCAGTCCATATTCAGTTTACGGTGTTATATATGCATCTATTACCCTAAGTGTCTTTTAAAGGTTTCGATAATTTACTTATATCTATATTGATTTACGGTGTTATATGCATGCAACTATTCTACCAAACAATCAAGCAATCTAAACACTTCACACTACACTACTACCACACAAGACCTAACAAACAACACCCAAATAACACACAAAGGTTACCAAGACTTACAGTACTTGTGAAGAATGACCAACTGAATGCTCGGACATGGTTTGTGAGAATGAGAATCAGGTGATGCTGCTTGCTCCACTATTTTGATCTCGCTTCCCTTGCTAGGGATCAATTTAATGAATCGGGTTCAGGATGAGATACGACTAGTAGACCAGGGCTAACTTGACATGCAAACTGACTTTTGAACTCAACGTAGTTGTAGGCTGATATTGGAGGTTTCACGGATCTTCCTTAAGGTTTGGATCGGTTTGAAATGATCAAAGGACTGATTTTCAAATTTCTTGATTTCTGCTCATGACTTGGTTCTTCTTCTCATAATTCATCTTTGCTTTCTCCTTGTTTTAACCTCAATGGATCCTTCTTAATTCTTACGAATGATCTTTTACAGATCACGGCTTGGATCTCTTCTTCTCCTTCATCGGATTGATTATTTGTGGCTCCTTCTTGTTCTTTGAAAATATCTTTATGGTTTGAGCTTCTCAATTTCTTCTTCTTGACAAGCTTTGGATTAGCTCACACTAGACTCCATAATCTTTTTCATTAATTCAGCTTCACCATGACTCCATCTTCTTTCTCATTCGGTTGGATCAGCTTCTCTATGGTTCCTTCTTCTCTGATTTGGATCGAATTACTTGTAGGAATTTGTTAAGGTTTTTAAGCTTTCATGACTTCTAGAGAGAAGCTAGAGCTTTTGCGACTTTAAAGAGAGGTTGAGATGATAGTTGTGGAGCAATGGAGCTAAGGTTCCCATATATAAATGAGGGAAGCTATATGCATGACAACACTTGGCGTCCATGCTTCATGACTTGCTCGGTACGACATAACTTGGTGTGTCGTGTAAGTTTGATGCGACAACTCTAGCATTTGCTTCTCATGCATGCTCCTTTGCCTCTCTTCTGTTCTGATCTTCCACCTTTGATCCATGCACTCGTATCTCCTCTAATGCATCTGAATGTTGTTGTGTTTCAGAAGTTTCATTTGACATTCGTTGCTCGTATACTTTCGCCTTGTTCCCTCTTTACTCGGTTTTTTGTCATTTCTCATTCATGCATTTATTCTGGTTTAATGACTTGTCATTCTTTATGCATGCTACAGTTCTTCTCCTCCTTTGATCAGTCCTTGTCGTGCTTCAGATGTTCAGATGCCACCTTGTGATCATGCAAGCTTTGCGACATTATTGTGGATTCAGGATCCACACCCAGTGATTTAGTTAAAATAAGTTAATTGGAAATAGTAATATTTGCTCTGATAATATCTTTCTCTTAGAATCAGAAAAGATCCCCTTTACAATACTTTTCTATACCTATTTATACACATTTTTTACTATCAATGCTATCAATAAATTACACTAAATTGCATGATTCTAAGTAAATATGTCGGTTTTGATTTGACCTTGAATGCTGTAACTTCTAGCATTTTGAAATGACTTTGCTTTTTGACTTTACGACTGTAATCCTTGATGCAAACTCTTTATCTCCTTCGATCTTCCATAATTCATCAACCTCTCAGAGCTCGTTACTTTGGCTTTATACGAGTTTGCTGATCCCTTCTTCTTATCTCGAAATCTACTTTTGCAAGCCGGACTCTCTCTTGCTTGTTATGATGACTAGGCTGACATGTGTCCTATATCTTCAATGGTGATGGATCCTCGGTGCAGGATCCGGTATCAACATTTGCCCCCCAAGTCTTGTAGCTGATTCTCAGCCCGGGACACTTAAGTACTAAGTATTGATTTTTGTTTCCATATCATTTAATCATCAATCCCTTAGATTTTGTGATTATGTGAAGTTATTGCCTTGATGCACGTTCTCATTTACTCTGAATATTATTTAAAAATTGGAGAAACTTCTCAACTTTGCCCACCAATTTCGAGACAGTTTTCGTCCACTCGTTGAATAAGGTAATTTCTCTTTATTTCTTTTTTTTTATTGTCTTCTTACTTTCCCTTTCTTCACTCTATCATCTGCAAAAATTCTTGTCTTTCTTTCACAACTTCCTCAGTTTCTTCAATTTCTTCAATTCATATTCTTTTCGATAATGGCAAGCGGTTCGAAACCCTCGGTTAATCGTCCTTCAAAGTTGGGTGACAAATTCGGTCCTCACCCTTCATCAATCCTTAAGAAGGTGGAGGATCTTCAGACTTTGAAGACCCTCTGCAATGTTCCATCAGAGGTAGAATCCTCTCCCAACTCCGGAGGAAATTCCATAATCGAGCCGTCCTGGCTGGCTCTGCATTTATTCGGTGTATCTCATCGGGTGTGGTCTGTTCTTTCTTATCCCTGAAGTCCTTCTTCTCTATATCCGTGCCTTAGGGCTAGCATTTCCTCAGATGACACCCAATATGCTTCGTGTCATTCTCTCCGTTCTCGTCGTTGCCAAGGAGGCTGGATATGCTGTGAGCGTCGGCGACCTTCTCAATCTCTTCAGTATTCGAGTGTCTAACAGGGGTGGTTCGGGTTTCTACGTGGGTCATCCCCACCTTGATAGAGCTCTGGTCATTAGGTTCCCTAATAAGGATGAACACTGGAGACACCTGATACGTTCCTCAAAAGCACTAAGAAGCTGGAGCATGGTTCATGGATGAGACATGAAGCAATGGACAAGCAAAGAGCTCAAGGAGTATTTGGAGCACTTATAAGAGTCAATAATTGTTCTATTACAAGGGAGTTTCATCAAGAGTTTCGAGTTTGACTACATCTAGTGAAGTCTCACGAGGATCACTCGAACATTTGGAGGTTGTATCAGGTCCACATTGGTCATGATACACGTTCGAGAAGGCTAGTGCATGGCCATATGATCCACTTGCACTCTTTTTCCCTAATTTCGGTTTTGTCCCATTGGATTTTCCGAGTAAGGTTTTTAATGAGGCTTGTGGCTCATATGCTCACCTTTGCCATCTCTAGTCAGATCCACATCAGGCCCATTTAGAAGACATTTTGGGCGTCCTTTATCTCATCATTTTCTATCTATTTTAATTCAAACTTTCTCTTTAAATTCTGCATGGTCATTGTGTGAGTTTACGAGGCATGTCTCGTAACTCCACACGCTTTATTGTTTATTCTCCTTCCTTCTCTTTATATTCTGATCTGAATTCATTGTAATCTTCATATATCTTTATAATCAAAAACCCTTTCAAATATAGATCATTGTTCATCCTTTTTCGTGTGATTCGAACTAGGAAAACCCTTAGGTCATTTCATGTGATTCGATTGACCAACCCGTTTCATCAAAAGGCTATTCCGCATCTTTTTGTGGCAACATTCGATCCATTAAACCGCAAGGTGCTTGTTAATCAGGTCTTACAACCCCTCACATTGATCTCACTCTGTCGTTGTCGAAATTGGGAAGTGTTTCCTTACGAGGAACGCATCATGTGGTATCAGAGCCGCATCAAGAGTTAAGCGATTTTTCTGTGTTCTTGTTTCATTTTGCATAAATCGACTACTTGTGCTAAAATCGTGAAATCAATTGGAACTTAGATTGAGTCTAGTATTTGTTAAAATTGATATGAGAATTTTTAGAGTTGATTTGATAATTTTTCGGGATCAATCTTATAAGACAGTCGCGATTAGGGTTTATCAGAAGTTGATAGGTCATTTCGTGTTCTTGTTATTTTCGTTTGATTTTCTTTAAAGGGAACGTTTTACTGGCTCGTTTTTTGTTGATTTTCAGGCAGAGATGACTGATCATCAAGAGGAATCAAATAGCAACCGTGATCTACTCTTCATCAAGATGTTAGATGCAAGGATCAATCAGATGATCAACAAGGAAACTAAAGCTTCAGAGATTCAACCGATTCCAGATCGAATAAATACTGAGATATGACCAAGAAAAGAGCTTTTGATATCTAGAAGAACTTTGAGTTTTCAGTTCAAGGTCGAAGAGCAAGAGCAAAGAGAAAACTTATTCTACACGCGATGTCAAGTAAATGGAAAGTTGTGCAGTCTTGTTATTGATGGAGGTAGCTGTACTAATGTGGCTAGTGAATATATGGTTAAGAAGTTGGGAGTTGAAAGAGGAAAGTTGAAAGTCAAGAAGAAAGTTATGGTACCTTTTATCATCGGAAGATATGAAGATGCAGTATTGTGTGATGTACTACCTATGGAAGCAGGGCATATACTACTTGGAAGGCCGTGGTAATTTGATGGAAGAGTACAGCATGAAGGCTTCACCAACCGTTATTTGTTTGAGCATAAAGGAAGAAAGACTGTGTTAGTTCCGATGACACCTCAAGAAGTGTATCAAGATCAAGTCCTGTTGAAGACTAGAGCTGAGACCAAAGCTTATGTAGAGAGTGCAAAGATCATCAACACTATCATGAACAAGGAAGAACCACCAGGATCATTACAAGAAGTTCAAATACACGAATCACCTAAGGAAGCAACAACTTGTCGATTAGGAGAATTCCGTCAAGAGGAAGCAGTTCAGATTCACCATCAATTACCTAGGGCTGATGAAATATTTGTGATCAAGAAAAAACCACCAGATGCTTCATCACCAATTAATACCCTAGATTGTTCAAGCTTGAGTTCAAAAACTTTTCAAGAAAAGAAGACTACTTATGTGCCATTGCCAGCTCATGAGTTTTATTTTGACAAAATCAAACTCCAAGGAAATCAAGAGCAAGGTATGGAATATTATTTATGTGCTATGGCTGGTAAGGTTAAATATGCTGAACATTTTGATCCTAAATTATTTATCTTTTTGGATAAATTATCTTGTGCACCGGTGCTGCCGAGTGAGCTTAACAAATTTTTGCAGGACATTTCTTTAGGAAATAACCCACGAAATATACCATTTGATAACTTCCTCCATTACAGTGTGATCCTGCTATATCAGAATAAGATGCATGTTAAATTCAAGGAAAACAAAGGACAAAGGAGTAATGAAGCTCTTGAGAATTACCAAGCTGATTTGGGTGCCAAGTACTTTGCTGATGTTGGCATACTTATGGAGTTTTGCCTAACAAGGAGTCTGAAGAATCCATACAAGTTCATGCCATGAGTGTTCTGAAGAATCAAGGACTTCATTCAAGCTTCAAAAATATGTTAAAGCTTTTACATTTGATGATGCTACAGCCTGGTCTTATTGATGATTTCTTGATTACTAACATGGAATTTTCTTTTTGTCTTAACAGGATAAAAGAAAGGGATCCTAAGATTTGCAAGACACAGATGTTTGAGTTGAAAAACAAAAACTCAACTAAGGACATTGCAAAAGTAGCAGTTCCAAAGCAAAACCTAAATTCATCACTTGATTCTAGCACTGAACCAAATCAATGTAAGTCCTCTAATCTTTCAAAGTCCAAGGAAGTCACATGTTATAACTGTCTAAATAAAGGAAAATTTGCTACAACTTGCCCTGGAAAACACGAGCTAAATATGACTTCATTAGGATCAAAACTGAGCTCACAAAACTCACATAGTGAAGTAGTTAATCAAGGTTTAGAAACTTCCAGTTCTTGTGTGATGCACTTGTTCTTGGCAAAGGATGTTGATTCAGGTCATACTATGGAGCATGAGGATGAAAAAGCTGAAGGAAGCTCCAAATCCCCAAACCGTTTTCCACAAACCAATGACAAAGTCCAAGATCAAAAGAAAACCCAAAAACCTGAGGAGACTCAGATAAAACCAGATCCCTTTGAGAAGTTACCAAACACCTTACAAGGTACTCAGGTAACTGTAGCTTGCGATTTTATTTGGTATTGGAATAAGTTGACATACACTCATATCCAAAATCCTGTTTTGAATGTGGAAATTTCAAGTATAATACACTTGATTTTTACCTTAAGTGCCCAGAAAGATACAGGTACTTCAGATGTATTGCTAATGATCAGATCAAACTACAATCACCAGCAAGCAATCATAATACAAACCAGAGACAAGGAACTTGAAATCTCCAAGGTAATTATTTTTGTTGTCAATAATCCTTTTATCTTTGATCACACAGATATGATTCACTTGTCTTTGTCACAAGAGCAAAACACAGGTTTTAGAGAATTCTGGAAGCATAAAAGAAGAACTGAAAAGAGAGAGGAAGATAAATGACTCAAGCCACCTGATCAATACCAGGATAAACAACAAGGCGTCAGTTGCTTCATACTGATCCAAGAAGAGCCCCCGGATCCAATACCACTCTCATTTATCGCGATACTTACAAGCACTAAATACTCCAAGGACCTTATTCAGGTAAGTATCTCTTTGTCTTGGTTTATTTCTCATGATTTAAGGAATGTTATTATGAGTTTATTCTCTCCAGAAATCATTGAGATAAAGTTAAGTGTATTAGAAAAATATTTGGAACCAACCTTGTGTCGTAAACTGCAAGTAAACAAGAAACATGACATGAATAATACACTGGTTGAGAATGAGACTTGTTTATTTGTTTCTTATAACTCCATGACTGTGATAATACACTTGTTCTTTGCCAAAGGTGTTGACTACATTTCAGGTACTAAAGAGGAGCCACCGGACTTGGAAGTTCTCTCGTTGTATATCTTTGAGAGGAGTGAAATTGGAGTTGTTTTAACAAAGGAGTTGAACATGTTCCAAAGATCTGCTCTTGCGGAAATAATTATGAAGTTAGGAGTTCTGTTCAAAGCACTTAAGAAGAGCGTCCATGAAGCTGAACCTCTTTTGGGGATTTTCGATCACATCCTTACTCTTTCATTTAATTATCCTTATATCTGTTTTGTGCCAAGATACTTTGATGATTCTAACTTGACAATGTTTGTGGCAGGTAAAGCAGATTTGAGGACAAATCTTTTTCAACTGGGGGAGGATGATACGTTCCTCAGAAGCACTAAGGAGCTGGAGCATGGTTTATGGATGGGACATGAAGCAATGGACAAGCAAAGAGCTCAAGGAGCATTTGGAGCACTTATAGGAGTCCATAATTGTTCTATTACAAGGGAGTTTCGTCAAGAGTTTCAAGTTTCACTACATCTAGTGAAGTCTCAGGAGGATCACTCGAACATTTGGAGGTTGTATCAGGTCCACATTGGTCATGATACACATTCGAGAAGGCAAGTGTATGGCCATATGATCCACTTGCACTCTTTTTCCCTTATCTCGGCTTTGTCCCATTGGGTTTTCCGAGTAAGGTTTTTAATGAGGCTTGTGGCTCATATGATCACCTCTGCCATCTCTATTCAGATCCACATCAGGCCCATTTAGAAGACATTTTGGGCGTCCTTTATCTCATCATTTTCTATATATTTTAATTCAAACTTTCTTTTTAAATTCTGCATGGTCATTGTGTGAGTTTATGAGGCATGTCTCGTAACTCCACAATCTTTATTGTTTCTTCTCCTTCCTTCTCTTTATATTCTGATCTGAACTCATTGTAATCTTCATCTATATTTTTAATCAAAAACCCTTTCAAAATATAGATCATTGTTCATCCTTTTTTGTTTGATTCGAACTAGGAAACTCTTAGGTCATTTCGTGTGACTCGATTGACCAACCCGTCTCATCAAAAGGATATTTCGCATCCTTTTGTGGTGACATTAGATCCATTAAACCGCAAGGTGCTTGTTAATCAGGTCTTGCAACCCCTCACATTGATCTCACTCTCTCGTTTTCAAAATTGGGAAGTGTTTCCTCACGAGGAACGCATCAACACCCATGGTTGTTTGTCAAGATCAATGCCGCCTCGGTTAACGGGTTGTCTGAAATGCTATATTCTTCTTGGGCTTTGTCCCCTGGTAGATTTTTTTATAGTTGCATCTCGACTTATTGCTTTACTGATTGCTTGATTTGTAAAATTTCGTTATTCCTTTTTTTTCTCTTTGCAGTATCCAAGCCTCGCCCTGCTTCCTGTCAAGGCTTTTTAGACTTTTTCACCGTCGTCACCGGGGGGAACACCATTTGGAATCTCTTTACTCTCGACATACTTCATTCATCCCTCATGAGGGGTAGAACTCTCCAAGCTCTTCACCCCGCTCCCGACGTTGTTCCCAATAATCGTCTGCTTTTGCGGATTCTCCTCCTCTCCCTGAATTCAACCTTGAACTACCTGTTGAACAAAGCTCACCGCCTCCTACTGAGGTTCCTATCTCTGCTCCGGCTCCTATTGATAAGGTACATTTCAATCAATTTGGATCTAATCTATCCCTTATGACAAATAGTAGCCTTGTCAATCTTATGGAATGGTGTTATCTACTATAATTCGTATAATTGGAATGTTCAGGATGCGCCTGAAGACATTCTTCCTGAGGTTACTCTTCCTGAGCCAGAAGGTTTTCCCATGGAGCTGTCTCCCGATCAGAAGGCCAATAATAGTCCTCGGGAGATGAATGTTGTTGTGGACCCTCCTGCTGATCCTGTATCTGAAATGGTCGAAGACCCTGTAAGGGTTGACCTTGTTTAACTTAATCGCGTGGCTGTGTCCACCTAACTCGGGATATAACCCAGAATTTGTCAAACTTTCTCTGTTTTTTTTTTGTTTTTTTGCCCAATGGGGCTTTGAATATTGATTTAATCGTTTTCATTTAAGAAATTTGATTTTGTAGATGCTTATTTTGATAAGACTTTAATATCTGATCGGGGTTGCAAAGTCTGATTTATTCAGAAACTATGAGTCGAGTTGTTTTCAAGAGAAAAGTGGGTTGATCAGACCCTTACCATTTTTAAAGAAAAACTACATCCAGCTTTCTCGGTAAAAATGCGAAGATGGAGCTCGGCGTTAAGCGATGTCTGAGCTCGGCTTTGAATTTTGTGCACCTTTCATTGTATGAGAATAGTTCATGTGGATTGCTTCGTCAGTTCAGAATTTCATATGAATTTATTATATGATTTCTTATTGAACTGTTTAAATGGGTCGGAACAAGGGAGATAACCTTGCGGACTCAATGGTTCGTATTATCAGAAAACTAGTTGAAAATGATTGGGCCTCCTTTTTGGGACAATATTTACCTCTTAGGGTATCATCTTAGGTCTTAATGATTCACATAGCGTGTGTCATTTAAACCTTACTCGAGTTCCAAAACTTGTGTGTGCTTTTAGGGAAGCAATTATTACTTTTATTAAATGTCCGTCCCTTGAGATTTCTTCTTATCTCATTCGTGCCTCTGACATTCCCCCTATTTTTATTTTATATCCATTGTGACTCCTTTTGTTTCGCTTACTTTCTCTCCTTCCTCTTCATTTTCTTCTTCTTCATTATAGACACTTTTGAATACCACCCTCACTACGCTTCCTCTTCCGGTCCTCCATCGAGGCCTCCACCTGCTTCTGGTGACGGCTTCACATCAAACCTGGTCTGTTACCCTTATTTCACCGACTCTCTTATCAGGAAAGAGAGAGAAGAAGCTGATATCTTCATGGAAACGGTTTGTTCACATTAACTCCTTTCCTAAATATTATTAGCGCCTTTGTTTTCATTGGATTTACATCTATTCTTCAGCTTGTGGCCGAACACTATCGCACATGCAATTACCGTCAGTATTGGGGAAGAAAGAAGAGATCTTTAGAGAGGAGAATTCAGAGGCTGGAAAAGAAGGTCCTACGCCTGGAAAGTCATCCTCTTTCCTAGGAAAGGAATGGTATTAACTCTATCGTTCCAATCCCTGAGGTACATCGCTCCTACCTCCGAGATTTAAGGGAGAAAAACGAAGCAGCCAAGCAGGAAGGCACTCCGAACTTCGTACCAACTGAGGGTTTGTGGATCAAAATCCACACTCAATACTAAAATATAAATTATTGTGTAGAAAAAACTGTTCTTGTTCGAAATATGTATAATGCTATTTTCCTTCTATTTATACATATTTTGACCTTCACTGCTATCAATAAATTAAAATAAATTTTATTATTCGAATTTGAACATGTCGATTTTGATTCGGTCTTGAATGTTGTAACGTCCTTTTTGAAGCAACTTCATTTCTTGATTTAATGTTTAGATTCCTTTCTAAGAACTCTCTATCTTTTCCGGTCTCCTATAGCTTTCCAAACTCTCTGGATCTGCCACTTCGACCTCGTACTAGCTCGTCAATATTCTTATTTTATTCCAAGATTTACTCCTGTGAACCGAGCTCTTTCCATGATGACTTGATTGACACATGTCCCATATCTTTAATGGTGATGGATCCTCGTTGTGGGATCTGGTCTCAACATTTCCCCCCCCAAGTCTTGCAAGCTGATTTTCAGTTTGAGAGACTTAAGTGATAAATGTCAATTTTATTTCCTTTTACCCCTACTCATTGAATCCCTTGGAATTGTGATTTAATTGATGTAATGTCCTTGACACGCGTTCCCATTTATTCTTAATTTTATTCAGTTAAAAATTAGAGAAACTCCTCCACTTCCTCACCAATTTCGAGTCAGTTTTTCATCCACTCGTTTAATAAGGTATTTCTTTCTTCTTCTTCCTACTTTACTCTTTTACTCGCAAAACTTTTTTACATTTTTTCTCCAACTCCCTCAATCTTCTTCAAGAATGGCTAATGGTTAAAAATCTTTGGTTGCTCATCTATAAGAGCAAACGACAAATTCGGTCCCCATCCTCAATCGCTAATTACGGAAGACAGTAACCTCCAAACCTTGAAGACCCTTTTTCGGGTCCCTCCAGAGGTTGAATTCTCGCTTCCGACCGCGAAGGAATCCCCAGAATCGGGCCGTCCTGGATGGTTTTGTATCTACTTGGTTTATCTTACTGGGTGTGGGTTATTCTTTCCCATTCCTGAAATCCTTCTTCTCTATCTTCGCGCCCTTGGGTTGGCGTTCCCTCAGATGACTCCGAACATGCTCCGTACCGTCCTCTCCATTCTTGTCATCGCGACGGAAGCCGGATATGCCCTAAGTGTCGGTGATCTTTTTGAACTCATAAGTGTCCAACTGTCTAACCAAAGTGCCCCGGGTTCTACGCGTGTTACCCTCACATTGATAGAGCTTTAGTCATCGAGTTTCCTGATAAGGATGATCATTGGAGGAATTCTTGGTTTTTCGTCAGGATAAACACTGCTTCGGTTAACGGATTATCCAAAATGCTTTACTCCTCTTGGGCCTCATCCCCTAGTAGATATATTTTTATGATCAATTTTTGGCTTAACGTTTTTCTAGTTGCTTATCTTTCGAATTGTTGCTGTTATTTTTTGTAGTGTCCAAACCTTGTCCCTTCGCTTGGCAAGGCTTTATGGATTTCTTTACAATTGTTACTGAAGGAAACACCTTGGAATTCCTTTACTCTCGAAAGGATCCATTTGGCCGGGAAATCAGAGAAGTGGGAACCTTCGAGCTCTCGATGTCGCTCCCAAACCGTTGCCAGGCTGTAGGACTTATCGAGAGAAAAAGGATAGGGATGCAATTCGGAAAAGTTTGAAGGATGAGACTGATGCTATCGGAAATGGTCATCGAGAAAAGATTGATGCCCTGACAGCCGGTCAAATGGGAAAAGTGAGCCTAGTCTGACCTCTTCCAGCATTTCTCGACTACCCTCCTCGCTCCGCTCCACCTCTTTCTACTGAGGTCGATGAAGATGAAACCATTATATCGTTGAAACGTAGAAGGAAGAGTTCGGGATCCGATGTCTCAGCTCGAGACAAATCAAAATCTAGTACTGACATGCGTTCACCTCATCCCCCTGGTAATCCTGGTAACCCGAGTCCGACTTCTCCCAGCTCTTCTAAGGGGAAATCCATCTCTCTACCCGGTGGTCTCGTGGCCACTCCGGGTACATACTCTTCACATTTTCAACAAACTCTTATCCTATTTGTGTTCTTTATTACCTATTTATGTATTCAAAGGCAGCAACAATGGTCAAAGTTTTTAGGAATCTTCCACACCGTGGTAGTGCCATCCTTCCTCCTTTTGATAGATGGCGCCCTGGTTCGTGTGAAATTTTTATAAACCATGCTTGGCACACAAGCCAAGTACTCGATCTCTCTATACACCTATTTTTCATTATTATTTTCCTTTCATTATGGATTTCCTAACTCCTTTACTTACACAGGCTCTTGCTGATTTCAATGATATGGTTCGTTATTACGAATAGATCATTTATGACATGTCATCCTCCGTGGGGACTGAAAATGTCGCAAAGATGACCGCGGATTATCAAAAAGCTATAGCCGACTTGAAGGAAAGAGACATGGCAACCATCGAGCGGCTAAGGAAAGAAAGGAATGAGCTCAAGGAGAAATTAGAGGTCACCCGTGCTGCAGCTGAGAGTATTACGAAGGGTTACAAAGAGAAATGTTCTGCTCTTTGCTCGGAACAGAATGCCCTGCTCGTCTCAAACCAGCGATTCAAACATGATGCAATCATAGCACAGGAACAGTTCGAAGAAACTTCTTTAAAATATGATCCTCTACTGAAGTTTCGTGATCATGACATTCAGAAGACTGCCAGCTCGGCCCGAAGAGTGGTTAAGGAGATTGGCCAAGTATTGCTGATTCGACTGTCTGAATATGTTAAGTCTCTGGAAGCGTGTGATGTTCTTCAGGCTGATGTCAATGAAGTCAGAAGTAACCTAGCTCTCCTCGAGAAGATAAATGAAGGTAAAATCACACCGGACTTGGAGATCGCCGAGCTGACAAGTTCGTTGACTGAGCTATCCTCTGAGCTAGATAATACTGCTGTCCTGCCGCTGGATCAGGAGCAGTTCGCTATTACCTTTGCGGAATCTCCTCCTCTTCCCGAGCCTAACGTTGAGTTGCCTGCTGATCAAACCTTGTTGCCTCCTACTGAAGTCCTTGTTCCCTAAGCTGGTCCTTTTGATAAGGTACGGTTCAATCAATTTGGGTCAAATCTATTCCTTATTTCAGATGATCATCTTATTCGACTTAAAGAACGGTATTCTCAAAATATCCAGGATGTGTCCGAAGATGCTCTTCTCACTGCTATTCCGTCTGAATTGGAAATCTGTCCAAAGGAGAAACCTACGGACAAAAATGCTGATGATGGTCCTTCGGACATGGACGTCGTAATCACTCTTTCAATGGAATCTGTTCCCTCGTTGGTTGACGACCCTTCAAAGGTCGATCTTGTTAAAAAACTTTTTTTTTTTTGGTGATCGAGTGGCTACGTCCACGTAATTGGGATATGTCCCCAGACTTTTGTTTGTTACGCAACTCGAATTTACTATTCGCTTTCCTTTTCCGTTATTGGCCAAGGGGGCTTTGAATAGTGGTTTATTTAAAAGTTTTTTTTTATTATATGCTTATTTTGATAATCCGATTTATCTGATCGGATTTGCAAAGTCTGACTTATTCAAAAGCTCTCATTCAAGCTGCTTTTCGAGAGAAAAGTGGGCTGATCAAACCCTTACCATTTTTAAAGAAAAACTATATCCAGTTTTCTCGGTAAAAGTGCGAGGATGGAGCTCTGGCTTGAGCGAGGACTAAGCTCGGCTTTTGAATTTGGTGCACCCTTTCAACAAAGAATCTCTGTGGGTAGCCTGATTAGTTCATCATGTTATGCTAACTAATCATATGATTTGGTTCGGTACTTGGAATTGACTTGTTAAAGAACGATTGGGCCCATTGCTTTAAAAGAAAATTGTGATTAGGCCCAGCTTCACTAATTTTCTTAAAAGCATCTTCCTAGGTTTTAATGACTTCTCGTAGCGTGTATCATTAAGATCCTCTCAAATTTTGGGAACTTGCGTCTGTGTTTGAAGAAGCAATTATCATTATCATTTATTGCATGTCGCTTGAAATTTCTTCATATTCCCTTTATTCTTCTGACTCTTTTTTATTCGTACCCCATCATAACTGTAACTCTCCTTATTCTTCTTCACTTCTCTTCCTTTTCACTTTCATCCTCTTCACCATGGACACCTTCGGACATTATCCTCACTATGCCTCTGATTCTGACTCCCCGTCGAGCCCTCCCCCAGCCTCGGGTGATGGATTCTCTCCAAGCAGGGTTCGTATTCCTCACTTCATCAATTCCCTGAACGGAAGGGAGAGAGAGGAGGCTATGACCTTCATGAACATGGTTCATTCATAAACAATTTCTGAATCCTTTTTGTTTCCTCTTGACTTAATACTTACTTGAAATGTATACTTTAGCTTGCTATTGAGCACTACGGAGCTTGTGGTGACCGTCAGCAATATGGAAAGAAGAGGATATCTCTGAACAAAAAGATCCGAAAGGTTGAAAGGAGGATCCGTAGCTTGGAAAGTCATCCCCTCACCTGGGAAAAGAATGGTAATGATTCTATCGTTCCTATTCCCGAAGTACTTCGCTCCTATCTCCGAGTACTAAGAGCAAAAAAGTTGGCGGCCAGGCGGGAGAGAACTTTGAACTCTGTTCAAGCCGAGCCGAACTCTACACCAATCAAGCCAGACTCTGTGCTGACTGAAGGCTCATCATCAGGGCCAAAAGAAGAAACTGCTCCCGGAGAGAACTTGGCTATGACGGAGAATGTTCCCAAGCCCAAAAACCAAATGTAACGAATTACTGGGTCAAGGCCCATTGCCTTGTTTATTTGAACTTTCTATTATTTCTTGAATTTTAATTTCCCTTTAATGCTGCCTCGTAATCACTCCTCGTAATACGCATAATCACCATGCCGAATCTTGATTCACGTTATTTGTGGTAATTAGGACCTTTGTTTGATGATTACTAGGCATTTAATCCGGCAAGGTTCTCTGCTATAAAGCCTAGGTCAAGAAGCCATCAATCTTCATTCCTCCTATACTTCAAAATTTTCTACACTTTTATTGCTTTAATCCTAGAATGGTCTCCGAACACCGCTGTTTAAAACACATGGGTATGTCGATCAAGAGTGTAATTTGTTTTCAGGACGATCCAACCGCTGCACTCAACTCCGAAGATGGTTCCGATTCTCGCCCCCTTGGGTGGGGAACTCCTATGAGAATTCCTTGCGGCTTATCAAACAACTGGATCCTCATGGTCAAAAAACGGCAATGAGGTATATAGAAAAGGTAAACGTCTGAACTGAACTCGCATTTCCCTCTTGGCCAACAACAGTTAATCAAACTCCTCTTGCTAAATACAAAGAGCTTGATCGGGAAAGAAGCAAACTGAGATCAAAATTTCGGAAAATGGAGTGAAAACAGTTCCAGATCTCCCGTGAAATGTGCATCCTCGAAGCCCATCCATCAGACTGGATTGAACTAAACTTCGAAGAGTTCGGCCACTACATGCCACCTAGTGTTCGTGGGTAGGGGATCTAGCAGGGCAAGGAGCCGAAGTATCCTGCAAAAAAGACTGAGGAAGTTTGATCTTTCCTCACTGCTCTCTCTTCTCTTCCAAAATGCTTTACGGCTTCAAATAAATCTGGAACAAAAAAAATAAAAACACAAAACCTTATGTACTGTTTTATTTTATTTTTTAAATAACAGCTGCACTCAAAAACGAGCTGCCTACGTACCCATGTTGGGATCAAGGCAAATCGTAGTTCATTAAAATATTATTATACTTTTATGAATAAAATTTCTTTAAATTCAAAATATTCCACGGCCTCCGAACTGGGACTCCATCTTGGTCTGCTAATTTATAGACACTATTACGAACTACTTCAGTTACTTGATATGGACCTTCCCAGTTGACTCCAAGTTTCCCAGCTTCGACCTCCCTAGTATTTTCGAATACTCTTCATAAAACTAGATTGCCAACTTGGAGAGGACGGCTCTTTATCTTTGAGTTGTAGTAACGTGCAACTATTTGCTGGTAATTCTGGAGTCGGATTAAAACTTGATCCCGTCACTCATCAACAGTATCTAACACATCCTTCATCATATGTGTGTTACGAGGTTCATTACTTGGGAGTTTGGTATACCGAAGTCCGGGAACGTTTAGCTCGGCTGGGACCACCGCCTTCATTCCATAGACTAATGATCAAGGAGTTTCCCCACTGGCTCTCTGCAGAGTAGTTCGATATGCCCACAAGACTGGTTGGAGTTCGTCGTACCATCCACCCTTATATGAACCGAGCCGCTTCTTCAAGTTACTTAGTACAGTTTTGCTCGCAGCTTCTGCTTGTCCATTCCCCTGGGGATACCGTAAGATTGAATAACTTATCTTTATCCCCAATACTAACATGAAATCCTCAAAATCCTTAGAAATGAATTGGGAACCATTATCTGTGACAATTTCAGAAGGAACTCTGTAGCGACAAATTATATTTTTCCATAAAAAAAATTTCACCACCGAATCTTTAGTTGCGATGTAAGCCTCTGCTTCTATCCACTTGGAAAAATAGTCCGTTAGAACAAGAAGATGCTGCACACCTCGGGTTGACTTGTGCATCGGTCCAATCATATCCATTGACCATCGCATGAATGGATAAGGAACTGTGATCGACGATAAAAGCTCTGAAGGTTGGTGAATGAGCGGATCATGTTGTTGACACTTCATGCAACACTGAGAATATTTAACACAATCCATGATCATGGTTGACCAATAATAATACCCTAAACATTTTATTTTAAAAGTCATTGATCGTCCTGAAGCATGATTTCCACAAAGTCCTTCATGAACTTCATTCATAACCACCTCAACCCCTGAACCATGGATCCATAGTAAATACGGATTGCTAGCTCCTCGTTTGAATAGTGAATCCCTTATCAAACAATACTTTGCACTTACGATTTGTAACTTCCTGGCCTCCCACTTCTCCTTTGGAAGTACACCGGTTTGGATGTAATCTTTAATAGGACCCTCCAGTCTGCCCCCCAATCGTTAGTGGGAAGATCTTCTTGATTATTCAGGATCATACATGCATCTTCTTCGAACTCATCGATACAGTTATCTTAATGTACTTGTTTGGAATAAACCATCAGGTTGCCAGACTCAACGACTATAGGAGTCTGGGCACCTTCAGTGGGCTGTACTGTTGGGATTGATTCAACTTCAGGTGTTAGTGCCTCGTCTTTATTTGGCACAACTGTAGGCTCTGAACATTTTATCTGACGACCTCGTCGATGCTTTGGGGGTTTACTCTGGGGCAGCCGATCACTTCTCGAAAGATTCGGAGATGTCTGGATGTGAGATTGAGATCGGGTTATAGCCATAGTCTCTTTTCCTGTGTTAATGCTTTGAGATTCAATGCATTTTACTGGAATTACCCTCGTTAGAATTGGATCCGATGTGGAGGCTAATGCAGCTAGAGCATCAGCCACAGTATTTTCACCTCTTGGAATCTGAACTAAATCAAAAGTATCGAAATGTTGCACGAATTTCTTGACGAGCTCCAAATACGCTTCCATCCTTTAATCTTTTGCTTCATATTCGCCTTTGTATTGACTCACAATTAATTGGAAATCGCTTTACGATATTATCTCTCGAGCTCCTACTTCCTTTGCGAGGTGAGTCCAGCTAACAACGCTTCATACTCTGCTTTGTTATTTGAAGCGGGGAATCCAAAGAGGAACTACTGCTTAATTACTTCACCAGTAGGGGTTACTAAACTAACTCCCACCCCGGATCCTTGTTTTGAATAGGATCCATCAACGTTTAGCTTCTACACCTTATCGGTAGATTCGACTTCTGTACTACTCACTGGTAATCGGTTAGGAAATCGGCTAACACCTGAGCTTTGGCACTGGTTTGATTTTTGTACTCGATGTTGTACTCACTTAATTCAATTGCCCACTTTGCTAACCATCCGGACTGACTTGGACTATGTAGGATAGTTTGCAGTGGTTGGGATGTTAGTACTTCTATTGGATGTGATTGGAAATAAGGTCTTAATTTCCAAGCTGATACTACCACTACAAGTGCTAGCTTTTCCATCATGGTATAACGGGTTTCCGGGCAGGTCAAACTTTTACTTATGTAATAAATTGACCGCTGCTCCCCTCTGTCTTCCCGGACGATAACTCTACTAACTGCGTGCTCTGAAACAGATACATACAAAAATAATCTTTCTCCGGACTCAGGTTTAAAAAGGACTGGTGGTGAAGTTAAGTACCACTTTAGCTGTTTAAAAGCGTCATCACACTTATCATCCCATATGAAGTGTATATTTCCCCTTAGTAACTGGTAAAATGGGAGACACATATCGGTTGAACGAGATATAAATATGTTAAGTTCCGTGATCCTTCCCGTTAAACGCTGTACTTCTTTCTGATTCCTCGGTGGTGTCATTGTTAGAAAGGCATTTATTTGAGCTGAGTTAGCTTCGATCCCCCTTTTTGTTACGATATAACCCAAGAATTCTCCAGACGGCACTCCGAATGTACACTTCGCTGGGTTCAGTTTCATTCCGAACTTATTTAGCACTTCGAAACAGTCACCTAGATGCTTGATGTGATCTACTTGCCGGAGTGACTTCACCAACATATCAAGTATATAGACTTCCATTGTTTTTCCGAGGTACTCCGCAAACATCCAATTCACGAGACGCTGATAAGTTGCTCCTGCATTCTTCAAACCAAATGGCATCATAATATAGCAATATATACCTCTATCGGTTATGACGGACGTCTTTTCTTGATCTTCTGGATGCATTTTAATTTGGTTATAGCCTGAAAATGCATCCATGAAGCTTAAGAGTTTGTGGCCAGCAGTTGACTCTACCAGTCGATCAATATGTGGAAGTGGAAAACTGTCCTTTGGGCAAGCTTTGTTAATATCCGTGAAGTCTACGCAAACTCTCCATTTTGCATTATTTTTCTTTACTACAACTGGATTAGCGAACCCGTCAGGATACTTTACTTCTCGTATAGATCCTGCTTTTAGTAGTTTTTCTTCTTCATCATTTACCGCCTTAGCTCGATCTGGTCCGAGCTTCCTCCTTTTTTGCTTTACTGGCTTGAAACTTTCATATACCTGCAACTCATGCGATATAATATTCTGATCAATACCTGGCATATCTTTTACGGACCATGCAAAAGAATCTCTGTTTTTTGACAAGAACTCAATGAGTTCGGACCGAAGCTTATCGTCCAGGCCTGAGCTGATCTTAACTTTTTGGTCCGGTTGTGTTTTGTCAATTGAAAATTCGTAGGTTACATCATCAGATTTCTATCCACCAGGAATACATGGCTCTTTTACTAATGTTAAGCTCATTAATTGCTATTGCAATTTCATTCGATGGTTTGCGAGATAACAAGTCATTGAAATCTCTTAGCTCGAAAAGAGCATCTTGAATCGTTTCAGGTCGATTCACTGTTAACTCTTCCCTGAACCTTGTTTCATGCCAGAGTTTGCTGATTAGAGAATATTAACTTATGGTCTTGTGTAGTCTCTCATTCTCTTCTCTATAGATTATTGACTTTGCTCTAAGATAAAAAAAAGATGATGGAGGTAAGTTATGGAACAACAAGCGAAAAAGAGATTTACCAGAACTTTGCAGAGTTTTTTGCTATCATCAAAGCAACAGATAAGCTCGTAAAAGCTTATATAAGAAACTTACTCACTCCATCAGAGTATGAATCTGAATTCCATAAACTCATTGTCCACTTCAAAACACTATCCGCTACACTCAAAAACACTGTCCCAAACATCGAAAGATTCGCAGACACATACAAAATGGACTATCCAGCTGCTATATACCGGTTAGTGGCATCAGGTGTTCCTGCTACAGTAGAACACCGACCTACTACCCTAGCATCGTCTACTTTGATCTCTGCATCAATTGTTGCTGAATGTGTACATAATTTCATAACATCAATGGATTCTTTGAAACTAAACATGGTGGCTGTTGATCAGGTTTATCCTATCGCTTCACTCAACAAACTGAGTATTTTTCCGCTGGCTTTCGAAGGGAAGACGAATAATGAGAGGTTGGCTAAGATGGGAGCAGCTGATAAGCTTACTGAACAGCAGTCAAGGCAACATCATTTTGATTTGGAGTCATCGTACAACTCTTCCATGGCTGCTTTCCCTAAAGCTGGTGTTGAATACAAATGTAGGTTTCGTTTCTTGATTTATGAATGCTAAGTCTTTGTGTTTAATATTAGTTTAGTGTTGAATACAAGACAAAGGAGTTGAGAATGTGCTTGTGTGTACCATATTTTGTTTATATTAAGTTTATCGGGATTCGGCCAAAAAAACATTGAACTTGTTAGGAATTGCCAAAAAAAACCTCAACTTTTTGGCTGGCCAAAAAAAACACAAACTATTTTTGACTTTCTAATAAATTGACATAATTTTCATTGACTTGCCAAAACAGCACACCGTTAGCTGAGTTAACGGTTTTCATTGACTGACGTTTAAAATGGTCGTTAAGTTAAATGGCGACGTTTTGGTGTCAATGATAATTTGGCTAAAAAAACACTAAACTTGTCAGGAATTGCCAAAAAAAGCCTCAATTTTTTTACTGGCCTAAAAAGGCACAAACTACTTTTGACTTTCGAAAAAATTAACATAACTTTCATTGACTTGCCAAAATGGCACATGGTTAGCAGAGTTAACGATTTTCCTTAACCGACGTTTTATGTCTTAAATGATGGTCGTTAAGTTAAACGACATCGTTTTGATGTGAGATTAAAACATCTAAAACTGAATCAAATCGAACCAGACCCTAATTTCTCAAAATCTCCAAATCAAGAAAATTCCCATATTGATGTAAGAATCAATACCAATATTGATTCAATGCTGACTGATACATGTCGCAGTACCAGAGCTGATATACCCGCTGACGGACCAGTTGATGTACTATTGATACTTGAAAAATTTGAGCCAAGTAAAAAAATCTGTCATTTATTTCCCTTGTGTACAGCCCAAAGTAATATATGGAAGCTTGGAGATACTCTAAAGCTTCTAGAAAGTGTCCCACACAAATTAGCTGCATCTTCCCACACAAAAACCTGATTGACCATAAATTACCCTTTTTGGAGCCAATTGAGATCAAATCATAACGACTATATTCTAATCACTTTGGACGCCTTCTGAAGCCAGATTCAGTGAACCTGGATGCCCTTAGGCAATACGATTACTCGTCCAAGCTATCAAGAGTCAAGAGAATCAAGACTTTCCTATTTCAGCCATGGATCACCCTTTAATGTCCAACGGCTTTATTCCTTTATTGTTTAAGATTTGTTTACTAATTTAGACTTATTACTGTAGTAGAAGAGCCTATATAAGCTCATATTCATCCTTTTTAACATTCACCCTTAAATTTAAGAATTATTTAGTAAAGCTTTATCGTTTGTTTTTCATTCAAAGTGTGTAGTCTTTGAATTCTGTTTGCATTTGAGTTTTATTTTGGTTCATTAGTCTCTTTTGTGTTTGCGAATGAATTGGCTTGTGGATTCAAGTTGGTTCAATTGTGTGTTGTTGTGGATTCAACAACAAAACTCCATCTCCATATCTACCATCGTATCATTCAAACTGTAGGCCTTGAAACCCGTTTTGAGAGAAAATTCCCAAATTGATTTGGAGATTTTGAGAAATTAGGTCTGGTTTGATTTGATTCAGTTTTAGATGTTTTAATCTCACATCAAAACAATGTCGTTTAACTTCAAGACCATCGTTTAAGACATGAAACCTCGGTCAAGGAAAATTGTTAACTCAGCTAACGATGTGCCATTTTGGCAAGTCAATGAAAGTACGTTAATTTTTTCAAAAGTCAAAAATAGTTTGTGCCTTTTTTGGCCAGCCAAAAAATTGAGGCTCTTTTTGGCAATTCCTGACAAGTTCAGTGTTTTTTTGGCCAAATTCTCATTCACGCCAAAATGACGTCGTTTAACTTAATGACCATTTTAAACGTCAGTCAATGAAAACAGTTACCTCGGCTAATGATATGCTGTTTTGGCAAGTCAATGAAAATTATGTTAATTTATTCGAAAGTCAAAATAGTTTGTGCTTTTTTGGCAAGAAAAAAAGTTGAGGTTTTTCTTGGCAATTCCTGACAAGTTCAGTGTTTTTTTGGCCGAATTCCGGAAGTTTATCTAAACCATGATTTGGTATTAATTTTGGTTACTGAATCATATTATTATTGAATCATATTTTGGTTTATCTAAACCATATTTTGGTATTAATTTTGGTTATGCTACTGAAATTGAAGGCTACAGCTTTGCTTTTCCCTTACCACCTCGACTATGGTAATGTAGTTCATATGCTTTAATTACGCTGATCAAAGCGAAAGTGAGTAATATATGTATTTTTACTGCTGCTGAATTTGTTTTAATTTTTAACCTTTTTTTGTTAGTGTTATCAAATATAACACAATTGTGATGCAACATAAAGGGACTTTTCCTTTACTTCTATTTTAATTGTCAAAAAAAAAACATAAAGGGACTTAATAAAGGAAATGCTCACTTTTAAGATTGTGTTTTGCTTTCGAGTAATGGCAATGGACGGTACAAAAAATACTACTTGCTCTCGAAAGATAGCAATACAAAAAACCTATTTCAAGTCTTCAATAGCTAGGATTGTATAGTTATTAATCATTTCAAAACAACTATATCAAACCGAATAACCAAATTGATTTTTGAAAAAATATATTTTTACATACATCAAACAAATAGCTTCATTTAATCAAATTTTAATGTCTGTTTCGCGCGTAGCGCGAGATAAACCCTAGTATATATAAAAAAAAAGATTTTTGGGCTTCTCCATGGCTCCACATCAGCAAAAAAAAACAAAGCCTTAAGAAGAGCTATATATGTGACACGTGACATTATAGTTAAAAAAACATACTTCAAATTTTAAACTATTATAATTTCTTAAACTATTCATCTCCTACTTTCTCCTACGTTTTTTAACGTTATGATGTCTCCAAATATTCCTTCTTAAAAAATCTCTTATATATATATATATATATCTTATGTATAAAAGGAGAGTTTTGGGGCTTCTCCATGTGTCCACCTCAGCTTAGCTAAACTTAATTCTAAACATGCCACATCAGCACATTCTCTACCTATTTCAGAAAACAGCCATGTCATCATCTCATGAGCCATTCGTGACAATATTTTCAATTTTGGTTAAAGAAACCAAATTAAACCTGAAAACTGACGCTTTCTTCTCCTCTGGCGCAAGAGTTACAAAATCCTTAGCCTCATGTAGCTTTACATATTCCTCCTTTTATATACGCTCAAATCTCCATGATTATCATATCATCCTCCAAATCTATACACTTGACCACAATGATCTCATGATCGGGATTCAAAAGGTAAGGTTCATTCCCGTCTTTATTTTTGATTGAACTACCATTTTCAGGTGTTGTATATAAGCTTTTATATTAAACATGAATGAATCCCATGGCATGATTCCCAAAATAAAGTTTGCTGAGGTACGCTAATTTCTAGTCTTTTGAATGAAACTCTGTTCGTTGTTTTCCTGAGTTTTGGGTTTTGGATACAAAAAACTTGCGATTTGTCTGTTCTGCTTTGATAATTTCGCTTTTTCTCCTTCTTATGGGTCACTTCTCAATGCCACTAGACGGCTTCCCTTCGGTGTCGACACTCTGTTGTCATTTTCAACTAGAGGTTATTGTTGTTACTTTTGGTGTTTTGATCCTTTCAGTTTCTTTGATAAGGTTTAGGATTCTGATTTATTCGATTTTGAATTAGGCGAGGTTGTGATCAACGGGGAAAGAATTTGATGGGGAGTACGTGTTTTTCTATGTGAATCCAAAGAAGGATCAAAGAAAATTCTGGCTATGGAAGATACACTTCTTCTTGCTGTTGTAGTTCATGGTGGAGCACAACCTGCTCATTTCAAGATAGTGTATGTCATGCTCTCTCTCATCTCTTCATTGTGAAACTGAAAGGTTTAAGTTTTTGAAAAGTTACATACTATGCTGATGAGGGTAGAGATCGGAATAAATCAACAGAGTACAAGAATTTGGTAAAGTTAGGGACTCATTTGCAGACTGAGATTAGACCTGCCCAGGTATCCATTATCAAGCACAAAGAATATTAGAGGATTCTGAGGACATCAAGGAGGACAACAGCAAGTTAGTTATCATCATAATTCATCAGTAACTGGAACATGGTGAGTAATTATACATTTCTATGCTTTCAAAGCCATGATCAGTTTGTTATAGATGATAATCAAAGTGGCTTATGGTTATGATAATAAATAGTTTGCCATAACGAAAGATAACTTCTTATTTGAGCTACATTTTGATGGGCATGTGAAGTCAAAGAGGAAGAACCTTGGAGGCAGCTACCTCGAAATGAAACCTCTTTAATCGTTTGCTACTTATTTTAGGGTTTTGTTTTTATATATCTGTTTAGTCCTGAGACTTAGCAACTTAGCAAGTAATGGAGATTTTGATCAAGTTAGTTAGTTGTATAGCGTTCTCATGACTTTTGTGATATAAAAACAGATTGTGTTCGAGAAAACGTTACGAGCTGATGGTGCAGTAACACTAGCAGAAGTTAAAGAGTTAACTTGTAAGCGTAAAGAAATCAAAGAATCTGTAAACAAAACCAGCAAAGCACTGATGCTATTGCAAGAGAGATTACCAGAGGATTAACTTCTGCTTGTGACCAGGTTTAGACAAAAATAAAACTTTAATTTCTTCTATATCCAAATAACTTTTGATTACTGCCTGCTTAGAGATATAATTTTCTATTATTCAGAATCTTCATATACTTGGAGAATACATTCTATTACTCTATAATGTAATGCATTACGCTGATAAGATTAAACGAGTTTCTGATATTAAGATAAGATGGAGTAGTGGATTGATCTCAAAGACTTTGATTCAACGTACATGTTCCAAATTCCACCAAGTCGATAACATTATGTTTAAGTTTGAAGATGCAACATTGGGTTGAGTTTTTGTACTAAGTCAAAGTACTACACGAAGTAGTTTAGCAGATCAGAGCAACGCGAAGTGGGCTTATAGAAATCAACATTGTCGGTCTAATGGTGGATAGCTACAGGTACTAGAAGCTTGGAGAAGATTTTAGAAGACTGAAGAGTTTCATTTTCATAGAAGGAAAAGTTAACATGAAGACAAAAGGAAAATTTCCTTATCCTTAAAGAAAAAGGAAATTGTCTATTCCTATTAGTGTTAGAATAGGAAATTGGCTTGTTGTATAGCCACGACCTATTTAGTATAAATAGGGTGCTAAGGCTTTAGAAAAGCTCAGCACAAAAGAGCAAGATAATTCTTAGACATTAAGGTTATGGGATTTCTTGAGAGAAAGCACAATGTTTAAGGGGACTAAGGGGTTTGTCTTGGGAGGTTTTTGGATTGTGTAGAAATCCATGAACATGAGAGATTAGATAATTTTTTGAGTGAAACTTGTAAGTGCACTAAACAGATTTTCTAATAAAAAAGTTTTTTATTGTGAAGAAACCCCTGTCTCACTTTGTGACTCAGTTTCATAATTAGTTTCCAAATACAATGGTAGCTCTTGCGTTTACAGAGTTTGCTATGGTACTTTTCGTTTACGCAATCAAGCTACGTGAGAAAGCTGTGGAGTTAGTTCCTTCAAATGTTTAGAAATCAGTAACACAATACCGAGAAGCATCTAGAGTGTTCCATTATCTGTCACAAGAGCTTCTTCCTTGTTTAAACCCTTTGTTGCCTCCATGGAAGCTTCCTGAACTAACTCCTCTGCTTTGCTCTTCTTTAAGCCTCCTCTGTTTAGCTGAAGGTCAGGTTAGTAATTATGGCCTTGACTTTATTTATATTTTTACATTCTGGCCTCAAAATAAACTGTGATGCTTATAGTGAGACTCATTGTTTTAAAATAGGCTGTAACTACAATGAACGCTGAAGAAAGTGGCAAAAGTGCAAGTCTTTTGTCCAAACTTCATTACAGAGTTTCACAATTGCTTACTGAGGTAACAGTTATGTTTATACAAAATGTAGTAACAAAAGGTAGTAACTGGTTTTAAACAGGTTTCATGTATCCCCTTCTCTAGGCCGTTTAAGGTTAACATTTATTTGATAAAGAAGAGGTTTGGGTAAATAAAGCCCTAGAACACGAGCCAATCTTCTTATGTGGGATTGCTTTTCACTTTACTTTGCACATACACTTATTAAGTCTTAGGGAAAAAATAGTATGAGGTTCAACTACGTCTACAGTAGAAGCTGATCTCAGCTACCCTATGATTAGAAGCCAAGACTCAGATTTGATTATTTTCTTCGGCCACCATTTAAATTCTGTACTCACATATTTGAGTAAGCATTCTCTTTGTAAAATCTTATTGTTTCAGCTACAAAGGAATCAATAAAGTTCACAAGTATCACTCTGTTCATTTGATAGGAATGGTATGATTAAGCAATTTATGACGAAATATTGAAAATAACACCATATTCTTAAAGCAGGTTCCTATTTAAATGGTGGTGTTTCATCTTCAAGCTAACTAAATCTGCAATTACAATTTCGTGATGTAGTCGTCCCCACATTTTGTTTGTATATGTTATGTTTTGTGATGTGACTGGAGGTGATTACTGGGCGATGAGTTACAAAGTTTCAGGCACTACCTTTTTTGAAAAACCAGTTACTACCTTTATCAATATTTAACGTTAAGAAATTAGATGGTCATTGATCAACTCCTCATTTGCCTCTATTTGGAGTTTTAAAATAAATTCAAAATAACAATACTTTCTTGGAGTTGGATTTGCAATGAATCATCTCTGTCTCTCCATAGAATCATAATGGTGCTTCTGAAATATTAAGCCTCCTAAGGATCTATGGGGGTAAGACACATATTTTAACGCATGTATAGTTTCTTTTGTGGGCATATTTTTCTCAATGTAAATAGACACTTAAGCATTTTGTAGTGGCGTTATTTGATGGTTTCAATCGCGCTTTTTGGTAATTTAAGAGGCACTAGAATAATGATGAATGCAAAATCAAATTGGGATGCCTTCAACAAATCAACTATGCAATAAAAACAAACCATTCCCTATTTGTTCATCATTAAGAATCTTTGTGTGATTACAAGAAAAGAAAGAAGGTGGCATTTTTGTTTATCTTTGAATAGACAAATGATAGAAGCATCCAAGATATGCTTCTAGCTTGCCGATATCCCAAGGGCTGTGGAAGAATGCTATCTCAATGGTTTTCTCATTCCTAACTCAACTCTTAAGTTTACATGTTTAGTTTCCTTTATTTTTTTTAAAATGTTCCCCATGTATAAAAGCTATTTATGCCCTAAGCAGCTGTAAATCATCGCTGCACCATTTTTGCAGTAAACATTCTCATCTTATGAAAAAAAGGAAAAGAAACATACAACATAGAAGAATAAGGCATATATCTAGAGCAACTCACAGTCACAGTTATGACTTATGATTATAGAAAACAAGGAACCAAGTCTCTCGCAGTAGTACTAAAAAGATAATTCATGTCCTATGCTTTATTTGCTAAACAAATAATCATGGATAATTACAAGAATATTGGTGTTTCTTTGAAGATTCAAATTATTATTCTATATTAATAAATATATTTTTTTCCTGACATGTAATTATAATGATATGATTTCGAGTTTTCAACCTTTAAATTATGGAATTCTGTAATTTGTTTTCGGAAATTAGTAGCTAATATTTTTTCCCCTTTTTCTCTGTCTTTTTCTTGAGTCAGTAAATATCAATTTGACAAGTTATTTAAGTTAACTAATTTTTCAAAAAATAAAATTTCAAATATATATCCAGGCGTAGCCCGGACTAACCCCTAATATATATAAAAAAGGGGTTTTGGGCTTCTTCATGGCTCCACATCAGCAAAAAATAGTCTTAAGAAGAGCTATAGATGTGACACGTGGCATTATAGTTAAAAAATCATACTTCAAATTTTAAATTATTATAATTTCTTAAACTATTCATCTCCTACGTTCTCCTACATTTCTTAACGCTATGATGTCTCCAAATCTTCCTTCTTAAATTCCAACTCGAATCTATTTGGAAATAGCGTTCACAGAGTGTCACGGCAAGCAATTGTGAGCAATATAGTCTATGGTTCATCAAATTTCTATAGGCCCTTATACTTAGCAATTGTAGTTCACTTCAATTAGATATTGTTCTGTTAGATGCAAACCTACTACTTCTTTTCTGAGACTCCCTCGAAGATAACTCTACTAGGAGATCAAGGGGTTGCATTCCAATACTGTTTTTTTTTTTTTTGGTGTGGATCCAGTAGTGAGGTTTTATGTCATGTGCCTTCCACTCACCTTTATATGGACATATATTTCAGAGAATTGATCTCTGTTTTAAAAGACATGATGAGCAAGCTGTGACTTGTGAAGATTTATTTGCTGCTATGTAGCTCAAAGCAGGAACAAAGAGATCTAGAAAGCCCACATCACGTGGATCGAAGACGAAACGCACATAGTTTCATGTTCGTCAATTCGTACACTTCTATAGTCATGAATCTAAAAACTGATGATATCATGTTTAGTTTTGACTTCTTTTTGTGTGTTTTTAATAAATTTACTATTATATTTATGAAATTGGTGTAAATCCCAAACATAGTATATTCATGTTGTTGAAACCAACTAGCTGCATTTTAATTTGGTAAGAAATAACAATTAAAGTTCGTTGTTTTGATACCATAACCAAATTAATAACTAATTAGAGACAACATAGCGCATACCAATGACTATTCAAAAGAGGCATTTTTAGAAGTCCTACAAATTTAAACAATATATATACAGACATGGTTTAAAATTTCTAAATCACAAAAAAACCTTGACTAAAAAGAATAAACTATTCAAAAGTGACAATGAAGCTTCAAATGCTATGGATGACTCTGATATTGATCATAGTTTTCGAAGCAAATGCAGCGATACAAAGAAAGAACGTAACAATCCCAGCACTAATAGTTTTTGGAGATTCTATAATGGATACTGGTAATAACAACAATCTTCCCACTCTTCTAAAGTGTAATTTCCCTCCCTACGGCAAAGATTTTCCTGGCGGTTTTGCTACTGGAAGATTTTCTGATGGAAGAAATCCATCTGATCTCATTGGTACATAACTATATGAATCAATTTTAACAATTATAAATTCTAGCTATTTATATATTTTGATAAGTATATATGTTTTAAAATATTTCAGCGGAAAAGTTGGGATTATCTAAGACATTACCAGCATATATGAACCAAAATTTGAAGCCCCAAGATCTTCTTAAAGGTGTAACATTTGCATCTGGAGGAACTGGTTATGATCCATTAACAGCAAAAATTATGGTACATTATATATAAGATTTTTCATCAATGAAGTTAGTTTAATATATGGATGATTCATTTTTCTTATTTATAATTTTATTTTTGTAGTCGGTGATATCGGTGTGGGATCAACTCATCTATTTCAAAGACTTTATATCAAAGATCAAAAAGAATTTTGGAGAAGAAAGAGCCAAATTTATCTTGGAAAATAGTTTCTATCTCGTGGTATCTAGTAGCAATGACCTTGCTCATACTTATTCAGCTCGATCACTTAGATATACTCGTACCTCATATGCAAATTTTTTGGCTGACTCGGCAGTCAAATTTGTAAGAGTAAGTACTTTATATTTATATATATATACATCAATAATTGGAACTATATTAAAATTATATATATATATATATATGTATATATATATCTTCAATGTCATATTTAGGAACTACATAAACTTGGAGCTCGGAAAATTGGAGTGTTTAGTGCAGTGCCTGTTGGATGTGTACCACTTCAAAGAACAGCGTTCGGAGGTATACTAACAAGAGGATGTGTGAAACCTTTAAACGACATGGCAAAACAATTCAATTCAAGACTTTCTCCAGCACTAGATTCTTTAGATAAAGAGTTGAATGGTGTTATCTTTTACATTGATATTTATGATACTCTTTTTGACATAATCCAACACCCTAAAAAATATGGTAAGCTTAACTAACATATATATATATATACATATATTGTTATATTATTTATGTATTAAACTTAATTATAAGCAAATTATTTCATTATGTTTCAGGTTTTGAGGTAGCTGATAGGGGATGTTGCGGTAGAGGCTCCCTTTCAATATCTTTTATGTGCAACTCAATGAATCCATTCACATGTCGTAATTCTTCAGCGTATATATTTTGGGATAGCTACCATCCGACTGAAAGAGCATATCAAGTTATTGTCGACAAGTTACTCGACAAATATCTAAGCAAAGTATATTGATGATAATCATCTAAATCAAACATGTTTGTATTTTGTGTCTCATTATCTTTCTTCATCTCATCCATGTCTCTATGTATTCATTTTATGACCATAAATTCAGGGTATTTTATGTAAGTTACTTTTGATAAAATAAGATTATAAAATTTAATTGATATAATAAATACTTACTTGACAAAACAAAACTCCTTAAAAACAAATAAGAAAAAGAAAATATATAAATATTTAATTTTATTGTGCCATATGTCACACAGCTTGAGAGTCTCTATTCTCTCCGGTTGAACTTCGGTGGATAAACCGGTGGCTTTGCCAGAGGGTAAACTGGTGGCTTCATCAGGGGCTTAGTTGGGGGCTTAACCGGAGCTTTGCTAGGAGGGTAAACTGGAGGCTTAATCGGGGCTTTTGTTGGAGGGTAAACTGGGGGCTTAGCTAGTGATTTGGCCGGAGGATGAGGATGAGGGTGAGGGTGAGGGTGAGGGTGAGGGTGAGGGTAAGGGCCGGGTGGTGGTGATGGGGAGGGTGTGGGTGGTGGTGACCAAGGTGGTAATGAGCTTTGGTAGGAGGGTAAACTGGGAGATTAACCGGGGCTTTTGTTTGAGGGTTAAACGGGGGCTTAACCGGTGATTTTGCCGGAGGGTGAGGGTGAAGGTGAGGGTGGTGGTGATGGGGAGGGTGTGGATGGTGGTGACCATGGTGGTAAGGAGCTTTTGTTGGAGGGTAAACCGGGGGTTTAACCGGTGATTCGGCTGGAGGATGAGGATGAGGGTGTGGGTGGCGGTGATGGGGATGGTGTGGGTGGTGGTGACCATGGTGGTAAGGAGCAGGAGCGGGAGGTATAGAATGGGTTTGAGTCACATGGGTCACTACCTCAGTGAAGGCAAAGGAAGTGAAGCACCAAATTGCTACAAGACTCACTAATATACTCTTATCCAGGAACCTCATTTTGTGTTTTGTATTTTTTGTTAGTGATATATAGTGAGATTATGAAGTAAGGGGTATATATAGGGGAGAAGGTTCACACTTCAGGTGACATGAAATAACTTCCTTTATTTTTGTAAATAATACATTAAAATTGATCCAAATTAGTTACTCTATTATTAGTTATTACTCGATAATGTAACTGCTAAATCAGGTTGAATGTAGAATCAAACAGATTGTTTTGTGTTTTTTTTTTGCAAAATATGACTGAATAACTAAATATTCAAATGGTTACGGTAGAATCTGGCTAAACTAGTGAAATACTATAATAGATAATTAATTAAAAATAAATACTTTTGCATCAAGTTCAATAACATAAAATAATATGAAATATAATTAATAATAATTTATACTTAATTATTTAAAATTAAAAATATTAAAACATGAGCTTGTTTGAAAATACTTATAAAATCATTTTATTGGATTAATAATGTTTTAGATATTAGAGTAATAGCAAAAAATAGCCTGGTTTTGATAATCGTATAAGTAAATAACCTTTGTCAACAGTGTGTGTAGGGCAAAGAAAATTCTTTCTAGTCCTAATCTCTCCCTCCCTTACACAAATTGACCAGAAGATATATCACAATAGTGTTTTTAGACTAACACCACTGTCATCATCATCTATTCCTCCTTTCCTCAATTTGGATTAACACCGTCACCGATTCACTGGCGTTTTTTTGTCATACTAACACCACTGTCTTTAATATCCTCTCTTTTTCCTAATTACGATCAACACTTCCATCACCGTCATAGTCGTATTTTCATTTTCCTTCAGTTCCGATCAACACTAATACCATCCGCGCTGCCTCACCGGCGTTCTTTCCTCACACAAACACCACCATTTTCCCCAAACTCCAATCAACACGTCACCGTCGTCCGCTCCTTCTTCCCCAACTTCTTCTCACACCCACATTACCGTCATCGTCGTCCCCAACGTTCTATCCTTTTTCCTCAATTTCTCATCTTTCCTAGGTAGAAATTCACTAATCCTCCTTGCAATATCTTACTGGAAGTAGATGCCTCAATTTTCTAAATTTCAGATTTGTTTTTGTAATATCTTGTCTTTTTTTCTGTTTGACACATCTCTTTTATGTAAAACAAGTTATTATAACATATGTTGTACTATTACTTTCTGTAAACATGATTTAGCAAGAAAATAACATGCTATTTTTCTCTGCTGTTTGTTTAAATCTCTCGATTTATCTTTTTCTATATCATTTGCCTGAGGGTATTTTGGAATTTTCCTACTCTAAAAAAAGTTATTTACCCAACTTTTCTGACACATAGTTATTTTCCTAAAGTGAATCTAAATTTAGGCTATTTTGCAAATTAGCCCTAAATATTATCGAAATGCCAAAAAAAGAAGAACAACAAAAAATCAATGAGACCAAAAATACAATATTTTTAAAGATATCATATAACTTTATTTTGATTTAGATAACAAAAGTTAGGAGTGTGCATTTGGTTATTCGGTTTGCTTCGGTTCGAGCTACATATGTTTTTCGTATTGAAAAAATATCCCATTTGGGATAAACTTTTATTCGGTTCAAACTCAATATCGTTTTTGACACCAAAAAATATAACAAAAATAAATATAACTCATTAATTTTAATTATTATAAGAATATTTTTAATATTGACGTATTAGTATATTTTATATATATATTTAATTTAATATATTAATTTTTAGTGGATTTCAGTACTTAAACTGTTCGGTTAAATTTGGGTTAGGATCCTAAACCATAGTATCAAAAATATGAAATACCCGAATAGATCGTAAAATAGTACAAAAATATCTAAAATCCAAACAAAGCCAATCCAAACCTGAACATATACTTAAATGTCCATGCATGAGTTTAAGTTTGGTTTGGTTTGATAATTTTGCAAACAAAAAAATTCATTCAATTTTTCATTTATTTTTATTATTTATTTTTTTGTAATTCTTTAATTCTCTAAAATTTCTAATTATACCATGTCGATCTATCGCAAATTAAAACTATTGCAAATGATTAAGTGAAAAACTGGTGAAAAACATAATATGAAAGTTCTTTGTGGAATCTCCAGTTGACGCACAACTTCATCTGACTAAAAGTTCAGTTGAACCAGTGTCACAAATGGAATATGCAAAGGTGATTGGAAGTCTGATGTACTTAACAAATTGTATTAGACCCGATTTAGCACACTCAGTAAATGTACTTAGTTGCTACACCAGTAATCCATGACATAGTCATTGGAAAGCTATAACAAGAGTATTAAACTACTTATGTTATACACAAAATTATGGTCTGCAATATGGTAAAGAACCGGCAATTTTGGAAGGATATAGCGATGCAAGTTGGATATCCGACTCAAAAAACTCAAAATCTACGAGTGGTTATGTCTTTACGCTGGGAGGTGCAGCCGTGTCCTGAAAATCTTCCAAACAAACTCTGTTGGCCTGATCAACCATGGAATCTGAGTTTATAGCGCTAGACAAAGCCGCAGAGGAAGCAGAATGGCTTCGGAATCTTTTGGAAGATATACCGATGTGGGAGAAACCGATGTGGGAGAAACCAGTGAAAGCTCTTCGTGTACACTGTGATAGCCAGTCGGCTATAGCTAAAGCACTGAATAATCTCTATAATGGTAAATCTCGTCATATTAGATGACGACATAAAACCATTAGACACTTGATCTCAACGGGAGTAATCACCGTCGATTACATCAAATCAAATGACAACCTAGCGGATCCGTTTACAAAAGGTTTGGCACGTGATCAAGTTGTAAAATCATCAAGAGGAATGGGTCTAAAGCCTATAAATTAAGAGGAAGTTTGATGGAAACCCTACCTACGTGACTGGCGATCCCAAGATGTAGGTTCAAAGGGACAACTAAATCAAGCTGAATCAAAAGAGCACTGTCAAATCTTGTATGTGCACGGTTCCTAAGATGATCAACAGTGCTACCTGTATGTGATAAGGCTAAGCATTGGCTTTTAATGATTTCATAGTTTCGTCATAGTGGAGTATAACAGGATACTTCTGAAAGGAAGCTCATGGCAGATCACCTAGTGAGTGTGAAATACGGCCGTTTCTAGGAGAATGAAAGTAAGGCTATATTCTCCAAGTTCACTCATGAAAACCAGGAATGTCCAAGGCCAAAATAAACACAATAGAGAACATAGTTCTACGAGAAAATGTCGCTATGCTATACCTGTTGTCTTGGTTTACATCAAAGTCCGGGTGGTTCAAGACGTCATGTTCACCTCCTGGCCGAGTAAACCCGACAGATATTAAAAATGATTGGTTCAAAGCTGAAACATGCTACCTCTCAGATATAGTTACATTTCGTATACTCTCGAAAGTCTGTCTAGTCTAGTCGAGTCTTGTCTAGTCTAGTCTAGTCAAGTCAGTCTAAGTTTAGAGTTGTTTCAAAGTCTGTCTAAGTTTAGAGTCATTTCTATTCATGTGGAGGATTGTTGGGTCACAATTTTAATAGACAAATGGGTTTATAAAATTATGTGTGAGTTGAAAAGAAATGGGCATGGGCCAGTAAATGGCAAAGCCTTTCTTCACTCTCAAAATATAAGTAAGTTGGGAAAATGTCTCACATCGCTTGTAACTTATGTTTTAGAGTGGTATATATATGGTCATAGTCATACACTTATTTAAATGACTATGGAGAGAGGAAAGAGGGACGACACGCGTGCGCCGCCGGCTGACCAGCTCGAGGCTCGAGGCTCGGGGCGCATGGCGCGTGGTTCCTGGTTCGTGGCTCTGGGTCTCCAGAGGCCCCCGCACGCGTACCTTTCCTTTTGGGGAAAATTCGAATATTCTTTTCATAAATGCGCTGAGAGATTTGCGCGTAACGATCCGAGATTTTCTCCATCGGAATTTAAACGAAACCGCTCTCTCATTCTATATATTTGAAAACTCGAGATATCGATTTCATTCGGTTATTCCAACAAAAAATCTCTCTCGTTGTCAGTCTAAAATCGTAAGTCAATTCGAGAGTATCGTAGAATCTATCGTTCATTAGATTCCTATTTTCGAGTGTTATGAAAAGGAATTGTTTGCAATTGTATCCTGGGATTCAAAGATCGCACCGAACGGTCACATTACCGGCGATTTATTGAGTTAAGGACAAAGACCAAGTCTCGCCTTTGCTATTAGGTTATCGTGTTTATAAGATTTGTCCCGCAATTTCATTTCTGGAAATTCGAGCGCTTACATCTACTCATTCTTGCAAGTGTTCAATAGTAGCTCCGATGAGAAAGGAGATGACTTGGAGTCACTATAGACATAAGTCAGAGTAAAACTTCGTTCTTATCGATGACCAAAGTGATGAGTTTTATTGGGGGGTTTTTTAATTATGATCAAAGTCATCTTATGTATAGTACAGAGTAAAGAAATTGATTCCTCTTGATGGTTTTTGTTTTTGTTTTTTTTCTTTTTTTTCTTTTCCCGTCACCTCTTGATGGTTAAAAAAGTGTTTTTTTTCAAAACGTTTGTGTAAGACCACCAAATCCTCAGTCTAATTTTAAAACTACAAATTAAATGCTTATAATTGTTACTAAACTTGAGGTCGTTGTTCATGTTTTTGGTAAACATGGTGGGAAGCAAGGACGGATGCTTATAATTGTTACTAAACTGTAGGACTATTTCCTAAGCAAATAGAGTGGGAAGTCAATCATCTTATTGGGCTTCATTTGGAAGAAAGAATTCCACAGGTTTGTTTCATTGAACTCTTTCCAAGCTGATTTTCCAGATTATATATATATATATCTTCAAATCTTGCTTAAGATGCCATCTTATCTTCTAACTTGCAATGAACTATCTGCAGATGGGAGTAGTTCGACATTCAAGAGTCAAAAAGCCTTCATGAACCAAAATGGAATCCGTCAGAATTTACATTGATTAAATGTAAGTCGTTCTTTACTTTGTTGCATTTCATTTTCTCCATCAGTGATTTTGTTTTGACTTATATATGATCACTGGATTTGAATGTACCTACCTCTCTTTGGTTCCCTATAGACAAAGTACAGACTTATTGTAAGGGTGGTTTGGTATAAGTTTCCAGAGTGACTATGACCTCGAAGACTGCTAAAAAGTTAGCAATACATAATTTTTATTTTCTTAGACATTTATTTAACATATTTAGCAATATTAAATATCTCGAAGACTAATAAAAAGGTAGCAGTACACATTCAATATTTACAAAATATAAAGGAAAAAGTTGTAAAAGTAGTATGTAGTTTTAGAAGAGTTTGCATATATAATATTTACTAAGTTTAGTAATACACATATTCTACCAACTAGAATTGGTCAAAATCACGAAAACAAATCTTGTATCAAGACAATATTTACGTAATACAGAGAATATTTGTGTTTTTCTCTTTATCAACAAAAACAATACAAAGAGTGGCATATCTCTATATAACTTGCAAAAGCTAACGTTACATAGATGATAATGTCTTAATATAATATAAAATACCAATATTTATTTGTTGGGTTCAATATTGTTTTATGAACTCAAAAAATCAAATTACTTTATGTAAAACATAAAATATATATTGTATGTATTTATGTTAAGTTCTTCTTCTAATTATCATATTATTTATTTTCTACATTCAATAGACATAATTATCTTTAGTTTTCCTAAAAATCATATTTACTAGCTATTATTAGGTAAATATTGCAGCATCATAAAATCAATATATAAAACTTCATTCATATAATGTAATTACATAAATAAAATAAACATAACCGTGTAGTGCGGAACTATCCCTAGTCTCTTATATAAAAAGAGAATTTGGGGCTTCTCCATGACTCCACATCAGCAAAAAAGCAAAGCCTTAAGATGAGCTATAGATGTGACAAGTGGTATTTTAGTTAAAAATCATACTTAAAATTTAAACTATAATAATTTCTTAAATTATTCATCTCCTACGTTCTCCTACGTTTATTAATGCTATGATGTCTCCAAATCTTCCTTCTTAAATTCCAACTTGAGTTGGAAATAGGGTTTACAGATTGTCATGACAAACAATTGTGAGAAATATAGTCTATGGTTCATCGAATTTCTGTAGGCCCTTATACTTAGCAATTGTTAGTTCACTTCAATAAGATATTGTTTTGTTAGATGCAATTTTTTGTTTGGTATTTTCATCATGTTTTGATTACAAAAAAATTCTGTCTAGATGGAAGAGGATATGCTGTCTACTTTGGAATAATCAGCCAGCGCATGAGTGGAATAGCATTTGCGGTAACCTATATTGGTTATGTATGGACTAAACATCTGTGGATTTTATTGTTAACATCTGTGACCTTTTCCTGTGTTTCTAATAGCATGGTGTTGGATCTAAGAAGAACAAATTGAGATCTCCAGAGCACTGACAATCAAATATGTATGCCTTAGTTAGTTGATTGTCATTTCACTAAAAAAAACCATTCACTTCCCCAGTAACTTTTGCTTTGAGTAGGGCAACTTTCTTCATGCCTTTTTGTGTCAAATGATGGGTGGAAAATTTTATACTGAGACCAAAAAGGATAAGGTTATAATTGAAAAGGCATAAGCTTCCTCCGATCGCCAATGTTGTTGTCCGTAGGTCTTCAAAGTAAGTAACATTCATCTTTATATTTCATCGATAAGTAAAGCATTCTGCAGTATGTATTTGCAAGGCTTCTTAGATCATCTCCAATGTATTCCTCTATTTTTTACTGTAAAATAAAGTAACTCTAAAATAGAGTAGCCTTCTGTCCAATGTTTATTATATTTTAGAGTTACTCTATTTTAGAGTAATTATAGTGTAAAATAGAAAAAAATAGAGTTACTCTATATATAGAGTAACTGATAGTGTTATTTTATTTTAGAGTAAAATATAGAGATGGGTTGGAGCAAATGTTACTTTATAATAGAGTTTAGAAAAAAAAATAAAGTGTAATTGGAGATGTCCTTAATGTAGGCTTTGATAAAAATAAGCTATTTTTTTAAATGATAGTGGAATAATATGATGAAGAATGAGTTTACTTATAGGTTTCACAAGGGATCGATGGTTTTACCTAAAAAGGCATTTTTTAAAAAATGATACCGGAATATCAACATGGCCAGGTATGTCTGTAATTTCTCAATAGACACAATTTTAGCACGTGAACATATACTTACTGTTGCCCAGATACTATTCAAGTTATACAACAGAACCTCATTTGATTGGAATAATTGGCTTTTAAAAACATACTTCTAGTAATATAGTGGTTCCATTAAGGAGTTTAATTTAGGTAAGACGTTGTTTGATGCGTTTCAGTTATCGAATCAAAGAAAGAACATAGAACACTTGTTTGGCAACTAAGATTGGCTATATTTTTGGCTTTTCATTTCTTAAATAGTACGTACAAGAAACAGATCATGGAGCTCAACTCCTTACAACAAGGAAATGGGAAAGTGGTGGAAGTTGTTCCTTTTAACACAAGGATGACCCAACCTTTCGTTATTGACTCAACTGAAACAAAGATAATTAAATAACAAAAGCAGACACTAACTCAGATACTTCCGGTTTGGTATTCGCTGTCGAACCGATGTCCTCTTAACTGGTTCTTCGGTTCCATCATTGTTTTAACTAATAAAAATCTACAATTGTACTTTCAAGGACCTAATCTGGCATTTGCTTAGTGAGAACCATTTGATTCTTTTCCCAGGAACAACAACCTTAAGTCTTCAAAAATTTTGGACGATGGAGACCTCAATTCTGTAGCTTAAATGATATAGTTCTTGAGAAATATTGGGTCATCATTAGTATAGATTTATATCTGTACGACTGCATTTGTTTTACCCAATTTAAAAAGATAATATAACATACTCTCATGCACTTACAATTCTACCATACTATCGTCGTTTTAAGGCGTGTCATTTTCTTCTATTTTTAGCCTTTAGGAGATTATGCCTACGCGGTCTGGATTTAATAAAATTGGCTTTCGGCATGTTAGTGACATACCTTGTCAAATTGATTCTTGATTCTTTTAGGGTCTAGAATTTTATACTACAATATACTTTCTATTTAATTGGTAATTATTTTATTTTTAGGTCCGTCTTGCATATCATCATGACATCCTCACTTTTAAATTGATCAAATTCGTTTTTCTTTTTCCTTTTTATTTATTGTTAAATGTATGATGGAGTCATCGACAGTTTATTTTACACTTGCATATGTTCGTTATTCTTTTATTATTTTTTCTTCATCACTTGCATATGTTTCTTGTGTTTTAATACTTAGACACAATTTAATGCAAGATTCTCAGCTGTACAGATCATTGCTACACAGACAAATCAAGGAAGAAAAAGGTTCCAATGAAAGTGATCACTACTGGTCTTTGGTTTCTCCAGCAACTTGGACAAAGCATTAGCTAATCCTGATGCTACAAATTATTTATAAAGAAGTAACTTATTTACTAACGTAAAGGTCAGGATGTTGTCCTCTTAACAACATAGTCTTACTTCCTATTTAGATGTAAGACATGTTTCTCATTTGGAGTCTAATACATTTTATTTGTTTAAGAGAAAATAGAAAGGTGACAAGTATCAACAAAAATAGTCTAAAATTTCATCACAAAATTAAACAAAAACAAATTCCTCACTTACCAGGTGAAAGTATCAACAAACTGCTTTGAATAAAAGCATTCAGTGAAATTGTATGTATTATCGCAATAAGAAGCAGAGTAGTGAAACTGAAGCTGAAGCTTATGAGGAGTGCAAACCTACGTGGCTAAGCATGCTAATTAATACATATGAGCATGTAACATGTTGATTATCTAAGACAATTTATGTCAAATTACATGCATGGATCTATATAATCCCATGATAAGTATTTTAATTTACTTGGATCTATTGAAATATTACAATTGAAGTATGATCTAATTGGACTGTGTGTGATACATGGAAGGGTTTTCTTCTAGGATGTTACGTTCTCTTTATCAGTAACCTGGTTTAGATGAGTTTAGCTAAGCTCTGTGAGGCTACAAGACCATTTATTACTTGTGTTGTTAACTCGGTATGGTCCGTATGGTTGCCTGACGATTGGATTATGCTTGGACCATTCATTGATATCACATGTGATGCAGATTCGAGGATAATGGATGTCTCTAACCAAGGTGAAAAATCTGGATGGTGAAAGCAAGATTCTATTTGTAGTTTCGTCAGAAAAACCATCAAAAAATAGTAGAGGTATTAATTCTGGTTTGCTACTTCTCGTGCATATAACCATACTAGAACCAATGCAACATATTAGGTATCACATGACAATGCATGTACTATATATGGTTGTATATATGTAACATGTTTGTGTGTGTGTGTGTGTGTGTGTCAATTGCATTCTATGGAGAAGCTTATACGACTAGCACAATCAGTTGTGAGAGCTACCGAATCTAAATACAAGATCAAATCCCGCATTACCGGAAAATTAATTAAGATAGTAACAAAACATAACATTGATGAACATTTTAAAGTCACAATTTTTAGTTATATGCCCAACAAACACGCTGAAGTATAAATGATCATGAGAAGAAAGAAATAGCCATAAAATATCTTTTTATAAAACTTGTATATAAACATTAAATATTTAATATTTAAAATTTAAAAAATCATTACAAGACTGAATAATACACAGGCGGACTGCTTAGCACGATCTTCAAGAGTTTTATTTTTTGAATTTACGTTTGTATACAATTTTTCTCCAGTTTGGGCAACCAAATCCTGGAGTAAGTTTCTAATTTATATAATGTTTGGTTGGAAAAAAAAATTGAAAAATCAATAAACTAAACATCATTTAAATAATCAATGTAGAAAAAAAAACTTGAAAAACAATGTATATGGATAAAAATAAAACTATGGCTTGCAATTGTAAAAAATACATGTATATGAAAATAGCCAGAGATGCATAGCGCGGACTTACCCTATTTTATATTTCCTCATTTGGTAAATAAAATGTACATGTCTACAATTGTACCTACTCCAACTCTCTTTCAACAGCCGTAAGTGAGGCATGTAAGCAAATGGCATGTCCAAAGTTTAAGAAACTGGATTTAGATCTACAATTATTTTAAAAATGAAACCTAGATATGAAGCTGCAGTGCAAGCTATAGTTCAAATTAGTTGGAACAATATCTTATACTTTTATTTGTTTCTTTGGCTCTTCCGACCGTCATTCTCTCAACTATTGTCCTTTAACCTGTTTATTGGGGAGATGATATTTCCTTAACCTCAATGGCACAAACTGTCCAGGTGCATTATATTAGTGAAGCTCAAGATCTCAGCAACAAGACCACTGATTCACGAGCTCTCAAGAACAAGAATGCTTCAGCTACCACACTGGATCTAATTCAGAAGAACAAAAAAGATCAAAACAAAGACAGGTCCAACACGACAAGGTTCATTATGAAAAATAAAGCAACATCAACACTACAGCCCATCAAGCCAAATGAAACAAAGCCGTTGCAACAATTCAAGGGTAAGGAAAATGACAAGAACCTTACCTCACATCAAGCCGTTGCAAAAGGAGATTTTATGAGCTGTAGTATACAGATGAAGACAAAGACCAGCAATAGATTTGATCCCATCAGCAGTCTACAATGCACATGATTGTGACATTTGTCAGTAGATTAAAAGTAGGCTAAGGCTAATATATAAAGCCACTCAATGTCATTGTAAAACCTAAGAGAAATAAACAAATCATTCAGAGATTATCTCTTCATCTTACATGGTATCAGAGCCATGGCTCAACAAACCATGGACCTCTATTCAACCCCAACTCTAAATATCTCAAATTGCGTTACGATTAGACTCACAGAAAGAAACTATACCTTATGGAAGACACAGTTCGAATATTTCTTCTCCAGTCAGAATCTTCTGGGGTTTGTGAATGGCTCATACGCAGCACCATCTCAAGCTCTCACAGTTCCTATTATAGGAGGAAACGCCAACGAAGTTCCAAACCCAGATTACTTACAGTGGCTCAGGTCAGACCAGAAAGTTAGAGCTTGGATCCTTGGCTCTCTCTCCGAAGATATTCTCGCTGAAGTGGTGAATACCACAACATCAAAGGAGCTATGGCTTGCTCTGGCAGCACATTTCAATCAAGTCTCTAACTCAAAGCTCTTCTAGCTCCAACGTTGTCTTCAAAACACTGAAAAGAAAGAAGGTACTATGTCAGCTTACCTTAAAGATCTTAAGAGTCTGTATGAACAACTAGCATCTGTTGGCACACCTGTCGATGAGAAAATGAAGATCTTTGCTGCCTTGAACGAACTTGGAAGAGAGTATGAACCGATAAAGACTTTTATTGAAGGATCTATGGACTCTTACCCAGTTCCGACGTTTGAAAGTGTCATTCCTCGCCTGAATGGATTTGAAGATAGGCTCTTAAGCTACAACGGTAACACATAAGTCACTCCTCACATGGCTTTCAACACCACCGTTAGAGCTGAAGCAAACTACACCAGTCGAAGACGAGGCTACAACAGAGGAAACTGAGGCAGAGGTTCTTTCTCACCAGAGTAAGAGGCTTTCACCAGCAGATCTCTCCAAGCTTGAATGCATCCTCGTCATCAGGAAGTTCCTATGGCACCAAAAACAGAATTATGTGTCTGATATGCGGTAATCCATGTCACCATGCTCTCAAATGTTGGCATAGGTTTGACAACAACTACCAAGAAGAGCTTCCTAGTGTTATAGCCGCGATGAGGATAACCGAAGTGACTGAACAAAATGGACAAGAATGGTATCCAGACACTGGAGCCTTTGGGTATGTCACCAGCTCGCCAAACCACCTACAACAAGCACAAGCATACCGTGGTTCAGATACAGTGATGATAGGTGATGGAAACTATCTCCCTATTACACACACTGGTTCCACAAGTCTAGCCTCTACATCAGGTACCTTACCACTTAAAGATGTGCTTGTGTGCCCTAACATTGCAAAATCTTTATTATATGTTTCTAAGCTAACTAGAGACTATCCATGCTCCTTTGAGTTTGACTGTGATAATATGCGTTTGAATGATAAGGAAACAAAGAGATTGTTAACAATGGGAAGAACCACTAATGGGTTGTATGTGCTGGAGGAAAAACCAGCGATGAAGTCTGGCACATGATATTAGGGCATCCACATTCGAAAGTCCCTCACTACCTGTCAATAATAAAAGCTATTTCAATCAATAAGAGCACCAACAAGATGTGTGAGGCGTGTCAACTTGGAAAAAGCTCAAGACTTCCCTTTTCTGATTCTATTTTTGTTGTATCTAGGCCTTTAGAGAGAGTCCATTGTGATCTCTGGGGGCCGCCTCCAATAAAGTCTGTTCAAGGCTTCTGCTATTATGTAGTTCTTATTGATAATTATTCAAGATTCTTCTGGTTTTATCCAATCAAGTTTAAATCCGACTTCTTCTCAGTCTTCAAACTGTTTCAAGCATAGTAGAAAATCAGTTTCAAACAAAAGTCGGATCGTTTCAGAGTGATGGAGGGGGAGAATTCACTGGAAAAAAATTTCAACAATATCTACAAACATAAGGAATCAGACATTTAATCTTGTGCCCTCACACACCACAACAAAATGGTCTGGCTGAAAAGAAATATAGACACATCACTGAGCTAGGACTGTCTATGATGTTTCAGAGTAAGACACCACAAAAGTATTGGGTGGAGGCTTACTACACAAAAAAATTTCTAAGTAACTTGCTTTCATCCACAGTCTTCGATCTCTACTGCAGTCCTTATGAAATACTCTACAAAGAGGCTCCAGTATACATTGCCCTAAGATTATATGGGTGTGCATGTTATCCGACTCTACGAGACGATGCTCAGACTAAGTTCGATCCTAGGTCTCTCAAGTGTGTATTCCAAGGCTACAATGACAAATATAAAGGTTATCGATGCTTACTTCCAGAGACAGGCCGAGTTTACATCAATCGCCATGTGCTATTTGATGAAGCAACCTTCCCCTTTGAGTCAGCATCTGAACCACATGTTGAAAATCTCACTCACTTGATGAGAGCTTGGCAAAAGAGTTTTGCAACACCAGCTGCTCAGCCTGCTCCAACAGTTGACAACCAATCTGCATCTACTGCATGTTATTCCACATCAGCAATAACTGCTCCTATCAATAATTCAGAATCTTCAACAAGAACAGTAGGTATGGAGATTACACTGTCTACTACTGCTGATGAACAGAGTCCTGAGTGTACGGCAGGCTTTGATCCTGATCATATTGGCAACAGCTCTGCTTTCTCAGTAAGTAGTACAGTCAACTCCACACCTATACAACAACAAGACAGTGTAACAGTCAGTTCAAAAAATCATCAAGAACAAGAAACAACAAACAAAACACCAACAAGAGTAACACAACATCCAATACTGACAAGAGAAAAAGCTGAAATCATCAAACCAAACCCCATATACGCTTTACTAACCCATAGATTGTCATACCCGGAGCCCAAGACAGTAACAGGGGCACTAAAAGATGCAGGCTGGACTAATGCAATGAATGACGAAATGGGAAATTACAAAGAAACAAGAACATGGACACTGGTTCCCTACACACTAGATATGCATGTGTTAGAAAGCAAATGGATATTCAGGACAAAGCTAAATGTGGATGGAACACTGGACAAACTAAAAGCAAGATTGGTACCGAAAGGGTATGATCAAGAAGAAGGAATCGACTATCTAGAGACTTCTAGTCATGTAGTCAGAACAGCCACAATAAGGTTAGTCCTACATGTTGCTACAATAATGCAATGGGACATCAAGCAAATGGACGTGCATAATGTGTTTCTACACGGGGATCTCATTGAGACTGTCTACATGAAACAACCAGCAGGTTTTGTAGACAAGGACAATCCTACTCATGGAGTTTGGCTTTGAGTGCAGCAACATGGATCCTTATCTTTTCATCTACATAAAGAACAAAGACATCATTCTATTACTTTTCTATGTGGATGATATGGTAATCACTGGAAACAGCTCTACTACACTATCGGATCTATTGAATGGAATGAATCAACATTTTTGTATGAAGGGTCTAGGGAAATTTGAGTACTTCCTAGGCATTCAAGCTCAATATCATTCAGGGGGGCTTTTCTTGTCACAGCAAAAATGCACAGAAGACTTACTTACAGTGGCAGGTATGGATGAATGTGCTCCAGTATCAACTCTTTTGCCTCTGAAAATATACAAAGACAGAAGAAATTCATAGGATGAGGAAGAAGATGAACCAGAAGAAGAAGAGGAACTCTTTAGCAACCCAACATACTTCCGGAGTTTGGCAGGTCAACTACAATACCTGACACTAACAAGACCAGACATCCAGTTTGCGGTGAATTTCGTGTGTCAAAAGATGCATGCCCCAACAGTTACAGATTATGATCTTCTCAAAGGGATTATGAGGTATATACGAGGAACAGTCAGTATGGGAATATCACTGAATAAAAATACAGATTGTCGGTTGAGAGCTTACAGTGATAGTGACTGGGCTGGATGCAAAAGTACAAGAAGATCTACTGGAGGCTAGTGCACCTTCTTAGGTAACAATATGATCTCCTGGTGCTCAAGAAAACACGACACAGTCTCAAAGAGTTCAACTGAAGCTGAGTATTGAACATTATCCGAAACAGCATCAGAAATTACCTGGATCGGGTTTCTACTAAAAGAATTGGGTATTCCTCTTCTCTCAACTCCGGAACTGTATTGCGATAATTTGTCTGTGGTATTCTTGTCTGCAAATCCGGCATTTCATGCTAAAACGAAACACTTCGAGCTTGATCACCATTATGTCAGAGAGTGGCTCTAGGCACGCTTGTTGTAAACCATATCTCATCTCAGCTACAGATCGCTGACATCAGCACAAAGTCCTTGCCTACAAAAGCATTCACCTCACTGAGATATAAACTCGGTGTGAGCTTTCCACCCACACCAACTTTGAGAGGGGCTATTAGTAAAGCTCGAGATCTCAGCAACAAGACCACTGATTCACAGCTCTCAAGAAAAAGAATACTTCAGCTACCACACCAGATCTAATTCAAAAGAACAAAACAGATCAAGACAAAGACAGGCCAAACACGACAAGGCCCATTATGACAAATAAAGCAGCATCAACACTACAGCCCATCAAGCCATTTGCAACAATTCAAGGGTAAGGAAAATGACAAGAACCTTACCTTACACCAAGCCGTTGCAAATGGAGATTTGATGAGCTGTAGTATACAGATGAAGACAAAGACCAGTAATAGATTCGATCCCATCAGCAATCTACAATGCACATGATTGTGACATTTGTCAGTAGATTAAGTAGGCTAAGGCTAATATATAAAGCCACTCAATGTCATTGTAAATCCTAAGAGAAATAAACGAACCATTCAGAGATTATCTCTTCATCTTACACATTAAGCTCTTTCTAATTCAGCAGTAAAGTCCTTCAAAGTCTCTTAACAGAGAATTTAAACCAGAAGAGAGTTTGATGAACGATTGGGTTTAGTTAACCAAACCAGTTTAGCTAAACTTAAAAAGACATGGTAGATTTGACTAAGCCGTGTGGCATAACTAAACTGAAAGGGAAGGAAGTAGACTTAATCAAATCACCGTCCAACAGCAAAACAGTTAATACGGGAATCGGTATGGAGAAAATATGAAGAAGAAGAGGGAATGATAGGTGGAATGTTGGAAGATCCGTTAATGACATTGCCAAGTTCAGATATTTTTGGAGATTCAGTTGTTGATCTAAATGTTTTATGTTTGCATTTTAATTCTAAGGAATTTAATTTGATTTTTGATGATCAATTCCTTTGAACTAAAATCCAAACACAAATCATTCAGATCAACAACTGAATCTCCAAAATATATGTACTTGGCATTGTCATTAACGGATCTTAATTCCAACATTCAAACAGCCATTCCATGTTCTTCTTCATAATCATAACCATAACTGTTTTCTCCATACCAATTCATGTATTTACCCTTTTGTCGTTGGACGTTGGTTTGGTTAAGTCTTCTTCCTTCCGGTTCAGTTTACTTAAGCCATGCAGCTCTTTTTTGGTTTAGATTAACTGGATTGGTTAACTAAACCCAATTGTTTTTATTTTTGAAAAAAACTAAACCCAATTGTTCATCAAACTCTCTTCTAGTTTAACATCTCTGCGTAAAAATCTAGCTACCCACACTTGTCTTTTTAATCTAAAGGTATCATCAAATATATAAATGTTCTAAAATAATGCTCCAACCTAAGCTGGAAACCGCCAGTTCTATTCTTTGTGAGGTATTCATGCGTGGAGCAGAAGTACATACAAGAATAGAGGGATATCTTAATAGGAAGATCCATGTTGGTTGGGAAATTTTATCAACGTGGATATGATTTGCTCGAATTTGCTCCACTCAATGGTTCCAGGTGTCCAAACTTGAGACGCTTAGTGCTACCGACTTGGAACAAAATAAAAAAGACAAGTAGTATATGTGATGTCTTAAACTCGTGTAAAATCTAGAATCACTAAGAATTGCAAACATCACAAACTCACATTTATTCTTGTCATCACTCGTCAAGAGATGGAAATACAGAGAGCTCAAGGTAATGGGTCCTATCTGGCATCTTCTTCACCCATAACATTTTTGCTTACCTCCTGAAGCGTAAAAAGTCTTGAGCCTCAGATGCACTAGAATGAACCAAGACGACCTCATTAAAATCTTGGATAAGCTAAAATGCCTTATGTGATTTTAATGAGGGCGTCTTTGATTACTCTAGTGCATCAGAGGCTGAGGACTTTTAACTTTGGGATGTAAGCAACAAATTTCTGGACAAATAAAAGATCAGTGAGATCCATTACCTTGAGCTCTCTATAATTCTTTCTCTTGAAAAGCGACAAAAATAATAAATGTTTGTTTGTGTTGCTTGGAATTGTTAGTAACTCTCGCTTTTTACACGAGTTTAAGGCATCAAGTATACTACTCTTATTTATTTTGTTCCATATATGGCATCCAGGGACCTCCACGTTTCATGTGGCCAAATATACAACTTATATGGCCAAAAAAAGTTACCTACATCAGTTTTATTAATAATCAATTTCATATCATTTTTCTACATGATTTAACCAAAATAAGTGATTGCATCATTATATTATCGATGTGAATTCGTACTTTTGTATCAAATTTATGAAAGTGATGCAAACTAATAAAGATTTGTATCAATTTTATTGAACTGAAGTTAAATTTGTCGATAACAACTGTTATCATAACTACTTCTTAATTCTATATTTTGTATCATTTATTAACAAGTAATTCAAAATAATATCATTTCATTTTATGATATAATTTAGGGAAAACTAATTGAAATAGACCCATTTCAAAATTTATTTCCAAACAGAGACCTCTACTGCCTTAAAAATCCGTCACAGGAGATCCCGTTTGGAAATAAATTTCTGAAAGGGTCCATTTTAGACAATGTCCCTATAATTTAATCGATGTGACTTAACTTATTCTGTAGGGACATTGTCTAAACTAGACCTCTTGAAAAAATTATTTTCAAATAAGGTCCATGAAAAGTGTTTTTAAAGTAGTAGGGGTCCCGTTTGAAATTAAAATTTTAAAAGGGTTCATTTTTGGTGTTTAATCCTTATATATATATATATATATATATATATAGGGTTGATACTTTACATATGTTTTTTTGAAGTTATATATATATAAATAAATTTGGATGTGATCATCCGACTTTAAATCAAAAGACTCATAACTTTACTAATCACATCCAAATCTGAGGACCTCAAATATCATTTTTCACTGAGCGTCAAATCTCAAATTCAAGATACATTAACCAAAATTTTTTGAAATGAGTAAATTAATTTTCACTAATGATTGACATAGCTCTCATTTATTATAATTTTGAAATACATGGATTCTGATTAAGATCCGTTTAGATTCGAGAAATACTTAGCGGAATCTGAATTGAGATCCGTCTTCCAATAAAAGCTGGTATGAAAATCCGATCTGAATTCACCAAAAATAGGTAAAAATCAATTATAATATAAATTTTAAGAAAGAATATAAATTACAAAAGAAATTTAAAATAGAAAAAATCATATCACATTTTCAAACTATTTTTTAATCAAAGTTTTAGAACTTATTATCATATGTATATTAAAAGAGCATACAGTTTTTTAAAATAGAGTTTATTTTGATGATATTTTCAACAATATTCTATTTATTTTATAATATATTTGAATAAATTATATATAAAATACGGATCTAGATAGGACCTGGGAATTCTGTTATCTAAGTCATAATATCAGGATACCCATCCAAGAACTCTAACTAGCTTGTTGTTTAGATTTCATCGGATCAGATCCTATATCCAGATAGTGTTTTCCCAGTCCTGGTTACCATATTTTATTAATCTAAAATCTCACTGATCTAATCACATACAACAAATAATCAAATAAACATCAAACAGACAAAAAAATTTAGATATTTAAACATTGAAAATGAACAGAAACAAATCTTTATTGGGTTTTTTTTTCCGTTGGCTCATACCTTTGTGAATATTTAAGATCTTACAAAAACTCTCATAGTCATCTTCAAATACTTAATAAAAAAAAATTATTTTAAGATGTACGGCTGCAATGAACACAAAACAATTTAGTGAATCTTATATATAGAACCAAAACTAACCTAAGAAAGGATTAACACACATTAAACGATATCATATTGAATAGTGGTACTCGTTGGAGTTAGTCGGCCCATATGCCCCAAAAAGCCCAAACTATGACCATGCAATTAGAGTGTGATTAGCGGACATGATAATTTATCTTCTTAACATCTTATTATATAAAAATAATGATTCAAAATTAGTAGCTCGCTTGATCGTGACATGTGTCAGTTAAAACTTAAAACTATCATATTTTGACATGTATTAAATTAAATAAACCATAGATTATCAGAAAAATAAAAGAAATAGAATTTCAACAAGGAATACAATCCTAAAAGAAAATTATTAATATAATTTTATAAAAATAAAGTAAAAGTTGTCTTTTATTATTAGTAAAAAGAAATTCAATAATCAATAGAGATATCCTGTTAAAATTATAAACCCGTTTTTAATCACACACGTGAGTGTTTTCAACTTGCTTCTCCATAATGTTTAAAAACATATCTATCAATCAAAAGCTCTAGTCATACATAATACATAATGTCATCTCTCTTTTACAGTAAAATTAAAGTTTCTATATTTTCTTACCTGCTTAATCACATTTACAACATTACTTTACTTTGCTGGTACGATTTTTGGGGAAAATCCATAGATTCACTGATTCAGCATCAAGTTACGACCAGAGTCATTTCTGAACTCATGCTTTACTATTGAACTTGTCCATTCTCTAGCTTTACACCTGCTTGTCTTTAAACTTAATTGCAATCAGCATCTTTATTTAGGCATGTGTCGTTGCAGTTTAGAGTTCCAGGATTCGGTTTTGTCTTTATAAATTTAATCTCACTTGTAATAGTACATTTGCATAACTATCTCCTTTCATGTTCTCCGATATTTGATGGATAATTGATTTTGGAAAATTTGCAACTTAATTTCCAAGAATTATAAAGAAACTTGTGTAACATTGCAATTACTATGAGTTTGATATGTTATATTCTTTTTGGCATGTCGATAGTTGAAACTCTCATTGTAGACAATGTTTTTCAGACTTATTCTTGAACTCTTGCTTGATCTCATGCTCCACATTCTCAGACTTATTACAGTAAGAGCTTGGGATGACATTCCATTTTCAAATTGTCATACAACATTTTAATTTGAGAGATGATTAGGTATAAATACATTTCGCTGCAGTGGGGATGGGCCATCCTTTGGATGTGCTGTTTTCCCTTTAAACTGGGTGTATAAACAGAGCTCTAGGAGAATGCTACAAATTATTTGTCCATTGTCTTTGCTTGACCTTTGGGGTTGCATGAAGGTTTAAGCCCATTATGTGCTTTGTGTGAATTTTCTTTAATGTCCTATACGTAGAGAAATAATGACAGCCGTTACGTTAATATTCATTAACTCATTTCATACCGATAAAAAAATACGTTGAGAAAATTATGAGAATATGAGCCAATCTCAAATAATATATGGATACTGTTCTATCAAAAAATAAACATGACAAAAAAATAAAATTTATGACTTATCTATTACTTCCTCTGTTTCTTTTTATTTGTAATTTTAGGTTTTTAAATTTGTTTTATTTTATATGTTGTTTTGGGTTTTCAATGCAAATGTTTGGTGAAAATTCTACTTGTACCCCTCTTATTTTAATGTCATGACCAATGAAATAAAGCCAACTATACATTAACTGAGGGTAAAACAGACAAATTAAATATTTTCTTAATATATGTGAAAAAACCTAAAACTACAAATAAAAAGAAACAGAAGGAGTATATAAGTATATATATATATAGAAAATCAAAAAAAAAAATTACAAACAAAAGACTGAATGGTTTTATGGTTTTTAACCAAACCAAACCGAAACCGAAATAATTTCAATAATAGTAACCAAACATATTTTTAAGCAAAACCGAAACTGAACCGAAGTACAAATTTACGGTTAGATTAGGTTCGGTTTGGTTTTTTTGTTATGGTTATTTTGCCCACCCCTATGTTTAATAATAACAATAAAAAAGATCGTAACTTTTAAAAAAAAAACCGAACATAAACATCAGTTATAAATCATCAAAATAAAAATAAAAAATTGCACAAATTTAAAATTCTAATAAACCAAGTTACTAATCTTCATCTTCTTTCGCATATTCCTCTTTTAATCATTTAACTAAAATATAATATAATAATGAAATTTGCTCTAAATATTTTATAAAATTAAAGAAATTTAAAAATTAGGGGTGAGAATATATATATATATTAGAATTTAAAGAACCCAACTTAGTGGGAAAGAGAGTTAAAACATAGCAAAAACATAAAACAGAGCAGGCAAACAAACACAGCCATAACAGAACATTGATAGAGATCTAACAGAGTATCGCAATAAATTAGGCTATTTGATCTTCTTTGATGGTTGTATGCAGCTTCCTTCGTTTGTAGCACTCTTTGCTATTTTCCGTGCAGCCTAGTTAGCACCTAGTGATGAGAGTTTCACTTGACATGATTGAAATTTGCCACGAGCATACTCAAGCCAATCGAAAAGAGAATGGTACTTAGGCCAATCCATGTGATTATTAATGCTTGAACTGCATAATCACAATCTGACCAGACCTCCACCACACCAAAATTCAGATCACACAGGCTCGACAAAGTCCATAGGATACACCGTAACTCCGCCGAAATCCTGTTTTGTATAGGTACAAATATATCTCATGAGTGAAACCAGACTTCACCAAACTGGTCTCTAACCAACCACGCACCACCACACATTTGAAACTCATGAATCCATGATGAGTTAATATTGAATTTTAACATACCATTTTTAGGTTTACTCCACTTTTGAACCTAATGTTGTAATATGCACTCTCTCATCACTTCTTGGTGGTCTTCTTCATTTAATTTCCTCCATTCATCAGCATCCTCCACATCTTCTCATTTCTTTGCTTCCAAATGCCCCATATAATCCACGTAATTTCTTGTCTACAAGTTTTACACAGCGAACCAGACAATTACACCAAACAAATGTTTGAAATAATCTTCCAAGCTAGTCCGCCCTCTACCAATAGGCGCTGGGACACGAGCTGTTCTCAACACTTGAGACCATTTTTAATGTCTGATGGTCATAATCTAGTTCATTATAAAATTATAAATATATGGGAAATTCACTACAATAACCTAGAAAATATCCAAAATAAATAATCTACCAACATTTTTTAAAACATTCGAAAATCCTATTTCCTATATCACCAAAAACAAAATATCTACTCTTCTTCTTTGCCACATAAATATTAGGAATAATAATTTTTTGGGATCTCATTTGATCCCCCACCATATTAAAGCCCTTTGTAGCAACCAATTGGCGATTTAGGGGATTACAAGTACATAATTACTTATCATGTGTTAACTTTTTACACTAAAAAATCGTTTTCTTATTCTTTCAGAATTCACTCCCATATGAACCACTTCTCCTGAGGGTAACTCTACCGTAGTCAAGTTCTTTAAAACATGTGAAATGTCAAACCAAATTAGAACTCTTTCATACCCTAAGCGATCAGGGTTCTGAGGATCAAATGCCACCATTTTCACCACACCAATACATTATGCAATTTGTTCAATATATTATGTTGTGTAGTTATTCAGTGGTATATTCTTCAACCGTATCCAAATAGGTAGGATCTTGAGATAATCTTCAAGGGGGTTCTCAACCCACTTCTCCAAGACAATACTCCAATCATCATACGTCCAAGCCCCAACGTTAATCACTTCATTTAACTCTTCCTCATAGTCAAAGATACACTGAAAACTTTCATTCGACATAGCCACAACACGAACCCTTGAATACAACTTCCATACAAACGGTATATCAAGACTCATGCATGCCATCTTTTGGTCCTCCTTATTGAGAAGTGTTCCCATAAGAATGTGTGTTCCTTTCATGCGAACAAAACTTCAGAGTACTCTTCAAAACCAAAGGTTTTTCATATAAATGAACATCTTTCAAGGGCTTATCCAACGCAAACTCCATAGCTTTTAAAGCGAGCTGAATGATGAAACCAAGCAACCAACAAGCCTCGAGCCCAAAATTGTGCCGCCGTAGTGATGAAGAAGAACTAGGGTAAATCTTCAAACTCATGCGATGGTTTCAAGAAATCTTTTAAAACTTGACGAAAAAGATTTTTTAAGCGGGTAATTTTGGTTTAGTGAAACTATGACTGAGATTTAATAAAATATATATTTTTGTGGAAAAATTGGAAATAAAGGACATCTAGCAAAAAGTTTGTCCATCTAATCCTTTATTTGTAAATTATGTTATTTTCCTAAACTACCCTTGCTACTATATTTATACATTGTTTTCAAAAACAAAGCACATAAACATGTAGACACACATAAAATAAGAGGATTTGAAGAAGAAATGTTTTTAATTTAAGGAGTTTTGATAGGAGTTTAGGTTGATCAAAGTTGTTCTAAACAAATTATAACATGAGTTCTAGTGGCAGAATACATATTCAAGCATTTTGGCTTGTTATGGGAAAATAAGATGACATATTCTACCATTTACTCATGTTTTAGAAATTTCAGAATCAAAATATGTTTTAGAAAATCTACAAGTGGGCGCTTTAGAAGCCTCAGAATACATATTCTAGCATTTAGTCATGCTCTATAAAAGTTAGAACGTGTATTCTTGCATTTAGTCATGCTTTATAAAAGTTAGAACGTGTATTCTTGCATTTAGTCATGCTCTAGAAATTTTAGAACGTGCATTCTAACAATTAGAATATGTATTATGAAATTATTAGAATATGTATTCTGAATATTTTAGACTTTCCATAAAGATAATAACTTAATTGAAAAAATAAGGAAAGTTAATCTAGAAATTAAAGAAGTTTGGAAATATTTAAATTTAAAATAAGAAAATAATCTAAAATAATTTAAAATGTTAAAATTAAAAGTAATGTTATTTATTAGTTAAATTATGTTTAAAATTAGCATAAAGTGATGTATGTGTTTTGGTTAAAGCCGCCGGAGATGGAAGCTCTCGTCGCTGAAAATAAAAGCTGATTCTTCCCGAGATAGAAACTGAAGCCGTCGGAGATAGAAGCTGAAGCCGCTGGAATAAAAATGAGAATGAGAGAACTATAGTCGTGATTTGGGAATTTTAGAATTAAGGTTTTTTTTTTCTTTTTTATTTGTTTAGTTTCTCTAATATTAATAAAAGGAAATAAAGGAAAAAAGTCAAAAGTAAACCATCTTTCTAAATAAAAGGTTTATACTATGTAAGGTTTTAAAAAAATCAAAAGTATAATAAAGTTGAGTATTTCAAAAAACTTAAATGGACAAACATTATTTCAAACGATATAAATGTACAAAACATATCAAAAACATCTTTTATTTTTAATTTTCTCTATTTTATTCCGGTTGAATTGATTCACCAAGACAAAAAGAAAATAATGATGACCTATAACCTTAATTCGATAAATCACAAGATCCATGAAAAATTAAAAATAGAGGTAACCACCAAGATTTTGGGAGTCTATTTGCTAATGATTGTTTATAAGTTAGGAGCTTAGAATTGAGAAAACTATAATATACCACTTATTAATAGATAACCTTTGACCAAAATTTTCAACGTGGATCTAGCCAATACAATCCAACAAAATATTTGAATTTTTTTTAATAGTATAAAATCAAATAAATTATTAATATGGAGTATTTGGTGTTTCTTTCATCAATGGCTGAAAAAAAAAAAGATTTAATAATAAATAACGCAAACATTTATGACAACTCTATCTCTCTCTTCCAAATACTATAATTTCATTGTCCTTTTCAGCGAATCCAAGAGCTAAAAAAGAAAATGAATAGAAATCAACCAACGGTCAAGATCTCAAGATGAAAATCCAAAGGTCAAAAAGAAATGACTCTGGTACTGACACCACCTCTCATAATTCTCGTTAGTAGGACCCTCTCTCTTCTTCCTCTTTCTTCTCTCCACTGTGTTAGAACCGGGTCGAATCCGTGTCGGGTCGGGTCGGGTCACTTATTAGAAGAGCAAAACCACTTACTCGCTTTCACCCCCACGCACTCTTCTTTCTCTTTCTGACACATATCTTTTTCTCTCTCTTCTGTTTTGAAAGCCAAAGTGTCTCTCTTCGACAGTGATTGAACTGCTTCAAACGATTTATTACCACGAGAAAACCCAAGTTCAAGAACAAGAAGAACAGATTAGTCTTTGTCTTAAATCTTAATCTTCTTTCTTCTCCACAAAGAGCTCACAAGAAAGTTCCTTTTTTTTGGGTTCTTGGTTTGTGGAGTGTGTTCAAATGTGTAGTTGTAGTGTTGCTCTTGGTTTGATGATGAGAAAGAACAGATTCTGGTTTTGAAGAATGGGGTTTTGTGTGTTTAAGGTTTGATTTAAAGGGTTCACTGAGTTCTTCTATGGTGAGAGTGAATTTGGGGTTGAACAAAGGAGATGGAGAAAGATGAGTTTGTACTTCCGGAGTTAAAGAGTTATAGCTGCTGTAGTAGCTGGAAGTGAGAGATAGGAGAAAACATTTTAGATTGTACGGAAAAATTAGGGTTTTCAAAGTTTTGTAAGAAGTTAATAAAATTAGAAGACATGAAGCTGTCAACATCTGGATTAGGTCAACAGAGTCATGAAGGTGGTCTGTTTTTTATACTCTTTTAGTCTCTGATTTGATATCTGAACAAGTTTCTTAGTTTAGTGTTTTTTGTAACAGGAGAGAAATGTCTGAATTCTGAGCTATGGCATGCTTGTGCTGGACCATTGGTCTCTCTTCCATCTTCTGGTAGCAGAGTTGTTTACTTCCCACAAGGTCACAGTGAACAGGTTCATCATACTTAGCTTTTTGTTTTTTTTTGTTTTTGGGGTTTTAAAAAGTATGGAGCTTTGTTTATTTTTATTTTGTTTTGAGTAGTTTATATTTGGGCATTTCCATTAAAATTGAAGTGTACTTGTAGGTAGCTGCTACAACTAATAAGGAAGTTGATGGTCACATACCAAATTACCCAAGCCTACCACCACAATTGATATGCCAGCTCCATAATGTTACAATGCATGTGCGTAGTTAGTTCCCTGTCCTTTTCCCAACTTCAATTTTAAAGTAGTTTTTTGGTGATGATTTGCTTTCTAAGTATGGGTTTTTGGTTTGTTCTTTTCAGGCAGATGTTGAAACTGATGAAGTCTATGCTCAAATGACACTTCAACCTTTAACACCGGTACATAGATTGTATACATTATGAGTTTGAAATAAGTAACTTAAGCTTATGAATTGGTTGCTGTGTATTTATAGGAGGAGCAGAAGGAAACATTTGTACCGATTGAGTTGGGGATTCCAAGCAAGCAACCTAGTAATTATTTCTGTAAGACTCTTACAGCTAGTGATACTAGTACTCATGGAGGTTTTTCTGTTCCTAGACGTGCTGCTGAGAAAGTTTTTCCTCCATTGGTATAACATTTCTTTTTCATTAGCATTGTTGTTTTGACTATATGTACTCTTTTTGATATCTTGCTTATTCGCCGTTGCAGGATTACACACTGCAGCCACCAGCTCAAGAACTGATTGCAAGAGATCTCCATGATGTTGAATGGAAGTTTCGGCATATCTTTCGGGGTAAGTTTCATCTTTCCTTGGTAGGTTGGTTTAGAATGCATGTTAAGTATGTCCTGAAGTAGCATTCTACTTTTAGTTTCACTACTCTTCTTTGCTTAAGTTGGAGAAAACTACTATTATGTGTTCTTGTCGTTGTGTATATCGTCAATTGGGATTATTACGTGTTCATATTAAGCCAATCACTTAAATGGTTCTGGTGTGATAATGCAGGACAGCCTAAAAGACATCTCCTAACTACTGGGTGGAGTGTTTTTGTCAGTGCTAAGCGACTTGTAGCTGGAGATTCTGTCATTTTCATCAGGTTTGAATTTGATTCTTATGTTGTTACTTCACTTTGTGGGATTGCGATTATATCTTTAACCTTATAACTTCTTGTCAGGAATGAAAAGAATCAACTCTTTTTGGGAATTCGACGCGCCACTCGGCCACAGACTATTGTACCGTCGTCTGTTTTATCTAGTGATAGCATGCATATTGGACTCCTTGCTGCTGCTGCACATGCTTCTGCAACTAATAGTTGTTTTACTGTTTTCTTTCATCCAAGGTTGATAAACCTCTCTTCTTCCTCTCTATCGGCATCTTTGATTATGTATATTCTACTAATATGCTCTCTTCATGTTCCAGGGCTAGCCCATCTGAGTTTGTGATACAACTTTCCAAGTACATTAAAGCTGTTTTCCACACGCGCATTTCGGTTGGGATGCGCTTTCGCATGCTCTTTGAGACAGAAGAGTCAAGTGTTCGCAGGTGATGGTGATAATGCTATGTATCTTTGAAACTGAGAAAATTATGTTACACATATCACTTTAACATGTATTCTGACAGAGGCATGGGACACTTTCCAGGTACATGGGTACTATAACTGGTATCAGTGATCTTGATTCTGTTCGTTGGCCAAACTCTCATTGGCGATCTGTCAAGGTAAATAACATTGAAAAGCCCATGGTTTCATAAAGTATACATTTCACTGAAAATTGGGAACTATTGGTGTAGGTTGGTTGGGATGAATCGACGGCTGGTGAGAGACAGCCAAGGGTTTCTTTATGGGAGATTGAGCCTCTTACTACCTTTCCCATGTATCCATCTCTGTTCCCACTGAGGCTTAAACGTCCTTGGCATGCTGGTACATCATCATTGCATGGTACTCACCATTTGGCTCTTCTACTAACTGTAGCAAGTTCTTGAATCATTGGTCTTATTGGCTTATTTCATTGTGATGATACAGATGGAAGAGGAGATTTAGGAAGTGGTCTAGCATGGCTAAGAGGAGGAGGTGGAGAGCAACAAGGTTTGCTTCCTCTAAATTATCCATCAGTTGGTTTGTTTCCATGGATGCAACAAAGGATGGATCTTACTCAACTAGGGACTGATAATAATAATCAGCAATACCAAGCAATGTTAGCTGCTGGATTACAGAACATCGGCGGTGGAGATCCGTTAAGACAGCAGTTTGTTCAGCTGCAAGATCCTCACCACCAATATCTTCAACAATCAGCTTCCCAAAATTCTGATTTGATGCTTCAGCAGCAGCAGCAACAACAAGCATCACGCCATCTCATGCATGCTCAAACTCAGATTATGAATGAGAATATGAGACAAGAAGTTAGTAACCAACCAGCTGGGCAGCAACAGCAGCAGCAGATACCGCAAGCCGACCAAAGTGCGTATCTTAACGCTTTCAAAATGCAAAATGGTCATCTTCAACAGTGGCAGCAGCAGTCAGATATGCCTTCACCTTCGTTCATGAAACCAGACTTTACTGAGTCAAGCAACAAGTTTGCAGCAACAGCTAGTCCGATGCAGCAAACCTCGGCCTCGCCGGGTTCTGGAGACGGCAGCAATCTTTTGAACTTCTCTATAACTGGCCAGTCTGTTCTACCTGAGCAGTTAACTACAGAAGGTTGGTCTCCAAAAGTATCCAACACATTTACGGAACCGTTGTCACTTCCACAAGCCTACGCTGGGAAAAGTCTAGCTCTAGAACCGCAGAACCCTTCTCTTTTTGGTAGTGGTGATCATGACTCTGGACTTTTCCTACCAAGTACGGTTCCACGGTTTGGTTCTTCATCAGGAGATGCTGAAGCTTCACCAATGTCACTAACAGATTCAGGGTTTCAGAATTCGTTATATGGCTGCATGCAAGACACAACTCATGAGTTATTGCATGGAGCTGGACAGATTAACACGTCCACCACCCAAACTAAGAACTTTGTAAAGGTGCTGGTTTGGTTCTGGGCTCAGGGACTACTTGTTTGTGGCTCTGTTGTCTCTATAAGTACTCATTTGCTTAACAAATCCAAAAAATGCAGGTATATAAATCTGGTTCGGTAGGGCGTTCACTAGACATCTCCCGATTCAGCAGCTATCATGAGCTGCGAGAAGAGTTAGGGAAGATGTTTGCTATCGAAGGGTTGTTGGAAGACCCCCTTAGATCAGGCTGGCAGCTTGTATTCGTTGACAAGGAAAATGATATTCTTCTCCTTGGCGATGACCCCTGGGAGTAAGTTTAAAACTCTACTCATTTCTTCTATATATGTATACATTGATCTTGACAAGCTTTGTGGTATATACAGGTCATTTGTGAATAACGTTTGGTATATAAAGATACTATCGCCGGAAGATGTGCAACAAATGGGAGATCATGGCGAAGGGAGTGGCGGTGGTTCTTTCCCGCAAAACCCGAACCATCTCTAAGAAGCTATACTTTGGTGTTCTTGAACGCCTTTGTTTCGTTTGAAGTTTAGTTCTTCCATTGGTCTTTTTATATGCCATGCTCTCTCTTTTGTCTTGACGTTTTAGAAAGAAACATAATCATATTTGTGAGTATGTGTATGTGTCCTGAAAACTTTAGGGCGTGTTACTCTAGCTTTGTACTACTAGACAGACACTCTCTTGTCATAAACAAGAACCTTTTATTAGGTCTCTCTCTTGTAATTTCTTCAACTTTTCTAGCATTATTAGCCACCGTTACAAATTGTGATCCTAGCTATAGTACTACTATGTGGTTTGAGTATGAGAGTTTTTAGAAGTTTCAAAAGTCCCAACAATTATTATCTTCCTTTTTCACTTTGAAACTATAAAGCTAATTATTATGGGAAATTTGGAAATAAAGGTCTTCTGATGTTTTTTTTGTCCATATATATTTTATTTTGAAACTTGTCATTTTTTCCCAATCTACCTTTGCTACTAGAATAATCACATATTTTGTAAAAATAACCAGCTCAACATATAGAAACACATGTTTTAAGAACATTTGATGAACAAAATTTTTGATTTTAGATATTTTTAAGTATGGTTTTTGAGGTTTCAAATTTATTCTAAAAACTTTAAAATTCGTATTTTAATGATTAGAATTCGTATTCTAAAAGTTGTTCATGGTCTAAAAAGATTAGAGTTGAAATAATTAGAATACATATTCTAATACATTCTAAAATCTTTAGAATTTGTATTCTATATTTTTTAGAATACGAATTCTAAAAGTTGTTCATGTTCTAATATTTTTAGAATAAGAATTCTAACATTTTAAAGATTTTAGAATGTGAATTCTAAATTTTTTAGAATGCGAATTCTAAAGTTTTTAGAATGTGAATTCTAAAACAATTAGAACTTGTACTTATTTTAGTAATCATATATATATGAAAGTTGAGGGGGTTCTCCCACAGCTTAACACGTCAACTCCCCAGAGGCTGACACCTGTTCCTCCTTTCTGAATAATTAAAAAAAAATCTTTCATTAAACGCTATCGCTTCTTCTACCTCTACCGTTTCACGTTACTCGAAACTGGTCACTAAATCAACATCTGGGCTTCTCGGCTTCTCTTCGTCTTATTAAACTGACCTGATAAATCCAATTCAATCTGTGGTTGTTTTGTTTAGCTTGGTAAAATATCTTCTTAGTCTTCATTTCTCTTCTGGGCTCTCCATTTATGAGCTTATAGACTGTAAGTTCATTCTGCAATTCACCCAGAATCATATATTTGTATTTTAATATTTCTAATCTGTGTTTCCGTCGTTGTTAATTTCATGTTATGTACAGATCTAGATGTCTTAATGACCACCGTATGTGAATCAATTGTCTTTTCATCATTTGTCTGAAAACAACAAAAGAGAATCAAAGTCGGTCAATTCCTTAGCAAGGAGTGCCAGTCAAAGGAATTGCCTAACTCACGAATCGCACCTGATCGACGACAGTTTGGTAAGTTCGTCATTTGAATTTCAGATTCGTGAGGATTTCAGAATTGATTTCAGTATTCATCTGATTTTGATGTTTTTTCAATATAGAGAACACTCGTGGTGTAACCGTGTAAGTCAGAACGAGCTTGAATACTACAGGGAAGAGCTGAATTGAGATATGTAAGTAATTATAATGTGATTTTGAAAGAGAGGAAGTTGCCTATGTCTCTATTATCTGATACCAAAAGGTAAAGATTTTGAGTTTTAATTGGTTTTATGGTTTTTCTTTGTTAAGCAATCGAGAGTTCATTTACTTGACATATAATTTTTTCAAGATGCTTTTGGAAAGAAAACAAAAAGGAAGCATCCAAAGCTTGTGGCTTCTGATTATGAAGCCTTCTTGGTGAAGAAAGCATATGAGTCTCATGGTAATTTTTCTTATTACACGAAATGATGCATACCTTTATTGGTTTGAAATATTTTGTTTGATATTGAAGATGCATGTGAGGAAAAAAATGGGCCGGGTCCTTCTGATGAAGGAGGAGACGAAGTCGATGGGTTTATAGATCTTGTGAGGCATACCATGTTTGAGAAGGGACAAAGCAAAGCTTATTTGAGGTAAGTTTTACTAAGTCAGTGTTATTTATGTTTTTGGTGTGTGTGATTTTAAGTGTGATCTTGTGCTGTCTTGGGCTACAAAAGGATGGTTAGACTTGAGAGTATTATCAAAGGAATATCCAACTCTAGCATTCCATGAAAGTGTCAACAAGTCTTATTTGTTTTACTCTATTTCGTTTCTTGGCAAGTACTATATTAATTTACTGACTCATATTTTTGGATCCAGGTAAGAGTTACTAACCTGGAGGATGCATCTTAGCACAATGGAGAAGGTCTGAAGCGTGTAAAAAGGAGCATTTGCAGAGATCATATAAAATAGAGGACTGGTATAGAGCATTCTTCTTCATGCATAGTTTCTGGACAAGGTTATATTTCCTCTTGAACTGACTTTTTTATGATTTATGGTTCTGTTATTTACAGGGAGGATAATCATGACTTTATGCTTCAATTATGAAAATCATCTGTTAAAGGTGTGTTTCCTAATTTGATGACTCATGGGCTGCGAAATTTGTTCCCTATGTTAGAGAGAAAGCTCAAAGATGATACTCTGTTTCAGGGTGGAGAGCCTGATTTGATGACCAGAGCAAATATGATACTCCATGACTGGCAGATAGAAAGCTCAAAGATGATACTACATGACTCAGCTAGATGATGTGGGTTCAGAAGTAGAAGCAGAAGCCACAGTTCCAGGTATAGATAAAGAAGCCATAGCAACAGAAGACTATTCATGTCCAAAAGGATTTCTTTGCTGAGAAAGATGGATCTGATGTTGATAAAGCAAAGGAGTCAGACTAGGAAAACGGTTCTGATGCATATGAGGATGCAGTATCTGAAGATGGAGTGGAAAGTGAGACTGATGCGGATAAGGATGTGGTGTCTGAAAATGATGAGGAATGATTGTTATGCTTTAAAACTTTTTTTTTGTTGCTTGTAGCTTTGTCTTAATTAACTCACAAGTGAGATTCTTATCAAAAAATCATTTATCTTTACCAAAACATAATTGATACTGACACCAAATCTCAGCTTAAAGAAACGTGATAAGAGTTAGAAAGACTTTGCATCATGTATGATGAAACTAGGATCGATCAACCCGAATCTGTACACTTGTGGTAAAGTATTCCCGTGTCTTCTTGGTACCCGGAGCGGTAACTCGAGGGAGCAATGGCTCCCAAAGGAGCCCACAATGTTACAGCTTCTTGTCTCAATCCAAGCACTCATCTTGGATAAAAAACAATACTTTAACGAACCTGGCTACGAGCAATCCAAGGGGACTGCTTCAGGCGAGACCCATTCTAAAGCTTACAGTGAGAATGTATTCATATTGTCATTAACTAAAGTTTCTTAAAGTCTTTTTACCAAAGAAATGTCATGGCCTCAAAAAAATGAAGGAAAAACAGAGTGAAATAGTTGAGTGACAAAAATCAGATCCAAGTGTTTGAAGAGGAAGTAATACTTTGGAAAGCTTGACTGATCAAGTATTTGCTCAGAAAGACCAATACCATCTTCAGCCTGCTAACCATATTATCAGAATCTTTTTGACATAACCAAAATCAGCAAAGTGAAAAAAAGAACACATCTAAAAGAAGTATCAAGTGTTTTACACATAAAAATTTCCGAAATCCCATTCGGGACAAATTATTTACATATATATATATATATATATATATTCTCACCCCTAATTTTTAAATTTCTTTAATTTTATAAAATATTTAGAGCAAATTTCATTATTATATTATATTTTAGTTAAATGATTAAAAGAGGAATATGCGAAAGAAGATGAAGATTAGTAACTTGGTTTATTAGAATTTTAAATTTCTGCAATTTTTTATTTTTATTTGATGATTTATAACTGATGTTTATGTTCGGTTTTTAAAAAAAAAAGTTACGATCTTTTTTATTGTTATTATTAAACATTTAGGGGTGGGCAAAATAACCATAACAAAAAAACCGAACCGAACCTAACTGTAAATTTGTACTTCGGTTCGGTTTTGGTTTTGCTTAAAAATATGTTTGGTTACTATTATTGAAATTATTTCGGTTTCGGTTTGGTTTGGTTAAAAACCATAAAACATTCAGTCTTTTGTTTGTAATTTTTTTTTTGATTTTCTATATATATATATATACTTATATACTCCCTCTGTTTCTTTTTATTTGTAGTTTTAGGTTTTTTCACATATATTAAGAAAATATTTAATTTGTCTGTTTTACCCTCAGTTAATGTATAGTTGGATTTATTTCATTGTTCATGACATTAAAATAAGAGGGGTACAAGTAGAATTTTCACCAAACATTTGCATTGAAAACCCAAAACAACATATAAAATAAAACAAATTTAAAAACCTAAAAAATTACAAATAAAAAGAAATAGAGGGAATAATAGATAAGTCATAAATTTTATTTGTTTGTCATGTTTATTTTTTGATAGAACAGTATCCATATATTATTTGAGATTGGCTCATATTCTCATAATTTTCTCAACGTATTTTTTTATCGGTCTGAAATGAGTTAATGAATATTAACGTAACGGCTGTCATTATTTCTCTACGTATAGGACATTAAAGAAAATTCACACAAAGCACATAATGGGCTTAAACCTTCATGCAACCCCAAAGGTCAAGCAAAGACAATGGACAAATAATTTGTAGCATTCTCCTAGAGCTCTGTTTATACACCCAGTTGAAAGGGAAAACAGCACATCCAAAGGATGGCCCATCCCCACTGCAGCGAAATGTATATATACCTAATCATCTCTCAAATTAAAATGTTGTATGACAATTTGAAAATGGAATGTCATCCCAAGCTCTTACTGTAATAAGTCTGAGAATGTGGAGCATGAGATCAAGCAAGAGTTCAAGAATAAGTCTGAAAAACATTGTCTACAATGAGAGTTTCAACTATCGACATGCCAAAAAGAATATAACATATCAAACTCATAGTAATTGCAATGTTACACAAGTTTCTTTATAATTCTTGGAAATTAAGTTGCAAATTTTCCAAAATCAATTATCCATCAAATATCGGAGAACATGAAAGGAGATAGTTATGCAAATGCACTATTACAAGTGAGATTAAATTTATAAAGACAAAACCGAATCCTGGAACTCTAAACTGCAACGACACATGCCCAAATAAAGATGCTGATTGCAATTAAGTTTAAAGACAAGCAGGTGTAAAGCTAGAGAATGGACAAGTTCAATAGTAAAGCGTGAGTTCAGAAATGACTCTGGTCATAACTTGATGCTGAATCAGTGCATCTATGGATTTTCCCAAAAAATCGTACCAGCAAAGTAAAGTAATGTTGTAAATGTGATTAAGCAGGTAAGAAAATTTAGAAACTTTAATTTTACTGTAAAAGAGAGATGACATTATGTATTATGTATGACTAGAGCTTTTGATTGACAGATATGTTTTTAAACATTATGGAGAAGCAAGTTGAAAACACTCACGTGTGTGATTAAAAATGGGTTTAAAAACTTCTACTTTTCACATTTTGACAAGTGTTATTCTGATCCATTTGTTATTCTTGGCTCCAAATGGTAAAAATAATTTTCTCCCACAAACTTATTTTATGTTTTCAGATGATCAAAGACTGTGCAAGTGAGATATAGCATGTGTCAAGTTTATTTGACAGTAACACTAAACTCAATGACTACTTGCCCAAGAGTTTTTACAAGAGAGCATCATTAGTGGCTACAAGCACAAAGGAGCGACCATCTTCACCCAAGTTGAGACTGACATAGTAGTGCAGATGTATGAGCTTGTGAAGAATCTCAAACTCTGTTTCTAAATAGTTTATGACATTTTGGACTTCACTCCGTCAACAGAGGACCTCGGGAAGCAAACAGGAAGTGATTTGGCTAAAGCAATAAACTTAACCGTGCATGTTATTTTTTCTCTGGAGAAGAAGCTGCGGCTGAGAGAGATCATTGAGTATGTTTTTATTTTAGGCGGGTTCGCTGGAAGAAGCGATTCGAGTGATGAGAGAAGGCCGATGAATCAACAGAGAACAAGAAATGGCTAAGGAGAAAGCTGATGATGTGATTAAGAATTTGAAGTGCTCTTTGAAGTGGCTTCACGTTGGCTCTAGAAGATATGATGATGTATAATTTCAAAAAGTTGATTACGTTTCCAAAAAAAGTTAGAAAGACCAAGACATGTTTATAGACTGATAATATGAGATACAAAGAGTAAAGAATGAAGAACAAAAGAGTCACCTATTAAAACCAAAATAAAAATAAAACAAATGGTTATAAACAAAAGAAATATTCTTCTTCTTCATATTACTTCAAATATATCTGTTTGTTTTGTTTTCTTCATGAGAACTTTCTGTTTCAAACTATTCTTAGTTTAACATGTTATCCAGCTCCCTATCGCTGATACTGTTTTCTATTTTCTCTTATTTGTGATCTTAAGATCACTTCAGCCTTCGAAACTATGAATCAATAATCATTCATTTTTTTTACAAAATATATAAACTATTGTTAGTTTTTTTTATATATCTAAAATGTTAGATATCAAACTTAAAGATATCAGTTATTGAATTTAAACTTAAGCGTAGACCAGACCAAAATATTTTTAAAAAATTGAATAATACATCTGCGCGTTGTGCGGGTTCTTTCCTAGTTGAATCTAAAAATTAGGAAAACTAAATTTTTATATTTATTAATTCCGGATATAATTAAGGGAATTAATTCTGTAACCTAAAATAATTACTAAACAATCGTGATCTCCTTTTACGCAATAATTTCTTCTTTTTCTTCTTCTTATTTTGTTTGTTTTTGAAGATCATGGTTCAAATTTCTGTTAGCTGTGGTCGGTGGAGATTATATGACAATAAAGAGTGGAGATTTGTTGTTGATGAAGAAAAACGTGGCATATTAGTTACTCTGCAAACCACTACATCTTTTGAGGATTTGAAGTTGATGGTTTTAGAAGTTGATGGTTTTAGAAGACTATGGATTAGAACACAATGAAGTTGATGTTGAATTCAGTTTTTTACCCATAGATGTTAGTGCATACTGTCTTCATGTTGTTATGTTAAATGATAGATAATTCAAAAAATTTGTTGTCTATTTTAAAAAGAATAACAATGTACAGTTGTGTGTGACGTTCAATGGAGTATGTATAAACAGACGTGTGGGCTGCTGCATACAGTGGAGTTGCGACTGGTGCAGCATTAGTAGCTGGTCTTGGTTTTATGGCTTATCTCAAAAGATTCAGACACTAACTTCTCAATTTTTTCAAGTATCGATACAAACAAAAAGTGTCATACAAGAGAAAAACAAACACATATTTTATATACAAAGTCATCTTTGAGATTCTTCTTGTTTCTTGATAAAATTACAAAATATCTAAAACAAGGCTACAGAATCTAGTCTAATCTGATATCACCATTGTAAACAAAAATACTCAAACAGAGCAAAGGCTTTGCCATGTAGAGATATCTGCTATAAGTTCCCGGAGTTTATGGATAAGTTCTTTAACATGAACATTCTTCTTTGCAATCTCCTGCATTCACGAAAGTTAAGTACTTTAATGCTAACAGAGAAGAAAAACAATCACTTCCCTTAAGAAAACTTACATATAAATCAAAATGAACAGATGACTGCAATGTATTCAAGACAATATTAACATTTCCATGGTTCTATAACCGCTTAAGCTAATGATACTACAAAAATATGAATCAAATTCAATGCTATGTAAGTTGCAATGAACAGAAATTGGTACCAAACACGTAGCAATGTAGTAACATTCAGAGGAAGCAATCAGAGGAACCAATCAGATGTAGGAAAAAGCTTACCTTTCTGAGACTTAAGGCTTGCTCCTCCAACTTTTCAATTTCGTCTTCACTTTCAGGAGATCCTAAACCATTCTCCGTTTCAGATGCTTTTTCCTGTAATGAATTGAACAAAACCAAAATTAGGAAACATCAAAAGCTCTCATTTTGAATTAGCTTAATAGCTGCAAGAAAACGAAGAACAAGATACTCAACAACCGATAATCAATCTTAGATGAGATCATTAAGAAGCACAATGATGATGGTGATGAAGAACTTGGACAAGCACAATTTTCAGAACTATTGCAGCCAATTTTACAAGAAATAGCAGATGTCCTACATGAAAAACCAATAACGATCGTCCAAAACGTTGAGATTTTCACTGGATCAAGGCTGCGTAAGGTTAGTTCTACTAGACAATACAGAAACGTTGTATTTCTGAATTTCATTCTTTAAATAAAGCATGAATCTTTGACTCTAAAATCATTTTCTCAGATTCTGGCTGATGATGACAACAAACTGAAGTCTCTCGTAGAGGCAACAATTCTTGAACAGTCGAACGAGAAAGAGAAACAAGAAGAAGCAGATGTTATAAAGACTGATAATAAAGAATAGGAAAGAGTTGGGATTGCCTCAGTTATCTTCAGACAACGAACCAGTGGCTCTTCTATATGAGACTGTGTTTTCTCAGTTGAATAACAGAGAGAAAGAAACCTCAGAAGATGGGTTTATGAATGCTCTAAAGGATATACTCAGGAAATTCGAAGAGATGCTCGAAACCACACCGGTATATTCTGCTACTGATCTCTAGAAATGGTCACTATTCTCTCAGTAAATCGATCTTTAACTAAAAGAGAGACTTGACATAATCTCTGAGGTATATTATTGTATATCTGAAAATTCCAGTCATACAGACTCATTTATCTGTGCCATTTATATTCCAGACTACAATGACTACTTGAGATATATGATTTCTATATGATAAACTCTTTACATTACTCAGAATTTGCTACTACGAATTCGATTGAGTCAAGCTGTGTTAGATTACTATTTATCTCCAAAAAAGTCCTAGAAATTCAAATTTCCTCAGACCAGAACAAAAGACCTCTCAAAATACTTTATGGGAATTTGGAATCGCAGTAAGAACAACACGAACCGAAGTCACAGAGGGAGACTAGCCTCATCTAAAGCATTATTCCCGCTTCCTCCACCACCGGATTCTAAATTGGAATTTCAAATTTCAAAAAAATAGATCACCAAGAAAATCAAATAAAGGTATAGATGGACAACAAAATTAAAAAGGATCCTTAATTTCCAAATTTCCCAATTATTAATAAAATAAAGATATTTGGAAATTAAATATCTTTTTCAATTTTTTTGTCCATTTATACCTTTCTTTGATTTTTTTGGTGATCTAATCTTTTTGATATATGAAATTCCAATTTAACCTCTAAGTCCAAAAAAATAGAACTTTTTTGTAAAATCAAACACTCTTGTTGATATAGAGTCTTTAGTTTAAGGAATTAAAAGATTTTATAAAAATATTTAAATCTATATTAAATCTATATTAAATTAAAATTACTTAATTGTATTGGTGAAAATCCACAAACCCAACCAGTTACAAGAACGGGTAAAACTACTGATACATTTATGAAATGTTTACGGACATGCCACACAATCATCACAACGGCTATGATAAAATTCCAAATAACAACATCTTTCACAATAATCTAAAAGACTAAAACCTTCCTAATCAACAATATCCAGCTTTCATGAAAAGCAAATTCTTCCAAGTAAATCTGAGTCAGCCACTAACTTCAAATCAGAAAAGCCACTCATCATCTCAATTCTTGATTTTCTGCAGACACAAACCAAAATTTATCACTTTTGATCCATATACAAATCATTTTAGTGTAATTCAATCTTGTCCTACCCCTGTTTCTCCCTAAATTAACCAGGTATATACTTTTAAAATTTGAACTTTCAAAAACAGACAAAAGAAGAAGAAGAAGAAGAAGAAGAAGAAGAAGAAGATTTAATAATTATTTTAGATTCACAGATTGTTTAGTAATTATTTTAAGTTACAGAATTAATTCCCTTAATTATATCAGAATTAATTAATATAAAGATTTAGTTTTTCTAATTTTTAGATTCAGTTACTAAAACAAGTACAAGTTCTAGTTGTTTTAGAATTCGTATTCTAAAAAATTTAGAATTCGCATTCTAAAATCTTTAGAGTGTTAGAATTCGCATTCTAAAATCTTTAGAGTGTTAGAATTCGCATTCTAAAATCTTTAGAGTGTTAGAATTCGTCATTACAAAAAAACATGGTCATTTCCTACTATAATTTCCGGCTAATAATATTGGTCAGAATTTTATTTATTTTTTCACTTATTTTTCGACTAATTTCCGACAAATTTGAGGATTGTCAAAAAATTATCGGAATTTTATTGGTAAAAAATAACAAATTTAGTCGGAATTTACTCGGAAAATTTCCAACCAATTTCCGACTAAATTTTGTTTTTTGTCGGAAATTAGTTGGATTTTTTTTAAAAAAAATCGATATATATAGTCGTAATTTTGTAGGAATTTTATTTATATATATATATATATAAATCGATATATAGTCGAAATTTTGTCAGAATTTTTATTTTTAATATAAATCGATATAATTAGTCGGAATATTTTTTTTTTTAAATCGATCTATATAGTCGGAATTTTGTAAGAATTATATATATATATATATATAAATTGATATGTATAGTTGGAATTTTGTCGGAATTTTTTTTTTAAATCGATCTATATAGTCAGAATTTTGTCGGAATTTTATTTGTTATATAAATCGATATATATAGTCGGAATTTTGTCAGAATTTTTTTTTTATCAAAATTTTGTCGGAATTTTTTTTTTACTTGGATATTAGTCGGAAAATGAGTTGTTTTTCTATATAACCCACACGATTTTTCCTTCCAAAATCACTTCTTATTTTCAAATATCTTTCTACATTCTCTCTATAATCTTTCTAAACTCTCTAAAATCTATCTACATTTTCAAACATCTATCTACCAATTTTAAATCTCTAAAACTTTATAAAATCTTACCAAACATTCAACCATTAAAGATATTAATTTTAATTTTTTTAAAATATTTCCATATTTACATATTGTTTCTTTATTATTTATTAAAATCGTTTATTTCATATAAATCTTTTCTATAAATTTAACCAACAAAATATTTGTTTTGACAAATTTTTTTTTTAAATATAAATATTTCTGACAAATTTCTGACTAAATTTGTAATATTATTCCAAATTTTGTCATAATTTGTTTTGATATATAAATCGAAATATATATAGTCGGAATTTTGTCGGGAATTTTTTTTTTTTTTTGTTGTAGTCGGATTTTATTTTTTTTATCGTCGGAATTCTTTTTCTGACTATTTTCCGACAAAATAAATTTCCGTCAGCCGTATTTCGACTAATTTTGGATTGTCAGAAAATTGTCAGAATTTATGATTTTTCTACCAAATTCCGACTAGTACATCTGTCGGAAAAGTGTATGTTTTCTTGTAGTGCGTATTCTAAAAAAATTAGAACATGAACAACTTTTAAAATTCGTATTCTAAAAAAAATAGAATACTAATTCTAAAGATTTTAGAATGTATTAGAATATGTATTCTAATTATTTCATTTCTAATTTTTGTAGACCATGAACAATTTTTAGAATACGAATTCTAAAAAGTTTAGACTATGAACAACTTTTAGAATACGAATTCTAATCATTAGAATACGAATTTTAAAGTTGTTAGAACAAATTTGAAACCTCAAAAATCATACTTAAAAATGTTTAAAATCAAAAACTTTGGTTTTCAAATTTTCTTAAAAAATATGTTTCTACAAGTTCAACTGGTTTTTTTTCAAAACATGTTATTATTCAAACAGCAAGGATAGATTGAGAAAAAAATGACAATTTTTAAAATAAGGTATATATAAACAAAAAAAAAATTAAGAGACCTTTTTTTTCCAAATTTCCCTAAAATAAAAGGAACAATGAAGAACAAAGTTATATAATAACAGAAAGTTCAGATTACTTAATTTGAAACATAAGAGATATTAGAAAAGTTTTTCTCCACTTAGTGTAAATTTAGAAGATACACCAAAACAAACAAGAAAATACAATACTTTCTAATAGAAAGTTCAAAACCCACAAATCTCACAATTCATAACCCCATAGATAATTTGCATTCATCTTCTCTCTTCCTATTTGATCCAAATAGTACTTAAACGTGTGCACACGTTAGACTTCTCAACCTTGTGCAGAGCATCATTCAGGGCAGTTCTCATTCTCTTATCATCTTTAGCATGATAGAAGCATTTACATTTCTTTGAATCCCTTATGAGTTTTGCCCAAACCGAACAACTACGAGCCAGAGTTGTCTCATTTCCAATCACCCATAAACAGTGCTTTGCTCGAGTGAGTGCCACGTTAGCTCTTTGACGTTTAGAGAGAAATCCCACTTTGCCATTACCGTTACTTCTAACGGTGGATATGATGATAACATCTTCTTCTCCTCCTTGAAACCCATCTACTGACCGAACATTCAAATTGAAAAGCTGATCTGATAAGGAACTGTACTTATCTCTGATTCTCTCTTGTATTGCTCCAACTTGTCCTTTGTATGGTGAAATAACTCCAACACTCATCTTCATCTTTCTTTCACATGAAACTGTTCCAAAACCAAGAAAATAAGAATATGTAACAGATTAATATTATACTAAACAAATAAATAAATATTAACTAATACCTTCGAAAAGATTAGATATAATCTCAGAAATCACAGCACTTCAACCATGTTCTTGGGACTATGTCCATCACCAAACTCTTCTTTCCCACGTCCCACATTGATAAAAGAGAAAGAACCAAACATGACACCTTGAAGAAACCTCTTCTGATAAATACTTTCTTTAACAATCTCAGCATCTTTGATTCTCCCATCATAAAACTCCATATTAGGGAAAAGACTAATCGAAGGATGCATTCGATATTGAACATCAAGCATATGCTTGTTGTGACCAAGTAAAACCAATCTCTCAAACAAGCTTCTTCCAAAATTCGCCTTCTCGCACTCTTCGTTATGAACCAATGCAGGTAACTGAAACTCATCTCCAAGTAGAACAGCATGACGCAGTCCCTGAAGTTGCAATGCAGCAACTGATTCACATTCCTTAAGCTGAGCTGCCTCATCAACCACAAGAAACTCTACGTTTCCTGTCCTTTCCCCATTTATTTCTGCAGCACCTGAGGCTGTACAGAATATTATATCCGCGTTTTGTAGACAAAATGTCCTAATATCTTCATCTCCCAACAACTCTAGAACCTGATAACGTTTCTGAAGCAAGGTTAGAGCTTGAATGAAATCAACACTTATGATTCTTTTTAAACTTCCCTTCTTGGAATCAAGTGTAGAAGAATTATCCTGCAAGAAATGTCTAGCACGTTGAAGAGATTGACAAGCCGCGATCATTTTCTTCACTTCTCCAGATGAAATGAAAGACTTGGGAAGATGAGTGTACAAATCAACCATATGTTTCTCCAATTCTTCACTTAAGCCATTAAACTCTTTCTTTACAAACTCTCCAAATGTAAGAATGTTTACAACTTCTTCCTTCTTTTTGTTTTCAGCTTCTTCCTTCATTTTGTCAGCTCTTTCCTTCTCCTTCTTCTTTTTCAATACACGTTTATATCGCTTGTATTTGGCCTCTGTGTTCTCAAGAAAATCAATCAGTGACTCTAATCTTTGCTTCCATCCAGAAGATGATGAAAAAAGTTTCTGAAACCTATTAATTCGAATGGGAACTGAAAAGTTAAAAAAGAATAAAAATATAACTGTGATATAGTTTTAAATGCTTGATCAATATCAAAACTGTAATTCTGATCCTAAATTATATATAGGAGTCTATCTATTTAGGTCTTTGTTGTTCTTTTTTATAATTGTTTCTACTATTTAAGAAATTTTTTTAGTTTACTTGAAGTTAATGTTAGTTAGATGACTAAAATATTTATTAGATTTATGACTTATCTATTATATAAGTATATATATATATATATATAATCAAAACTAAAAAAAAACTGAAAAATGGAATGGTTTTACGGGTTTTAACCGAACCGAAACCAAAATAATTTTAATAATAGTAACCAAACGGGGTTTTAAGCAAAATTGAAACCGAACCAAAGTACTAATTTATAGTTTAGTTTGGTTCAATTTTTTCGATTACGGTTATTTTGTCCACTCCTACTGCCAATACTCAACAGAGGTTCACTGCTTGAGCTAACTATAGAGATTACATTTTTCAGGTGGTAAGTGGATCAATTTAAGGCAAAAATTATGGTAAAAAGATACTAAACTTAATCACCAAAAATATTTGGTGAAACTGTGCTAACACTCTCTCAAAGTAGGACTGGGCAGAAACCACAAACCAACTCGATCCAAACAAGAGGAATCAAACTTGAATCCGAATCGATAAAATATCTGTATGTGCCTTAAATTTTTATATCCCAAAAACCAAATTCAAACCGAATCGAAAACCAAAGGGTGTATCCGGAATACAAATATATATAAAAATATTAATTATATTTAGATTAGATTTAACCTAATTACCCAAAACTATATTTACTAACTAAAAATAGCAATTATTTTAAGACGAAATAACCAAAATAACAGAATAACCTCCATATTCTTAGTTATATTTATGAAATAATAACCAAAATTTATTCAAATTTAACTAATTTTTAAAAAAATATTCCAATATTTTGGATATCTAAACCTGATCCGTATTTGGATGGATTCTAAATCTCTAAATCCAAAAATAAAAAAACCTGAATGAACCGATATCTAAACGCTCATGCCTATCACAAAGTAAGTTAAACTAGAATGAATAATTGAAGTGTATATATTTAACATGAAATAATATCAGTTATTGTTTTCAAATTAAAAAAAATTAAAAAAATGAGGAAAACAAAAATAATTATTTTAAAGTCCAATAGACAATGTAATACATAGATATATATAATTGTAGTGTTTATTCACAAAATAAAAATCTAAATCCCGATAAAAATAGTGCTATTCTTTAAAAGTTCTCAAAATTCAAAAGAAAAATAAAATATAAGTTTTTAGATTCACAGAAAAAGTCAGTAATATAGTTACCATTATTTTCTTAAAATAGTATCAAGAAAATAAATTAAGTTTAACTATATAACTGTATGGTAATGATATGATTTACCATGGTATGTAGATGATAGTATTGTGTGCAAATGTAAGAACACAATAAGTTGTAGTTAATTGTGTTATGAGTAATTGACGTGAGCGATAAAGTATATATAAATATTTGATTTTAGCTTTTACAAAAATTTTTAAAATATTATTTTCTGAATTTTAAATTTTTATTATCACAACAAAATTAAGGGATATTGCTTTCTATCAATTTTTTGAATGTTTAATATATAGAATTTAAAAATATATGTATTATAATATAAACCCTAATTCATGTATTTTTTGTATAAAACATTAATGGATTTTTATAAAAATAAATAAATAATTAGTGTATTTGATAGAGTAATAAAATTCCATGCACCATCATCGAAACAAATAATCAATGCATAAACAAATCACCTCAGTGGGAGGTTTCTATTTGATTTTATTTGTTTTCCTTTTTCCTCCAACCACAAAAAATTCGAAAAGTAAAGGAAAAACAAGCAAAATCATACAAAAAGTTCCATCTGAGGTAATTGTTTTTTGCAATTATTGTTTATTATTTTCAAACACACATTTCATTAGGCGCTAGTCGGGCGCCTAGAGTAAACTCAACGATTAATAAAATATTAGGAATTAAATAAAAAATAATCAGGAATTAGTTTTAGGACATTTATGTACATATTAGATCAGTTGGCAAAAGTCTTGTTATGCTGTCATTCTTTGCGGGTTCGAATCTTGGCAGTAGGAATTTTTGTTATTTTCATAAATCATTGTTTTTACATAAATCGTTGTTTTTCTGCATATCTTCTTATTTTAATCATAAATTAATAGATCCATTGTCTATCATACTTTATAGATACTAAAACATAAGAACAAACAAGTTAGTTCTTTTCTTCCAATTTTGTTTCCGATTAACACCAATTGCGGCGGTGGAGTCCTCCGAATGCTTATCCGTTGTTTGTTTAGTCGGTCTCAGATGCCGTATTGACAAAAATATTATATATTATACAATTGAAAAGTAAACCATCATAAAAGTTATGAAGTGGCACAATTTCTGTACTGAATAAGCCTTTATACAAATATATATTATTAATATCTTTTGGTTTTGAATTAAGTATTGGTTTAGTTCTAATTGTTTGTTTAAAATTAGGTATCGATTTAGATTTTAAGATAAATGTGTAGTAAGAATCCTAGATATATCCTTAATCTTTAAATATATTGATTAATATTTTTTTATGAAATATATTAATAAAGGGTAAAACTGAAAATTTAATTATTTTCTTAATTTATGTAAAATTAGCCCAAATGACACTTAATTATAAACATAGGGATTATTTCTTTAGTTTATTTATTTGTTCAACACATTTACTTCAAACAAAATATTTTTTCCATTAAAAAAGAAGATAATCTCTGATATTTCCCACCAATAATATAGGCTTGCATCAATCATTTAATGAAATATGGTCATCATCTTAGCCAAACAAAATGAAACATAACCTAAGTGTGTATGCAAAACTCTAGTTAATAACCCTTGTTAAAATTAGTTATCAACAAAATATTAAAATTTAATTAGTTATCACTAATACTTAAGAAACTCAATCTCTTGAGAGGTTTTAGAGAATTCGATGAAATTTTTTTGGAGATTCCATATAGCAAAGATTTCGTTTGATTATGTTTTTTCAAATACGAATTTTAGTTTGAGAATATTTTTTCCTATTTGATTATGGTTAGATCGACCAGAAGTAGAAAGAGAAGAGGAATGATAAATAGTTTTTAAAAACATTGGTTGTTTTGTTTAAACGGAAACTGCTAATAGAAAATTGACCCTGTAAATATGATCCCTCACTTGATTTAAAGTCATGTTTCAAATGACATAGTCAATATAAGTTAGATATTTAATTATGAAGTCAACAAAAACTTGGACATTTAAATAATATTTTTTATAAAATTGAGGATTTAAATATTCATAATTTGAAAGTTAATGATTTTTAATAAAACTTAAAACGACGTCGTTTTGATTAAATAGAAGTTGCTAACGAACTTTTTAATGCTATAAACGTCAATTTAACGACGTGCCTTAAATGGCTTAGTAAACGATAGTTCTTAATTTGAAAGTTCATACTTATTTTATTTTTCTCATATAATATTCATGTAATATTTTTATAGTATTCATCATGATCATTATTTTATATTTTCATCTTGACTAACTTTTATGTTTATATCATTATTTTACAAACACTATGTATCACATAAACGTTTGTACATACGTCAATATGTTATATGGTGATTTTAGAACACTGCATAGAAGCAACTAAAATGGAATTTAGGGTTTCTAACTTTCTAGTCAACCAGGATTTTCTTGGAAATAGTTTCCATACGTTTAAACGCTCTGCCTCGATGGCCTGAGGGGCGGATCTATGTGAAGGAGTAATGGTGCACGTGCAACCTCTAAAATATATATACTTTTGTTTTTTACATTTGTCATGTAATTGAATGTGGCAAAATGGTGAAAGTTCACCCCATAATCTTTGATTGCATAGGTTCGATTCTCTCTTATACTTATTTTGCACCCATTAAGTTTCTTCCCTGGATCCGCCTCTGATGGCCTCACAAACTAAAACATTCGTTCACTTGCCACTGATGACTAGTGAAGAACTAACACTCTGAAAGAAGATTCCGATTATTTTCTTTAAATTTAACCTTCTATCTTTCAATTTTCATGCTTTGTTTCTTGTTGATGTTTCAAGTCCAGAATCCATTGCATGAAGTACATGGGTTTCTTGTGTTTTATTGTTGTTAATAGGTTTTCTTGTGTTTTAACCATTTTCTAAGTTTAATATAAATATGTTGACAATTATACATACATATATATATATATATTGAAAAACTCAACCACCATGTCTTTTACAAAGTTCACAATTTTATATTCCAATTAAGTAATTTATACAAATAGATTTTTTTGACATTATACAAATACATTTTATAAACAAATATTTAGTATATTTCGTCGTTCAACAACTTTGCTGCCAACAATTTTTTTTCCATTAAGTAAAAGGTAAATTACAAAAAAAAAAGAAAAAAATGGGTAAACTATTATATGTCCCACCAAATTACCAATAAATTCAGGCTTGCGTCAATCATTTAATGTAATATGGCCATCATCTTATCCAAATAAAAGGAAGCATAACTTAAATTCAAATAGATAAAACAACATAAATATCCATAAATACTACATAGATTTATAAGAAAATGACACCAAATTACTTTTGAAATTGATGTGCAAAAATAATATGAAAACAAAACAACACAAATATCCATAAATACTACATAGATTTATAAGAAAATGATATTTAGTCGAGAAAATGACACCAAATTTATTTTTGGAATTGAGGAAAAAACAATATGAAAACAAAAGACATTTAATAAAAACTATGGTTGGTTCTGGTTATGAAGTGGCGGAGGTTTCTCACGAATAGCACTGGTGCTTCCTAAAGCCATAGATGGTCCAACTGAGGTTGATGCACCAGCAATTCCATGACGCCCATCAATATCTGAAAGTAAAGAGTTATATGTATGGAGCATATTATTGGGATATGGTGGCACTCTATCTGGTCCTATGATGGAAGCTAGCTCACTCCTTGCTCTCATAATTTGTTCATCCAAATTTTTGAGATCATTTTGGTATTCTAATAACTTCCCATAATAACCAGATATGGGGTCACGTTCACGAGCCTCTGCCTTGTAAGTTGTAACACAAAGCAAGTACAGCATTTTCACGTTGGGAAGGCTGAAGATTACTCAAGATCTTGAAGACATTGTCTCCTCCAAAGACTTTATGAAGACGTTCAAATATTCCAGGCTTGGTCGATGGGAAATATGGCTTCAATATGCATCCGAGAGTACACTCCTGTTTCATAACCTTGCAGGCAGAACAACTGGTGGGATACATTCTTCTTCTTCTTGTTTATTGCTTAATTGCAAAACAAATTAAGATATGAGAATAAAATCATCCACAAAAGTTTCTTATATGCTTATTTGATATTTATTAACAATATGAAAGTAATATATATTGGATCTTAGATATAAACAAGCTTAAACAGTTGAACTATAAATCAGAGCCTAGACCATAAAAAAACTCAACTCTTGAAACTGATAGTATAACACTTTACTGGCCGTGATGAATAAAATGTATATTGGACGCATGTTTGTTCACATTAGGAACATTGATTTTCTTAAAATTGTGGGCCACTGATATATGTTTTGAGAAGCATCTTACAACAGCTCATTGAATATACATATGAAAAAATTGAAGGAATAAATATATTAAACTTGAATAACATAAAGATATATGAAATTAATTTTTTTAACAGATTCTTAGATCGATCGATATCATGTTTTACCTCAAGATCTTTGAAAGTCTTTATATCACAAAAGAAATGAAACCAATATGTTTGATGAATTATAATGAGAAAAGTAATTTGAGTTTTATAGCCATGACTTGAAACATGATTCAAACTCTTAAGGTACTTATTTAGGTAAAAAGGTAATGTATCATGTAATTATCGAAAGTTTGACCTCTTAAATAAATGCTTAATTTTACTGTGGTACATCATTGTTTTGGAAAGATAACAACCCGTTTCGGCAGACATTCAAAGTCTTAGTTCACTTATTTAGGTAAGAGGATAAAATCAAATATTTAATTTTCTAAACTTTGACTTTTTCTATATGCTATTTTTTTTTTTTGACTGCACTACATCATTTTTGGCAAGATAATAACACATTTTTGCATGAATTAACTATATTACTTTTTTATATACAACATATATAAGTTGGTCTTATATTTGAATTTCTTACTCAAACTTTTGGTAACTTGGCGCATTCAATCTTGCTGAATTTCATTCTATTGCTGTATTGCATAAAAGGTTATAGTTGTACTTAATAACTCCATTAGTAGAAGCATGTTAAGAAAACAAAATCAGAAAGATAAATGTGGTAGAAAAAGGAAAAAATAGCTCAAGGCAATAGTAAAAAGAAAATATTGCACTTGACGCCTTTACGTATAAGCAGTTTTTTTTAAATATATGTCATGCATGTACGACCATATGTTTTTTAATATTTGTCAAGGCAATAGTAATTAGAAACCGTATTATTCAAAGTGAACCGTATTATGTTTCTAATATATATATAGATGTTAAGTCTATATGTTGTTTAGTTTTCAATAAAATTTAAACATTTCTTTCTATATATTTATCACAAAACTTCTAATTAATTAAACAGAGAAAAATTGATTGAATATAATCAAATCAATTTTATTATACTAATTAGTTGGGTTAGAGAATGAACATCAAAGTCAATTTTAGTTAACTATATACGCAAACCGGTAGCAACAAGAATGTCAAGAGCTGATATCATATATGAAATATTAGGAATACTGAAATAAGATTCAAGATAAAAATACTAAACAAATATGTGTGGTTCTTTGACACAATTTTCATATAATAGACACAATATAAAAAATTAATTCAAAAATTGCATAGTATTTTAGGTTTAGGAAACATTTTGAGAAAAAAATCTAAGAGAATAGAGGATAAAAAGTGTGAAAATATTTTTTTTTCCAAAGAGAGGAGATCATAATTGTTTTTTTCCAAAGAGAGGAGATCAAAACAAGAGACATAAATCTACTTTGAGAGAGTTAATTATACCACAACCATTTATCATGTATAAATATGGATTCGAAGGAGGAAGAAAGATGGTAAGGTTTCTATTAGAGATTGAAAATGGTGTGGTGGATAAAAATTAACAGACAGAAAATCAAGAAAGCCATGAAAATCAATCATTTTTAGGTATATAGCTCAAAACATACATAAATATATATACTAAGATAAATCATCTATAACAAATTTTAGTTTTATTTTAAAAAATTAAATTATTTTAATATTTTAAAATCAATCCATCGGATAGGTCCTAATCTAGTATATTTATAATTCCGAATAAGTTAGTTGAATTTTGACTACTAACTGTTAGTCTGTTAACTAAGTAAAACCATACTTTTTTATATACATATAAAGGACTCACTATTAAAATTGCATACAGAAGTGTTACATGATGGAGAAATTTTTATTATTACATGAAATTCTTATTATTACATGATGGAGAAATTCTTATTATTATAAATTTAAGAACCTTCTCTTTGTTAAATTTTTCTATATCTTTAAAAAATTTTATTTTAGGGAAATTAATGCTCTTACTATATTTTATTCATTTCCTTTCTAAAATTAGAAAAAACAAAACCCCCCAAAACAGAGGATTTTGATATTGATAACTCTTTTAAACTTACCAACTAACACAAAAAACTAATATAAATAATGTTGAGGATACTTCTTTCTGGTTTGATGTGTGGTCGGTCCAAAGATATTTTATGGAGAATTTAGGTCCGAGAGGTGTAGTTGATATGGGCATTCCAACTCACGCCTCAGTGTCAAAGACGAAGACGACAGAGGACTGAAAATTTGCATCAAATTGAGGAGTTGATCAAAAAGCAGAGAGACAATTCAGTGGCTGTAGCGGATATATATATTCATATGTGACGTTTTAAAGAGGACAAATTCAAGCAAGAATTCAAATCTAAAAACATTTGGTTACTCACTCGTGAAGCAGCACCTGTAGTCTATTGGCATAAAGGGATTTTGGTTCACACACTCCACTCCAAAGTTCTCTTTGTTTGCGTGGCTAGCAATCCACAATCGACTAACAACGAGAGATTGTATGTTGACTTGGAACATTGGGGCTAACACAGCATGTATCTTTTGTGGTGATCCAATGGAGACGAGACACCATTTGTTCTTCTCCTGTGGATACTCAGCAGAGGTTTGGGGAACATTAGCCAAAGAGCTTCTCAAAAATCACTTCACCATCAGCTGGAACAACCTTATTCTGCTTCTCTCTGACAGTAGCATTGGGACAACACCTTTGTTCCTATTCAGGTACATTTTTCAAGCTTCAATTCACACCATATGGAGAGAGCGGAATGCTCGTCACCATGGAGACACTCCCACATCTGCCACTCAGATAATCAAATTCCTCGACAAGCAAGTTCGGAATCGTATTTCCTCTTTTACTTCTCTTCAAGGAAACGAGTATGCTGGAGCTCTTCAACTTTGATTTGCATCAAGGAAACATTATCCTCTAATCCTTTTCAATAACTAAACTAGAAGTTTCATATGATGTAAAAACGTTTTTTTGGTTTTGAATAAATTTTACATTCAATTGAAAAAAACAAAAACAAATATAAATAGGGGAAAAGGATACTAATAGAAAAGGATAATTGGATGTAATCGAGCACTAGACCCATGAGGAAATTCCACCCAAACAAAAGATTGAATGAATCAAAGAACTCCAAAATTAGCGGCGGCTATAGAATTTTTGAGGCAGAAACTAGACACTCGAGGATCAAACACACTCAATGCACAAAAAGTAACTAAGTATGCTAAGATCCTTAAGTGAAAACCGACCACTTAGAAGATCAATAAATTGTTGAACCTGTTTCGGATTATTTCCAGTGATTACAATGTCATCAACATAAACCAGAACATAAATAATGAGACCATTGGAGATGAGAACAAACAGCGATGCAGTAGATAGAGTATTGACAAACCCAGATGATCGGAGAAAATTTCGTAACTCCATATACCAAGCATGTGGGCCTTGTTTGAGGCCATAGATTTGGAGACGAAGCTTGCAGATGAGACTATCTTGACGTTGTCAGAGGAGGAAGTCAGGGTTAGATGTCTCTTGAACGTTGACAACTACGGTTGCTGAAGGTGGTGAACATGGTTTAACTTGGAGACTCCTCGTAAGGTAATAGGTGGAGGAAAGTTTGGTAACGTTGGCCATGTTGATGACGACCAAGGTTGAAGAGGAGCCGCCGGAATTGATAACATCGGCGGTAGCGGAAGAGTTGATAGACATGATTAAAGAGAAAGGAATTTTTTTTAGGGTTTTAGAATCGAATAGCTTTTGATACCATGTAGGTTATGATAAATCTTTCTTATTGAATAATGAATAGGTTACATCACTATATATACATACAAGGCTAGAATCTAGAGTATATACGATACAAGATTTAGGTTTATCATAAATGTAAAATGTACATATGTAATATATACTCTATATATATTTCAGCTTCTTCATCATGATTATTCTCCAATATTTTTTCCAAACTTAAAGTGATTATTCTACAAACAACAAACTCTAGATCAAATAACAAACCCTAAATTGACTGCTAAGAAGAAATCCGCAAACACAGCTGTTTCTAATTATTAAACCAATCATCCAAATCGTTTGATAATGTTTATAACCGCAACCACCCGCTACCGCAACCACAGCATTTAAACTAGTGGAGTTCTATATATCTGAGAGACTTTTGAGAGACAATCTCAACTATTTTTTTAGAGATTTTTATAATTAAATAATATTACTATTATGTTATTTTTTTTTATCGATAAGAAACTCGTTTGAGACATTCTTCAATGTACATCTTAATCCCATTTTGATATAAAGTAAATATACTACTTGATACGATACTCCATTTGTTTCATTTGATTTGTAGTTTAAAGTTTTTGGTTTCTTGTAATTTAAGGTTTTTGCAGACTAATTAAGAAAAAACATAAGTTTCTCTATTTTATCCCTTATTAATATATGCTAAACAAATTTTCATTGGTCACTAAATTAAATAATAAGGGTAACAACTTTTGAAAATACAAAAAACACTTATATTGATCTTATTTTTTTGAAAATTATATTGAAACAAATTTTAAACTCTAAAACTACAAATAAAATGAAACATATAGAGTATTTAGTTTGATATCCACTTAAATAAATTCAACCCCTTCATTAGTTTTTGATTATGATGACTAGAATTTAGCAACTGAAACCCATAACTGAAGCTTTTTAACACAAGAAAAAAACTAAAATCGTAAATGCTTTGTTCTCAAAATCCTGACATTTCTTCTTCCCGGTTCCTGGTAGGAAAATCAACATTGTTGAACCAAAGAAGCTTAATAATAAAAACTAGGGTTTCAAAGATGATTTAGAGCAGAAAGTAGGATCTTTATTGATTGATTCACGAATAAGTTACAAGAGTTTGAGTAAAGAGGATACAAAAGCTATGAAATCTAGGGCTTTGGTCTTCTCTTGAGTCTCAATGATTTTTGGATAGATCTCAATGTCTCTGGAGTCCTTTATTTATATCAATTCTATGACGGTTTATGATTGGTTCTGGGCCTTTAATTGGACTTTCCTTATTCCGAGTAGACTTGCCTTTTCTGATCGTCTTTCCTTTTCTAATCGTCATTCATTTTCTAATCATTGACTGAATCAAGTCGGTGATCCTCAATAATGGGCCAAAGTCGATTTGGGCTTTAAAATGAATGGATAACGATTTGGGTCAGGTTTATGGTAGGGTGCTAAATCCGGTACCAACAATTAGTCCCCCTCAGTTCATCATAACGAATTCTTGAAGTTTTGAGGAAGTAGAGTAAATGACCTGATGTAAATCGAGATCCATTTATCTAAAAGTCTTCCAAGTCTGCCTACCACTGGCAAGTGCAAATTTTTTTTGAGCCCAAAAATATGAGGTAGAACTCGATTTAAACGGTTTCTGCAAGGATTAAGTTGACTTATGACACGATTTTCTAATCGGTTTACTCCACGGGATCAGGTTGGCTTATGATACGATTTTCTAAATCGGTTTACTCTGCAAAATTTAGGTCGGCTTACAATATGATTTATTAAATCGGTTTACTCCGCAGGATTTAGGTCGACTTACGATATGATTTATCAGATCGGTTTATTCTGCAAGATTTGGTGTGACGTGGAGCAAATATTTACAAAATATCTCGAATATTTTATTACTATAATTACCTTGATCGGCGCAGTCACACCTTTCAAGGCAGTTGCCGTGTTTGAAGTCGAAACGTTGCGTCAAAAAGACACCGAACAATCGCCTCCCTTTTATAAATAGTGGCCTTCATTCTTATTTCTTCATTTCTCCATCCGCGTAAAAAGGTAACAAATCCTCTCTTGTTCTTGAGTATTTATCTGCTTGTCCTATCTTCATATTTTTCTGATTACCGCCGCCGTAAATTGGTAAATTTTCTGGCGTGAATTTGAGATACCGCCTTAAGCCGTCATCTTGTTCTTCATTTCCACCTTATGTTGTCAGATCTTCCTAGTTCTTCTGCAAATTCGTCGAAAAGACGCCAAACTTCTCGTAAAAAACAGGTAGAGAGGGGTCCGGAGTATCTTGTTATTGATAATGATTCCGACATTCTTCCATCATGGAGTACACATGAGTCTATCAAGAATATGTGCAGAAGTTGTGGGATTTTGAAAGAAGTCCAGATCATTATCCCTGATCAATTTACTAGGCCTTGGCATGTTGCACAAGGCATGTTTGCTTGTATGAGTCGTTTTGCGTCAAAGGTCGAATATGGTTTCCTCTACCGTCATTACTTGTGGCGTATTGTCGCGAACGGAAGATCACCATATCCCAACTTTCCTGTATGGCGATTATTAATATTATCGGTTTGATGCTTCTTGGTAGCGAGCTCGAGATAGATGTCGACCTCCGCTTCTTGGAGGAAACTTGTGTAATTAAGAAGACGAAGAACAAGAAAGGCATATTTTCCCTTAGTACTAAGCATACTCTGAAGTTGGCAACTCGTGGAACGGGCAAAAATATTAAGCAGTGGTCAAACTTCTACTTCTTTGCCAAGATTGACGAGTTTACTTCGTTTGAGCGTCCCAATTGCTTCTTTAAGAGATGGAATTGTTTCTATGGTTAGAAAGCTGGTTTGAAGATTCTATCTTAAGTAATGTTCTATGATTCTGACTTTCCTTCTTTCTTTCTCTCATTTTTTTTTACGCATCTTTTAAAAAGACTTTGTTTTGTAGGCTACTGCTACTGCCAATCTCTTTTACAAGAGGATGAGTGATCGACTCAGCAACTCAGAAAGTTGCTTATCTGAGATAAGGACCATGGAACGAGCTGTTAAAGAGGCGAAAGATAGGTATGCCAAGCAGCAAGATAAAGCGATAGATCTGGAGATTGAGGTTGATACTCTTCAGAAATCTTCAAACGATGGCTGGGCTAAGGTCGGTGCACTGGAAATCGGGATAGATAGTCTTAAGCTTGATGTTGCCAATCTCAAGGGTGAGAAAGAAACTTGGATGTCTGAAAAGGCATCCTTAGAAGCTGAGATATTGGCTTTGAAGACTGAGAAGGAGGCGCAGGAGGTCGCTTGGAGGGCAAACTACGAGAAAGAACGTGCTCGTCTTAGGAAGTCTAGGGAGGCCAAGGTTGATAATGAGAAGAAAATCCAAGCCGGCTTTCAGAAGTGTTGGGATAACGTCATCAACAAAGTCAAGTCGTTTCTGAGAACTCGTCAAGAAGCTGAGGAGGTAAGGTCTTATTACGGTCAAGCTAAAGGGACCCGGGAAGCTTTGGAGTTTCTTCGAGATACCAATAACTTGCCAATTCCGGATACGATTGCTGGTTTTCATAAGGAAGAAGAAGACTATGAGAAACTGGCGAGCACGATGAATGTGACCGAGCTCACGGAAGAAGATCTGAAGATTCCCCTATCTCTTGATGGTATTCCTTTGAGTGTTCAACTGGATGTCGATCCGTATGGATCGAATGATGGATTTATCGGTGAAGCCGATGTTGCTGCAATCAAGACTCTGAGTTCAGCAGCTCCTCCTCCTTAATCTTTATTATCCATTTTGTTTAACATTTCCCAGAGGGGTTTGTACTCTGTCCTTTGTTATTGTACGAATATTGCCTGGAGGGGTTTTTACTCGGTTTTACTTTCATCTTCATCATTCTCTATTTATTCCAGACTTTATATGTTTACTAAGTATGAAACTCGGCTTACAAATGCAATCCAAAAATCGTCTTATTTCATGTGAGTTTTTCTTTCATTCTATTGAACTCGGCTTATAATCGCAATCCTGAGACCGGCTTACTCTATGCGAATATTTTTTTCTAAGTACCTTTACAATTTTGACTTGGTCATTATTATATGTTTAGGACGAGACGTCTCTTGGTTTATCCTTTGATAGATATTGATTCTAGTGCGAACTATTAGCTCGGCTTTTAAGAAGTGGGATGCAAAGTGTTCAGTTCAGCTTATACCTAATCTTTTTGAAATATGTTCAAAACAATGCCTGATTGTGCAAGAAGTTTGACTTATTTGTCTCTGGTAGTTTAGAAGCAATGCAAATTCAATTTTATACCTTTATAAAGAGTCCAGCCTCGATTATGCGAGATGATTGACTTAATTTGTCTTGGGCAACTTAATGCGTGAGATGATCTTGGCTTTAAAAATAGGAGATCGAACAACTGGCCAAGAAGTCGATTTATCCTTTCAAAATTTTGTGCAAAGTCTAAAACTCAAGTGGTTCAGGCCCTTGTTTTAGACTTTGCGTATAATACAAGATGTGGACTCGGTTTACATTAAAGACGATCTTTAGAAATGAGTTTAGATTACATATGAGACAAAATGAAGCAGGTTTACAGCAAATGCGAAACGAATCGGCTTATTTCGAACACTAAGCTTGACATTTGACTGAAAACAAAGTTAGATCTTTTTGATGTCGAGGCTTATCACTCGGTTTATATCGAGGAGGCTATACTCAGCTTTTTATTGCTTGGCTTACTATCTGCAAGGCTTCATAAGGGACAAAGTGAAGTAGGTTTACATCGAATGCGAAGAAGGTCGGCTTATTTTGGTTACTAAACTTGACATTCGTCTGATAACAAAGTCAATTCTTTTCAAAGTCAAGCTTATCACTCGGATTAGATCGAAAAGACGAGAATTGGTTTATTATTGCTTGGATTACTTTATGCAAGGCTTTTCCTCATAGATTTCAGGAAATCGAAATGATTTTATTAATATTATAGCTGTGTCTCAAGAAGATTGCCTACATACCCGAGAACGGGATCAAGCCAAACGTAGTTCTTTACATTGAGAATTATAAATATTGCAACGTCGGTCTTCTTTCAGTTTGTCTTAGTAGTAGTATCGCTTCAAGTTAATCGAGTTCCAAGGATGCATGACTTGTTGCATTGACATGGTCATGAGCTCGTACAGTCCGGGTTTGATGACTTTAGAGATGAGGTATGGACCTTCCCATTTGACACCCATCTTGTTCTTGCATTCCCTTGTATTCTTGAAGACTTTTCTGAGAACAAGGTCGCCTTCTTCAAAAAATCTGTTGTGCACCTTCTTGTTGTAATATCTTGCTGCCGACTATTGATAATTTTACATCCGAAGTATTGCTTGATCGCGTAATTCTTTTACGTCCTCCAGGCTTCCTTTTAAGAGTTAATTGTTAAGCTCGGTGTTCTCGGGCATTCTTGCACGTCGTAGTGTAAACACGTTGGCTTCAGCAGGTGATGATCTCATAGGGGATTCCATGCCGGCATATGATATATTTTCAAATGAATTTCTTCACTTCATCTTCTGTGATCGACCCGTAGGCTTTTGCCTCAACCCACTTAGTGAGGTAATCTGTCATGATGAGGACATATTTCTTATTCGGAGAGGGAGGTAGAGGTCCGATGATATCCATGGCCCATCGCATTAATGGATAGGTGCAACTTTGGTGGTAAGTAGTTTGGTAGGCGAGTTGATGAGGTGTGCGTGCCTTTGACATTTCTCGCACTTGGCTGCGAATGATTTGCAGTCTGTGATCATACTCGGCTCATAGTGTCCATGCCTTCTGATTTTTAGAGCAAGAGCTCGTCCTCCAGAGTGATTTCCACCTGCTCCTTCATGTGTTTCGGCCATGACTCGATAAATTTCGTTGCCTTGGATACAAACTAACAGGTAGTTGGACGAACTCCATCTGTAGAGAGCATTGTTAATGATTGTTTATCGAGCAGCTCGTGCCTTGAGTCATCTTGCTTCCCACTTGTCGGCTGGAAGTGTTCCATTAACGATGTACTCGCGGATAGGAACCCTCCAATCTTCAGGTAGATCGACTTCTGGTGCTACTTGCTCTTCATTCTTGTCTACTAGAACCCAGACATCTTGTGAAAGGTCGATGCTTGGCTTCTCAATGGGCTTCTATTGGAATTGATCTCGAGTTTACCGGGTTGACCATAGTTGCTAAGCTGCGGGTGCATCTGCCGGTCTATTATCACTCCTGGAGATTTTGACCAAGTTGAAAGTTTTGAAGTCTTTGGCCGACTTTTGTAAGAGCATTAGGTACTTGATCATTTGTTCATCTTTGGCCACATATTCACCAGTGAATTGACTTGCGACGATCTGAGAATCACAAAGCGCTTTTAGATGTTCTACACCCATCCCGTTGGCAAGTCGGATACCTGCGAGTAGTACTTTGTAGTCGGCGACGTTGTTAGTTGGCTTCCAGCTAAGATGGAAAGCTTGTTCCAACGTTTCTCCTTTTTGTGATTTCAAATGTATCCCTACTCCGGATCTTTGTTGAGAAGCCGCTCCGTCAACATGTAATTCCCAGGTCTGATCTTCTTCCTTGACTACTTCGATATCTTTTGGCAGTTTGACAATGAAGTCGGCGAGGACTTGAGACTTGTGAGCTTTTCTAGGCTGGTAAGTGACGTCGTACTCACTAAGTTTGATTGCCCATTTGGTTAGTCGGCTTGACTGGCTCGGCAAATGGAGAATACTTCGAATGTTTACATTGGACAAAACAATGACTAGATGACTCTGGAAGTAAGGTCGGAGTTTCCAAGCTGAAGTGATAATAGCGAAAGCCATCTACTCTGGAGCTGAATATCTCGTTTCTGCATCTTCCAAAGTTTTGCTTAGGTAGAAAATTGGCCATTGCTCTCCTCGTTCTTCTTTGATCAGGACTCCGCTAATCGCGACGTCGGATACGGTGATGTAAAGGTATAAGATTTCACCGTTTTCTGGTTTGGCGAGGATTGGAGGTGTCGATAGATAAGTCTTGAGCTCTTGAAATGCCTGTTTGCATTGTTCGCTCCAAACAAAATCTTCTTTCTTTGGGATTCGATGAAATTTGTAGAAAGGGAGGCACTTGTCGGTTGATCTGGAGATGAATTGGTTAAGAGCTGCTACTCGCCCGGACAATCGTTGGACCTCTCTTTTATTTTGAGGTGACGGGAGGTCGATGATGGCGGAGATCTTTTTGGATTAGCTTCTATTCCTCGTTGAGTCACGATGTAACTGAGGAATTCTCCCGACAAGACCCCAAAGGTACACTTTGCTGGATTCAGTTTCATGCCGTACTCGTTAAGAATCGTGAAGCAAGTCTTCAAGTGGTCAATGTGATCTTCTGCTCGTGCCGACTTGACAAGCATATCGTCAATATAAACCTCCATAGTTTTGCCGAGCTGGTTGGCAAACATCTTGTTGACCAAACGTTGGTATGTTGCCCATGCGTTCTTCAAGCCGAAAGGCATTAATTTGTAGCAATAGATTCCTCTATCGGTAATGAAAGATGTCTTCTCCCATCATCTTGATGCATTCTGATCTAATTATACCCGGAGAAAGCGTCCATCCAAGAGAGGAGCTTGTTGCCTGCCGTTGCTTCTACAAGTCGGCCGATGTGATGCGAAGCAAAACAATCCTTTGGGCAAGCTTTGTTGATGTCGGTGAAGTCGATGCAAACTCGCCATTTCCCATTTTTCTTTTTTACCACGACTGGATTTGCCAACCACTCTGGATACTTGGAACATTGGGGCTAACACAGCATGTATCTTTTGTGGTGATCCAATGGAGACGAGATACCATTTGTTATTCTCCTGTGGATACTCAGCAGAGGTTTGGGGAACATTAGCCAAAGAGCTTCTCAAAAATCACTTCACCATCAGCTGGAACAACCTTATTCTGCTTCTCTCTGACAGTAGCATTGGGACAACACCTTTGTTCCTATTCAGGTACATGTTTCAAGCTTAACCTCACACACCATATGGAGAGAGCGGAATGCTCGTCACCATGGAGACACTCCCACATCTGCCACTCAGATAATCAAATTCCTCGACAAGCAAGTTCGGAATCGTATTTCCTCTTTTACTTCTCTTCAAGGAAACGAGTATGCTGGAGCTCTTCAACTTTGATTTGCATCAAGGAAACATTATCCTCTAATCCTTTTCAATAACTAAACTAGAAGTTTCATATGATGTAAAAACGTTTTTTTGGTTTTGAATAAATTTTACATTCAATTGAAAAAAACAAAAACAAATATAAATAGGGGAAAAGGATACTAATAGAAAAGGATAATTGGATGTAATCGAGCACTAGACCCATGAGGAAATTCCACCCAAACAAAAGATTGAATGAATCAAAGAACTCCAAAATTAGCGGCGGCTATAGAATTTTTGAGGCAGAAACTAGACACTCGAGGATCAAACACACTCAATGCACAAAAAGTAACTAAGTACGCTAAGATCCTTAAGTGAAAACCGACCACTTAGAAGATCAATAAATTGTTGAACCCATTTCGGATTATTTCCAGTGATTACAATGTCATCAACATAAACCAGAACATAAATAATGAGACCATTGGAGATGAGAACAAACAGCGATGCAGTAGATAGAGTATTGACAAACCCAGATGATCGGAGAAAATTTCGTAACTCCATATACCAAGCACGTGGGCCTTGTTTGAGGCCATAGATTTGGAGACGAAGCTTGCAGATGAGACTATCTTGGCGTTGCCAGAGGAGGAAGTCAGGGTTAGATGTCTCTTGACCGTTGACAACTACGGTTGCTGAAGGTGGTGAACATGGTTTAACTTGGAGACTCCACGTAAGGCAATTGGTGGAGGAAAGTTAGGTAACGTTGGCCATGTTGATGACGACCAAGGTTGAAGAGGAGCCGCTGGAATTGATAACATCGGCGGTAGCGGAAGAGTTGATAGACATGATTAAAGAGAAAGGAATAAAATTTTAGGGTTTTAGAATCGAATAGCTTTTGATACCATGTAGGTTATGATAAATCTTTCTTATTGAATAATGAATAGGTTACATCACTATATATACATACAAGGCTAGAATTTAGAGTATATAGGATACAAGATTTAGGTTTATCAGAAATGTAAATGTACATATATAATATATACTCTATATATATTTCAGTTTCTCCATCATGATTATTCTCCAATATTTTTTCCAAACTTAATGTGATTATTCTACAAACAACAAATTCTAGATCAAATAATAAACCCTAAATCGACTGCAAAGAAGAAACCCGCAAACGCACCTGTTTCTAATTATTAAACCGATCATCCAAATTGTTTGATAATATTTATAACCGCAACCACCCGCAACCGCAACCGCAACATTTAAACTAGTGGAGTTCTATATATATGAGAGACTTTTGAGAGACAATCTCAACTATTTGTTTTAGAGATTTTTATAATTAAATAATATTACTATTATGTTATTACTTTTTTTTTATCGATAAGAAACTCTTTTGAGACATTCTTCAATGTTTATCGTAATCCCATTTTGATCTAAAGTAAATATACTACTTGATACGATATTCCATTTGTTTCATTTTATTTGTAGTTTAAAGTTTTTGGTTTCCTGTAATTTAAAGTTTTTGCTCACTAATTCAGAAAAAACATAAGTTTCTCTATTTTATCCCTCATTAATATATTCTAAACAAATTTTCATTGGTCACTTTATTAATTAATAAGGGTAACAATCTTTTGAAAATACAAAAAAACAGTTATATTGATTTTATTTTTTTGAAAATTATATTGAAACAAATTTTAAACTCTAAAACTACAAATAAAATGAAACATATAGAGTATCAAGTTTGATATCCACTTAAATAAATTCAACCCCTTCATTAGTTTTTGATTATGATGACTAGAATTTGGCAACTAAAATCTATAAACGAAGCTTTTTAACACAAAAAAAAAACTGAAATCGTAAATGCTTTGTTCTCAAAATCCTGACATTTCTTCTTTCCGGTGCTGGTAGGAAAATCGACATTGTTGAACCAAAGAAGTTCAATAATGAAAACTAGGGTTTCAAAGATGATTTAAAGCAGAAAGTAGGATCTTTATTGATTGATTCACAAACAAGTTACAAGAGTTTGAGTAAAGAGGAGACAAAAGCTATGAAATATAGGGCTTGGTGTGACGTGGAGCAAATATTTACAAAATATCTCGAATATTTTATTACTATAATTACCTTGATCGGCGCAATCACACCTTTTAAGGCAGTTGTCGTGTTTGAAGTCGAAACGTCGCCTCAAAAGGACACCGAACAGTCGCCTCCCTTTTATAAATAGTGGCCTTCATTCTTATTTCTTCATTTCTCCATCCGCGTAAAAAGGTAACAAATCCTCTCTTGTTCTTGAGTATTTATCTGCTTGTCCTATCTTCATATTTTTCTGATTACCGCCGCCGTAAATTGGTAAATTTTCCGGCGTGATTTTGAGATACCGCCTTAAGCCGTCATCTTGTTCTTCATTTCCACCTTATGTCATCAGATCATCCTAGTTCTTCTGCAAATTCGTCGAAAAGACGCCAAACTTCTCGTAAAAAACAGGTAGAGTCAGGTCCAGAGTATCTTGTTATTGATAATGATTCTGGCATTCTTCCATCGTGGAGTACGCATGAATCTATCAAAAATATGCACGAGAGTTGTGGGATTTTGAAAGAAGTCCATATCATTATCCCTGATCGATTTACTAGGACTTGGCTTGTTCCACAAGGCTATGTTTGCTTGTATGAGTCGTTTTTCCACAAAGGTCGACTATGGTTTCCTCTACCGTCATTACTTGTGGCGTATTGTTGCGAATGGAAGAACACCATTTCCCAACTTTCTTGTATGGTGATTATTAATATAATCGGTTTGATGTTTCTTGGTAGCGAGCTCGAGATAGATGTCGACCTCCGCTTCTTGGAGGAAACTTGTGTAATTAAGAAAACGAATAACAAGAAAGGCATATTTGCCCTTAATACTAAGCCTACTCTGAAGTTGGCGACTCATGGAACGGGCAACAATATTAAGCAGTGGTCGAACTTCTACTTCTTTGCCAAGATTGACGAGTTTACTTTGTTTGAGCATCCCAATCGCTTATTTAAGAGATGGAATTGTTTCTATGCTTAGAAAGCTGGTTTGAAGATTCTATCTTAAGTAATGTTCTATGATTCTGACTTTCGTTCTTTCTTTCTCTCTTTTTTTAACGCATCTTTTAAAAAGCCTTTGTTTTTTAGGCTACTGCTACTGCCAATCTCCTTTACAAGAGGATGAGATATCGACTCAGCAACTCAGAAAGTTGCTAATCTGAGATAAGGGCCATGGAACAAGCTGTTAAAGAGGCGAAAGATAGGTATGCCGAGCAGCGAGATAAGGCGATAGATCTGGAGATTGAGGTCGATACTCTTCAGAAATCTTCAAACGATGGCTGGGCTAAGGTTGGTGCACTGGACATCGAGATAGATGGTCTTAAGCTTGATTTTGCCAATCTCAAGGGTGAGAAAGAAACTTGGATGTCTGAAAAGGCGTCCGTAGAATCTGAGATATTGGCTTTGAAGACTGATAATGAGGCGCATGAGGTCGCTTGGAGGGCAAAGTACGAGAAAGAACGTGCTTGTCTTAGGAAGTCGAGGGAAGCCAAGGTTGATAATGAGAAGAAAATCCAAGCTGGCTTTCAGAAGTGTTGGGATAGCGTCATCGACAAAGTCAAGTTGTTTCTGAGAACTCGCCAAGAAGCTAAGGAGGTAAGGTCGTATTAAGGTCAAGCTAAAGGGACCGGGGAAGCTTTGGAGTTTCTTCAAAATACCAATAACTTGCTGATTCCAGATATGATGATTGCTGGTTTTCGTAAGGAAGAAGAAGACTATGAGAAACAGGCGAGCCCGATGAATGTGACCGAGCTCACGGAAGAAGATATGAAGATCCCCCTATCTCTTGACGGTATTCCTTTAAGTGTTCAACTTGATGTCAATCCATATGGATTGAATGATAGATTTATCGGTGAAGCCGACGTTGCTGCAATCAAGACTCCGAGTTCAGCAGCTCCTCCTCCTTAATCTTTATTATCCCTTTTGTTTAACATTGCCCGGAGGGGTTTTTACTCTGTCTTTTGTTGTTGTATGAATATTGCCCGGAGGGGTTTTTACTCGGCTTACAAATGCAATCCAAAGATCGGCTTATTTCATGTGAGTTTTTCTTTCATTCTATTGAACTCGGCTTATAATCGCAATCCTGAGATCGGCTTACTCTATGCGAATATTTTTTTCTAAGTACCTTTGCAATTTTGACGTGGTCATTATTATCTGTTTATGATGAGACGTCTCTTGGTTTATCCTTAGATAGATATTGATTCTAGTGCGAACTATTAGCTTGGCTTCCCATCTTTATCGAAAGCTCCTGTCTTTGAAATATATGGCGTGGAGAAAAAGAAACCAAATGACAGTTCTTCAGACAAGTGGTTCTACAAAATAGATATAGAAAAGAATGCATTGAGTATTGGTGGAAAGTATCAGCCAGAATGAGGAGATCTTATTGCTTTGACAAAGAAAAGGCCAAGACGAATCGATGACTTCAACCCTGTACTTCTCGCCTACGTATCCTATGCGCATGGGGATATAAATGTAATCTCTGTTCAATCGTCTAGGTCGATAGATCTTGAGGAAGAATCGTTTATTTCTGGTGTTTTCCTCATGAATTTAACCACAAATAATCGCATTTGGAACGCTCTGCACAACGAAGATGCCAATTCAAATCTAATCAAGAGTGTGCTTAGAGAAAATACTCTGGTACGTGTCAAAAACAATCTTTTGCTATTCTGAAACTGTTGATCTACATTAAAATCTTTAAATTTCTCTGTATTTAATAGATTGATGATGCTTTTTTCTCTTCATAGTATAATCACATAGCTCTATTTTAGGTTACAGTTTAGTAATATAAAGTTTTGCTTTTGTTGTGGGTTTATGTTAAGTATTTTGTGGGTTCACTTGTCTAGCAGGCAACAGAACAATGTGTTAGTTGTGTAGATGGTGCTGATGAGGGTTCTGACAGTGTTTTGGATATACTACGTTCCTCGAAGTTGAACTCTTCCCAAGAAACTGCAATCTTGAACTGCGTAAAGACAAGGAACTGTAGTCACAAGCCAAGCGTCAAACTGATTTGGGGTCCTCCTGGTACTGGTAAGACAAAGACAGTCGCAACTCTTCTCTTTTGCCTTCTCAAGCTGAAGTGAAGAGAATGATCGTGGCTCGTCAATCAAGAAGGGAAGTGTGCAGATATTTCTTGCAAGAGAATTCTTCTAGAGATGATTTCAAGAAGGGAAGTGTCAAATTCGATTGCTTCAACAAAGACATCAGTGTTGATTGCCTTCAGACTCTACATTTGCTTCCAAAACTTCTTGAGATTTCAGTTTTGTTGGAAAACGAAGACACTAGGTCATTTTGTCTAAAAAATGCAGATATAATCATCTGTACCGCCTCGGGTGCTGCGGATATGAATCCGGTAAGGACAGGACCAATCGACCTTGTTGTGGTCGATGAGGCGGCTCAGCTTAAATAATGTGAATCAGTTGCTGCTTTGCAATTTTTTGGAGTTCGTCATGCTTTTCTAATAGGAGATGAGTTTCAGTTACCTGCAATGGTTCAAAACGATGAATGCCAAAAGGCGAAATTCAGAAGAAGCTTGTTTGAAAGGTTGGTTTTACTTGGTCATAACAAACATCTGCTTGATGTTCAATATCGAATGCATACTTCGATTAGCCGTTTCCCCAATCGAGAATTTTATGGTGGAAGAATCAAAGATGCTGCGGTTGGTCAAGCAAACATTTATCAGAAGAGGTTTCTTCAAGGAAACATGTTTGGTTCTTTCTCTTTTATAATGTTGGACGTGGGAAAGAAGAGTTTGGTGATGGACATAGTCCCAAGAACATGGTTGAAGTTGCTGTTATTTCTGAGATCATATCTAATCTTTTCAAAGGTATTAATTATCTTTATTGATTTGTTAGTTTATATTTTTCTATTTCAATATTCTTATTTTCTTGGTTTTGAAACAGTCTCAAGTGAAAAAAGGATGAAGATGAGTGTTGGAGTTGTTTCACCATACAAAGGTCAAGTTAAAGCAATCCAAGATAGGAATGGACATAAGTACAGTTCCTTATCAGGTCAGCTTTTCACTTTGAATGTTCGGTCGGTAGATGGGTTTCAAGGAGGGGAAGAAGATGTTATCATTATCTCTACCGTTAGAAGTAACCGTAACGGAAACGTGGGATTTCTCTCTAACCGTCAGAGAGCCAACGTGGCACTGACTCGAGCAAGGCACTGTTTATGGGTGATTGGGAATGAGACAACTTTGGCTCTGAGTGGTTCGATTTGGGCAAATCTGATAAGTGAGTCGAGGACACGTGGATGCTTCTATGATGTTGTTGACGAGAAGAGTCTAAGAGATGTCATGAATGATGCTTTGCTTGAGGATGTGTCTTCAAGTTTTTGATCTCTTTCGATTAGGAGTGGGAGAAGAAATGCTTGGTAGATCTTTTATCTTATTTTATGGTTTTAACTTTTCTGTTCGCATATGAAATTTGATTCACTTTTATAAATTCTGGTTGCCTAATAATAATTCATGAGATTATAAATTTTGTAGACTATATTTTTGTTTTGCTAAACGGTCAAAAAAGTTCTTTAACAAAAAAAAAAAAAAACTGTCAAACATGCTGAATATTCACTACAAGAAAACATGTTGAACTTTGACCACTTTTCTCACCAACAAAATAGTCAAAAATACTGAGAAATGTTTGACCAAAATATGGCGAAAAATTGAATTGATCTTGGTCGAAAATTTAGACCAAATATTTGGTTGAAAATGGTTCAAAAATTTTGACCACTTATTGCCTAATTCAAAATTTGGTGAACAAATTTTAGCAAAAAATATCTAAGAAAATTGTTCAAAATTAATGACCAATTATCGACCACGAGGACTGGCTCTAAGTTAATGGAGGCCATAAACAAAAAGTTATTTACCACTATTTTTAATCATTTTTGGAATAATATATTTTTTTTAAGTAAACTTTTTAGGGTTGATTTATAAATAGGGTCCACAATTTTGTTTTATATTTCTTCTTAATAGTTTATAATCCTAAAACTATTATTATGGAAGTAAATTTATAAAAACAACTTTTAGTTTATTAAATATTACATAAAATTTCATTACTAAATAACAATTAAACTTATATTAGAAAAGGTTTGATTTATCTTTTTAATATCCAAAATATTTAGTTTACTATTTTCAAAAAATATTTTACGGAAATCTTTCAAGATTATAATATTTCTTAAAATTAACACAATATTTCCAGAAAAAAAGATATTAATTAACAAAATTTATAAACAAACAAAATCATTTACTAAACATAGAGTTTCTCAACATATGAAAATAAGTGCCTGGTAAAAATCTCACATATATCGGATATGAAAACGAGTGGTATAGTGATTGAAAACATATTTTAAAAGTAAGTTTATTACATTCCTAGAAGCACTTACAAACTAGGAAGTAGGAACGACTATATCTATCTCAAGCAATGTATAGATAAATAAATTTAATATTTAACCATTACAAACAAAATTTTATAACTACAAATATTATATAAAAAATATATATATAATTTCACTAAATCGATAGTTTTAAAATAAAAGTATAATAAAAATTATTTATCATGCATTGTGAATAGTCATATATATATTTATAATTATTTTTATTATCATCATGATTTTTTATTATCTCATTAAATCCATTGTTTCATTTGGCTATGTGGTCCGTCCATCCCGACCAATTTAAAGCGTTTGAACTATATACCGACACTTTAAGCAATTTAAAGAACTCCATTTCACTAGGAGAATTGAGATCGGCTTACAAAGCGATAAGGTCAAATCATAATGCGACGAGATTGACTTACATAATAAGAGATTGGTCGCTTGAAACTTCCTGAAGCATCTTCGATGTATAAATCAAATGTTTGAGTAGGGGTATTTTGGTAAAAGCACAAGGGGACGTAAGGTTTTTAGGGTGGAATTTGAAGAGTCACATAGCTTAGAAGCCGAAACGTCGCATTTTTCCTATATAAGGACAATTAGCAATGCTCATTTCTTAATTCTTCATCCGAAATCAAAGGTAGTTCTCTCTGCTTTGATCTTGTTAATTCGTACTACTTGTCATATAGTTTTTATTTTCCGTTTAGCTACGCCGCAAATTAGTTAATAGTTCGGTGTGATCTTCAAACCTTCTTTGTTTTCCGATCAATCTTCAAATTTTACCGATAGATCTTCATAATTTCTAAGTAGTTTGATCGACTTTGATCATTTCATCCATCCCTTGCTTGTTCATGCGTTTAATTTCCCACTCGCCAATTCCCTGCAAGCTCTTAAAAATGGCACTTATGACACCAAGTAATAGTTCGAGTAGCTCGTCTTGCCAACCCTTAAGACGTTGTAGTCGAGCTGATGGGGCCGGCACTTCAATAGTCATCCCTTTTCTGAGGGACAAGGATTTATCATCTGGAGGTTTTCCAAACGCTGCTTCTCCCCTTCTTGATGATGATGAGGCGACCTCAATGATTCGAGGTGCTGAGGATGCCGCAATGGATATCGATGATGAAATCATCAAAGAATAAAACATCAAGGAGGAAAGGGCCGAGGGAGGTGAGGCGAAAAGAGGTAAAAGGCAGAGAGGTCTGCGTAGAAAAGCGGTGAAAAGAGGGCCGGAGTACTTGCACTGCGACAATGACTGCAACGTTTATCCGAGCTGGATCGATGCTGAATCGATCAGGATAATGCGGGAATATTGCAAAATTCCTAATAACGTTTAAATACTAATCCCTGAGCTTCACCATTGTCCATGAGATTGTCCCGCAGGATGTTTCCCTGCACGAGTCCTACTTCTTAGAGGCTGATTTGTGCATGGTTTCCATTTCCAGAAGTTTTGGTAACTTATTGTCGGGAGTGTAAAATAGCTATCTCCCAACTAACCACCAAATCGATCTGCCAAGAATATCCCAAAGATAACGAAGACACAAACACCGAAAAATCTAATGGTATATGTTGATTGAACCTTTAGATTTTTCTTTTAATTGTATATAAATATATTGACTAAACTATGTGACTTCTGATTTTTTAGATTTTGACTATGACTTTACTATGCCACCTGAAGAAAATAAGGAAAATAGTGATAGAACTAACTCAGATTGGTGGTGATGTTTAATTATTTTAGTTTTGCATTGCCTATTTCCCACTATCTTAGTGGTTTCTTCACTTTTGGTTTAAATTTGATTTAGTTACTTTGTTATTACTGTTAGATTTTTTATTTATCAAACATGGTATTACCACTTCACTATTTTAGTATTTTAGTCTTTTATTCATAATTTTATAAAACTATACATAAAAATATTGATAAATATATAATATTATATAAAATATTCCTTATTCTATTTAATCCGGCAGTTGATCTGGTTCGACCAGGTGACCCAGAAGTTCATCCAGTTTGATGTATGAATCGGGTATAAAAACATTAATTACATCTAATTGATAAAAATTTAACCGATTTCATCAATATGATTTTGTGATTATGTATGTAATATATATAACTAACAAAAAATAAGAAAAGAAAATTAAAATATAAGCAAAAGATAAAATATAGTTAATATTCACGTATTTATTTTATAATCTAATAACTAATCATATTACTTTTTTTAAACGATAACAAACTCAGTAAATCAATTGCGTCTCCTCATTGTAAGGTTGCGTCAATTAATTCATATACTTTTGTCTAATGTTACGTCTTTTCACCAGGTAACATTTATGTCTTCTTACCATGATTAATATCTTGATTTTTTAAATATCTAATGTTGCTTAAAATGCGTGTTAAAGACAACATTAGACATTTAGAAATATATAAATTGAGGTAAAAGATATGAATGTTACACTGTGAGAAAACGCACCATTGGACAGAAAGATATGAATAAATTGATGCAACCTTACAATGAAGAGACAAAATCTTCAATGAGTAGATGCAAATGGCATTTACTTAGTTTGTTATTGTTGGATGTAATATGACTAATTAATTTGAGCATCACTTGTCTAATTGACATTGTAATTCAAACTTAGCATTGATTTTTCCAACTGCCATTATTAGATTTTAGTAGGCATGTGCATAATACCTGGACCCGATTACCCAAACCAAAACCGACCCAAACAAAGTAGTTCGGATCAGGTTTGGTCATGCTTAATTTACCCATTAGGTCCTAGACTATATACCCGTGGGTATCGGTTCGGTTCCATGTATTACCAGATTGGGTACCCGAATACCCGACACATAAAACTTTATAACAAAGATAGATGCTTTTGGGTATTTAAGCACATATCTGATATTTTGGTGATAAAGGTTTTTACGAATTCTGCTATTTTCATATATTTGGATAAAATTTACCGAATTCGGATACAATATACCCAAAAATATTCAAACCGGAATGGACCCGCAAATATTTGGGTTTGTATAGGTACTAATTTTATTTTACTCGAATCGACCCAAACTTGAATAAGACTGGTCTAAACCCGATCTGAAACTCGATTGGTACATCTACGGGTCCAAATTTTCTATACCCAAAAGACCAATACCCAATCGGTTGCTATCCGAACCTGACCCTAATACACGAATGCCCGTGCCTAGATTTTAGTATCATTTGTAATAATTGATGCGATCAATATTTCTAGTATCAAATTACAAAGTGACATTAAAGTACAAAGGGACGAAACTCTTACCCTCTTATCAGCCTTTGATATGCCTCTCTGTTGGTGAAAGGCAACATCTACTTAGATCACGTTCTCTATATGTGTTGATGAAATACTTTTTGAAAGATGTCTGAAAATTAATTACTTCCGATAAAAAAAATTAAAAACAAGGAAAGAAGACGATGCCGAATTTGATTTTCAGCCAAGATCTAAGAAAAATGATGACATCAGAAACTCACCAAGCATATTCTACGGTGGATATTTTTCCATGGCCAGTTTTTGATCTTGGGGAAAATTAGATCTCCTAGTCTGAAAATTGAATCCAACGGAGGATCGAAGATTGGTAGATTTGGTCGACATGCCTAGGATAATCATCCGAGGCGGCGGAGATAGGGAACACTAAACTTTAAGGGAGAGAAAAAAAAATAAGGGGTTTAATTCATATATATTTGGCCTCAATTCATATATATATATATATATGAAGTAAATTTTAATAAAAGACATATAAGATCCTAAAAATGTTAAATATAATAAGTAATATAATATTTAGTATCACTTCATATATAACTGATGCAAAATTTTAATACTTTAATGTCATTTTAGCAAAGTTGCTCTAAGTATTAACTTTCTTTTGTTTTTCTTTTATATCAACTATACAAGTGATGCTAATTAAATAACTGATGTTATACATATTTTCTTGTAGTATTAATGATGATAATATGATGGTTATAAATAAGGAGAACATGGGCAATTTGGTCATTTTAGATCTATCTAATATCAAGGATATATGGAAAAGATCTAACTATAATTAGTTGTAACCTAGTCTCACTCTTGTATCTCCCTATTATATATATGTACAACTCATTCTAATAAGATTAACACATTTATATGGTACAGAGCGATTATTGAGATGAGATGTGATGTGGTGAATGGCACCATTATCAAGGAGCCGACTGTTGGCAATGTAAGGAGAGGCCACAACAAGGTTTGCATGAGCTGCTATGGTGTGAAAGGACTGCCTGAAGGTGGAGTAGTGTTTCGCTGCATTGGTTGAAGCTGAGGACACCGTTGTTTGCTATGACCTTGAACATTACAAAACATATAATTTCCAAGGTATTGTCGAGGAGCATGATTCTTGTTTGATTTGTTGATCTGTGGGAGCTACCAGTTCGAGTTGTTAATGGTATTTTTGTGTTGGCGAGACTGATTTGAGTTCCCGTTGTTTTTACTAGTACGTTGTTGAACAGAATTTGCAAACACCAGAAATGGAGACGTGATGACATTGGTGATCGACAGGAGCTTGGCTTCATGATTGAGTAATCGCTAATGAACCTCACTGAGAGAAGGAGGTGTGTCTTTTCCTTCAATCTGATTGATCACCGGTTTGTACTCCTCATGAAGATCTTCAAGAATGCCTTCAATATAATCCTTACGGACCATTGGTTTTCCGAGACTGGCGAGTTGATTAGGCTTCGCCATCAAACATTTTCTTTTCTTTGACAATGTTGTATAATAAGATTAAAGTAAAAGTTAACCCATAGATTGTTTAGTTTTTCATATGCTTAACGACTGAGCTACTTTTGGATTTCTTTGGTTCATCACTTTGAACCTTCCAACAGTTACCACTGTTTACTTAATTAGTTTCTATACAAACCTAAACTATATATGAATCTTGGACTATGCTTAGAATGGAAGATCTAAGTTCGACCATTATGTTTTTGAAAAAAATATCTACGCTATGTTGGAAAATTAATGACAAAGAGTGTGAAAACCAAGTGGTCAAGTACAAAAACTTATACAGTTAGCCATTGAAGATAGTTTGGGAAAATGGTTATCCTGGAGGAACAGAGGCAATACTTAGATCATTATGGCTATAATACCATGATATATTAAATTTTAAGGGCATGTAGTTATTTTTTTTTGTCATCTATGGTATATTTATTGATGATTTAAACTTGTGTTATACAAAGCTGGCAAGGAATAAGAATCCTTCCAGAGACAAAGCCGGCTAGTACATAGAAACTACCGGAGACAGAAGCTCCAAAACGGAGAGACAAAAGGATCATAAAGCTACAAGACAAATTGCGCTAAAATATGAATATGCTAACTAACCAATTCAACCTTACATAACCGATACATTCCAGAGAATGAAAACTGGTCAGACATCATCGGTAAACCTACAATATCTCACCGTTGCTTCAACTCTTCTTGTCCTCGTTTGATGTTTGTAGACTTCAGAAATTTGGGAACTTGCGCTTCCTGTGGATGGTAAAATGATCCTCTAACAAGTAGAAAGAACCAACAAAGTATCGGGGCCAGAATTGTTGATACTAGTTCGACTATGATCCGGTAAACTGGGCGCAACTCCAATCAGGCCTCGACCAAACCTAATCGTGACTTCTAGTTGAGGAGACTCAAAATAGCCGCTTAATCGACTCACCGCACTCTTCAAGAGGAAGGAATGATGACGGATGTGATTCGATTAAAACCAAGGAACAACCAGCCAACGAAAATTGAAGCAGTAGTAACAGAAACACATAAAAGAAACAGCGCAAGCCGGAAATTAAGCCAAAGGATCTAAAAGCAAGACAAGCTAATCCCTAAATTCAAACCCAAGTCAGCCACATAAGATAATGTGCCTTAAACTAAGACAAAGGCAAAACCATGGATTGCAAATCTGACCGGCACCGCAAGGAAATAGCTTGCACAGAACCACACAGACAACCTTAGCGAAGCTACGATAGAAACCACGAAGAAATGGCAAACCGCGGTCGGAGAGAGAGAGAACAGAGACCGATACCACAAAAAAAATACCCATTTTTGATATCTCAACATTAATATTTTAATATTTTAATATATATTAATTATGTATTTAATTATTAATTTGAAAATAAAAAATAAACTAATTAAAAAAAACAAATGTCAAATGAGTCTTTAATTAAAAGACTTGGATCTCTCATCAAATGAAAGACTATCTCTACTTCTCTTTTTTATTTTTGATTTTTTTTCTTTATTTTAATAAAAAATCTCTCATTGAGGGACCCTAATGGAAATGTTCTAAAATTTGAAGGATTTAATAGATAGTCAAACTGACTAAAGAAGATTTGATATCCAGCTATATCATATTAATTATTTTTAATCATTATATTCTCCATCTTTTTCTTTCATCTTATTTGTATAAAAGAATTTGAACCAATACATGATCCAAAACTCCGCAAATAATTTACTAATAAAAAAACTCCGCAAAATGCAGGAATACAGGATTTTTATTTTCTCTTTTAAAAAAACAAGTAAAATCTCATAATGAAAATTTGAGGGTATTTAGTAAACTTATTTTATGAAAAATGGACAAACATTTTTTTTTCATTTTACCCATGCAAAAAAATAGCAAACAAATATAGAATATGAAACTATTTTGTCTAAAATACACCGGATTAAGATCATATTGAAATTCCGTCTACAAGAAAAAGTTACTATAAAACTGACAGAATTTCCAATGGGATCATAATATGAAAGATTTTCGACATGATAGTTTTGTCGGTAATCCGTCGAACAATATCTTTCGGATTTTTGAGTAATCATCGGAAATCCGTTGGAAAAGTTGTACGTTGATATCACCGTTTGAATTTTGAAACTTTGACGGAACTAGTTTCTTCACTAATTATTGAATCATCAACAACTTCTGTTCGGAATTTAATGACTAATGAGCATTAATAATCAAGTATAATCCAACCACTAATCACCATATTCATTTAAGTTCTGTCAACTATTTCATCGAACACATTCAAGGCATGAAATGCTAATGATCTAGATTTCTCAATTACAAGCTTAATCTATCATTACTATCAATCTAAATGAAAAGTAACCTAAGATCTATTCCTAATTATCATCACTAATCCATCAAATCATCACAATCACCAAACCTTTGACACATCTAAAAGTGTATTCACTCATAATCATGAAAACACAAAGCAAATGGATTGATCTTTGCATAATCATGATTAATATATGAATAGTTGAAAGATTTAAGAAACAACAAAGATTTGATAACTTAGATCAAAGAGATTCACACAAACATCTCAAAAGAGACAAAGCAAAATCTCTCTAAAACCAAGCATAAGACAATAAATTAGGTTTAAAAGTATTTATATGAGAAGGAAAACAAGCTTGGTCAACTAAAATCAAATCAAGGTTGACCCGATTTAGGAGAGGAAAATTCAGGTTCAAAGCCAGTTTAGCGGTCATGCCAAGTCGATGAGAGATGGCCACTATACTCCAGAGACGTAACAAAGTCGCTCATGTCCCCCTAGTAATTTCCTCCATTCTCTAGCGGCCACGTCTGGTCGGTAAGTCGTACCGCTCTTCACTAAATGGGTTGTATCTCCTTAACCGCTGACCCAAATCACTCTAAACCATTTGTTATGCCCAATAACATAGTCGGTCTATTAGATAGTCAGTGTAGATGTTTGACATAATCGATTAAGGAAAGAGAGACTCTATGTCAAATTCATAACACATGTATATATATATACAATGGAATATAAATCAATACACTCAACTTTCCCACAAATCACAATGAGTTAAATCGAAAGAAGAAGAAGATTTATTAAGACTTTCCGTACAAACCTCACGAGTCTGTTTGGACTTGAAACAAATATTACAGCCACTAAATTTTTCAGAAACGTTTTTAACACCAGCAGTAAAAGGTAAATATCCTAAAACACCAAATGACGGATGTCCTAAGTGACGATGCCACAATCTTTCATCTTCAACAGCCTGAACTTTGTGTGGTCTCGTGATGGTCACATCTTGATAAAAGTAAACTCCATCCCATTCTTCATCTGCTTCAATCATGGTCCTTGTAAAACGGTCCTGCAAAACACTTAATGTGTCAGTAAAGACTGATAACATTTAGTATGTTTCAGCAAGTTAGCGACAGACAACAATGTGCAATTTAGATTTGGCACAAAAAGCACATTCAACAATATCAGCATGCCAGACAATCGCAATTCTCCACTTTGTGTAGCCATTACTCGACTCCCATCTGCAAAGGTAACCGGGCTTGCAATAATATCTCTAACATTCGAAAGTAATATCACATCACCCATCATGTGATGTGATGCTCCCGTGTCAATTATCACTTCTCCTATTTGAACCTTACTATTCAGTTTGTCCGGAATTGGAGTGGGTTTTTGCTGAGCACAATTCTTCGAAAATGTGATGGAAATTTATAGAACTAATGCATGCACCAAGAGAAGCTCATTGGGATGCTGTAGTTCGAGTACTGTGTTATTTAAAGGGCTGTCCAAGGCAAGGAATTATGCTGAAGAAGGAAAGTGACTTGCGTATACATGCCTACTGTGATTCAGACTACAACTCTTGTCCTCTTACACGGTGATCTTTGTCCGCTTTTGTTGTTTTGCTAGGGGATTTGCCTTTTTCTTGCAAAACAAAGAAACAAGACATGGTATCACATTCTTCTGCAGAGGCAGAGTATAGAGCTATGGCAGCTGCATTGCGTGAACTGAAGTGGATGAAGAGGTTGTGAAAAGACTTAGGTGTGGATCACAGTGATCCGATGGAGCTGTACTGCGATAGTCAGGCAGCACTACATATAGCGTCCAATCTTGTGTTTCACGAAAGGACCAAGCACATTGAATCAGATTGTCACAGTGTCTGTGATGCAGTTCTAGACAAACTAATTGTTACAAGACATGTCCAAACCACAGAACAGTTGGCGGACATCATGACCAAGGCACTCAGAAAACCGAGTTTTACTTATTTATTGTCCAAGTTTGGCGTTTCCGACTTGCACACTCCAACTTGAGGGGGAGTGTTCGGCACGGCCCAATAACATAGTCGGTCCATTAGATAGTCAGTGTAGATGTTTGACATAGTCGATTAAGGAAAGAGAGACTCTAGGTCAAACTCATAACATGTGTGTATATATACGATGGAATGTAAATCAATAAACTCAACTTTCCCACAAATATTCTCTCGTTTTACACCATTCTCCATTGGAAAGATAACTCATCTTTTTATAAATTTCATCAAGAATTCTGGAGCTAAATATCAAGGGAAGACCTTCATCTGTGTTGATCTTTGAGACACTCTGGACTGGTTCTAAATCATCATTTCTCTTATTTGCATCCAAATAATCCCTCTTCTTACATAGATCACTCCAATACCTATAAAACAAGAAATATATAAAAACATGCACCTAAATACCTAAATAAGCAATGCAAAGACAATAATTTAATGAGAATTGCAAAACAAAATGATGGCAAAAAGTCAATATATCAACTCCCCCAAACTTATATCTTGCTTGTCCGCAAGCAAGCATTAAGAGACAAGTCATGGAAGAGGTGTTAAAGATGAGGATTCAAAACCATGAAGAATCAAACAAAGGATTAAATGAATGGTCCTCAAAGATAGTTAGACAGTGGAAGAACAAAAATCTTACTATTTTGTACTTCTCCATGTTTATCTCAATGCAAAATTCTAATGCAATCCCTAAACTCAAGCAAAGACTCACAATAAAATAGAAGACATCTCTTTAACATTCTTTAAGGTGTTTAATGCGGTCTCGCTTAGGGAAATCAAATCATTCTCAATCGGTTTTGGGTTAAAACTTTTTGAGGTGGTTTCAAAAGAGTTTTTCTTTGAGTGGTTTCTCTTGAAACATAGGAATGTTAGTTATGTAACGCCCGTGTTCTGGAATTAATTAATTAATTCAGAAATTCTTTCGAGTTTATGGATCTTAGACAAGTCTAGAGGAATTAATTATGGGATTAAAATAATTAATTTAGATTTGTTCCGTGGGTGCCATAAGTCGTTTCGAAAGTTTGGGACTTTCAGGAAAAATTCTGAAAGTTGTGGGGTTTTTCTCAAACGAAGTGGCAAAGTCAATGTCGGCTTCTCTTCTTCCTTCTTCCTTCCTCTTGGTCGCCATTTGTATGGTGTGTGAGAGAGAGAGAGAGAGAGAGAGTTCTTGAGCTAGAGAGAGAGAGAGCTTGGAGAAGAGAGAAGAAGAGAGAAAAGGTCTTTGTGGAGCTTGTGGAAGCTTGGATCTCTGAGGATCAAGGGTGTGTGAAGCTTGGGAAGCTTGGAAAAGGAAGCTTTGGTGTGGAGCTTTGGGGCGTGGAGCTTGGAGGAGGAGGAGAGATCTTTCTAGAGCTTGTGGAGATTGCCTAGAGTTAGATCCATCCTTGGCTAAGGTGAGATTATGACCAAAGGTTAATATTAAGCCTTGTTTGGGGGCTTGTGGGGTTTTGATAAGCATTGGGTGTGGTTAGGATGCTTAGAATTCTTGTGATCATGTATGTAGCTTTAGTTGATGATTGCTAAGCTTGTTGGAGTCATAGAAGCATGGGTTTTGTTTGTTATGCTTGTAAAGCATTGATTGTTGTTATGCTTTGATGCATGTTGTGATGTTTAGGATGGATTCTTGATGAATCCATGGATTGTATAGCTTGTTTTCCTTGTGATGGAGTTGGGTTTGGTGCTTAATTGCTTGGGAAGACAAGGTAGTGAGGTGTTGTTGGTTTTAGAATCCCAAGTGGAAGGGTGGAAAAACCAGCGGGCCACTTCAGGCGGATAGGCAGTCCGCCAGTGGGTAAACCGCCAGTTTCTGCTGTAATATCGGCGGGCGAGCAACATTTAAGGCAGATCGCCAGTGGTAGACCGCCAGTTTCTACTGTAATACCGGCGGGCGAGCAATATTTGAGGCAGACCGCCAGTTTGTTCTGTGACTAGAAAGTTTTATCTTTTCATGGGTTCTGAATTGTTAGGTAGTTAGTCATGGATGTAATTGATTGCCTTTTCATGGAGATTTGATTAGGAATTGATTTAGTGTGAAGTAGTATGTGAATTTATTATTTTGTGTTGTGGTTGTTTGAAATTATTTGAGCTTTTATATAACCTGTTGTTGGGAGGATCATCTCACTCAGCGTTTGGTTTTCCAAATGTTGATGCATCACTTATGTCGATGCAGGTAAGGATAAGGCGTTATAGTGGGATCGAAGGCGAGGAGAGGAGGATGATTAGGACTCGTAGTTTTTGTTGTTTCCGCTGTATAGTTAGAACTGATAATTCTATGGTTGTAAGTGAATGCTTGACGTTGTGGTTTGTTAATATGTATGGGCATATTAGTATTGAAAAAAAAAATCTAGTGCGGGTGTCACAAGTCAAATGCAAAATCCATCTAAGAAGGGGAACAATTGATGCATACAAAGTTCAACTCTTGTTATTCTACCCCATCTCATGAAACACATCCTACTTTCTGAAAGTTTCACAATCTTCTCATTCTCTTTTCAATCCCCATATCAATAGACTCTTTGGTCCCTTTAATCTTCAACCTCGTCATCAATATCTTTTCTTAGTCTCCTAAGGGAACTTTTTAGTTCAACACTTAAATGGGACGGGAATGAGATATAACGAAATATGACGGGATTTTAAGGGAATGAAAATATGACAAGAATTTAGAAATTAAAAAATATGTCTCATTCATGTCCCATATAAAATTTGGGACGAGAGCAAGATAGGACGAGACGCGTCGGTTCGAGAATGAGAATTTTCAGAAAATAAAATAAAATAATAATCTGTCACAAATGTGTTTGTTCAATAATAAAAAAAAACTTAAAATTCAAAAACAACCCAACATAAAAGATCAATCCTAAATCATCAAAATAAAATTTAAAAACCAAAATAAATTACAGAAATATAAAATCCTAATAAACCAAATAGACTTTTTAGTTTACAATTAGAAATATAATGAAAGGTGTTAATTTATATTTGTCATTTTATTAGATAAAATTAGAATTTTAACATTAATTAAAATATAATAATACAAAAATTTGTTCTAGACATATTATGAAATTTTGGATATTTAAGATTAAATATTTATAATTTTCTATTATTATATTTATGAGATATATATATATATATAATATTATGTACTATATAATATGAGATATAAATGGGAAACAAAAGCTTGTACCATATGAGAATATCATAAATGCTTTGTTCTCAAAATCCCGACCTTTTATTCCCTGTGCCGTTAGGAAAATCAACATTACAGATGAATTAATCTCTCCTAAAACAAAAAGAAAAGAAAACGATTTAAAATGACTATAAGTATAATAACTCTATATATGTAGACTTTTACAGGTACAAATTATCATCTTTTGGTTCATTGATCATTACGTATTATATTTAAATCAATAAAAAAAAAAGAAAATTAAATTCCATTCATTAACAAGATTTTCTTGGAAAATGTTGAAATTTTGAGATCATTTCCAAAGTCCGTTGGACTTTTCGGCTTCCGCCTTCGTCTTCCTTTTTAAATAGACCAAACTGATAGTGATAATTCACTCCAGATTTGTCTTCTTCGTCTCTGTTGATTCTTCTACTTGTTATTCTATATGTTGCCTTGTAATCAACGTTACGTCTTTAGGTTATTCTCGCTGTTGCTTTGATGAACAATCTTGTAGAAAGACGAAGGGTCATGGACCAGAATGAGAAAACAAGTCTAATCGATAGAGTTTTTTCTTGGTCCATGAAAGATATTCTCAACAGAGATCTCTACAAGAACAAGGTTTTTATCTCTTCTAACTCTTTCTTTAATATATAGTTTATAACTTTGATATTTATTCATAATAGTCCTCATCAATTGGGTATTTTGTAACAGATAAAGAAAGTACCAGACAGATTTAGATCTGTTGATGAATATTACCAATGTTTTGTTCCTCATCTACTCGAAGAAGCACATACTGAGTTGTTCTCAAGCTTCAAAACTGTTTCCAAGTCTCCTTTTGTTCAAATACATTCTATGGAGACAAAGATCAAGCATTCAAGCGGAAGCTCATCAAACAAGGTTGTCTATGATATAACTTTAAAGAATGCAGAGGGTTTTAGTGCTAAGTACCAGCCAAAGTGTGGAGATCTTATTGCTTTAACGATGGAAAGGCCAAGACGAGTCGATGACATGAATCCTTTGACTCTCGGTTATGTATTCTCTTCCGATGGTGATCTCAAAATCTCTGTTCAATTGTCTAGATCTATATCACTTCATGAGAACTATCGTTTCGGTGTCTTCCTCATGACATTAACTACCAACACTCGGATTTGGAATGCTTTGCACAATGAAGCAGCCACATCAACTCTAATCAAGAGTGTGCTTCAAGCAAATACTCTGGTACGTGTATTTGATGGATTCATTACATTTTACCTCAATATAGCATATAAACAGAACTCTATTATATGTTTCATTTGAGTGATTTGTGGTTTTACTTGTGTTGTAGGCTACAGTAAAATGTCTATTAAGTGAAATTGAGGTAGATATTTCGGATATAATCCGTTCAATGAAACTGAACTCTTCGCAAGAAGCTGCAATTTGAGGTTGTCTTGAGACAAGAAGCTGTTGTCACAAGAACAGTGTGAAACTCATATGGGGACCTCCTGGAATAGGCAAAACAAAGACAGTCGCAACTCTTCTCTTTGCGCTTCTCAAGCTAAGTTGCAAAACAGTTGTTTGTGCTCCTACAAACACAGCTATTGTAGAAGTTGCATCGAGGCTCTTGTCCTTATTCAAGGAAAATTCATCATCATCAGGAGATGCTACTTATTACAGGCTGGGGAATATTGTTTTATCTGGAAACCGGGACAGAATGGGAATTAGCAAGAACGATCATGTTCTTCTTGATGTGTTTCTTGATGAGCGAATTGATAAGCTTGGTAAATTGTTTTAACCATTTTCTGGATGGATGCAGAAAATAGAGGCACTGATACAGTTTCTTGAAAACACGGAGGCTAAGTATGGGCAACATGTGTATGAGTTAAAAGAAGTTGAGAGAATGAAGGAAGAAGCTGAGAGGATGACGCAAGAAGTTGTAAACATTCCAACATTTGGAGAGTTTGTAAAGAAGAAGTTTGATAGCTCAAGTGAAGAAATAGAGACAAGCATCGTTGATTTGTACACACATCTTCCAAAGTGTTACATTTCATCCGAAGATGTGAAGAACCTGAATGCTGCACGTAAAGCTCTTCAGCAAATCAGATATTTCTTGCGAGAGAATTATTCTAAAGATGATTTCAAGAAAGGAGGTTTCAGGTTTGATTGTTTCAAAAGACTCAGTGTTGATTGCCTTGAGGTTCTACGTTTACTTCCAAAACGTTTTGAGGTTCCAGACATGTTTGAAAAAGAAGATATTAAGAAATTTTGTCTACAAAACGCGCATATAATCTTCTGTACAGCCTCAGGTGCTGCAGAAATGAACGCAGAGAGGACAGGAAATGTAGAACTTCTTGTGGTCGATGAGGCGGCTCAGCTTAAGGAATGTGAATCAGTTGCTGCATTGCAACTTCCTGGACTTCATCACGCCATTCTAATAGGAGATGAGTATCAGTTACCAGCAATGGTTCATAGCGAGGTACTAATAAACTCTCTTATCTTTGAAATAAACTGTTTCTTTTTTCCAAGTTTATATATACTAAAGTTTTATATTATGTGGCAGATATGTGAAAGGGCGAAATTCGGAAGAAGCTTGTTTGAAAGATTGGTTCTTCTTGGCCATAACAAACATTTGCTTAATGTTCAATACCGTATGCATCCTTCGATTAGTCGTTTCCCAAATAGGGAGTTTTACGATGGGAGAATCACTGATGCTGCGATTGTTCAAGAAAGTATTTATCAAAAGAGATTTCTTCAAGGAGACATGTTTGGTGCCTTTTCTTTTATAAACGTGGGACGTGGGAAAGAGGAGTTTGGTGATGGTCATAGTCCCAAAAACATGATTGAAGTTGCTGTGATTTCTGAAATCATTTCTAAACTTTCCAAAGGTATAATCTTTATTGATTTTATTTTATTTACTTCTTATTTTTTGAAGGTTGTCTTCTATTGAATTTCGAATGGTTTCATTATTCTTTTATCTGTTTGTATTGAAACAGTCTCAAGTGAAAGGAGGATGAAGATTAGCGTTGGTGTGGTTTCACCATACAAAGGTCAAGTTAGAGCAATAAAAGATAGAATCGGTGACAACAACAGTTCCTTATCAAGTCAGCTTTTCACTTTGAATGTTCGGTCGGTAGATGGGTTTCAAGGTGGTGAGGAAGACATTATCATCATCTCGACCGTTAGAAGTAACGATAATGGAAAAGTTGGGTTTCTTAGTAACCGTCAAAGAGCCAACGTGGCACTTACTAGAGCTGTTTATGGGTGATTGGGAATGAGACCACTTTGGCTCTGAGTGGTTCGATTTGGGCAAATTTGATCAGTGACTCGAGGACTCGTGGATGTTTCTACGAGGCACTTGATGATATGAATCTAAGAAATGCTATGAATAGTCCTTGCTTGAGGATGTGTCTTCGAGCTTGGGATCTCTTTCGATTAGGAATGGAAGGAGTAGAAATATTTGGTAGATCTTTTATTTGTAATATTTTCTTTTACGCTTTGGTCTGAATCTTTTATGTTTTTTTATGTTGCTTTTTTCCTATGAAAACTTTGTTTCGGATTTACTATCTTATATGGTATTTATGATTTTCCATTCACGTATGAAATTCGATTCTTTTATTTTAAATTTATAAATATTTACTTATTGCCTGATAATTCATGAGATTGGAATTTTCTAATGTCTTTTTTTTGTTTGGTGAAGGAATTTTCTAATGTCTTTTTTTTTTTGTTAAGTTGTAAAAAGTCAGCTTTAATTTCGAATAAGGTTTAATTAACAAAAAAAAAACAATTTAGAATAAGGAAATGTTATGTTCTTAAAGTCACGTGAGCTATTTTCAATTCACGTATGAAATTCGTTCTTTATTTTTGGTTAAAAGTAAATGCTATGTTTAACAAAGAAAAAAAAAAGTAAATGCTATGTTCTTAAAATCCCAGACCTTTCTTCTTCCCCATGCAATTTGGAAAATCAACATCACAGCCTGAATTAATCTCTCTTTATGATTTAAAATGTCGATAAGTGTAATAAATCAGTACATTATACACTTTACGCATGGGAAAGTGTCATATTCAGTTCATTGATCAGTACGTATTCAAAGTAAATGTTTAAAAAAAAAAAAATCGAATTCCATTAACATGCTTATCTTGGAAAATGTTGAAATCTGAGATCATTTTCAAAGTTTTAGACCTTTTGCCTTCTTCTTCCTTCTTAACTTTTAAGTTGAGCAAACTGATCGTATACACCAGATCTGTCTTCTTCGTCTCTATTGTTTCTTTTGCACCATTACTTTGAAAGAGGTTTTAATTTCTTGGAAGACAAGTTAAGTCTAAAGGTAATTTCTCGCCGTTGCTTTGATGGACAATAAAGAAATAAGAAGGCTCTTGGAAAAAGACGAGAAAAACTAGACTGTTCGCTAGAGTATGTTCTTGGTCTATCAAAGATATTCTCAACAAAGATCTCTACAAAGAAAAGGTTTTTTTATCCTATTTTATCCCTTTATTCAATACCTTTTATCATTACTTACACATATATTTCTCATCAATGGTGTATATTTGTAACAGTTCAAGACAATACCAGACAGGTTTAGCTCTGTTGATGACTACTTTGAGTGTTTTGTTCCACATTTACTCGAGGAAACAAGAACCGAATTGTCCTCGAGCTTCACATCTTTATCGAAAGATCCTGCTTTTAAAATACTTTCTATCAAGACAAGGAAAAATGAATTTAGTGGAAGTTCACAGCTCAAGATTTTCCATGATATAACAATAAAAGATTATGCCGTGGATAAAACTGAAAAGTATGAGCCAAAGTGTGGAGATATTATTGCTCTAAGTCTTGCAGAGGAAAGGCCAAGAATCGATGACTTGAATCCTTTACTTCTAGCTTATGTATTTTCTGCGTATGATGATTTTAAATTCTCTGTTCACTTCTCAAGATCGATATCACCTAATGAGAAACATTCATTACGCTTTGGTGTTTTTCTCATGGCTCTAACTACAAACACTCGAATTTGGAACGGTTTGCACAACGAAGCTGCTGATTCCACTCTAATCCAGAGTGTGCTTCAAGAAAATACTGTGATCACAAGAAGAGTGTGAAACTGATATGGGGACCTCCTGGTACAGGCAAAACAAAGACGGTTAATCATCGCATTGACAAACTTAGTAAACTGTTTTCATCATCTTCTGGATGGAAGAAGAGTTTGGAGTCATTCATAGATTTTCTTGAGAACACTGAGGCTATGTACGAGCATCATGTACACGAATTAGAAGAAGAAATTGAAAGAGTAAAAGAAGACGAAAAGAAGAAGAAAGAAGATGAAAAGAAGAAGAAAGAAGTTGAAAGGAAAAAGGAACAAGGAGCTGAAAAGAAGAAGGAACAAGAAGTTGAGAGGGTGAAAGAAGAAGTTGAGAGTAAGAAGGAAGAAGTTGAAAAGAGGAAGAAGCAAGAAGTTATAAACATTCCTACATTTGGAGAGTTTGTGAAGAAGAAGTTTAATGGTTTAAGTGTAGTATTGGAGGCATATATGGTTGATTTGCAAACTCATCTGCCTAAGTCTAAAATATCATCTAGAGATGTGAAGAAAATACAGATACAATTGCTTCAATAGGTTCATAAGTGTTGATGCACTTGAAACTCTATGTCTACTTCCAAAATGTTTTGGGAATCCTGGCCTAGGAAGTTTTGAAGACACTAGGAAATTTTGTCTACAAAATGCAGACATAATCTTCTGCACAGCCTCAGGTGTAGCCAATATGACTCCGTCAAGGATAGGATCAGTTGACCTACTTGTGGTCGATGAGGCGGCTCAGCTTAAAGAATGTGAATCAGTTGCTGCATTGCAACTTAATGGACTTCGTCATGCACTTCTAATAGGAGATGAGTATCAGTTACCAGCAATGGTTCATAACGAAGAATGTGAAAAGGCGAATTTTGGAAGAAGCTTGTTTGAGAGATTGGTTCAGATTGGTCATAACAAACACTTGCTGAATATTCAATATCGAATGCATCCTTCGATTAGCCTTTTCCCTAATAAGGAGTTTTATGATGAATCACAGATGCTGCCATTGTTCAAGAAAGCCATTATCAAAAGCGGTTTCTTGAAGGTGACATGTTTGGCTCTTTCTCCTTTATCAATTTAGGACGTGGAAAAGAAGAGTTTTGTGATGGACATAGTCCCACGAACATGGTCGAAGTTGCTGTGATTTCCGAAATCGTATCCAGTCTTTTCAAAGGTATAATCTTTATTTATTATTTGTATAATCTGTTTTTCGTTTTGGTTAATTTGTTTATAATATTGAAACAATTTCTTGTGAAAGAAGGAAGAAGATGAGTGTTGGAGTTATTTCACCTTACAAGGGACAAGTGAAAGCAATCCAAGACAGAATCGGTGATAAGTACGGTTACTTAGCAGGTTATCATTTTTCACTTTGAATGTTCAGTCTGTAGATGCGTTTCAAGGAGGAGAAGAAGATGTTATCATCATCTCTACCGTCAGAAGTAACGTTAAAGGAAACGTAGGATTTCTCAGTAACCGTCAAAGAGCCAACGTGGCACTGACTCAAGCAAGGCACTGTTTATGGGTGATTGGGAATGAGACAACTTTGGCTTTAAGTGGTTCGATTTGGGCAAAACTGATAAGTGAGTCCAGAACACGTGTTTGCTTCACGTGTTTGCTTCTACGATGCTGTTGATGATAAGAATCTAACCAGCGGTAACTGTTGGAAGGTTCAAAGTGGTGAAACAAAAAAAAATCCAAATATATTTATAGCTTAGCCGTTAACTTTTACTTTATTCTTATAATACAACATTCTTATAATACAACATCTTCAAGGAACACAAATCAATCTATTGATCCATTTAAATAATAATCAAGTAAACGTTAAACATTTTCATCAAGTCGAAATCAAACATAAATTATTGGTGATTGGCTAATTTATATTTAAGGATATTGAATAGGCAAAATTCATAAATCAACTATATAAAAAATGACTTATTCATACAAATAAGGATGGTTGTACATTTTAAACTGATAATATGTCATCCACATCATAGTAAACACATGATTGGATGATATGTCATCGACACAGATTTTTCTTTATAACAAAATCTTGAAATGAAAATTATGGGTGGACATTATTTCCGTCTCATCTCGTCATATCCGGTCTTGTCTCATTTTCAATCTCGAATTCATGTTTTAGATGAGAATGCATTCCCATATACATACACTTTCAATTCCCGTCAGAAACCAAAAAATCCCAAACACTTATTTGAAAAAAGTTTATACTAAATAAATCTTATATATACCATAATACAAAATTAATCTACCACATTTGTCTTTCTTGACTTGTTCGTAAATTCTAAAATTTTTTTTTTCCCTAAACACGCTTCTACTAATGGAGTTATTAAGTACAACGGTATATACATTTTATGCAATAGAATGAAATTAAGCGAGACTGAATGTGATAAGTTACCATATATGTTGAGTAAGAAAATCAAATATGATGTCAGAATAAGTATGAAAAGTATAACATAGTTAATTCTTGCCAAAATGTGTTATTATCTTGCCCAAAAATGATTTATTGCAGTCAAAATTAGCAAACAATACCATGTACGAAGAAGGAAAAGTTCAGACAATTAAATATGTGATTGCCTATCCTTTTACCTAAATAAGTAAACTAAGAATTTGAATGCGCGTCGAAACGTGTTATTATCTAGCCAAAACCATCATGTGTCACAATAAAATTTAGTATTTACTAAGAGGTCAAAGTTTTGAATTTGATAATTATTGGATTCATTACCTTTTTACCTAAATAAGTAACTTAAAGGTTTGAATAATGTTTTGAGGCATGACTATAAAACTGAAAGTACTTTTCTCATTATAATTCATCAAATACACTGGTTTAATTTCTTTTGTGGTATAAAGACGTTCAAGATTCTGGAGGTAAAACATGATCTCCATCGACCTAATAATTTGTTAAATAGTTTAATTTCATATCTTTATGTTATTCGAGTTTTAGATATTACTCTTTCGATTTTTCCAAATGTATATTCTATGAACTGTTGTTTCTCAAAACATACATCAATGGCCCACGATTTAAAAACAAATCATGTTCCTTGTGTGAACAAACATGCATCTTAGATAATATTTTTTTATCATGACCGATAAAGTGTTATACTATCAATTTCAAGAGTTGAACTTTTTTATGGTCTAGGTTTTGATTTTTAGTTCAACTATTTAAGCTTGTTTATATTTTCTTTTTTTGTCGTCTGCTTGTTATATCTAAGATCCAGTATATATTACTTTTTCATATTGTTAATATATCAAATAAGGATATAATAAACTTATGTGGATGATTTTATTCTCACATCTTAATTTTGTTTTGCAGTTAAGCGATAAACAACAAGAAAAATAATGAATCCCACCTGTTGTTCTGCATGCATGGTTATGAACAGGGAATGTACTCTCGGATGCATATTGAAGCCACATTTCCCATCAACCAAGCGTGGAATATTTGAACTTCTTCATAGTGTCTTTGGAGGAGACAATGTCTACAAGATCTTGAGTAATCTTCAACTCTTCCAACGTGAAAATGCTGTAAAGGCTTTGTGTTACGAGGCAGAGGCTCGTAAACGTGATCCCATATCTGGTTATTATGGGGAGTTATTAAAACACCAAAATGATCTCAAAAATTTGGATGAACAAATTAAGAGAGCAAGGACTGAGCTCGCTTCCATCATAGGACCAGATAAAGTGCCACAATATCCCAATAATATTCTCCCTACACACTCTTTACTTACAGATATTGATGGGCGTCATGGAAATGCTGGTTCATCAACATCAGCTGGATCATCTATGGCTTTAGGAGGCACTAGTGCTATTCGTGATACACTTCCACCACCTCAAAATCAGAACCAACCATAGTTTTAATCAAATGTCTTATGTTTTCATTATTGTTTTTGCATCTCAATTCCAAAAATAATTTGGTGTCATTTTGTTGACTAAGTATCATTTTTTCTTATGAATCTATATATGTAGTATTTATGGATATTTATGTTGTTTTATCTATTTGAATTCAAGTTATGTTTCATTTTAGTTGGATAAGATGATGACCATATTACATTAAGTGATTGATTGAAGCCTAAACTATTGGTGGAACATAAAAGATATTACTCTTTCTTTAATGAAAAAAAAGTGTTTGCAACAAAACTGTTGAACAACGAAATAAACTTAAGAATAGTAATAAAATGGAATTGTATAAAGACCTACTCGGCATATAAAATTGTGCCAATTTATATAAGACATTGTGGTTGAGTTTTTTTAACTATAGATATATAGTAAACTTATGGACTTGAAGCATAAACAAGAAACAAAGCATGCAAATTAAAAGATAGCTCCTTTCAAATGAAGGTTTAAGCTTGTGATGCCATCAAGACCGAGCGTTTAATGACGGACTATGGAAAATATTCCTAGAAAATCCTTATTAATTAGAAACCTTAAATTCCATTTTTATTGCTTCTATGCAATGTTCTAAAATCCCCATATAACATATAGACGTATACATGTACAGTCGTTTAAGTGATGGATAGACTTTGTAAAAAATAATATTCATGATGAATACTATAAAATATTACATAAATATTAAATGTGTAAATTTTTCATTTTAGAAAAAGACAATTATAATGTAAATTTGACGACACAGTTTTATTTTTATTTTATGCTTAGTTGTTATTAGAGAAAAATTATTTATTTTTTGTTGATTTATTTTTCAAAATATTAACAACATTAAAAAAATGGAAAAACAAAGTAATAGATGTTTTTATCTCTCCTCCTTTTAAAGAAGACCATAAAAAAATAAAAAAATTTATATACTGAAATTGTTTGTTTTTTTTACATCAGGAGAATACTTGTTTAAATAGAAATAAACATACAAAAGTGAAACATAAGTGGAAAGTTGTATCTTTCCATAACCTAATCTAAAACTCACAACTCTTAACATAATTAACTTAGTCTAGACAAACTCTGTTATCACCAATACTCCTCTTTAATTGAGTTTCGGTCACACTCTAAATTTGCTTCTCAATCTTCAACTCTTGTGTTGCTGAAACCAATTCTATCATTTTAAAATCCATCTTATTGCCTTCCTTCGTCACTATTCTTCATTTATCAGTCATGATAGGCATATCTTCTTTCTTGGCTATTATTACGCCTTCTCCGTTTCCAACTTTAATTGGAACATTAGTGCTTCACTAATCCTTGTGAAGTTTTTTTACTTCCTTTACTATGTGATTTGTGCATCCACTATCCACCATCAAGACATCTCCGTCTTTGATTTTTACTAAGTCTTTAACCCTTGACGTGAGTCTTCAAACCAAGTCTCATCATTCACGTTTGATGATGATGCTTCTTCAACTGCACTGAACAGCAAGGCCTTCATTGTCACTCTCTTCGTCTGTTTCTTCTAGACTTATGTTCGCTCTTTCGGCCTTCCTAACCTTGCAGTTCTTCACCATGTGCTCTCCCTTGTTACATGCAAAGCACCTTACACCCGTAGGCGAGCTAACATCCTTGTGTTGTTTTCTCCAACAATCACTCTCATTGTGATTGTCACGTACAAAAGTCACACTATTTCTTGGTCTTATTATGACTTTTGTTACCACCTTTGTTTCTTCCTTTTGAAATAAACTTTCTCCACGTAATCTTCGTCAAGTCTTCTCCGGCTGTTCTTGCAGCCTTTCCACTCCCTTTCTCTTAGGTGAGCTTTCTTCTTATTCCGTTTTGGTGTTCTCCTTGAATCACCATCACGTCTCCATGATGTCTTTTTCGTGAATCTTCTCCACGTCTTCTTTGGTTACTTTTATAACCAGTTTCTGTCTTCTGCCGTGCGTGAACCTTCTCCATGTTTTATTTGGTTTCGCCGAACAAAGTTTCAGAAGTTTCCTTCCACAACTCCAACTCCAACTCCACATCAGTTTCTCTATTGCCTTCTACGAAGGTACTGCTTGTGAATATGTTTTTTTAAGGTTAATGGTGATTTCTTTTGTCACCACTTCTTTTTTGTTTTCCTTTTCTATTTCTTCTTCTTCTGCTTCTCTTCTTCTTTTTTTTTGTTTCTCACCGCTGATTTGTTATCTCCATCTTTATCTTCTTCTCGCAGCGGACATCTTTTTATTTTTTATTTTTCTTGGATAGGTTCTAAAAAAAAAAAATTCTAAAAACATTCTAATTTTTTTTTTTTAAAGTAAACTCTAAACCTGAAAATAGAACTATTTTGTATAAGTTAATCGAATTTCATATGACAACTGAAAAGTTAAAACAGTAAATGTTTCCCTAAATAATTCAGTATACAAACTCAAACCTCCTTTATTAGTTTTGGTTACAACCACTAGAAACGGAAGGTAGTACTTAGGGACGAGTCAGTTGTGAGAAAAGGCGAGGCACCACATCAGTAAATCGAATAGGGGTAAGATTTATCCCAAATGACACAACCAGGGCCAGTGATGAAAAAACTAATGGGCTACCAGCCAAAAATGTATTTTAATTTTTTTTAGAATTTTCTTTACAAAAAGGAAAGGAGGATGAGAAAACTAATGGGTTACCAGCCTAATATTTAGGGACGACTCTATAGTTTGCTAAAAAAAATTATTTTAACAAACAATTTTCCTTTTAAAAACGGCTTTATAGTTAAAAGAATTATAGAGTCAAATTTTATTTTCAGAGAAAGGATCGGTTTTTAAAAGGAAAATTGTAAAATTATAATTTTGGCTGAACAGATTTGTACTTTATTAGTAAAATTCCGAGATCAAGTTTTTTTTTTGCGGAATGGATTGGAAAAATAATTATAATTCTCATTTCACCTTTACTTGATCTTATTTTCAAATTATTTTAAATTATCTACTTCTACTACACAATTAAAAAAGAGTTAACTTAAGAGGGTGTTTTCAAACACCCATATTAAAATAAATAAATCAGGATTAATGTCAAAGATATATCCAAACAGATTAAAACAACAAAATTATGAAACCTAACATTGATTTTAAATTGCCTAAAATCTATATACCTAATATAAAAAAATGAATTGAAAAATAATTATGATTCTCATTTCAGCTTTATTAAGACATATTTCAAATTATTTTGAATTATTATCTCATGCATATAATTAATAAAAATATTATTTCTACATATGTTGTGATTCAAATAAATTTTTAGCGGGAACATTTTAATTCTGTTTTTGGCTGAAATTTTGCATTTTTTTTGGATGGAAAATTAGGGTTTTATAGTTTGTAAAAACCCTAATTTTAGAGCCGAGTTTTCTTTTCAGAGAAAGGATCGGTTTTTTAATGGGAAAATTGTAAAATTATAATTTTGGCAGAACGGATTTGTACTTTATTAGTAAAATTACGTGATCAAGTTTTTTTCCAAAGTGGATTGGAAAAATAATTATGATTCTCATTTCACTTGTATTTGATCTTATTTTCAAAATATTTTAAATTACTATAATATATTCGATAACATTTTTAGCTGGGAAATTATAGAAACCATTTCTTGCGGGAAATTTGTATATTATTCATTTTGGTGGAAAATTACGGATTTGGAGTTTGTTATGAAAATTACTGAGTTGAGTTTTTTGGTAGGAAAAGACTCCCAAAAAATAAATATGATTTGCATTTCACCTTTATTTGATCATATTTTCAAGTTATTTAGAATTAGTATCTTATTATATAAAGATGAATGATTCAAAGTTAGTAATTCACCAGATCGTGACACGTGTCAATTTAAATGATCAGATTTTGACATGTTTAAAAAATGGAATACAATTATAAAACAAAAATTTTGACATGTCAAAATCTGTTTTTAACTTAACATAAAAACTACAAAAAGGAAGTAAAAGTAGAAATTTGTAAAAATAAAATAAAAGTTTATTTAATTAAAAAATGAAAAAGTTAAAATACCTATTTAAAAAACAAAATTGAAAAAACCATAAATTATCAGAAAAGTAAAAGGAAATTTAAAATAAGAATACTATTATAAAAGGAAAAAAGAATTCTATTTTTTTACTTAACATATCTTATTATATGAATAAGTAGAAAATACATATTTTAAAAAAAGTAAAATAAACAAAATCTTAGATTAAAAAATAAACAAATTATAAAAGGAATACAATTTAAAAAGGAAAAAGAGTTATACTTTCCACGTATATATAAAACCTGTTTGACATCTCTTCAAATTCAAAACCAGAAAAATTACAAGTCTATAAACTTCATAAACATAAGGTAATTTTACATCGATATCTATTCCATTCATATCTGTTTTATTACCATTAATATTTTAGGGTTAGAGCACCTCTATTTAGTACAATAAATAAACTTATTGATTTATAGCATGATGAGTGTCCATTTTGACCCGTTTGTATTATTCTTTTACTTGTTTTATTGAGTCTAGAAGTTAGGTTTTGTGTTCTTTTGGCCGGTTTTAGTGTATTTTCAGGTTTTCTCTTCCTTGGAGCTAAAATGTGCAAAATGGAGCAATTTTGGACACTTTTTTTACACATAATTGGATTTTGGAGACATTATAGATCGATCGATCCTGAAGAAGATCGACCAAGCATGACGAGGATCGACCGATCCTGAAGCAGATCGGTCAGTCAAAGGAATCTATGAGGTGGCACGGATCAGAGGAAGAAGATCGATCGATCCAAGTCGGATCGTTCGATCCCAGTCACGAATATTCTCCAAATCACACATTAACTCCGAGTTTTGACCTAGAGGACACTCTATAAATAATGCTCGTTTCCTTAAGCGACCAGAGAGACCTAGACACGAATTTTACTGTTACCTCTCAATGATGCTGGAGTTGCTGAGGTTGGCATAGATGCTGTGCCAGGACTGCAAGTCCCGCCACGCAGGGTTACCTTAGGCGAGCAAGATGCCCCACACACTTATTATAGGAACCGATCTGCTATTATCCCCCCTCCTATCCAGAGGCAAGGTTATGAGATTAAACCTCAAATAATCCCCCTAGTTAAACAGAATCAATTCCATGGGTTATCTAACAAGAACCCAATGGACCATATTGATATCTTTGAGGAGATCTGTAGTACCACCAAAACCAACGGAGTTCCCCAAGACTACCTCTGTTGTAGACTATTCCTTTTCCCTCGCTGATAATGCTCATAGATGGCTGAAATCTTTGAGTCTCGGATCTATCACAAGCTGGGATGAATACCGAGCTGCTTTCATTCAACAATTCTTCACCAAAGCTAGATTTGCAGCTTTAAAAAACAAAATAGTCACATTCCGCCAAGCTGGTACCGAGTCCTTATATGAAGCTTGGGAACGCTATAAGAAATATCTAAGGGACTGTCCCCCTCAAAGCTACACCGAGTCGGACAGGATGAACTTTTTCTACAATGGAGTTGAAATGAAGTATCAAATGGCTATGGACACAGCCAGTAGGGAAGACTTCATGAGAAACACGCTGGAGGAAGCAATGGAGCTCATTGAAAACCTGGCAGCAAGCGACTCTAACAGATCTTCTGACTATGATAGGAGAGTCAACCCCACTCGAGTGAGTGATAAGATCATAGAGGAGCTTAATGCTAAGGTTGACATTCTGATGAGAGCTCAAAAGAGATCTGTTAATCTCTTGGAAATTGATGAGTTCAATGATAAGGAGGATCAAACTGAGGAGATCAACTTTCTCGGTGGACAGGGAAACTACCAAAACCGGGGTTTCAAGCCAAATTTTAGGAACCATCCTAACCTGTCCTACCGCAGTACTAATGTTGAGAACCCTGGAGATCAGTTTTATCCATCTCGGAGTACTTAAAACCAAGGAAACTTTCAAAACAGTGCCGGTTATGGTAAAATGGGATTCAATTATCAACCCGGAAATGCTGGTTCTCTTGGAGAAATTGGATCCATGTTTCAGCATATCATAGAGATGCAGTTTGAAACTGCTGACGAGATAAACACCAAGATATAAGAATATCCAAAAATTTAAATGAAAGAGTCAGAGGTGTTGAATCCAAAGTAAAACTTCTAGAAATCAAAGCCGGCGAGACAAAAGCACTAGCCGAGTTTTGCTCTTCAATCTCTCAAGAGGTGTTTGAAGATATACATGGATTTCAGGACAGGACCACTGGTTATGGTAATACGGGATGTCAACCTAAGCAACAATTTGAGAATGCTGGTTCTCGAGATAGGATTGAACTCCTGTTCCAGCAGGTTCTTGATCATCAGAAGAAGTTTGCTGAAGATATTGATGCTAAGGTGGATGTGATGTACAAAGATCTTGATGAGAGGATTGAATCACTAAGTACTCACATGAGAATGATGGAAAATCAACTTGCTCAGACTGCTGCCACTGTCAGAACACTCTCAGATTGTCTTCCAGAGAAGATGGAAGCAAATCCAAGGGAGTACATTGAAACCATCACGCTCACAAGTGGAGAGAAAGTTGCTACAAATGCACAAAGCACTAAGATCGATTGATCCACCCCACAGATCGATCGATCCCAGGAGATAATATTTTTGGAATTATTGGATGAAGACGAGGATCGACCGATCCAATCTGGGATCGAACGATCCCGTGAGTCTTCGCATGAGAACATATTCAGATATTTTTCTTCTGGTGCTAAAACCAAAGTTGTTGCTGAAATGGAACCACCCTATGTGCCCCCACCACCTTATGTGCCTAAACCTCTATATCTTCCAAGCAAACGGGGAAAGATACAAGAGAAGATGTTAAAAGACCCCACTGTTAATTGCCATGCTTCTTAGATTGGTACATTGGATAAGGTTAGTGGAATCAATTTTCAAGTGTGCCAAATGTTCCTTCACGTACTCATCGGAGCGAGCTGAAAGCTCCAAAGTACATTATACCGGGACGAAGAGTGAGCAGGGATCTTGAAAAGGTCAATACTGCATTGCCAAATGGCCACTTTTCCCAAGAGGATCCACACTTGAAGCTGACAATGAACACATGTAGTCTCGAACCACCTCCATCAAACCCACCAGATGAAGAAGACTTCAGTCCTCTAATGGACCCATACCCTACCTAAAATACAACAAGTCGAGCTAATGACTTTAAAAACAAGGGCTTATTGGGAGGCAACCCAAAATATTTTATTTTTCTTTTATTTATTCTTGCATTTTAATATTTTCAAAATAAGATAGGATGATGTTTTTGTGTTGAGCTGACTGAAAACAGGTGCAAAACGCAGAAGATGCGAATTTAAAGAAGTTTCAGTACGCTGGGATCGACCGATCCTACCCAGATCGATCGATCCTGAGATGAGGAAAGCTAAAAACCGGTTCATGTACAGACCAATGCTTCCTTTTGGTCATAAAATTCCTTCCACGGTTTATGGTTTGTTTTCTTGTTCACAATTCATTTTGCAGCACCTACTTTCTTTGATTTTATATCACTGCGGGACGCAGTGATTTAAGTCTGGGAGGGGTGACTGCTTTCATATGTTATTAACACTGTGTTTTCTTGTGTTTACTTGTCCCAAAGAAAATTTCAAACTTTTTCAAAAATAAAACTTTTTCATTTTTCTTGAGTCATTTTATTGAGTCAAAACATGAGATTTTCCAATTTTCTTGGTTTCCATTTTATGTTGACATTTATTGGACTTAGTTCAGAAATATTGGAAACACCATCAGTGGATCAACTTTACCCGAAGCGACCTATCCTTTGGAAATCTGAATGATCCAGCGTTGGCTCTATCTACTTGGACCTTTAACTTGGACTAATCTTCTCACTTACGGGCTCGATATCGCAAAAGGAATCATATACATCTGGAGTTCACCCCATTCTTATTGGAGCTCCAGATGGCTAAGCTCATTTTTAGTTTGGTTCCACCCCCTTACACCCTTTTTCATTCCAACCCCAGTTCTCTTTCGCAACATTAGGAGCATATGCAACCAAGTGCAAAAACTACATAGTATGGGAGCCGGTACAACCAAATGTTCTAAAGATTTTCGAGTAAGCTTTCTAGTATCAGTACTTCATCTATATTAGTTTGAGTTGACTATTGGTGCAGTTTTTAGTAGGATTGATGTACATGGTTAGAACTGGTTCCAACTTCCCCTTCTCAGAAAAAAATACTATGGGATCGCCCAATCCTACCTTGATCGATCGATACCGTCTCATCCCGAGACTCTCTTTCAAAAAAAAAAACAAAAAAAAAGAGAAGGGAAAGAAGTCTGAAGGAACCAGAATAAAACCTTATATTTATTTAGTTAGTTATTTGTTTCTGTTATCTATTTTATTTTAGCACCAATAGAAACTCTATTAGGATCATTGTATAGAAGCTTACTTGGGATCCAAGGTTCAGGAGGTTGTGCACCATCTTTGGTTCCCGTCTCACTATGATTTTGCGCATTGGCTTGCAACCAAAGTTCATCTATCATACCTAACCATCACCCTTAAAATGGCCCCCCGTTACTAGCCCTTAGTGATTTCGACTCCCTTTGTGAGACTGCACGCAATACTTAATGAATGTTAAAGGGCCAACAATGGAGATTTCAGAAGTTCCCTTGGATATCGGATGCTAGAGTACGGTAATGTGTGATATGCTTATGGTAAAGTATATGTTGTACTGCTAAAGTTTGATTAACCTTTCACAAGGTTTCTTCTTGGTTTACATGATCAACATGATGGATTTCTAAAGCTAAGCGTAAGTTCCCGTTTTTCAAACTTCCACTTCTGTACTTTGTTTCATTGTCTTGTTTTTTACTTGAGCACAAGCAAGGATTCAAGTATGGGGGTGTGATGATTGTCTATTTTGACCCGTTTTTATTATTCTTTTACTTGTCTTATTGAGTATAGAAGTTAGGTTTTGTGTTCTTTTGGCCGGTTTTAGTGTTTTTTCAGGTTTTCTCTTCTTTGGAGCTAAAATGTGCAAAATGGAGCAGTTTTGGATGTTTTATTAACACATCATTGGATTTTGGAGACATCCTGGATCGATCGATCCTGAAGAGGATCGACCAAGCATGACGAGGATTGACCGATCCCAAAACTGATCGATCAGTCAAAGGAATCAATGAGGTGGCACGGATCAGAGGAAGAATATCGATCGATCCAAGTCGGATCGATCGATCTCAGTCACGAATATTCTCTAAATCACACATTAACTCCAAGTTTTAACCTAGAAGACACTCTATAAATAAGGCTCATTTCCTGAGCGGCCAGAAAGACCTAGACACGAATTTTACTGTTACTCTGTCATTTTTATTTCTCATTTCATATATGTAATTTTACATTACTTTTTCTCGGATCTATAAATTTTTCATTGCATTTTCAAGATTTACAATCTGTTTTCATCTTTTTCTTTGTGCTTTCAACCACACAACATAATGATCTATCAACCAATTGCCATGGTTGAGTAGATCTATATGTTGGGAGATGAGATTTATTCAAAGGGATTTAATGTTTAATTAGGTTATTGTTATAGATTAGAATTATGGTTAATAGATCTCTACTTCTATGAATCAAATGCTTTTGTTAGGTTGACGAATCTATCAAATGATTCATAAGGTTTTATAGTACAGCTAGAGTTGGCTATTCTACCCGGAATCTATAGTTTGTAGGATTGATTTCCAGATTTCCAAGAGTTGAAGCTGGATCTACAAGTGAACTCTATCAATCTAGGTCGAAATATGTTATCATAGGGTCCTAGCGGATTTATGATAGAATAATATTTGCTTTTATTAAAAAAATTTATTTTGGTACAGTGTTTGTGTTCTAGATCTAGATCATTTAATTGCTAATCCAGTTAGCTATCTTTTTTATTTATTTAAATCTATGCGATTTCCCAGATCCCAACATTTTTTTTAATTGATTTTATTTCTTTATTTAAAAGATTTTTATTCGGATTTCCTTTTGTGACACTTTCTATATTTTTCATCCTAGCTTTGTTTAGATCTACAGATCTATAGCGCTCTTTACTCTTTGTGGATCGATCTCACCTGATGCATAAAACATCACATCAGAGCACCTCTACGGTTTAGAACAATCAATAAAATTTAGAGCATCTCTATGTGTGTCAATCAATATATGCTTCAGTAAATTTTATTCATCTAAATTTTATTTGATTGTTTTCAGAAATATCAAATATCAAGATAAATTCAATGGTTGATGAAATTCTAAACGACAACAAGGAATATTTCATATTGGATCAGTTAAACAGAAAACACCCATACTGTTGTACCGTATGTCTAATCAGAAAGTGGGAGACAAGAAATCTTTAAAAAAAACAATAAGCTCATAGGAATTAATTTTCTTTTACTTGATGAGAAGGTGAGTTTTATGTGGTTAAACTTATATATATGTTTTCCTACTTATTATCTAACCCTAATCCAAAAAAATTTTCCTTATAAAGGAAAATACTATTCAAAATTTTGTATATCATTCCCTTCTGAAAAAGTTTGGAGATCAATTAGGTGAAGGGGATCTTATTGAAATTTATAATTTCAATTTGCAAGACTGCAATAAGAATTATAAACTCTTTGATCATAAATTCTATCTGAATTCGAGTCAGATTCATGTACACAAAATATCAGAACAAATACATATAAAAATTTGGTTACATTTGGTTAAAATTTCATAAATTTAACTAAGAACTTTTAGTTATTTTGATATAAAAATAATTTATATTTTTGGGTTTATAATTACTGGATAAATGTGTTATATTTATTCAAACTATCATTAATATTTTGAGTATATAATTGTATTTCAAATATTTAAAATATATCATTAATATTATATATATAATTTAATTATATGATTTATATTTTACAAACCAACCCATCGGGCGGGTCCTAATCTAATATAATATAAATCATATAATTAATCATATTTTTTCTATAAATGTTGTGATTCAGTTACATTTTTGGCGGGAATATTACATAGCCTTTTTAGCGGGAAATTAGCAAATTATTTATTTTGGTGAAAAATTACGGATATGTAATTTGTTAAAAAAATTACGGAATCAAGTTCTTTTTACAGGAAACATATCAGTTTTTGGTGAGAAAGTTGTAAATTTTTCACTATGGCAAAATGCATTTGGAGTTTGTTAGGAAGATTACGAGATTGAATATTTTAGGTGGGAAACATATCAGTTTTTTTTTTTTTTGCAAAAAAGTTTCAAATTATTCATTTTGATTCAAAATTACGGATTTGTAATTTGTTAAGAATATTATAGAGTTGAAATTTGTTTTTACAGGAACTGGATCAGTTTTGATTGGAAAATTAATTATACATAAGATTGACAAATGTAATGATTTTTATTTAGTTAGAAATTTTATTAAATTTCAATTAACTAAACATCTAATTAGACTACAAAAATATATCTTATGTAATTATTTGTAATTTTTGCTCTAAACTGTTTCAATGAGAGTATAGAACACCACTCATTTGGCGCAAGTTTGATTCAAATAACAAAAATTTGTTATTGGTACATAGAAATGAAACAACTTCATGTTTAAAACATGTTAAATATATTATAAGCAATAAATAAATAAATAAAACTACAAAATATATTTAAAGAAAATAAAATAAAAATATTTATAAACACTATAAGATAAACTAAAAGTATACTGATAAAAATATAATATTTATAAAAATTAAAAAACCCAAACATTATCATTTATATCAAAATAAATGATATGCGGTGTACCGTGGGTATGAATCTAGTGTTTTCTTATAGTTCCGACTTTTCTTCTTTCTCATGCATACTATTTTAAAAATCAACATTAAACTTTAAAAAGTCTCTATTGTAAAACAAAAATTAACCAAAAAGTTGAAGTAATGGTTTCAAATGCTTATAAAGCATCCATATTGATAAGAAGACCTATTAAGTTTCTCATTAGTATAATATTTTATTATTTTAGCGTATTTTAATGTGAGATTTTTCATGATTTTTTGCTTCTCTTGGTTAAAGATCTACTAAATCTCTCATCAATATAATATTTGTTTTTAGTTTAATTTAATATTTTAGTGTAATTTAACTTGAATTGTTATTTTAAAATTTATCGTAAATTAGAAGATTTTCTAACTAATATCTTTTTTAAATCACATCAAAGTTCGTCTTAAATATATTTAGTTTCATTAATTAGTTATATTTATTCAGATCATCTATAATGGTAACAGTTATAAAATCGTAAATACTAATAATATATAATATTGATAATAAAATCATAGAAGAAAGAGTTATATTCTCTTAAAATTAAGCATAAAATTACATATTGTATACTCATGAGAAATAAATGGTAGAACACATAGATAACATATAAAACTATGATCAATGATATAACTGATTGGAATTTAATCTTCACTTGATGTTGGAGCAAATTTTGCCACAAATGTTCAACCATAACTATCTTTCAACTGTTCAAAATATATTTTAAAAATTTTCAAATCTACAAAAATATTTCTAACATTTTGTATAAGTGTATTAACTAAAATAATGTTAATTTAATATTATTGTAGCTCTAATTAAAATATTAATATATAAGTTAATCTCATACCTAATAGAACTTGTTAGACAAATAGTTTGATTTTATGATTTATTAAAAAAACATATAAACTATTTAATTAACTCTTTAAGCTATTGTGTATTTAATTTATCAAAGTAAAATCTAAACCATTTATGAAGAGACATGTGTTCCACATAAAATTTTCTCAAAGTCTTTAAACCAATTCTGAAACACATTTCTTATAAATACTCTATAATTTCTATGCATGACTGGTTACTCTGTTAAACAGTGTTACAGATGAGAGGGTCATTTTCGGTTAATTGATTGATACACATATTTAAATTTAGATAAATAAAAAAGGAAAAATCGAATTCCAAGAATAAAGATTTTCTTGGAAATGTTGAAACTTGAAATCATTTCCAAAGTCTGTTGGACCTTTCATCTTCGTCTTCCTTTTTTAAGTAGACAAGACTGATACGAAGAGTAACACAAGATCTTATCTTCTTCATCTCTATTGCTTCTTCTGCACCAGCCTTCTAAAAAGAGTTACTTCTTGCTTGTCATTCTATTTTCTTGCCTTGTAAGCGAAGTTACGTCTTTTAGGGTTTTCAGGTTCTGCTTTAATGAGCTATCTTACAGAAAGCCGAATTATCATGGGGTAAAACGAGAAAATAACTCTGTTCGATAGAGTATTTTATTGGTCTATCAAAGATATTCAAAACAAAGATCTCTACAAGCAACAGGTTTTTTTCTTTCTTTTAACCCTTTCTTCAATTCGATATTTATACATTTATATTCCTTATCAGTGGTGTATTTTTGTAACAGATAAAGACAATACCAGACAGATTTAGATCTGTTGATGAATATTATCAATGTTTTATTCCTCATCTACTCGAGGAAGCACGTACCGAGTTGTTCTCGAGCTTCGACTCTTTATCGAAAAGTCCTGTTTTCCAAATAGTTTCTATGGAGACAAAGATAATAAAGAAGTCAAGCTCATCAATCAAACTGTTATGTAAATTAAAAAATTATTGCATGCAGAGAATATTATTGAAAAGTATAAGCCAAAGTGTGGAGATCTGATTGCTCTAACCAAGGAAAGGCCAAGACGAATCGAAGAACTTGAATCCTTTACTTCTCGGTTACGTATTTTCTGTGAATGGTCATCTTAAAATCGCTGTTCATTTGTCTAGATCTATATCTCCTAATGAGAAATACTCCTTTCGTTTCGGTGTTTTACTCATGAATTTGATAACTAACACTCGAATTTGGAACGCTTTGCACAATGAATCAGCCAATTCTACTTTAATCCAAAGTGTGCTTCAAGAAAACACTCTGGTACGTGTTAATAAACAATTTTCTTTGCCTTTTTAGAGCTTTTGATCTGAATACTCTTAAAAGGATTAATAAAAACAGATCTCTAGTTTATGCTACAACTAAGTAATTTTTTTTTCTTGTCTTGCAGGCTACAGAACAATGTGTTGGTTATGTAAGTGCTGTTCCGCCGGTTTTGGGTATGAGACGTTCAACAAACTTGAACTCTTCCCAACAAGCTGCAATTTTGAGCTGTCTTGAGACAAGAATAGCGTGAAACTAATATGGGGACCTCCTGGTACTGGGAAAACAAAGACTATTGCCAATCTTCTCTTTGCCCTTCTCAAGCAAAGGTGCAAAACGCTTGTGTGTGCTCCTACAAACATAGCTGTTGTAGAAGTTGCATCAAGGCTTGTGTCGATAATTAAGGAACTTCTTCATTGGAAAGTACTAACTCAGCTATTGTAGAAGTTGCATCCATGGACGACCTGTCTTTATTTTGGCCGACTTGTTTATCAGGATCCCCTTTTTATGGCCTAGGGGATATTGTGTTATCTGGAAACCGAGAAAGAATGGGAATAGACAAGAATGTTGATCTTCTTGATGTGTTTCTTGATTAGAGGATTAGTAAACTCAGTAACCTTTTTTCGCCACATTCTGGATGGAAGCAGAAATTAGAGTCAATGATACATTTTCTTGAAAACACAGAGGCGATGTACGAGAAACAAGAAGTTGAAAAAATGAAGGAAGTTGCAAGAAAGAAGAAACAAGAAGTTGAAAACATTCTTACATTTGGAGAGTTTGTAAAGAAAAAGTTTAATGGCATAAGTAAACAATTGGAGAAAGATTTGGTTGATTTGTACACTCATCTTCCCAAGTCTTTCATTTCATCTGAAGATGTGAGAATATGATCGCAGCCTGTCAAGCTTTCAACGTGTCAGATTTTTCTTGGAGGATAATTCTTCTGGAGATGATTTCAAGAAAGGAAGTTTCTAATTCGATTGCTTCAACAGATTCATCAGTGTTGATTGTCTTAGAATATCTTGTGGTCGATGAGACGGCTCAGCTTAAGGAATGTGAATCAGTAGCTGCAATGCAACTTCCTGGACTTCGTCATGCCATTCTAATACGAGATGAGTATCAGCTAGCTGCTATGGTTCATAGTGATAAATGCGAAAGGCGAATTTCGGAAGAAGCTTGTTTGAGAGATTGGTTATGCTTGGTCACAAAAAACACTTTCTTAATGTTCAATATCGTATGCATCCTTCGATTAGTCGTCTCCCTAATCGAGAGTTTTATGGTGGAAGAATCACTTATGCTTCGAGTGTTCGAGAAAAGACTTATCAAAAGAGGTTTCTTCAAGGTGAGATGTTTGGTTCATTCTCTTTTATCAATGTAGGACGTGGAAAAGAAGAGTTTGGTGATGGACATAGTCCCAAGAACATGGTTGAAGTTGCTGTTATTTCCGAAATCGTATCCAATCTTTTCAAATGTATAGTCTTTATTTATTTGTATAATCTATTATATCATTCTTTTTTGTTAACTTGTTTATTTGTCCCTTGAAACAGTTTCAAGTGAAAGATTTGAGAAGATGAGTGTTGGAGTTATTTCACCTTACAAAGGACAAGTTAGAGCAATCCAAGAGAGTATCGGTGATAAGTACAGTTCCTTATCATCAGATGATCAGCTTTTCAGTTTGAATGTTCAGTCTGTAGATGGGTTTCAAGGAGGAGAAGAAGATATTATAATTATCTCCACTGTTAGAAGTAATGGTAACGGAAATGTTGGATTTCTCAGTAACCGTCAAAGAGCCAACGTTGCACTGACTCGAGCAAGACACTGTTTATGGGTGATTGGAAATGAGACAACTTTGGCTCGAAGTGGTTCGATTTGGTCAAAACTGATAAGTGAGTCCAGAACACGTGGTTGCTTCTACGATGCTGTTGATGATAAGAATCTAAGAGATGCCATGAATGATCTTTTGCTTGATGATGTGTCTTCAAGTTTTGGTTCTCTTACGATTAGGAGTGGCCATTAGAGAAGAAATGCTTGGTAGATCTTCTTTCTTATTTTATCTTTTTGTTTCTCTTTCCTATGGAAAACTCTGTGAAGGATTTATGTTGTTCTATCGTATTATGGTTTTCATTTCATATATAACGTTTATTTACTTTATTTTCTCCCACTGATCAAAGCTGAACAAACTGAGGGAAATATTCAAGCCTAATTTCTGATCCATCTTTTATTTCAGTCATTTTTTACCTTTTATAGTGTTTCTTGATAATGTTACAAGAAGAATCCGTCAAGATTTTTTGTTTAAAGAATTTGTAAATTCAGCGACTTGAAAATGATAGTCATTAGTTTTGTAGTTTAAAGATTTTAATGAGTATATATTTTTTTTTTGATAAAAAAGATTTTAATGAGTATTGCTAATCAAAATATTATAGAAATTCAAGATGAAGAAAATTTCCGTATATTACCAATCTCGGAAGATGTACAACTAATTACACAAAACTCGTTCTCAGTTACGTGAATCAGAACATCATAAGAGAACCAATGCTTAACCGTTGATAACCAGTTGCTAACCAAACTCCAATACCTCCCCTCGAGCTGGAGCATACACCTCCCCTCCCCCCCTCCCCTCAAGCTGGAGCATACAAGTTTTGTATGCTTAGCTTGGACAAGAATGCCAAGAAACCTTCCCTTCCTATTGCCTTAGTCAAAATGTCTGCGAGTTGTGAGCGAGTATCAACATATAGTAACCGAATCACTTGTCTTAGTACCTCATCTGTAGCTAGTACTGACAAATGAACAAATATCCATGGGCTTGGCCCAGTCCAGTGATAAAATTGTCCATTTGGATGTCCAGTAACAATGCATGTCCATTTAGCCATGTCCAACTTAGTCCGTTATCAACTATGGATCTAACCAATTGGACAAGCGGAAACCCATAGACAAACATATTTAGGGTTTCTGATTTCTTATTTGGGGAAAAATTGAAAACATTTCACGATAGAGAAAAAAATTGACTTCTTCTCAGATCGACGCCGACTTCTTCTCAGATCGACGCCGACTTCTTCTCAGATCGGTTCTGCGTCTTCTCCGACAAGGCTACGCCTTAACACCGGCAAAGGTAGCTTCTCCTCCATCTATTTTAGATGTTGTCTGTCTCTTGCTTCAATTTATAATCTCTTCAATAATATTTGTCGTGTTCGTGTTTAATTTCTCAGATTTTTTGTCTCATACATTGGCTTCAACGCTTGCCCTGAAGGATCTTTCAAGTAGCGTAGGTAATTTCTCTTCTGGGTTCTCGACATAGCTTAAGTCTTTTGGTGGGTTTTGTGTAATTTCTCTTTTGTGTAACCCAAGCCGTCACAAAATTCACCAGTTCTTGGAAAAATGAGTTAGGGTTTCTCTTAATCTTCTATGATTCTGATTTTTACTTGTTGTTTACAGTTTATGAAAAACATCTTACTTAAGCCTAAATAACTAAGTGGACGTACATGGAAAGTCCATTTGGACTTGGTCCATTTGGACTTGGTCCATTTGGACTTGGTCCATTTTGGACATGGACATTCTTTGTCCATTGTCCAAGCGGACGGACAAATAAATGTCCATACAAAAAAATGTCCAATCGGACAGAGCCATTTGGACATGGACAGCCCAATTGACAACTCTATCTGTAGCAAACACGAACAACTCTATAACCGGACAATTTACAGAATCATTCATATTTACTACTGGAAAGGCTAAGAATAATCAACCGAATATTTGGAACGAATCCAAACTCTCAGCCAACTCGACTTAAACATCTCCCCGATCAAATCACGACTTAGGCTTGCCAACCCTTATCAGTGATCGATCGTTGGGCCCGGTCCTGGACAGGATCGTTCACCAGGTATTGCTCGAGGTTTTGCTAAATAAATTTTTTTTTATAAAACTAATCATGGATATTATTTCAACCATCAAATTCGAAGAAAAACGTTTTATAGTGTGAATCCATTTAAAAAAAAAAACTAACTATTTTACAAATGCAACGAAAACATCATATTCTGACTTCCTAGTATCCAATGCGTGGCTGAGGTTTCCTAAGGTTTCTAAGGCTGCAAAAACACAAGGGGGGGGGGGTGATAATGCTAATCAAACTCAGCAAGCTGGACACCCAACTAAAATCCTAAGCAATTAAATCTACCCAAAATCTCAAACCCAAAATAAACACATAACAAGCAATGAAAGAAAATAAACAAGCAATCAAACAAGCAATCTATCCTAAGACTCAATCTAAACCTAAACCTAAGACTCTATCTAAACCTAAACCTAAATCTAAACCTAAACACTCAAATCTCACTTCTACGGCCCGTCACCACGTTGAGACCACACAGGAAACTCCAACGTGACAAGCACACTGATCTCGTCAGATCCTAGATCTCGTCAGATCAACTGCCATACTGACCACGATGGGTTGACAGCACCGATGGCCCTAAACTTTCATCTTAAAGCTAACACTCAACCTAAATCTAGCCTAAATCTAACTCTCACTCACTCTAAACTAACCTAGACTCTATCTAAACTACACATAAAATAAACAAGCAATCCTAGGGGTTTCTACGTTTTTTTAGTGTTTTAAGGTGATAATTCTGATTTAATTAGTCCATATTTGATTTGGTGGTGTTATCCTAATTCTACGTTATGACAGAAAATTAATAGATCCACATGAAACGTCAAATGGACCGAGTCATGGGATCCAAAACAATAGATTCGCATGTATCTATTATTGGGGATAAAATCCCAAACAATAGATCCACGGAATCCCAAGCAATAGAGTCGCATGAGCTATTTGGGGAAACGACCCACATAATCCCACAGAAAACAAACAAGTCCAACTTACAGTGCAACGACGATCGAATGGGCTACGAAATTGATGGAAAATTGATTGATGCTCCGGTTACTCCTTTGGAATGGCTTGATGGCTGATGGCGAAAGGCTTCTACGACTAGAGAGTCTTGAGAGATAAGATGATGATCTTATTATTGGCTTGACTAAGATGACCCTAGGTTAGTTTCTTCCTCCTCACTAACCAGATATTTAATCCACGTTAAAACTTCAGGTAGCACGCTCCATAGTGATCCGTAAGATGATTGACGATTTACGGATCAGAATTTTATGGTTCATGGATCAGCTTCTTGACATGGCTTGGAATGTCTCACAGATTGATCTTTGATTCTTTTCAGAATGATTCGTGGAATGCTTCTTGATGTTACGCGAAACATTTCACCGGAGGGTTTGCGGAACGTTTTGCCGGCTCGTCAAACGTTTCGCCTATGTTTCTCTGATGGGCGATAACTTTGGTGCTCCTTTGTAGTGATTTTTAAAGAGGGACGAAATTCTAGTGTGCAATGCTCCGCCTTTTATAGAGTTTCAGGAAACTTCTCTCCTCCGTGAGGTGTCTCCGTGCATGGCAAGTTAGCATACAGGTAGGCAGCTGGTTCACTAGGTGTAACCTTGCATGGAGAAGCAAGCATGCATCCAACAGCTGTTTTAAGCTAAATGACACTTAATCTCCACATTAAACACATGCTTAATTGGTTACTTGCGCCCCCTAAGGTATCAGATCCGCGTCCCATCAGTCGGATCTGGGTCAAATTCCAGTTCCTGGCCAGAAATACTGTTCCGGTCTTTGGCGTTGGTCGAGAGTATTCCTTGATCACACGGAAGGTTTTCTCGGACAACGGGTGGCTCTTGGCTCCAATCGTTTGGCTCTTCCTTCGGTTTTGGGAATTTTTCTATTAATCCGCTTCTTGTCTTTGGCAAACTCCTTTGGATGTAATGACTCAACCTCCTCCTTAATAACACATTGGTTCACCAACTCTTGTCTCTCTTTTTTTCCCTTTTTTTAAATTTTCTTCCTTAGAGATTTTTTTTTCTTCCTTTTGATCTTTTTGTCGAACTTTTTGATTCTCACAACTCCTTTGTGAAATGTGGCTCGTCCATTAGCTTCCCTTGACTTGTTTCCTCCTCCTTAATGGTTTTCGAGTTATTTTTCTCGAAAAAGTTTCCTCCCCGACTGATTCCAGTTTGGTTTCCCGATCGTTTGTTCTGGCCCGGATCTTAGGTTAATGACTGGGTCACTACATCATCTCTCACAAAATGCAAGTCCACCTGTATGTGTTTTGTTCTTTCGTGAAACACATGGTTCGTTGCAATGTATATTGCTGATTTGTTGTCGCAATTGACGATAATTGGCTGATCATGTTTAACATCAAGAGTCTCAAACATTCTTCTTAACATAGCAGTTCCTGCACAAGTGCAGTGATGGTCCTGTATTCAGCCTCAGCCGATGAACAGTTTACAGTTGTGCTTCCTTGTTTTCCACGATTCTGGTGAATTACTGAGTTGTACGAAATAACCGGTAATAGTTTAGAAAATACATATTTTAGAAAATTCCTAATCTCATGAATTATTGTCAGGCAAATAATGAACAATTTTAAGTGAATCAAAATTTAAATGATTTGCCAAGAAATGTAACAAAATTCACTTTTTTTTTTACTAAACCATTAAAACGATTTTACAGTAAAACACACACACGCACAATTTTACCTTTGACTTCTAGTTCTATTACATTGACTTTTTAGTTTTTAAACAGCACCGTTTCGCAGATCTTCTTCCCCAATCAATGTCACTCATTTGACGAGATCTCAGTTTCTTCATCAGATAGCAAAGCTCGCATCAATGGCGATCACCGATTTTCTTCCTAAAGAGTATGGATATGTTGTCATCGTCGTCGTCTTCTACTGCTTCCTCAACCTCTGGATGGGTTTCCAAGTCGGCGGAGCTCGCAAAAGGTTTCCAAAACCTTCTATTCCACTTTATTACTTCTCCACCTTCAAATTTATCACTCTGATTAAGAAATCAAACAAATCTTACATTTCTTTTAGTTGATCAATTGAAGTTTTATCTCTGTATTGAGTCTAGATCGAGTTCTTAACCTTATCATGATTGAAATTTTTGTGAACTTGATTCGATTTTGGGGAAACGAATTTAATTGTAGGTACAAAGTTCCATATCCAACACTATACGCTATAGAATCAGAAAACAAAGATGCTAAGCTTTTCAATTGTGTTCAGGTTTCAGATTCTATCTTTTGAATTATTTTGTTTTACTTTTCCAATTTTTTTTTATAGATGTGAGGTTTTATAATTGGAAACTAATTTTTGATGTTGTAGAGAGGTCACCAGAACTCTTTAGAGATGATGCCAATGTATTTCATACTTATGATACTTGGTGGGATGAAGCATCCTTGTATCTGTTCAGCTCTTGGCTTGCTTTACAATGTTAGCCGATTCTTTTACTTTAAAGGCTATTCCACTGGTGATCCTATGAAGCGACTCACTATCGGGTTTGTTCTTCGTCTTTCGTTTATGTTTTTAATCTAAAATATAGGATAACAAAACTGTAAAATCTGGCATGTATATAGATGTGGGAATCATACGTCTATTTGTCTATCTTATGTAGTGTGATCATTGACTTGGTTCATTTACTTTGGGGACTTGGCTTTTACATCTTTTGTTCATCAACTAACATTCACATCATGTAAATAGTGAATCTTAAACACTTCAGACACACAAAGGTTAAAGTTTGTTAAATAATTAAACTTGCATTCAGTTGAAAAAAATACTATTATGGTATGACAAATTATGGAATAGAAGGTTAAAACTTATGGAATGAACTGAAACGGGAAAATGTATATTATATATATATATATAAATTCTCTTTTGCTTGTTGACAAACTCGATTCCTCTGTTATGCAGGAAATATGGATTCTTAGCAATGCTAGGTCTAGCCGTCTGCACAATCTCGTTTGCTGTTACACTGCTTCGTGGTTGAGCCTAGCTTGTTGATGTGATTTTAATGCTTTCATTAACTTTGTATCCCATATATTTAGGTTCTTGCTTGGTTTGTGGTTCACAGTACAAGAAAACATAGCAAATCTGATATTATTAAAACTGAAGTACAAATTTGGGAAATCCTGTAGCCAAACACCCTTTATCTTATTCTTACATCCAAACACCAAATAATTATTAATATATCTAATCATTAAATTTTATATTTTTCTTCTTTTTAAATAAATATTAAATTAGTTAGCTACAATTATTTATTTATATAATATTGCTATTAAATAGTATGAGTTCTTATTCTCCTATCATCTATGTTTGATTTTATTTTTACATTATTTTGAATAATTATATAATCAATACAATTAATAAAATTTTAGATTTGTTCAGAAAAATATTGTCGGAAAACTGACGGAAATTAGCCGGAAGATAATCGGAAACGAAAACGGAAATCTGAGACAAAATACCGGCAAAATTCCTACAATATATAATCAGAATTGAATCGAAAAAATATGAAGGAGATTTTAACAAAATATCGAATAAAATCAGAGACAATTTCTGACTAAATTCCAATTAAATTTGTCAGAAATATGTCGGATATATTTGTAAAAGTATTCTGTCAAAATTCTGACAATATTTTGTCGGAAGTTTGACGAATTATTATACTATAAAATTTCGATTAAAGATTGTCGGAGTTTTCTTGGAATACTTTTTTTAATTTCCGACAAAATTCTGGCAAATCTCTAAAATATGACGGAAAATAATCGAAATTACTGAGAAATTTTCTGATTAAATTCCGACAGCATTTAGTCGGAATTTAATCGAAATTATTTTTAAAAAGTTATGTCCAATTTCCGGCAACTCTCTAGAATTTAACAGAAAATAATCGGAAATTTTGTAACGGTAACAAAATTAATCCGAAAAAATTCTGACTATTCATTTTCTATATATACTAAACTCGATTTATTTGAAAAATTACAAAAAAAAAACAGTAAAATATCTCTCAAAAACCTAAATGGCATCTCACCCGATTTATATTGTTAGAGAATGGATGTATAAGCGTGTAGATGAAGATACATGAGAGATTACGGAAGAATTTAAAGCAGGATTTCTTCAATTCATTCAATTTATTGAGGTCATAACAAATCAACAACTTGGGCGAGAACAAGGTATTGGAACTTGTCCTTGCCTAAAATACAAAAAATAAAAAATAATACAAATATAAATAGTTTGTAGGCCACTACAAGAAAACATAACAAATTCCGATAGGCATTGTCAAAATTTTGTCGGAATTCAATGAATTCCGAAAAAATTCTGATAAAAAATGGTTAGTCGGAATATTGCTGACGGAAAAAAAAGTCGGAAAATGGTCGGAATTTTGTGGGAAAAAATTTGGCGGAATTTTGTCTCAAAAAGTGAGAAGAAATTCTGACTAAGTTCTGGTAATATGCGATAAAGTTTAGTCAGGAATATTTGATAGAAATTAGAAGTAATTTTGAAGCTATATCGTGGAAATTAAAATCCAAATTTGTCGGAATTTTATCGGTAAAATAGATTAATAGGAATTTTGTCGGAATCAAAAAACACATCTCGGAAATTTGTCGAAAAAAATAAACACATTTCTCAGAATGTTTTCGGAGAAAAAAAACATTAGTCGGAATTTTGACGGAAAAAAACATAATAGTCAAAATTTTGACAGAATAAAAAATATTTGTCAGAATTTTGACGGAATAAAAAAACATAATAGTAAAAAAAATTTGGAATTACTGAAAATAAATAAAAACGAGAAAATAAATTATTTATCATAAATTAAACTAAAATGTTTTTAAAATAAAATTTATTGCAAACCTTAATTATACAATAAAAATATATAAAGTTTAAGGCATTGTGAAATCAATATCAGTATTCATAGATCCATCGGGATTACGAGGTCTTTGGGATAGTGGAACAACATTGAGATGCGCATTTTGCATCATCTGTTGCCAAAATTGTATATCAACTTGAGATGATTGCAAGTTCTGTTGAGATGCTTGAAAGTTTTGTTGAGATGCTTGAAAGTTTGGTGAGATGCTTGAAGCTGTTTAATTGTTTCTTTTTGTGTTCTCATCTCTTTTTGCATCTCAGCCCATCTCTATGATTGACTCCATTGCATCTCATTGTCATTAGGAGTATTAGGAATTGAACTATAGCCATATTTTAATGATCCCTTATAAGTTGACATATGATACAAAATAAATTCAAAATTTAATATAAATGTATAAAAAAGAAATTTAATTTTAAATATATAATTAGAAATAATTAAAAAAAAACCATAATATTATCTCATGATAAATATTATTTTTAGCAATATATGTCAAGAAGACTTCTTCCGGATTCTCAGATTCTTCTGTCATTTGAGTCTCTATCTTTTGTTTCCGAGCTTTACAATGTTTAAAAATAGTTTCAGCCTTTTTGTCGACCCAAGTACCATCCCTTCGAGTGTGAGTATGATGCATCAAGGAGACCATATCCGGTATTTTTCCAGTTACGGGATCAATCTTATTTTTAAAAAAATTAATAAATTAATAAGAAAATTTGAATATTCAAACTAATTGTAGGAAAGAATTAATTCAAATAAAATTACCAACTCTCGCCATTTTTTGACGAAAGGTGTAGCCCCAGCAGTATGTTTGGCTTTCATGTATCCTCCTCGCTCGCTATTGCTATTTCCAGAGTATATCATGACGTTTACCACTTACATCTATCTTCCAATACGCACAAATATCATTTGTAACCCACTTTTTGGATTTTTTTTCCTTCTAATCATTTGCTTCTCAAAGAATAAATATCATCATTTCCGCCCCCCTCCGCTTCAAAATGTTCCTTCACTAATTAGGTTATTTCATAATCTCAATTGAATTTTTGCTTTAATTTTAATAAAATAGTATTAATAATTATTTGATTAAAAATTATAATATAAAGATATATTTTAAATATTTATAAATATTTGAATAAAAATAAAATATTTAAATATTTAATTACCGCAAGAGTTTTGAACCATCTTTGTTCAAAGAAAACAAAGTTTAAATATAATTTTTAATCAAATAATTACTAAACTATTTTATTAAGATTATTTATACTTTGTTTTCTTCAAAGATGGTTCAAAATTTTTGCGGTAAATTAATATTTAAATATTTTAAATATTTTATTTTTATTTAAATATTTATAAATATTTAAAATATATCTTTATATTATAATTTTTAGTCAAATAATATTAAAACTATTTTATTGAAATTATAGTAAAATTCAATTAGAATTATGAAATAATCCAATTAATGAAGGAATATTTTGAAGCTGTGGGGGGAGAAAAACGTTATAATAATGGTATTTATTATTTGAAAAGCAAATGGTTAGAAGGAAAAAGACCCAAAAAGTGGGTTACAAATGATATTTGGACGGTCTTTTGTGAGTATTGGAAGACAGATGTGAGTGGTAAACGTCATGATATATACTTTGGAAATAGCAATAGCGAGCAAGGATATGGTAAAGCTAAACACACTATTGGGGTTACACCTTTCGTCAGAGTTGGTAATTTTATTTGAATTAATTCTTTTATACAATTAGTTTAAATATTCAAACTTTTGTATTAATATATAAACAAAAAATTTAAATAAAATTGATTCCGTAACCGGAAAAATATCGGATATGGTCACCTTGATGCATCATTCTCACACTCGAAGGGATGGTACTTGAGTCGACAAAAAGGCTGAAGCTATTTTCAAACATTGTAAAGCTCGAGAGCAAGAGATAGAGACTCAAATAACAGAAGAATCTGAGAATCTGGGAGAGGTCTTCCTGATAAATGTCGCCAAAAATAATATTTATCATGAGGTAATATTATGGTTATTTTAATTATTTTTTTAATTATATAATTAAATTTCTTTTTTATTATACATTTATATTAAATTTTAAATTTATTTTGTAACATTTGTCAACTTATAAAGGATCAACAAAATATGGTTATGGTTCAATTCCTAATGACAATGAGATGCAATGGAGTCAATCAACAAGATAAGTTGAGATGCAAGCAGAGATGAGAGCACAAAAGGAAACAATTGAACATCTTCAAGCGTCTCAACAAAACTTTCAAGCATCTTAACAAAACTTGCAATCATCTCAAGTTGATATACAATTTTGGTAACAGATGATGCAAAATGCGCATCCCAATGTTGTTCCATTGTCCCAAAGACCTCGTAATCCCGATGGATCTATGAATACCGATCTTGATTTCATAATGCCTTAAACTTTATATATTTTTATTGAATAATTAAGGTTTGTAATAAGTTTTATTTTAAAAACATTTTAGTTTAATTTATTTTCTCCTTTTTTTTTTAGTAATTCCGATAAAACTCCAACTATTATGTTTTTTTTATTCCGTCAAAATTTCGAATAATTTTTTTTTATTTTGTCAAAATTCTGACTATTATGTTTTTTTCCGACTAATTGTTTTTTTTTGGAAATGTGTTTATTTTTTCCGACAACATGTGTTTTTTGATTCCGACAAAATTCCGATTAATCTATTTTACCGATAAAATTCTGACAAATTCAGATTTTAAATTCTACGATATAGCTTTAAAATTACTTCTAATTTTCCGTCAAATATTCCTTACTAAATTTTATCGCTTACTGGAACTTAGTTGGAATTCCTTTTCACTTTTTTGCCAAATTGTTTCTCACAAAATTCCGACAAATATTTTTTCCGACAATTTTCTGGCTATTTTTTTTTCCGTCAGCAATATTCTGACTAACCATTTTTTATCGGAAATCACTGAATTCCGACAATCATCTCTATCAAAATTTGCTATGTTTTCCTGTACTGTCAACAGTGTGAGCTTTAGTAAACTTGTTTGTTTACTTTCTCCACATATTGGTGAACCAGATATTTAAGTGTTTATTAGTCTCCTTGCTAAAATGCAAACACAACTCCTACTCAAGAATTTCACATTTCCTTTATGTCGTTGAAGATTAATACATCGAATTGTAATACGTTGTATCTGATAATGTGTTGTATTTTTAAACATTAGTCCTGAAACCATTGGTCCAACCTTATGGAGAATTATGCATTAATCTAACATTGTATATTTTTATTTGACTATTTGAAATCATATTAACTTTTATAAATACAATGAATAATGCGTGTGAGTCGTAAAATTTTGATTAAGAAGAATATAAAATAGTAAAATTGAATTTTGAATGACAAGGGTGTTTTGAAAGAAATATTTCTCTTTTTGAGAGTAGTAAAAAAACTCTTATTTTACTTATTTCGTTTCTTCTAAAGATATACCATGTGTTAAACTCCAAGATCCTCCAAATATAGGTCTAAATGGTAACCGTAGAATCTGGCAGAATTGTGAAACTTTTAAAAAATTTTGGTAGAATCTAGTAGAATAACTTAAAATCAAATGGTAACAACTGAATCCGGCAGAATTTGACAAAATGCTTTAAAATAAATTAATTAAATAAACTTATAAAAATATTAGTTAACCATTTTAATTTTCATCAAGATTAATTAAATAAAATAGTAAAATTTTAATTTGATATTTTTTACAATTTTATTAAATTGCATAAACTTTTTGGATACCCAAAAACTATATGATTATATTATTTCTCGTTAAAATACACAAAATTTTAAATTGTATATATTTTACATCCACGAGTTAACGTATGTTGACAAAATGTGTGTTAGACCTAGGTAAAATACCTGAAATGGTTATAAACTCATATATCTAAAGAACTAAAACTGAACCCAAACCAAACAAGGATCTAAATGGATATCCAAAATACAATTATATACCCAAAAGTATTAGTTTTATTTAATTTTGTTATAACTAAATTCCAAAATTACAATTATTAAACCAAAAATATCAATTGTTTAGTTATATTTTGTGCTTAACCAAAATTTACCAAAATACAATTATATACCCGAATGTGTCTTGCACCTCTGAACCCAAAACTCTAAACTCTAAACTGAAACCGAATCTAAAAAATGTATTTGAACGCTCACGTTTAATTTTAGTTATTACAAAAGGAAAAATAATTAATATATCTATCTTTTCTTTAGTTGCTGAATCTGGCGGAATTTGATTAAATAACAAATGGTAACGATTGAATTGTTGAATCTGGCGGAATTTGATTAAATAACAAATGGTAACGATTGAATTGTTGAATCTGGCGGAATCCAGCTGAATTGTTTTTGATGTTACAGTTAGGGCCATATTAACTGTTTTATTGTAGAATTCAAATTTTCTAATCAAATAAATTAAAAAAAAACAGAGAAACAAAAATCACATGAATTATGGCAAAGTGTAAAACACATCGAGGTTGTAAAAAAAAATTGATATACGAGAAAGTAGGGGTGGGAAAATTTCCCGTCCCATCCCATTCCCGCAAGAAAAATTCATGTCCTATTTAGAAGGATATTCTCATATAATACTAGCTTGTGATTCCCATTTGGAAACGGGATGTGACGGGACATGACGGGAATGAGAATTTCTAAAATTCCATTTGGGACAAATTATATATATATATATATGTGTGTGTGTGTGTGTGTGTGTATATATAGCAAGTCATATAAAGTTCCATAAATTTTTTAGTTTTTAATACAAATACTTTTATTTTTGTATAATTAAAGTTATGATTTTTCTAAGTAGTTACTATTCTTGTTGATTTTATATGCACATAACTCGGTAAATAATCAAACGAGGAATAATGCGAGAGAAAATGAAGATTACTTACTTGATTTATTAGGATTTTACTTTTATGCAATTTATTTTAGTTTTATTTTGATTTTGATGATTTATGACTGAAGTTAGGTTGGATTGTTTCTGAATTTTATGTTTTTTTTATTATTATTAAACAAACACATTTGTGATAATTTATTATTTTATAATTTTAATTTTTAATTTGTTTGTCATGTTTATTTTGGAAATTCTCATTCTCCTCCCGATCCCGTCCCATATTCTATATGAGACGTAAATGAAACTAATTTTTTTATTCCCAAATTCTTGTCCCGTTCCTATTTCGTGATATCCCGTCCCGGATTCTCGTTTGTCCATCCCTACGAGAAAGTATGAAATTTAATATTATCAGGTGAAAGGAGATATAATATACGTATAATTACAAAGTCTAAACACATCGATATATGTTTTGATTACTCTTAACACTCATTTGTAGATTAGTGTGCATGTAAGTATGTAAAATCAGTTCATGTATATTTTAGCTCTGACATTTGTATTTTTATATACAAGTAAAGAAACGAATCTGTATGGTCCACTTTTTGATCCTTTACTTCATCTTTTTGTTTTTATTCCCCAATCACATAGCACTAAAAGGTAAAGCTATAAGGTTAAACAAAACCAAATATAACTAAGGATCATTGAGAAAAAACTTAAATGCCAAACACCAAAACCACAACTAGAAACAAAGACAAAGCCGTATAGACCAAATGTGCACACAATCTTTACTTTCGGAGACCCTTTGAAATGACGTCAAACCGAGGCCTACAACGACCTAACCATGCTAGCTGAAAATGTATTTGGTTACATTGTTTTTGGTTTAATCGTTCTAAATACACAAACAAAGAAGGAGAAAGCTAAATTAATTAGTTGGAGAACAAAACATGGCCTTGCTAACACGAAAGGTATATATGTCGATCCATATACAATAACTTATCCGCGAAGACAAGTCATATCTTATATCTTCAAACCTAAGTTCTCCTATAAAAAGTAGGCAAAGTTGCCATTACTAAAAGCACCCAAATTGGTCTCAATCAAGGTGCATAACGCAATGGAAGTAACATCTGGATCGTTAGGCAATGGGATCTCGGAAGCAATGGGACAAAAGCGCGGTAACATAAAACGTTGTCTCGAGAAGTACATTGAGATGGGCAGAAGGGTGATGAAATTGAACCAGTTGATGGATGAAATGGAGATTGTTATTAATGATGCAACGCAACGAAGGCTAGTCATGGAAGGCGATCTTGGCAAGATCGTGTGCTTCACTCAGGTCTTACCTTCCTTTTTTTCCAATCTTTGTTTTCATTTTAGTGGGAAATCATATGAATCTAACATTTCGAGAATAGCTTTCTACATATATGAAGGGTCGTAGATTATAATTATACTAAAGATCGTATATTTTTTCTGAAGAACATGTTTTTGTCTAAACGGCAACTTGAAATTCTTTTATTGAATAGATGGTGTTAGCTTATAAGGATGGATACCGATCATATATCCAAAAATTTTAGGATACCTAGATCCGGATCCGCCAATATCCGTGTGTATTTGGATTTGAACTAGATCTCTACAAATAAAAAACTAAACATATTAAAATTAGCAAATATAATAAAATAAAAATTAAAACAAACAAATAATTAAATTAAATAAATATCATCTATATCTTTAAAAATAATTTTTGTAAACATTTATTTATCATGTGCAGTCTAAAAAATCACTATTTTAAACATACTGTTCATTTTTGGTGTTATTTTGAACAATTAATCTATTTATATCTAAATTGTATTCATATGTTTTAGTAAAATTAGATATATAAAGAGAGTTTGGATATCCTGATCTTTAAACCAAAAGTATGTACTGTGTGTTGGATCCGAATACCCTATATTTTTTATACGGATCAGATTTAGATCCTTGATATTTTGTCCAACCCTAGTAATAATAGAGATATGCATGACAACATGAGATCTATAATGTTCACTAGTTTGAAAAATAAATATCATGTGGTGACCTAAATTTAGCATTATAATCAAACTGCAGGAGGCAGTGGTAATTCCTCCAAACGTGGCGTTTGCAGTAAGAGGAAACCCGGGAAATTGGCAATACGTGAAGGTTAACTCTTCCAATCTCTCTGTAGAAGCTCTAACAAGCACGCAATATCTCAAACTCAAAGAGCTTATCTTTGACGAGAACTGGTCTCTCCTCTTTTTCTTTTCCAAATACTTTCAGTTTCTTGATCTCATTATTATATCTAACTACAAGTTTGTAAACAGGGCAAAGGATGAAAATGCGTTGGAGGTTGATTTTGGCGCGTTGGATTTCACTCTCCCTCGGCTTTCATTATCGTCTTCAATAGGAAATGGCCTGATTTTTGTGTCCTCGAAGCTCGGAGACCGTTTAAATGATAAACCACAGTCTCTAGTTGACTACTTGTTGTCACTTGAACATCAAGGAGAGGTTAGTTTTAAGTTTTCTTTTTTGATAATATATATTTTTTGGTATAAATCTTGGGTTTTTATGTTTGTATTTTACATATGAAGAAGAAATCACAAAATCAATTTTAGTTGCAAAATTACTACATTTTGAAAAAATAAAAGAAATGCCATAAATTTTAGGTTTATATAACGTTTTCAAAATTATGAAGGATTATTTAATTAAATTTACGACCTCTTCCTAAAGTGTGTGGTATTCTTAAAATTTTAGGATTGGAATGGTAACTTAAGGAAATAGGAATACAAGTATGAGGATTTTTTAGAATTTCCCAAACAATTTCTGATTTTCTAATAAATTACTTTCCTTAAAAAACTATTTTATTTGTTTGAATAATTTTGTAAGAAAAGGTTATATATTCATTTCGATGATAAAAATGCACACTAGATGTAAAAGTAGATGTAACGCAAACACAAATAAACCCGTATGTATGATTTTGTCAATATTATATATAATTTCAGAAGCTTATGATAAATGAGACACTAAACACGACTAAAAAGCTTGAGATGAGTTTGATTTTGGCGGATGTTTTCTTATCGGAGCTGCCTAAGACCACACCTTTCCAAGCCTTTGAACTCAGGTTAAACCTTTTACCTCCTCTTTTTGTAAGTAAATTACGTTGCTAATCGATGGTTTGGTTAACCGGTTATTTAAAGTTGAGTTAAACCGAAAACAGGTTTAAAGAATGGGGTTTCGAGAAAGAATGGGGAGAAAACGCAAGAAGTGTAAAGGAGACAATGAGACTTTTGTCCGAGATTCTTCAAGCGCCTGATTCTAGCAACATTGATAGATTCTTCGCTAGGATTCCTAGAATCTTCAACGTTGTCATCTTTTCGGTTCGTGGTTACTTTGACCAAACCGATGTTTTTGGTTTGCCGGATACTGGTGGCCAAGTTGTTTACATTCTTGACCAAGTCAAGGCTCTTGAACAAGAATTGCTTCAAAGAATCAACTCTCAAGGCCTCAATTTCAAACCTCAGATTCTTGTTGTAAGTTCTCATCAAATGGTTTCTCTCTCTTTCTCTATTTAATTTGAGTCTTGATCATGAACCCCCAAGTATACACATATGTCTTATTTAGGAACATTTACTAAATTATTAGAATCCTTCATAAACTTAAAGTTTGTGATATTTTGAAAAGGTATTCAAAATAATAGTATATTTGAATTTTATGTTTTGTGGTATTTCATCGTAGTTTATTTGTTTCTTCTGTTTTCTTAGTTATTTTTTAATATTCAAGTTGAAATTTTGATTTTAGGTAACACGATTAATCCCTGACACTAAATGCAACCAAGAGTTTGAACCCATAATCGGTACCAAGCATTCAAATATTCTTCGAATTCCATTCACAACCGAAAACGGGATTTTACGTCGTTGGGTTTCCCGGTTTGATATCTACCCTTACCTAGAAAGGTTCACTAAGGTAAAAGTAATATATTGGAATGACAGAATATATTTTTTTACCAAATGTTACTGCTTTTCTTTTTTAGAAAAATAATTTTTAAGAGTAAATGACATTGTAGGATGCAACAACAAAAATCTTGGATATTTTGGAGGGAAACCCTGACCTAATTATCGGAAACTATACTGATGGAAACTTGGTGGCATCACTCATGGCCAATAAGCTTGGAGTTACTCAGGTTCCTTACCTTTAAATTTGTTGAATTTGATTAGACTAATAATTTCTATTTCTATTGTTTATGTCAACACAAACTAATTGAAAAAAATATATATATACATAAGCGCAGGCAACTACTGCACATGCCTTGGAGAAGACTAAATATGAAGACGCCGACCTCAAATGGAAAGAGTTTGAATCAAAATATCATTTCTCATCTCAGTTTACAGCAGACTTAATCTCTATGAACTCTGCTGATTTCATTATAGCTAGCACTTATCAAGAAATAGCTGGAAAGTAATTAACTAATTTTATAAAGTATTATATATTATTAATATTTCATTTTGAGTAAAACCGATCCGGTTTAAAATAAATCTTATTTTTGTTCAAATTTGTCAGCAAAGAGAGGGCAGGACAATACGAAAGCCACATGAACTTCACACTCCCAGGGCTATACAGGGTTGTCACTGGCATCAATGTATTTGATCCGAGGTTCAACATTGTAGCTCCTGGCGTGGATGAGTCTATATACTTCCCTTTTTCTAAGCAAGATGGGAACTTCACGAACTTTTATCCTTACATTGACAAACTCTTGTATAGCCAAAATGAAAATGATGAACACATGTACGTCTATTTCCCCTTATTTTTACTTTTCTTAGTCATTTACATATCCGAAATATTATACGATTTCAAGAAGTGGTTAATTACTAATTTCTTCATTTACGTTTATAAATACAACAAATTTAAATTCTTTTTGAAAATTGTGAAAGCACACGCCAAAGCGCAAATTAATTTTCTCTTTGTGTTTGCGTCTAGTTTGGGCGCTTAGAATTAACAAAATAATTTTGGGCAATTCTCAAAAATAGCTCTAAATTTTCATTTAGGACAAAGATTTTGTTCCAAAAATAGCATAAATTTTCATTTAGGACAAAAATAATATTTTTATTAAAGATTAATTTCCTTATATAGCACAAAATCTCATAACTTCATATTTTTAGGGTTTAGGATTTAGAGTTTAGGGTTTAAAAACCATATACTCTCTTTCACCCCAAATAAAATATACCCTAAATTATAAAATACTTAACCCAAACAATAAATTAAAATGTTTGTCTTTTATAAAACTAATATCTTTGTCCTAAATAAAAAAGTGTGCTATTTATGAAACAAAAAATTTATTTAGTGCTATTTTAGGGAATTTCTCATTTTCTTATATAGCACAAATCTCCTAAGCTCATATCTTTAGGGTTTTGAATTCAGTGTTTAGGGTTTAGAAAATCCTAAACCCTCAATTATACCTCCCACCTCTAAAAATTATACCTTAAATTCTAAAATATTTAACCCAAATAAAAAAATTAAATGATGCTAAATGTACTAATTTTTTAACAAAAAATTCATTTGGTGTTATTTTAGGAAATTTTTCTACAATAAATGATAACTTTATTAATATAATATGCTATATAATAGTTTGAATGTTTATTTAAAAATACTAACGGCTATTTTTTGTTCTTATGAACAAAATAATAGTGGTTATTTGGTGGACAAGAAGAAACCAATCATCTTTTCAATGACAAGATTTGATGTTGTAAGAAACATAACCGGATTAACAGAGTGGTATGCTAAGAACAAGAGGCTACGAGACTTAGTTAACCTCGTGATTGTTGGAGGATTCTTTGATCCTTCCAAGTCTAAAGATAGGGAAGAGACCTCAGAGATCAAGAAAATGCATTCTCTAATTGAGAAATACCAACTCAAGGGTCAATTTAGATGGATCTCAGCTAAAACCATTCAAACCAGAAACGGTGACTTTTACCGATGTATTGCAGATACAAGAGGTGCTTTTGTGCTGCCTGCACACTATGAAGCCTTTGGGCTTACTGTCATTGAAGCCATGAGTTGTGGTTTGGTTACATTTGCTACAAAGCATGGTGGTCCTGCTGAGATCATTGTGGATGGTATCTCTGGATTCCACATTGATCCAATCAATGGCGAAGAATCTAGCAATAAGATTGCAGATTTTTTTGAGAAGTGCAAGATGGATTCTAATTACTGGAACATGATTTCAACTTTAGGGCTGCAACGCATAAACGAATGGTATAGATTAGTAGAAATGTCTATTTTAGGTTAATGATCTTGTAATAGCCTATTATCCGAATTTTTGAGTAATGGATACAAGTAGTGTTCAAGCTTAAAGCATCTCAATGGTCTAAATTAAGATAGGTTTAAATTTTGTGATTTATATATGTGCAGCTATACATGGAAGATATATGCTAACAAAGTGATAAACATGGGGAGTACATATAGCTACTGGAGATATTTGAATAAAGATCAGAAACTTGCAAAGCAAAGATATATTCAATCATTCTACAATTTGCAATACCGAAATTTGGTAAAGTGTTTTTTTTTTTAGTTGTGAATCGAACATTAATGAATTTTTTTTCTTTCTTTTAAGATATTTTGGTTTGGAACAGGTGAAAACTATACCAATTTTGAATGATATTCCTCAGCCTCCTCCACCTCCTCCAAAGCCTTTGATCAAACCATCACAATCTAAAGGGTAAATAAAACTAGTTATTTAGAACATAAATGTTTTATTTTACCATATTTTTGTTTTAACTTTTGTTATTTTCTTTATATTTTACAGCAAACGAATACAGCCACGATTGAGTTTCAAGATGTTTGGTGCTTAATTAAGCTCTTTTGAACAAGTACTGCTTGCAGAAATATTCAAACCATGTTTGATATTTCGCTTCTTATATCTATGCGTATTGTAGTTTCATATATATATATATGATATATATGTACATCTGTTTAAGTTGTGTAATTACACAGTAAAAAACACAAATGTGTTTGGTTAGGTATGCTAACATGTTAAACTGGGAGGATTTGTTACGTTGAAGCTCAAGAAGCTAGGGTTTAAGGGACCAATTAACCGAGAAAATATGTAACATTTAGTTTTACAAAAAGTAACACTTGCAAAAAGTAACACTTACATAAAATGTCTTAACAAAATATTACTCATTCTGTTTCAACATATAAGATGTTTTGGGTGAATGCACATATATTAAGAAACTATTTTTGTTTTAAAAAGTATTATTTAATATATTAATCAAAACAATTTAATTAATTATAAAATAAAACTGCAAATTTTTATCGGTCACACAATATTCAATAAAGTAAAAAGTTGTATAGAAATGTAAAAACATTTTATATTTTAAAATATAAAAAAATCTCTAAAATATCTTATATAATGAAATGGAGGGAGTACTTAGTAGAACCAATAAAAAAACGTGATTTGAAGATTTAAGCATCTTTCTTCAGGTTTTGGTCAAAAATTCGAATCCCAAAAAGCAGGGGCGTGCCTACAGGCAAACCAAAATGGCTTTTGCCTCAAGCCCCCAAATTATATAACTTATTTAAGGCCCAAATTTCAAAAATATAATGTATCAGAGTGGTTTTTGGTGTCTAAAATTATCTGTTGACCCAGGTTTAAATCAAAAGTTTACGCTCCAATTGGGTTTTGTTTTATTTTGTTTAGTTACAGAAAAGAAAATCAGATTTTTGTAAGAAATCCCAGAACTAAAACGAAAACCAATTTAATGAATTCAAATATTTTAATTAGATTTAGATATTTTGAATAAACCTCCTCGCCATTGATTATTCTTCAAGTATATCTCCTGTGTTTTTTTTCAACTTCTTTTCCTCTGTTTTTTCATATTTTTTAGTCCTTTAATTGAATAGTAATTAGAATGTTGCTTTGTTTATTAGAGTAATTTAAGTAAAACAATTAGGTATGTGAATCATGAAATGACGAGTATGGTTGTAAACTGATGAAAAATTTTATGTTTTAGGTTTTCAAGACTATTGCTTTTTTAGGAATTTAGTTTATATTTTATTATTTTATTAAAAAAAAATTGTAAAGCTTTTATTTTTTAAACTTGTCTCAGGCCCTTACAAACCTGGGCACGGCTCTGCCAAAAAACATATCGATCAAAATTATTTTGCTTGGCTATCAGGTAAAGAAATTATAGAAGCTAACACTCTGCAGCACACAGAGGTTGTGCAAAACCACAAAGTTTTACCAAAGCAACAACAGGCTTCACTAGTTGTCAAGCAAATGGGCCAAGTATTATCAAAGCACATCGAACTAAGGAATGTCAAGCAAATGGGCCAAGTATTATCAAAGCACATCGAACTAAGGAATAAAGTGAAGTCATGTGAGCAAAATTCCTTGACACAGTCATATGCAGAATAAGACAAAGAAAGAGTGATGCGACCAAAGGAACGTTGCAGATAGCGACGCATAACAGATTCAGTGTATCAACAGTTATAAGCGTGTGATAAAGTAGGGGTAATAGCGGTAGTTCTTATCCTGTAAAATATGTTTTAGGGTTTGAGTGATGTAGCCTATAAAAGGCAGAAACATTTTAAACGAGAAGTTAAGATGAAATAAATCAATTAAGATCATCTTCTTCACTGGTTTTAAAATCTCTTCATGGTATCAGAGCTTAGATGGCTCTTGAAACTTATTCACTACATTCTCTAAGCATTTTCAATTGCGTTACCATAAAACTAACCGAGATCTGGGTCAGTTACACTATTTTCTTGGAATACAAGCTCACTTTCATTCAGGAGGCCTGTTCTTGTCTAGCAGAGGTATGCAGAGGATCTGATTAAAGTAGCAGCAATGGAAAAATGCTCAACAATGCCAACTCCTCTGCCTATTCAACTGCACAAAGTTCCAGATCAAGACAAGTTTTTTGCAAATCCTATATATTTCAGAAGCTTGGCGGGTAAGCTCCAATATCTAACTCTTACTCGACTTAAAATTCAGTTCTCAGTTAAATATGTCTGCCAGAAGATGCAAGCTCCGACTCTGTCTGATTATAGTCTTCTCAAGAGGATTCTGAGATATGTGAAAGGAACAATAACAATGAGGATAACTTTCAACAATGCAACGGATTGCACTGTAAGTGCTTATAGTGACAATGTCTTTTCACGTTGCAAAGATACTAGCAGGTCAACAGGTGGAAACTGTACCTATCTTGGTAATAATCTGATATATTGGTCTTCAAAGAAGCAACCAACAGTGTCAAAGAGCTCTACAGAGTTTGAGTATCGATCATTGTCTGAAACAGCTTCATAAATCACCTGGCTGGCCTCTGCTTTGGAAGAACTCGGTGTTCCTCTACACAAGACACACGTGTTATTCTGTGACAATCTTTCAGCTATATATCTCTCAGCAATTCCAGGCTTCCACTCCAGAACAAAACAATTTCAACGGGATCATCATTACATCCCGGAAAGAGTTGCTTTGGGTGTCACAGAAGTGAAGCACATACCCTCTTATCATCAAATTGCTGTCATCTTTACAAAGTCTTTTCCTCGTGCTGCGTTCAATGCTCTGGGGTTCAAACTTGGTGTAGATGAACCTATTAAGATACACTAATGATATGATCTATTTATGTAAAGGACTCTTATGTCAAACACTCTAACCTAGAGTCTCTCATCTCTCTCATTATATAAATATTTAATCATTGATATCAATACAAGCATCCAATTCTATAAACCTATATGGTATCAGAGCCAACCGACTCTAAGACCTAAAAGTTCCAGCCGCCAAATCTGAAATCTCCTTCTTCTTCTTCTTCTTCTTCTTCGTCCCCTTCCTCCTGTTTGTTTCTCACTCCTATCAAAACTCTCTCACTCCTCTCGTTCTTCATCTACTCATGGCGCAGACTAACGCTGAGACCGTTCCCACCACTCCCACCACTCTTCTCAGTATCAACATGGCCAATATCGCAAAACTCAATCCCTCCAACTATATTATGTGGAGTCGACAAACACATGCTCTTCTCGACGGATATCAACATGCACACTTTCTCGATGAAACTGCCAAACTCCCAGATGCAACGATTATGGTGAATGATGTTCAAGCTCCCAATCATGCGTGTGATCTCTGGAAACGTCAAGATCACCTGATCTATAGCGTCTTATCCGTGCTATCTCTGGATCGATCCAACCGTTGCTATCTCAGGCTGAAACTGCTGCGCATGTATGGAAAAAACTTGGTTTACTCTATGCTATGCCTAGTAGAGGCCATATCAAACAGCTAAAACAACAACTCAAGCAATGGACTAAGGGATCTCGCACGATCGATGAGTACATGCAAGGCCTTTCAACTCGCTTCGACCAACTTGCGCTGCTTGGTAAAATTGTGGAACACGAAGATCAAATTGAGCAAATCCTTGAAGGCTTACCAGAAGAATACAAAAATATGGTGGACCAAACCGAGGGTCGAGACACACCTCCAACGATCACTGAACTTCATGAAAAACTGTGTAATCAAGAAGCCAAGATCCTTGCATCAAACTCCACTCCATCACCATCAGTTCCAGTCTCGGCAAACTATGTCACCGACCGATACCGTGGTAACAACGGTAACAATAATCAAAACAACCCGAGACCACCACGTAATGATCAACAACCATCACAGCCATATCACCGGTATCAAAACTATTGCCCATCTCGTCCATATCTTGGTCACTGTCAGTTGTGTGGCACACAAGGTCATTCAGCAAAACAATGCCCCCAACTCTCATCGAGGTTCTCGCCACATCTGCCTCCTCTGCTACTGACACCTTCACACTCACCTACTACAAGGAGGCTTCGTGCAAACCTCGCCATGGCTCTTCGACCTCAAACGTCTAGTCTTTGGGTAGTGGATTCCGGTGCTACACATCATATTACATCAGACTTGAACAACTTGGCTCTCCATCAATCATACTCCGGTGGTGAAGACGTTCTCCTTGGTAACGGTTCAACAATTCCTATCACTAAAACTGGTTCATCTTCCTTATCCACTTACACCAAACCATTATCCTTACTAGATGTGCTTTATGTTCCCGACATTCAGAAAAATTTACTTTCTGTTTTATCGCCTTTATAACACTAACAATGTCTCGGTGGAATTCTTTCCGTCACATTTTCAGGTGAAGGAGTTGAACACGGGGGTCCGGTTATACCAAAGGAATACTAAAGGTGAACTCTATGAATGGCCAACCTCATCTCCTATTCCGTCGTCTTACTTTGCATCACCACAATCAAAGACCACAGCCGTAACTTGGCACTCACGGCTTGGTCATCCATCTTTCAACATTCTGAAATCTATTGTTTCTCAATTTTCATTACCAGTCTCTGCTTCACTGTCAAAAACTTTTTCTTGCAATGATTGCTTTATCAATAAGAGCCACAAACTCCCTTTCTCTGAAACTACGATTGTCTCAACTCGTCCTCTCAAAATAATCTTTTCTGATGTGTGAATGTCTCCAATAACATCCATTGATAAATTCAAATACTATCTTCTCTTTGTTGATCACTTCAGCAGATACATGTGGCTATATCCTCTAAAACTCAAATCGAAAGTCAAGGAAACCTTTATCCTATTCAAAACTCTCGTCGAAAATAGATTCCAAACAAAAATAGGAACTTTGTTCTCCGACAACGGAGGAGAATATATTGCGCTTCATAATTTTCTCTCTACCTCCGGTATCTCTCATCTCACATCTCTATCTTACACCCCAGAACACAATGGCTTGGCTGAACGTCGCCATCACCATATTATGGAAACAGGTTTATCTCTTCTCAGCAAAGCTTATATTCCCACTTCTTATTGCCCATATGCTCTATCTACAGCAGTTTATCTAATAAATAGGATGTCAACGCCCAACCTCTCTTCCAAGTCACCTTACCAAATTCTGTTCAAAGCTAATCCCAACTACCTAAAGCTCAAAGTATTTGGGAGCCTTTGCTACCCGTGGCTAAGGCCATACCAAGCCAACAAACTTCAACCCAGATCTACTCCTTGTGTCTTCCTAGGCTACTCTCTCACACAGAGAGCCTATTTCTGTTTAGAGCCAAAGTCCCAAAGAATATATACATCCTGCCATGTCCAATTCAATGAATCGAAATTTCCCTTTCAAAGTCTAACCTCACAACAAGAAAATCCAATCATCCCGTCAAACACTCAATCACAATCCATACCACCAGTCACCATTGTACCATTCACACCGCCGACAAATCTACAGACCCCCGACTCAACTCCAACACCACCCACTCCACACTCAGGTGAGAATTCTACTGGTTCATTGTCTGTTACGCATAATGTTTTATCTAGTGCAGGACCAGACCATGGCAATCCAACCTCACCAACACCAGGTCCAAGTCCACCTCCAAGTCCATCCTCGGCCCAACAACATTCCTCACCACTTACAGCCCAATCAAACAGACACTCCAATACATCAACATCTTCTCAACAAGCCCATACCTCCTCATCAACAAATCAATCCCAGAACACACAAACATCTTCCTCAAACCGTGAAAACACACCACCACCGGACCCAATACTACCACCTCCAATACCAAACCCACCTCCACCTCCAGCCAACCAACACCAAATGCAAACACGCTCAAAAGATGGTATTACCAAACCTAACACCAAATACTCACTCCAAACCTCAACCCAAAAACAAAGTGAAACTGAACCAAGAACAACGTCATAAGCACTAGAGGATGAAAGGTGGAGAAATACCATGAGCACTGAGTTTGATGCTCATGTTCACATGAATATGTGGGATCTGGTACCTCCATCTTCGGAACAGAATTTAGTTGGCAACAGGTGGATATTAACGATCAAATACCAAGCCGATGGCTCCCTAGATCGATACAAAGCTTGTTTGGTAGCAAAAAGATATCACCAACAACCAGGTATCGACTACACGGAGACGTTTAGCCCCATCATTAAGTCCACGACAATCAGAATTATACTTGGAGTTGCCACTTCTATGGACTGGAAAATACGACACCTAGATGTGAATAATGCCTTCCTTCAAGGTCACTTAACAGAAGATGTATAAATGCCACAACCTCAGGGATTTGTAGACAAGGATAGGCCTCATTATGTGTGTCATCTCAAGAAGGCATTATACGGATTAAAGCAGGCTCCGCGAGCTTGGTATCTTGAACTCAAAAACTACTTGCTGGCCATTGGTTTCAAGAACTCTCTCGCTGATACATCTTTATTCATTCTTCAACAAGGTACTGCTATCATCTATATTTTCATCTACGTTGATGATATTTTTGTGACTGGGAATGACAATGGTCTCATTGAATGCACCATCTCTGTATTCTCTAATCGATTCTCCACCAAGGATCTCGGAAACTTATCGTATTTTCTTGGTATATAAGTGAAACGAGTACGGTCTGGGATTCACTTGTGTCAGCGGAAATATATATCAGATTTATTGGTTAAGACCAACATGATTAACACCAAACCCAAAGCCACATCAATGGCAACAACACCAAAACTAAGTCTACAGTCTGGTACACCAATTCCCAATGCAACCGAATACCAAGCACTTGTAGGCAGCTTGCAATACATATCGTTTACCAGACCTGACATCTCATATAGTGTTAATCGGCTGTCTCAATTCATGCACTTGCCAACAACAGATCACCTACAAGCAGATAAATGAGTCCTCCGCTACCTTGCTGGAACAATGACTCACGGTATCTTCCTTTCATGGAATAACAACTCTTCTCTCCATGGTTTCTCTGATGCAGATTGGGGAGGGAACAATGATGACTATGTATCTACAAATGTGTATATTGTTTACCTTGGAAGACAACCGATATCTTGGAGCTCAAGAAAACAGAACACCGTAGCTCGTTCATCAGCGGAAGCAGAATACCGATCAGTGGCAAATACATCTGCAGAAATATGTTGGATTAACTCTCTACTTGATGAGTTAGGGGTCAAGATCACCACACCACCAGTTATGTATTGTGACAACGTCGGAGCTACGTACTTATGCGCCAATCTTGTATTTCATTCAAGAATGAAGCATGTAGCATTGGATTTTCATTTCATCCGTCAACAAGTACAAGCAGGTGACTTACGAGTATCTCATGTCTCAACGAAGGATCAGCTAGCATATGCTTTGACAAAGCCGCTTCCACGAGCTCAGTTCCACAACCTTCTCAGAAAGATTGGAGTGACATATGCCCCTCCATCTTGAGGCGACGTTTTAAGATACACTAATGATATGATCTATTTATGTAAAGGACTCTTATGTCAAACACTCTAACCTAGAGTCTCTCATCACTCTCATTGTATAAATATGTAATCATTGATATCAATACAAGCATCCAATTCTATAAACCTATAGAACCCCCCCCCCCACACCAAGTTTTAGGGGGAATATAGAAGCTAACACTCTGCAGCAAACAGAGATCTGCAAAACGACAGAGTTTTACCAAAGCAACAACATGATTCACTAGTTGTCAAGCAAATGGTCCAAGTATTGTCAAAGGCCATCGAACTAAGAAATGAAGTGAAGCCTTGTAATCTAGATACCCTACAACGGTCATATGCAGAAGAACACAAAGCAAGAGAGATGCAACCAAAGGAACGGTGCAGTACTGAGTCTGAAGATAGCGATGAATAACAGATTCAGTGTATTGACAACTATAAGCATGTGATAAAGCAGGGGTAATAGCAGGGGCGGACCCACACCATGAGGTGTCGGTGCACGTGCACCCATAATAATATAAAGATTAAAACTTTTACATATGACAATATGGAGTAAATGGCAATTTGGTTAATGATGCACCCATTAGTTCATTGAGGTGGCAAATTCGATTAGAAAATCTATGTCTAATATATAAGTCAAGTTAAGTCAATAACTAATTAGTATGAGACTGTTTAGGAAGGTGTTCAAAAACAAATCCGTGAGGATTTTACCACTTGTGCTAAAAATGGGCAAAATCATACTAATAAGAGAGTTTACTTGGGCTTGTAGAAGCCCAACAGATCTGATAATAGTCTATTATCCGAAGTTTTGACTGAGTAATGGATACAAATAGTGTTCATGCTTAAAGCATCTGAATGGTCTAAATTAAGATAATTTTAAATTTTGTGATTTATATTTGTGCAGCTATATATGGAAGATATATGCAAACAAAGTGATAAACATGGGGAGTACATATAGCTACTGGAGATATTTGAATAAAGATCAGAAACTTGCAAAGCAAAGCTACAATCCTCAATACCGAAATTTGGTAAAATTATTTACTTATTGTTTTTTCCACTAGTGTGAATCGAAAATTAATGTTTTTTTTTTTCCTTTTAACATATTTTGGTTTGGAACAGGTGAAAACTATACCAGTGTTGAATGATATCGTCAGCCTCCTCCAAAGCCTTTGATTAAACCCATCACCATCTAAAGGGAAAATTAATATTTTATTTTACCATTTTTTTGCTATATTTTTTGTTTTATTTTACTAGTTATTCAGAACATAAATATTTTATTTTACCATATTTTTACTATAATTTTTGTTATTTTCTTTACATTTTACAGCAAACGAACAGTCACGATTGAGTGTCAAGATGTTTGGTGCTTAATTAAGCTCACTTGAACAAGTATTGCTAATATCAGACAAACAGAAAGATTCAGACCATGTTTGATGTTTCCCTTCTTATATCTATGCTTATAGTATTACACAGTAAAATAAAGAAAACAAAAACACAAACGTATTTGGTTATCTATGCTAACATGTTAAGTGGAGGATTTCTTACCTTGAAGCTCAAGAAAGGTAGGGTTTAAGGAACCAAAGACTAGGATTAACCGAGAAAATATTTAACATTCGATTCTAAAAAAAAGTAACACTTACAACGCACTCCAGATCAACATAAAATGTCAGAAGCACCATAACAAAATATTACATAGCATCTTTCTTCAGGTTTTGGTCAAAAAATCGAATACCAAAAGCATAATCGATAATACTTATTTTGCTTGGCTATCAGGCACGAAATCTAGCCCAGCGATCACATCGTCGAATTCATCAGGTTGTGATTGGGAAGCTGTCAGTTTCGCCTTTTTGTAACTTTTCGAGCTTCTCAGGATATCTTGCAAGCTCCCCAAAGCTCTGTTTCACAAGATGGACAAAAGAAGTTTATAACCATAGTTTGTGTAGCTAAGGTTGAAAATAATATACTTAACCGGTCACTTACCTATTTGATCCTCCAGAGATATTGTTTCCTGTTGTGTTATCAAGAGTTGAAATTAGTATGCTTGGTTAGGAGAAAGTATGTGATTTTTAGTTATATTTAGATTGATAAAAGTACCTCGCTTCCTAGACATAGAAGTGACATCGCTATCATCGTCAGCTGAAGAATCCGGTGGTGATTTAGTGGAGACATCTGAAGTTCTCTTAGATTCATCGTCTGAAGAATTCGAGTTGTCAGCATCCTTGAAGAAATTCATCTTACTCTCGTTCACTGTGACAAAGTTAGAGCTTTTCTTCACAGCTTCCTTCTTGTTGTTGACATTCACCTTACTCTTATTCACTGTGACTGAGTTAGAGCTTTTCTTCACAGCTTCCTTCTTTTTGTTGACAGAGGCTTTCACGGACGCATCGGCCTGAGCAACCTTTGATCCACTTCGATCAATCTTAGCAGGTTGGACTCTACTTTTTCTCTCTTTCGGCTTCACTGAACCATCAACGGAACCTCCAAGATTCTTCTCCTTTTTCGTTTTAGCTCCATCAGTCATTTGAACTTGCTTGTTACCACCACCAACAATATCATCATTCTTTTGGCTAGCACCAACACTGTCTCCCATATCAGTGACCTTCTCTTTTAGAATTTCCTTGGAAAGGTTATTATCCTCAGTATTATCAGCGACCTGAATACTCTTTTCCAAATGTGATGCATCAGTCTCAATATCATTCTTAGCTGGAGCGAATAATGCAACAGTGTGTTTTGAGTTGTTGGTGGGAGGTGCCTCCTCCTGAGCAGCATTAATGTTTACCTCAACTGACAATACTTGGGGCTCTACAGTGTGCGAAGACTGTCTCTTCGTCTTTGATCTCTTGGTTGATTTCTTTCCACTTTCATCCAGACTTGTCTCCACAACATTCAAAGACAGTTTCTTCTTAGAACTCTTGCTTGATTTCTTCTCACTTTTGTCCAGATTTTCCTCAGCTTCGTCCCTTTGCTGCAAAGAATCTAATACGTTTCTGATAACATTATCAGGCCCTTCTACTCCATCTACAACTTTGATAGGGTCAACACTCTGTACACCAGAATCTACCAGAGTATATTCTATAGCTGGGGTCTTGGCTTTTCTTGAACTCTTCTTCTTAGTAGACTTCACAGATTTAGCCTCAACTTTTTCGATAGAAACTTCATGTTCCCTAGATTCGTTTTCATCCCCAATCTTGTCCAACGTCTTGGATTCCTGGGCCAATGTATGCGGGGTGCTCACCAAATCAGCAACTTGTAGATTACTCGTAGATTGTATTTTATCTTCACTGACAAGTGTGGTGGCCTCTCTACTTCCCACAGTATCAACTAATTTGTCACCTATCTCATCCTCTACAAAAAAAAAAATATACCAGCAATTAAAACTTAACAGAAACTCCATGTGACATATGATTGTAGTGAAGAACTATATTCAAACCAAGAATCGAACTTACCTTTTTGAGTTGCTTCTATGCTTCCAGAAACCTTCTCCTCCTCATTCATAACTTCTTTGGAAGGTGTAGTATCAGCAGAAGACTGAATGATGTGATCCTTTGAGGACTTCTTTCGATTTCTCTTCTCTGTAGCTGGACCAGTAGTATTGTTCTGGATATTATCTGCAGAACTTGGTGTAGCTTTTACACTTCCCACATCTTCTTTTATCTTCTCATCCATCTCATTTTCTACACAAGCAATTATTATATTTAATGATTCGATAGAAACTTCAAATGACATCTCAAAGAGTAGCAAAACTCAACAAAGAATCAGTAAATTACCTTTGCCAAGATTGTCACTTTTTGAAACTGGACGAGATTCAGAAGTAGTAGAATCAACATGATCTACACTGCCAGGTACTTTGTTAATCTCGTTTGCAATTTCTCTTGAAGCAGCAGGAACAGACTGATCTTCTGAGCTCTTCTTTCGAGTTTTCTTCTTCTCTGTAACTGGAGTCACTGGACTGTTAGCCTCCAACAGATTTGCGAATTGGCTCGCTTGATTATCAATTACAATATCATGTCTCACCAAATCTTCAACAGATTTCTCACCCATCTCCGTTTCTACATAGGATCAGCAATAACATTATTATATATTACCAATAGAAACTCCCTGAAACGAAGATTACTAGATTCAATAGAGATTAGAGAACAGACACTACCTTTCTGTATTGCTTCTACAAGAGGAGTTTCGCTTTCTGAGATTGGACAAGGTTTACAAGTAGCATCATCTGGCTGTTCTTGAACTCTGTCAAGAGTTTCACTACCTGGCACATCCTTAACCTTCTCTACAAGCTCCGAATTAACTGTAACAATCTTCCCTTCCAATTGCATGTCTTCGTCACAAGTTCGCTGATTCTCTTCCATACTAATGTCCTTATTCTCACCACTTTCAATACCTACAGAAAAAAAAAATCAGACTTTATAACCAAAATGTAAGTGAACCATCCATAACAATCAAAACAGATGTTACCTTTTCCCATTTCTCCTGTAACAATATCATCTCTCAATTTCTTTCGACTCTTCTTCCCATCAGAACTTATCAACTTCCTTTTCCTTGTTGTTTTCTTCTCAGCTACATAAGTTTTCAAACCTTCTTCAAGAGTCAAATCCTTCGTATGCATACCAATCGCAATATCTTTCTTTCCCTCAACCAACTCAAGTTTTGAAACATTTATATCAGCAGCCACTAAAGTCAACACCTCATCACCCTTCTCAACTCTTGCAGCATCAACATACATAAACCAGCTTCTACGAATACCATGAAAAGCTGTCCACACATTCACAGAATCTGAGAAGTGAAAAAACTGCCTTCGACGTTTAACCTATAAATTAAAACAAAACCACTTACATCATTACTTTGTTGCTAACAAAGAAAAAAAAATGTATAACCAAAGCAGCAAAAAAATCCATACCTTCAACGCAGAAACATTTATTTCTCCAATATCTGGGAAAGCTAGTTTATGCTCTTCGAGTAATTTGTCTATAATCAAAAAAGCGGATTAACAATGTAACTAGCAAATAATCATCAAATAATAAGTTTAGAAGAGATTCAATTGAGTATGTAGAAGTATATTTCGTTTAATGTACTAATTTGGGGAATTTTGTTTTTCACCTTTGAAATCGGAGATGATTTCGTCTTTATGAGCGAGTACCACGAGACGAGTGTTGAGAGTGGTTTCTACAAAGATGGAGTGAAACTCCGGTGATGAAGTATTCCCACGATTAGCCATTTTATTTTACCCCAAACGAGACTGAAACTGGAAGCAGATATAAGCGCGAAGAAGATGAAGTTTGTGGGAATCGAAGAGGTTTAGGGCTTTAATGTTTGACTCTTTTGCAATCGATTCAACTTCTCCTCTTCTGCGTTAATGTCTTGTGGTTGGGCCGAATGATTAATTTCCAAACTAATTTTCTGGTCCAAATCCAATTAACTGGTTCAAATCGGTCCAAGTTCCAACATCTTTTAATAAGAAAATATATGTTTATGAGAAATTTTAGATGTATAAAAGAATTGGATAATTATTCATGAGTTATATGATAATATATATAAGGATATAAAGTTAGGAAGTTAGGAAGTTAGCTTGATAAACAAGTATTCTAGAACATCCTAATGGGCCGATAATGGGCATCTACATAATATGGACTTGTTCATAACACTCCCCCTTGGATGGCCATTATAAAAGGTTGGTTTCCAATGCGTTTGAGATGTTGCCTCGTTAAAAACCTTACCAGGAAAACTCAATGGGAAAAACCATGGTTAAGGGAAAAAGACTGCAGCATGCATTTACTCCCCCTGATGAGTAGATCCGTCGAGATCCTTGAGACGACGAAGTCCAAGAAGATGAACTAACTTCTTAAGAGTGGTAGTCGGAAGCGCCTTAGTGAATAGGTCTGCCAAATTATCACTTGAACAAATCTATAGAACACTAATATCGCCTTTCTTCTGCAATTCATGTGTGTAGAAGAATTTTGGTAGAATGTGCTTTGTTCTATCACATTTGATGTATCCTTCCTTGAGTTGTGTGATGCATGCAGCATTGTCTTCATACATAATTGTTGGAGCTTCTTTTCCTTTGGAGATACCACAATCTTCTCGTATATGTTGAATGACCGACCTTAACCATACACATTCGCGACTAGCTTCATGAATAGCTAAAATCTCTGCATGGTTGGAAAAAGTGGCTACAATGGTTTGCTTCATAGAACGCCGAGAGATAGGAGTACCACCACATGTGAATACATATCCTGTCTGTGATCGAGCATTATGTGGATCAGATAAGTATCCTGCATCTGCAAAACCAATCAAGTCTTCTTTGGTTTGGTTAGAAAATAATAGACCCATGTCTTTCGTTCCTTTGAGGTAACGAAGTATATGTTTAATCCCATTCCAGTGCCTTAAAGTTGGACATGAGCTAAACCTTGTCAGGTCTTGTATGACTAGCAAGGTACATCAATGCCCCTATTGCACTTAAATATGGTACTTCAGGACCAAGGATTTCTTCATTGTCCTTCTTAGGACCAAATGGGTCTTTATCCACATCAAGTGATCTTACAACCATTGGACTGCTTAGCGGATGTACTTGATCCATAGAAAATCTCTTAAGCAATTTTTCTGTGTATATTGTTTGATGCACAAGGATTCCTTTCTCGAGATGCTCTATTTGTAAGCCTAACAGAATTTTGTCTTTCCAAGATCTTTCATTCAAATTCTTTCTTCAAGTACTCCATTGTATATAAAATCTCTCCAGAAGTCCCAATGATATTCAAATCATCTAAGTATACTGCAATTATAACAAATCCTTTATCAAATCTCTTTATAAATATGCATGGACTGATAGGGTCATTCTTATAACCTTCATTGACTAAGTAATCACTCAGGCGATTATACCACATACGCCCCGATTGTTTTAGCCCATAAAGAGATTTATTCAACTTTATGCACTAATGTTCTCGAGAACTAGATTTTGCTGCTTCTGGCAGTTTAAAACCTTCTGGAACTTTCATATAGATGTCATTATCCAGTGGACCATATAAGTAGGCTGTGACTACATCCATTAGGCGTAAGTCAAGTCCTTCCCTTATCGCAAGACTAATCATTAATCTGAAAGCAGTTGCATCCACCACAGGGGAGTATGTCTCCTCATAATCAATTCCAGGTCTTTGTGAGAATCCTTGTGCAACTAAACGTGCTTTGTATCTCACAATTTCACCATTTTCATTCTTCTTTCGCACAAAGACCCATTTATGTCCCACTGGTTTTACACCACTAGATGTACGGACTACTGGTCCAAATACTTCTCTTTTTGAAAGAGATTTTAGTTTGGTGTCTATTGCTTCATTCCATTTTGGCCAATCATTTCTTTGTGTACACTCTACGATAGACTTTGGTTCATGATCCTCATTTTCATTCATAACATCAAGTGCTACATTAAATGCAAAAATATCATCGACGTCGATTTTCTTTCAGTTCCATTTTATTCCAGACATGGTATAACTAATAGAGATCTCTTCATTATCATTATCAGGTACCCGAATCCCTTTTTCTCTCATGTCAAAGGTCTCTTCTAGAGAGTCATCAATATTCTTTGAACCCTCGGTTTCACCATTGCCAATTTATGCTCCTTTTCTTTTTCGAGGATTCTTATCTTTGGAACCAACTGGTCTACCACGCTTTAAGCGTGTCTTAGACTCACTAGCAGCTTGATTTGGTCCTTCTTGGACATTTATTCTAACCGGAGCATTTACAGCTGGTACATGTGACTTCGTCACTCTATTTGGGTCAGCAAAAGAGTCTGACAACTGATTTGCTAAGCTCTGTAAATGAATTATCGTTTGGAGTTCTAACTCACTTTCTTTAGTCCAAGGATCAAGATAAGACAATGATAATTCATTCCAGCGAATTTCTTTTTCCAGCTTATTATTTTCTCCCCCTAATGTTGGAAAAACTGATTCATTAAAATGACAATCAGCAAACCGAGCCTTGAATAAATCCCCTGTGGATGGCTCTAGAAACTTGATTATTGATGGAGAATCATATCCAACATATATTCATAACCTTCTTTGAGGTCCTATCTTAGATCGTTGTGGTGGAGCAAGTGGAACATATACAGCACATCCAAAAACTTTAAGGTGGACAATATTTGGTTCATGACCCATAATCAATTGTGATGGGGAGTACTTAGGGCATCTCCAATCACACTCTATTTTTCCCTCTATCATAGAGTTTAGAGTAACATTTGCTCCAACTTATCTCTATATTTCACTCTAAAATAGAGTAACACTATCATTTACTCTATATATAGAGTAACTCTATTTTTTCCTATATAGTTTACACTACAATAACTGCAAAATAGAGTAAATATAAAATAGAGTAATACATTAGAGAAAAACACTACTCTATTATAGAGTTACTCTATTTTACAGTAAAAAAATAGAAGAATACATACTCGTTGGCCTGATACGAATTAATTCTGCCGCATGCAATATAGCATATCCCCAAGCGGAAATTGGGAGTTTTGATTTCCTTAAGTAATGGTCTAGCAATCAATTGGAGACACTTGATTAATGATTCAGCCAAACCATTTTGCGTATGAACATGTGCTACAGGGTGTTCAACATTTATCCCAATAGACATACAATAGTCATTAGAGGCTTGAGATGTGAATTCACCACCATTATCAAAACAAATTGTCTTTAAAGGAAAATCTGGAAAATATGCTCGTAGTCTAATCAATTAAGCAAGTAGCCTCGCAAATGCTAAGTTGCGGGTTGATAACAAGGATACATGTGACCATCTGGTAGATGCGTCAATTAGAACCATAAAATATCTAAAGGTTCCACATGGTGGATGAATCGGTCCACAAATATCTCCTTCTATTTGTTCCATAAAATTGATCGATTCATGAATTACTTTGGCTGATGAAGGCCTTATGATTAGCTTGCCTTGTGAACAGGCAGTACATGTAAAATCGTTAGGAGGAACCCTCTGGTTCTTCAATGAATTTCCACATGAATTCATTATTATCTTTCGCATCATTATCAAACCGGGATGGCCTAACCGGTCGTGCCAAACATTAAGGTTCTCAGTAAACCTCTAGGTTACTGTGCCATTTCCCTCAATCGTACTTATCTTAGTATAGTATAATCCAGTGGAAAATGTGGGTAGTTTTTCCATAATAGTTTTAGAGCCTTGGGTAATACTTATGATCTAAGGTATTCATCATTTCCTTCGCTCATAGTCTCAATGTGATAACCATTTTTACGGATATCCTTAAAACTCAATAGATTTCTTTGAGATATGGGAGAGTATAACGGATCAACTATTTCAAGTTGTATTCCCATAGGCAATAACATACATGCTCTTCCTGAGTCTTCAATTATCTTTGCACTACCCAAGACAGTATTCACAAAAAATACTGCAACATGGCCTTGTTATAATAAAACAAATTCAACCATGTTTATTCATAATCTTATTATAATAAATCAAATAAATTTCTTAAAATCCAAAAAACAAAGAAAAATAAAGTCTGAATGGAAATTAAAAAGCTATAACTAATAACCATAATAAAATATAAAAGTCACTTGTTCTCTTCACGGTAAGGAAATCTGAAGTTTCCAAGTGAGTTGTATCACCATACTCAAAATCATTTTCGCCATCTTCGTACACCAAATTTGTTTCCACTTTCTTTTCCTTTAAGGATTGTTGGTAGAGAACAACAAAACGCTTTGGTGTACGACACAGTTTAGCCTAATGGTTGTGTCCTCCACACCGGTGACAAACATATCCAGATGTTGATCCTTCTTGTTTGTTACCATTCCACTTCTGGTAAGGTTTCTTGAAAGAAACTCCTCGACCTCGACCTCGTCCTCGACCATATTCACGTCCATATCCACGACCACGACCATGACCTCGTCTGTAGCCACTTCCCTGACCATTATTATTGGCGGAGTTTTGTTCTTTTCTGTCATAAAATGCCACGTTCGCTTCATGGAACAGTGCAGAACCAGTTGGACGTAAACCATGGTTTTTCATCAAGAGCTCATTATTCTGCTCAGCCACAAGGAGACAAGATAAAAGCTGGGAATACTTTGTAAATCTTTTCTCACGGTACTGTGTCTGTAAGACAATAGTGTTTGCATGAAAAGTAGAAAATGTTTTTCTAACTTATCAGCTTCCGTGATTTTCTCCCCACACAACTCCAATTTGGAAGCGGTTCATAACATCGCTGAGTTATACTCACTTACAGACTTAAAGTCTTGTAATCTTAAATGGACCCAATCATAGCAAGCTCTGGGTAAGATCACAGTTTTCTGGTGATCATATCTTTCTTGCAGATTTTCCCAAAAAACCTCTGGATCTTTCACAGTGAGGTACTCATTTTTAAGGTCTTCGTGGAGGTGACGGCGAATGAAGATCATAGCTTTCGCTTTGTTTTGACCTTCCTCTTCATTTCCCGTGATAATTTTTTTACTAAGTCCTTTTGCATTTAGCCAAAATTTAGCATCTAGTGCCCATGCCAAATAGTTGTCTCCAGAAATATCAAAAGCAACAAAAGGTTTGCTATATTCGACATGATTTACTAAAATATAAACAAGTATATTAGGCTTTTTTTAAAAAATAATTTTAGTCCTATGAAAAACTTAAAAATCGTATATAAGAACATTGAATCAATAGTTTATAATTGTTAAAACCATATTCATAAAACGATTTCATGTGCTGGATTAAAATAATGTGATGCACGATTGACTATATAATCCAAACATGCTGGTACTTTTAATATGCATGTATCAATACGTGACTGAATTAACAAAACTCATGTAAATATTTTCAGAGTAAAATAATTTCAATTCCATAAAAAAATAAAACTTAAAAAGTTTGAATAGAAAATCATTGAAACAATATGATTTACGATTGTTAAAACCCACAAATATAAAGACTATTTCATGTGTGTATGATAATAATATTTACAATAATATGGTAGAAGAAATCAACGTATTAAACTTTTGTAAAAATAATTTCAAGATAAAATAAAACTTAAATCTTGTATAGAAAATATTTCTACGAAAATATGACTATGGTTTCAACATAGAAGAAATCAACGTTTCATAAACTAGATCGATAACTAATAATTCAAATATGCACCGATCTATATATTAAAATAATAAACACGGAGCATGTACTTATAATAAACAGAAATCAACAGATCTTATGCCACGTGATGGTGGTAAAGCATAAGATGATAATTTAACAATTCGAAAGCAAAAATATGAGTGCTAAGATGTCAATTACTTAATGAATATTAACTGCTCTCATGCACGTGTATGAATACTAGCAGATCTCAATTAAAGTATGAACTGATCCATCAAAACGAATTATCAGATTGATAATTAAAACCTGACGGTGTTACTTACCTTGATGGCAAGAGAGAAGGAGAGAGATCAGCTCTACGAAAAAAGAGAGAACGTAGCTAGGCGGCAAAAGAGAAAGAGAAAAAAAACAGCTAGGGTTAGAAGTTTTGTGCTGATAACGTGAGAAACTTTAGATATATAAGATAATTGGATAATTATTCATGAGTCATATGATAATATATATAAGGATTACAAAGCTAGGTTTTAGCTTAATAAGCAAGTATTCTAAAACATCGTAATAAGCCGATAATGGACATCCACATAATATAGATTTGTTCATAACAGTTTCCAAAATGTTAATGATTTTTTTAAGTTTTTTTTGTTTTGTTTTAGTGGGCAATTAATATTTTAAAGCAAGAAGTAATGAGTTTTTTTTTTATATTTGTTTTTAAAATGTTTTAATGGGTCATTAACATTTTGGAAACATATATTTTCTTTAATTGTTTACTTTTTAATTAATTCTAATCTTTTTCTTAAACTTGACTAGAGTAAAATTCCATTGTTCCAGACTTCCAGTTGTTTTGGGTTTATTAACCGGAACTGAACAAATAAAATTGTTTGGTAGTGTCTTCGATTTTTTCTGGTTTTGTATTTATTAAAGGGCTAACTACAATTGTGGCTTGGCCAATACAAAAATTTCATTTAAAATTCTGTTACATGGTTTAAATCAAAATCCGGTTATGGTTCAGATCAATTTGTTGTAACCAAAATTAACTCTAAACTTTTGTTGCAACTAATGTATCTTAAGTTTTCTAGAAAATATAAATCAAAAATAGTTTTTTAAATTTGAATAGTCCTTAAATAAAACTCTTTAACAGAGCTTGGAGACGAATCGAAGTTCGAAGGTATCTGCTTATCTGAATTTAGAGAGTATAATGCACATTTTCAAGTAGGTTTGATGAGTACATAAGAAAGTAATTTGACACTAGTAATTCGTCACTTCACTCGGTAGAGATTTGATTTGATTTTTGTTGTTGATTCTTCCATGGAACAGAACATGTTGGACAAATACTCAGAAGTTATTTACTGAGGTTTGTTTTTCAGACTTTGTACATGAAAACGTTTAAAATTTTTGGGATTAGGTTTGTAATTAAAGTCACTCCAAAAGTCAAAAGTTCCAAGCTGTCTTTCCTATATAATTAATAAGAAATTTATAAATTTAAATAGTTACATTTAAGTGTACTTATATTTTTGTATTTGTTCAATCAATTCTTCTTCATCTCGCATTTGGAATTTCCAGATATTCTTAACCTCAAACCATAAACCCAACAAACAAATTCATGGCTCAGATCAATTAAAAATTGCAAAAACCTAAACTTTCCAATTTATACTAAAAGATAACAGTTGCCAAAAAAAGAAGTAAATGCTTAATACAGAAACTAACACATTATATCTAAAGCTAATTAAAGTTCCCTCAAGAAATCGAATAAATTTCAAAACCCTAAGCCGAGCTTCAAAGTCTCTGCCACTGTTTCAGTACTCTGTTTCATGAACCTCCTCGTACGGTACACGTCGACACAAAGGACACGAGTTCTGATGCCTTAACCACTCAAAGATGCAATCTTGATGAAACAAATGAAAACATTTAGGCATCCTAATGAGATTGTTAGATGAAGATTCTGACAAATCCTCCAAACAAACCAAACACGTTTGTTCTTCTGTTCTCAAATCAACCGATTCCACTGTCTGTTCCTCAACCAATCTCTGAAACACATCACTTGAAGCAGCTGTTGAAGGAACAGAAACAGAGGATAACAGAAGTATTGTCTTGGTATCCTTTTCGGGTTAGATTCGGTTCAATTTTTTTATTTCTGATATTTTATCAAGACCTATCTCACATGTTGATGAAAAAAATAAACAATAATATGGAATTAAAAGCTACTTGACATAACATAAATTTTTAGTTTAAATACGTTAATAATATAACTGTGATATAGAAAGTTAAATTAATTTATTCATGTATAAATAAATTTATGTAGATAATTATTTTCTCTGTAAAAAATGCTTTATATTTCTTTTCCTAAATAATTTAAAATATTTCACTAACAACAAATATTTAATTTATCAATTTTACCTAAATTTAATTTATTTATAAAATTTGAAAAACTCATTCATCGGACGGGTCCTAATATAGTACCATTATAAAGCTATATTTAGTGGCATTTTTCCAAATAATGAAATTAAAGTAATAAACCAAAAAGTAGGTCCCAAATGTGACAGCTTTAAATATACTATCAATGAAACATGCATACACAGGACTTCCTAAATATACTCTTTAGTCTTACCAGAAGCGAAGGTAGGAATAATTATGACGATATCTCGGGTTACATATTTAATATTGTATATTATTATTAGTATTAAGAAATAATAAAAAACTATTATTAAAACAAGAAATATAAAAACAATGTTAATTAGTTAAGACATATTTTAAAGTGATATCGGTAGAGAGTACTATAGTTTTACAAATATAACAGTTTTCCAAAAAAGATAAGTTTTAAAAAGATAAATGATAAAATGATTGAAGTAATAATTTCTTTCCGTTACTCAATCAACGGTTAGCTTGTTTTGGTATTCTTTGATTTTATATTGTATCTGCAATCCCTGGATGAACAAAATCAACGAGATGATTCACTAAAAAAAAAAATTAGTAAGTTTAGTTAGTGAATATTAAAAACTTGGATAAACTGATAGATAATTCATTATATCTAAAATAAACGCATATTCTAAATCAACCTCGAAGGTAAATCATCGGATTCAATTCTTTCAACATATTTTTTTCCAAATTCGAGAAAGTGGAACCTAAAAAGATAAAAGAATATTAATATGACTATCAAATATTGATAATTCTAAAAAATAAGATAAACTGTATGGTTACTTACATATCAATAGTGTCAATAGTTTCTTCCAATTTTGAAGCAACTATTATGTCTGAGATTCCATTACTGTTTGTGAGTTGATATGAATCTAATCAAGAAATATTAACAAATTTTCTTATTATGTAAAGTATTAATTATAAGAATCAACATTTTATACTTATCATAGTAATTACCTCCAATCTTAACAACTTTCCAAAGCTTGAATAGACAGAGATTTTTAATACCAATCCTCAATGTAAACTTATTATACATCTCATTTGCGTACACACCCGTTGCGGAACAATCTATTTCTAATCCACTAAAAAAAAATCAAAAGAAAAATTCAACAATGAACAACTTGTTTTAAAAAAGCTTACTTGATATCTTCGATAGAAAACTTGATATATCTATTCTGCAGTTTCCATATATCAGGGTTGTTGTAAGATTCAAAACTCATTATTTGGCCAAGTATTTTAGTTGATCCAACCAAATCAACTATAAAAAATATGAAGTTTCTAAGAATATATTTTGTAAATAAACGATTAAAACAAATAAATAAGAGTTAATGATGGAAAACTAGAATACCGTATGGGAAAAGAGAATGAACAGATAACTTTCTCGAATGGTGTTGTGGAGGACTGAAAATTTTCAACTGGTGTGGAAGAGATCCGCATCCATGTTTTAGGTGTAAAGCACATCCGGTAACCAAGATTTGTTTTTTTTTCTTTTTTGACATCTTTAACTTTAAACTTTGAAATCAAATATATTTTGCTTTCTTTTTATCAGTATCAAAATCACCGTGAAAAATAGTTTAAAATCGTTCCATGAATTTTGTTTGACTGCATCAAAAAAATATATTTACTTTATATAAAAAATTAAAAAAATAAAATTAAAATGATATGCAATACTCTTTACCTCTTCATCTTCTAAAATCACTTCAAGTGATTTTCAATAGTTGAGACTGAGTTTCATCCACAATCTTATAACTTTAACATGAATAGTCCAGTTATCAGAGTACATATTCAATTTTTCGAGAAGATAATGTTTGTTTATGATGTTTTTTTTTTAAATGCTATTTTTGTTCTTTTATTGTAGTCAACTCAATAATATATGGAAGAAATAAAATTATGTATATGCATATACATAAAAAAAATGTTCATAAATACTTTTTAACCAAAGAGTAGGTCCCAAATGATCGAATCAATACAAAAATGCGAGTCAAAGATTAGAGAAAGCGATACAAATTTGGTAACACAATAAAAGAACAAACTTTATGAAACAAGCCAAAGAAAATTCATCAGATTCCTTTGCAACAGAGATTTGACAGAGAGAAGCCGAAGAGAAAACTCTCTGGTAAAGGAGAGATTCATCTTTTTTTTGTCACTTGTAAAGGAGAGATTCATCACATTTCCTTTTTGTCGTTAGGTTCAAATATAATCTACTAAACCGTAATAATAGTATCAAACGATTTCTTGGTTTAAATATTAGTACAAAAACCGGAACTAACCGAATCAGTAGTAAACTATTTTCTTGGTTATAATTATCCAAATCCACTACTAGATTAGGTTGGAGTCTGTAGATGAAAAAATAACGGTCAAGATTAACATTTAAAAAAGGAAATAAACAAATTAACGATCGAGATTAACATTAAAAGAAAAGGAAACAAACAAATTAACGACCGAGATTAAAATGGAATCTGTATATGATCGAAAAAAATGGAAACTTGCAAAAGCTAATAGATTTGTTATAGTGCACCAATATAAATAAGACCATTCCATACAACATCTGAACAAATCACATAATCGATCTCTTATTTTTGTTGAAAACTAAAATTAGGGTTTTGAGTCTTATTCATCTTCTTGAGCCATGGAAACAGAAACGATACCGTTACAATTCAGTGCAATGATGTCGAACCTAGCTTCAGACCAAGGGTTTACAAAGGACGCAGTCTCAATCCATATATACGAAGTGATCGAAGAATTGATCCAAGACGAAAGTGGAAGAACACACGTGTCATCACACCCGGCTCCAGTCTCTCGTTTCATGTTGGTGAGACCAAGCTTCGAGCAACATCATCTATGTGGAGTCCTTCGTGATCACCTCAGACGCGAGGCTCCTTTTTGTGAGTTTTTGGCTGACCAAATCGTCTTGTGTCGATTCTCACCCGCTCAAAGTCCCTTTTTTCAAAGACCTTTTCTCATGACGGTCAGAGTTGAAGTCGTCAGACAAGTGCGATACATCTTTCCGTATGTTCCTGTCTCGTTAGGTCGTGGTGCTTCGGGAGATGTGTTTCAGAGATTGACCGAGGAACAGACGAGGATTAGGGTTAGGGTTTAGTGAACCTACTTCGATTTCTTCAAGGATTCTTTTCTAGTCTCTGTCTTTTTCCTATGTAACTTTGATATATTGCTTTTACAGCTTAAATTTTGAAATATTGTCAAGTAAACAATTGTTTTAGGAAATATTATAGGTTTGGAATAAATTTTGAAATCAAAAGCAATATTTCCTAAAACAACTTTTTTAAAATCAAAAGCAATATTTCCTAAAACAATTTTGAAATCTCTTCTCTGTGTTTCTCCTACCTGAAAAATCAATTTCAGTCTCTTCTTCTCTTTTTTCACAATTCACGATCTCTTGGCTCTCTTCTTTTTTGCTGAAAACTAAAACTAGGGCTTGAGTCTAATCCTTGCGCCATGGAAAGAGAAACTGTAAGCTTACAAGTCTCTACAAAGATGTCGAAACTACCCCCAACTCTAGGGTTTACAAACGACGCAGTCTCAATCAATATAGACGAAGTGATCAAAGAATTCATCGAAGAATGCCTTGGACTCACTGATAGTTGGATATTTGTTCAATTGCCCCGTTTTGTTTTTACTTACGAATTCTACAATTGCTGAGTTTTTACAGAGACATTAGTTATGTTGTTCTCACACAGAGGAGTCACAGAAGCAGAGTTCAAACAAAGAGCTTGATGGTCTTTATCGTGAGGAAGTTCTCAAGTGCAACACTAAAGATGAATTGTATTATGGCTGATGTTGTTGAAGAAGAAGAGTCTAAAACAAAATGAATGCAAGGAATATATATAGCAATGGTTTTTACTCGTAAAAAATAAGCTTGCTCGATATTGTCTAATGTTTTAAGAATCACTGAAGTTAACCAATTACAAAATTAGTCTAACATCCTTGCATACAATAAACATTTAAAAAGTGGCTTCACACGAGTTATCAACGAATACGAGTGACATGAGAAAAAGGCTGAGAAACACTTGTTGGAGCAGCCTTTTTAGGCATCTTTGGATCTCCAAAAACATTCCAAATCTTCAGAGTCTCATCTCCTGATGCTGAAGCTACAGAACAACCATCAGGACTCGGAGCCATATAGAGAACAGGCGATTTATGACCAGTGAGCTCAGCCAACTTGACCATAGATGGATACTTCCAGAGAGTAAGGTGGTTGCTAGTATTCCCATGAGAGCTAAGCAACTCGCTTTCCTTGTTGCTCCATAACAAAGAAGAAACTTGAGAGCCAGTGTCTACCGAATTCAAACAAGCTCCAGTGTACATATTCCAAAACTTAATCGTCTCATCTCCTCCAGTCGCAAGCAAACTCGATTGGAAAGGAGACCAAGCAAGACCTTTAACTGCAGATGTATGTCCTTGAAGCCTATGCAGCTGCCGCGTCTTAGACCATATGTGAACCACATTGTCGTTGCCACCACTTGCTAAATAATTTCCAGATTCTGACCATTTCAACGCACAAACCTCTGAACTGTGACCTGTGTAAGAATTCACAACATGTGAGCTGATCCGTACATCGTTGTTGATGATCTTTCCATCCATTCGTCCAGTCGTTAAGATGTGACTGTTCCACGCCAATGATCCAACTCTCCCCTCGTGGCGACGTCCCTTAAGCCTTCTTACTTCACGGTTGGCTGCACAATCCCAAAGCTGAACTTGAGAATTATTGAGCCCAACGGCAAGATAACAACCATCTTTCGACCAGTTGAGACTAGTGACAGGTCCTTTGTGTTCATCAACAGTCACAAGCACCGAAGCAGAGCCACTAGAAGCATTCCGCAGATACACAGAACGGTCGAACGCTATGGCTAAGACATTAGAGCTGCTCCAGTCAAGTAAGTTGAGGTTCAAGTCATCTACAATGTCAGGTAAATCCAACTCTCTCTCGTAAGTCCGAGGAATGTATCTACACGGTGGCTTTACGGGTTGGCGAACAAGACAAGACTTGGAGTCCAAGTCATAGCAGCGACGAACTGGAGCTTGAGGTTTCTTCTTGAATGCCAGAATCCGAGTGCGATTCAGATTCAGTGCCTCCGCCAATTGCTTCCTGTAGGCTACTTTGGATGGTGAAGAACTTAACTTTGTTGTCTCGTTTCTTCTTTCCGTAAGCGCGAACTGAGCGTAGTCGAAGTCCATGGCTGCTCTGTTTGGTATGAATCTGTCAAGCTGTTCAAATACATAAGCAAAATCAAGTCAATATCACATAAAGTTACGATTTTTATGACAAATTTAACAATTCGAGATTCAATTCATGAGGAAGACCGAAACTGATGTTACACGCAATTCGAAACCCTAATTCGTATTTACAGAAACAAGGAATCAAATAATGAAGAACTGAACAAAACCCACAAATCGAAACCCTAATTTCTGAAAGATGACTTACGTTTTCTTCGGAATATTTCCTGGGAAGAAAGTCTTCTTGCGAAGGAGCGGTCATACCTGTGTCCATTACAAACAACAAAAACAAAACACAGAGAAGATAGATAACAACACAAACAAAAACCAATCAAATCACAAAGACGATAACGATCGATTTATGAAACGGAAACAGAGGCTGCAGAGAAGAAAGTGTGAATTCGGCGAGAGAGATGATTGCAAACGAAACACAGAGAAGATATATAACAACAAATTAAACTGCAGAGAAGAAATTGTTAGTGAATTCGAGCGACAGAGACTATTGAGCGCGAAGAAACTAGGTTAATGATGATGATGATGCGAGAATTATTTATAAGCTTGTTTTCATGGGCTTTAAATGGGCCGATTTTGTAAATTCAAACTCATGGCCGTCTTTATAGAGTCACCTGGTGTAACATTGTTTTTTTGTTTTGTAAAAAGTAAAATATATTTCTTGCATAAGTAAATTTTTAAAGGCTAAGAATATTAAAAAATGGCATTTTCATAATAAACATGTAGCTGTTTGTTTGCAATATTGAGATCATGAAACAATCCATCTTTGAAATACTCCCTAGTGAGTATTGCTTCATAGAACACATAAGACTCAGATAAGTAACCCGCATCACTGATTCTCATATAGTGTCCATAGTAAAGCTGAGCAATTCGAGAAGCAATTTCTCCAATCTCCCATCTCTTAAGTCCAGCTTCTACAAGCTTCTGCCTATTCTCTTGCTGAAACTTCCATAACTGTGTGTATACCTTGAAGAAATAGTTTTCATACCTAACAAAAAAAAAAATCAACAATTGGAATTACGTGATCTTGATTCATTCTCAATTTGATATCAAATCTCACAATTCTATGTGAAGAAGCTAAACAAATTTGATAAGAATTTATTATCACCTGCTGCGTTCATAGAAGGGCAAGTCTCTGATCAATTGCTAACAAATAATACATCAAACGTAAATGCTAATTAAAGTTCCCTCAAGAAATAGGATAAATGTCAAAACCCTAAGCCGAGCTTCAAAGTCTCTGCCACGGTTTCAGTACTCTGTTTCATGAACAACAAAGATGCCTTAACCACTCAAAAATGCAATCTTGATGAAACAAATGCAAACATTTAGGCATCCTAATGAGATTGTTGGATGAATATTCCGACAAATCCTCCGAACAAACCAAACATGTTTCTTCTTCTTTTCTCAAATCAACCGATTCCACAGTCTGTTCCTCAACCAATCTTTGAAACACATCACTTGAAGCAGCTGTTGAAGGAACAGAAACAGAGGTTAAAATTCTTGTACAGTAACCGGATCTAACCGAACCATTAGCAAACTATGGCTTTTACTTGATTACATTCCGGTACAATTATCCTAATCCACTACTAGATTAGAGATTTGATTCTGTAGATTTTCACAACAAAAGAAAAAAGGAAATAAACAAATTAACGGTCGAGATTAACATCATAAAAAAAGGAAACAAGCAAATTAACGGTCGAGATTAACATAAAATCTGATTATAGATTTTAAAAAAAATGGAAACTAACAAAATCAAATATCCAACGAGTCGAGATCTTGCGAACGTTAGAAGATACTCTCTGGTGCACCAAAATACTATAAATAAGACTATTCCATATCATTCTGCAACATCACTTTCTTCTCTGTTTCTCCTACCTGAAGAAATCAATTTCAGTCTCTTCTTCTCTTTTCTCACACAATTCACGATCTCTAGTCTCTCTTCCTTTTTGCTGAAAACTAAAACTAGGGCTTGATTCTAATTCTTGCGCCATGGAAAGAGAAATTGTAAGATTACAAGTCACCTCTACAAAGATGTCGAAACTACCTCCAACTCTAGGGTTTAAAAGCGCAGTCTCAATCAATATAGACGAAGTGATGGAAGAATTCATCGAAGACGAAAGTGGAACAACACACGTGGCATCACACCCGGCTTCAGTCTCTCGTTTCCTCTTGAAGCCACGTTGCTTCACGCCACGTAATCTCTGTGGACTCCTTCGTCGTGAACTCAACCGCGAGACTCCTTTTTGTGGATATGTGGCTGAACAAATCGCGTTTTGTCGATTCTCACGCGCTAATCACACTCTTTATCAGAGACCTTTTCTCATGTCGGTCAATGTTAAAGTCGTCAGAGAAGTGCGATTCATCTTGCCGTTTGTCTCTGTTCCGTTGAGTAATGGTGCTTCTGGAGATGTGTATCAGAGATTGATTGAGGAACAAAGTGTGGAATCTAATGATTTGGATGAAGATTGTTCGATTTGTATGGATAAGCTGTCTGATTCATCATCGGAGAATCATGGACATGTCATTCAGATGCCTAGCTGTTTGCATATGTTTCATCAGAGTTGTATCTTTGAGTGGTTTGCTCATCACAATTCATGTCCCTTGTGTCGCAGTGTTCCATATGAAGAAGAAGATTAGGGTTTTGTGAAATTTATTCGATTTCTTCAAAGGTTCTTTATGAAATCTTGTTTTTTTGTTTTCGTATGTGTCGTAAATTTGATATATGTTTTGTAGACAATTTTGTAAGTTTGGTATAAATTTTGAAATCAAACAAGATTGAGACAAGAACCACATCTAAGATGAGATAATGCCATAAAACAGATCAATATATAATCCCTATAAAGACAAGTATTGATCTTTTGACTAATTTCTTAAACAACATTGTAAAATATGCAAGAAGCATAGAGTTCATAGCCTAAATTGCACACGTTAAAGCGTTTAAGGTTTTATTACTCTGGTAAAGTCTTGGTGGTGATCAGAGTATAGATCAATTAGAGTTAGTAATGGGTGTCAAGCAGAGAGATTTAAATTAACTACCAAAATAACGAGTCATCCGTCACAAATAAGGTAACCAAAAATACAATTTGGTTTACTCTGGTAAAGTCTTGGTGATGATCAGATTTTGTGACCAAACATATTTTTCTTTTTTAAGCTGTAAAAGCAATATTTCCTAAAACAAAGGTTTACTTGACAATGAATAGGCCTTACTTTACAACCAGTATGGTGCAGAAGTATAAAAACTAACTGTCAATCAAATTAACCCTCTTTAAGTTACATGTAAGTTGAAACTTCGTACACAAATTCTTCTAATAATTAGCCATATTTTGGAGAATGAACTCTTAATTAAGCTTTGCTTTCTAAGGACATGACCTTAAATGCCTTGGACTCACTGATAGTTGGATATTTGTTCAATTGCCCCATTTTGTTTTTACTTACGAATTCTACAATTGCTGAGTTTTTACTGAGACATTAGTTATGTTCTCACACAGAGGAGTCACAGAAGCAGAGACCAAACAAAGCCTTAGATTCTTTAGAAAGAATTTTTTTTATTATTTGGTCTAACTACTAAGTATTCTATATTGTTCTACTTTACTGAATTCTAACATATAATTTGATCTCACATTTGTTTCTTGTCTCAATCTTTTTGATTTCATACTACAGATAAGGTTATTTGGGGAAAGAGTAGTTATTATTCAATCCGTAAATGAAAAAACTGCAAATTTCAAAATTCATACCAAACTTACAATATTTCCTAAAAGCAATATATCAAAGCTACATATGAGAAAACAAAAATAAGCAAGACAGAGACTACAAAAGAATCCTTGAAGAAATCGAAGTAGGTTCACTAAACCCTAACCCTAATCCTCGTCTGTTCCTCGGTCAATCTCTGAAACACATCTCCCGAAGGACCACGACTCAACGAAACAGGAACATACGGAAAGATGTATCGCACTTGTCTGACGACTTCAACTCTGACCGTCATGAGAAAAGGTCTTTGAAAAAAGGGACTTTGAGCGGGTGAGAATCGACACAAGACGATTTGGTCAGCCAAAAACTCACAAAAAGGAGCCTCGCGTCTGAGGTGATCACGAAGGACTCCATATAGATGATGTTGCTCGAAGCTTGGTCTCACCAACATGAAACGAGAGACTGGAGCCGGGTGTGATGACACGTGTGTTCTTCCACTTTCGTCTTGGATCAATTCTTCGATCACTTCGTATATATGGATTGAGACTGCGTCCTTTGTAAACCCTTGATCTGAAGCTAGGTTCGACATCATTGCACTGAATTGTAATGGTATCGTTTCTGTTTCCATGGCTCAAGAAGATGAATAAGACTCTAAACCCTAATTTTAGTTTTCAACAAAAATAAGAGATCGATTATGTGATTTGTTCAGATGTTGTATGGAATGGTCTTATTTATATTGGTGCACTATAACAAATCTATTAGCTTTTGCAAGTTTCCATTTTTTTCGATCATATACAGATTCCATTTTAATCTCGGTCGTTAATTTGTTTGTTTCCTTTTCTTTTAATGTTAATCTCGATCGTTAATTTGTTTATTTCCTTTTTTTAATGTTAATCTTGACCGTTAGTTTTTCTTCTGACCGTTAATCTACAGACTCCAATCTAGTAGTGGATTTGGATAATATGCACCAGAGATCATCTTCTAAACGTTCGCAAGATCTCGTCTCGTTGGATATTTGATTTTGTTAGTTTCCATGTTAATCTCGACCGTTAATTTGCTTGTTTCCTTTTTATGATGTTAATCTCGACCGTTAATTGTTTATTTATTTTTTTCTTTTGTTGTGAAAATTTACAGAATCTCTTATCAAAACGCGTTCTAATATCTCTACTCTCAATATAAGAAATCAATTTCACTCTCTTCTCGCTTAACTCAAATCTCTTATCTTTGATTCCAATCTCCTCTCTTAAAATCCGAGATTAGGGTTTCGTTTTTTTGTTTGTTTGAATAATGAATACTCATAGTATTTTTTCAAAATATAATAATAATGAATACTCATAATAGATCGACCATAGAATATACTTCAAACCCAAGTTTCCGTGCATAAAATCTAGGGTTTGTAAACACCATCGTCGTCAATATAAACCTCGAGACCAAAGAGTTGGCTGAAGATCAAAACGGGATGGTAACACATTTGCGATCGTACTCGGTTCAACATCTTTCTCACTTCAAATTGAAACCACAGAACTTAACTCCGAGTCACATCTCTCAACTCCTTATCCAATCCACCGGACCGACTCTTACCCAGGATTTGGGTGAAAAAATCGCTCGTGATTGTGTTGATCTTCCCAGACCTTTTCAATTGTCGGTCTTCGTGACGTTTATCAAAGAGGTTAGGATTCAAAGAGACTTGTGAAAGAACAGAGGAATGATTCAACTGATTTGGAAAACGAAGCGACATGTTCAATTTGTATGGAGGACTTGTCGGAAAACATAATTCGAATGCATATCTGCTCACATCAGTTCCATCAAGATTGTATCTTTAAGTGGCTAAGGCATCAGAACTCGTGTCCGTTGTGTCGGTAAGTACCGTACGAGGAGGTTCATGAAACCGTGGCAGAGACTTGAAGCTCGGCTTGGGGTTTTGACATTTATTCGATTTCTTGAGAGAACTTTAATTAGCTATAGATATAATGTGTTAGTTTCTGTATTAAGCATTTACGTTTGATGTATTATTTGTTAGCAATTGTTATCTTTTAGTATAAAATTGGAAAGTTTAGGTATTTGCAATTTTTAATTGATTTGAGTCATGAATTTTGTTTGTTGGTTTACATGGCTTCAGACTAAGAATATGTGGAAACAAAAATCCAAATGAGAGAAGACGATCCATTGCACAAGAAGTTAAAGAAACAAATAAAAATGTAACCATTTTAGATTTCATCATCAATTTCTTACTGATTGATTATACAGGAAAGACTTGTAACTTTGGAATGATCTTACGAATCTTATCCAATAAAAAAAACAAAACTTTCCCTAAATTCTCTGACATTTATACACAGAAACTGAAGTTGAGATCAAAAGAGTTAACACAATTTTGACTCAATAAAAAGATTTACACAAACAAAACACTTCACCACATTTTCACATTATCAATCTTCTCTTCCACCTTTACTCTCTTTTTGTAAGGCATGAAACCTCTCATATTCTTCATCTCAATCACCGACGATTTCAATTGAGAGAAAGCCGATCTCTCGCTTCTTTTAAACTCCGACACTACTACTACCACTTCTGTTTCAACGTTTGCAGAAGAAGAAGAAGACTGTGTTTCCGAGTCTAACTTCTTATTGACATCTTCAGAATCATCAGAGCTGTAATCACCAACTACAAATGTCTTTCCAAAGAGCTTAAGGCTTTGTTTGGTCTCTGCCTCTGGAGACAATGATTCCTCTCTATGAGATGATACCGGCGACTGTTGGTAATCAGCTGAAGATGAATTAGGTGAATTTGAACCAATGGAACCTAATTCATCTGAGCCATGAGCTGATAAAACCGATGTTGGAGATCGGTTATCTTCTTCATCTTGAACAAGTTTGGCTCCGGTTAGCTCACCGTAAGCCAAATCTTTTGCGTCAGGAATCACTAGCTTTCTAGGGTAAGGATGCATCGGCTTTCTTTTCGGCCTAGGAGGCGGAATCTCAATGGATTGCTCAGAGCTAACACCAAAATCACGTGCAACCTATTATTTCACAAAACTTGAATTAGACCTTGATAAACACGCAAAAGATTGAAACTTTTTTTCATGTATAAAAGGCTTAAAGTCAAACCTTAGTAAAGAACTTCTGAGCATGGCTTCGAATCTGAACAGCAGTCTTTGTTCCAACATGTTCTGTTCAATAGAAGAATCAACAAAAAAGTCAAATCTCTACCCAATGAATTGACTCATACTCAAGGTCTAAGTACTTGCTTAGGTCCTTATCAAACCTAGGTTAGAATGTGCATTAGACTTTCTAAAGTCAGATAAGCACACACACCTTCGATTCGTCTCCAAGCTCTGCCATAGAGTTTCAAAGCTTCTACAAACTTCTCATGCTCCGCTTCAGACCATTTCTCTCTTTGTTTAGTTATTGTATAAGGCTTTCTCGTCTATACAAACAAAAAGAACAAAACCCTAATTAACCTCAAGTTTAAATCTGAAACTAATCAAAGAGTAAACAAGAGAATTAAGAAAGCCAATTAGTACCTTGAGATAAAAGGCATCTGTGGATGAGATAAGTTCATCAGTAGCTCTGTCACTTAAACTCTCACAACGTTCCTGTAATCACAAATCAAATACAATTGTAGTCTCTTAAATTTTGTAAAAAGGTTAAAAGTAAATGTTTCCAAAGAGTCTTAATAAAACTAATACGCATCTAGAAGAGATTAGACCACTAGTAATTGAGGAAATTGAGACTTGTTTCTTACCTAACACGGATCAATACATTAAGTAGTAAACAACCGACCATAATATCCCACAAATCGCCTGGTCTATAGACAATTTTAACCTGCGCCAATCGAATATTCTTCAATTTCTCTCGGACATAGACAAAACAAGTTTTGCTTAAAACTTGAGATTAGTACAAGAAACCTATTTCTCTCTCCGACATAAACCTTAAATCTGTCTTTGATAAAACTAATACGCATCTGTCCAAGTAAAAAGACTAAGCATAGTAATAAAAGCAAAAGAAAGATCGAAGAAAGATCTCAAACCTGCATATCCATGGTTGTAGAAGAAGAAGTTCTTGAAGATTTCAAGATTCGTCAGATTCACCTTGATCTGAACCGTTGGTGATTTCTCGCCGGAAACAACTAAATCTGAAAACGAAGAAGAAGAATCGAGATCGAGAGTAGAGAGAAATGTTTGATTTTTGTTTTTGTGGAAGGAGCAGAGTCAAGGGGTTACTTTAAAAGAGCAAGAGGAAAGATAAGCCACGTCAGCATAAATATTTATTTTAATTTTAATATGTTGAAAAAGCGTAAGAGGGTTTTCGAGAAACTTATTGTATCATGTGGCTGTGGTTAAAAGATGCTATGACACGTGGAGGATGTCTTCTCATCATCTTCTTCGCTTTCGCTTTTGTCTTTGCGGAGAAGATATTATCTGTTCTTTGTTAAATCTTGTCGGAGATTTTTTAATAATGTATTTTATCCACTAGAAAGGTATTAATAGTTCATTGCCAAACGCGAGTGGTCAGCGCGTGCTTGTCTTAACAACGTTGTGAACATACTTTTCACCCAATTTGTTTGGTTTTATATTAATCAAGTGGATGGCAAAATTAGTTTAGTTAGGTACATTTTGTTTTTGTTAATAAATGATATTCATGAATAATTAGGAGCATAAAAGTAGATGAAACATGAAAAATAAACTGAAAGAATAGAAAATAAGATAAATATAGAAAAATATGAGAGCCAACATAAAAAAGCATAGATAATAATAGTCAACATGAACCTCCCAATATCTATATAATACATTATCATCTTTAATGTGGAAATATTCAACGATATACCGAAAGAAACATTTTTTCCGAAGAAAGCATTGTCCAGCCACTAGCCATGTGCAAAATATCTATTAAATTTGGTTTGATTTACTATTCACTTCTTGATTCAAAAAAATCAAATATTTATAATTTTACAAAGTAAATCAAATATTAAAAATTAATATTTATAAAAATAAAACAAATATCAAATATTAAAATTTTAGATACAAATATTCACTTTGCTTCGATATATCTATCTCTCTATAAATATAATTCATATTGATTATATCTATATAGAAATTATAAAATTTTATTTATCAAATTAATTATATAAATATTAAAATTTAACAAATTAAGAAGAAATATGTTAGTTTTAAATAAAATATTGATATTTTGTGATTAATTTTAAATTTTTCTTTATTTTATTTTATTTTTATAATTTTTTAATAATTATTACAAAGTGAATCGAATATCCACGAATACATAAGATTTTAGTGAATATTCGGATGTCCGAATATTCGGTTAGATCCGAAACGAATACGAATAGTAAAATCAGTTATTCGGACAAAACGAAACGAATTACAAATACCTTCAAAATCCTGAATATTCGCTTTATGCTCAGGCCTACTAACCACCACAAAAACGGGAAAAAGAGAAACTCACAAGTTATGAAGAAATAAGAGTTTCATTACTTGCAAAACCTAAGTAAATAATATATAGTATATTTAAGGTTTGGATTAAATATATTGAATTTTATATATAATCTAGATTGTTAATTTTTATTTCTATATATAGTCATTATGGTATTTATGAGATTCTCCCTATCATAAAAGAAATTTGCATCTATCTTTTATGACTATGTATTAGTTAGTAGTGTATTTGTATACTCTATTTATGTGCATGAAAATCCCATATATTACCATTTAAATGGCAAAACTTATAATTTTGTAATATAATGAAATTGTAATTATTTATCAAAATTGCTTGTACATAAATATTTTAAGATAAAGAGTATATATGTTGGCAATTTGACATCATTGAACTAATATATAATCTATATTTTCTGCTCATTTCAGCTGAAAAATAGAAAATTAGAGTAATTTTGTACTCCAAACAAGAGTGGACTAACTCTAAATTTACTTAGTTGTATTCTATTTTTTTTCTTCCCACTTATCTCACTTTAGCTAATTGTTTTTACATCACCAATCACATCCTAATATTTACTCCAAAATATTAATTCTAACGCTACTAGCTAACACTCTGATCCATTATATAATTGATGTTAAATTCAATATTCTTATGATTTTTAAATTTGTGATCAAAATTTGTATATTTACGTAGATTCAAAATCAAATGATTGATAATACAATAAATTTGGCACAAAGAATTCACACTCTTATCTATAGCATCCTCTGTTTTGCTGATGATGATTCACATTCTCATCTATTCTTTGACTGTTAATTTTTCAGGCAAATATGGTTTATTTTAGCACAAAAATTTTCTTTAAATCCGCCACTCATTCTAAGCTTTATATCTGTGTGAGTTATGGGTATTCAGTCTTCTCCTCAACATTATGGTTCAACAATTCTTAAGTTGCTGCTCCAATCTATCATTTATATGGTCTGGTAGAAACGTAACAACAGTTTTCAAGAATCAATTCTCTTCGACAACCTTATTAACGACTGAACTTGATCGTACTCTTTGAAATAGGCTCATTTTCATGGATAGACATATGTTATGAGGTGCTTATGGAACTGCACTATCCAAAATATAAAAAGATGGTTTTATAACACTTTGCAACATTGTTAAAGTAGTTAATTTGGTAAAAATGCACCACCCAAAAATGAGAGGTCACCGGTTCAATTTTTATCCCAAACCATTTTGTATTACCTAATTTTTTCTCTAAATCTGTCCTTGCTCATCTCTTATTCATTGGAGGATCTACTTTCCTCTATCTTTTTTTTTACATTTATTTTTGAATGTATCAGTTTTTTGTGTATAAAATTGGTTAAGATTTTTTGTTGTGATTCTAGTTTATAGTTTCTCAGATTCGAAAGTTTCTATGGTTTGATTGGTGATGTAAAAACAATTTTTTTTTCTGGAATCTATTTTAACATTAATACCAAAAAAAAGACAATACCATAAATTTAATATTATGTCGTATTCAAAAAATGTTAATTAAAAATACTAAACATATATGCAGACTTTTGTTGGGTCACAAGCTAAAAATAATAATAGGTCTATTAATTGATAAATAAAATTAAAAAAATCGGTGAAATATAGCTAGAAGGATTTGAAATCAGGATCTCATGCGTTCATATGGATACACTAACTAATTCATCTAATGACATTTCACTCAAATTAATGGTCAAAAATTTACTTATTATTTAAAGACCGTAAACATGAGCTTGCCCTGCTTGTGCTCAGGATCGGCTCTGCATATATACTATGAAACTAAATATAAATTTAATTTTATTATGTTGCCTAGAAAATCAGAGTCAATCACATATTAAATTGAATGTTTTGATAACAAATGAAAAATGAACTATTTTGCGTATTTAAAAAAGCTAGTGAAAGTGTAACATAATCTAAAAAATTATTTGCTCAAACATTTATATAACACACTATAGTTTTTGATAGTTATTTAACAGAATAGGTTACCAAAATTATATTGCTAAAGAATTATCTTGTTAATTCAATTATCTTTTTGCCATTTCATTGTTCAGTTATTTTAGCATAGACGGCAAACAATCATTAGGGCCGAAGAACTTAGGACTATGAATCTATGAACATAGAGTTATCAGGAATAATTAGGTTTAATGACATATCATATTCTAGTGTGCTCACTTTTGACCAATGTATGTGGCAAAGAAAGCGAGTAGCTAAATAAAACATACACGAGCGTGGTTCCAAAACAAGAGAAAGATATTTAAATTTCAGTAGCCGTCAACTTCCAAACAATAGTATTAAAACAAAATTAAATACGTATTTTATGTGAAGGACAAAAATTGAAAAAAATATCTGAACTATCAGAAATCATTTATCCATTTAGACATTTTCTTGTACAACTGTCTCAAATTAAAGCGAGAAAAAACATAACTTTTGGTTTGCACTTTTTTTGCTGAGTCAGCAAAATGTCCTCTGGCATGTTCCAAAAGTCAGCCACGTGGCAGTGTGTTGAGGTAAGAAAGAAAAGATAGGGATATGGATGGTTTGTAATTGTACGCCACTCGATTATTAATTAATACCAAAAAATTGTAGCCCACTCGTTCAGTGTTTGTAAGCCATAGGGTTTATGTTTTTTTTTCTTCATCGCTTATTAAAGTGTACATTTTTTTCAGATCTTACGAATCTACAATATTCTTAGAAAATACTTCTACCAGTAAAATACTGCTGCAGTTGGCCACTATAAAATTCTTGGTTCATGTATTTTTGCTGCTTATTTTCTCTGATAAAAAAAAAAGAATTTCTTGAAAGACAAACTTTTCATCATTAACATACGGATTAGTCGGTAATTAATTATTTAATCACCATCCAAACGGTAAAATTCTCTCAAAGCGACATGTGTGAGTGTGTTTTCAATCCATGTATCATTCAATAGTCCAAACTTACGGCAGAAAAATATCCATATGTGAGTAAACTCAACTAAACCTAATAAACTATGGAGGCTAAAAGGGCCCTATTTTATGTATATCCATTGTCCAATCAAAAACTAAAGCTGGATGATTGAAAAACTCATAAGAAAATTCGTAAATTTTTTATTATGTCTAATTTTAGTTTGTCTTTTCTTAAAACAATTTCTTTAAAAAACAAGAAAAAGAGGAAGGAACAAAAAAAACATAAACCGCTAAAATTTTGGATTTTCTTTGGATTTGATATTTCTAAAATCAAATAAACCAAAAGCCAAAAAGTACTAACAGAAGCCAAGCGAATTACAGACAGTTTTTAACTGGTTTATGTTTTTATGAAATTTACGGTTCAACTAAAAAAAATCAAGGTATAACTTCCATTCTAGGGAATAAGAAAAGACAATGGTCGTAAGGAAGTTATACCTAGATTTTCAAAACCCTGCTAAAATCATTGATGACCATATCTTGGCATTTCTTATAGACTTGTAGTGTGATGTGTGCAAAGAAACGTGAATATGGGCCTGTTTGCTTCATCTTCATCTCGTTATGGGTCTCATAGATTTAGACTTAAGTTTCTGGCCCATTTTATGTATTATTACAAAGTCAATACCGAGGAGACACGGAAAATCTACGAGGACATCAAATTGGTGTTAACGTTCTGGCTAAACAATCAATCGACCAAGAAAAAACACAAACAGTAAATGTTATGGAAATGTGAACAACATGATTTCTCTTTTGGGGGGTTTGAGTTGAAGTTAACATCAACATATAAAACATGAGTCATGACATATAGTAGCTTCGACCATTAAGTTGAAAAAAATAAACAAGTGGGAAAAAGTTTACTCCATCAATTGAAAGGTAAAGAAAAATGAGGTTAACAATATTTTAGTTTATACAAATTTGTGACATCTTTTGTAACATTTTATAAGTAAAAGTATACACAAGTTTGTGACATTCTTATTAAATAACTAAACACTATGAAATTACACATTTGATAAACACATGAGTTTACATTATTTAACTAAGCCGAAGAGTTATCGTTGGTCGATTTCTTGGAAGAAGAAGAAGAAGAATGGCTCTGTTTCTGTGAAGAAGTATGGCTCGATGAAGATGATGACTCAGTAAAGAACACCACGTCTTCATTGGTATCGACCAAAGCTTGAATCGATCTTGGAAAGGGCGGCAAATTCACTTCCAAGACACCTTCAAGAATCTGAACAATTTGACTCATCGTTGGCCTATGACTCTCTTCGTCTTGTATGCACCAACACGCCACTTTACAAGCTCTCATGAGCTCTTCTATGTCCACGTCATCCCCCTCTAATCTAGGATCAAGAAGCGAGCGTATGTCTCCATCTTTGGTGAGTACGGTCGCAGCCCAACTAGGAAAGAATTTAACTTTCTCATTCTCTGAATGCTCCGTGTTTCTTCTCCCGGAAACAATCTCCAACAGCATCATCCCAAAGCTGTAAACATCGGCTTTCGCAGTTATCGCGACTCCCGAGATCCATTCTGGTGCAAGATAGCCTCTTGTGCCTCTCATCGTTGTCAAAACCCTGCTAAAATCTCGACCAACGAGCTTAGCTAATCCAAAATCAGCAACTTTGGGACAGAACTGTGAATCCAACAGAATGTTTTCAGGTTTTATATCACAATGAATGATACAGTCTCTACATTCATCATGTAGATAAGCCAATCCTCTCGCTGTCCCTAACGCGATCTGGTACCGCAACTTCCACTCAAGAACGTTCTTTTCTTCGTTGTGGTTCAAGAAAAGATGAGAATCCAATGAACCATTAGGCATGTAATCATAAACCAACAGTTTCTTGTTTCCTTCCGAGCAAAACCCGCGAAGCCTCACTAGATTAACATGTTGGATCGTTCCTATTGTTACTACTTCAGTCCTAAACTGCTTCTCCCCTTGGCTAATACCTTCAAGCCTCTTCACTGCTATGTCACTAGAATCTGTTAAAGCACCTTTGAACACCGAACCAAAACCTCCTCCTCCTAACTTCTCCGAGAAATTCTTCGTTGCATTTTGTAATTCTCTATAGCTAAATGCAGCCAATGTACCATCACTACTCTCTCCTCCCATTCTCTTCCTCCTCCTATGCTTTAAGACTAAGATTACGGCCAATAACACGAGAACTATTACTCCTAACGAACCTATAACCGCGCCAAATATCATCGCTTTGTTACTTTTACCTTTACCAGAAGAACCATTAGGAATATCAGAAGAAGCAAGCCTAAGATAAAACGTATTCCCTTCATTGTTATCTTCATCCAGTTGCTGAAGATTCAACACATCTTTTGACCAAACCAAACATTGGTTCGAGTTTTCATCATGTGCATAAGCCTTACAAGAACAGTTCCCTTGGCAAGCAGAGGCGCAAATACTAAGACTGGTTCTCGTCAAAACCTCTGGATCATCAGCTAATTTCATGTCTAAAAGTGGAAAAAACTGGTTGATGTCTCCATTAGAGCATTGTAGCTCAGTCTTCCTTACGCAACCTTCAGAGTAATCATTCAAGTCCCAATCCTTTTGTGACTTTGGACTAAACCCTTGAGGGCATCGGCAAAAAGTTAAAGACTTTTCACTACAAATCCCAAAGGAGCCACAGTATCTATAGACTTGACATTGTTGTCGAGGTTGAGACCAAAACAAGTTCCATTGCTTGTTGTTGTCTAACCAAGTGAACTGTTTGATTTGTCCAGAAACGTCCATGGCGAAACGTGACACGTTAAAGCTGTTGTAGATTGAGTAAGTGAAGTATGACTCTGTAGCGTTAGAGAAGAAGCTGAAGTTGTAAATGTAATTAAGTCTCATTTCAGGGACTGAATCAAAAATCTGAGTCTGAGCATTCCAAGGACCACTTGACCAATACTCATTCGAACCATTCCAAAGGATTTTGTAAGCTGTTGACTTATCAAGCTCGAGAGAGAACAAACCTGGTGATGGATCTTCAGGATTCTTCCATGAGACAAGTCGTTGACTCTTTCCGGTTTGTTTGTCTAACCGGATCTTAACTCCGGGAAGCCACGTGGCTCCCGGATGATCAAAGCTTTGCCACAACAACACGTCGGAGTCGTTGTCTTTGAGAACAAGGTTGCCGTCGTCTTGCAAAACAGCTTTGAGGGAAGAAACAGAGGAACTGAGACCGGTGGACCAAACCGGAGTTTGGTTTTTTCCATCGAGTAGGATTAAGTTTCCGTTGGAGATTTTGAGAACTGATGAGTTCTTGTCGTTGACTGGTTTGTCTCGATTAGCAACCCAGAGAATGGTTTGAGAGAGTTGCTTATACCACATACCTATGTAGAAGTTTGAAGAAGGACCTGGTTTAAAGAAACCCATTTCGAAAGTACCTCCGGTGGAGGTGATTGTTTGATCGCCGGAGAGAGTAAAGTTTGCAGAGATTGTGTCGACGGCGGAAGAGCCATGGATGAAGAGGAAGAAGAAGAGGATGAAAAAGAACGAAACCATGGGGAAAAAAAAAGCTTAGAGGAGATATAGATGGAGAAATATCATATGATGATAGTGAAGAGTCTGTGCTTTTGAAAAGATACAAATTTTATGGTCGTGATCCGTGACTCTGTGAGGTTCGGTTTGTCAATGGCGAATTGGAAATAAGAGACGTGGAAAAGTCAAACAAATTGATGTGGAAAATAATATTATTGAAGTCTTTTTCTTGACTTCGTCAAAAAACTCAAGTATTAGTCCATTAGTCGCAATTTCTTTGTTTTTAATAATGTTTTGTTGTGAATAAATGCGATATTCATTTTAGTTGGATTGGATTTAACCAAACACACACCCAAATGACATTATGATTGGAGTCTGACGTCTTGACCGGTGTGTGGAAAAAATAAGTCGCTTGAAATCATTTGGCTTGGACCTAAAGCTTAGCTTAATTTACAGTAGTAGTAGTTTTAGTACCCAAATTCCAAAATGGACCAGCTTGAGTAATCCGAGTTTTAAAAACTTTTTCTAAAATATTGTTAATTTGCCACAAACAAATATTAGTTGGACAATCTTTCAACGTGATTTAGTATCTGTCACAAGATCGGTTATTTTCAACGATTGATTATGTTGAACATTTGATTGTTATTTGAAAAAATAATAATAGATAGCTGTAATGGAAAGAATAATACTTTTCCAATAGAGGTAGATAGTCAATATTGAAAAAACGTTGAAAGTGAAAACCTAAAAGGGCCATATTCAAAATTCTAAACAGATAAATGTAAACATTGAACTGTATCGAGAATTTTGACAAAAATAGCCGGTGATTCTATCATTTTTCTTGTCGCCTCTTCATCACACATAAAAACCCAACCAAAACCAATATTATGACTCAAGTCACCCAATATAAATGTGTAAATATATGTAGATTAACATTTCTTAGAAAGCTTACATTACTAGTATAACGTCAAAAAAAAAAAAAACTGAATATATATTTTGTAAGAACAATGATATATCAATCAAAGATTTACTAAACTTGGTGTTCTTCAATTAATAATTCGTGTTTTGTTTTTTTTGCACACTAGACTCATTTCTTAGTTTCAATTTATATCCTAGTAACCTTATTTGAGCTTGAATCTATCTTGTGTTGGATTATCTCACACATATTTGACCCTAAAATTTTGCAATCTGCTTCGATTTTAAACTGTTTTCTTGTTGCAGTTTGCATTTCATATGATCCCAAGATTCCCTGTTTAATTTAAGTTTCGTTTGATTAGCTGATTACTGACTGAATTATGATCCATTTGGGCCCATAGGCTTATATAAATGGGCCTACTGTAATGCTGTCCCGGAAAAAAAATACAAGGATATACCCACACGCGCGAAGAGGACACGAGACCACCGGAGACACGTTCCGGTAGCGAACCCAACACGAACTCTCTTGACGTGATTTAGCAAAAGCCAATCAATCCACGTCGGAGTCAGGTGCGTTTCGAATCGAACTTCTTGAGGAGGGTTTTATAGCTATGTGATATCTAGGTTTTCTCAGATTAACCTACGATTTCAATTTTCGTTATTTACGCTTTGATTTTTCTACATTTCCTGTGTGTTTTTCTTCAAAATTTCTGTGAAAAAATCAAACGTTTTTAGCTTTTCTTCTCTATGCTTCTGAGACTTGTGAAGATTGTTAACAGCTGCATAGATTTTTTTTTTACTGTTGAGTCTGTAGCTTGAAAGCTTTCTGGGAAGTTCTTTGTTTGTATCTCCTCAAGTATATTGTGAAATATGGATCTTAATTCAATCAATTTGATAAAGTTTAATTGAGTTATTTGCTTGCTAAAGAGTAATTCTTGTTGGTTCTTCTCCGGTTTTGTGGATTTTACAATTGGAATTAATGGGTTTATCTATTGTTCTTGTAACCTTAGGCTTTAATATAAGAGTGTTGGTGGTAGAGTTTATAGTGGAGAATGTTTACTAATAATCAAAGACAAGAAGAACGTACTGGGAAACACGGAACTCCAAGGCTTCAATATCTACAGGTCCTTTTCAACAATCTTTTTCTCTTTACTGATTTTGGCTAAGTTTTGTATTTGAAAAACTTAGTTTTGGTTTTATATCTATGAGATATTTGTTGTTGTGCGAAGTTGAGTATGTTCCATCTTTTAAATGCAGGAGCTGGTTAGTCAGTTTCAGAATGCAACTGATGAAGGTATTATTAAGCATGAGTGTAGTTTCATTTTGTCACTTAAGTATCAATATATTTACACCATTACTACTGTCTTGCACCTGCAGTAACAAAAGAGAGAACTGTAGCAAACTTGGCGAACTTTGCATATGACCCTTACAACTACACTATTTTACGTCAGGTAACCTCGAGTATGTTCATGTTTTTATCATTTTCCATGGAGAACCTAAGCATCCACCACTTTACTCTCTTCATGATGAAAATGCTAATGTTGTACTCGAGCAGCTAAATGTCTTGGAACTATTCATAGACTGTCTAACAGAGCCGAATGAGAAACTTGTGGAGTTTGGGATTGGAGGAATATGCAACGCTTGTGCCGGTAAAAAACTCTGATGCTAAACTAGTTTTGTTTTTGCCATAATTGCAAATTAGTTATCATCAAACTAACTCGTGCTCCTTCCTGTTCTTGTGCAGAGCCAAAAAATGCTGCTACTATCATCGAGGCTGATGGGATTTCACTTATAATCAAATGTTTATCAAGCCCTGTCCGGAATACTGTGAATTACGCGCTTGGGGCTTTGTATTACATATGTGACTATAACAGAGCAACAAGAGAGGAGATTTTGAGACCAGAAGTGGTGGATCTCATCGAGAGGTACGCAGCGGCTGAATCAGTCAGTGTAAGCTTTAGTAACTTGGCCAAGGCGTTTCTTGACAAGCATATTCATGCAAACACACGGGCTTCAACTTGAAAATACCAACGATTGCGTCCTTGCCACTTTTTGTATAGCAAATGGGCCAAAACGCAAACACTCTACAATCATTGTGTTGAGGATTTTGAGAAAATACCGAAGTGTTTTTTGGTAGTATAATCTAGATGAGTAATGAAAAAGAAAAAGTTAACTTGATGAATTGGTGGTTCTACACAAATGAAAATGCTACCAAAATTGTTGAAAATTAAACATATCACCGTAATGCTAGAAAAAGAGCTCATACTACCAAAAAAACTTAATATCGGACTAAAATTGAATAAATAATAAATTCGAGACCCGGGTCCAACATTTCGAATACATAAAACATAGGCATTTAGGAAGTATCAAGGGGGGGGGGGGAAATCCCATCGCCGTAATGAATACATAAAACATATTTCACATCAAAGTTTTTAAATAGATAATCTGTATTCAAAACACAAAATAAAAAAATAAAAAAATTTCAGTTAAAAAAAAAAACAAATAACTAAATAAATCATTAATCAAATCAGTTAAAAAAAAAACCCCACATGATACACACGATAAAAATAAGGGAGAATTACTAAAATGATACACATTTCCTATTTAATTATTAGAATGACACACTTTTTTTGGGTTTTCTGAAAAAAAACATGAAACTTATTAAAATTTGTAAGAATGACATCACCTTAAAACTGTGCAAAATAACCTAGTGATGTTTACGTGACACCGCTATATAGCCACAAAGTGTATTGTCAACGGTCGTCCACTGCTGTTACAAAACTAACGGGGAGATTACAATGACGTAGTTTTGGTTTTTAAAACTACATGCTATTTTGTTGTAAATGATGATGTTGTTGCTGTTTTTTACCTTGCAAAACAACATGATTTTTATATTTACATTTAGTTTTTAAAATTAGAAAAATGAAAATTGATTTGGGAAAAAAATAGAAAATTGTCTCCTTTCTTTTTCGTATGTTCTTCTTCTTCTTAGTATGTTCTTCTTCTTCACCATGTTTCCACCATCTATTCTTCTTCTTATTATGTTCTCCTTATTTTCTCACATCACACGAAATCAAAATCTCAAAGTGTACCATTTTCGAAATCAAAACAACAATAACAACAATCCGGATTTCATATATTTGTAAATATATTAACAACAAATCTACAAATAGAAACATCACCGCAAATCTGAGACAAATCTGAGAAAAATCAACAAAACTAACAAATATAAACATCACCACGAATCTGAGACAAATCTAAGACAAATCTAACAACAAATCTGCAAATCTATCACCACGAATCTGAGACAAAGCCCAGTTAAATCAAAACATAAAAATTGAAGATCCCAAAAAATGATGAACTCTAACTTTAATTTATCCCCAAATCCATCTCACGGCCAAGACCACCAACACCACCGATACCACTTTGTCTCTCCCTACTTCCCATTAACTCTAATTTTAATTTCCTCAAATTGATTTTTCTTTTCAATTATAAATCAAGAAGAAACATAATCAATATCATTTTGGTCAGTGAAAAATGAAAATTTTAAGTTTCAAAAAGAAACAAAAATTGAAAATTTAAAAATCATGTTGTTTTAGCCACAGAAAAATAACAAGTAATGGTCAAACATTGTGTAGTTTTTTTGTCCTCAAAACTACGTCGTTTTGAGATTTTGTCAGTTTTTTAACTGAGACAAGCTGTGCCACATCGACGATACACGTTGTGGCTATATAGCGGTGCCACGTAAACATCACTAGTTAATTTGCACAGTTTTAAGGTGAGTGCCATTCTTGCAAATTTTAATAAGTTTGATAGTTATTTTGCAGAAAATCCCTTTCTTTTACTATTAGTTTGTTATTTTGAGTTTTTGTAATTGCCCAAATACCCCTAAAAATCTTTGTAAGGAAAAAAGAATTACTAGAATGTCATTAATGAGATAATTCCAGCATTACATATATTTACAAAAATGCCATTCCGTTTCTGTGATCGCAGAGTTATTTTGTCGCATACTTATTTCTTTTGATCGCAGAGTTATTTGCAAATCTTAATTACCGCAGACTTGTTAACGTGATGACAGACTTATTTCAAGTTATATAGTTATTTTCTTTCACCGCAGAGTTCTTTGACAAACTCTGTTACCACATAGTTATTTTATGTGATGGCAGACTTATTTCATGTTATAGAGTTATTTTCCTTTACTGCAGAGTTACTTGACAAAGTCAGTTACCGCATAGTTATTTTATGTCATGACAGACTTATTTCAAGTTATAGAGTTATTTGCCTTTACTGCAGAGTTATTTGACAAACTCAGTTACCGCAGATTTATCAACATTATCGCATACTTATTTTAAGTTGTAGAGTTATTTTATTCTACCACATAGTTATATGAGATACTTAGTTGCCGTAGATTTGTTAAAGTCATTGCAGACTTATTGTTAGTTCTACAGAGTTATTTTGTTTGACCGCAGAGTTATTTGACAAACTTAATGACCTCTGATCACATATCCTTCTGGTTGCTGAATGTATACTTCTTCCAAGAGAACTCCAAGGAGAAAAGCCGACTTAAAATCCAACTGATGGATACCCCCAAGCTTTCCTTGCTGCTGTAGATAAGATTGTTTTGATGGTATCCATTCGAGCAACATGCACATATACTTCGATATAATTAATTCTATGCTCCTGAGAATAACCCTTAGCCACCAAACGTGCCTTGGATTTGTTAACCTCTCCATGCTCATTGAATTTGATTTTATGAATCTACTTCACTCCTATGCACTTTGTTCCTTTTGGTAGCTTTGTTAATTCCCATGTTTGATTCTTCTATATTGAATTTATTTCCTCATCCATAGCTTCTTTCCATTTCAGACTTTTCTCTGCTTTTTCAAATGTTGATGGATCAGACATGTTAACTTCTTTTTCTTCGTCATCGATTTCATCTCCACGGATATAGTCATTAAGGTATGGTGGAGGCCTTGTTACTCATCCCTCCCTGACTATGACTGGTTTTGTTCCAACTTATTCAGTTTCTGTAGGCTGTTCTGCTTCAGTATCAGAACTCTCTCGTCACCATTTTCATCTTTGATATCTTCCCATATCATGTCATCATCATCCCATGTCAGCTTAGAATCTGTGTGGTGTTGATCTTCTTCCCAATTCCATCCTTTTGTCTCCTTAAATACCACATCTCTGCTTACTATCATCTTTTTGGTCTTTGGATTGTATAATATGTAATCTTTCAACTCTTCTTAAAAACCAAATAAAATGCAGATGGTGCTTTTGTCATCGAGTTTACCTCGTTTCTCATCTGATATGTGTACATGTGCAAGACTTCCCCACACTCTAAAGTGACCCATGCTCGGTTTAACTCTGCTCCAAGCTTCTTGTGGTGTGATACCTTTGACCGAAAGAGTAGGACATCTGTTTAGAATGTATAATCTCCAGTTCACTGCTTCAGCCCAAAAAACCTTTGGAACTTTTCTGGTCGATAGCATTGATCTGACCATATTCATGATTGTTCGATTTTTCCTCTCTGTAATTCCGTTCTGTTGAGGTGTGTAAGTAGTCGTTAGCTGTTTGTGGATTCCTTACTCCTTACAAAATTTCAAGAATTCTAGTGAAGTGTACTCCCCTCCACGATCAGTTCTCAAGCATCTTACCTGTTTCAGTTTCTACTTTCTTCTTAAATATCTTGAAATGGTTGAAAGCTTCTGATTTTTCTTTCAAAAAATACACCCGTGCCTTTCTACTGTAGTCGTTTATAAAGCATAATGCATATCTCTTTCCACTGGTAGACATAGGACTAATGAGGCCACACATAACATAGTGTATCAACTCAAGTACCTCATTAGCTCTCCATGTGCTTTTCTTGGGGATGGGTTTTCGTGGCTGCTTTCCTACCATAAATTCTGTGCAGGTGAAATTCTGAATGTCAAAGGTGGGAAGACCACATGCCATCTCCATTCTTTGTAGTGTCTTCATGCCGTGATGACCAATGTGCCCATATCGCTCATGCCATAACTTTGGTATGTCTTATGAGATTGTTTGCAAGCACCGTTGTTGTCTTGGTTTATCTTCTTCATTTGTTTGATCGACCAACATGAACATTATGTTTGAACTCGTCTTGCTTTCAGCTATTAGGCCTCTTTCATCATGATAGATCTTGCAAGCTCCCTTTCGTATGATGATTGTCAGCTCCTTTTATTGGAGTTGCCCGAGCTCAACAAAATGTTTTTGAGTTAAGGTATGTAGTAGACGTCACTTATTGCGTTTGCAGCATCATTTAGAACTAGCCTCATATTCCCTTTGCCAATAACTTCCATCCTTTTGCCATTTCCCAGTTTGACTGAGTAGTTGAAACTACCATTCATTGTCGAGAACAATTCTTGATCTCCACTTATATGGTTCGAGCAACCTGAGTTGAGAAACCATTCCCTTTTTCTCAGATTGTCTTGTTCTCCAGAGCACGCCATTTGCAATAGTTCTGTAGTGCCTTCCACAGTGGTGTCATCTTCTGTCTGTTACACATCGGCTTCATGTTCTGCACCATTCTCTTCCTCTCTTCTTTTTCTTCTATGTCAGCGTAATTTGCTTCTTCTTCCCACTATGGACATTCGTTTTTGAAATGTACTAGCTTGTGGCACTTGTAGCATTCCACTGTGCTCTTATCAAGGAACCCTCTGCTTCGACCACATCCTCTACCCCTTCCGTTAAAACTTCTTCTTCTGGCTCCCATTCCTCTTCCGTATGTTACCTTTAGTGCTTGGTCATCATCACCTTTGTCTGGTTTTCTGAATTTTTGTTCATGGACTGTAAGAGAGCTATGTAGTTCATCAAGTGAGATACTCTCAATGTCTTTAGACTCTTCTATATACACCACCACATACATGAACTTCTCAATGAGAGTTCTCAGAATTTCTCCACCACTTTTGAGTTACTCATGACTTCTCCATTGCTTCTCATTTGATTTGTGATGGCTAGCACACGCGTGAAGTACTCCTCCATGTTCTCAAAATATTTCATCTCCAGCAGCTCAAAATCTCGTCTCAGCTTCTGATGTAGCAACTTTTTCACTCGATCATTGCCTCCAAACTTCCTTTTCATCGAGTTCCATATGATCTTAGAGGATTTCGTGTCCAAGATCTGTTCAAATGTCACCCTATCAATGGACACCCTATCAATGGATTGATAAAGGTAATGGTTCACCTTATGGTCATTCATCTTAGCATTTTCAAGTTGTTGCCTCTGATCTGCTGAAAGGACAGTTGTCGTTGCTGGCTCCTCGTATCCGATCAGACTCCACAGCCCTATTGCTCTGAAGAAATTATCCATCACCTCACTCCAGCGATCCCAGTGACCATCGAACTAGGGTAGTTTCATTTGTCATCTCCTATCTCTCCTCACTCTTGTTTTGAAACTGAGGTTTCTCTAAAGTTTTCAAAGTATCCAACGAGCTCTGATACCGATTTGTAGAGATCAGAAACTCAATATATGTTTTGGACTCTGAAAACTCTGAATTCTATTGAATGCAAGACATAGCTTATATAGCGTTTACAACTGAAGCCTCCTAAACTTAAGGCACACGAACAGAGTAACAAACTTAATTCAAACATGACCGTAATACTCGGTCCTCTTATTGAGTGAAACTAACTGAGAAGACTCTTTCAAACTTCATAGACTTCAAACGGCTCCTTTATTCATTTGCTCCAACATTAATTGGTCCAAGATTTTTTTTAAAGCTCTTGACTCAGAAAAGATAGATTTTGGTTTCTTTCTGGATTTCATCTGATATTTCATCCTTCTTTATGGATCAAATTTTCTGGAGTTGTCACTTCTCTTCCTCTTGGTCTTTCAGTTTTTTTTTTCTTTTTTTCTTTTTTGTTTCTTACCCTACGTTATCTTTATCATTATATTTACCCTTTTATATGTAATTACAAGTAATTTTGAAGAATCAAACTTCTTTGGTTGATCATAACAAGATCCCGATTAAGGAATTTATCAAGACAACAAATCATGGAAAGGTTTGCAATCTGTTCAATTTCTTAGCATTTTCGAGTGTTTCCGGTTTCTTTTGGTAAAACCTCTTTCATCAATTGATTCATTTCATGCTCTTCTTTTTATAGGGTGGCGTAGTTGGTTTTTCTGCTGTAACAGTTTAAGTTGTGGCTCGCGATGACAATTTAGTTCACAATTTTTAGGAAGTCAATTGTGAGTAAAGAACGTGAAAGTCTTTTGGTAAGATTTAAGTCTTGCAACGAAGTGGTGGTGGTCAAATGGTTTCCACTTGAGGAGGAGTTTTCCCTGTTGGTTTAGGCCAGGGATCTATTCCCCTTAAGCACAAAATTCTCTAAATCACTCTCTTTGGCCACATGGATATGGGCCCTTGCTTTCGACCCATTTGAATACCCAGAGAAAGGGTATATCCGTGTGCTGAACCTCCCCCAAGAGATTAGTCTGGGCCCGTCCATATGTCTGGGATCTACCCCTGAGTTATCAAAAACATTTCTGAGTAACTGATGTTTGTATCATGTACATGCGTAACATATGTATGTCTGGTATACGGGAACTTACCTGAACGGCTGAACCAGGTCTAGGATTTAACTGTGTTGGTGTAATTACTGCCTTTCTTGTGCTCAAATATATCTGTTTTGTGAACTTTTTAGTTGAATCAATTACCGGGTGTGTTGAAAGTTGTGAAGACATATATATTTCAGGGAAGAAGAAGCCAATCACAGTGTCAACAACTTCTTTCATCTTTCAGGGAATGGCTAGATCATTGGGAAAAATTAAATTGGCATCAATATGTTCTAGAGTAATCATTTTATCTATATTCATAGTTGAAAAGATACTCAAGCTCACATACCGATTTTTTGCTTTCTCTTACTCTAATTCATCCCGTGTTCAAGATTTTTAGTTTTTGTTTTTTGAAGTATGATTTCCCTCAGGGCCGGCTGAGAGCATAGGAGCATGAAACATTGGCCTAGGGTCCCCATTTTTGTGGAGCCCCATTTAAGATTTATATATATATATGTATATATATTTTAAGTTCCTTTTTTATATATACTGGATATTATAAAATTAAATATGAAAATAAAGAAGAAAAAGAAATAGATAATTATGTAAAAAAAGATTTAAGAAACTAACTAAAATTATTAATATATATTTGTAAGGGCCCTATTTTTATTTTTGTTTAGGGCCTCCAAATTCTCCGAGCGTTGAGAGGATTATGGCTCCAGAATTGGTTGAGTATGGGTAAAGTAAAAGAATGCAAAGAGATGATAGACTATCTCCTCGGGCTTTCACGGGACGGGAAGCTAAAATACGAGTGAGTCTTTTCTCAAATATAAATTCTTAGCTCAAGGGAATGTATTTACGATCACCTTTGTAAATCAACAGTTGGTTTCTTCTGACGACAGGACGGAATTGGTTCCTTCTGATGTGTTCCATGTTACTCTTAGGAAGCTAGGTAGGCAACCTAAAGAACTCATCTTCCTTCTTGTGAGCCACGTAGTAAGTGCTGCCACTGTGTTAGTGTCAGCTTTTAGTGCCTTGTGTAGTTGCTCTATGGATTCTGAATTTTTACTGTGTTTATTAACTGTAAACTTATCAAACTATAAATTCATTGATATAAATCCATCTATTGTATCGATCTACTTTCTTTCTTGGATTATAAAATGGTTTTAAATTGTACCTTTTATTCAGGAAATGTAGAGAAAATACTGCCACCTAAGAAGAACTTCTTCTCTGCTCAAGTGTCATCTTGTGTGTGCTTTTAAGTGTCTTTCTTATGTGTGCTTTTAAGTGTCATCTTGTGCCGGCTTAGGCTACAAAAAGATGGTTGAGCATATTATCAAAGGAATATCCAACCCTAGCATTCCATGAAAATGTCAACAAGTCATTTCGAAAGGTATTTTAGAGATTATACAAGCCCTTAAGCCCCTCTTGTCTTTTGATCTATGTTTTTTAGTTTTTGAGGTTGTTAGTGTTTCTGTCTAGCAACATAAGATAAGGTGAAGAAGATTGAATGTGAAGAGAGGCAAGAGTTGAAAGATAAGCTAAAGGAATCAGAGGAGAAGATCATAAACTTAGAAGCCAAGATCAAATCGTTGAGAGAGAGTAAAGAAACAGTAGAGGCAGCGATGGAAACAGAGAAATCAAGGAAGGAATATTTTGATACAAAGCTGAACATAACCTAGGCTAAGCTCAACAAGACACATAAGAAGTTGGGACGTTTACAGAAAGAGTTATTGTGAACAACTTTAAGGGACTTTCATCGAGCTTCAGCTTCAGTTAGAAAGGTAACAAACCATAGTAACATATAAAGCTTTCTCATTTCTTCGTTTTGTTGCAGTGTTGAAACACATAAACCGAAGCAGAGAAAAAAAAACATGAGTAGATAATTAGAATTCGCAGATTATAATATCATATTTTGGTGTTTGATGGTGATGCGGTTTTGTTTGCAAATATGTGATATACATATCAACAACATCAGTGAAGTTATCAGAGTGTCATGAAACGATCACCAATTTAAGAAAGTAAGTACGAGCGTTATCTACAATGGAAACAAGCAGCACCATGAAATCCTTCGACAGAAGGGTTCCAAATTCATACTTTCAGTTGAGCTTTACCTCCTCAAAAGTCTACATTGAACTACAAGAAAAGTAGTTGAGTAATTGTAAAATCAGATAGTACGGCTATGCAAGAAATATAGAAAATGACGTCAAACCATTGTTATAAATTGACCACTAACCCCTTTTGTCTTTATTCGCTGATACTATTGATTGAACATGAATCGCTTGAAGTGGGTTTCAAGAAGCAGTAATTTTGCGAGTTTGAGGTTATGGATATGTTTCGTTAACGCCTCTGGGATGTTTGTAATCCTTCACATGAATTTATATACCTCCATGAGAAAAGACTGAAGAATTGGATGTATGGGGATGACTGATAATCATCTATCATTCAAAGAGAACGAGTTTGTTGTCGTAGTGCAACATTTTTCAACAGCAAAGGTGATAATCCATTCTTCAGTCTACTGATGATTATTATGGTTGTTTTGTTTATGCTAGGTGTCAAATTGATTCGGTAGAATCAGTTGACATTCTTTTACAAAATACTCATTCTTTGTTCTAACATTTGGCTTTAAACTAAATAATTCCAATTACTGTGTCCACCAGTTGTGTATGTCTGGAAAACTCCTGAAGACAGTTTCTAATAATTGCACAGAAAAACAAAAAAAATACACAATGAATCAATTTGTAAAAGAAGGCACATGTAGGTTGCTCGCTTATACGAATTAAGCAATCAGAGTTAGAAATATGTGGCTATGTAAGACTACACATGTATGTAATAAGGTTAGTAGTAGTTTGATTACTCATCACCTCTTGGATGACTGTCAAAGATTAAAGGTGGTCAACAATGCTAAAAAGGATTATGAGACTTTGATGGAGGAAAATATGAAAGGCAAGTGTTAGTTCCTTAATGAAATCATCTAAATAGATATGCCAAAAGTTGTTATAAATATATATCAAGATTATAAGGATATAATGATATAAAGATACATAGAGATATCCTCAATATTCCTCAATCAGAACAAGTTTGTACTCTTATTTCAAATTTGGTATCAGATGTTTTTTGACAACGAAAGTCGTAACAATTAAGTTAGTGTAAATACGTTATGAACTGAAACTCGCGTGTATGTATGGGTATTCTCCAAGTTTTATATAATGAAATTATACAGTAATACTTTTATAAATCAATAATATTGTGACCAATGTATTTTTATAATATTTTATTAATTTATCGAGGTTATTAATTTATAAAAACAGTATTTGGGTTTAAATAGTAATTTGAGACCAGAAAATGTTTTTAATTTAGTGAGATATTAATAAATCAGTATTAATTTATAGAAATTTAACTGTATCTCTAAACTAAAGATCTTAGAAGCCGCCACGGATCCCCTCCAAAAAACAATAAAAATTTGATAATTCTTTTTTAAATATAATATTCATTAGATAATAAAAGATACAACCCATTTTAAAATGAGAAATATGGGAAGGAAACAGTTTGGAGAAACCAAGTTATAAAATATTTGGAGGACCAAAAGAGACAAACCAGAGTTAAACCGAACCATGAAAAAATTGAAATGGGGAACCAATTGAGGTAATGCTACTTTTTGAGAAATTAAATTCTGACGTACACAGTTTAGTCGGTGTGCCACTCTTTTTATTAAAAACCCAAAAATACCCTTTATTTTTAATTTAAATTAAAAATGTTTTAATTTACCTAATATAGGAATCGCTATACGATCATTCCTCCTGCTATTCAGATGCAAGACTTTGAGATAAAAATTCAGTTCATTGTTCATGGTGAAGCAAAAAAAATTCTATGGGCTATCTAACGGATCATTATTGAAATCTTTGAGGAGATCTGCAGTACAACCAAAGGTAATGGAGTCCTCTAAGACAATCTCCGTTATAGGCTATTTTATTTCTCGCTGGCTGACAAAGCTCATCGATGTCTTAAGTCTCTGGGTTCTGGATCAATCACAAGTTATGGGTGAATGTCGAGGTGCTTTCTTACAGCAGTTCTTCACCAAAGCTAGATCCGCAGCGTTAAAAAAAAAGTAGCTATATTCTAACAAGCTGGTACCGAGTCTTTCTATGAGGCTTGGAAATGCTATAAAGAATACCTAAGGGACTGTCCCCCTTGAAGCTACACCTAGTCGTACATGATGAACTTCTTTTACAATGGGATATAGATGAAGTACCAGGTGGCTCTGGATATTGCTCGTAGGGGAGACTTCATGAGCAACACTCTGAAGGAGGTTATGGAGCTCATTTAAAACCTTGTAGCAAGCAACTCTAGCCGTTGCCCTGACTATGATAGGATAGTCATTCTCACCCTTGCGAGTGATAAGGAAATGAAGGATCTCACTACTAAGGTGGATATGCTCCTGAAGGTGCATAAGATGGCCGTTAATTTCCTGGAGAATAATGTGTGTGATGATGAGGAGGAACATACTAAGGAGATTAACTTTCAGGGTGGACAAGGAAACTACCAAAACAGGGATTTCAACCTTAACTTTAGGAACCATCATAACCTGTCATACCGCGACACTAATGTTGAGAACCATGAAGATCAGTTCCATCCACCTTGGAATTCTCAGAATCAAGGGAATTAGCAGAATGAGGCTAGTTATGGTAAAATGGGATTCAACCCTCATTCTGGGAATGCTGGTTCCCAAGACAGGATTGCGTCCCTATTCCAGAAAATTATGAAAGGGCAGAAGAATTTTGCGGTTGAGATCAACTCAAAAATTGACAGTATGTATATTAATCTCAATGGTAATTTTGACTCTTTGGGTGCTCATGTGAAGATATTGGAGATCCAAGTGGCAAGCTCAGCTGAGATGGTTAAGGCACTACCATGAACTCTTCCAGGGAAGCCTGAAACCAACCGAAGGGAATATATGAAATTCATCGATATGTGGGATGATGAGAAACTTTTTCCCAAAAATCCCGCTGAGAACAATTGATCGAGCCAACGATGAGAGCGACAGCTCTCTCGATGATGAGATCGATCGATTCCTTGAGAAGATCGAACGGCAACGAAAGATCGGCCGATCTGATATATCTAATAAAAAACCAAAAATCAGTGAAGATCGATCCAAGAACCGATTCCTCCTGTTGAAAGATACACACTGGTTAATGGGATTCGAGTAGCTATTGGGGATAATTGATATGGTATCAGGTTTTATCCAAACCAATGGTTTCCGCAAGTGCATGGTTGTGCGCAGTAGTATAGTGGTGGAATCGAATCCACAAAGAGTAAATCACACTTTAGATATGTAGATCTAAACGAAGGTAGGATGAAAAATATTAAAAGTTTTGTCACAAAAAAATCCGAATATAAATCCAAAAATACTAAAAAGGAAACAAAATCAATTTAAAACAATTGTTGGGATTTGGGAAATTGTATGGATTTAATTAAATAAAAAGTTTATCTAACCGGATTAACAATTTAATGATCTAGATCTAGAATTCAAAACACTATGAACAAATAAACCACCTCTCGTATGAGAATATTATATCTTAGTCATAAATCCGCTAGGATCCTATGCCAGCATTTATGCGGGTTTTGATATTGTTCACTTGCAGATCCAACCTCGACTCTCGTCGGCTAACAATCTCAAGCCTATAACTACAGATTCAGGTTTAAATAAACATGCGCTAGCTGAATTATAAAACCTTATAGATTATTTGATAGATTCGTCAACCTAACAAAAGCATTAGTTTCATAGAAATATAGATTTAGTAATCATAACCATAATCTATGACAATAATCTAATTAAACATTAAATCCCTTTGAATAGATCTCATCTCCCAACAAGGAGATCTACTCAACCATGGCAATGGGTTGGTAAATCATGATGAAATATGACATGCAATGCACAGAAATATATGAAGACAGAGTGTAGATCTGAAGATTCAATGAGAAAATAGTATAGATCTGAGAAATATCAAAGGAGAAGTTTTCAGATCTGAAACTGAAAATGAAAATACAAAATAAAAAGTAAGAATCGTGTCTAGGGCTTCTGGGCCACTCAGGAAATGATCCATTTATATAGGGAACCGTCTACGTAAAAAATCAGAGTAAATGTGTGATTTGGAGAATATTCGTGATCGGGATCGACCGATCCTCCCAGGATTGATCGATCTTCTTCCTTCATAACGTGCCACCTCATAGATTCCTTTGACTGATCGATCTTCTTCAGGATTGGTCGATCTTCTTCTTGCATTGCCGATCCTCTTCTAGATCGGTCGACCCCAGAGTATCTCCAAAAATCCCATGAAGTGTAAAAACGTCCAAAGTTGCTCCATTTCATCCATTTTAGCTCCAATGAAGTAAAAACATGTAAAGACACCAAAACAGGCTAGAAGGACACAAAACCTAACTCTAGACTCAATAAAACACAAGAAATCTATAGTAAAAATTGATAAAAATAAAGACTCATCAAGAATGCTCCACCACTATCTGAGCGTATGAAAACTGCTGTGAAGAGTAAAATCAATAAAATATGTACAGAGATGAGGATGAGATTGCCTTTTTAAAAAATCGGATCAATGACCCCTATGATGAAGAAGTACATGGAGGATATTGTTACTGGAACGACTGGAAGAGGCATCTGATTTTCTCCAGCAAGAGTGCAACAAAAGAATGCACAAAACTTTTCCTCGTAAGCTCGATGATCCAGGAAGATTCAATCTGCCATGCACTATTGGGAAGTATCATTACAAGAACAGCTTGGTTGACACTGAAGCTAGCATAAACATGATGCCGCTCAGTGCGTCATGGAGATTGGGGTTGATCACTATGCAGCCAACCAGGATATCACACCTAATGGCTGATGGATCAACTAGGAGACCCATGAGATTACTTGTCAACATCCCAGTTTTGCTAGGAGGGAGTTATGCACTCACATACTTTATTGTGCTAGATCTTGATGACAACAGGATAAAGCTTATCTTAGGACGGTCGTTTATTGCAACAACCAAGGCCTCCATTAGTATACCTAAAAGATGAATAAAACTTTGGTTCAAAAAATCAGCCATGAGTTTCTACGTTGAGACCATGATGTGATCTCAGAATCTTGGTTCAAATTTGGACTTGATCAACTCTAAAATTTCAGACTCTCCATCAATGTTACAATCACAATCAATGTCATAACTCCAAGGCCAAATAAGCTCAATCAATCCCATGTGATCAACCTCATTTACTCAGGTAATTACTTTTGGAACAAACTTAGGAAATGGACGATCAGATTCTCTCTTTCGATTCACCGAGATCATGTGAGCATCCTTGGATTATTCTCATTAAAATCAGCTCAAGGATGTGATCTCATGAATCAAGCTCTTCAAATGTCAATCAAATCCTATTAATTACTTTTTTTATTCATTTGATTTATTTTGTATTTATTTCTGTATTTATTTTGCTTGATTACCAAGCTTTGGAACTCTATAAAAGAGTCATCATAGTCATTGTAAAAGGCAGACTTGAAAATGAATAAGAAAATAATTTGTTTCTAACAAAGAAAGCCTAGCCGCTCTCGTCTTCTTCGCGTGTGATTCGCTTGAAGCTTGAGTTTTCATACTTATCAAAGCTCTTCCACAAGCTTTGTGGCGTCTATCGATCCATCTTGTTCTCAATCTTCACCCCATTTTCGTTGCTGATTTAAAGAGTGTGTTACCACCATTTGAACTACTCTCATCTCGATCCACTTTAATCCATTTACTTGTCAAGCAGAGAGCGTGTTACCACCAGCTGCTCGACTCCATCACTATCCCCAAGTTCTGTGCCTTTATTAGACAATCAACAGAATCCCCACCATAAATGGTCAGACATTCGTGTTAAATGATTCTGAAGCAGTTGATGTAGTTCAGTCAATGAACGTGACTCCATGAAATCTCGAAGATGGCACACAAGTGGATTTTTGGCATGAAGTTAACGTAGAAGATGATGAGAGCTTGGAGAGTATGATGAGGGCTATCACTACTACAAAGCCCATGATCAAGGCGGAACGCCAGCCACCATATAAAACAGATACCATTATTCCAATGAACCCAAACCCCACATGAAATACAAATAAGTCGAGCTAATGACTTTCAAAATAAGTGCTTATTGGGAGACAACCCAACCGGTTTTGTTTTTTTTTTCTTATTTATTTTTGTATTTTTACTTTCTTTGTTTATTCAACTTTTGTCAGTTATGATGATGTTTTTGTTGAGCTGACTGAAACAGGTGTAAAACGCAGAAGATGCAAATTTTCAAGAAGTTTCAGGATGTTGGGATCGACCGATCCTTTTTCAGATTGATCGATCCCTGAGACAAGAATGACAAAACCAGCTTGGATGAACATGCCAATGCTCCCTTTTGGTCGTAAAATTCCTTTTATGGTTTATGATTTGATTTCTTGTATACAATTCATCATCTCCAATGTTGTTTCGCAGCACCTTTTTCTTTTAATTTTATATCACAACGGGACGCAGTGATTTACGTCTGGGGAAAGGGTGTCTGCTCTTAAGGCATCTCCAGTCTAGCTCTATATTTTCCCTCTAAACTCTATTATAGAGTGATTTTGTTCCAACCTATCTCTATATCCCACTCTAAAACAGAGTAACTATATTTGTTCTTCTATATATAGAATAACTCTATTTTTCTCTATATTTACACTACAGTTACTCAAAAATAGAGTAACTTTAAAATTGAGTAGAACATTGGAGAGAAACTCTACTCTATTTTAGAGTAAAAAAATAGAAGAATACATTGGAAATGGTCTTATGTTAGTAACACTATGTTTTATATTGTTATTATTTATTTAATTCTTTTTATTTAGTCAAAACATGAGAATTTTGTTATGCTTATCTTGGTTTTCATCTTATGTTGACATTGATTGCACTTAGTTCAAGAAGATTGAAATACCATCAATGGATCACCTTTAACGGAAGCACCTTATCCTTTGGAAATCTGGATGATCCAGTGTTGGCTCTATCTATTTGGACATTTCACTTGGACTAATCTTCTCACTTAGGGGCTCGATATCGCATAAAGAATCACAACATCCGGAGTTCATCCCTTTTCATTGGAGCTCCGAATGGCCAAGCTCGTTTTTAGTTTTGTTCTACACCCTTACACCCTTTTCATTCATACCCCAATCATATTTCACGGGTTAGGAACATGTGCAACCAAGTGCAAAAACTACAGAGTATGGAGGCTGGTACAACCATATGTTCTATGGATATTCGAGTAAGCTTTCTATCATATGTACTTCATCTATATTAGTTTGAGTTGTCTATTGGTGCAGTTATTGAATGATTAGAACTGGTTCCAACTTCCCCTTCTCGAAAATAAAAATAAATAAATAAGCTGGGATCTACCGATCTCGTCTCACCCCGAGACCAAAAAATAAATGATGAAAAAGAGAAGGGAAAAAGTGAATAATGGAACCAGACAAAAACATTGTGCATCATCTTTGGTTTCCATAGCAACTCTATTAGGATTTATGTAGAAGATTATTTAGAATCCAAGGTTCAAGAAGTTGTGCATCATCTTTGGTTTCCGTCTCACTGTGATTTTGCGCATTGGCTTGCACCGGAGTTCATTCAGAAATGCCTAACCTTCACCATAAAAATGGCCCCCCGTTCTAGCTCTTAGCGACTGAAACTTCTTTTGTGAGACTGCAAGTATAAATTGATGAATGTTAAAGGGCCAATAATAGAGATTCAGAAGTTCCTTTGGATTATGAGAGGTAGAGTACAGTAATGTTTGCTATGCTTATGACAAAGTTCATGTTATACTGCTAAGTTCAATAAACATGTCACATGTTTATTTTTGTTTACATAATCAACATGGTGGATTCTAAAGAGATGCGTAAATTCCCGTTTTTAAATCTTTCTTCCTTATTTGTTTCATTTGTCTTGTTGCTTACTTGAGCACAAGCAAGGATTCAAGTCTGGGGGAATTGATGAGTCATGATTTTAAGGGTTTTATGCCTTTGATTTCATATGTTTGTAATGTCTTCATTGAGTCTAGGATTATAATTTGTGTCCTTTTGGTCCTTTTCAGTATCTTAAAAAGTTTACACTTCACTGAAGCTAAATGGATGAAATGGAGCAGCTTTGGACGTTTATACACTTCAAAGAATTCATGAAGATACTTTGTGATTGACTGCTCCTGAAAAGGATCAATCAGATTGATGAATTAATGAAGTGTTGCGTTTGAAGAAGGAGATCGACCGATCCATGAGGATCGATCGAGCGAATATTCTCCAGGTCAAACATTTTTGACCTAATGGACTCTTATCAAAAGAAGGTCGGACCTGAGCGGCTAGAGGCAGTCAGAGACAAATTTTTAGTGTTTTTTCCTTTGTTCTTTTCAGTTTTTAGATCTGTAATTTTCTCCTTTGAATATTGGATATATTGTTCTACTTCATCTCTTTCTCTGCAATTTAAGTATCCATCCACTATGATTTCTCAGTCCTTTGTCATGGTTGAGTATATCTGTTTGTTGGGAGAAGAGATATATTCAAAAGGATTTAATGGTTAAATAAGATGTTGTTATAGATTATGATTATGATTATTAGATCTCTATTTCTATGGTCTTAGTGCTTTTGTTAGGTTGACGAATCTATTAAATGATCTCTAGATTTTTTAAGACAATTAATCATTGGTTAAATTATCATGAATCAATAGTTTATAGACTTGGAGGTTGTCAGCCGACGAAATTCGAGGTTGGATCACCAAATGAACTATATCAGACTTGTTAATAAATGATAGCATATGATCCTAACGGATTTATGACTAAAATAATATTCACATACGGAATGTGGTTTATTTGTTTATTTGTGTTCTGAGTTTTAGACCTATTTCATTGAACTGCTAATCCGGTTAAATATCTTTTTAACTATTAAATCCCTGAGATTTTTCCGATCCCAAATCTTTGTTTCTTATTGATTTAATTTCTATTTTATTATTCGGATCTTTTGTGACAATTATATTCTTCATTCTAGCTATTTTTAGATCTGTGGAATCTATAGCGCACTATATTCTCTTTGAATTCGATCCCAACACTATAATACTGTGCACTTGCGGTGTTGATTGTTTGGGTTAAAACCTGACTCACATCACTAACTCACAGTCTGGCAGTCTCAAGCCTAACCACCAATACTGCCATGAACTAGAGGACGAACTCCCTCCACAAACCCAGTCATGACCACCTCCGTAGCCAACACTCCCGGATAACCAAGGTGAGCACAAACCACTTGCCCCGTCACATCCATTTCCAACAATCTCAGCCAAACCACCAAAAATTCATCGAGATCTCGTCAACCCGGCTGAGGGGATATAAGCCACCGGAGTAGCCTAGCCGACGAATCTTCCAAAAGTCTCTGTGAACCACCCACTGCTCGTCTTCTGCTCGGAGAAGAGAAGAGCTTCAACACCGATCCAAGAAGAACTCATCCCTGAGCCCCCGTCCTTAAGCAACTCATAAGGACTAAGACCAAGACAGACCACTGAAAGACCCTAGCCACCTCCAAATCAAGCCAGGGAAGAGAAACAGCCACACTCCTTGATCGCAACCACCCGATCCTATCCCTCCATGAAGCTAAAATCAATGGAATCCACCCCTCCCCCTCCCGTGTACCGGAAGGCTACCTCCTGACCGGAGAGGGGAGGCAACCGGCACCCCACGCACGAGGATTTCTTTTGTACTCTATATGTAACGTTTTTAATTTGATTTGATAAATTTTAAAAAGTTCTTTAGAAAGAACCTTACATAATTACTACAATCACCTCAAAACAATCTTTTCAAAAAAAAATTCATAATTACTACAGTATTTTAGGTTTTATTTAAAAATATTTTCAAATTAATCTATCAAAAGAAATAGTTGATTGCTGATTTTTACTTCAAATAATAAAAAAAATTGTAGGAAAATTATAGATTTTTTTTATATTATTAATATAATTAAGATATAATAACTAATTAATACAACATCTAGTTACTACAAGTCTACAATCACTCTACATAACTTTTTTTTAACTTTATCAAACTAGATGTTGTATTAATTATTTATTTATATTTTAGTTATAACACACACACACACATATATATATATATATATATATATTTATTTATTTATCTATCATACACTTTTTCTATAATATATCTACCATTGTTTTCATTATTTTAAGTAAAACTTCAAAATCAAATTATCTTTATTTCTTTTCAACGAAACATTAAATAATTATAAACTCCTTCCAGAATCCAACATTGGAAGAAATATATTTATAAATATAGATTCAGAAAATAAAACTCTTGAAATTCGTGCTAAATTCTTTTGGTATATATTATATATATTATTATTTTCAAAATTTTATTTTATTTGATATATATTTTCGATAAATTTGATCATTAGGAAATTTATTTTTTGATATATTATTTATAGTACACAATTCTCTATTTTGTATCATAGTTATTATAGTAGGTATAGTTTTCATCTACAATTTCTACACCATAAATTTCGTGCAACGTAACTTAAAAATTCTTCATAGATTTATTTTGAACACAGCTGTTAGGGACCAAAAGATACCAGAATCATTTAAGTTTTAGTCATTAATCTATTCAACAACTCGATGGGTACTTCTCTACATCCCAAGACTTCATAGCCCATACAATTTACATTAACTTTCTGCGTGAAGAAATAAATTGAACTTACAATTATCAGAAAAAGGGGTCCTTACTTTAGCAAAAATTATCACTCTTGAATTCTTAATATACAAAATTTCTATAGAATAATACCTCTTTTTTAAGAAATAATATCGGATACTAAAAAAACAATTAATTTTTCTGTTAACTTCGTACTAGACATAACCACAATTAAAATTATAGGAATATTAAGAAGAATGTTATGAAGTAGATGGAACTTTATTTTAATGCCACACCCCATAAAAACTTTTAAAAATGTCATTTTTAATGGCATAGAGATGTATTAAATAATACTTGTACCATTTCTATTCTTTTTCTCTTTTTTCTTTTTAACGTGTAATTTCTCAATTTCTCTTTTTTTTTCTTATATCTGTTACTTTTCTCTCTCTCTACTCTTTTCTTATTTCTTTTACATTTGTATTAGTTTTTCTTCATCAAACTGTTAGTAGTTTCCTTCATCTGTTTGTCACAAAATTTGTCCATCAATACCATTTTTTCGTCCATCAAGTATATTAAATTGTCTCGTGCTAATTCGTCCATTACTGTTTGTTATCTACAATGCATATGTACCAACTTATCTATTGTATAAAGTGTCTATACAAAATATCACTTTATTGCATATATAAACAAATTATCTATTGTAACAACATGTTTATCTCCAAAACTTGAAAGAGATCTAGAAATAAATAAAGAATAAGAGAAGAAGAGAGAGAAACACAAAAATAAGAGAAGAGAGAAAAATTTCAGATCTAAGATATTTGTTAGATTATATTGAACTTTTTATATCTTTTTTTTAAGAGTACATTTGTCTTTTTACATTAAAAATAATAATAATAGTCTGAGTGACTTTTGTTTAATAGCATTTATTTTTGGTTTTTTGGATGTCGTAATATTCTGTTTAATTTATCCTAAAATTATTATGGTTATAGTTAATTAACTACTGGTTGTATTTATAGTTTTTGTTTAACCTTAACTATTTAATATACTATTAAAAATTTTATTATTACAATAATTATAGTTAAAATAGTTACGGTAATTACGTTTAAATAAGATAATTGATGATTATGATTTTTATAAACAATAATATCTTTAACTTTTATTGAAAGAACTAGATAATCAATTAATATTTGTTATTGTAATTGATTATATACACATTTTATTATGTTTTAAAAATAGTTACGGTTATAATTTTACCATCGTTAGGTTTCCATAATCGTGTATTTAGGTTGGAATGTGTGGCCTTGATTATTTTAGAGGATGGTAGTGGGTCTACAAAACATCGTCTTGTACCGGTGTAATTTGTTTTTAATTTTGCATTAATAAATCAGGGTCTCCAAAACAATAAGTAAATCAATAATGACCTTTTTAAGTAGTAACTTATATATAAGAAAATAAAATTTATGATCTTTTATTAATAACAATATATTGGTTTTTGTGCAATAGTACAATGTATTTATGGTACGAAAACAAAAATATATTTTATACTTTAAAAGAAATAAATTCTAAACTACAAAAGGTCCAAGTCTTATCCCAATCCCATTTAATAATAATTAATGAAAAAGATAATAGGACCACAAAACAATTTTGTAATTGCAAAAGTACGGCTAGCTAGACGTAAGTGTATATAAAGCACAAGCTAAATACTCTATGGAACAAGGAAAAGAGTCAAAAGATATGGCAAATGAGGAGGTTGAGACCGTGCCAATGGAGCCGCTTAGCCCGATGACACATATGCTCAATGTGCCAACTTTATTCAATGTGATAACCTTTGGGTTTACAACTAGATGCGACCCATCGGCCATTGTTGAAGGCATCAAGAACACATTGATCAAGGCTCCCCATTTCTCTTGCAAGCAGGTAAACATATATTCTACAGACAAAATTGGCTGTTATATTTTAACACACACATTGGGTGTTTGTTATTTTTTGCAACAATTGGGTATTATATATAGAATCTAACAAATTATGCTAAGGAAAAAAATACTCTTGAATACTTAATACATTAATGACCCTCTTAATTATGTTTTACAGAGTTTGAGTCTATTTGTATTTTGGATTGTGTTTATACATTCAGATAGATTATAGATTATTTATTTTCAATATGAATGTACAAACGAAAAGAAGCAATACCGTTTTTAATCTCTTAATAAAACCCAATGATGATAATAGTAATAACAATAAATTATCGTCGATCACCAATCTAACTATTTCAGTGTAATCTTTTACTCACTTTGCTAGAAGATTGAATTGAGCCATTGACTATAACTAGGTTCATAGAACCAGACAGAATTAAACAGATAACCAAACCCAATTCAAAAAATTGTTGAACGGTACATATCTACTAACCGATCGATTAGCCTAACCACCAAATTTTGGTTTGGTTAAACATGTTCGATTAATAATCTCTGTCCTAACTATAACTATAACAAACTAGATTAGCTGTTCGATGGACGGATTTTTAAAATTTTATAAATAAATTAAAAAGTAATTCTCAAAATAGCATTAAATGAAGTTTTTGTTCCACAAATAACACTTCATTTTCATTTTGGACAAAAATAGCATTTAAAAAATATATTTTTTTTATATAACACAAAATTTAATAACCTCACATTTTAAGGTTTAAAAACCCTAAACTCTAAACCATAAACCCTAAACCATATGTTCCACCCCAAATAAACTATACCCTAAATTGTACAAACTTAACCCAAACAAAAAATTTAAAATTTTATCTTTTATAAAAATGTTATTTTTGTCCAAAATAAAAATAGAATGCTATTTATAAAACAAAAATTTGATTTAGTGATATTTGAGGAATTTCTCTAAATTAAATTTAGATATGATAATAAAATATTTTAAATTATTTTAGGAAAAAAGTTATAAAGCATTTTTACATAAATTTATTTTATACACGAATAAATTAATTTAACTTTCTATATTACAATTATATTATTAACATATTAAAATTAAGATTTTATACTATGTCTAATAGTTTTTGGTTTCATCTTGTTCTTACTTTCAATTGCTACTCAATTCATCACCGTGTGAGATAGTTTTTAAGAAAATACCATGAATCGATGAATCAAACCGAATCTAACCCAAAAATGTACCAAACTTAAATCCAATCGACAATAATCTTAACGGATCCTCGACATCTATATCCGAAAAACTAAACCGAGAACCAAATGAAGAGACAAAATACTTGAAATACAACTATGTATCCAAAAATATCAAAATATATAAATTTGATATAATCCAATTACCCAAAAATATAAATTATGTTTAGTCTAGAATAACCAAAATACCCAAAGTAACCAAAATGTTTAAAAATTCTTAGTTATATTTATGAAAATTCAATCAAATATTATTTATCTTTAAACCAAGTTTTATTCATTTTTCCGATCATGTACCTAAAACTGTCACAAACTGAGATGGAACCAAACTGAACCAAAAATATAATTACCAAAATAGATCATAGGCTTCTAAACCCGATATACCTGAATCAAATCTAAACTCCCAGCTCTAGTGTGATATCTCAAAAACATGGATCAAATGACCAGCTGTTATGATTTCACTCATATATATGCGAGACATATTTTTCTGGCAAAATTTTTATTGTTGATTTGATGTGATCTTCTTATTAAAATCTTATCTCGCTTTCCAAAAGAATATCATTTCCTTCTCGTAATAACATGTCTTATGGCACTCCTTCTAACTTATATTTCCTTTTTCAGTAACGTTCTAATTTACATTTTACCATTTCTTTGGTTTCACACTCATTCAAATATACATATTTTTATAAACACTAGAGAATTTAAATTTGTTTCTCTCTTTCTCTTTATGTACCTTGTCACACACACACACACACAAGTTAAAAAGAAAACAAGTAAATTCTGAATGATGTCTTTAATCAAAACTCCACAAAATTTCAGGTGATAGACTCTAAGAGAAAGGGAGAACCGGTCTGGATTCCTATTAATGTTCGAGTGGAAGATCATGTTATTGTTCCGGATCTTGATTATCCCAACATTGACAATCCTGATCAGTTCATAGAAGACTATAGTTCCAGCATGGCTAATACTCCAATGGACATGTCCAAACCTCTTTGGGAATTTCATATACTCAACATAAAATCATCAAATGCAGAATCTGTGATAATGGCAAAAATACATCATGCAGTAGGTGATGGAACGTCCCTTGTGTCCCTTTTACTTGCTTGTGCACGAAAAACATCAGACCCTAACGCGCTCATCTCTTCTACTACGACTACAACAAAACCCATTAATGGTTCCATGACTTTGGCTTGGTCGTTGATTGCTGGGTTTTGGTTTATGATAAGAGTCACCTTCATCACTTTTGTTGAAGTTCTTCTGTCTCTTCTTACAATATGTTTTCTGCGTGATACCAAAAATCCTCTTACAGTTAATCCCAACAGTGTTCGAGCTTGGAAGGTTATCCATCGGAAAATATGTTTCGATGATGTCAAGTTTGTGAAGAATGCAATGAACATGGTATACATTTATTGTTTTATAGTAATCATTGTTTTTGTTTTCTTATACTAACAACTTCATGATATTTTTATTTTCTTTTTATTTTTGCAGAAGGTGAATGATGTGCTTATTGGAATGACACAAGCAGGAGTTTCAAAGTATTTGAGTACAAAATATGGTAACTTTAGATTTCCTTCTCTTTTTCTTTACGTATTGTTATCCTGAAATAATATTTTAAGCATGCATGCATAGACTCAAAGATTAGTATTCGTTAATTATTGTTTTAAATAAATGAAGATGTTGGCGAAAACAAAAAATAGATGAAGATGTTTGAAAAATCTTCTAACATTTATAGTTGGACTTAGAATAGAACCGGGTGAAGTTTTAACATCACAGTATTACATACTCGTTTTAATTTAAAATTTTACAATTTAGTTTCAATAAAAAATTTCTGTTACATCCTTAACGATAATTCTAATATTTTACAATTAGGATCAGATGGATATACAGTGGCCCAGAAGAAAAAAATCTTAGAAAAAATCCGTATACGTGGTGCTGTAGTTGTCAACCTAAGACCAGCAACGAAGATAGAGGTGATAATCAACATAAATTGACACAAAACAATATTCTTGTTAATACAATGGAAAAAGAAAAATCAATACAATCGGTATGGTTATATATATTCTTGTTAATAAAAATATAAGAATTTAATAAAATTAAATATGAAATGTAGGATCTGGCTAATATGATGGCTAAGGGTTCGAAGTGTAGATGGGGAAACTTCATAGGTGCTGTTATATTTCCTTTATGGATAAAATCAGAGAATGATCCATTGGAGTATCTCCGACGAGCTAAAGCTATGATGGATAGGAAAAAAGCTTCTCTGGAAGCATTTATTTCTTATGGAATCATAAAATATACATTGAAATTTTTTGGGGGAAAGGTAAAATAAGGAACTAATAAGAGCTGTTTTAAACTACGAAATCGATCATTAAGAGCTAAGTTTTCGAGTGTAAAAAAATTAACAGGTAGTCCAAGCTATTGGAGACAGGACATTTGGTCACACAACAATGACAATTTCAAATGTAAAAGGTCCCGACGAAGAGATAAGTGTATTTGGCCATCCAATTTCATATGTCGCAGGAAGTGCATTCATTGGATCACAAGTAAGTATATAAATACTTGTTTTGTTAGGGTATCTCGGTTTTATTGTTTCTAGAAAAGTATGAAACTTTGATGAAACTAATTAACACTAACGTTTGTCTTTTTTCTTTTCTTTTTTCGTAAAGGCTGTTGTTATCCATTTTGTAAGCTACATAAACATGATGGTCATGAGTCTAGCTGTTGACACAAATACGATTCCAGATCCTTATCAACTATGTGATGATTTGGTAGAATCGCTTGAAATCATCAAATCTGCCATATATGAGAAAAGATTTCATAAAACGGAGGTTTGATTATGTTTTCTTAACCAAAACAAATGGAGGTTTGAAAGCAAATCACCGGATGTTTTATCACAACTATGTAATATTTACAATTTTTTTCTATTTTCAAATAAAAATTTTAATCATATAATAATAATCTCATAATGTACTTTTGAGGGTTTTGTGACTGTTTATCAAAAGTTTTGTACTTTTCCACTTATCTTTGTTATTAATATCTTATAAAATGTTTAGGACGGTTGTGTCTTTTTCATTTTCATTTCTTATAGTAACAGTAGACAAGTCTTTTCAATTTCCCGCAATAATACATCAGTCACTGGACGAGGATCTGTAGCCCAAACCATCAGTGTGGTGTCACAATATATACCTCTCGTGACAAAATGGCAATTTGCGATTTTTTCGTGTGAAAAAGATGCTCATAAGTGGCATGCAAACAAAAAAATCATCTCTAATTGACACTATAACTTAGGCTCTTGTTGCTAGGATTTATGTAGAGTATACTAGTTTATGTGGAAATATATACACAAAAAAACTAATATACGATATATGATTATACATAACTATATTTTGTATATTAGTTAACTATGTTATCCTAGGCTTTTAGAGTGGAAGAGTGGTCCTAAGAAGCAACTTAGTTTTTTTATTTTTTTTTGGAAAACACTTCAAAATACACTTCAAGCTAAACTATCGGGATGATATGCAAATAACCTTTCAAGGAGATCCTTCTGAAATCAATTCTTATGATATGGTGGATTATTGGTAAAATAATTTTGAGGGCAGAAATAAAAAACACTCGATCAGACGAAAAAAGCTCGCAATGGCAAAATGGTTAGGTAGAATTGGGTTCAAAGATATTAAAGATAACTTGGAGGGAGCAAGATGCATATTTTGCGGATCAAGAAGTGTCATATCAGATAAGCCCTATAACAAGAAAAAAAGAAAAAAAAGTGTCAAATCCATAACTTATTTTTGTCAGGGTCAAAGGTTTATTAAGACAAAGAAAAAGAATCGTTTAGTTTAATTTCTTAAAATAATATTACAAACACTTAATATACTGAAAATAAATAAGATTTTCACAGTTTAATTCATAACTAAAAAACAATATGATATATTAAAATTTAAGAGAAAGAAAAAGCATATATAAATAAAACTAAAAATCAGAACATTTGGGCTAACTAGAAGAATCAAACTCAGAGTTAGGGGTTTCAACTCTAAGTAAAATTTGCCAGATTATATATACGTTGTTAGAACTTTACAGATACACTTACACTAAATAATATTAGTATATTTTACCGGGGTCACTTGACCCCCCTAATTCCTATATGGGTCCGCTTTTGGGATAAAATATTATAGGCCACTAAAATCCGGTTATTAAGTGAAGTTCATGAAACCTGATAGATAAATTTTCAAAAGAACTCATTCTAAGTAATTTTCCCATATATATGTTTGTTAGGATCTCATATTGAAGACAACTCAGATAAACTATTTCATTGAAATATTGTAGAATGAAACCAACCAACAAACCAATTCAAGCTGATGTAAATGGTTGAAGGGTTAATTCATCTGTGAAGTTGAGAAACTAAAGTTACTTTTCATTGCGATTTCAATATAGTTAACTACATTATGAATGCATTAATTAGCAAAAATATCAGACTCTTCCGCAAGTTTTGGAGATTAATTTCATATCATAATCTCATATAATATTAAAACATCACATGAAACCAATAGTACTATATTTTGTCCAAATTTAATATTCTTGGTAGTAGTAGCCTGGTAGGTACACCATACATCGCCTACAACCAACACTATAATTGTTCATAAATTTTGATTAACACGTTACACGTTTATTATATATTACACATATTGTTCATGGACCATCTTTTTGACTCGTACTGAGAAAAAATGTCAGGTCGGTTTGATCTATACCGTTTAAGTCTTATTCATTCAACAGTATTTTTAAAATATAATCTTCTAACCAGATTATAATATTTTTTTAAGATTAGCATTGGGTTTTAGGATCCATGACATCATCCGATTTGATCTCAGAAGTAAAGAGAATCCGCAACGAATGAAAGACGCAGCCAAAGACCTATAATCGAATGTCCCATATAAAGTATTTTATTTTTTTGTTGTCGTCATCCCATATAAAGTATTTATAAAAGAAAATTGTCAAAAACAGACATGAATCTCTTCTACTCCCTCAATTTCTTTTTATTTATAGTTTTAAGGTTTAAAATTTGTTTCAATATAAATATTGTTTTATATTTTTAATGTATTATTTTGTTAAAATTACTATTATTACCTTTATTATTTTAATTTACTAACTAATGAAAATGTGTTTATACAACATTAATGAGAGATAAAATAGATAAATGCATATTTTTCTTAGTTAGTATGAAAAACCTTAAATTACAAAAAAAAAAAACATAAGAAATATTTTAATTTTACATCGTATGAGTCTGTGTTTGACAATAAAATTGTCAAATTTCAAGAAATTGCCCATAAATAAACGATGGAACCCGGTTAAAGCCTAAAGACAGATCATTTAAAACTTAAAACCACAGTGACAAAAAATCAATTTTGCTTGGAAAATATTCTGTAGAGAGATTTTCTCACAAAACAATTGTGTAGAAGATGTAACTTTTACGTTTTCACTTCAGTTCCACTAAATAAAGAGTCTACACAATAGCCAGATTCAAACATGAATATTTAACATTAATAATTCAAAACTGATTAGTTTAATTTTAACCTTAATAATGCAGCACTGTTGAGTGTTGTCTCTATCGTACATATTTATTATATAATTAGTAGTAAAATTAAATATTTTATAAATTAGTCCTCCTCTTATTGACCCCGCAACAAAAATTATAGTTTGACAGCACCTTGCATAACGTTCAAAAATATACCACAAAACATAACATACTTGAAGCTCGAACATTACTAGTGACTCATATTATGATATTATATTAGTATGCAGTGCACTATGCATGCTTCCACATTTTTTGGCCCATGTCGGTATAGGTTCATAGCATTTGCAGTGTTGGTTCACTATTATTTTCCTTGCTAACATTCAACTGAAATTAAGTCATGTAAAGTTAAGTATAAAACAATTCAAAATACAAATTTAATTAACAATGTTAAATATATGTTATGAATGTAAAGTGATATTAACCATGCAAAAATGATACATAGCAGTGCATACATCAGATCGATGCAATCTCATCGTCTCTCTAAGTTTTCACCTAATTGTTGTGATTACAAGTAAGTTTTACATCCTTTACATCCCGATCCGGCCTGAGAGATCTCAATCTCGAGTTTCTCCAAGCCTCTGTCCTCTGTTTCTCCAATTATTATTGGTTTACTTGGTTGAAACATATTGTTCTCGACATCATAATGTAGAAGTCTATTTTGTTAGAGCTCGAAAATACCAAGTTTATTTTGCAAAAAATGTATTTGTCAATCATTTTTTGATAAAATTTCAAAGGAAAAAAAGAAGAAGAAAAAGAGCTCAAAATATTAATTTAATAAATGCAAAATTAAGTAATACTCTTCGAGTTTATGATTTTTCAAATATTGTACTTTGTAAGAATACAGACTTAGTGAATTTCACTTTGTACTAGTAAATTACTCATTTTGCTTCAAAATATATGATATTTTAGAGAATTCTTTTTGTTTTAAAATAGATGACTTTTTAAGATTTTAATGCAGCTTTTTATTCCCCTTTACATTTTAAAAAACTTTACGCATATATCATGGAGTAATATTCCTTTTCTTTTCCTTTTCTTGATTCGTTCTTTCTATAAATGATGTTTTAATTGTTAAAATTAATATTTCTTAAACATCGGGGTTTTAGCAGATAAATTTTATATCACTATGTTTGTTTGTTAATTGATAATGATTTTTATCATGAAACGAAAATACCTAAATTTTAATTATAAATTGGAACAGAAAATTCAAAGCACACAAGAAATTTCACAAAAACAACAACCAACAAACCCTACTCTTATACCTACTTTCATTTAATAATAATGAGATAATTATACATAAGCTGCATGCTATAAAAGCGAAATATTTAAAGCAACTGTTTGAGACATTCAATGGAGGCAAGTACCATTGGAGCCGGTTAGATGCTAGCTAAGTTCCAAATTTCTTCATTGTGGTAAATTTTGGGTTTAGAATTAGATGCAACCCATTGTCCCTTATTGAAGGCATTAACAGCTCATTGATCAATGCTCCCAGATTCTCTAGCAAAATGGTAAACATGTATTTCTACACGTACACATGCATATATATATATATAGTTTTTGATAAAGTCGTACGTACGCATGCATATTGTTATGATTGAATGAGTATTGAGTGCCTAATCGAATCAACCTTTAATGATGCTCTTAATCTTGTGTTTGATACAAATTGATTATATTTTTTGTTGGGATTGTTTTAGTATTTTCCTTTAGATTTTATACAGATTATGTACTTGACGATTAATGTATATAAGTGACATATAAATACTTGTTTCATGCTTTGTAGGAAATGGAATGAACAGTCAAATGTCAAGGAAAACGCGGTCGTAGATGTCGTGGTGGTCACTTAGAATGATCCTCATCTCTTTTAAAAACAGTTTCATGCTTTGTAACTTTTCTTTAATTAATCTTCTTATACATTTGTAACCAAATGTATGTTTAGTTTTCTCTCTTTAAAAACCGTATGACCTTGAATCGTAGCCGTAACATTTCGGTTATTTAAATTGCAAGCCTTTAAACAAAAAAAAAAAAAAAACTTACGTTTATCTTATTATTTTATTAATTTATATTTTTAAAATATGTAAGAGACAACATATAGACGCAAAATAAATGAAAAGAAATAATACAAGCAGTGCCTAAATGAAAAGTAAATAACAGCATTTACTTATAAAAGTATCGTTTATATATATATAATATTTTGATAAAACGCAAACAAAACAAAATCTGATGGTAAAAGAAAAGAAAAAATTAAGGTGTTTGTCTTAGATTACCAAACACTGTTTAAAAGAAGTCATAATTAGTTATTGAACAAAATTAAAAGAAATCATATTTTACTATCTTACTATAAGCTCTCTGTTTGAAGACTAAGTTCACTGATGATTAGTATTTTCAAGTATATAATCAAACAAAAGAAATCATGATTAATTATTGAACAAATTTTTAATAAGAATAAATTCAGATAAAATTCCAAATATAAATTAAAAATATAAAAGGATCAAACAAACAAACGTATATATATATATATAAAATCTATGTAAGCTTGTTTTACGTGTAATTAATCTTAAAAATAATTATAATAAATTGAGATGATTATAAACAAAAACAATACTTATAAAAAATAGAAGTAAAAATAATATTAAAGTATAGGTTTATAATATAATTTATTTTTAAGCCAAATAACATATTTTTTTTTTATCTATAATGTTTATTAGCTGTTTTTTGTATATGTTTTATAGTTCTTATATAAAAACCATACTAATCTAATGTTTTAGAAAAAATAATATATATACATATATATATATATATATAGTATAATTTTACATAATGCTCTATTAGATTTTACAATGCTTAAGTATTTTACCTAATGAAAGCAATAAATTCTAAACTACATCACAAGGTGCTAGTGTTATCCCGGGATAACACAAAATACACGATGATATAAATATGGCTAGACCTTAGTGTATAAATCACAAGTTAAAGACTTTATAGAAAAGGTAAGAGACATGGCAAATGAGAAGCTTGAGACAGTGCCAATGGAGCCGCTTAGCCCGATAACACAGTTGCTCAATGTGCCAAGTTTGTTCATTGTGATAACATTTGGATTTACAACTAGATGCAACCCATCGGCCATTGTTGAAGGCATCAAGAACACATTGATCAAGGCTCCCCATTTCTCTTGCAAGCAGGTATATATTCTATGTACATAAGTGCACAACCATTGAGTATCATATATGATATATCTAATCTATTTCAGTATTTAATTATGATAAGGAAAAAAGCTTGAATACATAATATAATTAAATTTTATTTTTCCTCTTAATTTGTTTTTATAAAACTGAATCTATTTGTATTTAGATTTGTAATTTCAACTTTTAAATTAGTGTAAATAGATAAATTATTTTATGTTTGTAAATAACATGCAATATGTGGATTTAAACAGGGTGTGTGGTAAAATAATGACGAAGTAGTAGTAACCAGTAGGATAAATAATACAAACGTAATGAAGTTCTGTAAATCATTCTAGTTAATTTATAGTTCCTTTTTTCTTCACGTTCTAATTTATAATAATTCCTTTGGTTTCACTCAAGTTCAGCCCTGGATCATGGCATAAGCCAAGGCTTAGGGGTTAGGGCTTAATTTTGTTTTGTTTTTGTTTTTTTGTTTTCTTTTGTTTTGTTTTTTGTTTTGTAGTTGACATTTTAAGTTACTCTAGATCATGTTGATCTTCCTCCCGTAACTTTGGATAAGACATCAGTTAGGGTTTTCTGAAAAAAAAAAACTCGATCTATTTACAAAATCATTACTTTAACGATGACAACCTTTATTAACTTGATCTTATTTGATCACTCTACAAAAAAAATCGGAAACTACAATTCTGGTTATTGATATACGTACACTAATTTTTGTATCTTTCATCTATGTTCTTCATATATGATTTAATTGCAATTTTGGAATTTGCTATACGGTTCAACTTATCATTAAACATCTATGCATATAAGCATATTGGATATATATTGTTTTGTTCAATAATGTTGATTCAACTTTTCTTAGTTAATTTTTTGTTTGTTCTGATGTTTTTTGTTTTTTCTAAATGTTTTTATTTAAGAGTAGAACATCTATATACTTTTTCGTCTAAGAAAATAAATTAATTTGCTTAGAGCCTTCAAATTTGATATCGTTGGACAGGCCCTGCTCAAGTTCACACATTTTCATAAACTTAGAATTTAAATTTGTTCTTCTCATTCTCTTTATGTATAGACCTCGTAACACACACAAGTAAATTCTGAATTATGTCTTTAATCAAAATTGTTTAAAAACAAATCAGGTGATAGACTCTAAGACAAAGGGAGAACTGGTTTGGATTCCTGTTAATGTTCGAGTAGAAGATCATGTTGTCGTTCCAGATCTTGATTACCACAACATTGAAAATCCTGATCAGTTCATAGAAGACTATAGTTCCAGCATGGCTAATACTCCAATGGACATGTCCAAACCTCTTTGGGAATTTCATTTACTCAACATAAAGACATCAAATGCAGAATCTGTACTTATGGCAAAAATTCATCATGCAATTGGTGATGGAACGTCCCTTGTCTCTCTTTTACTTGCTTGTGCACGAAAAACATCAGACCCTGATGCGCTAATTTCTAATACCACGACTACAACAAAACCCATTGGTTCTATGACTTCGGGTTGGTGGTTGGTCGCTAGGTTTTGGTTTATGATAAGAGTCACCTTCATCACATTTGTTGAAGTTCTTATGTCTCTTCTTACAATATGTTTTCTGAGTGATACCAAAAATCCTCTTACGGTTAATCCCAACAGTGTTCGATCTTGGAAGGTTATCCATCGGACAATATGTTTCGATGATGTCAAGTTTGTGAAGAATGCAATGAACATGGTATACATTTACTGTTTTATACTAATCATAATAATAATTGATTTTGATTTTCTTCTACTAACAATTTCATGATATTTATATATTTTGCAGAAGGTGAATGATGTCCTTATTGGAATGACACAAGCAGGTCTTTCAAAGTACTTGAGTACAAAATATGGTAACTTTAGAATCCCCATTTTCTTTACGTATAGTACTATCCTGAAATAACATTTTAAGCATGCACAGAGTCACAGACTCGAAGCTTAGTATTCGTTAATTAATGTTTTAAAATAGATGAATATACAATGATCGAATGGAAAAAGTTGTTCAAAATCTTTTTTTTTTCCTTATCACTGAAATATCATAATTTTATCAAACAATCGTATTAAATCTTTAAAATAACTATTCAACTACTAAAAAAAAATCATTATATTTGAAAGTTACTTACCAATATATTTTGCATGGTGTTAGTGTGTTACATTTCCCACGAGATACTATAATAGTATTGTTATTACATCCTTAACGATGGTTCTAATACTTTTATTGATACTGTCAGATGGATTTACCATCGCCCAGAAGAAAAAAATCTTAGAAAAAATCCGTATACGTGGTGCTGTAGCTGTAAACCTAAGACCAGCCACGAAGATAGAGGTAATTATCAACATAATTACAACTGAAAATTCTTGTTAATAAGAATGAATGTAAGCGTTTAGTAACAGAAAAATGAAATATAGGATCTGGCTAATATGATGGCGAAGGGTTCAAAATGTAGATGGGGAAACTTCGTTAGTGTTGTTATATTTCCTTTATGGATAAAATCAGAGAATGATCCATTCGAGTACCTCCGAAGAGCTAAAGCTATGATGGATAGGAAAAAAGTTTCTCTAGAAGCATTTATTTTCTATGGAATCATGAAATATACCTTGAAATTATTTGGGGGAAAGGTAAAAAATACGAAATTAATAAGATCTATTCAATCTCTACAATTTAATGCATATTGCTAATTTTCCGAGTGGAATAAATTAACAGGCTGTCCAAGCTATTGGAAACAGAATATTTGGTCACACAACAATGACAATTTCAAATGTGAAAGGTCCTGACGAAGAAATAAGTGTATTTGGTCATCCGATTTCATATATCGCAGGAAGTTCATTCATTGGATCACAGGTAAGTATATAATAGTTATTGACTCTTAGGTATATACATAATGCATTTGTATTGTTTCTAGAAAAATATGAAATTTAATGAAATTAATTAACTATAACGTTTGTCTCTCTTTTTTTGACAAGGCTGTCATTATTAATTTTGTAAGCTACATAAACATGATGGTCATCAATCTATCGGTCGACACAACAATGATTCCAGATCCTTACCGACTATGTGATGATATGGTAGAATCGCTCGCGATCATCAAATCTGCCATACATGAGAAAGGATTTCATAATACGGAGGTTTGAAGCACATCACCGGATGTTTATATCACATTCACAACTATGTATTTATAAAATTTTCTCTTTTTGATGTCACAAAAAAATGTTTTATGTTTCCAACATAAAAGAGCGATTTATCATATAGTAATAACAATCTTAAATATACTTTTGAGGATTGTGTATCTTATCTTATATATTATTAAAACTGAAATACAAATTCAAGAATATTCATGTTTCCAAACACATTTTATGTTATTCTTACAACCAAACAATCATCTATATATTGATATTATGGAAACTAACACTAATTTCAAATTTTCTAAAATATTCTACCTAGTTTAAATCTATATATTGAAAAAATAAGATTCCCTTTTCACCTTTATTTTATTTTATTTTTAAATTATTTAAAATTCTTATATAATACGTACAACTTATCAATTTTAGAATTTTGTTATCCATATGTTTTGATTAAAATTTTAGAAAACTGATATATATTACTCGGTCAATGGAAAAGTGTGTTTGTTCAATATTATCCATGTATCCAAACAATTTCTAATTAATCCTCTACAATCCTTACAATCAAACACAATGATTTCCTTATCTAATACTATGATTTAATAGTATGAATATGATTCTTATATGAGTTTTGTTTTATCTTATTTTTAAATAATTTTGAATGATTACATAACACATATAATTATTAAAAGTTTTTTAAAAATATCATGCATATGTCGTGATTTAAATTTTTATGCATATGTCATGATCTTAGTTTGGCGGAAAATCGACAAGACCATTTTTGGCGGGGAAATTATGTGACCATTTTTGGCGGAAAAATGGTGTGACCATTTTTGGCGGGAATTCTAACCCATTAGGGTAAATGGGTTGTGTTGGGTTGGGTAAAATCCATGACCAATTGTGATACCCCTAGCTAACATGTTAGGCAGTAGGGAATAATTGAACATAGGAACTATTTACACAAATTTATGCCAACTAACCAACAACACTAACATTTTATAATTTAATGAAGTTAAAATTACATATAAAAACTAAACAAACAAAATCTAAAAAGTTATAAATTATGTGAAAAATTAGCCACAAAATATAAACATTTGTTACAATGATTAAAAATTATTGACCTGCGGTGTACCGCGGGTTCTACTCTAGTATACTATTAAAATTGAAGTACAAATTTGGGTTATTCATATTTCCAAACACCATAAAACCTATTCTTACATCTAAACACCAAATAGTTATTAATGTATCCAATCATTTCAATATTTAGTTTCTATATTTTTTTTTCTTTCTAAACAAATATTAAATTATTTATCTACAATCATTTCCTTATTTAATATTACTATTTTAATAGTATAAGTTCTTATTCTACTCTAATCTTTGTTTGATTTTATTTTCACATTATTTTGAATTATTATATAATCAATACAATTTATTAAATGTCAGATTTTTCTGCATGTTTGTGATTCAAATTTTTATAAATGGACATATATTACTCAATCAATAAAAAAAACGTATATTCAACGTTTCACATCGGTAAAGATGCCAAATAAACTATTATCCGCAAGATAGATACACGTAAATTTAACATAAAACTTTGTTGACCGCAGATATATTAGACTTTGTCTATGAATTGATGGATCGGTCTACAAACTACCAAAATTTAATAAAAATGAGTAACTTCTGTATAAAAATTAATAATTGTGTACAGTTGATGAAAATGATATATGATATATTTGAAAATATAAAGAGTTTTATGATTAGAATATTTAGGAAAAGGAGAGTATTAAAAATATTTCTATCTCAAAAATTGTTTATTTTACAGAAAATATTTAAATTAAGTAAATATTCAAATTTTTGGGTCAGCTCGCTATCACACAAACATAGTGGGACATATTTGGACACAAGAGCAACGTACAAAATTTTAAAATGGAAATATAGGTTAACTAACCAACAAAACTAACATTTTATAATTTAATGAAGTTAAAATTACATATAAGTAAAAGAAAAAAATATATATAAGCAAAATGAACAAAATCTATAAATTATAAATTATATAGAAAACTGACCAGAAAATATTAAAAAATAAAATATGAATATTTTTCTCATTGATTAAGAAAACATTGACCTGCGGCGTACCGCGTTCAACTCTAGTGTTTTATCAAAACTCTTTGCTCTGTATTAATAGTCCAATTATAACTGTTATTAATATCTTATAAAATGTTTTGGAAGGTTGCATATTTCCGTCGCTATAAATTTTTCATTTCTAGTTTTAACAATTTTTCAAATCTTCCATAAAATAATACAAAATGTTAAAATTTGCAGAATTTAGAAAGATAAAAGGAGAATTTGCGCATAAGAGAATAAATGAAAGATAAAATAGAATTCTAGATTAGTCAAAATTCATTGTTTCTAGTTTATCATTGTCACTTCTTGCTAAGATCATCTCCAACCCCACTCTATTTTCCTCTCTAAACTTTATTGTAGAGTAAAACATGCTCCAACCCCACTATATGACCTCCATTGGTATACCTTATAGTAGAGCAGTAGCTGTAAGGAGCAGAAGCAGTTAAGAGCAGAAGCAATATGTCGTTGAAACTGTATGCTCTAATTAATATATTAAGTGACTGGTAGAGTTGTGAGTAAGTTACCTATAAAATTACATAAAATCTTTAATATTTTTTTTATATGTATGATAATACATTATACATATTTATATCATAAGCTTTTATTTTAAATTTTAATATCTAAACTATTTTTATTAGCATATTATTTTAAATAAAAATTTAAAGACATCAAAATATGAAAATATAATTTATTCTTAAATATTTCTAATAAATATCATTCTAATAAATATATATTTTTTAATTATATAACAAATAATATCTTTATATTTTCCCTTTTAAAATATTTAATTTATAATAATATGCTAATAAAATAATAATTTAGAAAAATATTGTTATAATATTTTTTAATAAACCATAATTTGAATAAGAATAATTTTAATATAATATTTTTAATAAATATAAAATAAATATAAAATAAATATATTTTTATCTAAAATTATAATTTATCAAATGATATATAAATATATTATTTTTAATTTATTAATTATATTTATAATATATTATTTTAACTAATGATAAATACTAATTAAATATAAAATATAAAATTTAATATATATATATATATATATATATATATATATCTTATCCATTTGCATAAACTAATTATATTAAACTAATTTTAAATTTTTAAAAAGCTCCATCTTGGAGCAAAGAGGAAGGAGCATAAGCATAAGCATTTAGATATTCCAAATGCTCCTCTTTATGCTTTATTAACATTAGTTGATTGGCTAATAAAAAGTCTTATGCTTTTTTAAAAGCTCTCAAATAGTGTTTTGAAAAAATTACTCTATATTTGGAGTAATCATATTCATTACTCTATTATAGAGTAAAACTTTTGTTATTTATAAAGCAGTCCTTTAACTTTTAAATGTTTATATTTTATACTTAAATAATATAATTAAATATATTTTAGTTATGTAGTTAGATACTTAGATAAATGTTGGTAATAAATTTGCTATATAATTAAACTTATAAAACATAACAACAATTTTTATTTATTAGAAGCACAATAACATAATCAAAATAATAAAATAAAATACCAAAACTAAAAAAAAAACTACACAAATTAAAACTAGTAACTTAATAATTAGATAAATCTCTTCCGGATCCACTAATATAATTAAAATACTGACCAAATGAAGTAGATGCAGCAAGAGCTTCTTGAGCTTGTTGTTGATCCTTATGTTTTTTTAAAATCCGTTATAATTTGTTCTGATTTCATATATGCCTGAATATCTGAATCTTGATCATATCTTGGTTTAATATTTTATCTTCTAATTTGAGCTCCTTCAAGGTATAATTCTTACTTTAATCTCCAAATGGTGTTGTCTTTGTGCATTTATCCTCTTTACTTGCTCTAAAAGTTGTTGATTGCCTTCTTCTAAAGTGTTGATCATAGCTGATGTTTGATCATCATTTTTTCTATTTATGTAATAAATTATACTTTTTATTGAATTTGCCTTAAAATAAATCATTTGGGTTGAATTTATAATTTTGATAAATAAATGATGTTTCTAGGAAATTAATTATTAAGAATATACTTGAAATATTCTTTTTAGAGTTAAAAATAGAGGAATGGGTTGGAGTAAAACCCATCTCTATTATAGAGTTACTCTATTTTAGAGTAAAATATTGAGAAATGGGTTGGAGATGCTCTAATGTTGTTTATAATGAGTAGATTTTCTCATCTATCTCGTCTACACCTTCTGTACTCAAAGCAAGTATAGCCAGAACAATGAAAAACCGGAAAATATATCTTTGTCTCTCATTGAATTGTAAATTAAAAAAGATTGTCTCATTCCAATTTTTTCTTTTTAATCGTCAAACCCCATATATTAAGAAATTGGTTTAATGATTTTCCTCGAAAGGGAACCAATGTTCTTACATGGGAAAAACAGAAACCTCGTGCTCTTGCACATTTCGCAAGATAATCGGCACGAACGCTCTCACTACGCGAAATATGTCTAATCCTGAAAGAACTAAACGAATCCATAACAAGTAAGAAGTCATGTAACTCTAAAGCAAATAAAAGTCACTCCTCTGGGCTTGCCGTCATTCTGATGAGATCCTCACAGTCGGTGAGGAATAAGACCTCCGAATATGAGTGGGCGAGCAAATACTGCATAACCCATATGAGAGCTTCCAGCTCCGAGTGGAGTGGGGAAAGACATCGTCGCGAGTCTCTCAACCCTACATGGTGCATTGTCTCTCCAATAGTGACTATCCATCCTTGGCCGCTCCTAGGATTAGTACTAGTCCAAGGTCCATCCATATAGAAAAGTGGGGTATCAAAGGGTAGATTCTCCTTGTGTGCGTCCCCTTCTACTAAATCGGTTATGTCTTCCTTTGGTGTTAGCTCGCTTCCAAACTTCTTCTTTATGAGTTGCTAGGTCTATAATATATTGTGGTTGTTCACTAATATCCTCATATATCTTTTTGTTCCTTGCCTTCTAAATATACCACATGATGAGAGGCATACTTTTAGTTTAAGCAAAAAAATGCATTGCTTTTGGCCCCCATATATTTAGCACATTTTAGGACTCTTAATTTCAAAATATTTGTTTGATATATTAATTAAATATATATTTTAGTGTGATTATACTTAAGTTTTAAATTTTTGTTTTATATATTAAAAACTAGTATTAATCATTTATAATATTTTACAATATTTATTTTAAATATTTTATATTTTATAGTGTTAATTAAAAATAGTATATTTTATAGCTTAATAAATAGTAAAAATATTATATTCATAAATATAAAATAGTATTTTTTATCTCTAATTATTATGAAAGTATGTTAAATTTTAGTTTCAGTTTATATTTATGACAAAATTATATATATAACGAAAAAAATTTCATAATAACAAAAAAATCTTTTTTTTTCTATTTTATGCCTCCAAAACCCTTGGCACGACCAGACCCGTCTCATAAGATTTTTGGATCCTTGATAAATTTACTTTGTAAGGCTCCTTTACCAATTTTTTTTTTTTTGGGGTCTTATTTTTTAGGAATTTTTTTTGTTGCTTAGACCCATGGCAAATGCCCATGTTGCCATGGGCCTAAGACGATTATGGGGACGGCTATGCACATGATTCTAGAAAAGATCTCAAGTACCCTTATCTCTCTTCTCTTTTTCTATTTATCCAAATTTATTCTTGAATACCATTTTTTAAAAACAAAGTATGAGGACTATTATACCCTTAACTTAAGAAATAGAAAAAAAAATAAAACAAAAAAAAAACAAAAAAAAAATGTAAGAGCTAATAGAAATAAGTTATTCTTTATCTCTCTCTCTTCTCTCTTCTCTTGAATTTCATTCATCTATTTTTCTTGTTTTTCAATTTTGAAAATTAAAAGAGCTGGAGAAATCAATTAAAGCTCGAGCATTAAGGTAAATGATTACAATTATTTGTGTTCGCATCTAATTAAATATATATGTGAGTAGATTAAGTAGTTTTAGGTTGTAATTTGGGATGAATGTTTCAATTGACAATTTTAAAAAATTGGACATTTAGAGCTTAATAAATGCACATTGGATTAGAAACCTTGTGTTGTAAGTCTATTAGGACATTGGGTTGTTAATTATTGGATTGTAATGGTTGATCTACAATGAATACGTAATAGTTTTGATTTGAGTAGATTTACTTTCGTGATGTTGTACAACTGGTGCAAATTGGTATTACTATCAGAAATGGTATAAACTAGTATTACTATTGCAAATGGTACAATTTAGTGCGAATTGGTACAACGTTTAAATATGCAAATTGTACAAATTGGTATCACTGGTATCACTGAGAAATAGTAAGTTAATTCTTAACTTTTTTCCAGGGAGAGACAATGAACAATATAGATCGCACAATCTTACATTTGATTATGGGGGATACTATTCAAGGATCGGAGATGATAGTGGTGGTGAATACAAATGGATTGCCCAGGAACATAGTCAAAATATGGTTTATTGTTTAAGACACCTACTGATGAGATGACTTATTATATGTTAAAAGATAAGATACAAAGTAAGATTATAGTGGATGAAGCTATGAAGCAGCTGAGATTAAGTTACATTTCATCGTCAATGCAATCTAGGAGACCAACCTTTATTTTGGATGATGATGATGTACAAATTTTTCTAATTTTAAGTGATAAATAGGTGTGTAGAACTGTTTTGCATGTGGAACTCATAAATCCGACCTCAAAAGATCATTGGTGTGAGCAGCCACGTTCAAGAGTTATAAGTAATGAGTTGTCAAGTGGCAGGGGTGAAGATAGAGTGAATGATGGTGGTCTTATAGTTAGTGGTGGTATGGGTGAAGATAGAGTGAATGATGGTGGTCTTATAGTTAGTGGTGGTATGGGTGAAGATAGAGTGAATGATAGTGACATAGTTAGTGGTGGTTTTGAAACTATTTATGAAGGCACCGAACCATCAAAAGAAGAACATGGAGTGATGGAGGATTTTGAAATTGAAGATTGTGAAAATGGTGTGGATCATGATATGGATCGCTCTAGTATGTGTGACTATGTTGAGATAACACCTGCTGTTGGAGAATTTCCGGTTATGGAGCCATGGGAAGATGGTTTAAATCTGGTAGTAGGTCAAGAATTTGCTAATAGACGGACAGTGCAAAAATTAGTTGACAAGTAAAAACTGTTTTGGAGTTTTTGCATACAAGTCTGAATGGACGTTATACGTCTTAAAATGTCGTGCAACAAAAGAAGGTTGTAAGTGGAGATTAAGAGTTGCAAAACTAAAAAATTCTGAATATTTATCTGTTAGAAGTTACATGAATCTTCATACATGCTCACGGTCCAGTTCAAGTACAAGCTCTTATAGAAGAAGAGGCACACCACATTTAGTTGCATCTATTTTGAATGAAGTTTTTCCTGGTCAATTGGATACTGGAACTCCTAAAAGTATTGTCAGATTAGTTCAGGAAAATGTTGTTGTTAAAGTGTCTTACTCTACCGCATATAGAGGGAAACAACAAGCACTTCATGATATAAAGGGTACTCCGGAAGAAAATTACAAGATGGTGTACTCTTCTTTATTCATGTTGGAGAAGGCAAATCCCGGTTCACAAACCAGAGTGCAATTAGACGAACAAAAAAGGTTTCAGTATCTATCATAGCTTTGGGAGCTTGCATTGAAGGGTTTCAAGCGATGAAAAAAGTTCTTATTGTGGATGCAACTATTCTTAAGACCAAATATGGTGGAATGCTTATTTTCGCTTCAGCTCAGGACCCGAATCATCAACATTATCTTATTGCATTTGGTGTAGTTGATGGGGAGAAAGATGCAAGCTGGAAGTGGTTTTTCAATGAGCTGAAATCTATTATACCGGATAGTGCTGAATTGGTGTTTGTTTCGGACAGAAATGTGAGCCTCATCAAGGAAATACGTGATGTGTACACAAACTCTTTGCATGGGTATTGCATATTCCATTTGTCTATGAACGTGAGAACAAAAGTTTCTAATGTGAACAAAGATACAGTTTCAAAAACATTCAGGGAAATTGCTCAGATTTATGAAGTGGCTGAGTTTGAAGAAAGGTATGCTGATTTTAGAAGAAGATATCCAGGTGCAGCCACATATTTGAAGACTACTTGTGAAGAGAAAAAATGGGCAAAATGTTATTTTCCAGGTGCAAGGTACAACATAGACACTAGCAATGTTGTAGAAGCTATGAATAATGTTTTTAAGAAGGCAAGATCGTTCTCCTTATTAACATTGATTGATGTGATTATTGGAAAAATCAGTGAATGGTTTAACAAGCATAGTAAGACTTCTGTTGATGGATCGATCTCACAGAAATTTGTGCCTTTTGTGGAGAAAGTTATGCATAAAACATGTGGTATTGCAAATTTCTTAAACGTCACTGAACTAAACTGCTTCTTACTTGAATATAGTGTGATTGGACGTGATGGAAAGAGCTACTCTGTGGACTTGTTATTGAAAACTTGTAGTTGCAATTGTTTTAATATAGACAAGTATCCTTGTGTTCATGCAGCAGCCGCTGATATTTTCTACATAAAGAAGAAAGACAGAATCAGGGATATCCATATGCATGATTTGTGTTCAAAATATTACTGGATAGAACAATGGGCGTTAGCGTATTGCCAGACAATTTATCCGGTGGACTTGTTATTGAAAACTTGTAGTTGCAATTGTTTTAATATAGACAAGTATCCTTGTGTTCATGCAGCAGCCGCTGATATTTTCTACATAAAGAAGAAAGACAGAATCAGGGATATCCATATGCATGATTTGTGTTCAAAATATTACTGGATAGAACAATGGGCGTTAGCGTATTGCCAGACAATTTATCCGGTGGCGCATAAGTCTTTTTGGGTTGTTCCAGATGAGGTACTCAAATTAATGGTCTTACCTCCGTATTATGAGAAAAAGAAAGGAAGATATTAGGAAAAAAAGTTTAAATCGGTTGGAGAACGTCGATCAAAGACAAAGAAAAAGTCAGTACGAGGTGAAACTGGTGTTGAAGGCAGTACTGAAGCTCAAGGTCAGAGTGGCATTGGGAGCTGGCATAAGTGGGTTAAGAGTGGTGGTCAAAGTGGTAGTCAAGATCAGAGTGGTGGATGGGGTAGTTGGTTTGAGTGCTCTAGTCAATTGGTAATCAAGGTTAATTCATGTTTGTTTCAGTATTTTTATTTGTTTTGTAATGATTTTCGTAACTGATTATTTTGGTACAACTTTGTACGGCTAGCTTCCAGAAAAATACAACTATTTAATATGAACGGATATTGTAACTAACTATATTTGCTCAACTAGGTACAACTAGCTTCCAGAAAAGTACAACTATTTAATATGAACAGATATTGTAACTAACTGTATTGGTTCAATTACGTACAACTAGTTTCCAGAAAAGTACAACTAAGATCAAATGTTTATCTGACTGTTTAAGTACAACTAGGTATTACTATCATTTTCCAAGGACAACTAAGCTCAATTCAATTTAATAAAAAAGACACCAAATTTTATTTAAGAGATAGACAAATCCTAAAACATCTTCCAATTGTCATATCATATACTTTATACCTTATTATTAGTGACAGTTAAAAAAATATTGCAAAATATATAATTGGATCATCTTCTTTTACACATCATATACCTTTTATTTTTACGATCATTTTACATATTATGATGCTAATCATAAGAAAATATCTTATAATTATAAAATGGCATGCAAAACAATGTAAATGTATTTTAATAACCAAATTTAAAGAGTAAAACTGATTATTATTAATATACATTAGCTTATCGTTGGTATAACTAATCAAACATAAAAACCGTCAAAAGTACAACTATATACATTAGAGTACAACTTGACAATTGGGTAGAACTGTGGTTTTGTTTCTAATATTAAATTTAATTAGGCGGCGACACGTGGTTTTTGGCGGCGCTATGTGTGCAAAATAGTAGAAACGTGGTTTTTATTTTTTAATTTCAACTTAATTTTAAGTTCCCCCCCCCTTTTATTTTCGAGTATTTTCATATTTTATATTTCCTTTTTAACTTACTTCATTCTTTTCTCCATTATTTCTTTCTCTAATTTCTTTTCCAGAGTTTTTTCTCTCTCGTCTTCTCCAGAGTTTTCTCGTTTTGCTCCGACCAGATTTTCTCTCTCCCTCTCTAAGCATACATCTAAGGTAACATCTACTAATTCAATTTCAGATTAGGTTTTCTATTAGATTAAGGTTTCAATTCGGTTTCAACTAGATTAGGGTTTTAATTAGTTTTAATTAGATTAGGGTTAATTAGATTAGGGTTAATTAGATTAAGGTTTCAATTTGGTTCCAATTCGCTTAAGTCATAGGTTTTTAATTGTTTATGTAGGAAAATGACTCAAAGTGGCTCTTCTTCATCAAACGGGTTCAACAATCAAAATGGTGTCCTCCGTTATTGCAATAAACCAACAACAATTATCCAAGGCTGGACAGACAAGAATCCGGGACGGAGGTTCTACAAGTGTCGTCAAGGTCTTGGAAGAACTTGTGCATTCTTTGAATGGTATGATGTTGAAAAGCCACATGGATGGCAACATCTGGCATTGGTAGAGGCAGCACATAACATGCGTGCCCAAAAGCAAGAAATTGAAGAGTTGAAGAAGCTATTAACCATCAAGGCAAATGAAGATTTAATGGAAGTGGCTACAAAGTCTACGGAAATGGAAGCACAAACAGAAGAAATAGTCTTGTTAAGTACCAAGTCACAAGCAACGGAAGCACAACTCATGGTATTCAAAAGAGAGATAATAGTGATGCGTAACATGCGTGGATTGGATTTGCCGTGGTCATGGGAACAACAATTACTTTGCTTAAGTAGTATATGTATTGTGTAATGACCTTATGGTATTTTAAAACTTCTAGAATTTTAAAACTTTTGGTATTTGTGTACTCTTATGGTATTTATGTATTTTATGGTATTTGAGTTATATAGGTTTGTTCTATATTATCCATTTGTCCCTAAGTTGTCCTAGTTGTTCATTAAATAATTAAGATGTATATTTTTAGTTGTACCTAGTTGTGTCAGTTGTACTTAAAACATAATTTGCATAATAATATAGTTGTATCTAGTTGTGCCAGTTGTACTTCAAACATAAACGTAATTCACATAATAACCATTTGTCCCTAAACAAAACATAATCAAAAGAGAAAATTGTAACAACAGAGAAATTCCACAACAAATTTAAAACAAAATAAGTTTCACAACAGAGAAATTCCACAACAAACACAAGCATAAGTTCCACAAGAGAGAATTGTCAAATCTCCTAAACAAAAAGATAACAAACATGATCATGGCTTCATCTTCTTCTTGATCTCAACACGGAAAGGAGAACTTATAGCAGATGAAGGTTTTTTCAGCCTCCCCGTCTTACCTTCCGTCTTACCTTCCGTCTTCTTCTCATCAACTTTCTTATTTTTTTCATCTTTTTCTTCTTATCAATCTCCTTCTTCTTGTCAACCTCATTCTTCTTGTCAACCTCCTTCTTCTTTTCAACCTGAGAGTCAACCTTCTTCTTCTTTCCATCTCCCTTCTTCGTATCATCCTTCTTCTTACGAATCGGTATAGTCTTTAACCTTTTACCACCCTCCATCCTCACGTAACTACATCTCTGAGTTGAAATTCCACATGTCAGCTCTTCTTCGTCATCTCCAGCCGACACTTCTTCTCCTTCATCTCCAGCCAGCTCTTTTTCTTTATCTTCATCTCCAGCACGCTCCTCTTCTTATACTACAGCCGACTGCACTTGTATCTCTCTAATATCTTCCCTTTCTTCTTCTCCTCCTTTGTTTTTCTCATATTCTTTTTGTTTTTCTTTTCCACTCGGCTGCACTTGTTCATCTATAAGTTCTTCACCTTCTACTACTTTCTCCTTCTCACCTTCTTTTTCTCCAACTATCTCACCCACCATGTCTTTATCTTTTCCTCCAGAAATATCAAAAAAACCATCAATGATATCATTTTCATCAAACCATGTAGGATTCAGTTCCTTCCTCACAAACTTTTTCACTTCCTTTAACCCATCTTCAAGTGTTTTGATTTTTTCATTCGTACAATCAATCTTCTCATCCAATTTCTTATACCCATATTCCACAACTTTCTTCAAACACTCAACAACCTCAATTAGACCATCAATTGACCTAGCTTTCGGAGCCACAACTGATGGAGTTACATCTGATGGAGCTACAACTGATGGAGCCACTTCTTCCACCTCTGACTTCCGTGCATCAACATCAGAATTGAACATCTCTTCAAAAAATATCTTCTTATTTTAAACCAGTAGACGATCGTTCCAACCATCAACAATTGCATCATTATTGTCTGTCCCATCATCTAAATCAACAAAAAGGTAGACAAAAAAGCTTCCTCAGCCGCAGATGGTTGCAAGATACTACAAATGTCCTGTCAATTTAAGAAAACAGAATTTAATAACAGACTAAAACTGAAAATAAGTTAAGTTAAGTAAATACTAACCTTTGTTATTCCAAGCGCATCATTGAGCTTATCTTAAACTTTGTCCTACACATTCTAGGACATTCATCATCTAAATGTCTCACGTTTTCTCTAAAAGTCCTCATCAGATCAGAAATTGCCTCAAAAGCAAGGAGCTACACATAAATAGAGTTCAAGTATTAAAATTTATTAGCGAAAAAAACTACAAAATGATAAAATAAAACAGATAAATACCTCTAAAGGCATAATGAAGCTAGGATATGGCCAACTCTTTTTCACAACTCCATTAAAGCTGTCCATCATATGCTTAATTTCAAGCATATTGTTTTCAAACGACAATGTACCCCGCGGAAATGTTTCACACAACTCAAGATCATTAACAGCTCTGAGAAAGAAAGGATGAACTGAAGGTGCATTTTTTCCTGTCTTCGACTTCCCTATTATAACACTTGCTAAGAAGTAAAGGACAGCCATTCTTAACCTATCACCACAACACTTCATTGTCAGTAACTTCTTTTTCACTAATGCAATAGTTATTGTTGATCCCGTTAGAAAGTACTTTTCAACAAAATCCATACTGCCCAATCGTTCATAGTTGTCTGGAAGTGGATGGCAGTTTAACCCGGAGATAAGTGCATGCTCTCTTAATGAATACCGGATCGGAACCCCATTGGCAACAAACCAACACTGATTTATTTTTTCTGTAACAGCCGTACAAAGTAGCAACATCCACATGCCCATTACCCTATGGTTTATCCCCTTGTGCATGTGGAGCATGTGCTTGAACTGCTCATGATTTTCAAACCATCTCCTTTCCTTATCTGACAGCCGTTTTAGATTGAGGATGGTTGTCACAGCGTCGTCTATGTAACACCTTGAGGATATCTTACACGACTTTGTATACTATGTGGGTTGAAAGTACGTCTTCAGAGGCTGCATTACTTGAACTCCATCGTCGGTATCGTGAAATCAAATCCAGATTGTACCAACTAATATCAAGTTGTACTTTTTTGTTTTATAGTTTTCTGAACAATTTGGTAACTTTTAAACCTAGTTGTACATTTAAAATTTCCAGAACCAAGATAAAATTTCTTATAGTTATACTGAATCTAAACCAGTTGTACTTATTGTTTTATAATTTCCGAAACCAATAACCAAATCATCACATTTGTATCGAAAGAATTCCTAGTAGTTATACGAAATTACCTGAGTCTCTTCTGGTACTTGCTGTTCTTGCTCTACTTGGTTTGTTACTTCTTCATCGTTGTTTTGAACTTCTTTTTTGTTGTTCTGAACTTCTTCTTTGTTGTTCGGACTTCTTCTTCGTTGTTCCGAACTTCTTCTTCGTTGTTCTGGACTTCTTCTTCGTTCACAGAATCTATATTTGTATCATCAACTACTCTTTGAGTTGGACTCGCCTCAGTAAATGTTGCGTTTTTTGTTCTAGCCATAGATAATGTTGAATGATAACAGAGAGAAAACGGGAACGAATTGAAAAGAAAATCGATTTGAGCGAGTTAAATAGAAAATCAATTTGAAATGATGATAAATTTGAGAAGGAACTCGAGAATGAGAAGAGAAAGAAGAAATTAATGAATTGATTTGGGGATTTTTAATTTTTAGGGTTGCTCCGATTCTGTCTCGGGTTGACCCAATTTTCACGGGTCATGTTGGTTGCTCCGATTCTGTTTCGGATTGATCTAATTTTTTCGGATGCGGTTGGTTGGATATGTAGTTTTTTTTTAAATGCCAGAGTTCAGAGAGTAATTATCTTAATTTTTGATCTAAAATTATTCTATTGAAAATTAGTATATTACTAGGAGGCAATTAAGAAAAATGTTTCACCGTTACGGACATTTGAGCCAATGATTCACATAATTCATAGAAATACACTCAATCTCTCATAGTCCGCCTCGTAATCTTTCCCATGCCATCTCATTCCATTTTGTTTTAGTTCTCAAAATGGGTAGAATTTCGATTGTAAGTTACGTTCTTGATAAATATATATTTAATTCTTAACATAAAAATTAAAAACAAAAATTAAATTCGTAATTGGTAAATTAAAAATCAACACTATTCAAAGTATAATAACCAAATTCTGCTTGGTCTTAATAGCATTAGCTTTTGAGATCTTCTGAGATTGTTCAAAATGTGGTTCATGACCTCCGTCTTCTTTCACAAGTGTCACTCTTAGCTTTCATTAGTGTTTTTATCGTGATCTTCGTACCAATCTTTGTTCTATTTTTATTTGTGTTATGAATAAAAAAGAAAACAACAACAAAAATGTTCTTTTTGAGAATATCACATCCGTGTCAAACTATTTTAGTGTAGAACAAATTCTAAGAGATAATATTGTAAGTGTTCTTTCCTACTAAATCGTTCTCAACTCTCAAGTAACATCACCCCACAAGAGGGAAACAAAATTGAGAGATCTGAGGAAAATAAAAAAGTACCAAAATAAAATGGACATCTTTGCAGGATCCGCCATCGCTGTTATGACGACCATGAATTGTAAACATGAAGAAATGAAAGTTCAATATCAACAAGGCATAAACAAAGTAGAATAAAATGTCTTTACCTACACCACTGGAGAGGACTAGTTGAGGTAGTGAAGAATCATCAAATTTTTACTCGCATTTGATGGAACGGTAAATGTGACGGACAAAGAAAAGGGAAGCACGGAATCCGATTGTCCCCAGCATGAGGAAGAATCCATAGCAGATGCAAGCCATGTAGCCAAAGAAGAAGGAAGTCTGCATGAACCCAGACATATCCGACCGTGCATAGTAGTAATACAAGCAATAGGCGTATATGAATAAGCCCGTTGATCCACCGCATAGAAATGATCTTTTGATGAAGAAGATACAAAAGAGTCAGATGCACATAAAGATTAACAATTTATAGACTAATTCAAACATGGGATTTTCTTTTAGGCTAAAGCAATGATGACTGATCTATCAAAGTTATGAAACCATCACAGACAAAAAAGAGTGTTACGACTAGCGGATTTTCATTAATCAGATATATTTCCTAAATCTATCGCAAGATGAATAATGGAACCCGAAGTTAAAGAAAGAGAATAAAAAACATTACCTCCACCACCACTCATGGTCTTCAGCAGCAAGATGGAAGTAAGTCAATGCAACTGTGATGAAAGCAGTGACTATGACAAGAATAAGGAAGACGATAGACAGAATGCTGTAGATTGTGTATATTCTGTGACCCCAAACACTGGCAAATATGTAGTAGAGCTCGATGTAAATGGCACTGAACGGCAAAAAACCAGCCATAGCCATCTGTGGAAGTGTTCTCCTGTACCATCGCAGTGGTGGGATCTCTCTTGGATATTTTGTGGTACGACAAGGAGCTTGAAACTCAGATTTTCTGTTCTTCCCAGCGATACCACCCAATATTAACAATGGTGAAGTAACCAGTGCCCATATAAGGAAAATAACCACAATTGTTCCAAATGGCAACGCTGCTGTGGCTTGGTAAGCAATCGCAACAGTATTAAGGAAGGAGAAAGTGAGCAAAAGAGGTCCACAGAAGAGGCTTCCAGTCAGTATAAGATTCCTAACCTGTCAAGAAATATCAATGTTCATCTTTCTTAATCAATTTATTGGATCGTGAAACTGTTCATTCATTTTGTCAAAGGTCATTCGTTTGGCATCAAAAATGAAGTCCAGAACAGTGAGCCAAAACACATCACGCAAAAAAAATAGAAAACTCAAAAATCTAATCATAGAATGGTGGACATGTAACGTCAGACCTCAAGTTTACGTAAGTATGATACATCATACACAATGCAAAATGTGTGTTGAATGCTAAACCAAATTGACTACAGTACTGTTTCACTACTTTGTACCAAGTAGTACATCACTTAATCACGGTAGTCAGCCATTTTTATCAAATGAGCAGAGATTAATGGAAGAGATGATTTTACTAAATGCTTTCATTGCAAAAGACATTTCATTGACTACCGAGATATGATCACAAAAACAGTCCTAAGAAAACTAAAACTCAAGAAACTGTCATCTATGCTTACCCAATTAGTTCCTTCTAGCTGGCAATAGAAAGAAGCAGCAGTATATCCGGCAATCCCTGAAGTAAGTGCATATATGACCACCAATGCGGTAAACAATGCTCCACGGTTGTAGGGATAGAAGACACCAACTAACGCAAGCATAAAGATGAAAACAGCTCTGCATATAAATGAAAAGACATGTGTGTTACTAAGTGACAAGTAAACAGCACCAAAACTCTATGTGAAAACGTACAGTGTAAACAATTGTGTGCCAGAACCAAGGGCTGCAGCCAGCAGGGATTTCTGTTTCGGGAATCTAAATACATCACCATGGATCAATTTCCACCCACTCTCTTCTTGGTCATCAGCTGCCTCTTCATCATGTGCATACCTATTAAGTGAAAAAAAAAACTATAGGGTAAGCTACAAAATACATTAAAAGTCACAGATTCAATTCTGCTATGCAATTTAGCTAATATCTTACTTGACAAAATCATTCTTCAAGACTCGCATCAGAATAGTAGCGAGGAATCCAGTCAAGAGAAGAACTGTGACACATGAGTTAATGATCGAGAACCAATGGATTTCCAAATGATGCGGCATTGAGGAAGCCAGCGAGTATTTCTCCATCCTCTTCTCAAATGGAATCTCTGTTTCCTTCCATCGAACCGTGTATGTGAAATCAACTTCGACTTCATTGTCCTCAGTCAAGTCCACAAGAAAGTTCTGATCTGTTCTCACAATAATTTCAATAACACGGTCCTTGTTATAGAAAATCTCAAACTGAAGATGATTGAAGAGATAATATTTGTACTCAGATGGATCAGATTTGCCATCCTTGACAACTTTTCCCAAGAATCCCCAAATAGGCAAGTCATCATAATACATCTGAAAGTAATAGTCTTTCAAGATCACATCTCGGAATTTAAAAACGTCTTCTCTACTCAACCTCTTTCTACATGCAACTTCAGAGTTCTTCTCACCCAAGAACTCAAGCTTGTAAGGTGCACTAACTAACCGATCTCCATTAAGAACTTCCCCAAGAGCTTCCTTTTTTTCCTTAACAGGAGCTGTAAAACAGATATGCCTTCAGCTATATGAATTGCAAAAATTCAACTACGCAATTTAGCATTAGTACATACCTGATGAACAAAATGGGAGATCAAAGTATCGATATGTTTCACTGCGACGAACAGAAAAAAAAACAATATTTAGCTCAGTGAATCAAAGATGATCTACAAAAGAGGCTTCAATTATCACTAATTCAATCGCTTGAAACGATACAGAACATTAATTAGGAAATTTGCCATCTCAATTCGAATTCCATAAATCACGAATCATAGCTCGAGAATGTCATTATTCAGGAAAGCAAATTCAATTTCAAATCGCTATGCAATTGGGAAACGAAATTACTGAAAATTGAAAAGCTCAGATCTGAAGAATGTGTGAATAGATTTGCGCAGCACAGACCTGGGATTATGAAACGGTCCGACTTTGTTGGCGTAAAGAGGAACATCATCACCGACTTTGTAACGGTGATCGGAGCCGTCGGAGATAACCGGAGAAACGCCGTAGATGAAGAAGAAGAATAACAGAAGAAGCGACGCCATCGGAGGCAGTACCATTGATACTGAAATTAGCGATGAGAGAGAGAGAGAGAGAAGAGGTTTAAGCGGTTGGGTCGATGATGATGATCATGATAACATATGAGTGAGAGTGATTTTGTTTCTCCGCGATGCAAGTCATGAAATTACTTTTTAGGAATGTATAAACAATTTTGAAACGAAACCACTTTTTTGCAAGTTTTTTTGTCATTTTAGGTCCTCAATGTTTGAGAGTTTTTAAATGGTTCTTAATTTTTGGATTTTGGTTTTTGATTTGTTTATTTTTTTATTTTGGTGTAGATTTTAGGTTTTCCAAAACTTGAATGATAACTTTTTTAGTTTTCGGTTTTCATATATGGTTTTTCTTTTCTTTGTTTCTTTTTGTTTTAAAATTTTTTGGTTATGTCTTCAAAAATTAGTATAACAATGATATAAAATTTAACAAAAAAATAAAAGCTACAAAATTTCATAACACCAAAAGTACTGAAAATACACATAGGTTTAATTTACACTTTTATAGAAAAAAGAAATGGTATATAGATAAATATATTTATTGAATGATAAAAATACGAATATGTTAATTAATATATATTGTTACCAAAACTCTTGTAAAAATCCCATAGAATAGGGTTTTAATTTTAGTAAAATAGTAAACAAAACATTTCAAAACAAAAAGAAAAAAGCTGGCGTAAGTAAGCTAATTTTAGGAAAACAAATATATCAAGGCCATGAATGTTTGCAAGTTTTCTTAAATTGATTTTGGATGATAGTTTTTGGTTTTTGGTTTTTGGATTTTGGATTATAGATTATGATTTTTAGATTTGTATTTATATATATATATATATATATATATATAAAAGATAACTCAAGTTACTTAAAAAGTGAAAAACTAGTGAAACATGAATTCTAGATTTTTTTTATTTAAAATTGACAAAACTATGAAAATCTAGATTTCCTATTTTTTAAGAAAATCACTTTTCTCATAATCATGATTGGTTATAAAGTAGATTTTGTGAAAAAACTAAAACCAAAAACAACTTCAAAATCTACAATCATTTATGGTCTTAAAACTAGTAAAATGAGATATGGTTTTTCTTAAGAAATGATGAAAAACCATCAAAATTCAGTTTTCCTATATTTAAGAGAATTTTTTTTTTCAAAATGATAAATGATTACAAAATAGTTTTTTGGAAATCTAAAACCAAAAACTACTTAAAAAACCATTGTCATTCAAATTCTGTATAATCCTTTAAAAAGAAGAGTAGCATCTGACTGACTCCTACAAATTGGTGGACTCCTTCTACAAATTGGTGGACCACAAAACCACTTTTTGTAATCTTCACTTTCACAAGTTGTATATATATATATACCCTGGATGATTTTTTACTGGGGTCAAAATATAATTTTAAAAGATATAAATATTTTAAAAAATTATCAAGAGTTCAAAATATTTGTTTTGTTGTCTTTGTATCAAACCTTTTACAATCTTTCATATTTTGAAATCTTTTCATCACAATAGCATTTGTAATAATCTTGAATATCATATTTTCGACATAACACACTAAACAATCATTTTAAACAAATATGAGCTAGAAAATAAAAATATAATCCACTCTTTTTAACTAACAAGTAACAACTAAAAGTTTGAAATTAGCAAGCATTAAAATTATTGATTATGAACTTAGAAACGATTAATGAAGGAGGTCTGACGGATAATAGTTCATATTTTAAGAAAATTGAAAACCAAAATCTTAATAAACATAAACAGTTACAGTCACATAGATTAACAAAAATTATATTTGTAAAATGTAGATAATAATTAAACTACAATCATCCGAAAAGAAACAAGGGTACAAGACAAGAATTATGACTAAAATTAATATCTATTTTGTTGAATATGAACAAAAATTAGAAAGAAATTGAAGAATCACATCAAGTTTGATAAAGAAAAATATATGTACCGATTACGTTTACTCAAAAATGATTGATTAGATTTTAATTGTTTAAAAGAATTAAAATTTTAAAATTAGGAAACTGAATAATTAAGATTTTTAAAAATTTGGGCTGAGAATATTTTGTTTATATGGAATCCGACTGTTTAAAATATCAAATTATCTTTTATATAATAAAACAAATGTCACTTGACCAATAAAAATATGACACATATGATTTATTTACAATATTAATTTAGAAAAAATTAAAAGATGTCAAAAAAAAATTAACTGTTTCAGAAATAAAGACTTTAATCACACAAAAAAAAACAAAATAACTAAATGCTAACTTTCTAAATTATAGGTTTTTCATCTCCACAATCCCCACTTTGCATGATCTCAATTTTCTTTAATTTCCTTTAGATTCAATATAAAAATAATTGCATTAACAAATCTATTTGTGAAATTAATCAATAAAACCTCAGCAACAAGTTTTATCTTTCATTGTCTTAATCAAAGTCTTCTAACAAATTCTTTTGTTGTTTTGTGTATGTCCTACTTCTGATCTACATCTCAAACTAAATTACCAATGATCATCTTCTTTTAAAAATAATGTAAGTTGTAGTTAAAATCACATATGATCGTTGAAACCAAAATCAAATTATCTGTTTTAAACATGCATGTTGCCAAATGTTACATTTTCATCTCTGTTTTCATAATCCTTCTCTCTTCAGATCTCTATCTTATATTTTTTATAAGAAAAAAAACACAACTCCAATTGCTGACTGGTATAAAGACATTTGCAAGAAACAACAACGATGGATTTAGATTTGAACTGAAAGATACAAAGCTTTCATTCAAAGTGCGAATAACATGCTTATGTTAATGTCAAATGATAAGGTATATACTTTTTCTCTACACTTCCAAGTATGTATTTTTAGCAAAAAGACATTTGAAAATAACAGGGTATCATTCTCATAGAGATGAGAAACATAAAGTACAATTTTAATAATTAACTGTTCTTTTGCAAATCTCCATCAAATTTGTGAATATTTAATGGTTTTATTTGTTTAGAGATCAATATTTTGAGAACTGAAAACTGTTATTCTGTTTATTAAGAATATTATTTTTGTTTTAATAGTAAATATTATATTTCTTTTAATCTTAAATGAGACCATCAATTATTATTGATTTTGTTTTATGACAAGAATATTATATTATTGTTATTTATATAATATTATTAAAATTAGAAAGTTATGCAAAATACTAAACATAATTTATTGGTATTTAAATATTATTTTTATGCAAGATGAAATCTCAAAAATTGTCGGATGAACTACCTTCTGATATGAAGAGTCTTAGTCACATAGTCACCATTTTTAATTTATAAAATAAAATCCACCAAATTTGATCAAATATAAATATTTTCAAACAAATGAATTTATTTTATAGTTTTACTTTAGCGCAAGGCTTTTTTGATTTTCCAAAACTGCAAGTTTATTTATTTTGTTGTAGATTTACTACTAAACTAACCATATGCTAAACTCACATACTGTGTATCCCTTGTTTTGTTGTGCTGGTTAGCTATTCAGTTGAGATTTTTAAAATTCACATACTTAAAACTAGGAAAAAGCTCATTCATATGTGAAGAATATGAGTAACTATATCAATATCATTTGGGTAAAACTTTGATTCTACATTTGTTAAATTTATAAACTTCATTCATATAAATATGATTGAAGATTATTAGTAGATGAAATCTCAAAAATTGTCGGATGAACTACCTTATGATTTGAAGAGTCTCAGTCATATAGTCACCATTTTTAATTTATAAAACAAAATCCACCAAATTTTATCAAATATAAATATTTGCAAACAAATAAATTTTCATGACAAATCAATGCAGAATTTACTTTATTTCTGCATCTAATTATAATCAAAATAATTTTGAAAGGCATGAAAAAAATTAATAACTAAAAGAAAACTATTAACACTTATAAACGAACCTCATAGTCATATATTAACACTTATAAACGACCCTCATAGTCATATATAAATGTCAAAATGTTTTGCAAAGCAAGATTTTTCATTTGAATTACTAACAAATTTCATGTATTCAAACTGTACAGAAATTATGAACCCCACGTGAGACACCCCCTTTAAGACATTGATCGAATTGTCTTTTCATGATAGTGTAACAAAGAACAGCCTCACATTCCAGCGTTGTGTCATCATGTTGCTGATTGGAGGTACATAGTGGTTGATAATCCAGATCCTTGATTCTTTCTATGTGAAAGTGAGATTGAAATTCTTGACTATAAGGAACTCCAACCTGTTGACTACGAGACCGACCTTCTCCGTCAACCTCAGTGGTTTCCATCCTTGTTTTCATGGGTTTGTGTGATATTTGACGAGGTTATACTCGTTTTTAACTATACATTATAATCATATTCGTTTGAATTTATAAATTTTAATGTCACTATTTTACTTTCAACTCTATAGGTTTGTTGAGTTCTTCAGAGACTATCAACTCTTCCATTTGTTTGAACCTCTTACATGTCTTGCTCTAGAGGATGACAAATCTGTCACTATGACTAAGTTTGAGGAACTCATGAAGCACTATGGGGACCTCGTTGATGATTGCTACGGTTTGGGACTTTTGCATAATGGCTACTTGTTTACTACTACTTGGAGTACTACTACTAGGAGATGATGCTGTGCCAGCTCCAGCGCTTTATTGGTTTCTTTGTTTCTTTCTTCCTTCCTTTTTCATAATATAATAAAATAAAATTGACTTATTGTGTTCCATGGAATTCTTCTAAACCACTGAGCAAACAAATCATTTTTTTATTTCCTCTTAATTCACTTAAAACCAAATGAAAATCAAAGTTCCAAACAAAGATAGTAATAAGATAGATGTGTAAGAAAATGAAAAAAATGTTTGCTTGTTGTTTCTTTGAGGTGACCTAAACTGTTGCTCATAAAATTACAACATAAACATGATAATATGGCCAAATATGCCCACTCACGAATCATAACTCTCTGATTATAGTGACAACTTTTCAGGTTTAAGGTAGTTTAGTTGGCTCTGTGGATTCATAAGCAGCATCAGCGGAAGAAGTATCTATGTCATTGAGACCCAACTCCTCGTTTTGCTCCCATGATCTCTGGTAATCTTCATCTGTAGTTCAAACACAACAACATTTATAATTTAAACTCATGTCCTAATTAACATCTAAACTCCTAGGTTAAGTCAATCTCATAATGTAGTTCACAAAATGTGCTAGTCAAAGAACACAAAGGAACTTACATGTGAGCTGATGATCATCTTTGATATCATCTGTTACTGGTGAAACAAACGAGTTTGCTAATTCATCATCAAGAATCAAAGTCCATGGCTCTTCTAAGCTTAGAAGCTGCAAGAAAGAAAGAGAAAGAAAAATATCTTCATAATAGAAACAAGATCCCATTGATTTGCTTACTCTTGCACATCAAGACAACAAGAAAAGGCTTACTACTTGAGAAAAAAACAATATTAGTTGCTACCTTTGTTAGCCTGGATCCAAATTCTCTCCACTTGTTCTTCTTATCCTCTTCCATACTGTCACCAAAAGTGAATCCGTGGACTCTAGCTAGGCCTGTCAGAAACCATACCACGCGATAAATCCATCATTCGCAAATCTTGGAAGAACAAAAAAACTAGGTAAGGAAGAATATAGGATACTGAGTTATGCCATGGTTCACTATATCTCTTCTACAGTAAGGTGCATGATTTAGACTAGACAAGAATAATGTACATAAAGGTTTTATACTCACTTTCTCTGATCTGTGTGACCAAACCTTCCACTGTCGTTACCATCCCACCAAGTGTACCACCAGCTAGCTCTAGATCAAGTTCTGGGATTTTCACTCCTGCAGTGTCTGACTAATACACACAATAAAACAAAATTAACCATTAAATGACATATGAGAACAGTGGAAGTGAAATTCTCAGCTATTTTAAGATACATAAATCTCTTTTGGTTGGCGCTCATTGGAACATTTTCTGAAGAGCTTACAGGTTGAGAACAAAAGAAGACAAACAAATTTAAGCGAAAAACTAACCTTGATAACATCTCGGCTAAGGTCAGCAATGTTCCTCACAGAGAGAGTAATTTTCTTTCCCTTTTTAGGAATTGCACCACCAGGCTTCAACTGCACACAATTTTACCCAAATTAAAGTTAATAAGAACCTAAAGACCAGGCCTGTGTCAGCAAAATCTCCAAAACCAACCTCGGAATTACGATAGCCACAATCTTCACATGTAGATGCCATGACAATAACCTCCTGAAAGTATGGGATTTCTATTTTATGTTAAGGGGTAAAACAGTATCAAGGAGGTCACCAAGAAGCAAAAATACATAAAACTTGTTTCAGTACAGCATGAACGGGCACAGGATTTGAAAAGGATACTAGTTACGAACATCCTTGTCTCGCACTGCTTCGTACATGCTCCACAAGTTGAAGGGAAAACCATCACCTGTTAGATATGACAAAAAGTAACGTTATACGAAATATTTTTATCCAATTTCAGTTTTACCACTCTCAGAAAGCAACCTTTGGCACTGATTTCTTATCTCAAGTGATCATAACCTTTTGAACATTCAACAAAATTTTCAGGGTGAGAAGTTACCTCTTCAGGCGCAGAGTATCTGAACAAGTTATCAGAAATATCAGTGCTATTACTTTGAGCAATAGCTCGATGACCAGCTGCTGCTCCGATTGTTCCATGAGGTAGAGCAGTTGAAGGTGTTCCAGTCTGAGATGGGTTAGCAAGATATCCAAGTGTTGCTTGTTGCTCGGGTGTTCGCTCGTAGAACTTGATTGTTAAAGAGGGATCTGGTGATGGAGCGTGTCTGTCATATGTCGTAAACTTTTTCATTAGATAAAAGAAATATAACTTCACTTTATTATGGTGTTTCCAAGTTGAATGATCCTTACGGATTCTCAATGAAACTGTTTCCAGCAGGATCATCCAAAATGAAGGTGAAGGATGTCTCTGCTTTAGCACAAGCTCTCAATTTAGACAAGAACTGGTCTATTGCTTCAGCAGTTTTAGGATCCACTTTCTGTATCAAGCAGAATATAAAGTTTAAGATTCCTGACTGTAAAACTATAAAATTGTGGAGCTCCAAGTCAGAATTTACCCTGCGCTCTTCTTGAAGGGCACTGAGTTCATCAGCAGCTCGGGCTAATATCCCTTCCACCTTGAAATTAGACAAAAGGGGGAGATATAGACAAGGAACTAGGAAAACCAATAATCTTAAAGGTCACTGTTCATCTTGAGATTGAGGACATACCGTAGACAAACTTCCACGTTGGGCCTCTGGAGGAATCTCAAAATCCAGTTCAGGAATCTGAATGCATATATTCATGTATCAGTTTCCAGCCTCAAAATTAGTATGGTTTTCATAAAAACAAGAGGCAAACTAATTCACAGTTTCCTTTTTGAAGTATTTAAATTCAAAAAGGAGCAATGACATTCCCAGAATTAGCAAGACTACTCACCTTTATAGTTGCTGATTCAGATTTTACAACTTGCCTGTCAAAAATCTGCATTCAGACAGACAAAAGAAGGTAAAATCAGCTTAGGGAGCAAGAGACAACTAAAAACAGACATTTCAAGTTTCTTCTAATAAGGATCGATGACTTAACTCATGGTAAGTAAAATCAAAAAATGAAAGAAAAAAAATGTACTGAAAAGAACATAAACTTAGATTTCTCTTGAATCAATGCATCTTACCTTTGCATCGCCAGCTGAAACCTGTAGATGGTAAGAGCATCCTCGGGGTTGAATCTCGCCAGCAAACTGAACTTCATTATTCCTATAAAGTATATCAGAGATAATATGAAAGACTAATCTTTTCACTTGATAAGCACAGACTATATGTAGTGTGTCTGTTTTTAAAACCATTCACGCTGGTCAAATCAAACACTTAAAAGCATCTCAAATTCATAAAAAGTTGTACCTTTCTCCGCAATGTGGACACTCAAAGGCAGATAATAAGACCTGTATAGCCAGAAATAGGTTAGCAGAAAGCTAGTAAACTAAACAAAAAGTACAGAACAACATAGAACCAAAAGAAACACGTTCTTTTACTAAATTCAGAAAATAAACAAAAACTTGTACTCTATAAAACCGAGTACGGACATACCTTTCTAAAGTGAGGAATTAAGGTCAATAGAAATCTACTTGTGCCCTGAAAAAGAAGCAAGAAGATATTTTATACACTGAAGAAGGTTCACAAGAAAAAACAAGAAAATCTCATACAATGAACTCTTGACAACAGAAGTAAAGAATTCGGCTAGTAGCTGAAAGATTACCAAATAAAGTTTCTCCAATTGAGTGCCACAGAACCACAAATATCAATATATTTAACCTCAAGTTTCTCAGTCCATCACCAAGAAATGGCCAAATAAGTTGTTTTTTTTATCACTTTCTATAGTTCATAGCAATCTCAAGAACCATTGGACTACAGAAAGAACTATTGCTACTAAAGCTATGTGCATGTACAGTATTGGAAACAAGCTGAAACTAAAGAGCAAAGATTAATGAGAGACTAGCCTGTTTCTTAGACCTATGTTACTTAAACAAAGGTTGCAACCTATATAACTTATCACTCCTGTAACAAAGGTTAAAGACTACATAACCAACATCAAAAATCTCAAAGAAACTATGTAAAGCTCAACTCCATCTCAGAAATACTTATAAAGTTTTTGTCTTTTCAACCTTCTCCCATCTTGAATTTGATTAACAGGCTCTAAGAGCTGCAGAATTTGAAACCTATAAACTAGCAAGAATTCAAATGCATAGATACAGTCATTGCAATCTACAACTAGTTAAGCTTAAATAGAGAAGTCCAATTATAAAACTTATATTAAAATATACACACACACAAACCTCAGCTACAAACAGAGACATTAACCAAAAATGTAAGTGCGTGTGAGAAAGAGAGAGACATACATTTTCACCACAGCGCATACACATGCTCTCAACTACATAGAGAGGAGCACCAAAGGAATGATCTGCTGAAACAGCTTCAACCACCGATCCAACATCCATTTGTTGATCATCTCCATTTTCCATTATCTCCAAACAATCCCGAGAAATTTCAAAAAACCTAATATTAAGAAAAGTTAGCTAAAAAGCACGAAACTTTATGTCTATCAACAACTTATCAAGTTTCCAAAAACAATCCCTACACTAAGAATCAAATAGAGCTCTTTCAAACCTCAGAGCAGCAGAGTACATTTAATCCAAATACAAGAAACCCAACAAAACTAAGAGCGTTAATCACAGAATCAAAAATCAAGAAACAGAGCTAAATTTCGTCAATTCCAAAAGAATAAGTTTTAAAAGAGTGAAATTTGATATTAATTTCCGACGGGACTAGCGTAGCCAATCAGCATAGAAACGATTCGAATATGTGTACCAAACAAAAAAAAAACGTACCGATTATAGGAGACAATGCTTGAAATTTAAGGAACTGTAGTGTGAAATAGATTACAGAGGTCTTATTGATTATTGAAAGTTGAAACTCAAGAGGTCTTATTGACATATCAGACAAAAATCCGCAGAGAACACCAAACAGCTCTAGAAACGACGAGAGAGTTGAAGAGAGCCCACGTGAGTATCACGTGTTCGTGTTCTGTTTATGTTGTGGGCTTCAGGCTTAAGCTTTTTGGGCTAGGTCATCGAACTATTCAAATAAATTTTCTTTTGTTATTTCAAAAATAAATTTAAACTGTATAGTAAACCTTGGAATTTTGATATTTTATTAATTTATCATGCTATCAATTTATAGATTAAACTAATAATTAATTTAAATAATTAAGAAAAAACATTTATGATAATATATATATTTAAACAAGTTTGAAAAGATCTAATTACATCATATCTTATACTATTAAAATTGAAGTACAAATTTAAGGTTATTAATGATTTCAAACATCAAATAGTTATTTATATATCCAATCACTCTCATATTTAATTTATCTATTATTCTATTTCTAAATAAACAATCAGTTAATTATTTATAATTGTTTCCTTATCTAATATTTCTCTACAATCTTTTCCTTATCTAATATTGTGGCTTTAATAGTATAAATTATAATTCTCTCATCATCTTTATTTGATATTATTTTCAAATTATTTTAAATTATTATATAAAACATACGATTAATAAAATTTCAATTTTTTATGCATATATTGTGATTTGAATTTTTATAAACGGACATATATTATTTCAATCAATAAGGAAATAATGTGTGTTTAATATCTCACATTGCTATTGATGTCAATCGGATATGCGACCTATAAGTTAAGTACAAGTAAATCTGACATAAGTCGGGTATAGACATACAATTTTATGCACATTAATAAGTGAGCATCATGAACAAGCTCATAGTGGACCGCATATATATCGAAATTTTTCTGTAAATTGATGGGTCGGCCGTAAACTACTAAATTATAATCAAAAGAAATTATATTTATAAATTAATAATTGTATATAGTTGATGAAATATAATATATGATATATTTGAAAATATAAATAATTTTATGTATATAATTATAACATTTACTAAAACAAAGAGACTATTAAAATTTAATATTTTAATTTTCTTTTAAACATTTAAATTACAATAATTAAATACTCGGTTATTTCTAACCTATTGGACAGTAGGAAGAGTTGGACAAAATAACTATTTACACAAATTTAAAATAGATAAATAAGCTAACTAACCAACAACACTAATACTTTATAATTTGATAAAACTAAAATTATATATAAGTAAAAAAATATTATAAAAACTAAACAAAAAAAATCTAAAAATTTATAAATTATGTGAAAAATTGACCACAAATATTAAACAGTAAAATATAAATTTTTGTTACAATAATTAAGAAAACATTAACCTGCGGTGCACCGCGGGTTCTATTCTAGTCTTATACTATTAAAATTGAAGTACAAATTTAAGGCTATTCATGGTTTCAAACATCAAATATTTATTCATATATCCAATCACTTTCATATTTAATTTATCTATTATTCTATTTTTAAATAAACAATCAGTTAATTATTTACAATTTTTTCCTTATCTAATATTTCTCTACAATCTTTTCCTTATCTAATATTGTGACTTTAATAGTATGAATTATGATTCTCTCATCATCTTTATTCGATATTATTTTCAAATTATTTTAAATTATTATATAAAACATACGATTAATAAAATTTTAAATTTTTTTTATGCATATATTGTGATTTGAATTTTTATAAATGGACATATATTAACCTAATCAATAAGGAAATAATGTGTGTTCAATATCTCACATTGGTATATATGTCAATCAGATAGGTGACCTACGAGTTAAGTACAAGTAAATTCGACATAAATCGGGTATAAACATACAATTTTATGCATATTAATAAGCGAGCATCATGAACAAGCTCACAGTGGACCGCATATATATCGAACTTTTTCCGCGAATTGATGGGTCGGCCGTAAACTACTAAATTTTAATCAAATAAAAAATTATATTTATAAATTAATAATTATATATAGTTGATGAAATATAATATATGATATATTTGAAAATATAAAGAATTTTATGTATATAATTACAACATTTACTAAAACAAAGAGACTAATTAAAGTAAATATTTTAGTTTTTAAAAAAAACATTTAAATTATTTAAATTACAGTAATCAAATATTTGTGTATTTCTAACCTATTGGACAGTGGGGAAGACTTGGACAAAATAACTACTTACACAAATTTAAAATAGATATATAAGCTAACTAACCAACGATACTAATATTTTATAATTTGATGAAAATAAAATTACATATAAGTAAAAAAATATTATAAAAACTAAACAAATAAAATCTAAAAATTTATAAATTATGTTAAAAATTGACCACAAATATTAAACAGTAAAATATAAATTTTTGTTACAATAATTAAGAAAACATTAACTTGCGGTGCACTGCGGGTTCTACTCTAGTCTTATACTATTAAAACTGAAGTACAAATTTGAGAAATCTTATAGCCAAACACCTTTTATCTTATTCTTACATCCAAACACCATATTATTCATGTATCCAATCATTAAATTCTATATTTTTCTTCTTTATAAATAAATATTAAATTAATCAGCTACAATCATTTCCTTATCTAATATTGTTATTTAAATAGTATGAGTTCTTATTTTCCTATTTGATTTTATTTTCACATTATTTTGAATAGTTATATAATCAATACAATTAATAAAATTTTAGATCTGTTCTGCATATATTTTGATTCGAATTTTTATAAACGGAAGTATATTACTCAATCAATAAAAAATAGTGTATGTTCAACGTTCTACATCGATAGAAACGTCAAATAGATTGTAATCCGCAAGATAGATATAAGTAAATCTGACATAAGACTTTGTTGACCGCAAATTAGTGGATCGGTCCGTAATTTAAATTATTGTTTATTTTAAAATAAATTATGTAAATAATTAAATTTTCGGGCCAACTTGCTATCATGTGGACATAGTGGAAGTGTGGAACACATTTAGACATAAAAACTACTTACAAAAATTTAAAATGAAAATATACGTTAATTAACTAACAAGACTAACACTTTATAATTTAATAAAATTAAAATTACATATAAGTAAAAGAAAAATAATTATATAAACGAAACAAACAAATCTAAAAATTATAATTATCTGGAAAACTAACCAAAAAAAAATGAAAAAGTAAAATATAAATATTTGAAGTCTCATTTTGGACAAATAATATTTAGAAAATAAATATTCAAACTAAATTTGAAATAACAAACAACTTTTGGTGCTATAATGCTAAAGAATTTATATGAATTCGTTTTTAAAAATATCATTTATCGATAATACTACTCTTAAACCTCTATAAATTAATAATTGATTCATTAATACTTTGCTACATTAATAATTTTTTCCAATCCCAAATTGTTATTTTGACCCAAATATCATTTTTATAAATTAATAACCTCGATAAATTAATAAAAAGTATCATAAAAATACATTAATCTCAATATGATTAATTTATAGAGGTTTCACTGTATATGTCAAGATATCAGAATATATTAATGTTACTATATCTATAAAGTTAAAGTTGATGGCATAGTTGAGTTACAATCGATAATGCTTATAAAACTAGTTTAGCACTTGAAACTACTAATTTGTTTTTTCTACTTTTTGAAAACATAACACTACTAAATGTGTAATGTAATTTATAAATAAAACAAAAATGTAAAAAAAACTATTCAATTATAAGAAAACAATATATACTTTTCTTAGCTATATTTGTTTATATTCATAGAATTATTAATTTATAATATTATTGGGATCATATATTTATATAGAGATTTCTAAGAAAACTATTATCTTATTATCTTAACAAATTTTGATGATTTTTACATTGACTCCACTAGAAACCAGTTTTTTTTTTCATCTGATTGATATTAATAAGGAAAGATAACCCAAATCCTTAAAAAACAGAGGAACTACGTGACTGGTTACACAAAGCCCTAAACCACGTACAAAAATGGCTACAAAAATCATTGCTCACAAAGTGAAGCGAATAAACCAAGAGATGAACAACAACATCAAATGGAAAACTAAAGCAAGCGGATACCAAAGCCTAAACCCAAGGATTAGAACCCAAAGGAAACCTAACCCAAAGAAAACAAGATTTCTTTGGATTCAAAGCCCTAACCAAGGGAAGCTAAATCATAAGACTAAGCAAGGGAATACAAATCTCTCATTAAAACCAAGAACAAAGATCAAGGCCAGATACAAAGCCAAACCACAAAACCGAACTGCACCAAAACCAAGAGCTCGGACCCTTTGAAACTTCGTGTTAGCAGGCCAGATTCGGCAAGCCCATGATGAGACGAAAACCTCCTATAATGGATAGAGACTACTTCACGAAACCAAACGAAAAAAAGTTCTTATAAACTGTATAAAACAAAAGGGCATATTCATCCCATCATTTTCCGGAGACGGTGAAGGCGGTACTAAACCAACCCAATAATACACCTCAAAAACCTACTAAGCATAGCAGCCCACGAACAGAGCTGACAAGTAGAGACAAGGAGTGAATGTAGGCTCTTCCCTGGTGCCACTTCTCCAAGACAAAGATCAATGACAGAACCAGACCGGGATGGAACCAAAAGGCCGAGCCGAGCTACAAGGAACCTGCGGAACAGATAAAGGCGCTGATACGGATCTAACAAAATCTTTGACCCAGAAATAAAACCAAACCCTTAAAATCGAGACCATGCCGAGAAGAGACAGCAACTGCATAGAGAAGGAAAAAGAAAACCATATCCAAAAAAACTAGATCTAAAAACTGATCTAAGAGTCCAGATCTACAAACCTTCACAATCCAAGGGAACTGGTAAGGGGGAGAAGAGAAGGACAAATTAAACATGAAAAGGAAAAACAGAGGAGCTGCCCCGACGTTGAGAAAGCCACCGGAGCTGCTGACCGGTGGCTGATTTTTAGAGAGAAGCTTTTAGAGAGAAGTAAATTATTTTTATTTTATAGTGTTTATTAATTTATCAACTATTAATTTTTAGATGTTTAACCGTATATGTAATATACATGGAACATTTAATTTATAGTTGGAAAAAAAACTTCAACTTACCACACCAAGCCAAATCAAAACAGTTAAAAAATAAATAAAAAACTCTTAAAAACAGTTTATGTTTATTATATAAAACTAATTTTTTTAAACAAAATTGAAATTGAACCAAAATTTATTGTTTATATAATCAAACCGAATAAATAGAAATTCACTAAAATTTTATATTTTTAATTACGTGTTTCTGCAAATATAATATATATATATTATTAGATAATAATAATTAAATTTTAAATAAATATCTATCTGTTTATAATATAAAGTTGTTCATTAAATAAAAAGACTTAAGTCTTGTGTGGTTTGATGTTTTGAAAATTGAATTATCAAGTTTCAGTTGATATCAGTCTATACACGAAACCTATTCCTATTCCCAACCAAAATAAATTATTGGCTTTAAACCATCTCCAATGGTTTGCTTTATTTTTTTCTTTAAAAATAGAGATCTCTATAAAAGAGAAGACATTTGCTCCAATGGTTGTCTCTATTTTTATTTTAAAAATAATATTTAATATATATAATAGTTTTATCTTTTTAACTAACTTAAACTAAAACCCTTTACTTTTTAATTTTACAAATTTGAGCCATTTATTTTTTTTATTTGTGAGTTTTTGTAATTTATCATCTTCATGTAATTTGTATTTCTAATTTAGTATAAGTTTTTGTTGCATGTTATAGTAATTAAATAACCAAATGTAATAATATAGTTGTATATAAGTACATAAATGAACACATAATTTTGTTTTAAATATAAAATAAATAAATATATAAAATTAAAGGATCATATTGTAAATAAAAAAATATTTCTCTAAAAATAGACAAATGAATAGTATTTCTCCAAATATAGAGAAACACTATTCATTTCTCTATTTTTAGAGCAACATATAGAGTATCATTGGAGATGATTTTGCTCTAAAAATAGAGAAATCTCTAAAATTAGAATATCATCGGAGATGCTCTTAGGCTCATAACTTTAATTATCTCCACATACCACAGGGAAGCTCAAAAGATTACTATGAGTCTCCTGTATCTTATTTTAATCCATTAGTGTTCAATGAAGCTCACAACATCTGGATTTTTGCTTCTTTTGAAGTTTTTTTAATCCTACAGTCATTTTCTCTCATCTCCAATGGATCAAAGAATGATCAGTGTGATTCTTGCGGATCATTTGGACAAGAAAAAGATTGTATGGGTTCAATCTGGTAATGATTTTGTTGACTTGCTCTACAGTTTTCTTACCATGCCTCTAGGAACCATTGTGAGATTGCTTGAGAATCACGGAAGACCCCGACGAAATACCGTCAACATAGGTTGTCTCAATAACCTTTACAAAAGTGTTGTAGACATGAACATGGATCATTTCCGGACAGAAGCTTGTAAGCAGATGCTGGTTTATCCAAAAAGTGTCAAGGAAGATCAATGCCGGAAGCTGAAGATTAACATAGACGACACAGAAGCAACCAAATGCTTCGTGTGTCCAATGTCTTTACAGAGAAAATCATGCGGAGAGTTCTTTAGTAATTTCAATACTTCAAGATGTTGTAGCTGTGGAAACTTTATGAACAAAGAGGTTATTATGTCACATGAAGGAGAAGAATACGAAAGTCGATTGAGAGGTCGTTATGATGGAGTCTTTGTTCATGGTGATGGAAATATGGCATTTGTGTTGAGTGATGATTTGAAAATAGAGAATTTTTCTTGGGATATTTTCAAGAAACGTCTCAAAGATTTAGGCTGTGTTAACGGTTTTGATGAGGTGGGAGAGAGTGAACCAGAAATTGGCGTCCGAGAGGTACTTTAATTTTCTAGTTCTTGAAACTCTCTCTTCTTGTTTTATTGGTTTACTAGAATTGACTTTTCATACTTTGATTGTACAGGCAATGACTTTGCTTCGATCCTTGTTCACATCAGAAACTCCATTGACAGCCACATTCTACCCCTTTCACAATTCATCATCTCCTTCTACGAGAGCATATAAGCGTTAAGTCCATGTGATTCGGTTTTAGGTCAAGTATTGTCTTTGAAAGTGTATTTGAGTAAGCAAGACAAGAGGAAGGTTATTTATGTTGAATGTGGTGAAGGCTTTATTGATCTTCTTTGCACCTTTCTTGGTCTTCCTCTTGAGTATTTATGTGAGATCTGTGGTAGTAGTAGTAGTGAAGATCATGGTCTAGGATGTATCGGTAACTTATTCAGAAGCTTCAAAGGCTTAAGCTGTGGTGAAATAACTATACCTTGGTATCATGGTTGTAGAAAGAATCTTCTTGGCATCACGGTCCAACATCCGCCTAGTTTCTATAGTTACTTGGGAGATCATAATTTGGCTGAAAAACACGACGAGATGCTCAAGAAAGTAAAAGCAATGGATCCAACCGAGATAAGTGTCCGGTCAAGTAGTAGTGGTGGGTTTATGAAGAGTAACAAGAAGTTTCTTGTGTCAGATGATATGAGAATCACTCCATTGAAATCAGAACTTACTATGAGGGAGATAAAAGATCTCAAGATAAGTTTCAATGAAGCCAAGATTGAACATATAACTATTGGTAAAACAGAGGTATGCATATAATTTTATGGATTAAGTTCTTGTTTCTTGTTTTGTTAGTTACTATACTACAAGATATGACTTACAACTCTATGTCTCTCTCTGTATACAGGTTATCAATTTATTGAAAGCTTCATTTGTGACATCCTCTGCGTTAACCAATGGTCTCTCGGATTTGCTTTCAAAGAGGCTGCAAGAATGAACTCTAAAAACTCTATTGGCAAAAGTATTTTCCAGCTTATGTTAAAACTAGTCTCTGTATCCACCTTTTATGTATGTTTGTGACATCCTCCAATGTTTTTGTTTTGTTTTTCAACTAATGTACTAGATTCGGACCAGCACTACGTGCGGGTGCTATGTTTAATCAGAATTTTGTATTTGTAATTTGTAGATCAAGAAGTTATTCATTTTTGGTAAACTTGATGAGTACATTTTTAACTAATCAATAGTATCATTATTTAATAGATCAATCTACTATTACTTCTACAAAGTCCCTACGATCAGCTAAGAAGAATGCTAGAACTATTGCATTTTCTACAATATCAGAGAGAGGATCTGATAGGAATACAAGAAGAGTACCGTTACAAGAATTGAAGAATGTTACAAACATACCTGATGTTCATAACCCTGTTGGAAAAACACCCCTAAATCCTTTAAGGCAATCTCAGAGAAATGTTAAAAGAGATACTCCTCCATCTATCACCAGAAAAAAAGGTAACTATTCTTTTAACACAATATCAATCGAGGTCAACAAATAACATAATAAACGATTTATTCTTGATCTCTAAATATCTTTTTAACTATAGCTACCAAGGGAATTGTTCTTACCAGTCCACGAACTCAACTGAGATTAGCAAAATCTCTTGCAAGACACAGTAAACCAACCGACAAAGGAGAAAAAAGTGAAACGACTAACGAGAATCAGTGCATTAGTATCCGTCAATGGTTTGCATTCCGTATACATGAGAGAAAAAATGAGTCATCGATTCTGCTCCGGTCTAAACGGTTGTTCCAGCAGTTCTTGGTAGATGCTTTTACAGCTATTGAGCAAATCGACTAAGTTATTTTAAACTAAATCAATCAAGTGTGAGGGCAGCTAATTACGATCATTATGAACTCTGCTCATTATGATCCTAAAACTAGATCCATGCGTGAAGACCCGCTTCCAGATGCAGATCCGAATGACAAATTCTCTCTGGGAGATAATCAGTATAGAAACAGTGGCCAAGCTTTGGATTTCAAACAGCTAAACGTCCATTCATGGGAAGCCTTTGACAAGGGACAGGACATGCATATGCAAGCTGCTCCATCTCAAGCTGAGTTGCTGTATAAGAACTTTCAGGTTGCAAAGGAGAAGCTGAAATCTCAGACAAAGGACACAATCATGGAAAAGTATGGTAATGCAGCTACAGGAGATGATATTATTCCAATGGAGCTTTTGCTTGGACAAAGCAAAAGACAAGTTGAGTATGACCGAGCAGGGAGGGTGATAAAGGGACAGGATGTGGTAATATTATGACCAAAGAGCAAATATGAAGAAGATGTCTATGTGAACAACCACACAAGTGTTTGGGGTTCGTGGTGGAAAGATCATCAATGGGGCTATACATGTTGCCAACAGACCAGTCGCAACAGTTACTGCACAGGTGCCGCTGGAATTGAAGCTGCACTTGATCTGGTGATGAAGGCTAATGTTGCTCGCAAAGAAGCTTCTGAAGAGATCCCGAAGAAAGTTGAAGAGAAGAAGAGAATGGCGACATGGGGAACAGATATTCCTGAAGATTTGGAATTGAACGAGGAGGCACTTGCGAATGCTCTTAGAAAGGAGGATCATACTAGTAGGAGGGAAGAAAAAGATGAGAGGAAACGCAAGTACAATGTCAAATACACCAACGATGTGACGACTCCAGAAGAGATGGAAGCTTACAGAATCAAGAGAGTTCGTCATGAGGATCCAATGAAAGACTTCCTCGGCTGATAAATGTTTATTTTCCTTTTACTTATGAAACCTTATTACGTTCCTGTAGTCACTTTCATCTAAAGTTTCAGGCTGTTTTTGTTATCTGGTTTAAAGTTTCTGAGAATACTTAAGTGAATATCTTTGAACATGAGTTAGGTGTTTCTGCATTGTACATAACAAAACCCTGCCAAGCCTTCTTGTTCTCTCTTTGTTTTATAATTGCAAATCGTACAATTCTCTTTAGTGCCACATACATTGATAAGATTTTTGGCACCATCCTTCATACAGGAAGATGGGAGTTTGAACTCATAATGATACTTACATAGTTTAACGCATGTACAGAAAAAAGTAGGAAAAATACTATTGTAGACTCAATATTTGGCACTATACAATATACATGAGTATTAGAGACCACCCCGGAAGGATTATGAGACTCCAATAAAAGTTGTATATCCGCTGTCTGAAGTGGAAGTGTGTAAATCATCACTCTTTCTCTGATGAAAGCTGCTTAGCGAGTAGGAGAAGCCCAACTGTTGTAAAGCCTGACAAGACGGTTGACCCATAAAACAGAGCTAGAAGTGACCCTCTCAGAGACTGTCCAGAAGAACAAAATGTCAATAAACATACTTTCACAATATGATGAGTATATTAAACAACCTTTGCGAGTAGCAATGCATTGTCATTTGCATACTCCAATGAGCTCTCTGGTATGCTTTGCATCCCCTGACTGATTTGCCATGAAAGTATCCTGTTCCATCCAAGTATGAACACTTTTTAAATATTGTTAAAGAGTGTTTCACAAAAGTAATAAAACAAGCTTTTTACAAATACCCATAGATGAATGCAATGGCAGCTCCAGCGTAGGCTTTCTGTGGACTCACAGCAACTTGAAGATCCCCAAACTACAGTTCAAACAAAGTAGCTTACAGCAAATATACAAGAGAAACCATATATTATGCATTTAGGCTATACCTTAAACATCCTTGTATCCGACTTAGATTCATTACTGACTGAAACAGATGACGTATTTGCAGATAAGACCTCTCCAGCTGTAATCATCGCTTTCGCAATCTGCAAGTTCTCAGCAACGTTAGGTTCTTGTAGGCATGAAATGATTATATAGATGAACAATTGTAGTTGTGGCGGTTAAGTTTTACAAAGTAGACTAATGACTGTCACTTACATTTACAGTTTTACCACAGCTATATTTGAGATTCAAATACCTTCTGTAAGTCACCTTGACCATATTGTCCCATGCCTTTGAACCTTTTGCCCGCAGATATCAAACGCCTCCCAAAGGCTAAACAAAAAGGGTAAGAAAAAGAGTATGATTGCAAGAGAAAGATGTGTAGCTATAGAGCTACTTCTTGTTACCTGATCTGGCACCATCTGTTAATGAACTTTCCAGTTCAGGAAGTTTCTTCACTAAACTATAAGAAGTTGATGTGTCAGCTTGTTCCCAAGCACGGGACAGATTAAGTAACGTCTCCCCAAGCTCTTGACCACACTACAAATATATTAGAGAGAATACAATTATAAGTTAAGGAAGTGAAGCAAGCAGGTGGGCCTGTGAATAGGCTACTAACTGTCTAAAAGTGAAGATTGGTGTTATGGATTAGGGTCCTAGAGGCTAAAGGAACACAAACTTATGTCATTAAGTAGCTCAGATATCAGAATAGAGGAGTGGCCATTTCTTCCATTAGTTGCTAGTAAAACCAGTAAAGCATAAACACATACATGACAAACACTCCTTCATTAAATCTTATTGATACCAAAGATTAAAACTTTAAATACATGAAGAGATCCATCCCTCAAACAATGAACAAGTTCACAGAGGTTGAGATTGTAATGTTAATTTTGTTCACTTAAATATGAGTTTCCACATTTGACAAAACCTTTTTAAAAGTTGATGTGGAGAAAGAGGAAACTAACCTCATCAATGATAGGTCCATTGGAAATATCAAAAGCAGCATCATTTAACTGCAAGAAAACCAAAACCCACCACATTAAAATGCATTGCCAAAATCACAAATCAAATCAAGATTCAAGCATTTGAGGGCTTAACTTACATCGAGACGAAGATCAGTTGGTAACTGCTGCAAGTAATCTGATGGGAGATCAAAACATTTCTGCGACAACAAAACACTCAAGAATTCAAATTTGATTCAGGAAAACCAGAATTATAAAGGAATGACAATTAGAGTTTTTTATTTTTTCACTTACAGAGAGTTGTAGGAGAAGTGATTTCGAACTTGTTGTTTCTAGAGGTTTAGGAGAATCTGATGACTCCGTAAGAGCAAATGTGAGAGTCAAAGATTTCGAAAGCTTTAGACTTTTCGACTTATTAGATTTCAGGGATGATGTAAAATGAATTAAACGAAGACTTGGCTGAGAAAAGAAGAGAGTGGAAGAAGAGAGACTGTGGAGAGGTTGGAGGAGAAGAAGAGAAGCCATCTTGAGAATTTCCTAGAAACCGAGAAAAACAATTGACAAAATCAAACGCACAGATTCAAATGAATAAAATCATCATCGATAAGCCAATAAAAAACATACCTTTAGAAATTGAACAAAACTGTGGTCTGAAACTCAAGAGAGAGAAGGTTGAAGAAAGACCCACGTGATGATCACGTGTAATCTTCACTGTTAAAATGTTGATTTGGGCTTCGTAGTTCCATCTGGTCATCGGCCCATTTAATGTTTTCTTATTGTTTTGATTACTTGGTAAAACATAACTGTGCAGGTCAGTCAAATCTATTTTCTATAGTAGAAGTAATAATCTAATGTGCTTATTAAATGTAAATACATTCATGCCCTTCGGCCTTTGAAAGTGAAGTTCATGCTTGTCCACTTAACGGCTCATCAAGGTACAAATTCTTATATTTCTCCACCATTTGATTTTTTAAAGAGAAATTCTCAAATAGCACCAAAATAATATTTTTGTTTTACAAATAGCACTCTATTTTCATTTTAAATAAAAATAATATTTTTATAAAATATAAAATTTTAAAATTTTTGTTTAGGTTAAATATTATATAATTTAAAATATAGTTTGTTTAGAGTGAAAAGTATGGTTTAGGGTTTAGGACTTAGAGTTTAAATCGTAAACTCTAAATCCTAAATTTTAAAAGTATGAGTTTAAAAGATTTTTGTGCTATATAAGAAAATAAATCTTTAATAAAAATGCTATTTTTATCCTAAAAAAGAGTGTAATTTATGAAACAAAAAATTGATTTGGTGCTATTTTTTAAAATTATCTTTTTAAAAAATTTCATATTTCTTTCAATTTGTTTCAATTTTTTATATAAACAAACAAAAAAGTAACATAATTATAAACAAAATATAAATAAAATATAAGTAACGTAATCAAAATAAAAATATGGTTTAATTTGTTTAACGTAAATATTTTATAACATAATAATAATTAACTCGTCATTATTACTTTTTGAAAATATTAAATGAAATCGGTTTGAATAATTATACAAAACAAAACTATATATACAAAAAATCCAACCCATATAAGAAATCTAATATAAATCATATGCACTATATAGAAAGAGTTATAACAAAAATCAGGTCCGAATCAATTAAATTACGGCCCCTCTGCCGAATCCAGATTTTAGATTTGTTTCTTTTTTTATAACCATCATATATTTAAAATCTCAAAAGTAATGAGTTTTACATTTCCTATATAGTTCTAAAAATTTAGTCTTTTTAATATTTTTTAAAAAAATGTAGAGCACAGTGGAAAACGTAGCTGGCAATAACACAGATTCATTATTTCCAACCACAGCACAAAGTCTAAACATATTCAAGATAAAGATCAATTCTAAGAAATGTAATTTCAGGCATATAACAAATAGTTTGCTGGAAATTAAAACAGTACAGTAAAACAACATGCATTATCCTAGAAAATAGAAGTTGCATTTTAATTGTTTTCTTTGGTTCACCTCCAAGAGGAACCACCAAGCTTAATCACTTCTTCTGAACTTGAATCCCTCCTTGTTCCAATTCCTTCATCTCCTTTCTGATTACTCGCGTCTCCATATAAATCCTTTAGCTTTGCGAGATTTCTATTCACAGTCGCAGCAGATTTCTCCTTGTTGCTATCATCTCTTTTTGGAGTTGGTTCACGCTCAATTTGCACACTCCTGCTCCTACTTCTGCTTCTGCTCCTACTTCTCCTGTCATGTCGTCTGCTTCTATCATCCTCGTAATCACTTCGCCTGCTTCTACTTTCATAGTCACGCCTTGATCTCCTATCATTACCATAATCCCTCTCCCTTTCTCTGTATCTATCTCTCTCCCTCTCCCTGTCTCTGTCTCTTTCCCGGTCATTATCCCTCTCTCTCTCCCGCTGTCTATCTGAGTCTCTGTCGGAATAATAGTCTCGGCTCTGGCTCCTACGTGGTGACCGCTGCTGTACTTCATCGCCTCCGTTTCTGTCATAACTAGAAGCTGGAGGACGACGAACAGGTGAGGAGCCTCTTGTGGAAGCACGATGAGGTGCTCGCTGACCAAATGAAACAGAGAGGGATGCTTTTACTGATGGTGGACGACGGGCAGTGTCTTCAGAGCCACGAGTCATGTCTCCGGTTGAACCAGAAGGTTTAGTTGGTAAATTCATCTTCTCAAGGTTTGATGTAATCAGGCGCATGACAGGTACAGGTACGCGAGGAAACAAAGTATCAAAGTAGTACTGCAAACACCAAACAACAGTACATCAGATTCAGGAATTTGCATCATGGAAACTTTGAAGTATAATATTGCTTAACAGTTCGATTATATAAACGACTCTTAAAATTTGACCATGTTTAATAATAACTTGTTACTTACTTACCAGTCCAAGCAGCAAATCACGAACATAAACACCCATTGTCGTCATCCGTCCATTTGATCCTGGTGAAAACTCCTGAAGGCAAAGTACATAAATAGACTCATGTTAAACCTGATATTAATAAAATGTTATCTATAATTGCATGGTACTCTGTGAACATGCTAAAAGATGCTTACCTCATCATCTTTAATGTATGGTTCATACCATGTCCACAGCGTCTTTGGATCTGCAACATATCTTAAATATAGGAATCCAACCTGCACATTCAAAAGTTTCCTACGGTCAGGTCTAAAGCAATGAACATAGAAAAACAGATCAGAAAAGTTGTTCTAACATGCAAAAACGCAAAGCAAAACAAAGTAGCAAGAAGTTGGAGAACTATTGCCATAAAATGCAAGACAAGCCCAACTTCCAGTAGCCGAAGGAAACATATAAGCTCTATCTCATTCAAAAGAAAAAACTTCAAATAGATCCTAAAACGTAGACAACTTCTCGAACAACTAAGGGTGAAGTGTCATAGACCAACAAAGATGGGCAGAGAGGTGATCCTAGAGAGATAGAGTAGCTATAACAGAAAATACACCTCAAACCTTGATTTGCAGATACTGCTAGCAAAGAAAGGTCTTATTTAATTTGGTGGGAGAAACTCTCAGCAACTCAAATAAAGAATGACATCCCAACTTTGTTTGTGGTTGTGAAAATCTGTTATCAAAACACGAGAACAATTATGTGTACGCTCACACCCCTCAATACGGGATCAGAAAAGAAAAGTTTCAGATGGAACCCAGAGGTAAGGAATGCTATTACCTGACTGTTAGAGGCTCTATAATTATTTCACAAACAAAGGAAAATCATACCTCTTCCGTGTTAAAATTGACTAATAAGAAACAATTCAGCAGGTATCAAGTATCAGGAGGAACAAGTATTGCAACAAACAGCACAAAATGCCAGATATTTCCAAATGTTACTGAAAATCAAGAAGAAGCCAGAAGATGCAAAGAGATTTTTCTAGGGTATAGCATCACAGAAGCTCATACTTTATCAAGTATCCATATAATAATAATAACACACTACATTCATTCATCTAGGTCAATAATATGTAAGAAGATAGTAAAGAGATTTCACTCACCGCTCTAATATAAGGAGAATCTGTGTGCTTCAACAACCCATGCATCTGCTTCACTGTAAGTTTCATGGTAAAGAATTTGTATAGGAGACAATATGCTGTTGAAGGACCACGGCAGTTTCCACCCATCCATGGCTCCACATGACTAACTTGGTTGTAGATTTCATCAATTACCTCATGATAAGTCTTTAAACCATAGAGCTCTTTGAAATAGTCAGAAGAAAGAATGTTCATTGAAAGAACCTTTTCCAGTAGTGACTCGTATGCTCTTCCATTTGTCTGTATCTCTGCCATGTTTAATACTGAGAGATACGAAATAAGGCTTACGAGCCCAAAAACCTGAAACAAAAAATTCAACACATTAGGGGAAAACAACAACCTAAAAATGCTCAAAACTTTGAAACAAGAGAAAATCCAGGAAATCGAACTAATCCAACAAACAGTTAATCACAGAATTAAAAATCCTAATTTTCATACGAAACCCTAGAAATCGCGAAGCAACATCTATGTTCATCGTAAAGGAGATCAATTTCGTCAATCCCGGAGAAGAAAAGGTGGAATTCGATATCAATTAGTGACGAACTGGCGAAATCAAATCGATCAGAGTAGAAACAAGGCGAATTTCTGTACCATCAGGTTAAAACAATTCTGAAAAGCAATTGAACTTTAATTTCAAGAAGCCTACGAAAATCGAAAGGAGTTAAAGAGGGAAAAACCTGAAACTGAAAGATCTGCTATGGAGATTACAGATTTGAAAAGTCGAGAGGTTGAGGACAAAGAAAAAAGCCCTAGAAACGGCGATCTCGTATCAGATTATTGCGATAGCAGCTGCTTTCACATTTTAATTGGGAAACTTTCAGATACGACCTCATATTATTACTTATTTCTACATTTTACCTTTATATATTTTTTGTTTTTTTACAAACCCTTGTATTAAAATTATTTTAAGGTTTATTCCTTTTTTGGGTCGAAATATTTTAATTTTACCATTTATATAATAAAACATATATCACATGGCTAATAAAAACATGCCACATAAAATTCTTTTTAAAAAAAAAATTCACATATATATTTATTATAAATTATAAATTTAAATATTATCTAAAACTATAAAAACTAAAATGTTGAGCAAAACAATTGAAAAAATAAACTTTTTATCTATCACTAAACCCTAAGTTATCTCCATTAAACCATATCTCCAATAATTTCAAACTTAGTATTTTTCACTATAAAAGATTTAGGCAACAATACTTTTTACAGCTTTTCTTTTTCTTTTGTTCATCTTCAAAATTTCTTTATGTTTCTTCACTCTCTCATCTCTGTTTCATATTAATCTTATATTATCATCAAATTTAAAATATCTTTGGATTTTAGTTTAATTTCTAAAGTAAAATTTTCAACCAATGAATGGAAGATTAGAGCTCTAATATTTCGAATTTGAAATTTTCATCCTAAAGATAAACTTGATTCAATTTTAGACATATAAGTTCTTGTGATGGATGAAAAAGTATTTTGCATATATCAAATTTTGTTTTTTTTGTTTTTTTTTATTCTTATTAACTGAACATATTTTTGTTTTGTTTTTTGGTTAAGAATATTTTTTATTAGTAAATAATATATTTTTAATTTTAAATGAGACCATTGATTTTAATATTATATACTTTATTTTATGATAAGAATATTAAATTATTTTCTTTCTAAAATATTATTAAAATTTGAAAGTTATACAAAATACTAGACATAATTTATTGGTATTTAAATATTATTCTTCTGCAAGATATTTGTTTTTATTTTTTATTTTGATTTTTATATTTATTGAATTTATTAATTTAAAAACCAATATTTATATTATATGTTCATATGAGACTTTACAAAGTAAAATAAAAGTTTTTAATTTGTTTTATACTATCTTAAATAACATTTTTATTATAATAAAAATATATTGCATTTACAATATATTTTAGTTTAAATAAAATTTCCTTAATATACTAGTGTCAGATAAACCGAAGACAAAATTCTAATTAAACTCAACGATCAACAAGAATCTCACCAAATCCAAAAAAAAGAAAGTTCATATCTTTGTACTTCATTGGAACAATTTAACTTCAGCGCGTGGGGGCTACGCTCATAAAATTTTTCTCTCAACTTTGCAGAAAAGTGACAACCAAATCGATTTTCCATCTTGCCTCTCCGACTCTTGCGTGCCTTATTGGTGTCAGGAGGGCTTGATTTGTTTTATCTCAGTAACACCTCGCTGTTTTCCATGCAAGCATTGATTTTCTCGGCTGGTTTTAGCGCGATGATGATGCAAATAAAGGCTAACTATGTGTTTGTTTGGGCTACTCTTGGTTTGTTGGCGGCTACTCGACGGCGCTCTACCAGCTAGGAGGCTCGAGGACAGTTTCCAACATAGTTAGGATTGTCGGCTTGGGACTTCTGCTCACGTGGTAGTTGGGTCTTTTCACTTCCGCCTTCTCCGGTTAGTCCTATCAAAATGAATACTCTGCATCAAACAGAGACTCAGCAAAACGATGCAGTTTCGCCAAAACAACAACATGCTTCACTTATGATCAAGCAAATGGGCCAAACGACATTGAAGCCCACTCAATAAGTATTAAAGCCTCGTCAACAAGAATCTCTACAACGGTCTGATTCACTTCAGGACAAAATCAGGAAACCAAAGGGATGTTGCAGTACGAATTCAGAGATAATGACGCACAACAGATTCAATGTATTGACAGCAGTAGCCGCGTGCTAAAGCAAGGAACTACAGCTGGAAACCTTATATTAAAGAGAACCTTAGGGTTTTGTAACAAGGTCTATATAAGACAATGGTTGTAATCAAATAAGTTAAGTTGAATGAAATAACTAAAAGTTATCATCTTCTTCGTCTTATCAAATATCTTCATGGTATCAGAGCAACAACGGCTCTCGAGACCTATTCCTAACCTTCTTTAAACATTTCAAATTGTGTTACTATAAAACTAACCGAGAGAAACTATATTTTGTGGAAATCTCAGTTCGAAACCTTTCTCTCTGGTCAAGGTCTTCTCCGTTTCATTAATGACGCTTATGTATCTCCATTACCAACAATCCATGTTCCAGCTATCAACGACTTCAGTTCAGAGACGACGAATCCTGACTATCAAACTTGGTCTCGCACATATCAGGTGGTGAAATCGTGGTTGCTTGGATCTTTCTCAGAGGATATTCTTAGTGTGGTGGTGGAATGTCAAACCTTTAAAGACGTCTGGCGTGTCCTGGAAAACCACTTCAACCAAGTCTCTTCGTCCAGATTATTTAAGCTACAAAGGAATCTCCAAACTGCTACAAAGAATGACAAGATCATGGCGGTTTATCTCAAAGAAATCAAGGATGTGTGTGATCAGTTGTCTTCAATCGGTAGTCCTGTTATTGAAAAGATAAAGATCTTTGCTGCTCTTCATGGCCTAGCGCGAGACTATGAACCAATCAAAACCAGCATCGAAGGTTTGATGGATTCAGTCCCTTGTCCCACTTTTGAGCAGGTCGTACCAAGACTCATGAACTTCGACAACAGACTACAAGGATATGAAGCTGGAAACAACGTTACACCTCATCTAGCCTTCAATGTTGTCACTGCAAACAACAAGTGCTTCTATGAAAGTGTCAACAGAGGCAGAGGAGGAAACAGACGAGCAAGAGGAAGAGGAGCGTTCTCCACCAGAGGACATGGTTTTCATCAACAAATCTCCTCATCTGCTAGCTCTCAAGGATCCTATAGCAATGATGATCGACCCACTTGTCAAATCTGTGGCAAAGTTGGACCTGAAATTCTGGCATAGGTTTGATAACTCCTATCAAACAGAGGATATGTCTGCTGCTCTTGCTGCCTTACATATCACGGAAGTTTTTGACAATAGAGGAAGTGAATGGTATCCTGACACTGGAGCCACAGCTCATGTCACCAACTCAACTCAGAGACTCCAGCAGTCACAGCCTCATCATGGCTCAGGCACAGTAATGATTGGTGACAGCTCTTTCTTGCCAATTACACATGTTGGAAAATGCTTGTCTTCCTTCGACATCAGGCAATCTTCCTCTTAAAGATGTCTTGGTTTGTCCGGATATAGCTAAGTTATTACTCTCAGTTTCAAAGCTTACTTCGGATTATCCATGATCCTTTAAGTTTAATGCTAATGAAGTTTGTGTAAAGGACAAGGAAACAAAGCAGCTTCTTACAATGGGAAGAAACACTGAGGGGTTATACGTCTTGGGAGATCCAAAGCTACAAGCCTTTTACTCAACTAGACAAGTATCTGCTAGCTCTGAAGTATGGCATAGAAGACTTGGCCATCCCAATGAAAAAGTTCTCCATCAGCTATCAACAAATAAATCTATCTGCATCAATAATCCGAGCACTAAGATGTGTGAAGCATGCCACTTAGGCAAGAGTAGTCGTCTTCTGTTTTATGCCTCTAGTTTATCTGCATCTAAACCTTTGAAAGGGTTCATTGTGATCTTTGGGGTCCTGCACCTGTTACATCAAGTCAAGGTTTTAGATATTATGTAATTTTCATCGATAATTTCTCAAGGTTCAGTTGGATGTATCCTCTCAAGAATAAATCAGATTTTCATTCTACTTTCATCAAGTTTCAGAAGATTGTTGAAAATCAATTTATTACTAAAATCGGAATCTTACAAACTGATGGAGGAGAGTTTATTGGTAAAATGTTTCTGATACATTTGGAGCAATGCGGTATAAGGCATTTTGTCTCTTGTCCGCATACACCTCAGAAAAACGGCATTGCAGAGAGGAAACATAGACATCTCACTGAGTTGGGAATAACTATGTTGTTTGATAGCAAGGTTCCTCAAAAGTTATGGGTTGAGGCATTCTTCACTTCTAATTTTCTGATAAATCTGCTTCCTTCATCAGTCAATGCAAACAACAAAAGTCCATTTGAAGTGTTGAATGGGAGTAAACCGGATTATTCAGCTCTGAGATCATTTGGGTGTGCCTGTTTTCCAACCTTGAGAGATTATGCAGCAAAGAAATTTGATCCTAAGTCGTTGAAGTGTGTATTTTTGGGATACAATGTCAAGTATAAGTGCTATAGATGTCTACATCCGCCAACAGGTAGAGTCTACAAAAGCAGACACATTACATTTGATGAAGGCGTTTTTCCATTCTCTGAAAATCATTAGCATCAGCAAAATGAAAGTATCACTGTGCTAATGCAGGCTTGGAGAAGAGAGTGTCCTACAGTACATCAAGCAGAGGAAATGGAGTCATCAAGACGTGTTATCATAACATCTGAGCCAGTCTATATTACTCCAGTTATAAACGAGAGTGCAGTACAAGAAACAGATTCAACATTCAACAATGAAGGTGAAATCAGAGAGTTCGGTCAAGAATCAGAATCACCTCCATCTCCTATTACCAATGTTTATCAAGGAAGTCAGAGTACTAGTGAGGAGAGCAGTTCTGAGTGTACGGCGAGCTTAGATCTCGATCCTATAGGCAACAGCTGCTCATCTTCTTCTAGTACTACGACTTCAACAAGTCCAAACAGAGAAACGTCTGATCATCCTATGGTTACCAGAGGAAAAGCAGGCATCATTAAACCAAATACTAGGTATGCATTGCTTACTGATAAGGTGGCTTACCCTGAACCAAAAACAGTGGCTCAAGCTCTGAAGCATCCTGGTTGGAATAACGCAATGGGAGAGGAAATTTCAAACGGTGCAGAAACTTGTACATGGTCGTTGGTGCCTTTCACACCAGACATGCATGTATTGGGAAGTGGATATTCAGAACAAAGCTGAATGATGATGGTACGCTTGATAAACTAAGGGCCAGGCTAGTTTCTCAAGGTTATGATCAAGAGGAAGGCATTGACTATTTGGAAACGTACAGTCCAGTGGTAAAGTGAGATTTGTGTTGCATCTTGCTACAATTATGAAATGGGAAATCAAACAGATGGATGTTAAGAACGCATTCTTACATGGAGAACTGACAGAGACTGTCTACATGAGGCAACCTGCATGATTCATAGATAAAGAGAGACCGGATCATATGTGTCTACTACACAAATCACTCTATGGTTTAAAACAGTCACCTAGAGCATGGTTTGATAAATTCAGTAACTTTCTCTTGGAATTTGGATTTGTTTTCAGTCATCCTGACCCGTCCTTGTTCATTTACATCAAAGGCAAATATATTTTAATGTTAATGCTCTATGTTGATGACATGTCGATCACAAGAAACAGCTCTGAAACAATGAATAGGTTATTGAGTGAGTTGAACAAACAGTTCAAGATGAAAGACTTGGGGCAGTTACATTACTTCCTTGGTATACAAGCTCAGTTTCATTCTGAAGGATTATTCCTATCTCAGCAGAAGTATGCAGAGGATCTGATAAAGGTTGCAGCAATGGATAACTGTGCACCAATGTCAACCCCTCTTCCTCTTTAAGTTCACATAGTATCGGATCAAGACAAACTCTTTGGAAACCCTACTTATTTCAGAAGTCTTGCCGGTAAGCTTCAATATCTTACTCTCACATGCCCTGATATCCAGTTCACCGTGAACTATGTGTGTCAGAAAATGCATGCTCCAACGATGTCAGACTATAGTCTTCTGAAAAGGATACTGAGATATGTCAAAGGAACAATAACGATGGGAATTAAGTTTAACAATGCAACAGATTGCAGTGTAAGTGCATACAGTGATAGCGATTTCTCAGGATGCAGAGATACAAGCAAGTCAACTGGAGGTTATTGCACATATCTGGGAGACAACTTGATATCCTGGTCTTCAAAGAAGCAAGCAACTGTGTCAAAGAGCTCAACTGAAGCTGAGTATAGGTCATTGTCTGAAACTGCCTCAGAGCTGACTTGGCTTGCTTCGGCACTAAAAGAAATAGGAGTTCCAATCCATACTACTCCCGTGCTATACTGTGACAATCTATCTGCGATATACTTGACTGCTAATCCGGCTTTCCACACCCGGACAAAGCATTTTCAAACAGATCATCACTATATCAAAGAACGAGTTGCATTGGGTGTCATCGTCGTGAAGCATGTTCCGTCTTATCTTCAGATTGCTGACATCTTCACCAAGTCTCTGCCTAGATCAACGTTCACAACTTTGAGGTTCAAACTTGGTGTAGCTGAACCCCCCACACCAAGTTTGAGGGGGGCTATCAAAAGGATGCAGTTTCGCCAAAACAACAACATGCTTCACTTATGATCAAGCAAATGGGCCAAACGACATTGAAGCCCACTCAAGTATTAAAGCCTCGTCAACAAGAATCTCTGCAACGGTCTGATTCACTTCAGAACAAAATCAGGAAACTAAAGGGATGTTGCAGTACGAATTCAGAGATAATGATGCACAACAGATTCAACATATTGACAGCAGTAGCCGCGTGCTAAAGCAAGGAACTACAGCTGGAAACCTTATCTTAAAGAGAACCTTAGGATTTTGTAACAAGGTCTATATAAGACAATTGTTGTAATCAAATAAGTTAAGTTGAATGAAATAACTAAAAGTTATCATCTTCTTCGTCTTATCAAATCTCTTTCAAGTCCTGGTGGCAAGGGACGGTGATGGCTTTAATCCATTTTTTGCTCAGCTGTTCCCTCTGTTTCTCTTCGAGGTTGGAGTTTTCTCCGAGTCACATATATGGTCTCGGGAAAGGCGTCTCAAGTGGCTCTTTGGCGATTCTTCTCTTTTTTTGCAGCTCGGTTGTCTACAAAGGTCCGGTGAGAGCGAGCAGGTTGCTCCGCTCTTCTGCTAGAGCTTTGTCACCGGTTACTCTTATTTCTGCTTTTAACGTTTGAGAGTTATCTTTGTGTTCATGGTGACTCTGTGACAGTGAGTAACGAATATCGTCCCTAGTATCGTGTGGCCTGGTTGGGCAGTGTTGTAGTGGATTGCCTGAAGGCTTGATCGACAAGTCTTCGGTGGCGGCGTCTGATCAATAAATTCAGTGAATTTTTATCAATTAGTTTTATGGTGTGTGCGAATCCATTTCACTTAGATTTTTATTCTCGACTTTGGGCTAACGGATGCTTGGATCGTTTCTGAGGTGTTATGAGATATGCACGGGCCCGGTTAGGAGGTAGTTTCAGGGTTGAATAGAGGCAACGCTTCTACATTGTCGGTTAACACTCTTCTGTGGGAGATGATTCTTGCGGTTTTCTAAAACTCGAGTATTGTGGTCGGAGGCGGTTTATCTGATCCCCTAAGAGGTTCTCGTATAGGCTTGTTAGTTCGACATCGTAATTACGTTTTTGTGTTATTCCTGGGAGATGTTTTAGTCATCTCTTTTTGAGGTTTGTGCGGGCTTTGGGGAACTGTTCAATGCGGCTTTAAGGATGAAGAATCTAGTTCTTGGGGATTGTGGCAACAACGTGAATGTCTGAACTTTTGCTCGGATTTGGTGTTTCTTCGCTGGTTTTATTTGCACGCTTGGGCGTGTTGTTTTAGTATCATTTTGTATTTATGCTGCATATAGTTGGTTATGTAGATTCTTGGTGTTTCCACTTTCTTGTTTCCCTGTAATTTATGTCTCAAATTAAAATTGGTACAAAATTTAACATTAAAAAAAAGACTTGCAAAAACTCTTCAAACTTTATATAATTTTCAGTTAGTGCCCACAAAAATGGAAGATAACCTCTTGATTTACATTATACTCCGCAATATATCTAACGTCCATTGTAGCTTATACATTGTATATTGATGTTGGAATTTAAAACTCACCATTTTGACTTGTGTGAAAAGGACGTTTTATGACACTTTAGACGATAATTGATTAAGAAACTGGAGAAAATACAAGTTATTCTAGACCTGATAATTTGATCTGCAAGTATTCGTTAAATCTTACACAATAAACTTATCCTCCTTTCTACTCTTTTTTTTTGGATTCTTCCAATTGACAACTTTTCCGCTCTCTCTTTGGTTGCACGTTTTAACTTTCCTATGTTTTTTCCGATTTCACCAGTCAAAAAGTATGTGATATTTCTTTCACTAGAACAACAGATATCGTTTCCTCCTCTTACTTTTCTCCTTTTGAGAGAATTACCAAAAGCAAACAAATCAGTTGTTGCCTTCCTTTTGGAATTCATCTTTTCTTTTATCATAAATGTTTTTGCCTCCTCACGTCCTTTCTTTACCTTCTCATAAGCCTGTTGAACCACACTTGCAGCATTAGCTTCACTAACTAGTTCTTGAAAATTTCCACTTGGAGTTATTAAACCAAGCTGAAGTAATATTGTAGTTTGTAGTCGACTTTTGGATCCATATTTCGCTTTAGACGGGTAAGCTACTCCAATGGCTTGAAATACCTGGTTTAGGCACTTGTACTGCTGAAATACTGCTGAAAATGATTCAAGACATTGAAGACACATAAGGTTACAATTGACATAAAGTCTTGGATGCTCATACTGCGTTAAGCATCTCCTCCAAACTGTCTAGAAAAGTACTTGAGTTTGATTGCTTGGATGACTTGGATGCAGTAGATGAGCTTGGCTTTTATGGATTCTTCTTTTGGGATGTCAGCAGGGCCGGTTCTGGGTTCGTGCCACATATGCAATTGTATAGGACCCAAATTTTTTTTCCAGTTTTCTTTATATATTAGGGCCCAATTTTTTTAAAAACTTTATTTTTTATCCATGTATTAGGGCCCAAATTGATGGTTGAGCACATAGCCCACCAAAAGTTTGAGCCGGGCCTGGATGTCAGGTTGTTCTTCTGGGTGGCCGTCCTCGTATTTGTACTAAAAGTAGTCTTGGCGAAATTGGAGAAGCCATTATTAGAAGATGAAGTCTTCTGATAAACTGAAACCGTCCTACGATCATAAGATGCTCTCTTTTCCTTATCTGACAAGAATTTCCAAGCTTCATAAACATGCTTAAATGCTCCTTCAGCTCCTATAGACTTGTTTTCATCGGGGTGAAGCATTAATGCAAGTTTCCTGTACTTTCTCTTCCATTGAGTATTTCGTACCAGTTTACGTCCTCATTTTGATTTTTTTCTACAGTGATATACACATCTAGAGTTGCTAACATTTGGGTAATACCTTCTAGCTCTGGATACATGCTTTGAGCTTTCAAGGAAAATTTCTTGGCTCCAACAATGTCTTTCATTTTGAACCTTTTCTCTGCAGTTTCTTTTGCTCTTGCCGCCTCGTCTTTGTTGCATTCCATACCTATCATGTATATGTATCTTTCAATATTTATGATGAAAATTTTTCTAAACACCCAACAATTCTCCAAGATTTGAGCAATTTGCTAGCATTTGAACCATGAAGACTACTTTTCTGGCAAAAACAAAAGGTTAATGTGTAGGTGTTAAGATATTGTGAGATTCATATAAACACATCACAAATCTTTGATTAGTACACTTTATATTAAAAGATATACATAAGTATAATTGTAATCAAAATTAAACGCTCATATTGTCAGTCTAAAACATACCGTGAAAAATTCCGTACAGATGTAACTTTTGTTTCAAGCTCTCTATCAATTTGAAGGAAGGAGAAATTATACAACTTTCAAAAAAGAGAAAGATTTATTACTGATGTTTAACGTGGATTACAAAAATCGATCAAAAACAAACCGAATCCAAATTTTGATTTGAGAACTAAACTCAATTTTAACATCGTTATACATCTTTACTTCTAATTATTCAGAAAATGAAAACTAGATTCGAATCAAATTGAAAAAGAAAATATTTGCTTGGAAATTTATTTCCTTAAACAAGATGGAACATATTTGACTGAAAACATAACAAGAAAAATGAGTCTGACTCTCAAGTAGATGAGTTTAAAAATGACTAAGTCAAATGTTTTATAGTGTATGTTTATCTTTTGTTGCCTCTCAGTTAAAAAGAATGGAATATTATGAAAGTCTTTATTTGTTTTCAGTTTAGAAGGATTTGACAATAATTTTTTTATCCAATTTAGTAAATTAATCTAAAATAAGCTGTATATAAAAAAATGATCTGCAATTATTTTTAGCCCTGTTCAAAAATATTAAAAAGCTTTCGGGTCAAACGTTTAGAGACGACGAGAAAAATGCTAGAATTATCAGTCGTGCTTTAGAATTTTCCCATGTTCTAAATATCGGTCGTCTAGCCACCTAGTCGACCGCCTAATCGCTCCGTGATAATTTTCCGCCGCGATTTTGCCTAATCGTTGAATAATTTTTTGCCGATTAATTGCCGCATAGTCAATTTTTTCCGATTAATATCCGTCTAGCCAAATATATTTTTCAATAAAAAAAAAGTTTGTTTACATAATTTAATAAAAATTTAGCCCAATTACAAAAATCAGTAACAATCCATTTATATTTATCATAGAAGTTTATTTCATATTATGTGAACTGGTCTAAAATAACCCATATAAAAAAATAAAAATTTGAGTACCAAATTCAGTTTTAACACTATTATAGGGTTTTATGTTTTTCTATATCCAAATAAATGAAAACACTTAAATATGTCTTCTCTGCCATTCCAACATATGCTATGAGTTGTTTTAAACTACCAGTCAATTTATGTAAAGGAATCCAATCAGTACTTACCAGATTATGGTGGGATGTTAATCCGGAGAAGATAAAGATGTGATGAATCTCTTGAGACTGCCTAGCAAAACCAAAATCATAGGGTGACTTGGGTTTTAGAGAAATATAATCCAAGGTTTCAACAATGCATTACTAAGAAAATTAGCTTGGAGCCTTAGAGGATACAGTACTTACCAAACTGAATAGTCTGCTAGCTAAGACTCTCACTAGTAAATCTTTCCTCCAGTTTCATACATATAATATTGTATCACACAGTTCGAGAGGGGTCCTTGTGGGAGGAGATCTGATTGCATCCAATCTAGGCAAAATTATTGGAGATGAAAAGCTACAAAGGTCTGGGAGGAGTCATGGATATCCTTATCAAAACAATTGTTTCCCCATGGGCCAAACATAGACACATACATATTGGTTGCAGACCTATCAAGCTATAATCAAAAAAATGGAAAGAAAGTAAGGTACATGAAACCTTACATGATCTGCCCCAGGATATACTGAGCATCCAACCAAGTTTCACAAGAGAACAAGATGCTTTCATCTGGCTCGGGCCAGTACACATCCAAATTAGGGTACTTCTCAGAAATATATCTGCAAAATCCAGTTGTAGAAGAACCTTCAAGCTCCCCGAGTTTCAACTGGAGCAAAAAATGAAATTTTAAGGTTTCCCGAAACATCAAGTCTTCCTATGGAAAATACTCCTAGAGGCCCTGCCAATAGGAGAAAATCTGATCAAATGGTGACTAATTCTGCTTGCATTCGATGTGGAGAACTAGAGACTATACATGATTTGAATTTGAATTTTACATCAAACTAAATAACACACTCAAAGAAGAGTTGAATTTTACAGCTTCTTTGTTCGTATACCTTTGTGTTGTTATTGTTTTTATTTTCCTGTGTGTTACCATTTTCCCACCTTCTCTTGCATTTAATTATTTACATAATTTGGATGACTACAAACCTGTTATAAAAACACAAAATACATAATTATAGTATCTGCCTGAATCTACTGAGAATGAAATCAAGTTTTAACAATAAATGTTTTAAATACTGTCGTTAGTTTAAAATTATAGTGTTTACAAAAATATATTTTGTTGATAAGTCATGAAACTACATTAGTTATATAAACTGTGTATAATATATATATATATATATATATATATAAGTGTGTATACTAAAAAAAAAAATCATCTTCCCACTTTCAATTGTAATTCCCGCTTTTTTACTTTGTTTTATTTTTAATAATACTTTAAAAATTTAGATAAATCTATTATCAAAATTCTGTTTTGATTGTATTATGCTCTATTATATATTGATTGAATCAGTATGTGAATTTAACAAACAGCATTCTCTTCTCTAGACCTGTGCCTTTTCGCTACAGGTGAAACAATTTATAATTTTTGTTGGGTAAAATTTCTTTATTAAATGCTACAGAGTTTGATTAAATAGATAGTTTTTATATTTGAATGGTAGACTATATGATTAAGTGGATAGTTAATTTCTTTCTCCTTGAATTTGTTGCCTCGTTTTAATTATTTTTTTTGTTGAATTTTTTTTTTTTAATATTAACCCTCTCTTTTTATCACTAATTGTGTTCTTAGATGGATCCGATAGATTGTTCAAAAAAAGAAAAGATGGATCCAATAGCAAAAATGAAGGTCAAAATCAAGGAGAAGCTTCAAGTGTATAGTTGGATATTTTTATATTTGATTAATTAATAAAGTTGGTTATTTTCACTTGTTTATTATTTGTTAATATTTTTATTCGTGTTACAAAAAGTATTCCAAAACAATTTAATTCATGTTAAAAGTATATAATAATTCTAATTAAATAAACCATATGCCAAAAAATAATATTCTAAAACCATTGTGATAAAGATTAATGTTGCAAATTTGCAACAATATTTGATATATATTTTACGTAACACTTACTTAGACAATTTATAGTTGCAACAAAACGTCATACTTTTACTACAAAATTTCTACAGATATGTTGTTTCATTTTTATGAGACATGTAGCAAGAAGTTAATTATTACAAAATTGCCTTGATATTTGCCATATTTTTTTGTAGTAATAACTTGCAACAATCTGTAGTTGCATTCATGTGTTGCACTTATACCACAAATTTGTAATAAAAATGTTGTTGCATAAATACTACATACTAGCAAGAAGAACATTCATTACAAAGTTTGCTACATTTGTGCGATAAATACAAATTTGCAACGATTAAACAACAACATTGTAAATTTTGTCTCAATTTTATTGCAAATTCATATTTGCAACAAAATATTGACCTATTGCAACAAATTTATAGTCTTGCAATATCAATATCAACATGTTGAGAAAGCTAGTCAGCCAGAAACAAGCTAATCTTTGAGGATAAATCGTTCTCTCCGAAAGAAACACTCATGAAGGCTCTAATTGAAGCCCACGAGTAGCAAAATGTGCAGACGAACACCGTGATTCCCAAACAACCAACTAGCAAGGCACAACTAACTAAATATCTCTCCGCCATATACAATTATTTTTAATACTGGTGTGGTTTGGAGATAAGGAGACAAGGTAGCCGGACTTGGATGGATCTTATGTTACATGATTGTTTTGGCGTATATTTTAATCAAAAAACATAAATATTCTACTACTACATGAAAACACTACAATTCGATGATGTAACCATGCAAAATATATTATAAATGTTTATAAATATTTATAAATATTTATACTATTAAATACCTACAAATATATATTAAAGAACAAAATAAAAGTTTTCTAAAAACAGTAAAGAAAAAATCTCAAGTTAAAATTACATATAAAAAGTTAAAATAATAAATTTTAAATAGATATATTTATTAACACTAAAAACAAAAAAAAGCTACAAATTTATAAAAAATAATTGACCCACGGTTCAAATCTAGTTAGAGGGTTAAAATATGTGACATTTTGCAATTGTAGGAAAATAATTACCATCTAACATAGGAAACAGTATTACAAGAATTAAATTGTTGTTATAAAGGTTACTGCTGTCAAACATTGCTGCGTCAACAAACACGACATCCATTTAATATTATTTTGTGTGGAGCCTACCGTCGCTATGCATGCATAGTAATTTATTTTTCTACTTATGTATAAACGAACGTATTCGATCGTTCAAAATACAACTCAAGCGCAAGACATTTCTTATAGCAAAACATTTTTCTCTCTATCTTTTCTATCACTATCCCAATACTTTCACGGGTGTTAAATTGTTGTATTTATTTATATTTGTTTTGTGATAAAATCACATTCTTTTTATAACACACTATAAGAAAAAATTGCTATTGCAACATAGAAAATGTGTTGCAATAAGGCAGTATATCATTGCAAATATGGGAACGCAACAGAATTACGACAAATTCTATTGGGTTGCTGATTGATCGTTGGAAATTAATGTTTGTTACAAATATGTGGCATGATTTGCAATGAATTAGTTTCTTACTATAATTGTCGTATTGATGCAACAAAACATTTGCAGCAAATCATCATATAATTACGACATGTGTTGTAACTCTAAATCATCATAAATAATTGCTATGTAAAACATATAGTAAATTAGTTGCAAAATTTTGGCAACTATTTTGCGAGATATATATTCTCATTGCATTTGTTGTATGCGTTGTCACATGGTATGCAACGAATAATTTATTAATTTAAAATTTTCATCAAATTAATTAAAATACATTTGCCTTTTTTATTGTTTGATGAAAGCTAATTTAAGTGATTAATTAGAAACTATTATTGATTATCGAGATATCGAGCAAGTTCTAAGAGCCGCATTTGAACCATCATCGTCTAAAAAGCGAGCAAGAAAAAGTAAATCTCGGTGTTTTACTGTAATGGCCTTCCTCGTGGTCATCAATTTGCTCATGGAGATTGCATCAGAAGTTGCAGACCAGCTCTCTTCCATTCACAAGCCTTACTTCACAAGAATCTCCTTACTTACAAAATCCGAGACCATAAAGCTCGTTTCCGATGCAAGTGGCCTATACCTTGGTTCTATTATCCATCACGTGGCTACAACAGGATCTTTGGAAGTTTCACAGATACGGTCTTATTTTTCTGTGTTGTTGGTGGGTTAATAGTGTCGACGATCAATTGTAGTTTTATCGAAAGACGCCGGGATGGTCCCATCAAAGTATCAGTTTGGCCTCTCTTCTTTGCTATTGGTATGGTAGGCTCCAAGTTCATGGAGAAGCCAACCATTTCAAAGGACAATTCGCTATAACAGAATATGTATTTATTGATTTCAACTTTAGCAAATAAATAGAAGTGTTTTAATGGTTTCACATTAACTCTTTGCCTTGTATCCTAAAAATGAAACCTATTCGTCTAATTACATTCTAAGCCGCTGCAATCAGGCTCTCATCACAGTGTGATTATGCTCGCTTATACAAAATAGAGGATATCACATAAAGATCTTTACAAACACCATAACCAAAACCAAAGTGTTATTTTGTCTTAAGAATTAACTTAAATGTTATTTTTTTTGTCGTTGTATAACTTAATGTTATTAACGTAATCTTTGAGGTTTTTTAATTTCTATATAACTCTGATATTTTAACATATCGACAGAATTAAGCCAAAATGGTCGGAGTTAACCTATTAAAAGATGCAAAATAATTAAATTGCGCGATGATATAACTATTTAATTAATGCTTAGTTTTGTAGTGTCTAGCTACCGTCACTTTTATTTTTCAAGAAGCTTTGCTTGATATTTTTGCAGTAACAATTGTCACTGTATTTTGTTATTTAAAACGGTTTTACCTCTGATTTCTTTTGTAGTGATGGACTTATGGTCATCATTTACTTTTTTCATGAGGTTTTTCTTCTGATTTTATTTCTATAATTAGCATTCTATATGTTTCTTGTTTCTTTGGAGACTTTACCTCTATTTTTTTATCAGTGACCATCACCACTTTTCTTGTTTGGGAGGCATTGCCCTCCTAAACGACCATAGCCATTGACCTTCCTTTCGCGATCGTGATCGCTTCCTCTTATGGTAAAATTAAGGGCCGGTCTTGAAGCCAAGCGGGTCAAACATGTGCTTGGGGCCCTAAATAAGTTTATATTAGTTAGCAGCCTTTTATATTGTCAAAATATTTTGTTAGCTTGGTGGTAGTAGGCGCTCCCTCTGCTTGAGGTGCTCAGTTCGAGCTTCCTGCCACCCACAATAAAACATTTATCCTCAGATCACCACTTCTTTGCATATATAGCGATCATAGTTGCTAATTTTATAGCAATCTTGATCATTTTTAATATCATGAGGTTTTTGCCTCTCGATAGTACAATTTCCTAGCTTTTTTCTTTCTTTTTGTTTTTCTTCCCTTTAGTCAACTCGCTTTTTCATTCCTTCATCTTTGAAAAGTAAACGAAATTTCAAACGAGTGAACAATAGAGAAGAAAAAAAGAGAGTCTAAGATTCACATTAATGTTTAGTTTGGAAAGCTCTATATAGGAAGAATACGCAACATTAGATTGGAAAGCTCTATATAGGAAGAAGACGCAACAAGTGGTCTCCACTCTCCAGCAACAAGTGGCCTTTGGGTATATTAGAATTTAAAGCATCTTCATCGTTTAGCTTTTTATGAGTTTTCAACATTAAAATAATAGAATATATTTTTAAAAGAAGAAAGATAATGAGAATAGTCTCTCAAACCAGAGATAAAGAGAATCTCTTCCGTCCACATGTCTTCATATTATTGGTTTCATTATTTTTATCCACTTCAAATTTAATTCAATAATAAAATTATATTAAACAGTATTATTATTTTAAACATATTAGTTTGTTGACAAAAAAAATAAAAATTAGTTTATCTATTTACATAAAATCACGTTTTTGTGAATTTTAAGAAATGAGTTTGAATTTTAGTTTCATAAGATATGATCATTCACACTTGTACTTCAGCTGCGACATGGGAATGACTAATTAGCTCTAATTATTTAAAGGACGGGTTTTGTTAAGATGAGAAAAATATCAAATTGAACGATTTTTATTTGGTTAGAGCATATATATCAAAAACACTAATTTATGAGGAATATCAAATAATTCATATATTACTGAAATATTTTCTCTCTCATTCTCAAAAGTCAGTCAATGGTGAATATACCTGGCCCATCGTATAGTGATCGATCATCCAGAGACGTACTATTTTATTTTTTACATCTAATCTATTCTTGTAAACATATAAGTTTAAAATGATCTAGATAAAAAAACGGATAAAATAACCAAATTTTCGACGTTATAATAAAGAAAGAAAAAAAACTATTTCTAAAAAAAAGTTATATATCATACTAATTAATATTTAAGGGAATGGGAAGTACATCTAAAAAATCAACTTAAAATTTGTTAAATATTTTTTTATCACTTCATCATCATCAAAGCCACTCAACCGAAGGGGGTGAAAGACTCAGATGGGTTGAACTCGAGGAAGATTTGTGATGGATTTGAATCTGTAGCTAAATGTATAACTACGCATATGACGTAAACCTAATTAACAAACACCAAATCTTAGTGTTAACTTAATGCTACGTAATCTTTGATGTTTTCTATTTAATTCTGATAAAATAAGATTCAAGTGTACAAATCACTAAATCATCGTTCTAAATTAGGTGATGAGTGATTGACAGGTAGATGTATTTCAAACTAATCTGTATAGAAAAAATAATTGGATGTCCACAATTTGCAATTAATTAAAAAAAAAAAAAAAAACGAACCAATTGAACCTGAATTTATTTAGAAATTTCCTTTGCACGTCATGAAAAGCTGAAAGACTGAAAAAACGAAGAAGTTTCATCTCTCTTTCTCAAAAGTTAACAGTGAATAGTGAATACGCGTTTTCCATTTTCTCCATCATAAATAGATAGCTCATCCAGAAGCATTTTTGTATATGATCTAATCTTCAACTTTTGTTTCCGCTACTCTACAAATCTCATGGCTTCTTCTTCTTCACCTAGCACCTGGAGATACGACGTCTTCGTGCACATCTGTAAGCTCCACCAGGATTACGGGCGTTGACCATGAGATCACAATTCGAGAAAGCATATATACTAAACAAAGAATTTGGGAATCGAAGATCTCGATTGTGGTGCTCTCGAAGTACTTTGGTACTCACTATGGGATTTTGGAAGAGCTATTGGAGATTTTGAAGTGCGAGAAAGATAAGGGACAGATAGTGGTGCCGATCTTTTTTGAAGTAGATCCATTTGATGTACGGAAACAGACAGGAGATTTCGGGATTGCCTTCGAGAAAATGTGGGCTGGTAAAACAGACGATGAGACGCGAAAATGGCGCCAAGCTTTGGACTATGTGGGCAATTTACCCGGAGAGCGCTTCCTAAACTGGTTTGTTTCCTTAAATTAATTTGGGAGATCGTCTCATTGTTAACACAATTTAGGCAAAAAAATTTATGAACCTACAAATCATTTTCACGTAAGACTATTCGATAAACCCTGTGATTTTTCTCTCTCCTTTAGGGACAATGGAATGGATCTGATCGAAAAGATTGCAAAAGATGTTTCAAACAAACTAAACGCTGCATCATCGACTAACAACCCTATAGAAGAAAGTAAATGTCATGGAGAAGTCGACCAGTTCGGATAACAATTCGTGTAATCAAAATGTATTGGTTGATATAAAGCAACCAGATAAGAACCCGCACCTACGTGCGGGATTAATTAAATAAAAAATTGTACTTTAAATATAATTTATAATCGTGTCTTTTATCACTTTAGATTTTGTTTAATACAATATTAGTTTAGTTTGTATCTGGTTTATAGTAATTTTAAAATCTATACTATATCATGATTTATTACTTTATGTTTGTGGAAAGGAATGTTAATGCAATATAAAATGTTTAATAAACTATATAGTTTAGAAGTTTTATGTAAATAACATTGTTGTACATTCAAGGTAACTTGTTTGTTGGGAGATTAGTGGGCCATGAGTGAATTATTTAGAAATTTAATGGATCGAGATTTTTGTTGCATTATCAATTTTATTGGGCCAAAGTTAGATAAGTATATTAACAAATATTGTTGTCTTGAGATAAAGAAAACCGACAAACACTTTTAGTTTTGTTTTGTTTCTCTTGTCGGTTGTCTGATTCGATTTGGTCTTTCCTTTCAATAACCTTTTCTTCAATCCGCAACATATTATCAAATTTTTGTCCGATTATTCAATAGTAATTTCCTGAAATTTGGATAGTACGAATTCTGCTCTGATTATACATAAATGTTTGCATTTGGATATGGGTCATCAAAATCGTGTATGAGATTACACAATTCATCTTGACAATTGAGATAAGTCAAATTTTCTCAGATTAATAATTTATTTGTTTTATTGTTTGCCAAATCGTTCTAATTGTTTTCAATTTCTAGTCAATCGATGTATTTGGGGAGATCCTATCTCGCTAGGTTTTTATTTTTCCTTTGTCGGACATTACGATTTTTGTGTCTGAAAGCTAAAATTGATGATTTTTGTTTATTTACAGGTTTATAAAGTTCATGCAAATTAGAAGAGGCAGGTGATATACAGCTTTTCAAGAATGTGTAATTATCTCCTGCTCTCTGATTTCTGTTCACATGATTATTGTTGGGTTTGTGTGGTGTTGTAGTAACTTTTAATCATAATTCGTTTATGTTGATCGTTCCAGTAGTTGTTGCTTCGACGTTAGCTGCAAGTGGAGATAAAAATATGAATAAAGAGATGGCGTTCTTATGGAGAATGTTAGTACCATCCTGTTTTCTATTGTTTTGTTGATGCGATTTGCATTCATAGTTTGGTTGTTGAGTAGTTTCTTTTAAAAGTAAAGTAACCAAACATTATTTTCTATAATATAACATTTTCCTGAAAGTGAGTAACTTAGTTCGATAAGATAAAAGAAACATTTATTTTCTAGAAGTTGTTCTAGGAACGATAGAATTAGAGAATGTTTGAATGATAAGTTATGAAAACATAAATAGTTCATCTTTGTCTTCACAGTACCTGTAAAAAAAGAAATATGAAGTCATTTGTAATGGTATTTAGTGATAAAGAGGTTAGATATTCAAGTAATAATATACTAATATTTCATCTTACTTGACAGAGATTGCCTTCAAATAACTGAGTTCCAGTTTTAACATTAAAACCTGAAAAATAAGCAACATGTACGTTGTTGTTAAACTCTAAATCGTATGATAGATTATTTTAAATTTCACGTAAATACAGCTAAACCAATAGAAAATTCCACATCAGATCTTGGAGAATTATATAAGACACTTATCCCAATTGAAAAAAAATAGGTTTACGGAGTTGATATAATTATATAATATGACATGGTACCTTTAGCAGAGGTGGTTTTTGCCAAAACTATTCCTCCTAAAGGTTTTGAAACACTTCTTTGAACACGACGTTCATCGTCTTCTTTTGTGGTTTTCCGTCTTTGTCCACTATCAACACCTTTAGTCCTTTCTTAGAAGTTACTCTAGAGACTGCCACGTAGAGCTGTCCATGTGAAAAAATGGTCTAGGTAAATACAGCCCAACGTTCTCCAAAGATTGTCCCTGACTTTTGTTGATGGTCATTGCAAAAGCAACAGCTAATGGCAATTGTCTTCGACGCATTTTAAAAGGTAGCTTTGTGTTTGATGGGGTTATCAATATCCTTGGAATTAGGACTAAATCGCCAACCTTATCCCCTGTAAGCACTTTAGATTATACATAAATGTTTGCATTTGGATATGGGTCATCAAAATCGTGTATGAGATTACACAATTCATCTTGACAATTGAGATAAGTCAAATTTTCTCAGATTAATAATTTATTTGTTTTATTGTTTGCCAAATCGTTCTAATTGTTTTCAATTTCTAGTCAATCGATGTATTTGGGGAGATCCTATCTCGCTAGGTTTTTATTTTTCCTTTGTCGGACATTACGATTTTTGTGTCTGAAAGCTAAAATTGATGATTTTTGTTTATTTACAGGTTTATAAAGTTCATGCAAATTAGAAGAGGCAGGTGATATACAGCTTTTCAAGAATGTGTAATTATCTCCTGCTCTCTGATTTCTGTTCACATGATTATTGTTGGGTTTGTGTGGTGTTGTAGTAACTTTTAATCATAATTCGTTTATGTTGATCGTTCCAGTAGTTGTTGCTTCGACGTTAGCTGCAAGTGGAGATAAAAATATGAATAAAGAGATGGCGTTCTTATGGAGAATGTTAGTACCATCCTGTTTTCTATTGTTTTGTTGATGCGATTTGCATTCATAGTTTGGTTGTTGAGTAGTTTCTTTTAAAAGTAAAGTAACCAAACATTATTTTCTATAATATAACATTTTCCTGAAAGTGAGTAACTTAGTTCGATAAGATAAAAGAAACATTTATTTTCTAGAAGTTGTTCTAGGAACGATAGAATTAGAGAATGTTTGAATGATAAGTTATGAAAACATAAATAGTTCATCTTTGTCTTCACAGTACCTGTAAAAAAAGAAATATGAAGTCATTTGTAATGGTATTTAGTGATAAAGAGGTTAGATATTCAAGTAATAATATACTAATATTTCATCTTACTTGACAGAGATTGCCTTCAAATAACTGAGTTCCAGTTTTAACATTAAAACCTGAAAAATAAGCAACATGTACGTTGTTGTTAAACTCTAAATCGTATGATAGATTATTTTAAATTTCACGTAAATACAGCTAAACCAATAGAAAATTCCACATCAGATCTTGGAGAATTATATAAGACACTTATCCCAATTGAAAAAAAATAGGTTTACGGAGTTGATATAATTATATAATATGACATGGTACCTTTAGCAGAGGTGGTTTTTGCCAAAACTATTCCTCCTAAAGGTTTTGAAACACTTCTTTGAACACGACGTTCATCGTCTTCTTTTGTGGTTTTCCGTCTTTGTCCACTATCAACACCTTTAGTCCTTTCTTAGAAGTTACTCTAGAGACTGCCACGTAGAGCTGTCCATGTGAAAAAATGGTCTAGGTAAATACAGCCCAACGTTCTCCAAAGATTGTCCCTGACTTTTGTTGATGGTCATTGCAAAAGCAACAGCTAATGGCAATTGTCTTCGACGCATTTTAAAAGGTAGCTTTGTGTTTGATGGGGTTATCAATATCCTTGGAATTAGGACTAAATCGCCAACCTTATCCCCTGTAAGCACTTTAGCTTCCAAAACAAACTCAGCCATTTTTGTAATCTGTAACCTTGTACCATTCATTAGCCCTCCTTTAGGATCTATGTTTCTTAGTAACATAACAGGACAACCAATCTTGAGCGTTATACTGTGATTTGGCAACCCATTAACTTTGAGGCTGTTTAGAAACTCTGGAGTCAACACTTGTTTCCTCCTAGCATCATTATTCTTAGAACCAACAATGTCAGTTGGATCAATAGAATCTGAACTTAGGTATATTCTTTCCTCACCTATAAAGATTATAAAATCGTCTAAACAAAGATCTTAATGATATCAAAATAATTATTTGATAAGAAAAGTGTACTAACCTTCTAGTTGATTAAGCATATCCTCGTTGATCATGTTGACATCCTCATTGGTTGGACATAACTTCTCCATCATTAGGCTGTGATATCTTCCCATCACCAATAGCTAGAATCCACTCTGAAAATTCTTTGAGATCTTTTGCATCAGCGGCACTCAAATTATTTGAATGTAGACGCATATTCTTGGTCAGCCTCAAAACTTGACATTCATTCCAAAGATGAGATGAATTTAGTGAAGCCATAACAATTTCTGCCCGACCAGCACCATTGATCACATGTAGTACCTGTCTGAAATCACCTCCTAATACCACAACTTTCCCACCGAAAGGTTTTTCCCCTTGATCTCTAACAATATCAGACATACTTCTGTCCAAAGATTCAAAACAATACTTACTCATCATCGGAGCTTCATCCCAAATGATCAAAGATGCTTCTTTCACTAAATTGGCAAGGTCTGATCCATGGTTCATTGTACATGTAATACTATCATCAGGGTTTAATGGAATACCAAACTTAGAGTGTGCTGTCCTACCACCTGGCAACAATAGAGAAGCAATCCCACTGGAAGCAACATTTCAGTACAATTTTACCTTCAGATCGAATTTTTGCTGAGAGAGTTTTATAAAGAAATGTCTTCCCAGTTCCTCCAAAACCATAAACAAAGAATAGACAGCCCATGTCATCATCGACTGCCTTAATGATGTTATCATAGATTTGCTTATGCTCGTCAGTCATCATTGTTAGCCATTCACGATTTAGTTTATCTTTCAGATAATCACGATCATAATTTTTTTCATCCAATATCAACAAATTTGTATCATCATCCATATCTGAAGGTAATTGAGGCATGTTTTCAAAAGCTGCTAGAGAAGTTCCATTGCTTTTTAAGATTCTATCAATATCTTGGAGGGCAAATTTCTTCTTATCCTCATCAGAGAGGATTAGTTCTACAAAAATCAATTAGAAAACACTCTAAAACCAATAACAATTCACGGTAGTATAATTGATTACTTAAATTTGGAAAATATAAAAATGGAAATTTTATTACCTGGGCGCTTTAAGTATTCTCTCCTTCTGTTTTTAATGTCTTCTGAAAGAAGTTCCCAAGTTTTTTCCCAAACAACTTCTTGTTGAGATAAACTAATAGATTGTAGCATGACAACAAACAGGCGACGAAGGAAATTTCCAGTACTCCAAAAACTTGTTCTTGATATATCATCTATATACTCCTGATCATTTTCAAGCAAACCTAGAGCATAACATGCTTGTTTGAATTTTTCATAAACAACTCCATTCACGGTTCTGAGATCTGTAAAACTGGTGGGACCTTTTTGATGATTAAGCAGTACTCTTTCATAATATCCTTCTTCCATTCTAAGGGGAACATAGTTTATTCTCCCAATAGTAGACCCTGGTCTTTTACGCAAGTTAACTTATCTTGCTTTTCCATCCCAAGTAAAATATTCAGGAATTTGAGCATATGTTAGCTTTCTTGCTATAGAACTAACCTTATTCAATTCAAACCAAGCTAGAAACATAGAGTTTTGTAACTCTGACTGATTCAAAACAGTTTCTACTTCATCATCTCCCTTAAAATAAAGTAGCTGTTTCCCTGGCAGGTGGAAAGATAATCTTTGAACTGATGTTGATCGGTAGTGAATAGGGTTTTTCAAAATCCTCCATCCTGCTTCACAAGCAGATACATATCTGGCATAGATCATAGAAAAATTTGTTAAATTCGATGGTTTTTTTATTTTTTAAAACAATAACAAAACATCTAAAATATGTTCAAACCTGCAATCGAAGTAGTCTTTTATCTCATTCTGACTCTTGCCACCTGTAGTAGTATCGTTAGACTTTCCCATTTTTATTTCCAGTCTCTGTAGACTTTTCTTTTGGCTCAACAACCACTGAAACCCGATCCTGACCTTTAGTTATATACTTGAATAAGTATTTAATAGAACCGGTTTGGTTGCACCACTCAACATTAATGTGAGCTCTGTAGCGAAGCGACAACTTCTTGTTATATGGTATAACATATCTATTGTCACACTTAAAACCATTCTTCTCCACAAAGTGATTTGTTTCCCTTCTTCTGTAAATTGGAAAACCTTCTTTATCAACTCTAGTTTGTTCTATATGTTTCTTAGGGTAAAACTTAGAACATTGGCCGTCCACCATACACGGTGAATTCTTGTTGATAGCTCCACATGGCCCATGAATCATCATCTCCTTAACAACTTCATAAAGCTCTGGTTCTCTGTTTTTGTTAGGAATTTCTGCAGAAATTATTTTGTCAATGTCTTCTGATTTTGGCAATTTATGATCTGGATGCATCCAAAGTAATATGTCAGCATGGGGAAGACCTCGTTTCTGAAACTCAATGGTATACATTGCTGCAAGCAATTTCGAAAACATAGTTTATTAGATAATTTTTTAGGATAGATACAAAAAATAACATGATAATAAAAAAATAAATAAATAGGAGGATTCTTACATGAAACTGTCTTCCCTAACATATCGTTTTTGGTTAAATCATCCATTAGATAATTGAGCTTCATCTTGAATACCCTGCTTATCATCTCTGGTCTGTCATCAGAATTCAACTTGCGTTCTTTACAAAATCTAACCAGCTCCGACCATTTAGGATTGCATGTAAATGTGATGAAAAGATCAGGAAATCCGTAATAGTTACATGTAGCCATTGCATCAAAGTACATATTCCTCATATACCTAGGCCCACCAACAAAAGTTGCTGGTAAATAGAATTGGCTGCCTTGATCACCCAAGTCTGTCTTTCCTGAAGCAGATGCCTCTTTAAGGGAATCGTAATTAGCTGCCCTCACACTTGACTGATTTAGTTTAAAATAACTAAGTCGATTTGACTCAATAGCTGTAAAAGCATCTACCAAGAACTGCTGGAACAACCGTTTAGACCGGAGCAGAATCGATGACTCATTTTTTCTCTCATGTCTACGGAATGCAAACCATTGACGAATACTAATGCACTGATTCTCATTAGTCGTTTCACTGTTTTTCTTCTTTTTAGCTTTAGAATTGCCTTTCTTAATTCCTGGCCTGAAACCATCCTCTCCATTAGGAAATAACAGAGGATATTGTAGAGGTTGATAACCTGGATGAATTTCACTTATCCTTTGTAATTCACCCGATTTTTCTTCAATCACTATGTCACGACTTGGCATATTTATAGAAAAATCGTTTGGAATCAACGCAGCAACTTTTGATGCTGCTGGAATTGCATATGTTCTTCCATCTTTGACTCGGTCACTAACAATTCTCATCTGAAAACTTTCTTCAGGATTAGTATTTAATTTGTCCCTGGCCATCCTAAAATTTTGAACATATGGATTAACTTCATCTAACACTTTCAGTATAGCTTCGATCACTTCCTTTCTCAACTTTTGTTTTTTCTTGTACCTACCAGCATGTTTTCCTTTGCTGCATATTGATTGAAAAACCCCATAAAAAAACTTTATAAGAATCTAATTTGGACTAATAAGCAAATATACTTCATATGATTATTTTTGAAACTTTACAAACCTCAAAATTCCAGCTCTATTTTGAATCTCATTATCTGTGTCGACAATATATAGCTGAGAAAACTTTGCAAAGTCGCCATCCTCTGGTTTCAAACTTCCAATCAAGTGATAATTTTCACCTTGTATCTGAAACATATTTGGACCTTTACCTTTGTTGACAGAGTTCTCACACTTACCACCAAGAGAAGTAAATGAAAATATCATGTTATAGGCTCTGATATTTTCTCTGAAATGGCTACTTATTTCATCATCATTAGTTAGCAAAACAAACAACAATTCTGGCTGATTATGTAGAAAAGGCAATTGTACAGATCCTTGCAAACAACATTGTGTAAATGTAGGATTACGATCTCTCCTTTGCCTATTAATACACTCACCATACCACATAATAGCTCCACAATATGCACAAGAGTATACTGGATCACCATGATCCAGATATTCTGGAAATCAACAAAAGAAATATAAGAAAATGCATTATGATTAATATACTATAAAATCGTTTTCCATCTATACTGTAAATGAGATATAGATCACCTATAGACACAGTAAAAAGTTATAATGTACCTGTTTCTTTGGCTATTTCTTTTGTTTTCCTTTTTACAGTTTTAGGTTTGTTTGCACCAAAAGCTTGTCTCAAGCTTTCGTCAAACATTGATAGAAACTGAAATCTGTCTTTCATTTCTTCTGTGATATTCTCATTGTCTTCTTCATCATTTTCAGTGTTTGTAGAATTATCCTCTGAACTACTGCATTCGTAAACTTCTTGTTCTTTGCTTTGAGAATCGCAGTCACTGAAAATGGTTTCTTTTTCTGAACGTAGTATCCCATCAAGAAAGATGTTTGGGCTTCCAGATGATCCTTTGTCGGTTGGTTTACTGTGTCTTGCAAGAGATTTTGCTAATCTCAGTTGAGTTCGTGGACTGGTAAGGAAAATTCCCTTGGTAGCTATAGTTAAAAAGATATTTAGAGATCAAGAATAACTCGTTTATTATGTTATTTGTTGACCTCGATTGATATTGTGTTAAAAGAATAGTTACCTTTTTTGCTGGTGACAGATGGAGGAGTATCTCTTTTAACATTTCTCTGAGATTGCCTTAAAGGATTTGCGGGTGTTTTTCCAACAGGGTTATGAACATCAGGTCTGTTTGTAACTTTCTGCAATTCTTGTAACGGTACTCTTCTTGTATTCCTATCAGATCCTCTCTCTGATATTGTAGAAAATGCAATAGTTCTAGCATTCTTCTTAGCTGATCGTAGGGAATTTGTAGAAGTAATAGTAGATTGATCTATTAAAGAATGATACTATTGATTAGTTAAAAATGTTAAAATAACACAAAAATAGTGATATATTGTGAATTACTTACCCCATAAATCGTTTTTCCTCTTAGCAGAAGAAGTATTTTCATCACGTGCATGAACTCTATTTTCATTTTCAGGTATGTTATTTATACCAAGTAATAATCGATTGAAAATCGATTTTACCTGAACATCACTCCTGTCATGATTGCTTGGTATATTTGGATTATGGTTTTCATCTGCTCTGAAACGTTTTGGGTGATCTTCATTAGTAATGATGTTCTTTTCATTACCACACTCATTTTTCCTCTTTTTCATTCTGCAAATGAAAGAGATTAAACATAAACAAAATCTTGTTCTGTTGTATAAAATAATGAGTAGAAGTACTATGAGAACATTATGGAATATGCTGATTTAGATATTCACCAAATCTTACTCAGAGTTTTGACAATGATTTATATAACAGAAATATCTTTTTATTTCTCTGTTTGTTAATAGATTTAGTGATTTTAAGTAGTAAATATCTATGAACGAAACTGTGTATCCAATAAATTTTGTAAAAGATAATATATGTTGATGTTGCAGATCTAAATTAAGAGTTTAACGCATCCAAAGAACTATGGAGAGGAAAGTTGTTACAGGTGAGGCATACAGAAAACTACCTTACTAACTCTAATTAATGTTACTATTTTATTAATAATATGTGACAGAATAATATGATATATATTGACAGATTTTGCAATGTGTTAGACGCCAATTTTTTTTTCCAACTTCAGTTCCAGCCATCTTGTTTCAATTAAGATAAACATGTATCCTTCGTTCCCTAATGACAGTGGCATTTAACATGTATTTTTGAATTGAAGGTTAGGCTAGAGTTAGAAATAATTCTAAACTTTATTTATATTTCCTTCCTCTTTGGAAATAAATCATTAGGAAATCGGGAATTTAAAACTTGGCAATGTAGCCATTATTTGTGTTTTTGAAAGGACTGAAGAAAAAAAAACTAAAATGAACCAAATCTAATAAACTTTAAAAATAAAATCTCCAAATTTTTTGCTTCTGTCATCACTTCCATGCAGCATTCACTTTATTCTTGTCAGCTTGAAGCTCTTCCTTTCCGGTATCACTTGTGATCGACTTCTTTCCAATTTCATCTCTTCCTTTTCAATTTCACCTCTGATTGAAGAAACACATGGTTTCTTGGAAGTTGATGATTGCTCTGATGTATAATCAGAATTGTCCTCTTTTTTTCGTTTGGAGGAAGGAGTAATTGAATCAACACTCAAATAATCGGACATCTCACTGTTATTAGTCAAGGCAAGGGGTTTCTGTATTTAATCAATGTCAACAATCACAATAAATGAACATATTTAGTATTGAAAATCATAGATATATAGATGATATTTTACCTGATGAATTGAAACATCATTAGTATTAAGTGACTCCTGATTTTCTGAATCTTCAGTCGTTGCATCATCACCCAACCAAACATGAGAAACATTGTAATTGTCACTCCCATCCGTGATGTTTTTATTTTCAATGTTGACCATTAACTGGAAGGTTTTACCAATTAAGTCTCGCAAAGCTTGAGGAATATTAATTGGATCTTGGATCTGTTGTAAATAAGATAAAGTTAAAGTAATCTAAATGAAAAAAACACTAATAATCTAAATGAAAAAAACACTAATATTTAAATTTAGGGAATTTTACCTCATTCCAGTGACCTTCCAAGAGATCATTCGCAGATTGTCCAATAATCTCAAATGCATTATTGTCCCACAATATACACTTAGTCTCACCAGAGTTATCCATCACCCCAACAATTAATTTGTATCTATTTTTGAAAGAATCCATTTATACACGTGAGTAACTATATCAATTAACATTTGAAAGAAATAAATTTGGATTTGGAGTAATAGAAATTATAGTAATTAGGTACCTTGGTACAACCTTAGTTGTTTCTTCACCACATGTAGCACACCAGAACAGTGTTTTTTTTTTACTTTTTTGACAACCTCATTTTCTTTTTTTAGGTATCAAGTACGTTGTTTTGGTACACTTTAGGCAGCAAAAGTAATACCAAGCATAGTCTGTATCAATTGTGATGATTTTACCCATGATTTTGCACTTACCAATCTAGAAATAAAAAAATTCATTTAGGCCATGTTAGTAAATCACTCGGAAAACCACATTATATGGAGAATATTATAGTACTAATGGTTACCTCTGTGGCATCAAACAATTCTGAAATGGTTTTCCTAGGAAACCGATTAAAATATTCAAGTTTTTTCACAATCTTGCACTCTTTTGGCTGACTTTGTTGTATGGTTAGCGCTAGTTGATCATTTGGTAAACTAAGAAAAGGATAAACATGTAAGATAGTGTTTAAATTTGATAGTGGATGGAAATATACATCTAATAAGATAGTTATACATACTTAGCCATAAACTCTTCCACGACAGGGTAGTTTGGATTGATCTCCAACAAAGATGTGTCAAACGAATTTGCAACTGATCTCTGACCTGTATTAAAAATCACATTAACATCTGCAGACATAGCATACATCTATTGATATAGATAATTAAAATCAAACTTAATTGTATTTGTCAATACTAAAAATTCGAGAATACCTTTGAAAATATTGATCTTAGCAAATCGAAGCAAACATATCACCCTCATGTCGCCTGCATTCTGACATGCATTCCACATGGTTTCAGCATAGTTTGCCCAGAGTGTGCAAGGTAATCTTTCATCACTATAAAGTTTACAATTAAGAGTATAGATAAATTATTATGTTTACTAAATATAGTAATAAAAATATAACAGAAATTAGTTTAGTAAACATACTCTGTGTTTCTAAGAACAATCTCAAGTTTCTTTGTAGGTGTTTTCTTGACGTCATGAGTTTTCAATTCACCATAATTGACCACATGTCCCAATATATCTGTAAAACAAAAAGTAAAGATTTTTATATTTCAATATAATTAGAAAACATTTATGAAATATGTTACCTATGAAAACATTTTCAGGCAATCCTGCTTCATTTGAAACATCTCCAAAGTTGACAAAATTGAAAAACATATCATCAGAAATATTAGGAGATGTTTTGATAACAGTTGTGTTCATCAAGCCCATTTTGTAGGTGTGTTTTGTTGCCCTGAACTTTCCCTGAGATTTGGAGAGAGTGAAATTTTCAATAATTTTCCAGTCTCCAGATTTGATTAATCTTTGAAACTTTGGAAATTGTGGTTTTCTGATGGTAGCATGAATGAGAGTACCCTAAAAGAAAGTTAAAAATGTGATTCATTTAGTTGTATAGACAGACAATATGATCTTTATAAGCATGAAATTAAATTATAATCTATACTTACAGATGCATCAGACAAAATCATGTCCAAACTTTCTGTACCAAAGTCAGAAAGTTGAATCCATGAATGCACGATTTTAACTTGAATGGTTCAAGATGTTTTAAAAGGTTTGATCTCTGAAAGACTTATGTAAGCATCCATTTGAAAAAAACAGGTTTAACGTCGGCTATGGTGATTTGAATGATTTGTGAATTATGAAAATGAAATATGTAGGGTATTTATAGTATTAAGAAAGTCAGCTATAGTTGTTATACATATTCCTGAAATATTCCATTGGAAGATATGATATATATACACAACTAATTATGATTCAGGTTATCTACTATATTTAGTTAAATTGTAAATATATTTTAGATCGTAGATATAGATTGTTTGAAGAATATTGGATTTTTTTGTAGTGTTTGTTAAGATAATTTATAAGTTGTTTATATTCCTGAAAAGTATGTAAAGCTATTCTGACTAATTTGTTTTTCGGTTTATTAGTTGTGTATATTTCTGTAAAGTTTGTTAAATTTATGATTATGTTAATTTGTTAAATTTAGATTTCCGAAATGGAAGAATTTTATGAAGATTTGTTTTAGATATGGATTGGTAATAAGTTTTGGATGGAAACAAATGAGATATTGGGGCTTTAAAAATAAACTTGTCCAACAATAAAAAAACTGAATGAAGATCCACCGCCAAAGACGCCCAGGATCCGACGCCCACGATCCGACGCCCGATAAAATATCCAAGATCCGCGTCCCTAGGTTTTGTGGTCTTCCAAAATTACCCTAAAGCAAAAAAAATATTTCTTTTTAGATTGATTTTTAACCAATGGCATTTTATGTACTATTTTACAATTCAATGTCTGTTTTTCTATTTGTGCTTTCCAATTAATAGTATAAATTTGTATTAAACTAGATAATTTAAAATATACTATGTATACAAAAAGAAGAAGCTAAACTGAATATATTTAATCATTAAAGTTTCAACATCAATCTAAACATAAATACAAAAATCCTAAAAGTATCTACCAATAAATAATGATCGAATAAAATAATAAAACACAGAAAATATAGTTAGAACATCTAGCTAGATATATAGTTCTTCACTCTGGCAGATTGTAGATGAGGACAAAGGATCGCCATAGTTTTGAGGACATAGTTTTTCAAGCTCCTTGATTTTTATTCCTTGATTCATGCATTTTCTTGAATCAAACCGAATTCTTATTTCATTGATGATTAATCATATTTAAACCTGTAAAATAAAACAGGGTATTAATGATGCTAAGTTTGTGGTAATTTAGAAAATTGTTACCTTATAAAGAAGAGAGAAAGAAACACTATTTTTGTAAAAGTGAACAGAGTTATTCAAAACACATGTAAACTATATATAAGAACAATAAAAATTTAACCTTTATCGGATAAAAACAATAAAAAATCCTAATCTTTATCAAAATAAAAAAAACAAAACAAACAAGAATGTCCTCTTGTATCTTTTTTTTGTTACTAGGATCCTTGAAACTATTCACTAAATAAGTAGATATAACCAAATCTTTAATATGATATAATTATAAAAGAACGTAAAGTGAAATAAAAACAAGTGGAAATACATAATTACATAACAAAATTAAATTGGAGGATGACACATTTAACTAAATCATTTGAGAATGCATAAAAATATTATTAAGCAGATAGCGCTATTACTCTATACAATAAAATTAGCACTATTATTCTATATGTACTCTATACAATAAAATTATTCAGAAGGCAATTCTAAAGTTCATTAATTTAATTTCTTCGTGGAATTTTCTGTAAAATTTTTTTGTAGAAATTACTCAAGAAATTTAATTAAAAATATGTTGCAAAAAAGTTACAAAAACGTTGCTAATTTAGTGAAAATTATGTCACATATTTTGCAACATACACTCATTACAAACTTCTTGCTAAACCACCACAACTAATAATCGTCGAATAATTATTACAAATTTTGCAAGAATAATTTATGTGTCACAAGAAAATCACAAATTAGTAATGGAATTTGCAACATCAAATTTTGTCATAATTTTACAATGAATTTATAAGAAAATTGTAATGTACATTCATCATTGCATAAATATTGAAAATTTTGTTGCAAAAGTTTGACGAATACGAATGTTGCAGATAATATGTTGCAATATTACTATATTCTTGTAGTGACACGTTATCAGCATGATCACTAAATTATACCATATAGTTTTTCATGGTGGACGGTATGGCCCCTCCATTAAAATGATCTTATCCTATTAAAAAAAAATTACAAAATTGGAAACTCCTGTTACCAAACCCTCTCTATCTTATACTTACATCCAAACAAATTTAAACTAATTATTTTTATTACTAATTAATTAATTTTGTTCTTTCTAGATAACAATCAATTAATTCTCTATAATAATTTTCTTCTAATATTTCTCTACAATCACTTCCTTATCTAATATTTGTGATTTTAATAGTATGAATTATGATTCTCCTATCATTTGTATTTAATATTATTTTTCAAATTTTTTTAATTATTATATAATACACAATAATAAAATTATAGATTTATTAATGCATATGTTGTGATTTGATTTTTTATAAATGGACATATATTAACTCAATCAATAAGGAAAAAGTGTGTGTTTAATATCTCACATCGGTAGAGATTTCAATAGGATCGGTGACTTGCGGAATATGTACAAGTAATTTTGACATAGGGCAGGCAAGAAATAAACTTTTATGCACATTATTTGGACCTTGCTAACCTGTTGGACAGTGATGACAATGACATGACCCTTTTTTACGGGAAAATGATGGGATCATTTTTGGCGAAAAATGACATGACCGCTTTTGGTGGGAAAGTGACGTGGCCGTTTTTGGCGGGAAATGACATAACCGTTTTTGGCAGAAAAAATACATGACTGTTTTTGATGGGAAAATGACCAAGCGGGATAAATGGGATCGTTTTTGGCGGAAAAATGACAAGATTGTTTTTGACGGGTAATTACGTGACCATTTTTGGCGAAAAAAATGACGGGATCCTTTTTGGCAGGAAAATTGCCAATCCCCTCGTTGGCAGAAATTATGCTCTAACATTCATGTATTTTCTAAGGGTAAGATATATGCATTTTGGCGGGAAAATTTAAAACTTTTGAGAATCGGTTAAGTTGGTTTAGTACAATTGAAATTAATTTAGTTAAATTAGTTTGATTAATATTGGTTAAGTTGGTTAAGTGATTAAGATAAATGGATAACCCATCAACCCATCATAACCAAATAATTAAATTTATTTAAACATTAAACCATGAACTCATTCGTACCATGAACCCATTAAAGTTAAAAATTCTAACCCATTAGAGTAAATCTTATACTATTAAAACTGAAGTACAAATTGAGGTTATTCATATTTCCAAACACCTTATTCATATTCTTACATCCAAACAATCACTTATATATTAATATTATGAAAACTAACACTAGTTTCAAATTTCTTAAAATATTCTACCTAATTTAAACCTATATATTGGAAAAATATGATTCTTTTTTTACCTTTATTTTATTTTATTTTTAAATTATTTTATAATACATACAACTAATAATTGTAAAAATTTGAATCACAACAGTATAATAAAATAATACAATTTTATATGAAAACAATTGACCGTGGGTTTGAATCTAGTATATATTATTTTCCAATGGTTATTTAAAGCACCACTATTCATTTTATTTTTACTGTAGGCAGTTTTCGCCTCAGTATTAATTTAATGTGGTTATGTCATAGGTTTTTAATGCACCATAACTATATTTTGATTGGATGGCTAAGCCGCCAAATATTTTGTTTATTGTTCAAACATGTGTCATGGTTGCTTAATGCACCATAACTATATTTTGATTGGATGGCTAAGCCGCCAAATATTTTATTTATTGTTTTGACATGCTGACTATGTTACCATATATTATCATTATCAAAAGTTTTATGTTATATAATGGAGGCTCGACCACCAGTTTATAAACTTGTATCTGAAATAGTTAAATTAATTGATTGATTATTAAAAAATTTCAGATTGATTTTTGTTTTAATCTTTACCACAAATGGTGACAAAGTAATTTTGCAAAATTTATCTAATTTTCAAACGACTATAAACGGTAATATTAATCTATAAATACACTCATTTCACCCATTAATTTCATCCAAATATTTTATCTCTCTTCAAAATTTTCTCCGAAAAACACGATTTAGTTTTGACCTTGAAGAATATTTCGCTTGCTTTAGTTCTTTGTTTTATTTACAATTATTTTTTGTATTTATGATCTCTTCGTTGGGGAATTTACCCACACAGAGTTCATCATGAAAATTGGTTTATTTTTCTACGCAATCATATTTTTTTGTAATCTCATGCATTAATAATATTAATGGTTCATTTTAAACATATAATATCATCTTATTAATAAAGTATTTGTTTCTCTTTGTTTTTAGAAAAACATATGGCAAACATAGAGAAACACAAGTTTCCGGCTTTACAAATAACTGGAGCGAATAATATTGCATGGACAACTAATGCGGAGCTTTACCTGCAAATGGAAAATATATCTTAAACAATGAAAGAAACAAAAAATTTGTCCCCTCATGAGAAAGCGAAATCAATAATGTTTCTCAGAAAAAATCTTGATGAAAATCTGACACATGATTATGCGCATGTAAAAGATCCTGTGGATTTGTTGAAAGCATTAAAAGAAAGGTTTGATAACCAAAAAGCAATAACGCTTTCACATGCCATGGATGAATGGAATAACCTAAGATTCCATGATTTTGAAAAAGTTGAGCTTTACAATTCCGCAATGCCGAGGATAGTGGTTTAATTGGAGTATTGTGGAAAGCCGGTTAATGAAGCAGAAATGCTTAATAAAACTTTTCTCACTTTCCACAAAAACCACTATGTGTTGCAAGAGCAATACAGAAATTGTGGATACAAAAAAATTTCCGAACTAATTGTGACCCTCATGCTTGCGGAAAAGTATTATGCGCTCCTCATCAAGAATCATAATGCTCAACCAGCTCAAGCCAAAGCATTTCCAGAAGTGAATGTAACAAATGCATCATATATTTAATTCTTAGAGCAAAGAAATCAGACCTATAGAGGTCGTGGTCGTGGTCGTCATCACCGATTTAATCCGGAACGTGGTAAGCCCGATAACCCAGAAGGCCGGGGGCATTATACTTGGGTTCAACCTGAAAAAGGCCAGAAAGGGAACAAATCCCAGGAAGTATCAACCAAAAATGCGAGAACATCTGTTATAGACGTGGATCAAAATGATATTGGGTCGATGTCTGTCGTACCCCTGAACACCCTTGTAAATTATACAATGAATCCCTAAAAAGGAATGGGAAGGAAGTGAACCTCACATAACACTTTGAGGGTATGACACACGTCGACGCGTCCAACTTTATGGATGATTTTGATGTGACCGCTTTTACTGGAAAGTAAAATGCTTGTAGTGAGACTGACTACTGAATAAAGTCTCCAGTTATGCCATGAATAATTTCTGTTATTTTCAAGTACTATGTTTTCAAAATATGATATTATAAAACTATTAAATTTTTTCCTATTTATGAATAAAATTATAATCTTATTACTGATATTTATGTAGATTACATAAATAGAAAAAAATACAAGCGGAAAAACATCCAAGATAAATACAAGAGAAATTTGTATACAAGATAGTGGAACAACCCACACTATTATTAGAAAGAAGATATACGTCTCTCATTTAAAATCGTCAAAAATAATTATCAATACAATATCAGGTCCTACAGAATTAATCAAAGGAAGTGGCAAGGCAAACTTTATATTGCCTAATGGAAGACAAAAATTCCATAAATAATGCCTTATATCTTCCAAATTCAAAGAGGAATTTGTTGGGTTTCAAAGATATATATCTTCAAGGATATGACACTCAGTCTGCAACTGAGGATGGAAAGAAGTATATATTTATAGCTTCTGATAAATCTGAAAATAATGCATATACTGGAAAAGTTCTTAGAACTTCCTTCTAGTTTGCATCATACTTTTATAGATGTCATAGAATCACATCTTATGATAAAAAGAAATCCAGAGGATTTTACGTTATGGCGTAATCTCCTTGGTCATCCCTGCACTACAATGATGCAAAAAATCATAGAGAACGCACATGGTCATTCATTGAAAATCAATGAGAAATATCATGAGAATAAAACGACATGTGCTGCTTGTTCTCTTGGGAAATTAATCATAAGACCATCACCAAGCTTAATTGCTAAAGAATCACCAAAATTTCTTGAAAGAATTCAAGGTGATACTTGTGGACCAATACATCCACCATGTGGACCATTCTTCTATTTTATGGTATTAATTGATGCATCCAATAGATGGTCACATGTATGTCTAATATAATCTTGAAATGTGGCATTCGTGAGATTACTCAAATAATCAAACTGAAAGCTTAGTTTTCTGATTATCCTGTTAAGAGAGTTAGATTAGATAATGATGGTGACTTTACATCTCAAGCATTCAATGATTACAATATGGTACCGGGAATTGAAGTTGAGCATCCCATAGCCCATGTCAATACACAAAATGGTTTGGCTGAATCATTAATTAACCGTCTACAACTAATTGCAAGATCATTAATCATGAAATAAAAATTACACCTTCTGTATGGGGACATGCTATTTTGCATGCTGGAGCACTCATTTGGATAGGACCAAGTGCATATCATAAGTATTCACCATTACAATTGGCTATTGGTTGAGAACCAAATATTTCTCATCTAATTATTTTTGGTTGTGCCGTGTACATACCTATAGCACCACCACAACGTACCAAGATGGGACCACAGAGAATGTTAGGAATATATGTTGGTTATGGTTTTCCATCAATTATACGATACCTAGAACCACAAACTAGAGATGTCTTTACTGCACATTTTCCCAATTGTCATTTTGATGAGAAAGTATTCCCGGTTCTAGGGGAGAAAACAAACAAGTAGAGAAGGATATCAAATGGTGTGTACCATCCCTGTTATATCTTGATCCTCCTACAAAACAGTCAAAACTAGAAGTTTGACGAATTATGCATTTGCAGAGTATAGCAAATCAGCTACCTAATACATTTGCAGATAACAAGATGGTAACTAAATCGCATATAGCTGCTGCAAATTCTCTTGCACGAATTGAAATTCCCAAAGAAATTAGAGGTGCATATGATACACGTGAGTCTAGGACACACTTGAAGTGTGGTAGACCTGTTGGTTCTAAGGATAAAAATCCTAGAAAGAAAAAGGAAGCTGAAAAGCATAATACACCCAAAATAGTATAAACTAGTTTCAGAAGACATGAATCAGGAAGGTAATATTGATGAAGAACATCAACCTAAGGAGAATTATGAATTTTGTATCAATTATATACATAATGGAAAGATATGGAAACAAAATAAAATTAATATTCTGATGAAGTTTTCTCGTACCTTGTGTCAAAGGAAATATCAGAGGAAAACGAAGATCCAGAACCTCAACCTTCATATGAATGTCAAAACAGACATGACTAGATGAAATGGAAATATGTAATATAAGTTGAGCTTGTTTCGCTTAATAAACATAACGTATTTGGTCCTATTACACTCACACCCGAAGGTGTGGAACCTGTTGGGTACAAGTGGGTATTCGTTAGAAAACAAAATGAGAAAAATGAGATTATGAGATATAAAGCTCGCCTTGTGGCTCAAGGATTTTCTCAAATACCAGGGATTGGTTATGATGAAACATATTCTCCTGTTATGGATGCAATCACATTTAGACTCTTAATGAGTCTAGCGGCCTGTGGATACAGGATCTCACATCCAATAAAATAATGAAAAGATTTATTAAGTAAAATAGAAAATCACTACAAGAAAAACTGTGAAAAGCCACAAACTAGCTACAAAATTTTTGTGGCTATGATAATTTAGCCACAAAGTAGACACAATTTTTTTTAAAATTATCTGTAGCTAATTTGTGGCTAATTAGCGCCAGAAACTGAATTTTGTAACCATTTGTAGCAAAATAGCAACAAATAGCCACACACACTTTAGTTTCTAAATTGCTACCAAATAGCCACATTTGTTTTGTATTATAGCCACAATCTGAACGTTGTGGATATTTGTGGCTGAAGCCACGATGTATGTTGTGGCTAATTGTGTCTATATTTATTTATTTTAAAAATTTTCAAAAATAAAATTTGTGTAGCTTTTTGGTAACTATTTGTGTCTAATAGCCACAAATTAGCCACAAAATATTTTGTGACTATACTCTAAAGCTATACCTCAACCCCTAAACCATAAATCTAAACCCTAAATTTTCAAACCAAACCTTAAACCCTAGTATAAACATAAAACCTTAAAGTTAAAACTCTTCATAAAAAAAAATCATAACCAACAAACTTTTTATAAAAAACCTTAAACTCTTATCTATCTTAACCCCAAATATAAACCCTGAATCATATGATATACCATAAACAAATTCTATCATTTATAACATACTAGTATTAAGTCCATACTATCATACGGGAAAAATAATTTGATAAATATTTATTTTACTTTAGTGTAGTTATTGGTTAATGTATTTTTTCTATGATAAAAAGTAACAAAACAATTATTGGTTAATTAGATTAAAGATTCAACCAATAGAATAAAATTTAATATTTAAAAGTTTGAAGGAGAACATAAATGAACTGGAATATTTTTAAATATACTGCAGTTTCAACATGAAAATAAAAACACTTATATAAACGTACCTTAAGAATATATGAAGCTCTCATGATGAATTTTAAAATGAAATTAGTCTCGTTCTCGTGCTCTATCAGCAATGTCGGCAATTAAGTTTATTTTCATGCTTCTCTTCAAGCATAATTGATCTTGAATGAGAAAGAAGAGTGATGATGTTTTCATAATCTGATTTGAATGAAAAAAAATGTTAAGATTGGAACTAATAAAATGATTTGATTTCAATATATAAATAGAAGAGAGGGAAATTAAAAATGAAAAATTATGGGAGAGTGGTGAGGTAAATAAGGAATGATGTAAACTAGAAATTATTTTTTGTTTTGGTTTAATAAAAGATATCTATGTTGCATAAGTTTTTAAAAAAATCTATCTGGCACTGTTTAGTTGGTTAGGTGACATGTACTTTACTATATAAAGGATTTCAGAATTTAAATCTATTAATTTTAATCAGATAATGTAAAATACTAGTATACTACTATATATATAATTTTTAAAGTCTATTTACACGATAATACTTTTCAAAAGTTTTTAGATAGCAACGGATAGCTACAAATTAATTTGTGGCTAATCAAAACTAAAATTTTTTTCAACTCCCGGTATGTTTTTGGCAAAACAAAATCAAATTCATAGCAATGAATAATCACAAAATCATTTGTGGCTGATGAGTCTCTATTTTCACTAGTTTTTACTATTGTTTTTACATGTTTTATTGAGTCTAGAGTTAGGTTTTGTGTCCTTCTGGCCGGCTTTAGTGTCTTTTCAGGTTTTCACTTCATTGGAGCAAAAATGGGCACAATGGAGCAACTTTGGACATTTTTACACATCATTGGATTTTGGAGACACTATGGGATCGATCTATCCTGAAGAGGATCGGCCAATCATGAAGAGGATCGACCTATCCCGAAGCGGATCAGTCAGTCAAAGAGATCTATGAGGTGGCACGAATCAAAGGAAAGAGATCGATCAATCCAAGCCGGTTCGATCGATCTGGATCACGAATATTCTCCAAATCGCACATTAACTCTGAATTTTGACCTAGAAGACTCCCTATAAATATGGATCATTTCTTGAGCGGCCAGAGAGACCTACACACGATTTTTACTGTTACTCTGTCATTTTCATTTTCATTTTAGATCTGTAAACTTTTACATATTTTTTTCTCAGATCTATAATATTTTCAATTGCACTTTTAGATCTACCTCTGTCTTCATCTCTTTCTTTGCATTTTACATCATACAACATCATGATCTATCAACCCATTGCCATGGTTGAGTAGATCTGCATGTTGAGAGATAGAATTTATTCATAGGGATTTAATGTTTAATTAGGTTATTGTTATAGATTAGGGTTATGATTATTAGATCTTTACTTCTATGAAACAAATGCTTTTGTTAGGTTGACGAATCTATCAAATGATTCAAAAGGTTTTATAATACAGCTAGCGTTGATTATTCTACCCGAAATCTATAGTTTGTAGGCTTGATTTCCAGATTTCCAAGAGATGAAGCTGGATCTACAAGTGAACTCTATCAAACTTGTTAAATACATGCTAGCATAGGGTCCTAGCAGATTTATATTAGAATAATATTTCCTTTAAAAAGAGATATATTTTGGTACCGTATTTGTGTTCTAGATCTATATCATTAAATTGCTAATCCGGTTAGATATCCTTTTATTTATTTAAATCCCTGCAATTTCCCAGATCCCAATATTTATTTTTAATTGATTTTTATTTCTTTATTTAAATATTTTATTCGGATTTTATTCAGATTTCCTTTTTCGACAACTTTCCATATTTTTCATCCTAACTCTGTTTAGATCTATAGATCTATAGTGCTATTTACTCTCTGTGGATTTGATCCCACCATTATACTAGCGCGCACAACCGTGCATTTGCGGGAACTATTGGTTTGGGTAAAACCTGATACAAAAACCACGCATCAAGTTTTTAGCGCCGTTGCCGGGGAGTAATTGTAGCCTCTAGATCTAAGTTTTAGACCTAGTCTAGGATATTTTTATTTTTTTTTATTTATGTCTCTGAGATCGACCGATCCACATAAGATCGATCGATCCTACTTCTTGCACGATTGACCGATCCCTTTCGAGATCGATCGATCCTACTTCATGCAAGATCGATCGATTATTCTTTGATCGATCGATCCTACTTCTCTTGAGATCGACTGAACCCTTCCAAGATCGATCGATCCCAGAGCCCCCTTAATCGAATCTGACTTTCAAACTTCTTCTACTTCTCAAGTATATGCAACTAAGGAGAAAGGCTTCTAAATACCTACAAGACTTGAGCATAGAGGAGTTGACAAGGAAATCCACAAGGAAGATCAAGGATACAAAGAAGAACAAAACCACAAGGAAAACAAAAGATAAGGTTAGTATGACTGACCCAAATAACTTAAGAAACATTCCCCCTGTTGTTGATGGTGAGGATGCAGAGGTAATCCGGCAGAGAGAGGGTCAGGTTAATCAAGGACCTCTCAATGATGCTGGAGCTCCTGGGGTGAGAGTAAATGATGCACTGGGACTGCAAGTCCCTCCACGCATGGTTACCTTAGGCTAGTAAGATGCCCTGCATGCCTACTATAGGAACCGATATGCTATTATTCCCCCTCCTATCTAGAGGCAAGATTATGAGAGTAAAACTCAAATAATCGCTATGGTAAAACAGAATTAATTCCATGGGGTATCTAACGAGAACCCAATTGACCATATTGATATCTTTGAGGATATCTGTAGTACCACCAAAGCCAACGGAGTCCCCCAAGACTACCTCCGTTGTAGGCTGTCTCTTTTTCCCTTACTGATAAGGCTCATAGATGGCTGAAATCTTTGAGTCATGGATCTATCACAAGCTGGGGTGAATGCCGAGCTGCTTTCTTACAGCAGTTCTTCACCAAAGCTAGATCCACAACACTAAAAAACAAAATAGCCTTATTCCGCTAGGCTGGTACTGAGTCCTTCTATGAAGTTTGGTAACGCTAAAGGAGTGTCCCCCTCGAAGCTACACCGAGTCGGACATGATGATCTTTTTCTATAACAGAGTTGAAATGAAGTATCAAATGGCTATGGACACAGCCAGTAGGGGTGATTCATGAGAAACACATTGGAGGAAGCTATAGAGCTCATTGAAAACCTGGCGGCAAGCAACTCTAACATATCTTCTGACTATGATAGGAGAGTCAACCCCACTCAAGAGGGTGATAAGATCATTGAGGAGCTTAATGCCAAGGTGGATATTCTTATGAGAGCTCAAAAGAGATATGTTAATCACTTGGAGAGTGAAGAGGTCAATGATGAGGAGGAACAAACTGAAGAGATCAAATTTTTTGGTGGACATGGAAACTACCAAAACCGGGGTTTCAACCCGAACTTTAGGAACCATCCTAACCTGTCCTACCGCAGTACTAATGTTGAAAACCCTGGAGATCAGTTTTATCCACCTCAAAATACTCAAAACCAAGGGAACTTCCAAAACAATGTTGGTTATGGTAAAACAGGATTCAACCCCCAATTTGGGAATGCTGGTTCAATGGGGAAGATTGAGTCCTTATTCCAGCAAATCATGGAAGGAGAGAAGAAATTTGATGGGGATATCAACGCTAAGTTGATAGAGTTTATGAGAACCTCAATGGGAAGTTTGATGCCTTAGGAACTCACGTAAGGGTATTGGAAAACCAAGTTGCTTAAACTTCTAAGAAAAATAGGGCACCAACCAAAACTTTCCCATGAAAACATGAAAACAACCCACCAATGTTTGCATTACTCAAGCCGACATTCTCGCTCCCCAGCCATTTCGGGTTAAGAAGATGTGAAAGTGCAATGAATCTCTACACTTCATTGAACTCAGAAGCGGGAAATGCGCTGTCCCAAAAGTTTATCCTGCTAGAGGTGATCGGACAATCTTTAATCTGTCTGATGATGAAGAAGACGATTTCTTCAATGATGACATAGATGATAGCTTTTACAATAGAGAGCTGAAAATTCCTGAAGAGCCTGAAACGTCAGAAAATAGAAGTGATCACTCCATGGATGACGAGATAGAGGAAGCAGAGCATAGTAACGCTAATCTCAGAGAGATGGAGATTGATCAGGATCAATTGATTCCCAGTTGTTTAAAGACCAGGATCTTCCGACCGAACCCATTAAATCAATCACCAAAATTTTAGCACCCTCTAAAAAGAAATTACCACCAATCCCTAAATCAACCTACCATGAATTTGATAAGTGTAAATGTGAAAAATAGCTAAAGAGATGAGAGCTAGATTACCCTTTCCAGAGGTCTACTCGATGATTCACTTGGTGGAAGATCATTTGAAGAAAATTTTCACTGGGAATCCACCATGGAAGACTCCGTCAAATTTGTAAGGGAAAATTTCAGATAAGAAAATGATCGATCCCCGTAGACGTAGTTACAAAAACCTCCTAATGATAAAACCCTAAAAGAGTTTAGAAATCAGGGAGAGGCAGAAAAAACAACCCCAACACCAGCTAAGAAGATGGATCCTCTCACAGAGAACAAGGTTGATGAGATAATTGAAGAGTGGGGTGCATGGTTACCTTTTAAGGAGATTGGATCTATGTTATCTTTGATGAAAAACTTCATTGGGAATATCCTTGCCGGCAAGGTTACACTTCAGGGAGCTACTGACTATCTCCGGGATTATATACTCAGCAAGAGGCATGACAAACTACCTCCTAAGATGGATGGCCCAGGTGAATTCCATATACCAATCACAATTGGAAGGACTATTTTGTGGAACTGCTTGGTAGACACTAAAGCTAGCATAAACGTCATATCACTCAGCACCGCAAGGCTGTTGGGTCTAAAACACATGGAACCAACCAAGTCCCAAATAGAATTGGTTGATGGATCACTCCAAAACCCTTCAGGGATCTTAGTCAACGTACCAATTTTTGTGGGAGGAAGTTATGTTTTGATAAACATCTTTGTGCTGGACATGAACTGTGATGGATCAGATCTAATTTTAGAACGAACATTCCAAGTGACCACCCGCGCTTCTATCAGCATACCCAAAAGGAGGGTAAAGCTGCAAATTGGAAACAGTGTCATAAGTTTCCCCATCGAGACCATCAAGAGATACCCAATTGTATTTGGTCAAGCACCCATTGTGAAGGATGTGGAATCTGAAGATACCATTCCTCCAATGAACCCAGAACCCAGTTGAAATAAAACTAAGTCAAGCTAGTGACTTTGAAAAAACAAGCGCTGGTTGGGAGGCAACCCAACATGTTCTTTTAAGATTCTTTTTTCTTTTGAATTAATAAAACTGTTTTATTTTATTTTATTTCATTTTATTTCCCTTCAGTTATTTATTTATTTTTCAAAATAAGATATGATGATGTTTTTGTGTTGAGCTGACTGAAAACAGGTGCAAAACGCAGAATATGCGAATTTCAAGAAGTTTCAGGACGCTGAGATCCACCGATCCTCTCCGGATCGATCGATCCCGGAGATGAAAAAAGCTGAAAACTGGTTCATGAACAGACCAATACTCCCTTTTGTTTGCCAAATTCCTTTCACAATTTATGGTTTGCTTTCTTGTTCATAATTCATTACATTATCCCAGTGTTCTTTGATTTTATATCACAGCGGGATGCAGTGATTTAAGTCTGGGGGAAGGGGTGACTGCTTTCTTATGTTACAAACTTTGTCTTTTCTTTTGTTTCCTTGTCAAGAAAAATTTTCAAAAAAATTTCAAAAATAAAACTTTTTCATTTTCCTTGAGTCGTTTTATTGAGTCAAAACATGAGAATTTTACAATTTTCTTGGTTTCCATTTTATGTTGACATTTGTTGAACTTAGTTCAGGAAGATTGGAAGTACCATCAGTGGATAAACTTTACCAGAAGTGGCCTATCCTTTGGAAATCTGAATGATCCAGTGTGGGCTCTATCTACTTGGATCTTTAACCGGACTAATCTTCTCACTTAGGGGCTCGATATCGCATAAAGGATCATATACATCCGGAGTTCACCCCATTCTTATTGGAGCTCTGGATGACCAAACTCATTTTTAGCTTGGTTCCACACCCTTACACCCTTTTTTATTCAGACCACAGTCCTCTTTCACAACATTAGGAGCATGTGCAACCAAGGGTAAAAACTACGGAGTATGGGAGCCGGTACAACCAAATGTTCTAAAGATTTCCGAGTAAGCTTTCTATTATCAGTACTTCATCTATATTAGTTTGCGTTGACTATTGGTGCAGTTTTTAGTAGGATTGATGTACATGGTTAGTATTGGTTCCAACTTCCCCTTTTCAGAAAAAATTCTCTCGGATTGACCGATCCTATCTAGATCGATCGATCCCGTCTCATCCCAAGACTCTCTTTCAAAAAAAATATGAAAAGAAAGAGAAGGGAAAGAAGTCTGAAGGAACCAGAATAAAACCTTTTATTTATTTAGTCATTTGTTTCTGTTATTTATTTTTGCACCAATATAAACTCTATTAGGATCATTATATAGAAGCTTGCTTGGGATCCAAGGTTCATGAGGTTTTGCACCATCTTTAGTTTCCGTCTCACTGTGATTTTGCGCATTGGCTTGCACCGGAGTTCATTTATCATGCCTAATCATCACCCTCAAAATGGCCCCCCGTTACTAGCCCTTAGAGATTTCGAGTCCATTTGTGAGACTGCACGCAACACTTAATGAATGTTAAAAGGCCAACAATGGAGATTTCAGAAGTTCCCTTGGATCTCGGATGCTAGAGTATGGTAATGTTTGCTATGCTTATGGTAAAGTTCAATTAACCTTTCACAAGGTTTCTTTTTGGTTTACATGAACAATATGGTGGATTCTTAAGCTAAGCGTAAGTTCCCATTTTTCAAAAACTTTCACTTCTGAACTTTGTTTCATTGTCTTGTTGCTTACTTGAGGACAAACAAGGATTCAAGTCTGAGGGTGTGATGAGTCTCTATTTTCACTAGTTTTACTATTGTTTTACACGTTTTATTGAGTCTAGAGTTAGGTTTTGTGTCCTTCTCGCCAGTTTTAGTGTCTTTAAGGTTTTCACTTCATTGGAGCAAAAATGGGCACAATGGAGCAACTTTTGACGTTTTAACACATCATTAGATTTTGGAGATACTCTGAGATCAATCGATCCTAAAGAGGATCGACCAAGCATGAAGAGGAGGGATCGGTCAGTCAAAGGAATCTATGAGGTGACACAAATCAAAAGAAAGGAGATCGATCGATCCAAGCCGGATCAATCGATTTGGATCACGAATATTCTCCAAATCGCACATTAACTCCGAATTTTGACCTAGAAGACTCCCTATAAATAGGGATAATTTCCTGAGCGGGCAAAGACACCTAGACAGGATTTTTACAGTTACTCTGTCATTTTCCTTTTCATCAAGCCTACAAACTTTTACATTGTTTTTTCTCAGATCAATAATATTTTTCATTGCACTTTTAGATCTACACTCTGTCTTCATCTCTTTCTTTGCATTTTACATTATACAACATCATGATCTATCAAGCCATTGCCATGGTTGAGTAGATCTGCATGTTGGGAGATGAGATTTATTCAAAGGGATTTAATGTTTAATTAGGTTATTGTTATAGATTAGGGTTATGATTATTAGATCTCTACTTCTATGAAACAAATGATTTTGCTAGGTTGACGAATCTATCAAATGATTTATAGGATTTGAGGTCAAATCCTTTTCAAGAGGGAGAGGATGATATGATTCTAGATAGCATGGAGAAAAAAGAGCATGAACCAGAGGAAGCTAAGCTTGTAGCTGAGGATGCACTTGGAGATGAGGATGTGTTTGCTACATCAAGAGGACCAATGACACGAGCTAGAAGCAAGCTATTCAACCAAGCCATTGGAGGAATGCTCAGACGCTTATACATGGAGGAAGAAGAAGTTATCCAAACCACTCTGGTTTTGATACAAGTTCAACAGCATCAACAAATGGATAAGTGATGCATGAGTGCTCTTTTTCCCTTGTCAAGTTTTGTCCCAATGGGTTTTCTTGATAAGGTTTTGAATGAGGCTTGTGTATTACTTCACCATTGTCCATTTGTTGATCAAGGCCAGCCCATGAAGAGAAAAATTCGGCCCAGCCCATTTATTTTGAATTCAGACTTAATTATATATGTAACAGGTGTTGCTCATGCAGCCTGCTTGTTGTTTCTTTTTAAACTCTATTTTTTTCATCTTTTTAATTTATCCAATCTTTGATCAAAATACTTTCTGAGTTTGGATCTTGTTGGTGTGTTATATCCAGCAGAACCTTAGTGTCTTTTGGTGTGTAATATCCATAAGAGATTAAGGTTGTTCTTAGATATCCTTTCCGCAGATCTCTATTTCAAACCATTCAATCATCAAACTCCTTCCATCACCACGGCTCACAGCCACGAATCTATCTTGTTTCAACTTCACAAGTGCCAAAATTGGGAGGTACAATAGCGTGAGGGTGGATGCATCAGACATTGATTTATGTCACGACTCCACCAATTCACTTGTTATGAACTCTTCTCGACTTGAATAAGCTGATTCTTCATGCCTGATCCGACTCCTCACACTATGCTGACTGGGTTGGGTCTTGGGGCTCTCTACCACAAACCATGGATTGAGCTGGTTATGAAGTATGTTATCTAGGGTAGTCATGTGATGAAATTGCTAGTTGATAGCTGCAATAGAACATAGTGTTTGCGATCCTGTGATTTCCATCCCTAGAGTCCCTGTTTTTCTCCATAGTTCACAGCTTGCTTAGTATTCGTTCACTGTAGTTTTTCTCTATTTTTGCTGTAGCACTCGACCTCACCACTCGATCAGTGTGGTCGAGTCGTCCTAGTACTGTGATTTTTCCTGCTTAGTTCCATGATGTGCTAAAGTGTGACAGACTATGGTACCTCTAGTATCAATTAGGGTTTTTAGTAGATTTCTCATTTAGACTGCTAGTACCACACCCTTTTGATAATTACTTGAATAGCTTGCCTTAATAATCAACTAGTTGATGTAGACCACTCTTGATTGGTTCGACATTGTTCTTAACAACTTACCACTATACTACAATTGATTAGAAACCTTGTATTTGGTCTCTCTAGGCTTAGGTTGATTGATTGGCTGTCTGTTTTTGCTTAGAGTAGGCAAAATACATGTTTCATGTGGGACATTTCATACACCTCCCTCACGCTCAGGATGAACATCTGAAGCGTGAAGTTTGTGGGATTGGACATCCACGGGTGGTCCACATTTGGAATTGGGCATGTGCTCTGATATCATATTAGTAATGGGCCTAACTCACACCCAAAAGCTAGCTCAAGAGTGAAGGGTTGCTACATATACTTATATATTGCACAAGAACCACAAATCTATCCGATGTGGGACATTTAATACACAATTTTTTCTGCACTCAATCGTCCCGGTATGAAGCTTGCTTGGGCCGGCCCAACCAATTTGTCTATCACAGCTTTTAATCTTCCCACCATAGCTTTCGTAATTGTCTTAAACCCTAACAGGTGGGAATATCACTCAATCGTCCCGGTATAAAAACCCTAACAGGTGCTGTAATGGCAGAAACTCACTTATCCCTTTCCTTCTTTTCTTCATATTTCAAGTACTGTTACTATCAAACTCAATGATAGTAACTATCTTCTCTGGAAAACACAATTTCAATCACTTCTTCGTTGTCAGAAACTTCTTGGCTTTGTTACTAGACAAATTCAAGCTCATGCGTCTACTCTTGTCAACACCGTCAACAATGTACCAGTCACGACACCAAATCTTGCGTTTGAAGCCTGGACATTGTTGAAAAACTGAAGTCTCTTGTTACAAACAACACAACAAGAAGACTTTTGTTATCAAAAAACTTTGATTATCGGAATCAGAAAAACAGAGTAACAAAATCTGTTACATCTCTTCTACTTGTGACTTTTGGACACAACTCTTAATTAATAACTACTTTAATACATTACAAACATTACAAACTCAATTATCAATCAACAATCCTCCTTAATTGAGTTTCGCTCTTACTCCAAGCTTTCTCCTTAGTTCTTCAAAGTTCAAACCTTGTATCATCATTCACGTTTGATGATGATGTTTCTTCAACTGCACTGAACAGCAAGTGAACTTCATTGTCACTCTCTTCGTATGTTTCTTCTAGGCTTAGGTTCGCTCTCTCGGTCTTCCTAACCTTGCAGTTCTTCACCACGTGCCCTGGCTATTACACGCAAAGCATCTTACACATGTAGACAAGCTAACATCCCTGTGTTGCTTTCTCCAACAATCACTCTCATTGTGATTGTCACACGTACAAAAGTCACACCATTTCTCGGCTTTATTTTGACTTTTGTTGCCACATCTGTTTCTTCCTTTTGAAACAAACTTTTATCCATAGAACGCACCTTCCATAATGCTTTCATTATGAGGCAACACACGCTTCTCATGTGCCTTCAGAGTTCCTATCAACTCTGTGGCCGGCAACAAAGTTAGATCCTTCATTTGCTCCATCACAGCCACTATGCTGTAAAATCTTGCGGGGAAAGATATGAGAATTTTCTGGACAATTTGGTAGTCCCTCTTCTCTTCTCCATGCACCCTTAATTGATTTCCCAAATCATTTAACTTTTCTGTGAAAACTTTGATGATGTCTTCTTCATTCATCTTCAAGTTTTCGTACTCCCTTCTCAGCGATTGCAAGTTTATCCACCGCAATTGTGGAGATCCTTCAAATTCTGACTCCAATATTTGTGTCGGTCTGTTTGGAATTTTTTCTTCCACCACTGTCCACAGTTTTCTGGTCTTTAAGATGTTGTTATCTTGATGCGCCAGAAATTGAAATTGTCCCTATAGAATATAGGGATCACTTGTTGCATTGTTCCCTCTATCGTCTTTTTTCTTTTTTCTTTTTTCTTTTGCGGAATTTTTGTTTCTCTTTGTACTTGAATTGGCCCTTGAATCAACCTGGCTCTGATACCATGTTGGAAAACTGAAGTCTCTTGTTACAAACAACACAACAAGAAGACTTTGATTATCAGAATCAGAAAAACAGAGTAACAAAATCTGAATTTTATTAAATCGGGAACATGTTACTACATCAGGATACAATGAGTTTAACAGTACCCAATAGACATAATAAGAGTTACAGCTCTTCTACTTGTGATTTTTGGACACAACTCTTAACTAATAACTAATTTAATACATTACAAACATTACAAACTCAATTATCAATCAACAGACATGTACTGAAAAACTCATTATGTCATGGATCTTTGGAACACTCACTGAATAAGTACATGGTTATGTTCATGCTCTTGACTCTTCACATGATATTTGGATTTCTCTTGCTGACAACTTCAACAAGAGTTCTGTTTCTCGAGAGTTTGACCTAGGGCACCGTCTACAGCTCCTTTCAAACCGAGGTAAAGAATTATTTGTCTATTGTTGCAAGTTTAGGACTATGTTTGACCAGCTGAGTTCCATTGGTAAACATGTGGAAGAATCTACGAAGATCTTTACTTTTCTTAATGGGTTAACTCGAGAATATGACCATATCTCCATTGTTGTTCAAAGTTCTATGCCTCGTTATCCACCACCAACCTTCAATGTCTCAATGATGTTGTTAATAAGGTATCTGGTTTCAACCACCGTCTGCAGTCTTATGTAACGGCTACTGAGGTCACGCCATTCACTGCGCTTCAAACTCAACACTCAGGTTACTCTGGCTCTAATCAACGAGGTCGTGGAAACACTTACTCTCGTTTTGGCAGTAGCGGTCGTGGAGGATTCTCAACTCATGGAAGAGGATTCTCACAATAAGTGAACCATTCAGGCTGGAATCAGTCTCAATCATCAGGAAACTCAAGCAATAACCGAGCAGTTTGTCCGATTTGTGGCCGTGTTGGTCACTATGCTCTAGTGCTGGAATCGCTTTGATAACTCTTGTCAGAGTGATGATGTTCCAAAAGCTCTGTCTGCACTTCGTACTTCTGACTTAAGTGGTCAAGAATGGTTTCCAGATTCTGGAGCATCTGCTCACATCACTTCAACAACTGCTCGACTGCAACAATCCATTCTTTACTCTGAAGCAGAAACTGTAATGGTAGCTGATGGGAACTATCTACCTATTACTCATGTTGGATCCACTTTCCTTAACACCCCCAATGGTAGTAGTCCACTTAATGATGTTCTAGTTTGTCCCTCTATGAAGAAATCTTTGTTATCTGTTTCAAAACTCTGTGCGGACTATCCTTTTGGAGTTTTTTTTGATGCTAATTATGTTTATATTATCGATCTCGATACTCAGAAAGTGGTGAAGGGCTTTACGTTTTGGAGAATCAGGAGTTTGTGGTGTTCTATTCAAATTGACAGTCAGCTGCTAGTGATATGATTTGGCATCAAAGGCTTGGTCATGCAAACTTTCAAATTCTTCAAACTCTCAAGAACAAGAAGTCAATAACAGTTAACAAGTCTAGTTCTTCTCTCGTCTGTGAGCCTTGTCAAATGGGAAAGAGTTCACAACTTCCTTTTCTTATTCAGAGTCTAGTGTTATGGAACCACTTGATCAAATACATTGTGATCTGTGGGGTCCTTCTCCGGTTGTTTATGTTCAAGGTTTTGAATATGATGCAGTATTTGTGGACAACTTTTCTCGTTATTCATGGAAGTTCCCTCTAAAGTTAAAGTCAGACTTCTTTAGTGTGTTTGTTGCATTTCAAAAACAAGTTGAGAATCAGTTTAATAAGAAGACTATATTTTTCAGAGTGATAGAGGAGGAGACTTTATGAGTACTAACGTCAGAACTCACCTCCGTAATCATGGGATCACACACTTGCTGTCATGTCCATCAACTCCACAACAAAATGGAATTTCAGAGAGAAAACATAGACACTTAACTGAACTCGGTCTTGCAATGATGTTTTATAGTAAGACTCCTCTGAAGTATTGAGTTGAAGCATTCTAAGCGAATTTTATTGTCAATCTCCTACCATCTGCATCATTGGATAAGAAGAGTCCATTTGAGCTTATTTTCAATAAGACATCAGATTACTCATTTCTTAGAGTATTTTGATCAGCATGGTATCCATGTCTTTGACCATATACGCAACATAAATTTGATCCTCGTTCATTACAGTGTGTTCTTGGGATATCACTCTCAATATAAAGGATATAGATGTCTCTATCCTCCAACTGGCCGTGTATATATTTGTTGACATGTGATCTTTGATGAAACTTTGTTTCCATTTGAGAACAAATATTGACACTCTTCAACACAAAACTAGTATGTTGTATGTATGGCAATCTGATGAAAATGAAGTTCCAGTACCTCATATGTTACCTTCAGCTCCTTCAGCTCCTCTGCAAGTTGTGGAGTTTCCTCAAGATGAGTAATTACTAGTTCACCAGTAGATGATGACTATCAGATGCCAACTTCAGAACATGTTTCTGAACACAAAATTTCTGATCAAATTGGTACTTCTGATCATAATGATGCTTCTGAGCCTTTTTCTGCGCCAACTCCAGAAATAATCAACACAGGAGGCAACAATCATCCAATGAAAATAAGAGCGAATCAAGGTATTCGAAACCTAATCCAAGATATGCTATGGTTGCTAGTAAATCGTTACCAGAACTGCCATGAACAGTTGCTGACGCTCTGGCTCATCCAGGATGGAAACATGCCATGATTGAAGAATTATACTCTATTTATCTAAATCACACATGGTCACTGATACCTGCAGAAGATCATATGAACATTATTGGTTGTCGCTGGGTCTTCACAGTCAAACTTAAAGCAGATGGCTCATTCAATAAATTCAATGCTAGGTTGGTTGCAAAGGGGTTCAATCAAGAACCAGGAGTGGATTTTACTGCAACATATAGACCTGTGGTCAGAACTTCTACCATTTGGACTGTTCTATCTGTTGCTACTTCTAAATTAAGGTAGGAGCATTACTAAGTTAGATGTGAAAATGCCTTTTTACATGGAGATTTACAAGAGCAAGTCTATATGGTACAACCTCCTGGTTTTGAGAATCGTGCTTGTCCTCATCATGTTTGTTCTTTGAAGAAAATGCTATATGGACTTAAGCAAGCCCCACGAACATGGTTCGATAAGTTCAGTCACTTTCTACTTGAGTTTAGATTTTTCTGTAGTAAAGCAGACCCCTCACTCTTTGTGTATCACCACAATGGTGACACTTTAGTTCTCTTGTTATATGTGGATGATATCTTATTGACCGGTTCAAATCCAAATCAATTCAAATATCTCATATCTCAACTCAGTCAGAAAATTTCTATGAAGGATCTTGGCAACTTTCACTACTTTCTGGGGATTCAAGCACAAGCCAGTCCCCAAGGGTTATTTCTCTGTCAAACAAAGTATGTTGAAGAAATACTTCATCATGCAAGTATGTCTTCCTGTAATCCCGTCAATACACCATTACCGTTGCGTCTTGACCACATCTTCCGTCACAAACAACTATTTTCAGAACCAAGTTATTTTCGAAGTCTAGCTTGGAAGCTACAATATTTGACAATCACTCGTCCTGACATCCAGTTTGCGGTAAACATCATATGTCAACGAATGCATTCTCCTACTGTCTCAAATTTTGGTTTGCTTAAGCGAATTCTCAGGTATCTCTGTGGAACTTCCTCTATGGTTTTACATCTTTACAAGAACAGCGATTTGTCATTAGTTTCCTACAGTGATAGCGATTATGCTGGATGTCATGATACACGTCGATCAACAACAGGATTTTGTGTTCTTCTTGGCTAAAATATAATCTCTTGGTCGGTAAAACGACAATCCACTGTGTCACGCTCCTCAACAGAGGCGGAATACAGAGCACATGCAACCACTGCTTCAGAGTTGACATGGATCTCCTATGTTCTTCGAGATTTGGGTATTTGGGTATTTCTCAGTTACGACCTGCTTTGCTCAAGTCTGATAATCTTTCTACTGTATATCTTTCTGCATATCCAGTTTTCACAATCGTTCCAAACACTTTGATTTTGATTATCACTATGTTCGGGAAAGTGTTGCACTTGGTGTTCTTGAAATTCTACACATCCCCGCAGCTATGCACTTGGTGTTCAGTTTTACACTTTGTTCTTTGTTAATTCACAAAGGTAAAATGATGTTTTTGTTTCTATAGTTAGTGAAAAGGATTCATCTTTGAGTTTGTTTGTGATCTTTAGTTCTTATGAGCAAAGACATTATGAGTGCGCCGGGGGGACGTATTGATGAGATTCTTGCTCTACCTTATATAGAGGATGACTTCAAGGGTCATGAAGTTCCTGTTTCTGACAATGATTCTTGGCTCTACGATGGTGAAGATGAGCTAAACTCTGTTCTTCAAGAGAGGCAGAAATAGATAGAGTTCTATCCCTTAAAGAAGGAAAGCAAAAAAAAAACAAAGGAAAAGCAAGAAGCCGGAAGCTAATCTGATGCAAACGTTGGAGCCATTCATGCAGAAGGTATCTTCCTACAAAGGAAGGAGCAGAATGTTGATTCACATGTTCTAAGGATTATTAAAATGGTGCATTTTTGTAAGGGTGCGAAAAAGGCGATTAGGGTTTCTGCTACGGTTTGAGTTTTTTGACTGGATTTGGTATGATTCCGGCGGCTTCTCAGTCGCAGGATGATCCTCTTCTGGCTCTGAATACTTCGGTGAATCTTTCAGAATTGGCTGAGTCGAAAAGTCATGTTGGTAAGGAACTATCAAGTTTAGATGGTGTCTCAAAAAGTAATAAAGATGGGGTTATCTCTACTGATGATAAAGCAGTGGAGAAAAAATCTTGTGTCAATGTGGTTCAGCGGAGAGGATTTACACAACATGAAGTTGTTGTTTCTGAGATTAATGGAGAAAAAAGAGTGATTGTACCAAATAAGGTTTTTCAAGATGCAAAATCCTTATGGGAAGATTTCTTGGTTGGAAAGTTTTTAGGAGAAGTGCCACATGTGGGTAAGATTCATGTTGTGGTGAATAAGATATGGAGATTAGGAGACAAGACGACAATGATTGATGTTTTTGCAGTTAGTCAGAATACGGTCAAGTTCAGAATTCGAAATGAGAGTATGCGCCAGAGATTCCTGAACCGTGGAATGTGGAATATCCTGAATATTCCTATGGTTATCTCAGAATGGTCCCCGTTTGCAGAAGAAGCTCAAACAGCTTTAAAGTTGATTCCTATTTGGGTTACACTAAAAAATGTTCTTCCTTTGTTGTACACAGATAAAGGTTTAGAATTTTTGGCTAGTGCAGTGGGTAAACCAATAAAGCTTCACCCAAAAACTGAAACTTGTATTTGTTTAAAGGAAGCTCAAATTTTTGTGGAAGCAGATTTAACAAAGGAATTGCCAATCTTTTTCCATTTATCATCTTTAGAGGAAGCAGAGTTGGACGCTGTTATTGAATACTCCTATCCTTGGTTACCGCCACGATGTGGTAACTGTGATAAATGGGGTCATTTGGATGATGGTTGAATGGTACAAGGAAAAGAAATTTAAAGCTCAGCAGGTGAAAATACTGTGAATTTTGAAACGGAGCCGAAAACACAGAATAAATCAGTGGAGGATGTTTCAAACGTCGAAGAGGATGTTGACGCCATTGTAAGTGGTATTCACTGCTTGTCAAATTGTGTGGCTCTTGCAGAATTGGGTATGTCAGCAATTAGACTCGAGGTTTAGTAGCACGACAGTGTATTAGGCTGTTTTAGAAAAAATTTGTCAAGGGAATAGCCTATTGGATGAGTTTATCAAGTACGAATGTTAACTGAGAGTAGTTGTTTGTCAATAAGCCCATGTCTGAGGTCCCTTATTCTTTCTGGTTGTTTGATTCTCCTGTTTACTAGTTAATTTCATATTTTCATTATGTTAGTTTGCACTTGATAACTACACTCGATCACTCTGATTTAGTGGTTAGTTATTTCTGTTTTTCTTTGCTTTGCTTGTTAGCTGGCTTGAGTTTGACACCTCAAGTTGGCTTGGTCTGTAGTTTTCTTTATCTGCATTTACTTTCATGTTCATTTAGGTTGCTAGATAAATCATTTCTCTATTTGGCTTTACTTACCTGTTATCTGATTGTATTTTGATTGCTAGCATCACACCCATTTGGATTGACACCTCACATACTACAATGACATGATAGTATTGAGGAATTGAAAATAGTAAAAGTCCTACTATCACAGATCCACACAAGGCCCAATCACAAACAGGATACGTATTCATGATCGGATGCACTGTTATATCTTGGCGTTCTCAGAAGCAGACACTCATGGCAACTTCTTCAAATCATGTTGAACTTATCACGCTCCATGAAGCAAGTAGAGAATTTGTATGGTTGAGGTCGATAAGCCAACACATCTGTTAAGCAGCGGGATCCACATTAACACAGAGCCAACAATTTTATATGAAGACAATGTTACATGTGTCGCTCAAACAAAGGAAGGATATATCAAAAATGATAGAACCAAACAGATTCCTCCAAAATTATTTTCATACACTAAGGAACTTGAGAAGGCTAAAGCCATTAAAGTGAAGTATGTTTGATCATGTGATAATGCCGCATACCTTTTTACGAAATATTAGGATGCGTCATCAACAAGATTTACAAGATGACACATGATCATTTGAAGGGGAGCTTGTGCAGTTGTACTATTTTATTTTACTATAGTTTTTCCCACTGGGTTTTACTGGAAAGGTTTTTAATAAGGAAACAGAAGATATTACGCAAGATACATAGTGACAATGGTCTCTAAGGAGGAGTGTTATAAAAGTTACGGCCGTCAAAACATTGTTGCGTCAACAAACATGGCATCTGCTAAATATTATTGTGTGAAACTCACCGTCACTATGCACGTAGAATAATTTACTTTTCTACTTATATAAATGATCAAATTCGATCATTCAAAATACAGACCAAGCATAAGACATTTCGTATAGCAAAGCATTATGCTCTCTATCTTTTCTATCAGTATCGTGATACTTCATAGGTATAAAGTTTTCGTCTTTATTTATATTTGCTTTTGTGATAAATTCACATTATTTTTACAACAATTATTTATTTATTCTAAATAAAAATGTTCGCCTCCCTGTTCAAAACAAAGGGTAATACCGCAATAGTAGAGTAGACTTAAATTAAACCGAGTGCTTAAATCAAATTTACGGTTCAATCCGGTTTAATATCAGTTTGGGCATAATAAAAGCAAATGTACAAAATCTTCAACTCTTAAACCCATCTTTGAAGAGCTCAAAATTTCTCAGGGAAAATAGCAGAATCCGATTCCGGAGATATTGCAATGGAGGAATCTCCGAATCTTGAGTTGAAAGTGAAAGCGAGAGATCTTCTTACGTCTCCAAGCCACGAAGGAGAAGAGATTCTCATTGGAAAACTCTCAATGCCTCAAGAAACCAACAAATTTCAAACGGCGCTTGCGCTGTTCGATTTCTGCCTTTATAGTCTCTCAAATTGCTTAGCCCTGATACTTCTCAAGGTCTATCTCCATTCTTCCAATTGCTCCATCAGAATCAAATCAATTATCCCTTTTCCAAAACTATCACCGAGTTAAGAAGTTGCATTATCGATCTCTCTCGCGCCACTATCCATGAAATCAAACTGTTATTTCTTTGTGAAATCTGGTGCCTATCTGTAACCCGTTCTGCAGGACTTTAATGGCCATTTGTTCTTCTAAATTTGTGATTTGAGACTTAGTCTCTTTGAATTTGGATATGAATGATCTCAGGGGATCGGTCTCTTGGTTTAGACGCCAAAGGGCTGCCTCTGTGACCTGTATTTCTATGAAACACCTGTGTTTAGGAATACAGATGCAAGTTGGTTAAAACTATCTATAGAGTTTCCTTCCAAGTTGGTGAACCTATCTAGAGCAGGGCCCACGAGGTGTTCGGTGAATATACGGCAGTAGCCTGGTTTGATTTCTTCATCGACCAAGTGTGGGCGTGAGATTGCAAAGCCAAAGGAGAATGAACAAGAAGTGAGAGCTAGTGCGAGAGGTCGTAGTATGGATTTCTTAGTTTTGCCGATACCAGTTGGGATTTGATTTTGTAGTAGTGAACTCTAGTCATGTTTATCCATGGTGCCACACTTGTACCAGTAATCCCGCTAGGGTTTATACTAGTTGAGCTTCCGTATAATGGAGCAGATGCGGGTCTTGGAGCCATTTTGGCAATCAATCCAGGGCCACTAGGTCATAAAAGATCTATAACAGAAGATCGTTGTGTGTTCCGGCTCCACGATCTTCTGTTATAGATCGTTTATTTTGAATCACTTGGACTACCGGCATGGCTATTACGTTGCTGGTAGGTCGCAAAAAGACAGTGGTAAGAACTGCAGTCCTTTCAGAGTTGGGGATTACGGTCGACGCTGCACCCATTAGCTCTGATCCGTTTCTTGCGCTAGTGACTATGTTTTCTGATTTGACTAGATCCATTTCGATTTTCTCAAAGAGATCTGCTATGAAGATAGAGATGTTCTAAACTTATCCTCACATGCGGCGCCAAATTATGGGTGCTAAATACCACAAATTGTATTTTTATAAGCGTAAAGATAAATCAAAGGGCTAGATTCTCGTGCAAAACAGCGAATCTTAATAGCTGAATGAATCAAAAATGATTTTTATTAATATTTGATCAGAATTACACAAAAGGAGAATGAACAAGAAGTGAGAGCTAGTGCGAGAGGTCGTAGTATGAATTTCTTAGTTTTGCCGATACTAGTTGGGATTTGATTTTGTAGTAGTGAACTCTAGTCATGTTTATCCATGGTGCCACACTTGTACCAGTAATCCCGCTAGGGTTTATACTAGTTCAGCTTCCGTATAATGGAGCAGATGCGGGTCTTGGAGCCATTTCGGCAATCACTCCAGGGCCACTAGGTCATAAACGATCTATAACAGAAGATCGTTGTGTGTTCTGGCTCCACGATCTTCTGTTATAGATCGTTTATTTTGAATCACTTGGACTACTGGCACGGCTATTGCGTTGCTGGTAGGTCGCGAAAGGACAGTGGTAAGAACTGCAGTCCTTTCAGAGTTGGGGATTACGGTCGACGCTGCACCCATTAGCTCTGATCCGTTTCTTGCGCTAGTGACTATGTTTTCTGATTTGACTAGATCCATTTCGATTTTCTCAAAGAGATCTGCTATGAAGATAGAGATGTTCTAAACTTATCCTCACATGCGGCGCCAAATTATGGGTGCTAAATACCACAAATTGTATTTTTTATAAGCGTAAAGATAAATCAAAGGGCTAGATTCTCGTGCAAAACAGCGAATCTTAATAGCTGAATGAATCAAAAATGATTTTTATTAATATTTGATCAGAATTACACAAAAGGAGAATGAACAAGAAGTGACAGCTAGTGCGAGAGGTCGTAGTATAAATTTCTTGGTTAAAATTTCGGTCTTTTCTTTGTTGACTATGCCGTTCTTAAATTAGGATCTTTATGCTGTAACTTCCTTTTTGAATCTCGTATGTGATCTGGTATAACTCTTTCCAAAATATCCTCTCCTAAATCTGACTAATATTTGACTTGGTCTTATTTGTTTCCTTGTGGGAGGTCATCTTGCGGCAAAACTTCAAATAAATTCTAAGTACTTGTTGTAGTCTCTTTACTGCAGCTAGCGGGCTTATGCTTATTTTAAAATTCAAATATGTCTCAATAAATATAAGTAGAAAATCGGGGCGGAACCCAGATCCAACAATATGGTTGAGGGTTAAAATATGTGACGGTTTTACCCAATCGTTGTTTCAAAATAATTAGAGAAAATACCACTCTAACACCCTTTTCAATTTTTATTCTCATTCTAACACCCTTTTGTGCACTAACACTCTTTTCAAATTTTTGTCAAGTGTTTTGACTTTTATACCCTCTAACAACAATAACAATTACATTTTTCATCTAGTGAGATTCTAACTATAGTTACATACTTATATCTTTATGGTAATTCAATTTCTTTCTCTCTCTCTCTCTCTCTCTTTCTCTCCCTCTCTCTCTCTTTCTCTCTCTCACCAATTCTAAGTGAATTTCTTAATTGCTTATCCATTTTTTTTATATTTTGTTTTGGGTCTTTGTAATTTTGTTTAACTAAAGAAAAGAGTGATATTTTACACTGTTATTTAAAATAAAGTTTATGTAGGTTAATTGAAAAAATAGTTATATTCATTTTTTTAAGTTTTAAGATCTACAAGGCTAATGTATGATGAATCTATGAATTTATGTTTAAAGAAATAAAAATCAGGGGAAAAATTGATTTATGTCCAAAACAAATAGATGAAGGCCATGTTTTAGGTTACATGTCTTGTATGAAGAAGATGATATTAAATTTACCATTTTAGCCTTCATTAAAGACAAAACCACAAATTTTTTAAAATATGGTCACTTCTTTCTCTCCAACCTAAATTATGATGAATTTCTTTGAAACTTCCACCAACTGAGCTACTTCATTACTAATATATTTTTTGAAATGTGAATATTTATATGTATATATATATATAAAATATTTAAAACTAATTCTCGATTAAAACACTTGAGTAGTCATGGTTATGTCTAAGTAGACAAACTATATTGGGCATAAATTACATACATATTTTTGGCTCTTTTGGATATGTAGAAAATTTAAAAAATTATACACCAAAACAAATCATTATACTGTTGATATTTGAATGCTCTATTCTTATGGTAAAATCAAATACTTTTGCTTTTGGTAAAATAAATTTTTTTTTTTTATTTTGAATTAAGTGGATATATTGCTGACAATCTTATAGAAGATTAAGATAAAAATTTTGATCTCTCTACAAACTATATAGTGCAAATGTAAAAAAACTCTAAATATTGTGAATAAAAGGAATTTAAATAGATAAATAATTCGGATCATTTCATTTTAGTAGGTTTTGATCCCTTGTTTCTTTCGTCTTTGGGAGCCATTTTATTGTTTCCACATGGTTAAGTATTAGTAGACATAGGGTTTAATGTTTAGGGTTTTGGGTATATAATCATGATTTTAGTTTACTGTTTCCACATGGTTAAGTCTAAGTGGATAGTTTTTTCATACATTTTCTTTTGTTAAGTATAAGTGGATAGTCTTGTCCAACAACAACTCAAAGCATAAACCATACTACATATTTAGGGTTAAGGGTTTAGGAAAAGATTCATTGTCCAAAAAAAATGGTAGAGTATAAATCATACTACATATTTCTGAACCCAAAGAAATTTCTTTTATCTGATATATAATAATAATACAGACCCTTACAGAACTATAAGTTAGAGCTACAATAGTTCTTACATGAATAGCAACAACAACACCAAGCTTATGGTTGTAAAATATGAAAACAGTCCCTGGATCAGAGTTAACCTGGATACATCCATGTGGTCAGGGTTTGGTGAATATACTTGGATGCTCTTTTTTGCTCTTAAAATCATGAATATAATTCTCAAATTTGGTGTTACCTAGAAAGATATTAAACCAAATATATACCAACAACAAAGCATATGTTTGTTGGTATTTGAATGCTCTATTCTTATGGTAAAATCAATACTTTTTCTTTTGGTAAAATAAATGTTTTTGCTTTTGAATTAAGTGGATATTATTGCTGGCAACCTTATACAAGATTAAGATTTTTTTGATAATTATGTTCATCTCTCTACAAACTATACAGTGCAAATATATATAAAAAAACTCGAAATACTGTGAATAAATAGATTTAAACACTAGGAAAAAATTAATTAGATAAATCCTCGGATAATCTCGTTTTAGTAGCTAGGTTTCGATTTCTTGTTTATTTCGTCTTTGGGAGCCATTTTATTGTTTCCACATGGTTAAGTATTAGTGGACATAGGATTTAATATTTAAGGTCAGAAGTTTAGTTTATTGTTTCCACATGGTTAAGTCTAATTCAATATTTTGTCCATACTTTTACTTTTGTTAAGTCTAAGTGGATAGTCTTGTCCAACAACAACTCGGAACATAAACCATACTACATACTTAGGGTTAAGGGTTTAGGAAAAAATATCATTGTCCAAAAAAATGGTAGAGTATAAACCATATTACATATTTCCAAGCCCAAACAAATTTATTTTATCTGACATATAAACAACAATATAGAACATTGCAATACTATAATTTAGACCTATTCTTACATGAATAGCAGAAACAACACAATACTTATGGTAGTAAATATGAAAACAGTCTCTGGATCAGAGTTAACTTAGATACATCCATGTGGTCAATGTTTGGTGGATATACTTAGATGCTCTTTTTTACTCTGAAAATCATGAAAATGATTCTCAAATTTGGTGTTACCTAGAAAGATATTATGATTTACACTCTAATACTCTTTTTGGATACGACAAAGTATGATTTTAATCCAAAGAGATGAGGAGGATTACACTTTAATACTTATTTTGCTATACTTATTTTATAAAATTTATTAAAAAAACTTTGTCTTATCAAAAAAAAGACTTAAAAGGGGGTGGTAATGTTCATCACTAAAATAATCTTAATTTCATCATCATAACAAAAAATCGAATTATAAACATCTTCAAAATTCATTTTTTCTAGAAATTTATACAATCAATTTGCATCAATCAGAACAAAACCACAAGATCTCAACAATCAATTTGCATCAATCAGAACAAAAGAAAAAAAAAGAAAAAAAGAAGAGAAAATTAATTTTCTGACATTGAAGAAGAAAAAAGAAATTTAAATCTTACATAAATCTTAACCACAAGATCTCAATTATTAAAATTTGTCAGATTCAAGTTGTTAATCTATAATCTAGCGGTACACAATCAATCATTCCTAACTATAGGTTAAATATATGATCTCAAAGAAATAGTTTCTCAATAGCAATTTTTTGGTCCCAAAAAAATAACTTCCTAAGGGTAGTTTTGTCTAAAAGCATACACACAAATAAAAAACGGTGTAAATACAAAAAATGGTATAAAATGCAAACATCTCTTATATATAATAGTAAGGTTTTGAGGCCTATGCAGTAATCCACATCAGAAAAAAAAACTCTCTCAGAGCACCTATCCTTTTGCCATGTGTCTTACCTAATAACAATAACATTCATAGAATAAAACTCACGTTAATCTCTTCAAATGGAAAAAAACAAACCCAATAACATTCACACAATTAAAACAAACCAATAACACAAACTCAATAACCCATAACACAAACTCAATAACCTTAATTGAAACATAACACAAACACAAACTCAATAACCTTAATCAAACCCATCTTCCACTTCATCGTCTTATTACCATCGCCGCTTCACTTCCAAACAGCAGTAACGGCGGATCCACATGAATTACCACCATCAATTATGCGCATTCCATCATCTCCACCACTCTTTCTAATTAAAATAGATTGATGGCCAGTCTCTCCAAATTCCTAATCCATATCTGCCCTACCTATAAAACCTACAACCCACATCCACTTGGAAAAACATCACCAGCTTTCACAACTTTGGAAAAAACAAACCATGGCTCCACAATCTGTACTCCCTCCTACCCAGCCACTAAGTTTCAGTATCCTTGAAGAAATTGAAGGTGATTACTGTGATGAATAAATTTTAGTCCGGCTTCCCGTAATTTCAAGAAAGGTGACATACTGCTCGGCATCGAATTACTACTCATAGACTCTCAGGTATTGTTCATGATCATAATGCTTGATTTCGGTTACATCTCTGTTCTTTTACGACACTACATAACTCTATTTATGTAGTGTGCTTACAGTAAAATTGAGATCACAATACCTAAGAGTACTACGATTATGATGGTTGTAGCTATGGATAGTGGTGCAAGGAGAGGGGGGGAATGATATACCAACATAGATAACTGAGGTTAAACAAGATGAGCTTATGAAGAATAGACCAAGAGTTGATCAGGTTAAATCTACTGGAATTGCCTTTGGGCCTGCGTATCAGGTTTGTTTAGCTTCTACACTCTTAACTCTTGCTTTGAATTTTTGGGATGCAAGAACTTAGGAGTTGTCTCTAGGGTCTGTAGTTTGTTTGGTTCTGTAAATCTGAAACCTTTTCTCATATTTAGAGAGCATTTTAACTGATGTATATATTTCAGAAAAAACCTGAAATCTAATTGGTAAAAGTGTGAGTAGGAGTTTTGGATTTTGCTTCTGTTTGTGGCTGCCATTCTCAACAACTTTGAAGCTGAACTCTGCTTCTCTAAATTTAAACCCCATAGCTTGAAAAACTTAGGAGTTGCCTCTTCTGCTTATAGCCAAAGGGTGCAGACAATAAAAGCAGATGATATTTATAGAGCATATTGAGTGATGTTTTGAGAAAAGCCTGAAATTAAAGTGGTATTATAGAGTAGGAGTCGTGAATTAGCTTCTGTTTCTGGCTGCTATTGTCAAGTTTATTTTCTTGCTACGAAATTGCTTTGCAACAACTTGGAAGCTGTCTCTAGGGTCTCGGATTATTACTCTGGTTCTCTGAATTTAAACCCTTAGCTTTTAGGAGATTTTTCATTAGAAAGCATATTGGGTAATCAAGTATTTGAGAATAGCCTAAAACTTAAACGCCTAAAGAAAATATCATGAGTTGCAGATTATCTCTTTGTCCTGTTTTGCTGCAAAATCCCTTTTGTGTTGATTTATATCAATTTTATGGTTTGAATTCTTTGTATTAATCTTTTAAATGTCGTCTTTGTTCATATTTGTCTTGCACCCGGAGTCATCTTCATCTAAGGGGAAAGTATCAAAGCTTCACAAAAGGAAGCATCAGATCACTGCGTTATTCATGGATATGAAGCACAAGGAGACCGAATTAGCAGAGAGATGTACAAGAGGGTTGCTCACAAAAGCCGAGACATAAGCTATATACGGATGGTGATTTTGTTTTCTTTACTATCTTCCAAGATGCAAACTTTGAATGTAATATGTACTTATATTTATTTGTATGAATCTAATGTCAGCAGAATGCTTTTGACCCAACAAGCTGTTTGAAAATGATTCTCAGATTCAACTCAGAACCTGTCTCTGAATATAACTGTTCTATTAACTAATCATGTTAGTGGGAGTTAACAAAAGATCTGAACCTAATTAATCGCTAATAGAGCAAGTCAATATCCACAAGTTTTGGCAAGTGTACAAAATTCATTGGCGCTTGACAAAAAATTTCCGTTTACACCATTGTATACCCGCTCTGTTACATGTAGACAATAATATGTATTCATGATTAAAGAACGCATGGTAGATGCTCTCTCTCTTTTATATTTTTAAAGAATCATCTAACTAAAAAATTAAATAAAATAAACCTATTGGACCTCCATTAAAATGTATTTCCCTAATTTAAGATAGTATCATTCTATAAGATCTTTAGTTGCCTTGAAATTACTCTCTTTCGTATCCAAATTATCCTTTCTTATACCATAACCCATCATAGTACCAAGTAAGACTGTTGTATATCTTTGGCTTTCAACATTTGTAATTTTTTTCATTCCAGTTTATCAATATACAATTTAAATTAAGCATTTTCCTAACAGAATAATGGAGAATAACACATTTTCTTTTTGGTAAAAGATGCAATACACTTGAAGTTGGAGAAGAAATTTTGGACAGTTTAATATTTTATTTTAAGGTATACTTTTTCGAGAATATGGTTAAACTGGTAGGAACATGAGTCAGATTGTTAATCTTTAGATGTATATATCTTTTAAGATAAAACAGATAGAGAAACGGGGCGACATGAATGAGAAAATAAGAAAATTTTAACTTTTAGAAGTGTTCTATTCAAGCCTAACAAATTAAATAGATTTTTTGTCTTATTAAATTTCAAATAGTGTAATCTATGGTTCTACCATTGAAGACATTTTCTCGCTTTTACTTTTTGGATCACAAATATAGTGAAGAAAACTAATCAAATATACTACACCAAACTTTTAGCTCTACTTGACATGAGCAAGTCAATAAATCAAATAATCTTTCGGGGGAAAAATAATATGCAAAAACATATGCAAACAATTATACTGAATTTATTCTAAAATATTTGGTCACAAGTTATCAAAGGGATAACTCAAAATATATATTGCAAAAAAATAAATTGTGTTAAAACAAATCAAACTAAGTTAAACAGATCAATTTTTCATTTATCTAATTTTATATTGCACGATAAGTTAAAATCAAATTCTAGAAACATACTCAAGATAATTAAGAAGAAAATGAAATTGTGATAAAAACAATCTCTAACTACATAATTAGTCATGGTGGAGTAAGACATGAACCAAGACTTTGGCAGTTACTAAAAACACAATTGTTCATAGCTATGTTTTAATTGCTAAACAAACAAACAATCAAGATTTTTAGGATATTGGTATTTCTTTAGAGATTTAAATTATTATATATACAATTAAGTGAAAATTTTAAAAACTCAGGTGTAGCCCGGACTTACCCTTAATCTTATTAAAAAAGGTATTATAGTGCTATTTGACTCTAATTATTACCAACTAACATAGGAAATAGTATTGCAAGAATTAAATTATTTATTTACTTTAATAAAAATGTTCACCTCCCCTTGTTCGAAACAAAAGGCATAATACAGTAGATTAAATTAAACCGGTGCTTTCACCGAATATGCGGTTAAATCCGGTTTACTTTCAGTTTCGGAATAATAAAAGCAAATGTACAAAATCTTCAACTCTTAAACCCATCTTCGAAGAACTCAAATTTTCTCGGGAAAAATGGCAGAATCCGATTCCGGAGATATTGCAATGGAGGAATCTCCGAATCTCGAGTTGAAAGTGAAAGCGAGAGATCTTCTTACGTCTCCAAGCCACGAAGGAGCAGAGATTCTCGTCGCGCAACTCTCAATGCGTCAAGAAACCAACGAATTTCAATTGGCGCTTGCTCTGTTCGATTTCTGCGTTGGTAATTTCCCAAATTGCTTAGCCCTAATTCTTCTCAAGGTCTATCGATTTTCTTCCAATTGCTTCATCAGATTCAAATCGATCTATCTCCTTTCCGAAACTCTCACCGAGTTAAGAAATCGCAACATCGATCTCTCTCGCGCCACTATCCATGAAATCAAACCTCTTCTGATTTCATGCTTAACGGTGGAAGAAACCAAAGAATCTGACTTCAAGATCCTCAGTAGAATCGTTTCTTTTGTTGCTTACAACGTTGTGGTGTTGAATAATGGTAAATGGGAAGAGCTCAGTGATTGTATACTCTCACTCGCTAAGACTGATCCGATTAGGGCTTTCGACATCTTTATCGATTTGCCATCACTTTATGGTGAGTTTATTTACAGATTCCTGCAGAAGTTTCTTGCGGAAGTTTACAAGGTTTTGCTTCATCCTGAAGATAGAGCTGAAGATTGGATCTTGGCTTTGAAAGCTGCTGTTAAAATGGGGATTCAGCTTATGGATTCTGAAATGAGATTCGATTTGACAAGAGACATTCTTCACATTGTTACGAAATGTGCTGAGGAAGTTGTGTGGGATGGAATGGAAGAAGAGTGTTTGCAACAAGGGCTTGAAGATCTGGAGAAGTTCTTACGGAAAGATGCAAGCTTTTGTAAATGGAACAGTGATCAGTGCAGGTTTGTGGCAGAGTTTGCGTTTAGGATCTCAGATAGCGGAACATACACCACCAAGGAAGCTGCCAAGAAGATCTATCAAATGGTTACAAAAATGGACAAGTACGTTCACAGTCCAGCCTTCAGACTCAGTCCCTCTCGTGGTGAATATCACGATCTTGAAGTAGAATCTGAAGATGAGTTTTGCAACAATTTGATGGTTTTATCTTCAGTGGAAATCATGAAAATGGTGGCATTAACTGATATTGATGATTGGTATAGAGAACTAGCAATCCTAAGACTCCATCAGTTACTTTGTGATCACACTTTCAGGAAATCGGAAATAGACGTTTCAGAGATCAGAAAACTCCAGCCGTTGCTCATCTCTTGCCTTTCAGAAGTAGGAATTCTCGAGAGCACGTTCAGGGTTCTTGGTAAGGTTGTGTTCCATGTTGCGCTTGAGTTGTCCAGCTACCAAGAAGACAACTGGTTTGATCTATGGGACTACATTGCAAGAGAATGCAAAACATTGTTCAAGCAAACGGTTTATATCTTCCAGTGCTTAACAATGCGGCTTGATGATAAAGAGTTTGTGATTCCTGCTATAGATAATCTTCTTCCTGAGATTCACAAAAGGCTAAACCTACAAGCAGACTTGTTGGAATGGGTTTTGGCATTTACGGGTGCGTTCTGTGCAGCGATTCACTTGATAGAGATCCCAAGTCATGCAGAATCTCTTAAGGAACTTGTGTATAAGATGATAGATTCAGTGAGAGAGCTTGTGGAAAGAGGAATGGAAGTTGAGCTTGTGAGGAAAGCTTTCGTAGATGTGGAAAGCATTGTGGAGAAACAAGTTGACTGTTACACTACTGATGACTACAGATTCGTTTATGGTTGGCTTTGGAAGCTCAATGAGATCAAAGGCATGAGCATGGATAGTAAGATTGGGTTGTCTAGAACCAGGGCGATTCTAGAAAGTGTTCCAGAGGAGATTAAGGTGGCCCCAACGAGTGAGCTTGATTGGCTGAACTAACCTGAGACTTAGGAGTTTTATAATATGATATTCTGCAGAATCTAGTTTTTTCATGTATAGTTTTCATCAGAGAAACAATTGTAAGGAAACATGTTGTGACTTTTTGGCAATGTACTTACTTAGTCTTTAAAACACTTCAGTCAAAGAAAATCGATTACACTTGGAAGAAGCTGCTTCTTTAGGACATTGGTGTGTGGTGAGAACTTTTCTTGTTGATCCACTTGAACCTTAACTTTGACCACTTCACGACATCTCAATTCTCTACAACTTCCTCCATATTAGGTCTTTATGCATTACGGCTTGAATTATATAAAGTTAATTTAGTCTAGTACATTTCAGATGATATGGTTAGGATATGTGAGATCAGAGTCAGAGCAAAATGTTTTGGGTTATTGCTGAAGAGTTTTGGTTTCTTGTACAAGAAGAAACGTTTGTGGATGAGTCAAATCATTGTCTCTTGTTGCGTTTACCGATCAAAGTTTAGATTGAAACGTAAACCGGTGGATTTTTTAATGAACTGGCTCGAACTCTGGTTTGATTATTTTTGTTAACCCGGTTCGACGGGTTTATCTCTGTTTCTGGTTTCGTTCACCACGCAATGAGGACAACTTCTGCTGAAGCAGGGCTCTTAGGTCAGTTCGTTCAGTGATGTTTCTTGTGTTACTTGTCTGATTTCGTTGTTAGGGTTCGTTTCTTATTCGTTTTCTTTCTAAATCAGTTCTATTTTATTGTTAGGGTTATATTTCTAAGTTTGTTTCCTTGGTCTCGGTTTGATCACATTTTATTGTGATTTATCTCAATCCCTCTCTTCACTTTGTTGACATCTTAAAACCCTAATTGCCTCTGGTTTGTACTTTGTAGGTATGTAATTCTGTAGCCATGGCTGCCAAAAAAATGGAAACAGCTTATGGTGATTCAATAAGTAGCCTACCAGATGATGTTTTGGGACAGATCTTGTCTCTGCTCCCTACTAAAATCGCTGCTTCCACATCAGTTATCTCAAAGCGATGGAGGAATCTGTTGCCTTTTGTTCACAACCTTGATTTCGATGAGACGAAAGTCCTCAATCCCAACATAAACTCATCAAATCGTTTTCTCGTTAGCAAATCAGAAATTGCTGGTAGTAGCCTAATTGATTTTGTGGAGAAAACCCTAGTCTTGCTAGGCGATTCTCCTATCAAGAAGTTCTCTTTGAAATGGGATTCTCCATTAGAAAAGTCTCGCATCAACCATCTGATTTACAATGTGTTGAAACGTGGAATCTTAGAACTACACTTGTCGTCTTCAGCATTCTTTCGAACTCTAGAGTTTGATTACTTCTCCAGTAAGACATTGGTTAAACTCACTTTATCCCATGGATTTTTTAACAAACACTCTCTTCCTCCGGGTGGTGTTCTTTTCCCTGCACTCAAAACTCTCTGTCTGTTTTCAACGTGTTTTGCGATTGGAGCTGCTGATTTGTATGTCTCCCTCCTCGCTAGCCCTATGCTTGAGGAAGTCAACATATGTGATGATGATGATCCTCTTACGTCACCACTCTTTCTTTCGGGTTGCCAAAAAGAGGTTTGGGGTTTATCCATCAAGAGAATATCCATTTTCCACCATTACCATGCCTTTGAAGACCATTCATGTTTTGTCATTAAGACGCCCAATCTTGTGTACCTTGACTACTCTAGTTACATGGAAGAAGATTATGTTGTTCAATTGGATTCGCTTGTAGAAGCTAGACTGGATCTTCGACTATGGAAGTATAATAATGATTACAAGGATGCAACCAAACTCATTGTAGCTATAAGTAATGTGGTAACCCTTCACTTGTCTGCTGATTCTCTTGAGGTCAGTTTCCTACTCAAATTAATTATATAGTGTCTGCAAATGTTCAAGCCATGACTTTGTAGTTTGATCATTTTGTTTTGATTATTAGGTGTTTTATTTCTACTGTAAATCTATGCCTGAATTCAACAACCTCGTTAAGTTATCTTTTGAGAGCAACAAGGAACGGAGTTGGCAAGTATTGCCACTTTTGCTCAAGAAATCTCCAAACCTAGAAACCCTAGTTATCAAGGTATGTTGAAAACGAACCAAACCAATGTAACCAACTAAGGACTAACTTTTCTGTTTTTGTTTTTATTATTTCAGGGACTTGTACATAAGACCACAGATGAATGTGGGGATGCATGTGTTTGCGTTCATGAGAAGAAGAAGACAAGTTGTTGTTTATTGTCGTGTCGAGTGAAAGTGCTAAAGATATATGGGTATGGAGGAACTTGTAGAGAAGTGAAACAGATGAGACACTTCTTGGAGAATCTGAAGTTTCTTGAAGTGGTCAAAGTTAAGGTTCAAGTGGATGAACAAGACACCAATGAACTAATGAAGCTCCTTCCTACAGCTTCTTCCAAGTGCAAGATCCTATTCATTTGATTCTCTTCACATATATTGGTTTCCCTCTTTTGACTTTATGATTCATATTTAGATGTTGATGCTACCAACTTGTTTTAGCATGGGAAATTGTCCAATAAATGAAACATTATTAGTGAACCCTCAAGATAAAAAGTGTTTTAAGAACTAAGTACATTTTCTCAAACTTTATCGAATTCTTTATGTACACTTTTCTTCTCTAATGCATATTTTTCAAAACATTTCAACCCTTAAGCCTCAGGTAGGTTCTCAGGCAACTCTTTAGCCATTTCCTCCACTCCTTTCTCGAGAATCACATTGATTCTCCATAACACAATCTTACTTTCCCATTTCATACCTTTGATTGCATATAGTCTCCAAAGCAAACCCTTAATGAATTTGTATTCACTCCTATCATACCATTTGATCTGTTTCTTCACAATAGTTTCAACATCTCTGAAAGCTCTTCTCACAAGTCCAACTTCCATTCTTCTTTCCACAAGCTCTCTCACTGAATCTATCATCTTATCTGCAATCTCCTCAACGGATTTAACCTGACTTGGGGTCTCTACCAAGTGAATGCTCGCACAAAACGCACCTGTAAACGCCAAGAACCAGCTAATGTCATCTACCAGATATTCTCTTGGTGGGGTTAGCCTTGTCATTATCTCAGGGAGAAGATTCTCCATCACAGGAATCACAAAATCATCATCATGAAGCGCCATTGTTAAGCACTGGAAGATATAAACCGCTTTCTGAAACTCTCTTTTGCTTTGAGATGCAATATAGTCAACAAGACCATCCCATTTCTCATCTTGGTTGACAAAAATCTCTTGAGCAACATGGTTCACCAACTCACCTAAGACTTTGAACATACTCTCAGAGATTCCTTCTTCCTTAAGGCAAGAGATAAGCAATGACTGGAGTTTTCTGAACTCTGAAATGTGTATTTTCACTTTCTTCTTAGTGTGATCAGATAGTAAGAAGTTGAGTCGTCTTATAGCCAATTCTTTAGACCTATCTTCAAGCTGACTTGATACAAAGATCTCTAAGACTTGCAGTGATGATAAATTCATCAAATGATCATACCAGTCACTGTCATATTCTGCTATATTATTCTTTGTTGGTTTGGTAAACAACATAATGATCTTCCTCACAATCTCCTTAGTCTCTATTCCTCCTATTTCTCCGATCTTGATCATGAACTCTGAAACAAACTCGCATTGAATTTTAGTGTATTTGTACAAACTCATGTCTCTTAACAAGAACCTTCTGAAATCTTCAAGCCCTCGTACCAAAAACTGTTCCTTTCCCATCGTCAAAAGATGAGCTGAATTCAGAATGATGAAAAGTTGATTCACCATTATCTTCTGTATCACGTCAAGTTTCATTTTAATATTGAAAAACTGAATTCCCAGTTTAACAACAGTTTTTAAAGCCAAACTCCAATCTTGAACTCCAATTTGCTGAGTCTTGTCTAAAAGTATCACCATTAACCTAAAGATGAAGTCTTTGTAGAGTGGTGGCAAATCGATGAAGATGTGAAAAGACTTGACGGTTTCTTGTTCTGCAAGCAAGAAGATACATTCACTGAGCTCTTCCCATTTGTCGTTATACAACGTTACAACATTGTAAGCTACAAAAGAAACGATTCTTCTGAGGATTTTGATGTCAGATTCTTCGGTTTCTTTCATTGTTAAGCATGAAATCAGAACAGGTTTGAGTTCATGGAGAGAGTCGAGAGAGAGTCTGAAGTTGCGGTTTCTTAATTCGTTGAGAGTTTCTGAAAGTTGATAGATTGATTGGAATCTGGTGACTCTATTGGAAGAGCATTGATAGACCTTGAGAAGCTTTAGGGTTAAGCAATTTGGGAAGTCAGAGACGCAGAAATCGTAAAGAGCGCGCGCTGTTTTATATTCTTCTGATTCTTGACGCATGAAGAGTTGATTGACCAGAGTTGCTAATTCTTCGTGGCTCCGACCCGCAAGAATTTCCCGAGCTTTCTCCGCCATTGCAATTTCTTTCCGAGAAAGTTTCGGTTCTTCGTCTGAGAATGTTCTGAAAGATTCTTAAGAGGTTATATTTTGTTGTTACGAAACTGAATATACACCGGGCTTAACCAATAGATTTAGTTGAAATCATGCGGTTTGATTTTATTGGAATATAACCAAAAGATCTCAAGCTTTGTTTATAAAGAATAACTTTTTATTAAGTTTAGAAAATCTCTCAAAACTAAACTCCAAAACACATCCTTTTGAACACAACTCAATCAAGGTATTTATAATAATAACACATCTTGCTATTACTATTTCTAATCTTACTTGTAATTGAAAAACTCTCTTTTCCTCTTACTACATGAATTAGTAATTTTCCTTTTAGCCTATCATGTCTATAACCGTCATACTAAAGACTTCTTGGGCCTTAAGCTTATTCGAAGCTTATCCAACATTCTCCCTCGTAAGCTTCGACTTGATCTTGGACATGTCTTCAACTCCTATCAAGCTTCTCATCTCACTAAATTTGATCCTTGCCAATGCCTTAGTCAAGATATCCGCCTTTTGCTCAGTTCCCGGTACATGTTCTACGTCAACAAGCTCCTGCTCAATGCATTCTCGTATAAAATGGTAACGTTTATGGATGTGCTTACTTTTACCATGAAATACGGGATTCTTGGTGAGTGCTATCACTGACTTGTTGTCGATCTTGATGAGAACTTGTTCCGTCTTTCATCCGGTGATCTCGCTTAAAAGGTCTTGAAGCCAAATGGCTTGTCTCACTGCCTCCATTGCTGCCATGAACTCGGCTTCGCATGACGAGAGTGCAACTGTGTCCTGCTTTTGTGAACACCATGTAATGGGCGAGGATCCAAAGTAGAAAAAATATGACATGTGGTGCTTCTTCCATCATCTTGGTCAATGTTGTGACTACTATCACTAAACCCGATAATCTTCTTTGATCCTCCTCTATGAAACTTTAACCCAAATGCGATTGTCTTCTTTAGATACCTAAGTATTTGCTTCATTACCTCACCATGTGACTTGCGAGGGCTCTGGATATACCTGCTAGCAACTCCAACAGAGAATGCTAAACCCGGACGAGTGTGCAACAAGTATCTCAAGCAACCAACCTTTCTTCGATAGTTCGTAGGATCAATCTCTTCTTCATCTTGAGCTTTTGATACTTGTAGTCCGAACACCATTGGTATTAAGGTTGGATTACAACTGTCCAAACCCGCTTCATTGAAGATTCTACTTGCATATCCCTCTTGCTTAATCTTGATTTCTTCTTCTCATTGATGTACTTCAATACCAAGGTAGTAAGTGAGTTTTCCGAGGTCCGACATCTCAAACTTAGATGACATTCCTATCTTGAATTCTCTTATCACTTTGAGATTGTTGCCAGTCACGAACACATTACTCATAAACCGCAACTATGAGTAATGTGTTCTTCTCTTCTTTATGATACACTGAAGACTCTTTCATGCATCTCTTGAATCTCATTCCTTTCAAGATTTGATCAAGCTTTGTGTTCCAAGCTTGTGGAGCTTGCCTTAATCCATACAAAGCTTTTGAAAGCATATACACCTTGTGCTCTTCTCCTTTCACTTCATAGCCTTTGGGTTGATCAACATACACATCTTCTTTCAGTTCTCCATGTAAGAACACGGTTTTAACATCCAAGTGATGAATCTCCTATCCGTGTGAAGCCGCCAAAGCAATTAGCAATCGTATTGTCTCAATACGGGCAACCGGTGCAAAAACTTCATCAAAATCAATGCCTGATTCTTGTACATAACCTTTTGCAATAAGTCTCGCCTTGTACTTGTTTATAGTACCATCCGCATTCTTCTTGATTTTGAATATCCACTTGAGGTCAATTACCTTTACTTCACTTGGTTTATCAACAAGGAACCATGTCTTGTTCTTGTTTATTGATTCAATCTCTTCTTCACATGCTTTCCTCCATTGTAGCATATCCTTTGCTTCCTTAAAGAATCTTGGCTCATTGTTGATTGATAGTAGAAGCATCTTACATTCAACAGACGCTTGTCGGAATAGCTCAGACTCTGTTTCAGACTGCAGTACATAGTCTTGAAGATACCGTGGCTGTTGCACCTGACGTCCCGACCTTCTTAGTTGTTGTGGTCCTTGGACTACTTCAACATCATTATCATTATCATTCTGATTGTCATCGTCCATGTCATCATCTTCTTCATGTTCAAGATCACCATTATTCTCGGTGTTGTCTTGATTTTGTACTCCAGTTACTATGGGACCTTCTTCAGCATCTTCTATCTCTCCCCATCTCATATGAAACATACATGGATCCCTGCTTGGTCCGCTTGTTGTTTCATTCCAGCTCCAGTTCGATTTTTCATCAAACAACACATCACGACTTACTACAATTCTCCGTGTAGATGGATTGTACAATCTATAGGCTTTGGAACCCGGCTCGATCCCAAGATGCACTAGTGATTGCGATCTATCATCCAATTTCTTGAGATTAGCAGCATCAATCTTCGAGTAAGCTAGACAACCAAAAACTCTTAGATGCTCTATGTTTGGTTTCTTCTCGTGCAAGCATTCATAAGGGGTAATGTTATCAAGTGCTTTTGTTGATATCCGATTAATGACATAGGTGGCATGGCGTACCGCTTCTCCCCAAAGATAGTTAGGTACCTTCATTGCTTTAAGCATGCTTCTCGTCATCTCCATCAATGTCCTATTTCTTCTCTCCACTACACCATTTTGTTGTGGTGTGTAGGGCGCCGTTAGATGTCTTTTGATACCACTTGTATCACAAAAGTCATTAAACTCCTTTGATGTGAATTCTCCTCCTCTATCGGTTTTTCGAGTCATGATCTCCGTCCTGAGATCCTTCTCCACAACACTTTTAAACGCCTTGAATCTATCAAAAGCCTCATTCTTCTCCTTTAACAATATATACCACATGTATCTTGAAAAATCATCAATAATAACAAATATGTATTTGTTATGCGTGAGAGTCGGTGGTGTAATCGGACCACATAGGTCTGCTTGAAGAAACCCAACAATTGGTATCAGAGCCTAGATCAAAAGTTGTGGACCTAGAAAAAAATCAGTGTGCGAGAAGCCCTCAATGTAACATGATAAGAATACCTCAAGAGAACCATGCGAATAAGGGTTGCCAATGTCGTGGTGCCAAGATTTCGCTTGGGAAGGAGGTTGAAGTTTGTAGTTCATTGTTTGCAGGGGATTATTGGGAGTCAAGCCAATGTCCCATATCGGAAGATTGGAAAATATATGTCGAGTATATAAGTCAAGTGAATCACTAATTAGTATGAGGTTTTTTGGAAAGGTGCCTAAAAAACAAATCCGTGCGGGCTTTACCACTTAAGCCCAAAGCGGGCAATATCATACTAATATGGACTTGACTTGGGCTTGAAGAAGCCCAACAGATTTTAATCACTTAAATCAAAATAAAACTAAAATAAATTGTAGAAAAGTAAAATCCTAATAAACCAAGTAAGTAATCTTCATTTTCTCTCGCATCATTCCTCATTTGATTGTTTACCTAGTTTTATGCATACAAATCAACAAAAATAGTAACTAATTAGAATAACATACTTTTAATCATACAAACAATGAAAATATTTCTATTGAAAAACTAAAAAATTTGATGTCTTATGTAACTTGATATATATATATATATATATATATATATATATATATAATATTACTATGTATTATTTATATATAATATTATTATGTATTATATATAATTTATTTTAAATGAGATTTTATGAATTCTCATTCCTGTCACATCTCATTCTATTTTAAAATGAGAATCACAAACTAATATCATATGAACGGGATAAGATGGGATTAGAATGGGCGGGACGAGAATTGTGTCCGAAGAGAAAAATTTACTCAGTCAAATATTTCTTGTTGTCCGAGAAACAAATGTCCATGATAAATATATGCCACCAACTCCTACAGTTAAACAAGAATCTAGTCTTGTGGGGTTAGAGACTCGATTCGATTGTTTCTTTATACCATAATGCTCTCAAGCTAATTTTATTTGGATTCTGAATAAAAAGTCTATTGAGGTCAGATCATACATAATACAAAATATAAAATAATACATTAGATGGAAAAAAATTGTAACAGCATTAGTTTTATCTACAATATAATTCACAGATTAAAAAATGTACTTGAAATTCAACCCGAGATATGTGATAGTATTCTTTGGGTTTCTAGTTTTTACTTTTTAGTTATGGTCAACGAAAAAAATCACAACGGGAAATGAAGAGTTGAATTTACGTCGGTTTAGTTTTGCACTGAATTAAAAACAAACCGATTGATTTCAACTAATTTTGTGGTTAAGTCCGGTTTTATATATTCAGTTTCGTCCCAAAAAACGCAAAACTCTGAGAAATCTTCCAGAAGATTCTGATTCTCAGACAAGGAGGCGAAATTTTCTCGAGAAAAATTGCAGAATTCGATTCCGGAGAAAATGCAATGGCGGAGAAAGCTCGAGAAATTATTGCGAGTCAAAGTTACGAAGAATTAGCTACTCTGGTCAATCAACTCTTCATGCGTCAAGAATCCGAAGAATATCAAACAGCTCGTGCTGTGTACAATTTCTGCGTCTCTGATTCCCCAAATCACTTAACCCTAAAGCTTCTCAAGTTGTATCAATGCTCTTCCAATGGCGTCACCAGATTCCAATCGATCTATCAACTTTCCGAAACGCTCAACGAATTCAGAAATAGTAACTTCAAACTCTCTTTCGAGTCTCTCAGTGAAATCAAACCTCTTTTGATTTCATGCTTGACAAAGAAAGAAACCAAAGAATATGACATAAAGATCCTCAGGAGAATCGTTTCTTTTGTAGCTTACAACGTTGTGACGTTGTATCATGGCAAATGGGAAGAGCTTAGTGGATGTATCTTCTTCCTTGCAAATAAAGAACCTCTTCAGGCTTTTCACGTTTTCGTCGATTTGCCACCAGTTTATAAGGAATTCATCTTTCGATTTATGAGTAAGATTTTAGTGAAAGCTAAGAATGTATTTGGTAAGCTTAGGCAAGTTAGAGTTGAAGATTGGAGCTTGGCTTTACAAATTGTTGTTAAAATGGGGATTCAGCTTTTGAATACAGAAATGAAAGTTGAGGTTATGAACATGTTAATGAAGAATCCTGTTTCCTCTTTTCTGGCTTCTGTAAATATGTTGGTGAAGAAAGAAAAGGAACGGTTTGGTACGAGGGCTTGAAGGTTTTCAGAGGTTCTTGTCACGAGAAGTGAATCTGTATTGTTACAATAAGGAACAATGCGATTTTGTGTCAGAGTCCATGATCAAGATCGGAGAAGTCGGAGGAACACAGACCAAGGAGATTGTGAGGAAGATCAATATGTTGGTTACTAAACCGGGCTATCCAGCCATCAAACCACAGGATGATCTTAAGAATAATGATACAGCAGAATTTGACCGTAGCTGGTATGACCATTTGAAGACTTTGTCTTCAGTGGAAGTCTTAAGGATCTTTGCGTCAACTCAACTTGAAGATAGGCCTAGAGAATTGGCTATTAGACAGCTCAATGTCTTACTATCTGATCACATTAAAGAGAAAGTGAAAATAGAGATTTCAGAGTTCAAAGAACTCGAGCCATTGCTCATCTCTTGCCTTAAGGAAGAAGGAGTTTCTGAGAGTATGTTTAAAGTCCTAGGTGAGGTTGTAAACCATGTTGCGAATGAGACGTTTGTCTACCAAGATGAGAAATGGGATGGTCTCCGTGACTATATTGTATCTCAAAGCAAAATAGAGTTTGAGAGAGCTGTTTATATATTCCAGTGCTTAACAATGCCGCTTCTTGATGATGATTTTGTGATTCCTGTGTGGGATAGTCTTCTCCCAGAGATAATGACAATGCTAACCCCACCAAGAGAGTATTTGATAGATAATATTAGTTGGGTCTTGGCGTTTACAGGTGCTTTCTGTGCAGCAATTAACGTGACAGATATCCCCAGTAAAGCCAAGGTGATTACAGATAAGATGATAGATTCAGTGAGAGAGCTTGTGGAAAGAAAAATGGAACTTGGACTTGTGAGGAGAGCTTTCAGAGATGTGGAAAACATTGTGAAGAAACAGTTGGATTGGTACAATAAGAGTGAATACAAATTCCTTAAGCGTTTGCTTCGGAGACTCTATACAATCAAAGACATGAAATGTGAAAGTAAGATTGTATTGTGGAGAATCAACTTGATTGTCGGAAAAAAGGCTAACGAGCTGCCAAAGGATGAGTTTGATTGGCAGAACGTTCCAGAGGATGAGGAAGAGGAAGAGGATGAGGATGAGGATGAGGAAGATGAGGAGGATAAGGATGATGAAAATGATAAGGATAAGGATGATGATGATGATAAGGGTGAATAGAAACTTGTTTTTGGTGTATAGTTTGCATTGGAGAAGAAAATTGTAAAGAAATCATTTAGAGTTTCGAAAAAATGTACTTGGTTCATAAAACATATCAATAAAAGCTTTCCATTATCTTTTCAGTTAACACTTTTTTCTTGAGGTCACTAATAATCTTTCAATTTAGTAGCGTCAACTTCTAATCTAAATATGAATTAAAAAGTGAAGAGAATCAAATGAATTGGATGTTGCACTTGGAAGAAGCTGTAGGAAGGAACAACATTAGTTCATTGGTGATTGGTAAAACCTTATCTTGTTCATCTACTTGAATCTTAACTTTGACCACTTCAAGAAACTTCAAATTCTCCAAGAAGTGTCTCATCTGTTTCACTTCTCTACAACGTCCTCCATATCCATATATCTTTAGCATCTTCACTCGACACAACAATAAACAACAACTTGTCTTCTTGTTGTCATGAATACAAACACATGCATCCCCACATTCATCTGTGATCTTATGTAAAAGTCCCTGAAATAATAAAAACAAAAACAGAAAAGTTAGTCCTTAGTTGGTTACATAGGCTTGGTTCGTTTTCAACATACCTTGATGACTAGAGTTTCTAGGTTTGGAGATTTCTTGAGCAAAAGTGGCAATACTGGCCAACCTCGTTCCTTGTGGCTCTGAAAAGATAACTTAACGAGGTTGTTGAATTCAGGCATAGACTTACAGCAGAAATAAAACACCTGATGATCAAACTAATAAGTCATAGCTTGAACATTTGCACACACTATAATTTGAGTGTGAAACTAACCTCAAGAGAATCCGCAGACAAGTGAAGGGTCACAACATTCCTTATAGCTACAATGAGTTTGGTTGTATCACCCCATAATCACCATGCTTTGAAGGCTTATTCCAAAGGGGTACACCTAATGGTGAGACATAATCATTATACTTCCATAATCGAAGATCCAGTCTAGCCTCAAGAAGCGAATCAAATTGAACAACATAGTCTTGTGCGACGTAACTAGAGTAGTCAAGGTACACAAGATTGGGCGTCTTAATGATAAAACATGAGTGGTCTTCAAACGCATGGTAATGGTAAAAAATGGATACTCTCTTGATAGATGAACCCCAAACCTGTTGTTTCCAACCAAAATACATGAATATTGTAAGAGGATCATTATCACATATGTTGACTTCCTCAAGAACAGGGCTAGCGAGGAGGCAGTCATACAAATCAGCATCTCCAAGTTTAAAACCCGCGGAAAACAGACAGAGAGTTTTGAGTGCAGGGAGCAGAAGACCGCCCAGAGGAGGATTGTTTTGGTAAAAACATCCATGGGATAGAGTGAGTTTAACCAATGTCTTGCTGAAGTACTCAGACTCTAGAGTTTGAAAGCCTGCTGGTGACAAGTGTAGTTCCAAGACTTCATGTTTCAATACACTGTAAATCAGATCGTTAGCACGAGACTCGTTGAATAGAGATTTCCATTTCAAAGAGAATTTCTTGATGGGAGAACCACAAGGGTTTTCTCTACAGAATCAAAGAAGCCACGGCCAGTAAATTCTGATTGTTTGTCATTAAACCACTCACGAATACGATTTGATGAGAGGGAGAGATCCAGCGGCTCATCGAAATCAAGGTTGTGAACAAGATGCAACAGATTCCTCCATCGCTTTGAGAGAACTGATGTGGAAGCAGCAATTTGGGTAGGGAGTAAAGACAAGATCTGTCCCAAAACCTCATCTGGTAGGCTACTGATTAAATCTCCATAGGCTGTTTCCATTTTTTTGGCAGCCATGGCCACAGAATTAGATACCTACAAACCAGAGTCAATTAGGGTTTGGAGAGATATCAACAAACTGAAGAAATTAATGTGCATTGAAATGATCATACAAACAGAAGTTACAGAACCATAAAGGAAGAACATAAACGTGACGAAGCTTGAAATGAAACAAACTTAGAAATAGAACCTTTAACAACAACGAAATCAGATAAGTAACAAAGAAACATCACAGAACGAACTAACCTAGAAGTCATGAAATCCTGATTCAGCAGAAGTTGTCAAAGAGATAAACCCTACTAACCGGGTAAACAAAATAAGCAAACCAGAATTCGAGCCGGTTCATTAAAAACATTTCCGGTTTACATTTCAATCTAAAAAACTCATGATTGACTCATCCACAGATGTTTCTTCTTGTCCAAGAAACAAAGACTCTTGAGCAAATAACCAAAAGCATCATGTTCTGATATCTCACATATCCTAACCATTGCTATCTGCAATGGACAAGACTATATTAACTTTCTTTGATTTTGCTATGCAATACAGAAAATATTGTATGATCTGTTAGTATCAGATTTAACACCCCACCACAAACCCGACCTAAATCGATATCCATTCATTCAAAGCACAAATCAGCTCGATAAGAGAAACTTACCGACTTGCACAACAAGTAGCCTACCTGCAAGTTAAGAAAAGTCTACTCGGAAAATAGAAAGGACGAACAAATAAGAAAAGTCCAATTAAAGCCCCAGAGCCGACTTCAAACCACTGCGGGATCACTATAAATAAGAAGCTCCCAAGACATTGAAGGACATTCGAAAATCGTTGAGACTCAAGAGAAGAGCTAAGCCCTAGAATTCTTACCTTTTGTCTCCTCATTTACCCATAAAACCTAGAAACTCTTATTATTGGTTCTTCGCTCAATCAATAAAGATCTTACTTTTTACTCCAATCTTGTCTTTGAAATCCTAAATCTTATTTTTCCGACCTACGGTTCAATAATTGGCGCCGCCTGTGAGGAATCTTTCAAAAAGCTTTCGTTCAAAGATGGTTAGAGTAGATGGTATCATCCGAGCTGAAGGCCAGAATCCACCCCTCATCAATCCCACTACTGTGGATCCATCCACTCTCGATGGAGGAATCCATCCTCCCGACGACAATGAGATCGTCAACCCTGAACAGAACAGAGTTCTTCCCCCTGGAAACACCAGAGTCGTCCCAACAACCATTCAAACGCTTAACAATGGACCTGTTCCGACTAACCAAGGCATAACCGAACAACTTACCCTACCACAACAAGCCGATCTCAGCCAGATGATCCAGCTCTTCGTTGACAGTGCCATGAGAAAAAGTGCAGCTCGCGCATCTTATGACCTTCAAAACCCGGCAAAACCTGAAAAACTACGTACACCAGCTTCTGACTTACGCGCTAGAAACATCTTTCCAGCGCTGAACCAAGTCGTCACACCTCCGCATTTCACTCCTCAACTACTGTATGAAGAACTCACCAATACCAGAGAACGAGAAGCCGAGCTGCAGCAGACAACAAAAGTCCTCAAGTCTTAGATGCATAAGGCGATAAGCTCGGCCCCAGACATCGATGCTGTATTGCAGGAGGCTCAGCAGACCCCATTCTTTTGTAATTTGTAACGCAATACTTAATTTAAATAACTAACAAGTTAAATATATTATTACATTTGTTTGGAAACGGTTATACACTCTCTATTTCTCTTTAAAATCCTAAATTAAATTAAAATAAAAGAAAAGTAAAATACATTAGTTTTAATATTGTGGATCAAAATTAAAGACCAATCGTTTGATCTATGCAGTGATCAATAGGTTGGTGTTAAAACGATATGTCTAACCGACAAGTTCTGGTCGATTGCACATTTAGGGTTGTCCACCCACTAAACGCTTTTTTTAATAATTCGTTTGTTCGACAAATAATACTTGATCACAGGTCCATGTGAATTTTATTGGTTTGTTTTCCTTGATTGTAGAGAATTTATATATAACGGATTTATAAATATGCATTGATCAATAGTTGGTGTTAAAACGATATGTTTAACCGACAAATTCTGGTCAATTGCACATTTAGAGGTTGTTCACCCACTAAACATTTATTTAATAGTTTGTTAGTTCGACAAGTAATACTTGATCACATGTCCATGTGAATTTTGTTGGATTTTTTTCCGTGATTGTCGAGAATTTATAAATAAAGGATTTTAACATTGAAACTACTACAGATTAATTAGTGTAATGTCGGATTTACTATACCAACTGCGAGTTTAGATCGAATATGACACAAACCAAAATAAATATATAAAATACATAAAATAAATTAAATAAACAATTATTATTCTATTATTTTGTTAACTAACGAACTAAAATTATGCAATATTTTCATGTAAGTTTTCAAAGATTTGTTCTAAACTGTTTCAATGAAATTTATGTAGTTCTTTATTATCATTGAAACAGTTTAGAACAATCTTTGAAAACATACATGAAAATATTTGCATAATTTTAGTTCGTTAGTTAGAAAATTAATAGAATAATAATTGTTTATTTAGTTTGTTTTATGTATTTTATATATTTATTTTGGTTTGTGTCATATTCGATATAAACCGCAGTTAGTATAGTAAATCTGACATTGCACTAATTAAATTGTGTTTTAGTTTCAATGTTAAAATTGGCTTATCATTTAATCAAACTACATAAGAGCACTTTCATCATTTTTGTTTTTCAATCGTATCTCAACATAAAATAATCTAAAATATTGACAGAAGAGGAGAGAGGATTAGAATCGTATGTTTGAGATACGATGAGAACCCCTTAAGTGCCAGATGTTTCAATACTATTGGTCCTCCTATTTTTTTTGTCTATAAATTTAATTCAATAATAAAAATAAACAATTAAAGTATTAGTAATTTATTTGTGAGATACCCTTATCGTATCTGAACTGATGGTAATGTTCTAAGTTTTCTATTACTACATAAAATGTTACAATTCGATAACGAATTCACGTTAAACAAACAAAAATATATTAAATAAACAAAATAAAAATAATTATAAACAGTAAAAAAACAAAATTAAAAAGTTAAATACAAATGTTTATAAACAATAAAAAAATTACAGTTTATATGAAAACAATTGACACACAGGTTCAAATCTAGTTTTGAATTAAAAATTAGATCGTGTTTTGAGAAGGAGGAGATTTTGTCGACGACTGAATCATTTCGACATTGAAAAGTTGAATTTCAATGGCGACGCTAACGGAATAGATTTCTGACGTCTACAAGAGAACTCTAAATGAATTTAAATATGCAAGAGAGATCAACGAAGGAAACTGATATTAAACATCGATTTAGTTGTTATTGCTATTGAACATCGATTTAAATCCAAAATCCCATATTGTTTAAATACTCTAATTAAAAAATCATATTTATTTAGGAGATACTAAATAAAAATAAACAGATTTAAGTTTAAAATATTGTGAATTGAAATTTGATATAGAGATTCTTGTCCTTTATAATTTTTGTCCAATATCATTTGTTATAATATCATACGTAATTGCAAGGTTATTTTGCTTTTAAGATTGCTCAAATAATTATATAGAGATTTTTTTTAATTTCTGTCTAGGATTAGGACTAACTTTAAAATTTTCTTTTTCAAATGAAAATTTACCAAACTTTAATTTAATTTAAAAATATGTTTTTTACTTAATAATTATAGAGATGGAATTAAAATTCTCTTCTCTTTTAGGATTGTATTTCTTTTTCAAATTTCCTTTATATTTTCCTAATAATCTTTGATTTTATTTAAGTAAATATATGTTAAAATCTAATCATTTTAATTGACACATGTCACGATAAGACAATTTACTAACTTTGAATCATTCGCCTTTATATAATACTAGATTAGAACCCGTCCCATGGGCGGGATTGTCAAATATAAATATAATTTAATTTAATCAAATATATAATTTTAATTATATATTTTAAATATTTGAAATACAATTATATACCTAAAAGTATTAATGATAGTTCAATTTAATATAACACAACTGTCCAACAATTATAAATAAAAATATAAATTATTTTATATCAAAATAACTAAAATATCCAAAAAATGAAAATATCTGAAAGTTCTTAGTTAAATTTATGAAAATTTAACCAAATCAAGCCAAATTTATATATATATTTGTTCTGATATTTCATATACCCAAACCTGACCCGAATCTAGATAGAATCAAACTGAACAAACCATTTTGGTGGATCACATGCCTCTAAACCTGAAAAGCCAAAATAGATTAACCAAACCTGAATGTCTAGTGTAAGATTTGGAAAAATGAATGTTGTAACCGGTGATTATGCTCTCACACATATATAAGCGAGATATTATTCTAGCAAAATCTTCCTTTTCCCGCTGAAGTTTTCTCGTTCAGATCTTAATCGGTTTCTAACTAAATATATTTTCTTTCTTGCACTTTCACGGTTCCTAATCTCTTGGTATTTAAAAAAAAAATACTCTATTTCAGCTTTCCATCATCATCTCTCAAATTTATCCATATCTTGAGATCAGATGCTTCTTTTCTTTCTTAGTCGTCGGATTCCCATCCACCATCATCTTCAAACGTTAGCAAAAGTCTCAACATCTTGCCCCCTCTGGATCCAAATTAGTAGATGTTAAGCAACTCTTTCTGGATGGATCTCTACTTCTTTTTTGAGAGAAAAAATTTCAATTTATATTTTAGAAAAATATCAGTTACACACTATTTCTCTTCTATAGAAAAAACTTCAATTTTCATGTTCAATAAAAGTGTTGTGATTTTTGCTAGCGTTTGAAGATATGGTGGATGAGAATTTTTCCAAATATAATTTTAGTTTAATTTAACACATTTTGTTTTACTTAATAATAGAAATGAAAAATTAGAATTTATTTTTTCTTGTAGGATTGTATTTTTTTTTTGATCCATTATTTTTTCGTGATAATGTAATTAAATATGTGTCAAAATATAATTTTTAAATTGACATGTTTCACGATCAGGTGACTTAATTAAAATTTTGACGTGTGTTGAGCTTTCATGAGTTTAATCCAACTTTATATGAGTTACTAACTTTGAATCATTTTTTTATATAATAAGATGATCAACCGATATGTGTAATTATCCTGTTATTTATTATATTTTCCTTTTTTGCTAGCGTGTTATTTATAATTTTAATATGATATCTATCGATTATTGAATTTCTTTTTACTAATAATCAAAGGAAATTATATTGATAATTTTCTTTTATGACTGTATTCCTTTTTGAATTTATTTTTTTCTTGATAATTTATGATTTTATAATTAAACATGTGCTAAAATCTGATTGTTTTAATTGACATTGTCATGATCTGATGAATTACTAATTCTGAATTATTTATCTTTATATAATATATACATATATATATATATATATGCATGCATTTTGTTTAATTCTACAATATCTTCTTTGTATTCATTCTTTGATAATCTATGTTAAGTTGTCGACCAATTTCTGATAAAATCCTCGTAAAAATATATACTCCATCTATTTCATAAGGAATCCTAATTCTAGAAATTTTTTTTTGTTTTAAAATATTTAATTTATTTCATTTTTATAAATATTTCCTACTTTTATTTATCATCCTCCACAATTTTTCTTTCTCATCATTTTCTTATAGTGAGTATTATATGGATTTCAATGATTCCTTTTTAGTCCAACTATGGGAAAAATAACCTGGTATAATTGGAGAAGCAACATCTATTGCATCGTGAGGGGGATTGCCCAAATCATCTTCACAAGAATTTGTTGGTGTGTTGTTTAAATCAAAATAAAATCTTCTTTCAAAACTCACGGTATGTACGTTTAAATTATTATAATGAGAAAAATCTAAAAATTTTGTGGTTACATCAATCATCTATGAAGAATATATATATATATATATATATATATATATATATAATCATTTGATGAAACGACATATCATGTTTGTTGGCGCTAAACAAAACTAGAGTAGATTACTTAAAATTTTGTTTAAAATTTTATATAGTGGAGATTTAAATGAATATGTACTAAGTACAAAGACTAGCATGTGTGGCTTGTTTGTTAACTTCTTTGCTAGTATGTGTGTTTAGTGCATAGATAAAATGTTATCGCAATTATTTTGTTTAATTAAAATTAGTTATTCCATAAATACAATGTTAAAACTGTTATTTTAAAAAGTTTTTTAAAATATGTGAAAATCATAAAACTATAATCTTTTAGAAAAAGAGTAATAAATATTGATATAAAAACATATACCGTATAACGAATTTTAGTATATGATATTTTTCTTCTCGATATCGTGAGAGTCCGAATCCTAGTAAATTCTAAAATCTTCGTTATACACGAAAAGGTTGGGAGTATTGAACAAAACTTCGCTTTGATTATAGGAAACGAAAACGAAAAGTTTATGAGAGAATATGACACAACACACAAATGTTCTTTTATTGTAGGAAATGAAAAGTGAACACAGGACTGAAATAATACATGACATTGGAAGACTTAACGACATACCAATTAACAGAGGAGACCATGCATACGTAAAAGAACAAGCATGTGAAACAAGAAAACCATTACAAACTTTAAGAAAGAAAAAAATTAAAGAAGCTGACCACAGTTGATATGAGAATTGAGTTAGGCAATATGGCTTATTTTAATAATAGCGGAAAGATCACTGGATGATGGGGACGACATAGACCCCGAGTTGGTGAAGCTCGTGACTAGAGTTTCCGTGGAACCCAACAATCTTGTAACCTTCCTTGCCGAGAACGAAGTTGGATGTCGTTTCAATTCCATATGGTGGGGAGGTTTGTTTGTTGGTCGTGAACTTAAGCATGGTTATAACTCCACCTTCACTTCCAAGTATTTTGTCATAACAAACCTCCACCGCGGTGATGTATTCACTCGGATAATCTAGCTTGAACTGCGAACATCATAAAGAGCTTTTAGGCAATTGTTTCTGTACGTAGGTCCATAACCAACATACCAAATTGTCAATAGGTTAAGTAAATGAACACATAATCACCTTCTCGTAGTCAAGCAATGTCGGTATCCCATGCTCATTCCCTTCAGCGACATTAGAGTCCTTTTCGTATACAAATTTGACAGCTGCGATACCGTTTTGACCTTGTCCTACATATACCTCCCTCACACCGTTGAAAACACCATCGTCCCATGGATTTCCTCCATCTCCACCTTTTGCTTGTAGTTTTTCAGCGGGAGGAGGTGGAGGAGAAGGAATCAGCGGTGAGAAATATGCTCCGATGGCATCAAGAGCACCAGCAGCTCGTCCGTGGAATCCGATAAGAGCATCACCGTTGCTTTCAAGCATAAATTTGCAAGCAGCAACGTTCCCAAATATGGGAGAGGTTCTATTTTTTGATGTTTTGATAACCAGAGACCTGACACGGTTTAGAGTTGGATTGCTTACATTATCGCACGTACCCTCCACAGATATAATGTATTCAGTTGGAAAGTCAACCACAAACTGAGAAAAACAAACAAAGGATGCATCTATAAATATATATAGAGAAGAAAAAGAGTATATAGATAGATTTGTGAGAATTCATATATACCTCGTCGTGTTTTCCCACGTCTTCCCCGTGTGCGCGTCTTTCCACTAAACCATCTTTGTCATAATCGATCCTTATTTGCCTTATCTCATTGTTATTTAACGAAACGGAAACCTTTCTGACACCGTTGTAATTAGGACCATCATCCCAAGGCCGGCCTCCGGAACCACCTTGGTAGCCCAATTTAGTAGGAGGAACTGTTGCGAAATATGCTCCAAGAGAGTTCAGATTAGTCTCAGCATATCCATGGAAACCAATTATCTTTTTTCCGTTGACTTCAAGTTTAAACTTCAAACCCTTGTCATCGTATCCTATCATATCAGAAATCTTCTTGTTGGTTTTGAATCTAAGTGCTTGAATCACACCCGTGGCTTCATCATAGTAGCCCTCAACGGATACCAGACGTTCATTGTTTGGATCAATCTCAAACTGCAATTAAATGTTGATAACCAAGAGTTTACAAAATGTACGTAAAGTTAGCATATTATTACTATATATATATATATATATATAATGAAAAAAATATTATTAAATGTTGATTATGTAAGACATATATACCGTTTGCGTGATTCCTTTACTGGAAACCCCATGGATTGATCCAGTTTGAAGTTGACCACTCTTGATATAATCAAACTTGACAAACTGAATGCCTTCAGAACCACCTCGTACATGAATCTTCGTTACATTATCATGGTCAGCTGAGTCATCCCACTGATTGCCTCCTTTTCCGCCTTTTGCTTCCAACTTTTGGGCCATTGCAATCTAATTTGGTTTTCTATAAATGGGAATAATTAATATATTCCGTTATAGACATCGTCATACAGAGTAGAAAAAGAGCAGGCTAAACATACATTTGGTTACAAACCTATATATATATGAGAAGATCAAAGAGATGAAACTATACCAAAAAGGGAGAAATGTATTTCTTTTGTTAGATGAGAACAAATTTAAACAATATGATCTTATCTACTATATGATATAAAACTTTAAACCATGTAAAGCAAAGCTAGTCTGACTTGAGTTATTAGTGTGGTGGCTGCCCCCTAGAGAGATTGAGTAGTGAGTAGTACCTCTTACGTTGAAGTGTTGAGAGTGGTAAGGAGAGAGCTTGATATGATGAACTATATGGAGGGATGTATTACGCAGGTAGTGAAGATGCCTATTTATACACAGTTTTAGTTTCTTAACATAAGCTCGTGGTTTGCGAGGCAGTATATAATAATCCTAACTTAGCAATTTTTTATTTGCTCGTGGTTAGCAGGGGAGGCCAATATAATTTTAAACTTCGAATGTTTAACTTTTCATGGTCTCACACCGTAACATGGAACAATTAATGCATTTAATTCTCGTGGATCTAAACTTTTTATATACACATTTTCGATAACAGTTCTAAATTTATACCGCATTTTCCCGGAGCTTTCTAAATTATACTAGCGGCTACCTCTGAACTCATGCGCTTGAACCGCCCTTTCGAGGACCCAATGTCGTAGGTTCAAATCCTACAGAGCGGCATCCCTTGCCTTCGCTAGCTCTTTTGGTTTCCCAAGGATAGCGGTAGCATGTGCTGAATACTAAAATCATTAATCACAACATTTATCAATAATCGTACTCACAGCTATAATTATAAATCATACTCTATTTTCTTAAAAATATGACTGGTGGTCGCTGAGGCAAATATATAATACAGTAGTCCTTAACTTAATATTCACTAGATTCGGACCCGCACTACATACGGAATTTATAAATTAAATTTATTTGATATTTATTATATTTTAATTTTAATTATGTTTGTTATAAATTTTAGATGTCATAAATCAAATTTGGTTAAAATTTGGAAATAATTATATATGATTAGGTGTATCATGTATGAAAAAAGCATGTTCATTTCAGAACAAAAAACCCGTATAATCTTGTATTTATTAAAAATATTTTGTCCCATAACCGTTTCTTTTTAAAAAATTACTCGTTTAAAAATATTTATTTTTTGGGTAAGGGATTATGTAAGTAAATCATATTCAATTATTTGCATTTCCCGTTTGTTATATTGAAATTTTATAAATATTTTCATATAAATTTTAGAGATAATATGTGTGATTAGGTGTATCATGTATGAAAAAATAGGCATGTTTATTTCAGAATAGAAAATCCGTTCAATCCCGTATCTGTTAAAAAAATTTCTGTCCCATAACCATTTTTTTAAAATAAATTACTCGTTTAGAAAAAATATTTTGGTTAAGAGATTAGGTAAGAAATCATATTCAATATTTGTGTTTCCTGTATGTGATGAAAATTATATAAACTTTTTCATATTTCTCAAAAAAAATCTTAACTTTGTCAAAAAGATACAAAATTTCCAAAATATATATATATGTCCTAAATTCTCATTTTTACTCAAATTAGTGATAATTTAAAAATTGAATTTACCTATTAATTTCTCAATATTTTATTTGCCTAGTTACCGGTCCCCGTCTTGTACATGCTATTTTTTCATCCCGATATTCGACTTTATAATTCTATGGTATCAAGTTATAAAAATCATCATTTTAAAACAAACTAAATTTGGACCGGACATACGTACCAGTTATATTTATAATTTATAATATATTATGTGAATATTTATTATATTCAGTTAAAACGGGCCAAAAAAAGTAAATAATATAATACCGTGTATATATACATACTAAGATACATCCAACGTAAAGAACAAACCATGATTCTAATTTAAAATCACAAGTAAGACTCAGAATGATAGCCTACCCAACATTGAAGGAAGGCCCCAATAATTTAATCATACACTCTTTCATAGGTGATACATCCTCGCATCGTATACACATCATCATCGATCTGTTCTTTATTTTTCTTCAGTTTGATATTTAAAAAAAAAATCAAATCAAAATCTCCTCTCTTCTCTAGAGATTTATTATATATTAAAAATTAGGGTTTTTTTGGTGCCTTGTCTAGTAGAAACAATATTGTTAGTAGTTCTATAAATTCAAAAGAATATATCTTTTTTAGTATAATGCATATATACTTATTTATTTATTTTTAGTATTTTGTTTGAAAGTATTTTAGAATAAAAGAAAAATAAATATATAATGTTAGTGAATTAGAAATATACAACGTAATAAAATAAATAGATATATAGTATTTAATATTAATATTTAACATTAACGAATTAAAATGTTATATATGTATATGCATAATGTAGAAAAATCATAATTAAAAACTTTAACAAATATTTCAAATGAAATAAATTAAAATAAGTAATATAGTATAATTAGATATCAAATATTAGTTTTTCAATATTGATTGGTTAACAATTTTAAAAAAAATTCATTTAAAATTTCGTTCATAACTAATAGGAGAGAGAAAATGAGTTTAATTTTTATTTATTAATCAATATTTAGAAAACCTTTTAATTGTGTTTGGATACATGAATATAAGGTAAGATATAAATACATTAAAAATGAATTTTAAAAAAATTGTTAACCAATCAAAATTGAAAATATAATATTTGATATCTAATTATGTCATATTACTTATTTTATTTTATTTTATTTGAATTTTTTTTTAAGATTTTAAATTATGATCTATACTATTAATTGGGAAGCACAAATAATAAGAAGACATTAAATTGTAAGAATTTACATGAAATTTCATTGAAATAAAGAGCAAAATAAAACTTTCATTAATGGCAAAAATGTCTTTGCAACTTAATCTTATCCATGCAACCAACCAAACCTCACAATTAATTTTCCACTATCCTAACAACAAAACAAAATTAATAGGTTTTTCACTAATTCTAAAATAAATAAAAAGGTTTCAAAATATAATCAATATTAGACGAATATCTTCTACCTACAATAAAAAAAAATCCAAAAATATTTCAAATAAACTAATTATAGTTTTCGTCATTAACTTATCAAAACAAAAAATAGAACTAAAAAGATTTTAAAAAATTTCTTCTACCTAACCCTAAACAGTATCAGTATATTGAAGCTCTATATAAAGAATCGATTGCCATTATAGATATCAGTCAAAATTCATAAGATTACTCTCTTCCCAAAACTTTCTTTCTAATGTTTTTGTTTTATTATTCTACTTCTATACTAGATTTTTATCAATTATGATGCATACATATACTAACATATTTTTTACTGTTTGCAGGACATCTGTGACATTGCAAATGATCTATCAAACTCATATGGTCATATAAATAGATGTATCAGTCAGAAGCGGTCTTTCTTGCCAAATCAAACGTTTTTATTTTATTGTTTTATTTCTATATGTAATGAAATTTTGATCAATTATAATATAAATTAACTATTGCCAAGATTCCAACTTTACCCAACTTTAATTGTTTCTTCAAGCCAAGTTTCTGTAAATTCCAAACTTATTTCACATAAAACAAAATTTCTCTTTATTTTATTGGGTGTTATATATTTATAATGTTTTAACTTTAAGTATGATAATGTCATTTCCATCGATGTTTTCTGATAGTGGAGAGCATCAAATATTTCTAACAAGACTACTTAATCTTGAGTCTCCAGCTTTGAAATGATTTGCTTTTATGTTAGACTTTTTTTATGGTTTCTGTTTGTGTTGCTTTAGTTTTTTATTCAGAGGTTCGTTGGAAATTTTGGTTATCATGCTTCATTAATAAAATATGTTTATGGATATTATGCTCTATGTTTTAGTCTTTCTTTGCAAAGGTTATGTTAGTCTTCCTTTGTTAAAAGTGTTGTTAGTACTTTTTATATGCTAATACATCTGTTGTTTGGTTATTTAAATTACTATATTGTATTTATTATTCTACTTATATTAAAACATCATATCCAATACCATTATCTGAACCAGCAAAGACTTGACGCCGTTAAAAGAATTGTAAATCTATAAAATAATAGATAGCTATTTCTATATATATTCAAAGAATATAAGAGGAAGATATGATTTTTGTTTGTGTGTTTCTCCTGATGTTTCTCCATTTTTCATGTCAGAACATGCAAATAAGTTCGAATTATATCCTTTTTACTTCTTATATTCTAACCTAAAAATCCAAAATGCAAAACCCAAAAATTCTAAACCAGAATAAATTCTTTCTCAAATGGAACTATTTTTTAAATCAGAAAACCATAAACCTGAATAACATGTACTGAAATCGAATCCATTAACCGAATGTCATATCCTAATTATTAAATTGTGTAAAAATGGTAGATCTTTAGCATACAAGTTTATCTGCAAAACACACAGTAATATAATGGACGGTTAAGGTTAGTATTTTTACGACTAAGGTATTTTAAGGGTTGATCCGCCAAAACTTGGAAATTTATTAGTCCATTGTGAATTATATTAAAATAAATAGCTTAGTCTACCCCCCAAAACTTGGAAATTTTAATAGTCCAGTGCAAAACTTGGTTTTAGATGTGGTTGCATTTATATATGAAATAATTTAACAAAACATGGTTAATCCGCAGAACCTGCTTTCATATTTGAAAGGGTTGATTTCTTATAATTGTAGTCATTTTCGGGATACTCTACCAAAGCTGGTAAAATATTTTAGTCCGATGCGAGGTGGATTAAATAGACGGGTAATCAAAAAACACTAACATATTATGAAAAATAATCCTAACAGCTTTGCATGCAACAAGAATGACATTTAAATGTTTTGACAGATAAATGTTTGTATGTATTTTATTTGATTAGCTAATTTTATCAGTTTTTAAATAATTCATTTTACTAAATATATTTAATTTAAGAAACCAAAATTAAATTATGATAACTCCGTTACCGTTATTTGACTAAATATATATGATATATTACATATTTTATACGCTGAAATCACTCAAACAAAAATCGAAACCAACCGTATTCAACACTCATAATCAAACTGTTACAATATTTTGAATATTTCTAAAAATATATATGTAACAGTAATTAACTTTTACAATCAAATTATGTACTAATAAGACTGTCTATTTCTGGATGGAAACCCCATTTTGTCTGTATTCGTTGGATATTTTCTGTTACATAACAATTTTATTTTAAATAACTAACAATTGGAATGTTTATTTTAATCTAACGGATGAAGAATTTGGATGGGTACACCCGTATTTTCTCTTTACGTATTTAATTTTTACAAAATTTATGAAAATGAACCAAATTTAATCATACTTTTCAAATAAAATTTAAAAATATCAAAAGTACAAAAGTTTTCTAAAATACCCATCCAAAAGTCGAACCTTACCCAAATTAGTGAGAATTTGGGAATAAATTAAACAACTTAAATTTTCTTGATTTTGTCCCTTCACTAGGAATTCTCATTTCATATTTTAGCGGGAAGAGTTCGGATAATATTTTTACTACCCAAATTAGATATTCCATCATGTTTCCACTATTCCCAATTCTGATATCTAAAATGGACATGATAAAAGATCATACAATTTGTGTTACAATTGTTACTCCGCACATACATAATTGTGTTTTAACCATTACTGTAACTTTATAATATCTATACAACTAGGAGAAGTCTCGCGCGGTGCGCGGATTTAATACATATGTATTTATTTAATACATAGTTGATAAAAAATATGATATACATTTTATTTTTCTATTTATTAGGAATAATATTTATTTACTAAAAATACATTGCAAAATATTTAAATAATAAATTCATGTGAATTACTAGAAAAGATATAGAAAAAGATGCTACATATGGCCAAAAAGAGATATTAGACTACATAATACATGTTTTAATTAAGGTTATTTTTTCCTAGAATTTTGCTTATTTTACCCTTATTTTAAAATAATTAATTAACAATAAATAAAATAATATATTTATTCAATTTATAGTCATATACACAAACATGTAAATGAACACTATTTGAAAAACTTAAGGAAAAAAATATATTTTAAACCAAAATGAAATTTTAAAATAATATGATTAATAGTATCATGTGAATTATTTTTATTAAAACACAGAGAATACATAATTAGGTTATAGGAAAATATGTCATATGTTACAAGTACCATAATTTACAAAAGTCTATGAACAATTTTAATCACAATTTAAAATTTTAGAATTTCAATGGTATTTAAAAAAATGGATGTGTATGAATTTATCAATAAAATTTAATGTATTAGGTAGAAATGGATATTGAAATTATAATAATTGTGTTGAACCAATTGAAATATTGATAAAAAAAAATAAAACAAAAGTAATATACTATAGAAGAAAACATAAAATAAACCACTTATAATACTTATAAACTCATGCGAGGGTGACATTAATAAGTCTTGAATATATAAACACATTTTGATATGATTAAAGTTTTTTTGGTAATTTGCTTTTCAGATGATATCAATTCTAATTTTTTTTTGTTATTTACTAATATAAGATATTCTCATAAAGAGTATGATATGAATATTTTCAAAGTTTTTGTGAACCTAAATAAAAATGAAATATTAAACATGTTATTGTAAATTGAGAAACTGACTTTTAGATACTAATATTTTGATGGCAAAGAAAAATTGAAAATAAAACTAAATATCATTATGTCTACCATAACGGGATTGACATTGGTGTTAGGATGCATATAATCATTTAGTGATACTATTCATGTAAGGAAGTTTTTTTGATGGTAGTACTTTTTGCAGAAATCTTTAGTAATCTTGTACCAATGTCAATCCTGGTGTACCTATCAAGCTGTTTTTTGACATCAAAACATGATATGGAGAATAAGGTGCCTTCTTTAAGTTGACTCTTAAACTTATGAAGATGACGGGGGTGGATAGATGTTTGTATGACATTAGTTTAGATATAGAAAAATTAGAAAAATTAGAAAATAGTATTTGAGTTTGTTTGATACGAATATGAAGTTTTTTGTATCATATTTTTCATCCAAGAGCAAGCATTTAACGCTCAGTAAAACATTATTGCATTCTAAATCACGAGCCTCCCATGAATGTTAGAGACGAACAACTATACGCTAAGAGTTTTGGTGATAGTTTATCTTATCATCAATTGCAGCAAGAATCAAATATGGAGAAAGCTGAAGGAGTGATTCAGAGGTGGTGAGAGAAATTGGAGAGGGAATATTGACAACTGTAAGTGTTGGGTGGGAGAAAGGAAGATTGTGAAAATAAGAACAATATGGATTTATATGTAACTGGAATAGATGATTAAGATATAGAGGTTTTGAAAAATAAAATTATGTGGGGTTAATGTAATATTTAAATAAAATGGATTTCGGAAATGTTACAATTTGGAATATGTTACGATTTTGGTTGAAGTTAATAAAGATTGACAATTGAAGTTGTGGAATAGGTTACACTTTTGGTTAATTATTTAAAGTTGACATTTAAAGATTTTCTGAAACAAAATATAATATGAAATAAATGAATGACCAAAAAATTAGGGGATTTTAAAGTATTCGTCATTGTGATTTAAACTGAGATAAATATAGTAATAAAAGTGATGTTTGAATTGTTTGAATTAGATATTTGAATTTTAAGTAATGATGTGTTCTTCTAATACACAAAGTTTTATAATTACATATGGATACAATATTAAGAAAGTAACGTCTACACATCGATGCTACCTAACTTAATGATAAGAATTATCAAAATATATAATAACAAAAATAATTTTCTAGAATTTGCTTATATTTAGAAATTTAAGAATTAGTCTTTCATATTATCATGTACAAAATTTTTGTTTACTCTCAACAAACATGCGAAGTCTCGGGCAAAAAGATGAATCTTTAACTAGTTGTTTTCAAATGAATTAACATAACAAATGAAAGATTAATTGTTAAATGGATTGGTTATTTATAAATTTTAGGTTTTTTAAATATTATTAAAAATAGGATGGTGTACATACATGTTTTTTAATTATTGAAAGCTGAGATAAATATAGTAATAAAACTGATGTTTGAATTCTTTAAATTAGATATTTGAAATTAGTTAGAATTTGAATACAAGAAATCTTCCAAATGAATTAACATAACAAATGCAAGATTAATTGTTAAAATGGATTGGTTATTTATAAATTTTGGATTTTTGTTTGTATTATAAAAACAGGATGGTGTAAATACATGGGTTTTTTTAAGTATATAAGATTAAGATTTTTATTGTTAAATGGATAGATTATTTATAAATTATGGATTTTTAATACATGTTTTTTAAAGTATATTTTATTTGAACATGGTATCTAAAGTTTTTGGTTATTTTAAATTTGGAAATACAAATCATCTAAGATAAAAAAATCAATATGTTTTAATATAATGTTATATAGTATGTTTTCATCTAATATTATATCAGTTGGATTTCTATTTATTTATGTAAGAATTATATTAAAATAAATTAGGAAGTTGAATACGAAAAGAAAAAACTAAAAAAAAAAAATGTAAAAGGGGGTGTAAGTGGACACGTGGCAGCGTCTCAAAGCTCCACATAATGATAATCTTATTTTATATTATATAAGATTATGTGGATCTTTAACACAATAAATCATTACATATTTTTTAGTTCTATAAAGATAAATTCTATAAATACTTTCCCGCACGTATGTGCGGGTCAGAATTTAGTTCTTCTATATTATGCATATATATATATAAATATTTTAATTCTTTAATGTTAAATATAAATACTAATACTAAATATCTATTTATTTTACTAAGTTGTATATTTCCAATTCAGTATCACTACATATATATATATTTTTCTAATCTTAAATACTATCAAACAAAATACTAAAAACAAACCTAAACAAGTATATATGCTTTATACTAAAAAAGAATATTCTTTTGAATTTATAGAACTACTAACAATATTTTATCAAATTTCTGTTTTCAATATTTGTTTTTTAAAGTAGCATGATATGTACAAACTTATTCAACAAGATTGTATATTTAACTAATATTTTTAGGGAATAAAATTTTGGGTAGATAAATTTAGTTTTCAAAGTTTTACTAATTTTGAAAAGTGTTGAATATGTGATAGAGATGGATAAATATCTATTTCAAAGTAGATATTTTGGAACTTTTGGATAATTTTTCAAAAAAACATTTGAGATTCTTTAAGAACTATAACTTTGTAGATAATGTCCATTAGTTTTACAGAAATTAAATATTCAAACGAAAAAACGAGTATTATATCTAAAACTCTTACCCAGTTTCTTATAATAAATATTGTGGAATGGATAATTATTTTAAAATAACTGACTATGAAGCAAAATATTTATGATAGATACGGGATGAGACGGTTTTTTGTTCCAAAATATAAAAATATTAATTTAAATATAAGTATAAGAAATTATTTCAATATTATATTTTATTCCGGTATGGAACGAGAATGAATAATTCACATAATAAAAATATTTCTGAGACTATTATTAGTATAAAAAAAAGGTACATGAATCTTTTGTAACAATATGGGTTACAAATTGGGTATGAGACGGGTAAAAATTCACTTTTGAGTACGTAAATTTAATTCTTAAATTCTCATTAATTTGGATAAATATTGACTATTTAAGGGGTAAAGATACACTTCAAGACGAGTATTTTAGAGATTTTGGTTAATTTATAAAAATATCTACATAACTTTTTAGAACTATAGTTTTGTTTTTTGATAATTTCTATTAATTTTAAAAATAAATTATTCAAATTTGAATATAAGTATCATATATAAACCCATACTTAATCTCTTATAATAAAGATTTTCGAACATGTAATTTTGTTTTCAAAGAAACAGTTACGGAACAAAAAATTTATGATAGATTCAGAACGAGATTGTTTTTCGTTTCATAATATATATGCCTATGATATATACTAAAATAAGCTAACCTAAAACCAAATATAAATTCGTTATAACACTCCGAGTCAAACTATTAGAAATGTTTTGATTAATATAAAATATACATTTAACATTTAAAACTGTATTATATCTTAAATTTAAATAAAAAGTAAGTTTTTTTTACAAATATAGTCCCGCATATTAGTAATAGAATAGGTAAAATTAATTTCTAAATTCCTATTAATTTTGGTAAAAGTCATCTTGGGGACATATATTTGGAAAATTCGTATATTTTTGAAAAAATTTAGAAATTTTTTTTAAAATAATAAAAAAATTTTATATAGTTTCCATCACTGACAAGAAATGCAAGTATAAAATATAATTTTCTTACCTAATATTTTACCCAAAATAAATATTTCCAAAGGAGTAATTAATTAAAAAAACATTTATGTGACGGAAAATTCTCAATGGATACAATATTGGATGAGTTTTCTCTTTCGAAATGAATATGCCTATTTTTTCATGAGACACCTAATCACATATAAGTAATTCTAAATTTTATATGAAAAATATTTGTATAATTTCTATTACAAATGGGAAATACATGTATCAAATATGATTTCTTTACCTAATCCCTTACCCAAAATAAATATTTTCAAACAATTAATTTATTAAGAAAAACCGGTTATGAGATGGAAATTTCTCAACAGATACATGATTTGATGGTTTTTCTTATGTTCCGAAATGAAAATGCACATTTTTCCATATATGATACACTATTAATCATACATAATTATTTCTAAACTTAAACCTAATTTGATTTATAATATCTAAATTTTATAACAAACATAAATAAAATTAAAAATACAATAAATATCAAATAAAATTATCTTATAAATATAACTCGGTACGTAAGTGCGGATTCAAATCTAGTTCTCATTAAATCGGTAATAGCAATATTTCCAACATATGTAAAATTTGTTTCAGTCTTCCTAAAGCGATTACCACTAAACTTACTAGCATCATGGCAATACTTTAGTGGTGCGAATGGTCAGCTTAGAAAAAAAAAGGCGGAGTAAAAATGACTAAACCAGGGTTATTAGCAAAACAGCTTTGACGGTTAATGGATTCTCAGGAATCACTTTGTGAAAAAGTTTCTAAGGGTTGGTATTTTAAGTTTTATTGGATCAACTGTCCATCAGGTTAGCAAGACCTAAATATTTAATTATTGTAACTTAAATAATTTAAAAAACAAAACTAACAGTTTTAAAATAATTATTTTAATATTCTCTTTTTTGAGTTAATGTTCTAGTTTTATACATAATTTTTTTTATATTTTCAAATATATCATATATTATATTATCATTTATATACAATAAATAATATATAAATATAATTTATTTATGTTTTCTAAAATTTGGTAGTTTATGGCTGATTTATCAATTCGTGGACAAAAATTTGATATACCTGCCGTATATTATGCGCTTCTTTATGATATCTGCTTTTTAATATGCATAAATTTTTATGTCTATACCCGTCCTATATCAGATTTACTTGTACATATCCCGCATGTCATCAATCCGATTGACATCTCTATTAATATGAGATATTTAACACACATTTTTTCCTTATTAATTGAGTTAATATATGTCTGTTTATAAAAGTTAAAATTACAACATATGCATGAAATATATGTCTGTTTATAAAAATTCAAATCACAACATATGCATAAAAAGTCTAAAATTTTATTAATCGTATGTATTATATAAAACTTAAAATAATTTGAAAATAATATCAAATAAAGATGATAGGAGAATCATAATTTATATTATTAAAATCACAATATTCAATAAGAAAATGATTGTAGATAAATATTAGAAAAGGAAAGAATCGTAGAAATTTATTATTTATTTAGAAAAAAATATATAAACTAAATATGGAAGTGATTGGATACATGAATAACTCATTCGTATTTCAGTTTAAATAATGTAGTAGATAAATAAACTAAATATGGGAGTGATTGCATACATGAATAACTATTTAGTGTTTGGATAAAAAATAACTAATTTATACTTCAATTTTAATAGTGTAGTATATACTTAAGGTTTGAACTTTACGAAAATAGGAAAATATACGGTTATGACAGGTTACTAGGTATGGCACAATGAGCCATCAGCTAGCATACACATGGAAGTTAGAATGTTCTGCAAATTTGGATATATTCTTTAATTGAATGTTAAATTTAACTTCAAAAACGTTTAACAACAAGGTGATAACTGCATAATTGGATATGTGTTTTGAAATCTCTATTCTAAATTTTTTAGAACATGAAGAAATGTTAGAATACATAATCTAATTTTTTTAGAAGTGCTAGAGTATGTATTCTAAAAATTTTAGAACATATTTCATCAAACTAAAAACCTACTTAAAACTGTCTAAATTAAAAAAATTATTCTTTAATATTCTTTTTTAATTGTTTATGAACATGTTTAGATAGTTTTTGTTTTTTGAAAATCTGCGTTTTTTATTACTATGGGTAATTTTGGAAAAAATGACAATTTACGAAAAAAAAATAATATATATATATATATATATATATATATATAAACAAATTAGAAGCTATATGACATTTTAAGCCAAATTTCCTAAAAAACAAAATATACTAACAATTATAAGTTTAAATGATAAAAATTGAAAAAACTCATAACTATGGTTGAGTCATGTATCCTAACTCTATGCAGAACCGGTCCAATATTTATGGTGGTCCGAAGCAAGAAAAAAATATAGCTTATATCATAATTTAATAAAAAGTCTATCATATATTAAAGTTAAAAAATCTTTTAAAAACCTTACTTAATAATTATAATTCTCCTCATATTTTTTCCATAAAATCATTCATTAGACTTTTATAATCTATTTGTTTAACCATAGCTTTTTTGATTGATAATATTAAATATTTTGTTTAATCATTTTTGCGATATAGTAAATCTCAAATGATTATTGATAAGCTTTAGGAAGAAATATGTGACTTTTCTAAAATGATATATGTTTTAAATATTATGGCTCAAATACATATAATTTATGATAAATATATGGTTTTAAAATTTTTTAAAAAATTAATAACCTTAAACAGTAATTTATTCTGTTTATGCTCTGGACGGGTCTGACTCCATAACATTATGCGACCGACAACAATGCGAAACTGGTATGTTAAGGTGACCATCTCTATCCTACGATTTAACAAGCTACTTTGATCTAAATTTTTTGATCATCTTGTACAAGGGCTTGATCATCTTGAGAGGTTCTTGTCACAAGACAAGATTATGTATAACTACAATAAGAAACAATGCGTTTTTGTGAAGAGTTTCATGTACGAGATCAGAAATTTCGGAATACAGACCAAAGAGGTTATGAGGAAGATTAATAAGTTGGTTAAACAACCTGACGAGCCAGCCATCAAACAGGTTCCATCTGTGATACAACCACAGGAAAAGCAAGAGCATGGAGAAGAAGAACTTGACCGTAGATGGTATGACCATTTGAAGACTTTATCTTCGTTGGAAGTCTTAAGGATCTTTGCTTCAACTGATCATGAAGATATGTTTAGAGAATTGGCTATCAGACGGCTCAACGTCTTACTATCTGATCACACTCTAAAGAATGTGGAATTAGAGATTTCAGAGTTGAGAGAACTCAAGCCATTGCTCATCTCTTGCCTTAAGGAAGAAAGAGTCTCTGAGAGTATGTTCAAAGTCCTAGGTGAGGTGGTGAACCACGTTGCGTATGAGATGTTTTTCTGCCAAGATGATAAATGGGATGGTCTCCGTGACTATATTGTATCTCAAAGCAGAACAGAGTTTCAGAGAGCGGTTTATATCTTCCAGTGCTTAACAATGGCGCTTCTTGATGATGAGTTTGTGATTCCTGTGTTGGATAATCTTCTCCCAGAGATAATGACAAGGCTAAACCCACCAAGAGAATATCGGGTAGATGACATCTGCTGGGTGTTGGCGTTTACGGGTGCCTTCTGTGTAGCAATTCATTTGGTAGAGATCCCAAGTCACGCTGAATCCGCTAAGGAGGTTGCAGATAAGATGACAGATTCAGTGAGAGAGCTTGTGGAAAGAAAAATGGAAGTTGGACTTGTGAGGAGAGCTTTCAGAGATGTTGAAACCATTGTGAAGAAACAGATCAAATGGTATGATAGGAGTGTGTACAAATTCGTTAAGGGTCTGCTTTGGAGACTATATGCAATCAAAGGAACGAAATGGGAAAGTAAGATTGTGTTGTGGAGAATCAATGTGATTCTCGAGAGAGGAGTGAATGCAATGGCTAAAGAGTTGCCAGATGATGTTTCATTGTAGAATCTGAATTTATGAAGAGAGATTGATAGAGGTTGGGAAAATGTTCTTTAGTTCTCAAAAACATAAGAACCACTCTTCTGTGTGGAATACAAAGCAGTGAACGATCAAAATCTAAAGGTGCATAGAAGGAGAAAAACAGCATGAGTTGGTTCACAAGTTTTGTTGATGTCTACCGCAAAGTTATATTCTCCAATCTTCATCTTCATCTTCTAATTCCTGAGCCTTTGTTTCATCTATTTAATAATGGGATCCCAACGTTTCCATTGTGAACAATATATGATCAGCTAAACGATTCCTTTAGGACCAGTACTTGCTCCTTCTTCAAGTAACTTGCTTGTTAGGCTATAGTTTTTCATTCAACGAGTTGGTGTTTTTTAGTTTTGTTTCTACTTCCTTAGACGATTGTTTCAAGAAAGAATCAGCAAGTATGACGTTTAACACATTTGAACCGATTATCATACAAAAACTATTTTTAATTATTTTTAATGTTGAGAAAAAATATTTTTAATTATTTTTAATGTTCAGAAAAACTATTTTGATGAACAGAAGTGTATGCGATTGCGCGCTAGTTGGGAGCAAATGGTCATTAAATTCCCCAACTTTTGCAATAGCCACTACTATAACTAACGAAAAAAATATGCAACTAACTAGCTAATCAAGTATATCTATCTACTACATTATTAAAAATCTAAAGAGATATTTTCAAATACTTATATTAAAATAAATAAAGCATGATTAATATTGTATGTATATACAAACAGATTAAAACATAAATATTATAGAAACTAACATTGATTTTAATTTATCCAAAATCTATCTATATAATTTAAATCATTGTATTAGAAAAATAATTATGATTCATTTTTCATTTTTATTTGATCTTATTTTTAAATTATTTTAAATTATTACATAATACATTTAACTAATAAAATATTATTTTGTTCTATGTGATTCAAATCTATTTTTCTAGAAAACTACATATCCGTTTTTACAAGAAAATTTCTAAGTATTAATTTTGACAGAAAATTACGGATTTCCAGTTTGCTAAAAAATTTACTAAGTCAAGCTTTTTATCTACAGGAACCGGATTAGTTTTGATGAGAAAATTAATTATACTTACGATTGACAATTGTATTGGTTTTCATTTAGTTATATCTTATTATATAAACTTGGGTTGCACTCACCAGAAGCCGACACGTGTCAAAATTCTAACTCACGAGATCTTGACATCTATCACTAATCATTCAGTCTTGTCACATGTCAAATTATAAAAAAATCTATATATATAAAAAAATTAATGAAAAAAGGAAATTCAATAATTATTAATATATCAAATCATCAATTAAATTTCATAAATCCCAACAAAAAAACAAAAAAGTGAACTATTTTTTAAAAAAGGAAAAAAGGAATCACAAAAATGTTAAATTATCTAATATATAACTAAATCTAAAACATATACAAAAAAAGAAAGAAAAAAGTGTAGTTTTTAAATAAAAAAAAGAAAAAAAGAATTCAAAAAATTGTTAATTTAACTAATCAATAACTAAAATTAAGAGAGTGTTGTTTTTGCGGAGCTAAGTCTCATAGACTAATATGGATTCAGATGATGAGCAAGACGGTGGACTTCCGTTAATGATTAAAGATGATGGTGGATGAACAACTGATGACTGAAAAGAAAAGAAGTGGCAAAAAAAAAATATTTCAAATAAAAGTGAAAGATAGTGAAGGAATAGTTGAGCAAGAGGATGTTGTTGGAGGCGTCAAAAGCCAAGAAATGGAGAAGATTTTTGGCGAGTGGTGCAAGAAAGAAATTATATTCTTTTGGGAACCGAGATAAGATCTTAATTAGAAAACATCAAAGAGACAACAAAGTTCTTGCCAGAAAATGCCTCACATATATATAAGCGAAATCATAGTCGTTGGTCATTTGATCCATTTTTTGAGATATCACACTAGGACTGGGCGTTTAGATTTGGTTCACGCCTATCAGGTTTAGTAGCGTATGATCCATTTGGGTATTTATATTTTTGGTGCAGTTCCGTTCCATCTCACTTTGAGACAGTTTTAGGTACACGAAATATCGGAAAAATAAATAAAACTTAGTTTAAATATAAATATAATTTTATCCGCGAATTGGCATATCGATCTCCAGAGTACCAATTTTTAATAAAAATAAGTGAAATATATATAATATGTAATATAATTGATAAAATATAATATGTAATATATTAAAAAATAAAGAGTATATATATATAACTTAGAATATTTACAAAAAGAGAATATTAAAAATATTTCTTTTAGAAAGTTGTTAACTTAAATTCTTTAAAACTATAAAAATTTAAATTGCGGGCCGTATGCTAACCCATTGGATATAGTAGGGCAGAATTCAACGATTTATAAAGTATTAAAATGTGTATTTATGTTAAGCAATCAATAACACTAACACTTGATGATTTAATGAAGTTATAATTACATATAATGAAAAGAAATTAATTATAAAAATTAAATGAAAAATCTAAAAATCGAAAAAATTATCTGAAAAATTGTAAACAAAATATTAAACTGTAAAATATAAAAATTTATTACAATGTTTAAAAAAATAATTGACATGCACAAAAGATTAAGATGGGTATATACGTCCAACAACCAACAACACTAATACTTTATAATTTAATGAAGTTGAAATTACATATTTTAAACAAAAAGTAGTTATTAAAATTAAATGAACAAATTTTAAATATTAAAATTTATCTTAAGAATTGTACACATAATATTAAGCAGTAAAATATAAATATTATTATAATGATTAAAAAAATATTGATCCGCAATGTATCGCGAATATATATTCTAGTATGTACTATAATATGCAACTAGAGTTTATACCCGCGGTGTACTGCGGGTCAATATTTTCTTAATCATTACAACAAATATTTATATTTTACAGTTTAATATTGTGTGTTCAATTTTTAAAATAATTTTTTAATTTATAAATATGCAATTTCAACTTCCTTAAATTTGAAAGCGTTAGTATTGTTGGTTGTTTGACGTATATACTCATTTTCATATTTTTTGTATGTCAATATTTTCTTAAACATTGTAATAAATGTTTATATTTTACAATTTATTATTTTGTATACAGTTTTGCAGATAATTTTTAGATGTTTAAAAAGAATTTGTTCAGTTTTGCAGGTAATTTAATTTCATTAAATCATTAAGTGTTATTGTTATTGATTGTTTAACATATATACCTATTTTAATATTTTATAAATCATTTTTATGTTGAAGTTTGCTCTGCTATATCCAACGGGTTAACATAACGGCTTGCAGTTTTAAACTTTTTTAAAATTAACAACTTTTAAAAATAAATATTTTTAATATTCTATTTTTGTAAACATTATAAGTTTATATATATAAACTCTTTAGAAATTTTAAATATATCACATATTATATTTCATTAGCTATATATATTTATTAATATGTACATATATATATATATATATCACTTATTTATTTTTATTAAAAATTGGCAGTTTCGAGATCGATCTGTCAATTCGCGAACAAAGTCTGCTAAATCCGCAGTTCACTATTCGATTATCTATATTATTCATTTTCTAATAGACATGTCATAATTTAATCCCATGATGGATCTACTTAAACCTACCACGTGGTTTTACATACCTTATTAATATATACATATATATATATATATATATATATCACTTATTTATTTTTATTAAAATTAGTAGTCTCGGATCGATCGGCCAATTCACGGACAAAGCCAACTAAATTTGTGGTCCATTATTGTGTTATCTATATTATCCGCTTTTAATAGATATAAAATAATTTCACCCTATTATAGATCTACTTAGACATAGCTCGTGGTTTTACATACTGGCAATTCTATTGATATGCGACGTTGAATAATGACCTTTCTTCTTATTGATTAAATTATATATGTTTACTTTTTAACTTATCTTATTTAAAAAATAGATATGTAATTTTTCAAAAAATAGATTTGAATCACAGTATATGTAAAAAAAATTAAATACAATATGTAATAATTTAAAATAATTTGAAAATAAGAGCAAATAAAAGTGAAATATGAATCATAATTGTTTTTTCAATACATTGATTTAAATTAGGTAGATAGATTTTGAATAAATAAAAATCATTGTTAGTTTCCATAATATTGATGTTTTAATTTGTTTGAATACACATATAACATTAATCATGATTTATTTATTTTAATACTAGATTAGGACTCGCCCGATGGGCGAGTTTTAAATTTTAAATTAAATATTTGTTATTAAAAATATATCTTAAATTGTTTTAGAAAAAGATATAGAAATTATGTTATGTTAGAGAAAACAGTTGTTTACAAAATTTTAGTTTTTTACATGAATAAATTAATTAACTTTCAATAATAAAAATTTTCTTAGAAAATATTAAAAAATATATATATATATATATATATATATAATATCTGGAAGCTTGTTTCCTCTTGTTGTTTCTTTTTTCGACTACCATGTTAGGTAGCGTGGACAAACTATCAGAAACCCGAAAAACTAAATCGCATCCAATCAAAATAGGGGTACCAACCCAAAAAAATCAAAATGGATTCTAGACTCTCTATATCCGAAAGACCAAACATGAACTGAACCGAATCGAGAACCGAATAGATACCCAAAATACTCAAAATATAATTATATACCAAAAATATTAGTAATATTTAGTGATACAGGTCAAGATCTCCGTTTCTTTTAGAACTTTACTTTTTCTGTTTTTTTTTGTTGGGATTTATGAATTTTATTTGATGATTTGATATATTAATAATTACTGAATTTCTATTTTTTGTTAAAGTTGTTTTTTATATATTTTTTATAATTTGACACGTGGCAAGATCTGAATGATTAAAGACATGTGTTAATATATCGTGAGTTTGAAATTTGATACGTGTCTTCTTCTGGTAAATATAACCCAAATTTATATAATAAGATGAGTGTTTGGAAACACTTTTAGATTGACTAGCTAATTAAATCCATTCGCCATAAAAGGTTAAGACCCATAAAGTATCGAAATATACGTTTGTAAAACTTGTATATTTGACATGTAACATATAAGTAAAGAAGATTAAATTGGTCCATCAAATCGTCCATTCCATATAAGACTATCCTAAATATTGACAAGTATCGCAATCGAACAAGGAAACATGCTATTTTACGTCTGATTTGTTTTTTGTTTTTTTGAAATCTTTAGTAAATAAGTTCATGTAAGTCTTCTCTTTAATTATTATATAGAGTTATAGACTCTCTTGTAACCTTGTTTTTCCTCTTTTCTCTTGTGAACGATAAAAACTCAAAAACAATGGAATCTGAATTCAAAACAAAGGAAGATAAGCTAAAATCACTTCATCCCAATCATACATCCTGCATGTCTGTTGAATGTCGCGTCGGTCTCTTCGTAGGCTTATTTGTGGTTCTATTCATATGTTATGCTAGTTCCGTACGAAACGATTCTCATGATCTCAAAATAGTTTCTATGGATTTCACGGCCGAGCTTGAGAATAACAGTACTCATTGATGGGATATGTTGATAAGAGTCCCTGGAAAACTTGTTGGTTTCGATTTATGTCTCCAAGGAAACCTCCAAGCTTCCTTCCTTTACAAGAATCTCAATCTTGTTACTTCCGCAATGCAAAGGTTTTTTTTTTTGCTAGTTTACTTTTATTTTTTTGAAACCGTTTAATATTCTTTATTACTGATTTCTAATCTTATGTATGATTGAGATAGTTACAACAGACTCAAACTAGGCATACCTCATCTTCTCAAGGCTTCAGCGGTTGCGACTCGGGAAGATTTGAGTGGTGCGGTTGGGAAAGAGATTATAGAGGCTATCAAGGAGAGGAATGAAGTGCGGTTCAGATCACAGTTCTCTCTTTCAGATTGTAGAGAGGGAACTAAGAAAGGTATGATGAGCTATGAATGCGATGAAGCCAAGTTGCGGTTCGAGCCAGGCTCTCAAATTAAAGCTACTACTGCTCTTAAGGACCGCCCTAATTGCATCATCAATCTTTAGTTTACTAAAAGCTCTTTTTTCTTTTTTTTTTAATCTCTCTAAATTATTTGATTTCTTCTTCTTTTAATTTTAAATATGGTTGTTTGTCAAAATTTACTCTTGGTTAAAGAGGAATATACAGAAGACATACATGAATGTCAAAATTTAGTACATATATTAAACAAAATTAATGATAATAAATTTAGCATATATTAAACAAAAAAAACTCTTGGTTATACCCGTATTGGTCATTTATATTAAACATTGACATTGATCAATAACATCGAGTTTTTTTAATCTTAGATAAACGCCATAAAACACTATAGTTACAACTTTTATAGTATAGATTTTTTTAACAATAGATATATATATATATATATAGTCACATAAATATTTAAAAATTCATTACACGGTTATTTGAAAAATTCATTACATATATAAAATTATAATATAATTTGAAAAATAATTTATGCCTGTTTTAAAGAATTCAAACCATAACATGTGAAAAAAATTATATAATTTTATTAGAAATATAATGTTATCATTTAATTAGTTACTAGATAGTAACTCACATTGTGCATCGCCGGAAAATATCTACTTCATCTTTCTTTAGTTTCTATTTTCATAGAATATATTAGTATTTTAATGTAAACTAGATTCGAACCCGTGGTACACCACGGGTCAATTGTTTCATATAAAATTATAGTATTTTATTAATTAATTTACTGTTTATAAATAATTGATATTTTGAATTTATTATAACTTTATATGTATAAATTTAACTTATTAATTTGTTATGAATACTTTTGTTTTGTTTATTTAATATATTTTAGTTTATTTTTTTGTTTGTTTCGAAACATGAATAATCCCAATTCTATAAGAGAAAACATGATTATATACCCGTTTACAAAAAGTTAAATCACAATATATGCATAATCATCTAAAATAATATGTATTATATCAATAAATTAAAATAATATGAAAATAATATCAAACAAAGATGATAGAAGAATTATAATTCAAATTACTAAAATCACAATATTAGATAAGGAAAAGATTGTAGAGAAATATTATATAAGAAAAGGATTGTAGAGAATTAATTAGTTAAGAGATGTTTGGATGTAAGATTAAGATATTGAGTGTTTGGTAACAGAATTTCCCAAATTTGTATTTCAAGTTTAATAGTATAAGATTACTAAATATTATTGAATGACATATGCTATAAGTAAGTTTGATTTTCATGGTAATTAGATATGTTTTAATGAGATGTGTAAACCAGTTAAATGTATAAAACTGAGTAGATTAAGAAACTTGGTATAAGCTAAATCGGAATTCTCTCACTATATAAGAGAGTTTGTTGTAACAATCTTAGATTAAGAAGAATAACATAATTTTCTCGTTTTCTCTTTCTTCTTCACAAAACTATCATGGTATCCGAGCATATTCTACGCTTTTTTCGCAAAATTGGTTGATTTAACTGAATTTTATCAGCATTGAGCTCAGATTCTTCTTCGATTCATCGTTTCGTATCAAAGTTTCACTCAATTTCATCGGTTCTTTGTCGTCTTGAAGCTCTGATTCTCTCCGGTCAAAATGATGGTTTTCGTTAAACGAATACGGCGTCGTCCGCTTAGATCGAGCTCTACGGCACCTGAATCTCCTCTTTGTCGTGAATCAGTTGAAGTTTCACCTCGAGTTTCCCCTAAGTCATCATTCGATTTCTCAAATAATCTACAGTCACCGTACGTACTCACAAATGGAGATAATCCAGGTAACGCATTATCTCAGAAGTATTAGATGGAACAAACTATTCATCTTGGAAGATAGAAATGGAAATTTCTTTAGATGCTAAGAACAAGATAGCTTTTGTTGATGGATCTTTACCAAGGCCTTTAGAATCACATACAAGCTTCAGGATTTGGTCAAGATGTAATTCTATGGTGAAATCTTGGTTACTTACATCTGTGTCAAAGCAAATCTATCAAAGCGTATTAAGATTCAATGATGCGTCTGAGATTTGGAAGGATTTGATGCTAAGGTTTCATATCACGAGTTTGCCTAGATCATATTCTTTGACTCAACAAATTTGATCACTTCAACAAGGAACTATGAGTTTATCCGATTACTATACTACTCTAAAGACTCTATGGGATGATCTTGAAGGTGCGAATTGTATTTCAACATGTCACAATTGCAATAGTTGTAAAGCAGTGGATACTAAGGAGGAATATTCAAAGATTATCAAATTCATGACTGGTTTGAATGATTCTTATGCAACAATCCGGAGTAATATCATCATGAAGAAAACCATTCCTGAACTTGGTGAAATTTATAATCTCTTGGATCAAGACTACAGCCAGAGAAGCTTTGGTTCTTCTTCAAATATTCAAACTGCAACAGCATTGAATGTGAAAAATTCTGAACAGTTCTCTGTCAACGCAACTCAGTCATACCAAAACAATTCCAAGCAGCAGAAGATCATTTGTTTTCATTGTTGGTTATACAGGACATATAGTAGACAAGTGCTACAAGATTCATGGTTATCCACCAGGTTTTAAACACAAGACAAAAGGGAATTCTACTCAAGACAAAGCTCCACAGATTCCTAAACCAGTGATTGCAAGTCTATTTCTGGATGACAATGATGCACAAACTGGAAGGAGTTTGACTTTGAATGACATTGCTAGTCTTGTTGGAGGATTGTGAAAGAACCAAATCCAAGATATGATTGCCTATTTAAGTAATCAGCTTAAAGTACCAGCAGATAAATCAGTCAACGTTGTTTCTACTTCCACAAATGACATTAATGATTCTGCACCGAATGGTATTTCATTCTCATTCTCTACATTATGCTTTATTGGAATCTTAACAGCCTCTAGGAATGTTATGTCATCGTAAACTTGGATTATAGATAATGGAGCAACACATCATGTTTCTCATGATAAAACCTTGTTTTCCACTATCTCTTATGATCTTAGTTCGTTAGTGACACTTCCTACTGGTAGTAATGTTAAGATTACTGGTGTAGAGACTATCAGATTGAGTGATAAGATAATCATCACTAATGTCATATATATTCCAGATTTTAGACTCAATCTTCTGAGTATCAGTCAACTGACCAGATATTTGGGTTCCAGAATATATTTTTTTGAAGATTCTTGTGTTATCCAGGATCGTATCAAGGAGTTAAAGATTGGACAAGGTAAGCAGATAGCTGGCTTATATGTTCTGGATACTGATTCATTGATGGATCTTCCGTTGTAATTGATGCCGAGTTGTGGCATAGTAGACTAGGACATCCGTCTTATACTAGGATTGATGTTCTCAGTTGTGTACTTGGATTGAATAAAAGGAATAAAGAAGATTTGATCCACTGTGAAATTTGTCAGTTAGCAAAACAAAAGAATTTATCTTTTCCTTTTGAAAATAATATGTCTACAAAGGCATTTGATTTGGTACATATAGACACATGGGGACCATTCTCTGTTGTATCACAAGATGGATATAGGTATTTCTTGACAATCGTGGATGATTTTTCAAGAGCAACATGGGTGTTTATGATGAAAACTAAGGATGAAGCTATTAGCATATTCCCAGAGTTTGTTGCTATGGTTGAAACACAGTATCATATCAAGATCAAGACTGTTAGATCGGACAATGCTCCTAAACTAAAGTTTGAGAATCTATTCAAAGAGAAAGGCATTGTCTCATATCATTCTTGTCCAGAGACACCACATCAGAATTCAATAGTGGAACGAAAGCATCAACACATTCTTAATGTGGAAGATCATTGATGTTTCAGTCCAACATACCACTAGAATACTGGTCAGAATGTGTTTTTTCTGCTTTCTTTCTCATTAATATATTGCCATCCTTTGTTATCTAACAAATCTCCATTGGGGCTGCTTCAGTTGAAACCTCCAGACTACTCTTTGCTAAAAGTTTTTGGTTGCTTGTGTTACAAATCGACGTCAAAGCAACAAAGACATAAATTTGAGCCAAGATCAAAAGCGTGTGTATTTTTGGGCTATCCTTCTGGATATAAAGGATATAAAGTTCTGGACTTGGAAACAAATCAGATATCAATTTCAAGACATTTGGTGTTCTTTGAACATTTGTTTCCTTTTTCAAGACCAGAAAATCATGATGAGAGTTTGATTAAGTTATCTGAGAAAGATCTATCTGACACTCATATATCCACAAAGAATGCATCACCATCTGTTTCTACAGGAGAAGTTTCAGCTCAAGAGTTGACACACACAAACGATTCAAAATGCAAAGGAAAGTTGCCAACATACTTACAGGACTATTATTGCAATAATGTCTATGATGCAAGGTATCTTATTGCTGCATTTATAAACTTGACAAGACTATCGATTGATCATCAAGCTTTTGTCTGTGCTGTCAATGAATACTCTGAGCCAATCTGTTTTAGTCATGCCAAGAAGATAAAAGAGTGGCTTAATGAAATGGATTTGGAGATTGATGCTTTGGAAGAGACAAACACATGGGTGATTTGTACATTCCCTGCAGACAAAGTCCCGATTGGTTGCAAATGGGTTTATAAGGTTAAACTCAACGCTGATGGGATATTAGAGAGATTTAAAGCTCGTTTAGTGGCAAAAGGTTACACACAGCAAGAGGAGGTCGACTTTGTTGAAACCTTTTCACCAGTTGCCAAGTTAACAACGGTACGCGTTTTAATCTCAGTGTCATCGGCAAAGAATTGGAATTTCCACCAGTTACATATTTCAAATTCTTTTCTAAATGGAGATTTAGATGAAGAAATCTATATGGATTTTCCTTCTGGTTACGCATCAAGAACTGGACACACATTGCCTAAGAATGCTGTGTTGAAGTTACAAAAGTCACTATATGGTCTACGACAAGCATCGAGGCAATGGTTCTTGAAATTTAGCTCTACATTGATTGGTTTGGGATTTAAGAAGTCACATACTGATAATGCTTTATTCATACGCCATACACCTGATCATTACATTTCCTTATTGGTGTATGTCGATGACATTATTATTGCAAGTAGTGATGATGAGCAGTAACAAGGCTAAAAGAAGATTTGTCAAAAGCTTTTAAGCTAAGAGACTTAGGCCCATTGAAATATTTCTTGGGTCTAGAAGTGGCAAGAATGAGTGCAGGAATCTCGGTTTGTCAAAGGAAGTATACTGAATAAGGGAACCGTCTTCTGTGGCACTTGAAATTCAGTAAGTAGATTAACCAACCAAGAAATCTCACAACTAGCCAATGCCATTGCCCTGTATTCAGAATCTGCTGATGATCTTGAGACTACATCATGTTTCTTTGACTTCCATGACACAAGAGAATCACCAAGTAACATACAAAATGCAGACGTTGAACAAAAAGTGTCAGGACAAGATGACCAATCCGCATCACAAAAGGCCTTGAGTTGGAGATCAGAGTTAGCTGGATAGAACAAACCAAGTCCAATGGTCCCTTTGAGGTAGTGAACCACCTTATGAGCTGCATTCATATTAGACATCTTTGGAGCTGAAGAGAATTGACACAGTTTGTTCACAGAAAACGTAATATCAGGTCTTGTGATCGTTAAGTACATAAGTTTCCCAACAAGGCGTCTGTAAATCTCCAGATTAGGTAACAGTGGCTCTTCATCATTATGTTGAGTAAGCTTGATGCTTGGTTCCATTGGTATACTGGAAGGTCTGCACCCTAACATATAGAGAGGGATAGTCATACAACAAGGGAACGCATAGAGAGTGGTTTGCTAAAGCCTCTTCATGTAAGGACACAAAATCAGATTGCTGATGTTCTTACAAAGCTGTTGTTTCCTACATTGTTCAATGCTCTTATAAGCAAGATGAGTCTAGGGGTGGGCATTCGGGTACCCGTTCGGGTGTGGGTCGGATGTTCGGACTTAGAGGTATAGCACCCATTTGGGTATTTCATTGTTTTGGGAGGGTTCGGATCGGGTATCTTTGGGTTTGGATCGGGTTTGGGTATATCCAAAGTATTGGAAAAAATTAAAAAATGTTATTGAATAAAAATTGGTGATATAATCACAAATATAAGTAAAAAGTTTCGGATATTTTAGTTATTTTGGTTAGTTTTCGTCTGAAAATATTATAAATATTTGAAAATACCCCTAAACCTATAGAAATTACCAATATATTATGCACTTATAGTTTGAGTATGTTCGGGTATCTATTCGGGTTTAGGTTCGGGTTTGGGTTCGGATGTTTAAGTTTAGAAGTTTAAGACTCGTTTGGGTATTTTAAAACTTTGGATCAGGTTTGGATCTGGTTTTTTCGAGTCGGGTTCGGATGCAGGTTTCAGGTGCGGGTTTTTTGCCCAGCCCTAGATGAGTCTATTGTCAATATTCACATCTTGAGAGGGGGTAATGAGATGTGTAAACCGGTTAAATATATAAAATCGAGTAGATTAAGAAACTTGGTATAAGCTAAACCGGAACTCTCTCACTATATCAAAGAGTTTGTTGTAACAAACTCAGATTAAGAAGAATAACATAATTTTCTCATTTTCCCTTTCTTTTCACAACACTATCTGTATGCTCAAGGATTATCTATACTATATAAAAGTTGAAGCTATAGCGCTCTTAAGCCATCCACATAGGATTTAAAAAACTTGATTTGATTGGTTCATGTCAGCGTTTAATATAAACTATGAAGATGTTTTGTCAAAAACTAAAAAAAAAAGGAAAAATTGGTTCCTTCCACACAAATAAAAAGGGAAAAACTGATTTCTGCCAAAAAAATAAAAGAGTACAAATTTATTAATGTAAGAAACTTAAAAGGAAAATCATCACCAAAATAAGCAAAAAATTAATAAAAGCTACTCAAAATCCTGAGTTTCGTATATAAAGAAATTATGACATAATTTTTATTAATGAATTATTAAAAAAATGTATTTTTATTTTCATTTTTATAACTTCATATTTTCTTAATATAGTGCTATTAGGCTATCTGCATAGGATTTTAAAACAAGTTCTTATTGGTTTACTCAGTATTTTTCAAAAACTACAAAAAATAAAATTGGTTGATCATCACTAGGTTGATTTCCCTATTGGGTGAGTGTTTTTAATGCTTGTTCTCCCCTGGTCAAGGAGAACCTGATTTTAGATGGTCTCATGAGCACGACCCATGCCTTGAGCCATTAGATAGACTTTTTCCGGGGTTTAGAGTACAATAGCGTGAGGGTAGATGCATCAGACATTGATTTATGTCACGACTCCACCTATTCACTTGTTATAAACTCTTCTCGACTTGAATAGACTGAATCTTCATGCCTGGTCCGATCAACTCACACTATGCTGACCGGGTTGGACCTTACGGCTCTCTACCACGACCCATGGATTAGGCTGGTTATGAAGTCTGTTGTCTAGGGTAGTCTTGTGATGAAATGTCTAGTTGATAGCTATAGTAGTGCAGAGTGTTTGCGAACCTATAATTTCCATCCCTGGAGTCCCTATTGTTTTCCCCATAGTTCACAGTGTGCTTAGTATTCGTTCACTGTAGTTTTTCTCTGTTTTTACTGTAGCACTCAACCTCACCACTCGATCAGTGTGGTCGAGTCATCCCTGGTACTGTGATTTTACCTGTTTAGTTCCATGAAGTGTTAAAGTGTGACAGACTTTGACATCTCTGGTATAATGGTAGTTCATTTAGCTTGTTAGTGAATCAACCCTCTTTTGATAAAATTACTTGAATATCTAGCTTTAATCATCTACTAGTTGTTGTAGACCACTCTTGATTGGTTCGACATTGTTACTCATTATCACTATACTTCAATTGATAAACTTTGTGTTTTGTCCCTTTAGGCTTAGGTTGATTGCTTGGCTGTATTTTTTTGCTTAGAGTAGGCAAAAAACATAGTTTCCAATTTTGTGCTGTTCCCAGTTTTGAGTGTTTTTGTCTGCACAATTAGTAGTTTAAGGCTTACTAGATCAAGTCTATTACTTTTACAAGTCCAGTTACTGATTTGGTTTTGAAATTTTGTCTGTTTTGCATCAGGTACTGTAGCACTCGACCCCCACTCGACCTTACCACTCGAGTACTTGATCGAGTCACTATTCTCTGAATGCAAACACGTTCTCAAGGCAGCCAAAACCTAATCCAGTATTTGGATCACATTCATCGTATCAACATACGCACTCATCCACCTACACCTACACCTGCTACTCCCACTCCTGTCCAACCAGTTCCAGAGACACCAGTGGTCATGGCAGAACAAGTTCCTCAGCCTAGGGTGATTGGAGCAGGAGATGTCCAAGCACTCACTCACAAAGGCAAGGGATTATGGGTCCTCCAGTCACAAACAACAACTTTGAGATCAAGACTGGTCTCATCTCCATGGTCTAGAACCACAAATTCCACGGACTCCTTATGGAGAACCCACTTCAGCATCTGGACCAGTTTGACAGATTATGTGAGCTGACTAAAATCAATGGGATCTCTGAAGATGGTTTCAAACTTCGCTTGTTCCCTTTTTCTCTGGGTGACAAAGCATCACACTAGGTACTGTAAGAAGGCCTTTCTGCTCAAGTTCTTCTCCAACTCCAGGACAAGTTCAAGAATGATATTTCTTGTTTCACTCAGAGGAATAATGAGAGCTTCTCTGGAGCATGGGAGTGTTTCAAGCAGCACACTACTCAGTGTCCTCATCATGGCTTCACCAAAGAATCTCTACTCAGTACACTCTACAGAGGAGCAATCCCAAGATAAGGATGTTGTTAGGTACTGCTAGCAATGGCAACTTCTGAACACAGATGTGGTGACTGGCTGGGAACTAGTGGAGAACTTGGCTACTTCTGATGGCAACTATAGTGAAGACTTTGATAGATCCATCTGAGGACCCTCCTCTTCTGCTGATACGAACAAGCAAGAGATCCAGTCTCTTAGTGACAAACTTGACAACCTCATCCTGGCTCAGCAGAAATCTGTGAACTTTGTTGGTGAAGCTTGTGCTACTCAGGCTCAGGAAGGTGAAGATGATCAGGTTGAAGAGATCCTGTATATACATAATCAAGCTGGTTTCAACAGAGGGTACATCAACTATAGGAACAATCCTAATCTCTCTTATAGGAATCCAAACGTAGCCAACCCTCAAGATCAAGTTTACCCAGGTCAGAACCCAGGCCAGAACAAACCTTTTGTGCCAACAGCTCCAGCTAATCAACCTGGATTTGCTCCAAGACCTACTCCACAAGCTGATACTGACCTTAAGCTGCTCCTACTTTAGCTCCTCCAAGGACAGAGCACTGCTACTCAGGAGACTTCAAAGAGGTTCACTGAACTCAGAATCTACATCGAATTCTCTTATGATGATTTGAACCATAAGATTGAGGTTCTCAATAGTAGACTGAAGTTTGTTGAGTCTAGTGCTGCATCAGCCTCTACTAAGACCACATGCCAACTTCTTGGCAAAGCTGTGCAGAATCCTAAGGAACCTGCTACTCTCTATGCAGTGAGCACAGCACCAGCTCTCCATCTTCTTCCTTTCAAGAAGAGGTTTTCAAATATCACTGCGGACAGTGATACTCAAGTTGGGGGGGGGGGGGCAGTCTTTCGATCTTTTGCTAATAAAGCACTGAGCATTGTAGCACTCGACCACACCACTCGAGTGAGTAGTCGAGTAGGCACACCCGAGACTGGAAATGAGAAGCGCGTACAGGATCTGCATGCGATGATGACAAGTTCTTTCCCAGAACGGTTCAAAGCTGAGATTGAGAAGGAGTATGTCATCATGCTTGAAGAAGAGCTATCAGAGCTTGAAGCTAAAATAACTTGGGATGAAGCGGTGAAGTCACTTGGGCCTTTTGACAGTTGTTTGAAAAGAAGAGTCTTGAAGAAAATTCAAGATAAGAGGGCAGCAGCTGCTAAGGCCTATGAGTGTAAGATGATCACTTAGCAGAAAGTGGTAGTGCAAAAGAAGCTGACGAATCTTGGATCTTTCACAATACTCTGCACCATCAGAAACCAGACTTTCAAGAATTCTCTCTGTGATATGGGTGCTTCAGTCAGCATAATGTCATTTGTCTGTGGCAGAAAAGCTGGGCTATCACAAATTTCTGCCAAGCACGCGGTCTCTAGTCTTAGCTGACATAACCATCAGATTTCCCCATGGCTTGCTAGAGAATGTCCCAGTGAAATTAGGGAACATGAAGATCCCTACTGACTTCATAGTGATGAAGATGGAAGAAGAGTCAATGGACCCCCTTATACTAGACAGACCATTCTTGGCATCCTCTGGAGCTGTTATTGACACCAAAAGTGGTGAAATAGTTCTTTGAACCGGCAATGACTTGGTGATGCGTTTTGACACCTCTTTCGGCTTGAAGAACTCTACTTTTGAGAGACAGCTCTTCTACATGGAAGAAGCTGAGCTCTATGGAAAGATAAACTTTAGAAAGTTTGAACAATACTCTCAGACACCATCCAGACCTCCAGCGTTCACAGCCTCCATGGGTAGTCACTCTGATGGAGCAGTGCACAAGTTGATGGATTTGTAGTAGAAAGTGACTATGATGAATACAACATAGGGCACACTCGACCAGCTCACTCAACTGGCCACTCGAGTAATCACCAGAGAGCACAGGCGACCCCTACGAAACCACCTGGTTCGATTTGGTACTCGGACCAGGAATATTTTTGTACAGGGAAGAGCAACTCAACATACCCACTCACAACACCAGGATCAGACCAGAGCACAATCCTCACTCTACAAGGTGTTGTTGTTGAATTGGCAGAGAAGGTGGACAAGCTTGAGAAGGAATTTCTCAAGCTCAAGAAGGATCAACAACCCCCACCAGGGATGGGAAGAAGGAGGCCCAAGCCACTAGGAATGAGTGATAGTTTCTATCACGCTATCATGGCATCAACCTTCATTGAGGAGAAGCCGAGTCCAGAGGGGTCAACACAGCCTCTCAAGGATCTTCCACCTGCCTAAACAGAGTGAGAGTCAAGCTAAGTGACTTTAAACAAGCTCACTTGGGAGGGATTCCCATGTTTATCAATGTATATACTAGCTTTGATTTATCTTATGTCTTTCTGAACTTTTTTATTTTTAATGTGTTTTCTTAGTGTTGTGAGCTTCAGGAGAGTATAAGAGATGGGTATGAGCCAAGATGAAGCTTCATAAAGGCAAACCCAAAGTTTAGTTTTTCACTCGACCACACCACTCGACCCCCAGGTCAAGTGGCCCAGGTTTTTCTGAAAAATTTGAACTTTTAATCTGAGCTATACGTTTGATCACTCGCCTTCCTTAAAGTCACACGATCCTTCTTCTCCATTTTTCATGATTTTTCATCTCTCTAAAAGCGTAAACTCTCTAACTTCTCTCTAAATTTTTCCCTAAAATCTTCAAAGTTTTCAACCAAATTTGCATCATGTCTCACCACTCACACGATTCCGAAACCCAGATGTAAGTTTTTAAGCCATTTGAACCGATTTTGAAAAATCTAGGTTCAAAGCTTGATTTTGAAAATTTTCAAAATTTTTGGCATGCATGTGGTTAAAATTTTTGATTAGGAGTATTATAAGTCATATGAAGCATCATGCATTGATTTCTATGGTTGAATCGGATAGAATTTTGAAAATTTGCTTTTCAAGGTGCATTGAAATTTTCGGAAGTTTCATAGTGAATTGGGACAAATTTCTTTACAACTTTAGATTGTTTTATGATTGAATAACCCACGTTGATCTTCATTGATTAAACTGAACAAGTTTTAGTTACTCGATCAAAGCACTCGAGTGGGTCAAGTCGGGCAAAAATTTATTTGGAAAGTTTTTGCCCACTCGAGTGGCTTGGTCGAGTGGTCTAAATTTTTGCTAAATTTTCAGTTTTTGAATTTGTTTCAGGTACTCTGGCAACACAAGGTCAAGGGCAACAAGAAGTCAAACCGCAGCAAGAGCCACACGAGCAGGAGCCACTCGACTATCTGGGTCATGGCTAGACAAGGCTAAGGGCAAGAGGGTTCAAGAAGAAGAATCAGTGAGAAGGCATAGTGAGGAGTAGACTGGTTTTGATAGTTCAGAGGATATCCAGACTGAGATCTCTGAGGAAGCTAAGGTCATTTCCATCCTTGAGAGGGTGAATTTCCTTGGGACTAGGTACCCACATCGCCCCACCATGCAAGATTTGGGAATTTGCAGAGAGGTGGTGAAGCTCTATGAGTCTGCTGACATCATGGGACTTACCCACAACCCACGTGATGGTTTCAAGACTGAGACCTGCCATTTCTTGGCAACAGTGGATCTCCACCTCTATGCGACAAGAGGCATAGCTGGTACAGAAGAGATGGGGCATGTGAGCTTCAGAGTCAGAGGGACAAAGTATCAGCTACCCCTCAGTATGGTCAACATATTGTTTGACTTCCGCAGAGGAACAGGGCAAGCCTAAGACTTTGAGAAGAAAGAGCACAACGAGTTGTAGTTAGCACTTGGAGGAAGGGAACACTCAATCTGCTAGAGCCAAGAGTAGTGAGATCAGGCACCCAGCAATGAGATACCTCCACAAGACTCTCGCAAACATAAAGTTTGCGAAGAAGTCTACAGGGCCAGTGAATGAGAGCGAGTTGAAGATGTTGGACAAGGCTCTTTGTGATTACCTCATCTACTCATCTGAGGAGAACAGAGCCAATAGGATTGAGATGCGAGGTGATAGGGCTTACACAGGGAACTTCATTGTCTTGGTGAGGCATCTCATGAGCTATAGAGCGAATGCCATCAAGAATGACAAGATGTTGAACAAGGCAAAGTTCACTATGGGAGGCATAGTCACTCCATTTTTGGAAGCTACTGGAGTTGACCTCATATTCGTGCCTACACCATACACTCTGATGGACATGGATCATATCAGAGACACTCAGACTATTAGTGCAAAGGTTGGGAAGAAGTACATCTATAACTTCTCACATCCCAGGAGCAGCAAGGAAAATATTTTACTACCTTTGTACCACCAGTCAGCGATCTCTACTTCTCTGATGAGGGACTTAGACTCCAAGAAGATGAGACGTTTCAGGACTTCATGGGGAGTGTGCAAGCTCCAGCGAGGTTTTATTTTGAGGAGACGGAGTGCAGAAGCCTCAAGGAAGCTAACTATAAGATCTCCACGCTTCAGAAGTGGTGCAAGTGGCAGGATAAGCAATTCAGTAAGTTCAAGAGTGGAGTGAACGCCACAATGAAGGGAATCACCAACCGCTTAGCAGCAGCTAAGAAGAATTTGAGTGCTGGCTCGTCAAGAAGGACCTCAGCTGAGCAAAAGGAGAGAAAGAGGCGCCCAAATCATCTCATAGAGGATCTGGAACATTCGTCACCAGACGAAGCTACTCGACCATCTGGGTCGAGTGAGCCACTCGAGTGCTATCAAGAATTTGACCCGAGTGTGCCTATTGAGCCTTACCCATGCTGTGATCAGGGCGCACAGCTTCCACCTTACCCGGGGTACTACCAGAGCGTACTATTTGACCATGCTGGGTCGAGTGCACGATACATGCCTGCCCACTCGACTGCTGGGTCGAGTGGACCAGTCGAGTCACACCCCGGAGCTGAGCAGATGCACCAGGCTGATCCTCTCACCACCACAGTTCCAGTTTACACCCAGGAGAGCATGGAGGCCAACACTGGCGCCTTCTTCATCGCTCAAGAATGAGGTACCACCTCACTCCACAATCTATATATATACCATTGCATGTTTTTATTAGCTTTTGTTTTTTGTCTCTCGAATCACCTTCTGGATTTATTTTACACAAGGGACTGTGTAATTTAAGTTTGGGAGAGGGTTCGAGAGACGTATTTGACATGTTTCCTTATTTTTATTCAAATTTGCATCATTTATTTGCTTTGAAAAAACCTAAAATTTTGAAAATTTTCAGAAAACTATTTTACAAAAAGAGAGTGCCATGTAGTTGCATTATCATTTTAGGATTGAGTTTTAATATATCGCTTAGGATTGTACATATGCATAGGGGATGATAATGAGTTAAACCGTAAAAAGCTTAAGAACCAAACATATAATTTCAATGCCACAGTTATGAGTTGTCTAATGCATTCACCTAAGTTTGAACATAAGGTTGCACCTTACTTGGAATTTAGGTTTGGCACTCTCACTTGGTTGAAGCTTACTGTGATTTGTCAAACTATCCCTATGAATTAGAACCTAATTTGAAAAACTTAATTATCATGATATGTTCTAAAACTTTAACTCATGGATACCTCAAAATACTTGAATTTTCTTTCACCTTTTACCACTCTTGCTAATCCAAGTAGTTGTCTCCACCATTGAGACAGTTCCATAAAAACCAAACCCAAAACTTCATTTCAGACCATACATTAATTTTGAGAGAAGTGAAGCCTATTTCCGGATTGAATTAGAGAGAAAGTGTTAGGTTTTGTCGACAAGAGTAGCCTCTCATGTAGTCTCTGGTTCACAATTTTTGAACCAGATTTAGGCTAAGAGTATGAATAAGTTGGGGTTTGAGTCTGGGAAAAGAAAGAAAAAGAGAAAAAGAGTTTGCTAAAAATCATAAGCCTTTGGAGAGGATAGGTTAAAAAATATGAGTCTAGTAAAGGATTTGGAAGAAAAAGATAAGAGTTGGCTTGGTAAAAGAAACAAAAACAAATCGTATAGTAGCCACTTGACCACACCATTCGAGTGAGTGGTCGAGTCATAGCTTAGTGAAAAAATTAAAAATCCCAAATCCGCTAAAAGTAAAAAGTGTAAAGTATCCTCTCCTTACAAGAAAACATAAATTGATCCTTGAGTCAAAGAAATGAAAAGAAAAGCTTTTAAGCACAAGGGTAGAACTAGGATCAGTTTCTTGGATTTAGAGTTAGGAGAGTCATTGGTTCTTCATGGGTAGATGATATTCTGCTCCTGTATGCACCAATTAGCTCTACCTTTAGCATTCTCTTATAATTCAATCCATTTCATTGAGAGATCCTGATACATGTGCATAAATCAGAGGAAGAAGAGATCATTTCTATCTCTTAAAACTTGTCCCTCAACCAAATAAGTTACAGTTATTGCATATCATGATTCACCAGTTTGTGCTTAATCAATGTTAAAGGGATAGTTTGCTTTGAATGTTTGCTTGTGGCTGAGTCTTAGTGTTAAATTTGATGTGATGAGTATGGCTAAAGTTTTTAAGTAGAACTTCTGTGAATTGCATTCTAGAACTATTAATTGTGACATTGACATTAGAGATTTGCTTAGTCTGCTTAGGTTCTGAGTCCCCACTTTTCACACTACTCATTTCATCTTATCCTTTCTATTTGCTTAAGGGCAAGCAAAGGACAAGTTTGGGGGAGTTGATAACACCACTTTTATGCACGTTTTTACCAACCTTTTATCATGCCTTAGTGTAGATTTTATCCATTGTTCATACCATTCTATGCATTTATCCTTCATATAGGATGTTTAGTATTTCTGTATAGGCATTGCATGCTTTTTGCATATTTGGGGTCTTATCAGGTACTTATGGAGCGTATGGAGCGTATGGAGCATACTTGGATTTTGTCTCATGAAGTGAAGCTTGGATCAAGCTGCTGGGCTATGGAAGATGTGCAGTAAAGCTCTATCGACTCGAGTGAAGATTGCAGAGAAGACAGACGGCTCACTCGACCTGCCCACTCGACCAGGCACTCGAGTGAGCACTCACCTCAGGCTCACTCGACCTCAACACCACCTGCCTACTCGAGTGACCACTCACTGACCAATCACAGGCTCACTCGACCTCACCACTCGACTGCTGGGTCGAGTGGGCACTCTCCGACTATTTCTCCAAAAAACTCGGAATTGTATTAAGCGTTTTTGTCACTTAGTATAAAAGCGCCTCATTAAACCTAATGAAAGACACCAAGTAGAATCGCCGTTTTTGGTCTAGGTTTATCTCTTAGTTTTTCTCTCTCTTGTTCTTGAGCTGTTCTTCATTTTTGTAACTTTGTATCTTGAATAACTTTAAATAAAATCAGTACTTGCATTTTATTTCTTCTTCACTCTTGCTCACAAGCCCATAGGCTATCACATATGTCTCTTTTAGAGATTTCTGGGTTTCGGATCCAAGCTATGATTTTTGTGAGTGAGTAGTAAAGTTAGGGTTTTTGGGGATGGATTAGGGTAGCTTCACTCTGTTTTTCTACGGTTCAGATAGGTTGATCATCACTAGGTTGATTTTCCTCTTGGGTGAGTGTTTTTAATGCTTGTTCTCCCCTTGTCAAGGAGAACCTGATTTTAGATGGTCTAATGAGCACGACCCATGCCTTGAGCCATTAGATAGACTTTTTCCGGGGTTTAGAGTACAATAGTGTGAGGCTGGATGCATCAGACATTGATTTATGTCATGACTCCACCTATTCACTTGTTATGAACTCTTCTCGACTTGAATAGACTGAATCTTCATGCCTGGTCCGATCAACTCACACTATACTGACCGGGTTGGACCTTGAGGCTCTCTACCACGACCCGTGGATTGAGCTGGTTATGAAGTCTGTTTTCTAGGGTAGTCATATGATGAAATTTCTAGTTGATAGCTATAATAGTGCAGAGTGTTTGCGAACCTATGATTTCTATCCCTGGAGTCCCTATTATTTTCCCCATAGTTCACAGTCGGCTTAGTATTCGTTCACTGCAGTTTTTCTCTGTTTCTACTGTAGCACTCAACCTCACCACTCGATCTGTGTGGTCGAGTCGTCCCTAGTACTGTGATTTTACCTGTTTAGTTCCATGATGTGTTAAAGTGTGACAGACTTTGGCCTCTCTAGTATAATGTTAGTTCATTTAGCTTGTTAGTGAACGAACCCCCTTTTGATAAAATTACTTGAATATCTAGCTTTAATCATCTACTAGTTGCTGTAGACCACTCTTGATTGGTTCAACATTGTTACTCATTACCACTATACTTCAATTGATAAACTTTGTGTTTTGTCCCTCTAGGCTTAGGTTGATTGCTTGGCTGTCTTTCTTTGCTTAGAGTAGGCTAAAAACATAGTTCCAGTATTCAATTACACTGTCGATATATTGATGAGTGGAGTCATGTTTTCCTCTACTTCTAAAAGAGATAGATGATAAATTGATAAAAAGAGCCGTTGTATGAGTGCTCAAAGGTCAGGTCCCATAATTCATTGCTAATGGCATACTCTAAGTAGATATAAATCTTTTAGTAAAAAAAAAATAGAACTAAATATTTCCATAAAATAATGAATTTTTAAGATCCAGTATAGATTTATTGTTCTTTCAATGCATATTTTGGTAATTTCTCAATTGTGTCATTGGTAAGAAATATGCTGGAGAGGTTGAAAGGGCAAAATAATACTCACCGGTAAAACAAAAATGCAGAAAACCAAATTAGTAGAATTAATGTAGTTACTTAGTTCTCTACTATCTTTTACAAATAGTTATTCAATGATTATGTTATTTGATATTTTTTCATCATCTGTACTGAATTATAATCATTATTTTACTGAATAACAAAATCAATGTGTTTTTTTTTCTTTTGTAAATGTTATTTTAACTTTGTGGAAGTAATAAGAAATAAAATAAACGATTATACAAAGCGCATTGCATAAGAAACTTTTACTAACAAAAAAAGGTTAAACCAAGTTATTGATAGAGAATGCAAGTTGGCAGTAGAGTTGAAGATAACTAAATATGAAATCAAAGGTTTGTGCAAACAGTTAATAGATAAGAATAAAGAAGATGATTTTGATAAGCTTTATTTGGATTTAGTGGAGGTGAGAGGAAATTGAATAGAGAAGGAAATATAGCTGCATAGTTGAAAGAGTGAAACAGAGAAAATAATGGTAATCGCAAATGTGCATGGACGCGGAATCAGTTTGCCTGGGAGCTTTTAAAACATTCAGCTCCAATTGATCGTCGTATAAAATTGTTTGGAATGAATGTTGAAGGTTGTTGTTGCCTCTGTAGTATCGATCATGGAATTAGGGATAATGTATTTTCCATTGTGAATAATGTGAACAGCTTCTGCATCGGCATGGGCAGCCTAGCTGAACTTTTTTGGAATAATCCATATTGATAAGTTGGCTCTCATCTTGATCCGTTCATGCTTCTCCAACGCTCAAGCGACTGGCCATACAATCATCAATCTTATATAACATCATTTCTATCTCTCCAAAAGCTATGTTACGTCAGATAGATAAGAATATATGTGCTACACTGTCGCTCAACGATACCACAAAGGATGTTGTGGGCTGATGTCCATATGGTTCACCTATTCATAGATCCAAACTCAAGTATATGTTGCTCCTCTAATTTTCATCCTGCCTTTTTAACTTCTTTTGGACATAAAAGCTCTCACTGCCTTTAGAGCAATTGTATCCAAACTCTTAGTCCTTTAGGTAATATATATTCACTATGAGACGATAAAATGTTGAGGAGAAAAAAATTTAGTTGAGAATGTCTAAACATCGAAAGAGTTTGTTATGTTACTGATTCCTTTAATAATACTGTAAAAACAAATTGCATTGGTGTTGTTCATAAATTTGTATAACTATATTCTTTTTTTAAAAACGTTTTCACATTTAATGTTGAAAAATGCATTGATGCTTAAAACAAAACTTTAATTGTTAGAAAAAACTAAACATATGAATGTTTTTGATCGAAAAAGACGTACAAATATATTGATAATTAAAATATATAAACATATGCAAAATCTTCCATGACATTTCATTACTCTTATTATTTTTCCCACCAACTTAGGAAAAATTATTCAATAGTTCAGAAATCTTAAAGAATATATGTGTTTTTTTGCTTTTACACACTTTAACATATGAATACATGGATTCAACGACTGTCCAACATCATTGAGAAGATTTTACTGGCATCATCTGTTGTAATCATTTATTTATTAATTGTTTCCATCTCCAGTGTAGTTAAAGGAAGAGTAGTTTTATCCAAATATGATGATTCTTATTGTTTTTGATATTCTTGAGTTCTTTCTTCTAAAATGTCTAATATGTTCACTTGAGTAGGCTTGAATCTATTCAAGTTGTTGGAGGTGTTGGAGACAAAAATCTTAGATTATTCTTAATATATGTTTTAGAAAACAGATAAATCTCATCGAAAAAGCAAAAGAGTCGCGATAATCAATTACACTTGCAAAGATAATGTAAAGTTTTATAACAAAGGCATGATGTGGATATTTCAATAAAAAAATCATATTTGTGGAAATTTTTGCAAAGTATTTGCTCTGAAATAAAACATAAGACTCAAAAATTCAAAAAGATATTTTGCAGCATGGTTGCTAAGTGTTGGAGATGAAAATACACTCATAAGTGAAACAAAATATGTCAATGAAGATGATAGTCAGATGGTAGTCGTTGATTCTAAATTTTTAATGCAATCAAGTTGAAATCATTTGCAAGACATATTTCAAGCCATAAAAGCTGAGGATTTTATCAAGAGTACCTATGCAATCATTACAAAGATAGAAATCATATGATACATCATATTTCAATATGCTTTAAACAAAAATAAACTTCAAATCTTTATTCTATATTAAACTTATTTTTCATTCTATATTAAAAATATATATGATTAAAATAAAATAAAATAAAATATTAAACAATTCTATAACTACATATAAAATTGAATATATACAAGTAATAGTAAACATTGCTTAAAAAATTGGACAGTCAGAATTTACAAATCATATTATATAATTGTCGAATGCAAAGGCCTAGACATGGTCTTGTGAGTCTTTGATTCTTCATTGCTTTAACAAACTATTTCTTAAAGTGTGAAACACAAACCCATTATTATAAACAGAGAGGCATCAATGGAAGAACCCATAAGAACTAAAAATTTCGAAAAAGATGATAACTTTACCAGATGAGATTGGGATGTAAACCAAAAGCAAAAGAAAAAAACCTCACTGAGATATGTTTAAAACCTATATGTATAGAAAGCAAATCCAAAATAAACTGCACACATTTTAAACAATAAGATCAGCGCGGTGCGATGGAGGGAATGACACCACTGACGAGTTCGTTAGCTGTGAAATCAGAGTAGCTAGTATAAGTACCTCTTGCTGAAGCACCAGGGAACCCTGACATCCCTGAAGCAGATGATTGAACTGAAGGACTTGAATATGGCTTCTCTTCTTTTGAAAGCATCCCATAAAGATTCTCTAGCTCTCTCACGATTTGAAGCATCACCGGACGCTCCTCTGGATTGTCTTGACAACATCTGATAGCTAGTTCCATGAATCTCTTCACACATTCCTCTGTGTACTGTCCCATGCTCCCATCTATGACTGAAAACATCATTCCAGCTTCGCACGCTTCATTCACCTCGCGAACAATGTTTCTTCCGTGTGAGATTGGACGCATTCCCGTGAGAATTTCTAGAAAGACAATTCCAAGACTGTATACATCACTCTTCTCTGTTAGCCTGTGGCTCAAGTAATACTCTGGATCCACATACCCCTGTATTTTAGGTTTAAGTATTAGGTTAACTTCTTCTTCAAGGTATTAAAAAACAGAGGAATTAATGTGGAAAAAAACAACATACAGGTGTGCCTTTAACGATGGTTGTTACGTGATCTCTTTGTACTCCAACACCATCTAATGCTATAAGCTTTGAGATCCCAAAGTCTGCAACTTTAGGGTTCATCTTGCTGTCTAGAAGAATGTTGCTTGGTTTGATGTCTCTGTGTATGATTGGTGGGTCAGCTTCTGTGTGCAGATATAGAATCCCTCTCGCAGACCCTAACGCTATTCGCAGTCGCAACGCCAAGCTCATCGGTTTTCTAAACCTCGCTGCAAGGTTTTCACATTCATCCATCAAAATCTTCTCACAGCACATCTATATATATACAAGACAAGGATGAGTCTATTCTTACCAGAGAGTGCGTCTTGAAGAGAACCATTTGGCATGTACTCATATACCAACATCTGAAATTTTTTAGACATAACAAATCAACACAAGACTAAAGCTTTTGAAAGTTTTAAAACGTTTAAGAAGAGACTCATTACTTGTTCTCCTTTCTGATCACAATAGCCAAGTAAAGAAACAAGGTTTCGATGATGTAGCCGAGAGAGCAACTCGATCTCTGTAAAGAACTCTTTTTGGCCTTGTAAAGAACCTTGCTCTGCACGTTTAACCGCTACAACCAGACCACCTTGTAAATGACCTTTGTAAACCTTCCCATAGCCTCCTCTACCAATCTGAGAAAGATCACTGAAACTGCTTGTTGCTGAATCAAGTTCTGTGAAATTGTAACCCTTCACACTCTCCATGTTCATTGGAGATTTTGGAACTAGACCAAGAAGATTAATTATAAAGGAGATATAAGCATTAGACCATGTCACATTCATTAAGAAAGATATTGACTAAGTATATATATTCACTTACTAGGTGGTTCTTGTTCCATTTCAAATTCCTTAGTTTTTCTCTTTTGTTTTCTTCTCTTTATGAAGAAGACCAATATTAAAGAGGACAATACAAGGAAGAAAGCAATAGCTCCTAAAATGATTCCAACTTTAGCAGCACTGCTCATTCCTGACTTTTTCGGAGGCTTGACAATAACTGCATCCAGTAGTAGTAGTAACATTCATAAATTACTCATTTGGTTCATAAAAGATGAGTAGAAGAGAATGAGGCATTAGTATTACCTTCGCTGTAAACACCGGTGTTGATATATATAATCTCGTAAGGGCCAAGAGAATCATCAGTATCAAGAGTGAAAGTTGCAAAGAAATCAACAATACGTTGAGCCTCTGTGGTGTTGAACTTCCTGATTAAGTCATTGTACTCAGGAAAAATCTTCATGTCCATAGATAGCCTTGGACCTATTTGCCATGAGAATGAATCAATAGATATCTGATAAGAGTTTATCCCAAGATTCGCGGTGGAGGCTACATCGAGCATGTAAGCGACTCTATAAGGTCGAAAGTCAGAGAAACTTGGAGTCCTTAGCCGAAGTCCAATACCAATAGGTGCAGCACAGAAACATTGAACTGGAGAACCAATCACATAGTCAAAGTTTTCGCTTAAAGGGCATGATTGGCGTTTACAGTCTTCTCCTGTTGTTGAATTCTCTGAGGAGCTTCCAGGAGATTCTACAGGAAGTTCTGTAGAGGAGACACCACAAAAACTAGCTAACGTTCCTCCATTAACATTTGTACAAACCGGGTTTCCCTGAAGCCTGTGTTCATCAAACAGAGTTGATCTCATCATTTCTTTATCAACATTTTATAATCTTTTGCTTTTTTTTGGTAACAAAATCTTACTTGACTGTCACGTTAGAAGGAGGGTTTAGAAGAAGACTTGACACATTTGAAAACAAGTTGCTCCTAAAGTCCCTGCAAGTTTGTATAAATAAAATCAAAATCAAGAAGTCTTGTTTAAAAAGCAAACTCCTTTTGTGTTTAGTAAAAGATGAAGTGTCTTACAAGTAAAGTTTTTCTTCTGCCTTAAAGGTTCTGTTCTCCCATATCACAGGAATATCTCCGCTTAAGTTGTTGTTCTGCACTTGCCTAAAAATTTAAAGACAAAAACTATATTGTATTTCTGTGTTCTTCCTTATAAACAATATTTATCCTTTGATTAACTTATAAAAACAAGGGCAAAAGTGGGTGTAATTACAGTCTTTGTAATCGTGGAAGGCCTGCAAAATTCGAAGGGATGGTTCCATTAAGTGTATTGTTGTAAAGGTTACTGCATACAGTACAATAAACAAGATGAGTTCATGTTTGTCAACAAAAATGTAAGAACATATCATATACATTCCATTTTCTTGGCTTTAACACTTACATAGTTGTGATGTTTGCAGAGAACTTGTTCTTTGGAATTTCTCCTGTTAGTTTGTTGGAAGAAAGATCTCTGAAGCATCAAGAAAAACCAAAAACAAAAAGCATCAGCGACTAACGTAATTAATTAATGGGTTCTTCTAGTTGAAGTGACTCACAAGTAATAAAGAACCGGAGATTTGCTCAAATCAGGAATTGGTCCTTTTAAGTTGCAGTGTCTAAGACTCCTGTTTATGCATGACCAACAAAATCAGTACTCTACAGTGGAAAAAAATACATTCAAAAAACTATGTTCTGTTTCTTACAGTTTGACAAGATTTGGTATCGATGCATATGAAGATGGGATCTCTGTGCCATCGAAGTTGTTATAGTCCAATTGTCTGTAAATGAAGAAACAAACTTAGTCTTCTTCTATAATAGGTTGAAGAATACAAAAAAGGAACTTACAGAATTTTCAAGCTTGGCATCTGAGAGAGCTCTGATGGAAGAAATCCAGTGAGCTTGTTATTATCCATCAAGCTGCAAAAGTTGAGTCACACAATAAAGCCGTAATGATTAGATTTGAATAAAGATGAATCAAGTTAAAATGTAACCAAAAGGAACTTACAAGTGCAGAACATCGGTTAAGGAAGAGTATTCGGGAGGAATCTGACCCGTGATTGAGTTGTTGTTCATATGACTAAGCAAAGAAAGTTACAAGTGATGTTAAAGAAAAAGGTAGAAGTAGAAGTAGGAGAGATTTGAGATCTTACAAATGCCTCAGTTTCTTCAGATTTGCTAAGGATGTAGGAAGTTCTCCGCTAAGGCTATTATAATCTATCTGAAGGATTATGAGATTGGAAAGAGAGCCGAGTTCTCGAGGCAAGGATCCTGTTAATTGATTTCCACTTAGTAGCCTACAAAAAAGAGAAGAACATAATTTAAGTGTTAAGTGATTTGGTGAAATGTTGATGAAACAATGATTCAAGAAGAGTCTACTTACAAGAAGATGAGATGAGTCAAGTTTCCTAGTTCTCGTGGAACCTGACCGGTGAGATCGTTCCACATGAAGTTCCTGTAATCAAGAAATATATAAAGAAGAGATTTTGATTGCAAAACTGAAGCTTAGACGAAAATACAGAAGACATACAAGATGGTGAGATTTGATAGATAGCCAAGTTCAGGTGCTAGTTCTCCAGTGAGGTTCATGTTTAGCAACCGCCTGCATAAGTTTGATCAAACCTTAAAGATTTGTTTTTTGAAGTTTAAAACAATAGAAGAAAGTTTAAAAGTCTGAAACATACAACTCTTTAACATGAAGAAAGCCATCAGAAGGATCAGAAAGGCATAAAACACCGGTCCAGTTAGTGGCGCATGGATCCGTCTTTCCCCAGCCTTGAAGATGTTCCATAGGATCCTTGAGCTTGCGACGAACAGCATGCAGAGCACTTACTGCAAAGTAAACCTCATTAGGATCACTAAGACACTTCTCAGAATAGTATAAAGAACCGTACCATCAAGTGGATGAGTCATTTGTTGAGCATTCAGCAAAGACAAGCAACAAGAAAACAACATCAGAATCACTTTCATCTTCTTTTCTGCTTTGTTTCAAAAGACAGATTTTACTATTTCTTTTGCTCAAAGATGGCCTTGAATTGCTGAGAAGAAGTTTGTTAACTTGGAGAATGAGAATACAAACTCTGAAGAAGGAGCACTATATATGAAAGTTCAAGCAACAATAAGGTACAAAAAACTCAAAATGGAAGTATCAATATTTAAGCCATATTTAAATTAATAACCGAGTCTTGAAAGCGTTTAAAAGACAATTTAACAGTTTGTTCAACTCTTATCTCCACATTTGATTGGAGTTAAAAAATCAGAATGGCTGACTTTTTCTATGTTTACTGCTTACTTTCTTTCTCACTTTATATATGAAAATTTCAAACCTTTAAACCATATCTATCAACAACCGTAACATTAGTTTATTGCTTTAACCAAGTTGTCCATTCTTCTATCTTTTTTTCGGGAGTAAATGTCGAAATACATATACATGTGTATACATACATACACAGAGAATACATTTTCTTCTTTTATCTTTAAAGACAGAGTTTTACTAATAAAGAGCATTTGAATATAATTTTGAACCATCTTGACTTATTCAGAAAAAGCAGAAAATAGTATGTAGTGACATGTGTTTGTATGATATTATTATTTTGTGGAACTGAAAGTTACACATCAAATTGAAATTATGAAGATTGAAATAAATCAAAGGAAGCAAGAGGCTCCAATAAAAGAACTAACCAAGCAAAGATTTGAGTTGACAAAAGGTGTTTTTATAAGCTTTACTGATGTATTAGTGATTAAGAATCTAAGGTATTTAAATGGATCCATTGACTTTGTCTTTTTGCCATTTGTTTTCTGCCAGTTGATGGAGTTTGCTGTGACAAGGGTTTTCATTTCTCAAATCACCATATGTCATATGTTTGCTAAAACAAAAAAAAATGGAGCAAAAATAGTAATGACAGAGTAGGATTCATAAAACTGGGACTAGTGGAGATTGAAACAGAGACCTCAATTTGTAAAAGAGAAGAGTGAGTGTGTGTGTGTGTCCCCAGAGACTATATAATTGAGTCTTTGATGAGCTTCACTCTAATTGTCCCCATACATTCTGTAAGATTATTATTAGACTTGACAAAATAGTAGTTAATTTTGCTCAAAGCAAAGATAATGGAATGACAAATTCAAGTTCCCTTGGTGAGATTTCATCTTATGATAGAATCTTTAGTAAAAACAAAGATGAAAGATTGTGAGTTTTCATGGTTTCTTTTGGAGGAAATAAAAGGGAAAGAAACAAGGAATTAACTCTGCAGCCACTGAAGAAGAAGAAGTGGTTTTTTCATTTGACTTGTTTTGAGGTTATAAGCATTAGTGTAAGCAAACAAGTAGTTTAGTCAAGAACCACTAGTAGTAGCCTATAGAAGAGAAAATCTAAACAATACCACTAGCATTATTAAAGACTACAAACTCAGATGAAGGTACCCTTTTATAGCCATAATCTTCTGGAAATTGATAGTGTGGTGCGTTATCCTCTGTTATGTCAACATCAACGATAACACAATATTCATTAGATTTGGGATAATGTTGCAAGTAAACGTATACAAAGTGCGCCTAAATAAACCAAGAACTATAAACCACCTTTTGCGAGAACTGAACTAATTCAGATTTGTAGTGCGTTTTGTTTCCTTTGTCAAAAATTATAATAGAAATCACAACAGAGACGAGCATAGTGCTGCAATCTCAAACCAAAACTGAATCCTAAAGCTAGACTGTTCTACCATTAACCAGCATCTTCTCTCCTAGAGCAAAATACTTAACCAAAGAAACCTTGTAAGCAATGTGTACCTGATTAGCTATCCTTTGGTTACTGGAGTGAGGTTTAGAAATCTGAAGCATATCTTGAAATTTCACTTTATGAATACTCTTGAGTCAAGTGTTTTGAATACTGAATACATTGCCAAAAAAACTCTATATAACATGTGTACGTTACTTGTTTCTATACAATTTTCTTTCTACAACTGCAAACTATAGATCAAAAAACTCATTCTTTGTTAGATTCTGCAAGCAGAATTTCAGATTTAACTCCTAAAGCCTTCAGGTAGGCTTGGCAGCTCTTTAGTATCCTTGTCCACTCCTCTCTCGAGAATCACATTGATTCTCCACAACACAATCTTACTTTCCCATTTCATGTCTTTGATTGCATATAGTCTCCACAGAAGACTTTTCATAAATTTGTATTCACTCCTTTCGTACCAATCCAACTGTTTCTTCACAATAGTTTCCAAATCTCTGAAAGCTCTCCTCACAAGCCCAATTTCCATTCTTCTTTCCACAAGCTCTCTCACTGAATCTATCATCTTCTCTGCAATCTGATGGGTGAATTGAATGTGACTTGGGATCTCTATCAAGTTAATTGCTGCGCAGAAGGCACCCGTAAACGCCAAGACCCAGCTACTACTGTCATCTGTCAAATACTCTCTTGGTGGGTTTAGCCTTGTGCTTATCTCAGGGAGAAGATTATCCAACACATAAATCACAAACTCGTTATCATGAAGCGGCATTGTTAAGCACTGAAAGATATAAACCGCTTTCTCGAACTCTGTTTTGCTTTGCAATGCAATATAATCGCTTAGCTCTTGCCATCTGACCTCTTGGACGTAGACCATCTCATACGCAACGTGGTACACCACCTGACCTAGGACTTTGAACATGCTGTCAGAGATTCCTTCTTCCCAGAGGCAAGATATGAGCAATGGCTGGAGTTCTCTAATCACTGAAATGTCTATTTCCACCTTCATTGAACTGTGATCAGAGAGTACAACTTCAAGTTGTCTCATAGCTATCTCTCTTGACCTACCTTTAAGAGTACCTGACGCAACGATTCTCAAAATGTCAAGTGATGATAAAGTCTTCAGATGATTTAACAAGTCATGCTCAAATTCCGGTACACGATCTTGAGTTTTCTGTGGTGGGATGACTTTTTTAACAACCTTATCAATCTTCCTCATAATCTCTTTGGTCTGTGTTCCGAAATCTTTGATCTTGAGCATGAAAGTCCTCACGAAAACGCATTGTTTCTCATTGTAACTATACAGAATCATGTCTGCTGATAAAAACCTCTCAAGATGCTCAAGCCCTTGTACAAGAAACGGTTCCATTCCCTTCTCAACTAAATCCTTCACTGACTTCACAAGAATGTTAAGAAGATTCTTAATCAAATCATATCTCTTCTCTGTATCCAAAAGCTGAATCCCCATTTTCACGACAGTTTGTAAAGCCAAGCTCCAATCATCAACTCCATTTTTCTCAGGATTAAGCAACACTTTCTCAGCTTTATCAACAATTATCTCCATAAAGTTGAAGATGAATGTCCCATAGACTGTTGGCAAATCAACGAAGACGTGAAAAGCCTTTAAAGGTTCTTCAATTGCGAGCCAGAGGATACAATCACTGAGTTCTAACCATCCGCCATTATCACAAGTCATAACATTGTAGGTTATAAAAGAAACGATTCTTCTGAGGATCTTCAAGTCAGATTCTTTGGTTTCTTTCATTGTTAAGCAGGAAATCAGAACAGGTTTGATTTCATGGAGAGCTACGCGAGAGAGATCGAGATCGATACCTCTGAATCCGGCTAGAATATCAGAGAGGAGACTGATCGAGTGGAATCTGATAATGCTATTGGAAGAATATCGATAGACCTTGAGAAGGATTAGGGTTAAGCAATTTGGGAAATCATCAGTGCAGAAATCGAATAGAGCAAGCGCCGATTCATATTCTTCGGTTTCTGGATGCATTAGTTGTCCGACGAGAATCTCTGCTTCTTTGTGGCTTGGAGATATAAGAAGATCTCTCGCTTTCGACGCAAGATTCGAAGATTCCTCCATTGTCACTTTCCCGAGAAAATTTGGTTTCTTCGTAAGAATCTTCTGGCAAATGGGTTTAAGGAGGAGTGGATGAAGATTTGCTTACGTTTATTTTTATTCTAAGAAACTGAAATATAAACCGGAACTAACCGGAAATTAGAGTTGAAATCATTCGGTTTCATTTGATTTAACACCAAAATTCTTCAAATCCTACTGAACCGAACTTAAATCAAATACATTACTTTTCACTCTACAACAATTTCTCCCCAAACTTGAGAAATTTTGAAAGCTCAACAATACAAAAGAATGATAACATTTTAATAAAAAATCTCAACAGAGAAATTTTAATTTATTTACATAGAATCAATGTCTTATTTTCTTGAAAAAGTAAAAATATATTTTATTTACAAGTTTCACAATGTCTTATTTTCTTGACAAAGTAAATAAGATTCTTTTTTACTTTCTATATAAGTTTTTCAAATGATATAAAAAATTGTGAGAACAGAGAACCTTCACTTAACAAATCTAATGAGTGTTTCTTTCTGGTTTCTTTGTTTGTGAACTTCCAAATTAGCATAACTTCTCAAAGCTTGAAGTGATGAGCTCATAAGATCAAGCATCAACCATGGATCAAACTACTTCCGAAACATGCCCAAAAGACTAAGTAGGACTACACGTAATCAAAGGAGTGGAACGAGACCAAACTCACCCTGGATACGACTACATTCTTAGCTCAGGTACCATACGCTTTGAAGTGGAATCAATCCTTGGAGAACTCCAACCAAACCAATAATGAATTGAGCCATTAACTGACTTGTGCCATATTCTCAACCCATCATAGGCACGTGGCGAATTGGTTTGAGGCCAAGACCAGTTAAGACCTAGCCGTTACTAATTTTTCTTAACCGGAGAATCCTACACTTGCCTTTCAACTAGAGGCACCTAAGTCTTAAGGACACCTCAAGCTTCATTCCCTGTCATTGGATCAGGTGGATCCAATCTTGCCTATGAAATCATCAAGACATACCAAATACAGACCCGAGTGAAGATTCAATGCACCAGCTAAATAAGACTTCTAGAATACTTAAGCAATCATGGACACGTCTTCAAATTGACAAGATAGCATCAACTTTCTTATTTGGCCAAGCAAATCCTCTCAAACAGTAACATTTGCTTAAAATGTATATTATTTGTTACCTTTGAATCTTTTTTTGACCTTTTGGTCTTAGTCTAGGACAAACTCTATATAAGCTCAGTCTCTTTATCATCTTGAATAAACATATGAGTTTATCTCTTTAAGCACTACCTTTGTTTTGTCTTGTTTAATGCACCTTTGAGCCAAAATCAATAAAAAATATCACCAAATAAAAGAGAGATGTTTATTAGAAAACCTTTAAAAAGAAATTTCAAAACTAAGCACAAAAGAAAAACTTATCATCTGGCAGCTCTAACTTTTGCGTCCGCTCCTCTCTCGAGAATCACATTGATTCTCCACAACACAATCTTACTTTCCCATTTCATGTTGACTGCATAGAGACTCCAAAGCAGATCCTTAAGGAATTTGTATTCGCCCTTTTCGTACCATTCCAACTGTTTCTTCACAATGGTTTCCAAATCTCTGAAAGCTCTCCTCACAAGTCCAAGTTCCATTTTTCTTTCCGCAAGCTCTCTCACTGAATCTATCATCTTATCTGCAATCTCCTTAGCGTGACTTGGGATCTCTGTCAAGTTAATCGCTGCACAGAAGGCACCCGTAAACGCCAAGACCCAGCTAATGTCATCTGCCCGATATTCTCTTGGTGGGTTTAGCCTTGTCATTATCTCAGGGAGAAGATTATCCAACACAGGAATCACAAAATCATCATCAGGAAGCGGCATTGTTAAGCACTGGAAGATATAAACAGCTCTCTCAAACTCTATTTTGCTTCGAGATACAATATAGTCACGTAGATCATCCCATTTCTCATCTTGGTAGACAAACATCTCATACGCAACATGGTTCACAACCTCACCTAGGACTTTGAACATACTCTCCGGGACTCCTTCTTCCTTAAGGCAAGAGATGAGCAATGGCTGGAGTTCTCTGAACTCTGAAATGGCTAGTTGCATTTTCCTTGGGCTGTGATCAGATAGTAAGACGTTGAGCCGTCTGATAGCCAATTCTCTAGACCAATCTTCAAGATCAGTTGACACAAAGGTCCTTAAGACTTCCAACGAAGATAAAACCTTCATATGATCATACCACCGATGATCCAATTCTGCTCCACGATATTTAATGGCTTCAGGGTTATTAACCAACTGAGTAATATTACTCGCAATCTCTTTGGGCTGTGCTCCGAAATCTTTGATCTTGAACATGAAAGCCTTCACAAAATCGCATTTTTCCTTATTGGATTTATACAGAATCTTGTCTCGTAACAAGAACCTCGCAAGATGTTCATACCCTCGTACCAGAAACTGTTCCATTCCCTTCTCCACTAACTCCTTCACTGACTTCACAAGAATGTTAAGAAGATTCTTAATCGAATCTAATCTCACCTCTGTATCCGAAAGCTGAATCCCCATTTTCACAACAGTTTCTAAAGCCAAGCTCCAATCTTCAACTCGACTTCGCTCAGGATTAAACAGAACTTTCTCAGCTTCCTTTACAATTACCTCCTTAAACTTGAAGATGAATGTCCCATAGACTGATGGCAAATCGACAAAGACGTGAAAAGCCTTTAAAGGTTCATTATTTGCTAACCAGAGGATACAATCACTGAGCTCTAACCATTCATCATTATTTAAAATCACACTGTAAGCTACAAAAGAAACGATTCTTCTGAGGAATTTGATATCAGATACTTTGGTTTCTTTCATTGTTAAGCATGAAATCAAAACAGGTTTGATTTCATGGAGAGCTACGCGAGAGAGTATATAGTTGCGATTCCTGAATTCGATTAGAGCTCGAGAGAGGAGATAGATCGATTGGAATCTGATGATGCCATTGGAAGAAGATCGATACAAGTTGAGAAGCAATAGGGTAAAACAATTTGGGAAATTATCAATGCAGAAATCGAGAAGAGCAAGCGCCGTTTGAAATTCGTTGGTGTCTTGAGGCATTGAGAGTTGTTCGACGAGAATCTCTGCTCCTTCGTGGCCTGGACTCGCGAGAAGATCTCTGGCTTTCAACGGAAGGTTCAAAGATTTCGCCATTTTCGTTTTCCAGAGAAAATTTTTGGCTCCTTCGTCTAAGGATCTTCTGGAAAATTATGGGTTTAAGGATCTTCTGAAGATTTGTTGGAGATTTTGTGGGAGATTTTTGCGTTTTTTCCTCTAACGAAACTGACTATAAACCGTACTTAACCGAAAATTAGATGAAATAATTCGGTTTACATTTAATCCACTCCAAAATACTTAAAATCCTACTAAACCGGGTATCAAAGTGTTGCATACACAGTTGGCACTTGAACGATGCACGGGTAGGCACCATTTCAAGTCATATCAAATGCAATGTTGCTAGTGCTAGTGCATGTACTAAATTACCAAACAAAATTGGACTTGGATGAATATTAGAACTATGTTGATGAAAAATAATATCCATTAATTATTTTGATAAAAAAACATTTTTAAAAATTTTGAAAACATAAAAAAACTTTTTAAAAAATAAAAGAACGGTAGAAAAATCTAAACTAGTTCTAAATTTTAAAGTGAAGACTTTTAGAAAGTTCATGCTCAACATGGACATATTTTTCTTGCCACTTTTATGTTGTGACCAAAAAAAAAGTTTAGTCACAATCCAAATCCACATTCCATTAATTAAACGCCATGTCAGATCGGCGGTAAATGTTTTTCGAACCAACAGAAGGTAAATGTTTGTAAAGAATTTTAAAAGTTGACCAAAAGCTTTTAAGTATTTTTTGTTTTATGTGACGCTTCCTGATACGATCTCTTAAACAGTAGTTGTACGTTTCTCTTCGGGTATATGTCAAATATTTTGCCTTATTTCTGGTACTACATAGGAAAATAATATTTCTAAATGCATATGATAATATTTCTCAAAATCGAATCTCTTTTCTCATGATTTTGGGTTGCCAAGTATCGGAAAATAAGAAATATTTACTTATGACGTGAGGGAGAAAGAAACAGTTTAAGAAAAAATTATGAGACTTTGGAACTTTCCAAGTAATTTTATAAATTCAATTTGAATTCTCTTATAAAAATTTCATGATCTTGTAATTATTCTCTCTTGCATGATCTTGTTCTTTCATATACAATCACATGAAAAATGTCAAAGCTTTTTGATAAAGGTAGATGCTTTTCTAATGCCCATGCTTAACCCAGAACATACTTGTTCTTGCCATTTTTGTATCGCATTCTTACTCATCTTCTTTTAGCAATGGAAAACGAAACATATTCCTCCAAAGACCTTGCCTCAAATGCATATGATTATATTTTTGAAAATTGAATCTCTTTTCTCATGTTTTCTCATAATTTATTTGATTTTGATTTCAAGAGTATATTTCTTATTATTTACGATCACAACTTTTGGGTTTCCAAGTATCAGAAAATATGAAAGATTTTCTTCTGGCCTGAGGGAAAAACAAATGGTGGAAGTAAAAATTAAGTGATTTTGGTATATTCTATGTAAGTTTAGCACTGGATCAAACCGAATTAGTGATTGGGTTTCCGGGTTTACCAGTCCAACTATCAACATCTTATTATATAAAAATGAATGATTCATAATTAGTAATTCACATGATCGTAACACGTGTCAATTTAAACGATCAGATTTTGACATATATTTAATTAAATAAAATTATTTATTATCAATAAAAAAAGAAAAATTAATTAATTCTAATTTTACAAATCTATAAATAATAAATTCAACTTTTCTATAGTAACAAAAGATAAAAAAAACGTTTTAACAAAAACAATAATACATATTTAAAATTTTAAGGAAAATTTAAAGTTTATGGCAATTTAAAAAAAATCATACAATTATAAAAGTAAAGTTAATAACTATTAAACAAAAACATTAATTATCAAAAAATGGAAAAGGAAAATTAAACTTTTGACAATTTTCAAAAAGAATACAAATATAAAAGGAAAGTTAATAACAATTAATTAAAAACATTAATTTTCAATAATAAACATATTTTATAAACATATTTAATACAAAATAGTATTTTAATATATTTTCATTCTAAAAAGTAAATGTTAAGGTTATTGGAAATTAAATAAAAACAAAAAAGCAATTATAAAAATAAAAAAGTAATTATAAAATTTTTTAAGAAATTTCCTAATCCATAAAGCTAAAAAAAAAATTAAAAGGAAAAAAAAACTAAAACAAAAAATCTTATATAAATATGAGTTGCACTCACCAGAAGCCGACACGTGTCAAAATTATAACTCATGAGATCTTGAAACGTGTCAAATTGTAAAAAATATATATTAAAAACAAATTAACAAGAAAAAAAATTCAGTAATTATTAATATATCAAAAAATATTAAAACCATATATTTAGGAACCATTAAAACCAATACCTAAGAAAAAAAATAGACTAAAAAAGAAAAAGAGAAATACACAATTATTAATTTAAGTAATCAATAATAAAGACTAAGAAATACACTTAAAACAAATACAAAAACGAAAATAAAACTATAACTAAAAAGAAAAAAGAAATACAGTATTTGCAAATTTCTCTAATCATTAAGCAAAATTAATAATTAACTAAAAACAACCCCACAAAAAATACCATAAAAGAAACAATTAATCAATAATTAAGATTAAGAAATATATTTAAAAAATAAAAAGGGAAACATTAAAATGCTAATTTAACTAATCAACAATTTACTTTTTAACTTTGGTTAGTGACTCATATTATCGTGACACGTGTCAATTTACACGATCATATTTGACATATATTTAATTAAATAAAATTATTAATTATCAATAAAAAGGAAAATTAGTTAATTCTAATTTTACATATCTATAAATAATAAATTCAATTTTTCTATAGTAACAAAACATAAAAACATATTTTAACAAAAACAATAATACATATTTAAAAATTTAAGGAAAATTTAAAGTTTATGCCAATTTAAAAAAGTCATACAATTATAAAAGTAAAGTTAATAACTATTAAATAAAAACATTAATTATCAAAAAAAAAAAAAATTAAAGTTTCGGTAATTTTAAAAAGGAAAATATTAAAGGAAAGTTAACAACTATTAATTAAAAATATTAATTTTAAATAATAAACATATTTAAAAAGCATATTTAATACAAAATAGTATTTTGATATATTTTCAATTTAAAAAGTAAATGTTAAGGTTATTAGAAATTAAAATAAAAACAAAAAAAAGCAATTATAAAATTTTTAATGAAATTTCCTAATCTATAAAGCTAAAAAAAAAAACTTTAAAAAAGGAAAAAAACTAAAACAAAAAAATCTTATTAGATAAATTTGGGTTGCACTCATCAGAAGCCGACACGTGTCAAAATTATAACTCATGAGTTCTTGACACGCGTCAAATTATAAAAAATATATATTAAAAAAAATTAGCAAAAAAAAGAAATTCAGTAATTGTTAATATATCAAAAAAATATTAAAACCATATATTTAGGAACCATTAAAACCAATACCTAAGAAAAAGGAATAGACTAAAAAGGAAAAAGAGAAATACACAATTATTAATTTAACTAATCAATAATAAAGATTAAAAAATACACTTAAAACAAATATAAAAACGAAAATAAAACTATAACTGAAAAGGAAAAAGAAATACAGTATTTGAAAATTTATCTAATCATTAAGTAAAATTAATAATTAACTAAAACCAACCCCATAAAAATTACCATAAAGGAAAATATTAATCAATAATTTAGATTAAGAAATATATTTAAAAAATAAAAAGGGAAACATAAAAATGCTAATTTAATTAATCAACAATTTATTTTAAACCTAAATTTAGTTTATTTACAATGTTAATTTTCCAAGTTTCATGTTTTTATACTAAATTATGAATAGTGTTTTGTTTGTTTTTAATTGTTTTTTAATGTTAGTTATATATAGATATTTGTTTGATATAATGCATATTATTTTGATATAAAAGTTTTGATTTCTATTAATTTATGTGGAGTATACATGAGATTAGAGTAAGATTTAAATATGATTGAAAATTGAGTTAAATTGTATAGCAAAATCAAGTGTGTAGGAAGAAAAGCTTATTTAGCAAAGGAGTTAATAACCAATAATTTTTAGATATGTTGGCTAATTTTGGGTATTTTAGTTATTGATACTAAAATAATTGATGTTTTGGGTTTATAATTGTAGGATAATTGTATTATATCAAATACAAATATTATTAATATTTCAGATATATAATTTTTTTTTTTGAGTATTTCGGATATCCATTCGGTTCTCAGGTCGGTTCAGTTTAGATTTGATTTTTTTATATATAGGAGTTTAGGACATATTTTGATTTTTTCGGGTGAGTACCTCTTTTCGAGTTGAATTTGGTTTGGTTTTTCGGGTTTCAGATATTTTTTGTCCATGTTGTCTAAAATGATGGTAAAAAAAAACAAGTGAGAACCAAACGCTTTTGGACATTATATAGATTTTAACATGTTTATAATAAAATTTTAGTATAGAAAGTTAATTAATTTATTTATAAAAAACTAAAATTTAGTAAATAAATATTATTTCTAACAAAATATGATTTCTGTTCATATTTCTAAATCAGTTCAAAATTATCATTAATGACAAATATTTAGTTGAATAAAAATGCATAACTTTAAATTATTTTAAAATTTAAAACCCGCCTATCGGGCGGATCCTAAGTGTAATATAGTTTAACACTATAAAATAGTTATAAAATAGAACCTCTATAAATTAATACTCGATAAATTAATAAACTCTCTAAATTAATAAATTATCCTGATTCTGAGTTGGACTGGTGTAATAATTGACACATTTTGATAAAATAATAAGATAATAAATTTTTTGAAATCTCTATGTAAATATATGTTCTCATTAGTAACATAAATTAATAATCATATAAATTTATTATATATATATATATATATATATATATATAATATTTTAGAGAAATATGATTGTAGTGTTGTTTATTTATTCGTAAATTTATAATTTTATTGGAGTTATGTTTATTTTTTCTTAAAATATCAAAATATATGATATTATTTTCTCAAATTGCATAAAATATTATTAAAATATATATATATATATATATACATTGATTATTTTCTAATGTGTAAATATATTAAACCATATTGAAATATTGTCTTTGTTTTGTATTTCTATATAATATTTTCTATAATTCTAAAAAAATCTCTATAAATTAATATTCTTTTCTACGGTATACAAACCAAACAACACCCACAAATTTAAGAAGTTTGTGAGAAGATTGAAAACTTAATGTACGGTTTCAATCCTATCTCAGAGACTTTTACCATCCTCGTTTGCCAAAATAGCTCACGTTGGCGTTTAATTTTAGATTTAATCAGACAGAAAAAAAAGAAAAAGAAAATAGGTAATCTTCGACTTGAGCTGTCAGACAACAACAGTTTATGTCAGTATGGTTGAGTTTTACCGATTGAAACAGATTAAAAAGTAAAACAAAAGGCATAATCTGAAAAGGTAGAGATAGCGGTATGGTAAAACTCGTTTGCAAAACCGTAATTTGTACTCGACACAAAATCTTACTAATTGTGTAGCTTGAGTAAATAAAAATTTAAAACCGCCGATGATTTAAACCTCTTCTCAGTTACAATCCTATAGGAGGTAAAAGTGCAATCTCCAAAATGCAATCTTTTCACATGAAATCATCGTCGTCCATGGCGTCATAAGGACCCCCAACAAGATCATCATCAGGCTTATCCACATGCAGTTGCTTCTTTTTACCTAATAAACACAGTGAAAGAAAGAAAGAAAAAAACATTTTCATATGAACATTTCAGAAACAGAGACATGCTTAGCTTACTAGTATTTAAAATATCACAAGTCTAATCAAAGAAGAACTACTATATGGAGGCAAAAATCCAAGTAATGAAGTAAAAGATGAGTGATTGTGTCTACCTGACTTCTTTTTGCCAGCAGCTGCTTCTTTCTCCGCCTTCAGCTTTTCATTTGCTATTGCTGTAACAGACGAAGCAACGTCTTTAACATCTGCTGCTTTCATATTGGCTACAGAAAGTCTCATCACTGCTTTGAGTAGCCCTATATAGTGAAAACTTTTCTGCAAAACAGCAGATGCAGTTATATAATGTGGGTTTATCTGATATTTAGTCAAATAGAAATAAGTGACATTTAGCTGAGAGAAGAAAGCAAATTGGAAAAGAAAATAGCATACCTCAAATGGTAAAAGTCTCTGAGATATCAACTCAGCATATTCCAAGAAATCGCTTTCCGACTTAGGAATAAACATTTCAGTGCTTTTTTCAGCGCCTTTTTCAGCAGTCTTTACTCCAAAGAGTTCAGCAGTTGACTCGTAATCAGCTTCCTCCACAAGCCTAAGATAAGAAGAATATTAAAACATAAGCACAATGGCCTTCAAAAGGTTGCAGCCTCTTACAGTACTAGAGAACGATTATTTTTCCTGTTGAACCAAACCAATGCAAAACCAACAGAAGAAGCATATACAAGTGACGTAGTTCTAAACTCTTACCTTTGCTGGCGAAGTTTCTCAGCAATAGGATCTAGAGGTTCTCCCCTTGATGATTCTTTTGGAGCTTCAACAGTTTTAGCCTTCTTTTCAACAGCTTTCTTTGGGGCTTTCTCAGGAGCAGGCTTTACTACAGGTGGCTACAGAAGAAAACAAAGATCGACTGTTAGGAGCTCAAAAAACAAAAAAAGGTCTATTTTAGCTGTAATCTCAAAATCAAACAATGAACACAAGCCAATAATGAAAAATGTATACTGAAAGCAAACTATACCGGAGTAGGTTCATCTTCCTCTTCCCATGAGTCCTTGATATCATTCTCATCCACATCCTCATCATCCCAATTACTTTTCAGTTCAACTTTTGCAGGAAGTGGTTGAAAGTCCTCAGCCTCTGAAATCAGAAAGGAAACTCAACAAGTGAGAACTCTAATATATTTCCATATGAAAACTTCAATAAAGCAACAGAAAAAGCCTATCAACTTAAAGAACATAACGAAAACATATGTCTCTCAGAACATTAAAGTAATCACAGACTCATATACACTATGTATCGAACAATGGTTACTATAAGTCTTACCCCAATCATCCATATTTGCTTCCACACTATCTAGAACAAGTACGAGCTGCTAGCTGAATCCAACTGAAAACCTGCACATTAAGATCACAAAGAGAAGGTATTCTCAGAACAAAGGCTCTCAACAGTGATCTTGTGTTAACACTATGAAAATTCAGAAAGGATCCAGCTTTCAAAGATCATCATCATGCAAAAGAGAATATAGCAAACAGAGTCTGATTGATCATAGTAATCTAATAATCCCAAATTAATGATAAATTCCACAACTTTTTAACAATAAAGAGCCATGAATCTCTACAAAACCTTATACACGATTAGAACTGTAGGTATATTTGGCATGCCCAGCTCGGACTCAATTCGGAAATTGAAGATGGATTCAAATCGATGAGGCAAGATATATAAAAAAAAAAGCAATCCAAGTAAAACTGAAGATGACTGAGAACTGAGAATATCCTAAGCCAATGGAGGCGGAAGAAGAAATTACCTGAGCAAGGCTGAATCCTAAAGGAGAGTTTCAGCCGAAGAATAGAAATCGCCACCACGAAAACGAAAAAGATGAAAACTTGCGAAGTGAAGAAGACGAAACGAATGCGGTGTTTGATTGTCCGTCGTTTTGATGGATTTAGGGTTTTCTCTCTCTCTTTCCAATTTTCTTTTCTACTTTTTTTTCCTTTTCGTTTCCGAACCAATTTTAACATTTGCATTGTTGAATGGAAAAAATGTAAAAAAAAACCTTTAACTTTTTAAAAAACGTTTAAAATATAATTTTTTTAAATATCATTTAAATATTTAAGTTTTTTGTTAACTTGTAGTTAAATAATAAATTTTTGTTAACTAGGTCATTTAAGACATAATGTTAAATTGATATTTACGGTGTTAACGCTTCCGTTAACAACTTATGTTTAATCAAAATGATGTTGTTTCAACTTTAATTTAAAATCATCAACTTTCAAATTATGGACATTTAAATTCTCAATTTTTTTAGAAATATCGTTTAAATGTCCAAGTTTTTGTTGACTTCATAATTAAACACATAACTTATGTTTACTATGTCATTTTATGCATGACTTTAAATCAAGTGATGGAGCACATTTACGAGATACAATTACCTGTTACCAGCTTTCGTTTAATCAAAATGTTCTGACAACTATTTTTCATTTCTCTTATATTTCTACTTTTGGTCGCTTCATCGAGATCAATCATAATCATGGTGTAAAAAATATTCTCAAATTAAAATCCGCGTTTGGAGAAACATAATCCAACAAAATTTTTGCTACCTGAAATTTCCAGAAAAGACCCATGAAATTCTCTAAAACCCCTAAAAAATTAAATTTCTTAAGCGTTGGTGATAACTAATTAATTAAATTTTAATTTATCGATAACTAATGAAATTTTATTTATTATTCATTGGAACTCAAATAACCGATTCATTTTCTTATACTCACCACTTTAAAAAGTAAATGAATCGGTTATTTGAGTTCTAATGAATATTAAACAAAATTTCATTAGTTATCGAAAAATTAAAATTTAGTTAGTTAGTTATCACCAACCCTTAAGAAATTCAATCTCTTGAGGGGTTTTAGAGAATCCCATGAAATTTTTCCGGAGATTCCAGGTGGCAAAGATTTTGTTGGATTATGTTTTTCCAAAAGGCAGATTTTAATTTAAGAAGATTTATTACTCCTTAATTATGGTTGGATATCGATGAAGCAATCAAAAGTAGAAAGAGAAGATGAATGATAAACAGTTGTCGGAACATTAGTCGTTTTAATTAAACAGAAGCTGATAACAAGCAAGTGTACCCCGTAAACGGGCTCCATCACTTGATTAAAAATCATGCAACAAATGGCATAGTCAGCATAAGTTATGTGTTTAATTATGAAGTCAACAAAAACTTGGGCATTTAAATGATATTTCTAAAAAATTTAAGATTTAAACGTCCACAATTTGAAATTTGATGATTTTAAATCAAACTTGAAACGACGTTGTTTTGATTAAACAGAAGTTGCTAACGAAAACTTTAACGCCGTTAACGTCGATTTAACGTCGTGTCTCAAATGATATAGTCAACAAAAGTTCGCTTTTAATTACGAGTCAACAAAAAACTTGAGTATTTAAATGACATTTTGAAAGTTTAGGTTTGAAACGTCCTCATTTTGAAAGTTCAGGGTTTTTTTTTGACATTTTCCCATTGTGGAATTATATTTTTGTTTTACACAAAAAAAAATGGAAATGTTTTTTTTTTCTCTTTTTCCATAAAACTAAGGTTATATATACCATTTTATAAAAAAATTAACAAAAAATATGAAGGCGATAAAAAGGATAAATAGCTCATATACCCTAGAACACCTTCATTTTTTTCTTTATGCCCTTGATAAATCTTTATATCCTTGTTTAAGTTAAGTTACCTTTTTAACCCTCCTTCATTTCTCTTTTATTAATTCAATTAAATTTAAATCCAAAAAAACAAAAAAAAAGTTAGGTTTATGATTGGTGAGAATTAAATGAGAAACTTAAATGTAAACCAATAAGAAAAAAGCAATATTCATGTTTCTTCTTCTTCTCATCTTCTTCTTGCAGACATGGACGAGGATGATTTTCTAAACTTTCATAACCGATTTTGAAGCTTTATTTGAGGTGATTATTTTTCTATTCCGTTTGTGTTATTGTTATATTAACGAATTATTGTTGTATTGGGTAATTTTTAACCTATATCAGAGGTTTAAATTCAAAGTTAAAGGTTGACAAAACTTATAGATTTCCAATGTCTTGTAGATTTCAAATTTTACAGAGTTTTGTGTGCATATTGGAATATTAAACTTGTTTTCTTGTTTGATTAGTATGTAACATAGTTGATAGTGGTGAAATCATAGTGAATCCATCGTAGGTAGATAAATAAAAATTCAAATAAATAAATTACCCAAAAAAGTGCAATTGCTAGTTGCTACAACTATTTATTGTCCAGTAAAACTAGTACGACTACGTATATTGAATCAAACTGGTACGACTTGGTACAATTCGGTACTACTGCGACTAATAATATTAATATTTTATTTTGATTTTTAATAATTTTAAGGGGAAAATCAATATGAACCCATGCATCCTCATACATGTTGATTATGAGGGGTACTATTCAAATACCGGAGGAGGTTGTATGGAATGGAATCAAAGCAAAAATCATATTTACACTGTGATGATGAAGACATCGGTAGAGGATGTAACTTATTTTGAGGTGGTTTGTAGCACATGTAAGAAGATGAAGAGAGATAAAGATGCGACGAGGCTGAAACTTAGTTACACTCCGAAGGCGGATCATAAGCATAGACCATCAATTATATTGGATGATGAAGACTTATGTGCCTATATTATGACATGTCATCAAGATAAAAGTGGGAATATTTTGCATGTTGAGCCTTTGGAAGATGTTGAAGAAAGTATGGAGTCTGAGGAAGTAGTAAGAAATGAAAGTGCAGCTTGTGTGAATGAAAGTGCAACTTGTATGAATGAAGGTTTACTTAGTATCTATGGAGAAGAGCGAATGGAACATGGGTTGGTGAACACATGTCCAAATGATGCACATGATGATGAAGAATTTGCGAACTTGGATAAATACGATCAGCTTGGAGATGTTGCAAAAGAAAGAGAAGATGGAGGTGAAAGAGGGGGAAATGAGGATGGACGAGAAAAAGGATGGAATGAGGTTGGATATGTAGCATGGGATGATGATATAAATGTTGTTTTGGATAAAGAGTTTCAGACTAAGGGAGAAATACAAGATTTAGTTGAAATTGCGGGGCATAAAAAATGTTTTGAGTTTGACATTCTGAAATCGGATAAAGAGAGATATGTGGTCAAATGTTGTGAACGAAGTAGCGGTTGCAAGTGGAATTTACGGACTGCAATACTTGTCGGTGCAAGTTGTTTCTCAATATGAACCCACAACAAGCTGCATACCTGCTCTCCAGCTAGTTGTAGTAGTGTTAGGAAAAACAGAAGGAAAAGCACAAAGTGGATAGTTGCATCTCTTGTGAATAAAGAGTTTCCTTGTACATTTGAAACACCAACTCCAAAGATGGTTGGGGGTATGGTTCATAGAAAAGTCTGTGTTAAAGTGTCATACTCTACCGCATATAGGGGAAAATTAAAAGCCACTAATTATGTTTGGGGCAGCCCAGAGAAAATTTTTAGGTCTGTGTGTTCATTTATGCACAATTTAGAGCTCAGGAATGAAGGCACAGTCACACACATTGAGGTAGATGAGCAACACAGGTTTCAATACTTGTTTTTTTGCGTTGGAAGCTTCCATTGAAGGGTTTAGGGCGATGAGAAAAGTAATAATTATGGATGGAACTTACCTTAAGTATATATATGGTGGAGGTCTAATAGTTTCCACAGCTCAAGATCCTGAAAAACACCATTACCCACTTGCCTTTGGTGTAGTTAATGGTGAGAAAGATGCTAGTTGGACTTGGTTTCTCGAAATGTTGAAATCTGTTTATCCAGATTCTCAAGAATTTGTGTTTCTTACGGATAGGCATCAAAGTATCATCAATGCAGTTAGTGAAGTGTACCCCTTAGCTCAACATGGTTATTGCATGTACCATTTGGCACAGAATGTGAAAGGGAGTGTTCACCATGTCAAGAAAGAAATTGTTGATGTTATATTCATTGAATGTGCAAAAGCTTATATCGAGGCTGATTTAAAAAAACTGTATGTGACTTTTAGAAAGAGGTACCCAGCTGCAGGCGAGTATTTGGATAAAAGAATAACTTTTGATAAATGGGCAAGATGTTATTTTGTAGGGGATATGTACAATTTGATGTCTAGCAATAGTGTGGAATCGATCAATGGTGTGTTTGTAGCTGCAAGAGAGTACTCACTATTACCAATGTTGGATGCTATTGTAGCAAAAATATCTAAGTGGTTTAACAAGCATCAGAAGAGTGCTGCAGAAGTTCCTTCATTTCAAAACTTGGTTCCTTGTGTGGAGAGTCTAATGAATGAAAGATTACAAGAAGCAAATCGGTTGGGGGTTAGTGAGATAAACAGCTACCGTTATGAATACACAGTTCTGGGGCTTGATGGGATTAGTTATGTCGTAGATTTGGATAGGAAAACTTATGGTTGCAAGAAGTTTGACATAGATAAGTTTTCTTGTGTCCATTAATTGGCTGCAAATAGAGAAAACGTACATAGCAAAGTACAAGTACATAAGTTGTGCTCCAAATATTATTGGATGGAGCAGTGGGCATTGACATACTGTAGATCGGTTTATCCGGTACCACATCAGTCTCAGTGGATTAGTCCCCCCGAGGTACAAGAAATGTATGTTGAACCTCCAAACTATAAAAAGAAAAAAAGGGAGAAATGAAAAAAAAGGCACACATCAGTTGGAGAACATGGCCATCGAGGATCAACTCATAGAGGCCGAGGAGGAAGTCAAAGTGGCCAAGGATCAACTCAAAGTGGTGAAGGTTCAAGTAGTACCAGCCGAGGAGAAGCTCAAAGAGGCCAAGGATCAAGTCAAAGAGGCCGAGGATGGTTTTACTGCAGTGTAGGTACAACAAATGTCCCTTTGTCTAATGCTTTTGAAGTTGTTGTTGTTGTTCTTATGTGATAATTCTACTCATATTGTTTGTTATTGTTATGTAGTTTTCCATGATCAGAAACTTTGTTTTATGATCATTTCTGTTAAGGTACAACTAGGAACTAGTGATAGTACAACTACTAAGGTGTTTGATTTTGGAAATGGTTATTTGTAAACTCAAAACTATGGTTGTGGTAGTTTTATTTATTTTAATATCAATATTATCTATATAATATCATCCATATAACAAGTAAAATATGAAAATTTAAATTTTGACACAAAACATCATATTTGTTCGTAAATGCCATATAACACTAAGGTTTCTTTAGTTATGAGACACTAAAAAGTTCAAAAATTGTATAAATGGTCAAATTTCAAATATGATGATATGAACAAATAGTAAATGTAGTTTCAATAAGTAATGACATAAATACAACTACTAAACTATAATTTCAGCTCTGGTACAACTAATTAACATTATAACCATCTTTGTACAACTATGTACATTATGAAGTACAACTGATTATTTTGGTACAACTATGGTACAACTTGTTTTCACTTTGTCAGATGTTTGATTTTTTTTGGTTTATTGGGTTTTGTCGGATCCTAGGTATCATCAATCACTGGTTTTGTGATACATATAGTTTTAACCCTAAATAAACTACTGCAAGTGCACAAAAAATGTTGTAGTAATATAGGAATTGAATCCACAAAGACCAATGTTACACTGCAATTCTTTGAGAATGAAACTAAGCTAAGAAAATAATATGATTGTTGGTTGTGATGTGAAACAAAAACAACAATTAAAAACTGTGTAAACTATGAATTAAAAGGCGCTAGGTCAAGGGATATTCTCGGAAATTCAGAGATCAAGAATCAGACAATTATTCAGGGAAAAGATAAGCACAATCTCAACTCAAACATCAATGTATAACCAATCCACTATCATGGTATCAATTAATTATCTAGCAACGTAAGTGTATGAACTGTCGTTTGAACTTAGAATTGTAAACAAGCATTAAAGATCGCCTTAACATCAACTTTCGTTGGCTAAGAACAATCCGATCATCTATGTTCTTTTCAAGCAATCTATAACACTTTTGATGAATATATTAGGTCTAAGATCAGAAATTATGTAGTTAATCTAATTCCAGCAATGAGATCAACAATAGATGAAGATATAATAATATGATTCCCTATCTATGCCTAATTCATTGATTCATAAATTCCTTTGAAAACCCTAAACCTAACTATGGATCTACTCAGACATGAAAGTAGATACTACAAGAATATTGATTATTCATAGCACTAACAAGATAGCAGTTGGTGTGGTTATGCTATAATAGACTTAACCCTGCATTTTCGATAGCGTTTGTGAAAATTGAAACACTATGTATTGTTTTTTTTTTTTTAAGTTTCAAGAAAAGTTAATTTTTTCGTTTATATGTTTTAGTAACACCACTTTCTATTGCATATACACCGAGTAAGCATTATGTATAAGTTAAACCGCGAAAATATTAAAATAAATCTCGATAAATTAAGTTTTAGATTTTCCTCCAAAAGAAAATCAAAAGTTTTTCTTCTTTCACTCTCGTTCTTTTTATGTGTAAAATAGATAATGAACTCTCAAATCTTAAAAATTTCTCCTCCCACCTTGATTCTTATTCTCCAAGCTCACTAGATCTCGCCATCGTCTGTGAAAGTCGCCGTCTTATCTCACTGTCGACATTGTCTCTCACACACCTCTTGCCGCCGCCTCTCACTCTCGTTGTCGCCTTTCACACTCGCCTCTCACCGTCGCCTCTACCAGTCACCTCTCACTCCTAATCTCACTCTCGCCTCATTAACTCTCGATTTCAAGGTCAGACAGTGTAAGATTTTTTGTCTTCTTTCAAAAATGAAAGAAATTGATAGATTTAGGTTTTTTATTCCTAACTGAATAATTTGCTACTTTACAGGAAGAATTCAATTCAAAGGATTTGTTTACAGTTAAAGGTATGTCAAATTGAACTCTAGATTTGTGCTTTGGATTTGTTTATTAATGGTTCTTAATTAAATTCAGTTTTATAAACCGAAAATATAAGCAAATACTCTAGATTTGTGTTTCGGATTGGTTGTTAATGTTTTGATGAGAGTTTTGATTTATTTGCCCTTCAGTCGGAATTATGTTTGAAGTGGTTTGTTCATTTTAGTTAATCTCATTGCTTGTAGAGTTCTAAGTTCTTTTGTTCCTTTATTTTAGAGTGCTAAAATGAACTGTGTTCTTTCCAATTATTTCAAGACAATTTATGATGTGTTCAACCCTCTATGAGTTTCAATTTCATGGTACTAGGCGTATTTGAGCATTGTCATATATTGATCTGTTTTGATTAGAGTTTTCATTTATTAGTCTGTTTTGCTTTATTGATCTGTTTTGCTTTATTGATCTGTTTTGATTTTTCCAGTTAGATAATGGATGCAGACGGAGATGTAGAGGGAGCTACATTTGGTTAACTGATGTGGTGATTCAATTTCTGATTACTGTGTTACATTGTTTCTTGCTATATCTGCTGGGATTCAGACCATTGTTTTGGTTCCTATTAATATTGGTATTGCTGAGTTATGCACTACAGTTTTGCCTAAGAGTGAAGAATCAATGTTTGTCTATAAGATCGTTATTTTCGAGTAATTTGCTTTCTGTTCGGGCCGTTGCTGTAGCTGAAAAGACTGAAAACAAAAGATAAGCTGATATCGGTGTTCTCTGTGGGTTAAATCGAGGATGTAGTGAAGTAAATGTGACTTAAGTATTTAATGTGTTTTTTTTGTAAATTACTATTACTATTCAAAATCAATAAAGAATATAATCATTATTCAAATGCAACCAGAAATTAAAATTATAAAAATAAAAAAACTAGAACTATAGTTTTTTAGTTCTATTAACAATATAAATATAATTAATAAATAAATGATTTAGATATAGGGATTCACATTCGTAAGATGTTTTTTTAAATCATCAATGACAGAAAAGAACAAATTTTAAAAAACAATATACCAAATTATTGTTTAACACTAAGGATATAAAATAAAATATAAAACTATTAAAAATACAAAATAAAAAGAAAAGTTAATGAGTATTTGATTTATAGTTTAAGACATAGAGTTTGAGGTTTAGGATTTCAGGTTTAGGGTATGAGGTTTGAAATATTTTTTTTTATAATTCTGTTAACAATAGAAATATAAAAAAAGATTAATGAGTTTCAAAATAAATTTATATTTAATTATTTTTAATTTCTAAACTCTAAATCCTAAATCTTAAAACTTAAATCACAAACCTAAAATTGAGCTATGCCTTACACTTTACAGCTAATCATAAAAACTAAATCAAAAACTATAACCAAGATATAACGATTTTCAAGTAAAGTTAATTATAAGTGAGATACACTATATTGTAAAAAAAACTATTTTTAGGATGTATTATAGTTTGTCATCCATTAATTTACTAAATATTGTAAAATTAATATACTAATTAAAAACACATAAATAATGAAAATAAAGAAGACTGGCTTTCTGATTAGCTAATCTATAGATGCAAGGATCACTCTTCTTTTATTATCCACCGTTGATTAAATAAAAATCTAACGGACACACATTTCCTTGGCTTTTACGCCTCCTTTTTTTTTTTTTTTTTTTTTCTCACACCTCTTCCCTTCCTTTTTTTTGTCATCGCCTCTTCTATTCCTTAGCTGATTCTTCTTCCTTCTTTGCACACTCTCAAAATAATCTTATTTTTTATTTACAGAGAATTGAGAAAATCCATCTATGGAACCTGCAGATTCTTCATCACCACCGGAGCAGAATCTATTTCCTTCTAGAACCGAGAGATTTTGAAACTGGGTCAGTTTCTTTTAGATCTACAGAACTTGCTGTTATTTTTGTTTATATATCAGTAACATTTCCTCTGCTCTCGGAAGGTCTGTAATCAAATTTCTCTCTTTTGATTTTACAGGAACATATGAATTTGTCTTGAATGATATGATCTTTGGGTTGATAGCTTTGATTTAGAGTTTTCTGAAATCTGGGATTTTGAATTAGTAGCTTCAGTCGTTGAAATAGGGTTTTCTGATTACAATGAGGAAGCTGCAAATGATGCTCTAATTTACAGTTACAAGGATGCTCTACTTATAGATTGTGTTTGTTATTATGCGGAGTATTAGCAATGGAGGCATGTCGTTTCAATTTTTCTGAGTTTTATCAATGTAAGTGAGTTTTGTAATATCGATTTTCTACACGCTCAAATTCAGTTATGAGATAGCAAAGATCTGGGTTTTTTTATTACTGGATTTTGTTTTTTATTCTTGTGTTTTTGATAATCTATGTTCATTTTTACAGATTTGGGAGAAGAGAAAGCTCTCTTGCTCTCACGAGTTTAATGCACATGAAGATTACTTTTCTGACATGACCTCTGCATCTGATTCAATGAAGCTAGTGACAACAAGGTTTAGATTTTTGCATCAGGAAACTTATTATACCCAAGAGTCTTTAAATACAAGAGTTGTTATAACTTATTTTGTAATTTTGTATTTTTTACTTTGTAATATATAAGATATGAATAAAATATTTATTTTTCTTTTTAATATGACAATTTAACTGAAATCCAAAAAAAATAATATCAATATTCATAATATTATCCAATATTATTTATAAAACAGAAAATAGAACCAAAACAAATATTGCATAATAAAAGTGCTATTTTAGTAAGATATATTTCATTATAATTGCCATTTTAATAGAAAATATTGCATAATACAAATGTTATTTTAATTGATGAAATTGCATGTTACAAATGCTATTGAAATACTACAAAAAACAATTCAAAAATGCTGAAAGTATATAATTAATAACAAAATATACTCGCTATTAAATGTGAAAACATTACATTATGAACATGCTGTGATATCTAACAATATAATAGCAAAACCAAAAACCGCTATGTTTAATTCATCAACCTATTATCATGGTCGCTACGATAACGCGTCAAAACTGATATCGTATCTTTAAATAGCATTGTACGGGCGCTAAGAATACTCAATATTCTTGTAGTGAGAGATCACAAAGAGAATAAAAATAACTCATAATCAACAAAATGGAAATTCTAAAGGGTTTAGAAATCTTCTCAAGAGATGTAAAACATAGCCTAAACAATGGCTGAAAACTAAATAAATAAGTTAAAACACATTTTTTGGTCAAAATTCTCTTTTTCTACGTTTTGTCGTTTAAGGCTGGAATGATCGATATGGACTTGGAATGATCGATCTGAACCTGAAATGATTGATCTGAAAACGATCCACAAATTCCTTAGGAGCTTGAATCGATCGATCCAAGTGTGGATTGATCAATCTGACGTGGACTCTGCGCCCGCTTCTTGTGCTCGTCAGGCTGGACTGATTTCACGAATATCGCCATAACTTATGATCGCACCGTTGGATTGACTTCAGACCACTTCCTAATGAAAGATAACTCCCGTGGATATCTTGTTTCAAAATTTCATTAACATCGGTTTGTAAAACTTCTTTCATCGGATGCCAAGCTTTTGAGGTTTCAGCATGATTCTTCATCTCCAAATCCATGTTTTAATCCCAAAACAACCTAAAACCTGTAAAAAATTGAGAGAGGACTAAAAGACTCTGAAGAAACATGTAAATAAGTAAAATACTATAAAAGATTCTAAAATCATGGTTAGAATGTGTAAAAAACCAGAATACATTAACTCCTCCAAACTTAGTCCTTTGCTTGTCCTCAAGCAAACTACAAAGAATAGAGGTGAGGTTTGAAAACAGAAACTCACCAAACTTTAGAACAACACAATGATCACCACCCATGAATCCACATACCACAGAGATAAGTATAATAACCACAAGCTTAGCAATCATCCCCAATACAGCTCAAACCCCTTAGAGAAATCTGAAATCTCCATTGTTGACATATCATGTATTTTATGGTTTTATGACATGATATATGCTTTGGTTTTAGAGTCTTTTGCATATACATTGAGTCTTATTAGGTACAAACACGAGATGGACCATGATGAGCATTTTTTGGAGCTTTTGGAGGCTTGTAGCTGAGCAAAACAACAAGGAGACGATTATTGTTGTCCACGTCGACCGACAGGTCTACCCTGTGTCGGTCGACACACACCCGACGTGAATGACGCCTTTGAGTTTTATCAAGTTTCAAGAATTGCAACTTTACTCCAGAAGTTTCTAAAGTTTATACTTCATGCCTAATCGTGTTTTTAGGTTAAACTATGTTTTAGAAGTCCCAGAGACAAAGTTTTGAGAATTGTAAGTTCTAAGTTTTCATTGTAAGTTTCAAGCAAGTTTGTGTGGAGAGAAGATTCAGATCTCAAACTTTGTAGAGAGAAGAATTATGAACTCCCTTTATTTCTTATTTTATTTTATGAGTATTATTCAGACAATGATTTGTGTTTTCTATTCTATGTCTGAGTAGTCGCCTTGTTAGATCTAGGGTTTCAAAAGATTTATGATGATTTGTTGAATTGGGCGTAGACATTTTAGGTTATCTATAATGTTTTTCATCTAGATTTGATTATCAATAATTCAATCCCGTTCATCTTGTTTAATTTAATTTGCATTGCTTTATTTATTTACTAATTATTGATCTAGCTTAACTCGAATATGTATTTATATTGTGTGAGTTTTCAGAGTCCTTGTGGATTCGACCCCTAAGTGCTGCATTCGATCTATTAATTTGATAGAGTAGGAATGTTGGTAGGCGCAAGAGTGCTATTGATATCCTGACCCAATCTTAGATGAGCAAACATCATTTTCGCATCGAGACTTGGTTTAGGAATTTTGTAAACATATCGTACTCGTTATTCATAGAGACTCGATTTATTGGTATTTTGCAAAGAGATTTGGTTTGCTTCTGTTCAGAGGATAGATGTCGTCGCAGTGAGAGTTGGATGCGATATCTATTAGTGTTACGAGTTTAAAAACCGAACAAACAATTTAGTCCTGATTATAGAACTACCCAGTTCACATTCAAAAGTACTCCCGATGATTATCCCTAGGTCTAGCGCTTTTAATCACTTGAATTCAATCCCGTTCATCTTGTTTACTTTAATTTGCATTGCTTTATTTATTTACTAATTATTGATCTAGCTTAATTCAAATATGTGTTTCTATTGAGTGAGTTTTCAGAGTCCATGTGATTCGACCCCTAAGTGCTGCAACCGATCTATTAATTTCAGAGAGTAGTTCTAGGGTTATATTTGACCCCTGTCAAATTTTGGCGCCGTTGCCGGGGACTCTAAATTCACCATTAGATTTCAGTTAGAGTTTAGTCTAGATTTTTCTTTTATTTTGTTACTTACATCTCTACTTTATCTTATCTCAGGTGCATGGATCTTAGGAGCAACAATAATAGAGAACTAGTTGTTACTGAGGAGATTGGGAAGTTAGAGAGAGCTAATCGCAGAGCATAGAGGAAAACAGAGATGGTTAAAACTATTGTGCTTGAGAAAGATGCTATTGGGATCTTGATCAAGGTCAGAAACTTGATGCTGAAGGGAACCCCATTGTCGAAACTGTCGACGATACTGCTCTCGTCGACTGACACGGAGCTCCTGTCGGTCGATATGCTGCCGAAAGGCGCGGCCATGCTGATTTGGATGTTCAGGTTGAAGCTGTGGGAAGAACACTGACCGATTACAACAGACCCAATGAGTTATACACGAATAGGTCTGCTATATGTCCTTCTGCTTTTCAAAGAAATGATTTTGAGTTGAAACACCAACACTACACTCTTGTGGGACAACACACTGTCCATGCTCATCATGCTGAACATCATGTGGACCACATAGAGAAGTTTGAAGACTTGGCTTCGAGTATTAAAGCCAACAGAGTACTGTCTGAAGACTATCTATTCTGCAAGCTCTTCCTATACTCTCTTGCTGGGGAAGCAGCTCACTGGTTGAAGCAGTTACAACCTGGATCTTTGACCATTTGGAAGGACATCAAGACAGCTTTTCTGAATAACTTCCATGATGATGCTAAGACAGTTAACTTGAGGGATTTGATCATTCAGTTCACTCAAAGACCTGCATAGACTCTTAAGGCTGCTTGGCTGAGATTTAAGGGGTACCAAAGAGATTGTCCGCACCATGGTATTGATGAATTCCAGCTCATAAGGATTTTCTTTTGCGGAATTGATTGGAGGTATCAGGTTGCTTTGGATGCTGCTATTGAGGGTAACTTCAAGACTAGGACACCAGTGGAAGCTATTAAGTTAATTGAGAACTTGGCATCTAGTAATAGTTCCAAGAATGCCGACTATGAGAGGAAGAAGTTAGCTGCTGGATTGAACAATAGTCAAATGGCTGAATCAAGGCAAAGCTTGATACTGTGCACAACCTTCTAGTGAACAAGAAATCGGTTCACTTTGCCCAAGACGTTGAAGTTTTTGAACTTGATGATGAAGCTAATGAAGAGGATGTGAACTATGTGAATGGTTCTGGTTTTAATGGCCAAAGGTTTGGAAATTCTCAGGATAACTTCAGAGGCTATAACAATCAGAGGAACAACTACGGGAATAATCAGAACTCCTCTGGATTTAAGCCCAAGCCTGCAGTTCAGGATGCTCAGCGGAACAACAACGGTTTCACTAGGAACTATGAAAGTTCCCACTACCAGAATCCACCTGCTAAGACTCTGGATTCTGAGATGAAGGATCTACTTGACCAAATTCTAGAGGGACAGCAGAAGATGACTGTAGACTTCAATGGTAAGATTGATGCTACCTATGCTAATCTGAATGGGAAGTATGAGATACTGAACAACCACATCAAGAGGTTGGATTCCCAGTTTGCTCAAAATGCAGAGAACACTAAACGCTCTGATGGTGTCTTACCTGGAAGAGCTGATACGAATCCTAAGTATCAGTGTGGTGCTGTTATTTCCTGGGGTGATATGGTCAAGAGAGAAGTCACTGAAGAGAGTCTGGTGAACTCTGAAGCTAAGGAAAAAGTTGAGATTCTAGTCAGTGAACTCATGTCGATCGACACCACTATCTCGTGTCGGTCGACACCACTCCAAATCTCTGAAAATTTGATGCAAGTCACGACTAAGGACGATCCTGACTTCACTGGTTATTCCATTACAAAATACAAAATAAAACTACAAAATTAGTAATAATTTGGGGTTTAGGGTAAAGGAATTAGCAAATACTCAAATAATCATAAAGAAAACACCATAGAGAAACTATTAGAAAACTAGTGCATAGAGTTTGGGGTTTAGGGTATAGGAATTGTAATTTTGGGTATAGGATTTCGATTAAGTGCATAGAGTTTGGGGTTTTTGTTTTGAATCTCAATTCTCGTTATGTAGCATATCTAGATTGGCCATATAAATTAAGAAAGTGTTAATTAATACATTAAAACATTAAACATATCAAGATTTCAGAACATATATAAGTTTAATCTTCAACCAAAACATAATCGAATAGCAACATTTTTCAAAAAATAACAAGGTTTAACAACATTAGTTTCAACATCAATACTTTCAGACAAACAAGAGCTTATCAGTAGGCCAAGCAACTGTAGAACCTACTGCGTCGGCAATGAACTCAATTCTGAATTTGGTCAACAAATTTTTTCTTCACCAACCTTTGCAACTTCAACCATTATTTTGCTTGTATTGAGACCTAAGGGGACAAAATGGACCTTATCTAATGGATCCGTTGAGAACACTTTTCCTTCTGCAACTTGTATTCCAGAATTTTTGCAATCTAACAAGATGCATTTCTTCTTGCCAGCCTTGCTGCTGCTACCACTGTTGTTACTTAAACTCTGGAGGAAAATAATTAAAAAGATTATCAGATTTACATGAGACCAACATCACAGAAATAAGCAAAACGATGCAAAAGTTTACCTTAGATGAAGATATATTCTCTGGTGTTTTCTCATTTTCTGAATTACACATAAACTGTATATGTTGAATAGGCCACGCGATTTCTTGATGAAGTGCCATACCCATAGTTGAGATTTTAGAACTGATTGGTCTTCACAAAAACGAGTATTCGGCAAACACTTTATCAACTGTAACAATTCCTGCTTGGGGACCAATAGGAATGTTACTGACCATGTGTTTTGGGTCAGTTGAACACAATTTACCCTCACCAATTATGACACCATCCATGGTATAATAAAAAAATGTAGACTTTAGATGAATCCGTATAATCAAAAATGTAGACTTTAGCTAAATAAGATATTTTGACAACTTTAAAAGTGTACAAACTAAGTAATCAAACAATTAGGCGGAGTTAAATATTTACTGAGGAACATGCACTCTTGTTTACAGATTGTGAGTCCATCTCATTTTGCAGAATGACCTTATCCTATGGCCATGCTATTTTAACTCCCACAGCTTGGTCAAGTTTCATAACAGTTTCAGTAGGCCTCCAGACATCAACATTCTCTTTTGATACAGACTTGACCATGACAGCTGCCGTGTTACGACCTAATGGGATACGTCCAATCTTGTAAACTGGATCATTTAAGCAGTATTCTCCCTCCCCGAAAACAACATCCTCATGTTCACACCAATCAAGTAGAACACACTTGACTCATATGCTTACATCACTCGTCTCAGAAGAATTAGAACCATCATCACTCTTGTTCTGATAAGATCGAACATGAACAATGAGATAATATAAAAAGCAATTATGTTTGCTTCATAAACAACTGGTTTTTAATCAAAACTTACGTTTTTCTGAGATAAGTTTTGGACAACAGTTTGCAACGCTTCAACCTTGCTCGCAGTTCGGCTTGTGAAGCTTTAAGTGTCTCAACTTGAGAGTCATTCATCTGAAGGAAATTTAGCTTAGTGGGTGTAACCCCTCTTCCAAATCCTCTAATTCTTCCAGATTTGTCTTCTCCTAGTACTTGACTAACAACATCATCTCTAACAGTAGTTGTTGATGTGGAGCCCATATCACTATCAATTGACTTGTTTTTTCCCTAAAATACAGATATGTGAACACAATTAGAAAATTTTATTGCCACGAAAATAATATATGAAATAGATAAGTGCTTACAATTTTCTCTGCAAATTCTGGCTTCATAGGTCTTCCATCTGAATGTGTGTGTCCTTCTAGCCAACCCTTATTTCTTGTCACCTTTTTAGGATCAGAACTCTTCTTTTCCTACAAGTGAAATAAAAAATTGTCACTAATATAAACACTTACCTATCATCAATTTTATCAAACCATAAAAATAATATAGATTTAATTACCATATCATGAGCTGGGCGACTCATGCCTTTATGGCTGGTTGTGTGAGAAATCTGACCCTTTCGCAAATTTTTCTGAAGTTAGAACTTATTGCCTAATAAAGTGTTTTATGAGATGATTTCAAAAATCAATATAGCAATATCATAAAACATAAAAGAATTCATTTAATCTACACAACCTCAAAATCAATACTTTTTTTCCTCTGCACCCAATTATTATAAGCTGTCACCGATTGGATGTTGGTTGGCTTTAGCTCAAGTCTTTTTGTCTTACACTTTCTAGCTAGGACTTTAAATAGAAGCCTCGACTGAGAAGACCTCCACAATGAACCCATCTGCTTAAAACAATGTCTTTTTGCCAACCTTCTGTCAAATTGAACCGTGCCTACAATAAATAAGTTTCATTGATTAAAAACATTAAATATAGAATTGGATAAGCTAGTAAGATAAAATTACCTTAATTTCTTCCCACATGGTGTCACTAGTCTCATCAGGCAGCATCCTCCAATCATCAAGAAGTACAGGAACATACTCCCTCACAAGAGGACCAAGGAAAGAGGATAATGTAACTGAACCAGGCCCCACATGTTCACCCGTAGATGTAAATTTTGACTTCTATCTTATTCTGAATGTGTTTTGCAACTTTACCCAGACGAGTTAGTCCTCTTGTTTTTCTTTTCTTTGTCTCTGCTTCCTTGGTTCGAATTTCTTCTGTGGGATGATGCACATTAACCTCTGTAGCTATCTGTACATCTCCCTCTGCATCCATTTCTGTAGGTGGAGGTTGTTCAATCTCTTCCTCCTCTTCAGCCAAGTCAGAACCAAGTACATGAGCCACATTGACCCGATCTTGTTGATCAATCTCATTCACAGCATCAATAACAGTATTCCTCCCGCGTCTACGCATTTCCAATCCTACATTAGAAGTCAACTCAATGCCTTGTTGGCGTAGACTGCGGTGAGGATGGTGCGCAAGTGACATGTTTGGTCACCTGAACTAATAAAAAATGAACACATAGTTACAAACAAACCCGATAAACAAGAATGCAAAAACAGATATGTAGATGAAAACAAGTAACGATAAATCAATACGTCAAAACCCTGAACTAGTACAAAACATGAACACATATCAACAAGAAACCAAAGCAGATCAATAGATCAAAACAGACAAAGTAAGCAATACAGACTAGTAAATCAAAACTCTAATCTTAGAGGCTTGAACCCGATAGAGAAGTAGACAGAAATAACATCAAATAAAAATAATAAAGCCTTGAACACGATAAAGATAATCAAAGATCCAATCAATCCAAGTGAAACAATTAACCCAAATTAAGCGAAACAAGTACGAAAGGTATAAAAATCAAAATAAGTAACTAAGAAATGTAACATGAAAAACTGAATCTAACTAAGAACGTAACAAAGAACCCTAAACCATCAATGTCTATCACTTAGCTTATGAAAACTTACACTGTTTGATGTAATTAGCTGAGAATGAGAAGTGACTGACGGCGATGGTGAAGGGAGACGGAGACGGCCACAGTGACACCTGACGGCAAGAGTGAGGGACAACAGAGAAAGTGAGAGACAACAGCGAGAGTGAGATAAGATGCCGACTGTCAAAGGCGAGGACGAGATCTAGTGAGCTTGGAGAATAAGAATCAAGGTGAGAGGAGAAATTTTAAAGATTTGAGAGTTCATTATCGGTTTTACACATAGAAAGAACGAGAGTGAAGGAATAAAAACGATTGATTTTCCTTTGGAGAAAAAACTAAAATTTAATTTAGCGCGGTTTATTTTAATATTTTTGCGGTTTACTGATACATAGTGTTTAATCGGTGTATATGAAATAGAAAGTGGTGTTATTAAAACATATACACGAAAATATTAACATCGCTTGAATTTTTTTTTTAAAAAAAAAACAATAAATAGCGTTTCAATTTTCACAAACGCTATAAAAATGCAGGGTTAAGCCTATTATAGCGTAACCACACCAACTGCTATCTTTTAGTACTATGAATACTCACTATTCTTGTAATTCCAGTCTGGATATTTGACTTCACAAATTTATCCAGCTTTGAGGAGTCTATTAACCTCATCGTTCATAGCTTTGGCACGGTCAGGACAAAGTTTTCTCCTTTTATGCTTAATTGGCTTGACGCTTTGATCTACTTGCAACTCGAGAGAAATGATTGCAGGATCAATAAATACCTGGCATGGCTTCAGTTGACCAAGCAAAAGAACTTTTATGCTTTGACAAGAAAACGATGAAATCTTCTGGTATTTTTGGTTTTAATCCCAAGCCGACCTTCACCACTCACTCTGGGTGTTCCTGGTCAATGACAATCTCTTATGATACTTCAATAGATTTCCGCCCACTAAGAAATACCAAGCTCTTTGGTGTCTCAGGGTATGTTAATTTATGTTGGATCTTGAGTCTGCGTCTGGTGAAATAACATGACCTTGATACTTCTTTATCTTCTTTGATCATCCATCCAACTCGGGGTTGGAAACTTCATGCATTGATGATATGTAGAGGGTACTGCTTTCATTTCATAAATCCATGGAGTACCCAAGATAACATTGTATGCAGCTGGTTGATCAAAAACCGTGAACTCAACGATTTTTGATACTTCACCTGCGAGTACTGGCAAATTGATTATGCCAAGTGACATAGTAGTCTCACTTGTAAAAGATATGAGTGGGGTTGGAGATCTGATGACATCTGTTATGCTTTCTCTCATTTTTATAGCATACTTAGGAAAATTAGATCTGCCGAGCTCCCAATGTCAAATAAGACTTTGGAAACCTCATAATATGCAATGTCGAGTGTTATTACCAAAGAGTCATCATGAGATTTCTCGAGGTGCTGAGTATCAAATTCTTCAAAAATATATCATCGTGTTTTCACCGATATTTCTTGGCTCCTTGCTTACTTCCATGACAGCAGCTCACTTATGCTTCTTGATAGACCAAACTGTATCCTGACATTACTTAGATCCTCCAATGATCGCATCTGTGCGGCCTTTTGGGGGCTTTGTTGGCATACTATCAGAGGTCTTCGGTTTCTTTGCTAGTGATTATTTGCTTTGCTTTTTGTGTTCTTTGTGATATTGTTCGACAAACTCTTCAATCTTAAAATCCGTGAGATTTCATGTTGACCACAACTCGGCAAGGTAATTTTCAAGATGCTGCATTCCTTAGTATTATGGCCACTGACTTTGTGAATATCACAGTAAGCGTTTTCGTCATGAACCCAAGTATTGGAAGAGAGAGACCCGAACTTTCCTTTTCCTGGAGAGGATCGCCCAACACTGTTGTTATACGGGGTTGAGCCGAATTGTTTGTTGTCCTTTGCTGCTTTTTGCTTAAACTTCTTGGTTGTGGGCATGACTCTATTCTTTATGACTTTGTACTTCTTCTCAAAGGTTGCCTTTTCTTCTTCAGCTTTGATCCAGTTATTTTCTCAGAACAAGGCATCATGGATATTGGTTGGCTTATTAACTATTAGTTCCAAATGGAACCTTGACTCTTGCCATTATGCAGAGCTGCCAATGCAGCGGTTTAAAAATTTCCCGAAACTTTGGATAAGATATCTTTAAACTTTACGATATGCTTCCTCAGTGGCTCTTGTGGATCTTGTGCTAGATTACACATGTCGTTATCCGTTTTTCCTTTTTCCATTAATACAGAGTATTGCATGATGAAGGCTGATGACAGCTGCTTAAAGTTATCAATCAAAGCAGAGCTGCATAAATCATAACAATGCTTGACCATTAATATTCTCTGAGAAAAAATTGCAGTAACCTGCATCTTCTACATGTGCATCAAGCTTGATTCGCTCGGCAGCAATGCGGAAGGCAGCGAGGTGACTCTTCAGATCGGTAGTTCCATCGTAAGTTGGAAGGTTGACTCTCCGAATGTCCTTAATGCGAAAGTTAGCTATCCTTGGAATAAATGGTGAACGTCGCATTTATTCAATCATTTTGTCGACCTCCGGGGCGTAATTGGTTGCTTGATAAAATTTTGACTTCAGTTCTTTAAGAGCTCAATTTACTTTTTGAAAATCTGAGACAACTGGTTGTTCCCAAATTTCTCCAATCTCAGCAAGAAGTTCATTGTTGTTATTGTTGACCACATCCGCTGGAAGATTGTTATTTGTGATTGGCTCAAGAGTTGGATTTGCGTCAGAAACATGAGTATTTTTGGCTGGAAATGCTGCTACTTGGTTGATGTTTGTTTGGAAGTTGGTGGTCTGAGACGGATTGGCAGGAGTCCGAGAACTCAAATTTCCTGTAGTCATCTGAAGAACTCGGGAACTCAGAATCCCAGATAGAGGACCAGTAGATATGGTTATTGGCCAAAATTGTGTGGCTACTCTTCAAAGAAGTCATTTCTTTCTCTATGTTCCCTAGCTTTGTAGTGAAATCAATCATAGTCTGACTGATTGTTGTAAGAGAGTTCTGGCAGCAATATCAACATGATTTTGGTTGATATTGGACTGATAATCACTAGTAGTACCAACCATGTTGAAATTGATGAGGAGAACTCAACTGAAATAAGGTGATTTGTAATTGACAGTCTGATTCTCCCCATAGACTGTGCTAAAATATGGATACAGGATCTCATACCCAATAAAATAATGTTTTATTTCTTAAGTAAAATAATATTTGTATATGGAAATGAAATAATAAATAGAAAATAAGTATTATGAGAAAAATAGTGAAAAGTTGTGTATATTGATCTTAAGTGAAAATTGAACAACCCTTTTACAAGACTATGAGAGTCGATATTTATACATGAATTAGTATTAGACTACGAAAGCAATAGATACATCATAAACAAGTATACTGCTAACCGGATTCTCAATCATTATCCTTTAATTTGTCGGTTTTGACATAAGTTTTTATGTTGTAACGTCTTCTCTTTTGAATGAAATCTTCTCCGACAAGCAGATCCACTTCGCATCGCTGATAGTCTTTGGCTTTGCTCGTTCCCTCCTCCTTGAGGCTTTGCTGTTTCCTGGATTCTAGTTCGCTTCTCTGATCTCTTGCTTAGTTCACCTGCTCTTCTTATTTCAAACCATTTGATATTCTTCTCAATGTATTTAACATAATGACATGTGTCGTAATCTGGTGAGAATGAATCCTCGGTATGGATGTGGCCTCAACAAGGCCCATCTCTTTACTAGTATCTGATGTGATCAAAGAACTTTTACTATCACAGCTTGATGTTCACTCTCCTTACCTTGGTAATAGCTTTTCTTGTTGTCTCGTCTCTCACTCGTTTGACTTGGAACAAATCCGCCTTCCGAGTCCACTCATCCTTGGTTGCTTTGTCGATAAAAAATACAAAATGTGTCATAACCACCGATGATGATGATGGGGATGATGAGAAGAAGAAGAACATGAGTTCGTCTTCATAAAGATGCTTGGAAACCCCAAGTATCCTTACTTTTAATTTGTTTTACAATCGGAAAAGATATAATATTTCTGCTCTGGTGATGCTAATAAGAATTGATAAAAATAGTGGTAGGGGAGTTTTTGTAGACATTTTTTATAACTCAGGGACAGATCCCAAGCTGATGGAGGGGCCCATACTAATCTCCTGGAGGAGATGCAACCTATAGATAAACCCTATCTTCAATTATTCAAATGGGCCGAAAGCAAAAATCCATATCCATGTGGTCAAATGGAGTGATTTAGAGAATTTTATGTTTGAGGAAAATTGATCCCTGTCCTAGACCAACAGGACAACTCCTCAAATGGGAACCACTAAACCACCAGTTGGTTTGTTTTCGTTGACTTATGAAGTCATCCACGTGCGTGCGGCAAAATTCTACAATTCGATGGTGGAGAAATTCAATAGTCAGGTCGGGCGGGTTCACGGGTTTATCAGGTTGAACCGAATTTGGATATGAGTCCTTGTTACTAGTTCAACCAGACGGCTAAATTTCCAGCTCTGGTTTTGCATTTTGCCAGGATCGGAATGGATCCAGTGTTACGCTCCCTAGGAGAAATTATTTTTGCGAAGAGATGGTAAAGAAGAGAAGAGGAAATTGGATGGTCGATGCGCTGGATCGTCTGTTTACTTAAACCTATTCAGCTTAACAAAAAGAATTTGTGTGAATATGAAATAGGCTATAATGGGTGGTCGAAGCTTCATAGAAGGATGAGTCGGGGTGGACGAGAATCAGTTTATCGTTGCATCATGTCACTTAAACCTGTATAAGTTTTTCTCTCAAAATAATCGACACAAATATATTATTTGTGGTAAAGGTTAAATATGTGAATAGTAATTACAACCACCTCTCACAGTATATAGAAAGAGTAAATATGTGTGTACGAGCGCGTGACTTTGTCGATACACTTCAATATGTATATTCAAGCATTGACTAACCAAAATACCAAATTAATACTCCTACAAGCTTACAATAATGAAAACATTGATCAACCGACTTAAAACATATTACTTAACATGTTGCAGTGCAGGGTAACATAACCCACCACGTAAACGAAAATCACACTTGTAAGTACTATATCCATCAACACAACTCTTATAAATCCCGCACCTACGCGATCGATCACACGTGTATACTATGTGGGTAACACCGATTCGTTGTTGAATTAGCTACCAGTAAAATAGTAGTAATGTAAAAAAGCAGTGAAATAGTAGTAATGTACGGATAATTGAAAACGAAACGTAATCGTTTTTTATTTATACCAAAAATCAAATAAAATGAGGCATTTGCAATTATCAGCAAATAAGAATAAGACACGTGTAAGAACAAAGAAGATTTGTCGTTTTTCACGACACAGCCATACTCTCTCCCTCACCACACTGCTTTATTACAGCTTCGCTTCATCAAAACCCTAAAGACCATAGAGAGAGGAAAAAGCAAAAAAAAACCCTAAAAATCTCCAAAACCTTTCAGCCGCCGACAAATCATGCCTATCATCATACCCATGGCTCCGAAGCATCAATATCAAAGTATAGATCTTTAAACCCATCTTATTACTTTCCTAGAATAGTTAGCCACCCAGTCCACAGATTCGGCTTAGTGAAAATTCCTAGTCTTACCATTTCTTAAAATCTTTGATTTTGTGGACTAATACATTTCTGTTTTATGTTTATGTATATAGGTGGGTTTTATGCAACGAACAATCCTTACCAAATGAACGGACTAAGAGGGTTTACTGAGTTTAAGTCTATAGAAGAGACCAATGATCTTTACGTGAAGCTTGATTTGCCAGGAATCAAGGAAGAGAGTGTAGTAACCCTTCTCGAACCATCTGAAAAATCTGTTATTGTGACCGGAGAAGCACTGAAAGAGAGCAAACACGATTCTTCTCACCGGAAATCCAGAACCACCACCGGACTTAACTGCGACTGTTGTGTAATCAGTAACATTCAATGTTCCGTTGAAGATGGTGTTGTTAGACTCATCCTCTCCAAGAAGAAGATTAATCTTCACTGTTCCTGTAAGATCTCTAATCTTCAAATCATGTTTTTTTTTTCTTTGTCTTTTTGGTAAGATTAATTCTGACATCTGTTATTAATGTTATGTGTGTTTTTTTGTGACTTTTGACAGCTACCATCATTCGTGGATATAACCCAGGTATTTTTTTCTCTACTATTATTTTCCGGTTTATAAATCAGAGATGTGTCTTTATCATGTAAGCTATTTTTAGAAATTAGTCTTCGTTGTTTTTATATAGTATAGTACCTGACATTTTTCATGGGTTCGTGTTAATTCAAATTGTTGCAGTCCTTTTGGTATGTTACATTAACGTTTGACTACACCTTTTTACCATTTCTTGTTTTCTTTGACTTGGTTTTAAAAATCCCTCTCTTTTTTGTTTGTTCTTGAATCTTTATTATTTTTATCATCTTGTTATTAATTAGCTAAAAAACATCTTCATTAATTGTTTTATTGTTTCATCGTATGAACTTAATATCTCCATTGTGACATAAATTCCAATATATTAATTTCATTATAGTATATCTATATATATCATGTGAATTATGTGTCAAAAGACTTAGAGAGGCTTATTGATATATATATATATGTTTTGTATTACATTGGTTAGATCCGGCGTTAATGGGTCCGGTCATACTACCTCACCCGTCAGTGTTGGAAGGATCCACGAGCCCTAACGAGTCAAAGCGGCTCTCAAAGGGTGGTTTGTTTCTTCGTATTGACATGCCTGGTGTTCCTAAGGACAACTTCATTGTGGTAGTGGACGGAGACGGTAACCTCACCGTCAAGGGACGAGCTCCTGCGACCATGCATGACTTGAGTGGTCGTAGGTAAGGTCACCATTGTCCCTAAAGGCTATGATGGCCGTCAGATCAAAGTTAACGCCAAGGATGGTGTCGTTCGTCTCATCAAGCGGAGGGAAGCGATCCCAAACAGCGAACTAACATAGAGCATGAACATGAAACACTTGGTGCAGCAAGTACCAGAATCACAAGCACAAGACCGGACATTCGGCCGCGGCACGCTCACGAAGAGGATATCGGTGGACCAACACTGACCCATACCAACACCTTACTTCATATGCTCATGGCTCGAATGGCAGATTTCACGGACATCACGACTGGACGCTTGAACGAGCTTGCCGCCTGCCTACCTCAGCCCGCTCCACGCACACTCTATGCAGGCCACGAACACATGGCTTACCGCAGAAGCAAACCCTCCGACTTCGCAACGCCAAACAAACGTACTCCCCCAAACTCGAGAGTATGAAACTGCAGCTGCTCGAGACGACCTCGAGAATATGAAGCTCCAGCTGCTCGAGATGATCTCGAAGTTGCATCAAGCGACCAGCGCAACTCCTGAAATCGATCGCGTACTGCTAGAAGTACAGAACACACCTTTTACGTGGCAGATCAGGAATACGAGGGTCTGACCACAAGAGATGCTACGATTCCCTACATACGATGGTACGACCAATCCCCACAAGTTCGTCGCCGTCTTTACAATCGTAATGGGCCGCGCACAGATACCGCCCGACGACGAGAATGCGTATTTTTGTCAGTACTTCGTCGAGAACTTGCAAGGGTCCTCCCTAAATTGGTACTCTCGCCTAAAGAACAATTCTATAAGCAGCTATGAACAACTGGTCACGGCATTCCTGAAGAATTACTCGTACTTCATAAAGAAAAGCTCCTCCAGCGCCGAGCTCTGGACACTTCAGCAAAAGGAGGAAGAACCACTAAAATCTTTCATCGACAAATTCAAGGCCATCGCGTCTAAGGTAAGCAACACAGACGAGACCATGCTAATGGCCCTTGAGAAAGGATTGTGGTACCGGTTTGAATTCTGGAAAAGTGATACCGGTACCACAATCCTTTCTCGAGGTCTCCGAGTAGGCGAGGTCGGCTGATGACCGTCAGGTCTCCGAGTAGGCGAGGTTGGCCAATGACAAGTGATGGGTCGGCTTCCCTAATTGTTGGATCCCTGAGTACGCGAGGTCGGCGAACGACGGGTGCTTGATCGGCTGCGTCCGAAGATCGGGAAGCGGCTAATCTAGTTGTTGGTCCGGATATTGTTATGAGTAAGGCTTTTAGTAAGTGGTCCCCATAGGCGGTGCCACATGTTGTAAGTGGATGCAACACAAGTATTTAATAAGGGCGGATTTGAGAGAACGAATCTTAGTATCGATCTGGGCGATTTACTGCTATTTAAGTAGAGTCAAAAAGTAGGAGACAAAAGGAATATAGCTCTGCTCTAGCTATTGTAGCGTAAAGTGAATACCCTAATAAAGTCTAATCAATGAGCTATTTATAAAATCTATTTATTTTAGAACCATCTAGGTTGCCCTACCCTAGATGGACCGATTTAAGGAATAATATTGACTAATCGTTCATGGGCCGAGTGATCCATTGTATGTGCTTGGTCCAGGTCCATCAGTCGAGTTTATCAGTTTCATATCCTAACTTGTTTCTCTTCCCATTTTACAAAATCAGTTCAGTAAAATATAAGATTCTTAACCCAGCAGCACTAAGGATCACAATTATCTATACTTAAATAATCGACTTCTTAGCAAACTTCTTCCTTTCCTTTAAAAAAATCAGACACTCACATCCAAGAAAGTAATCTTCAATACGACTACCAAAAATACATAAAAATGATTTCTAATATTCACAACTAAAACAGAACCATGATCATTAATATCTCATCACAATTCACAAGTGACAATCCAGCAAACACAAAATAAAAAAGCAACACAAATGGCTTCAGAGTTAAGAACGAAAGCTGCTCTCTTTCAATCTTTGTAAACCTCCTCATGAAAAATAAATATCAGCTATGAAACTCTACAGAATTCAAGATCATATATATTATAATGATAAAAAAAAAGAAATCCAAGAGATGCCACAATTTACCTGTGGCCATTAACTATATGCCGGAAGAGTGATTGTATCATTTTAGAAAATCTGAAAGAGGACATTGCCACGTTAATAAGAGGGGACAGATCATCTTCAACTTAGAAGAAAGAGGATGTGGCCTTCTTCTTCAATTTCTCCTCGTACACATTATCATCAACCAGATAATCATCCTGTTAATAAATCAGAAAATGATCAATCGGAATATGATCAAAACAGACAATACAAAATTGCAAAATAAAGCGTCAAACATCATTTAAAAAAAAACGTATTGATTGGTATATACCAAATCAACGATTTTGAATCTGATCTTATCATATATTTCTTTTGCTTCTTATCCAAAAGCCTGTTAAATTCTAAAACATTACCAAACTAATTCAGTTAACTTCATCATCTTGAAATTTTGAAATCACAACCAAAAATACAACAAAATTATCAACTTTGGGAGCGAACCCTCAAGCAGTTCCCGTGTGTGTTCTGAAAAATTAGGAATATGAATTGAGTTCTAAAAGAATAATCACTGAGAATATCATGATTAAGAAACAAAATGGCCAACCAATCACTAATGATTATTCTATCAGTGAATTGACACCAATAATACACTGTTTTATCTTTATTGTCTGAAAGCAAATTAAAAATTGGAAAGATATATATATATATATATATATATATATATCAACATCGGATTAGACAATTCCTAGATGATAAAATTGGGGATCAGAACACTAAGATATTGGATTATGAATGCATATATTATAGTGATTTGGTATAATGCCCCTGCTTGGCGAGTTAAGAAGAGGCATGCATCTAAATTCATGGAGGTCAATAAGCAAGTAATCTTAATCGAAAAATTGAAAAGCTTTGGATTGAAATTTGGAGCTAAGCTTAGAGGAAATCAGACACCAATAGTATTGCTGACAAGTGATTTTTTTCTCGCAAACCCTATCAGATAACAATTCGTCATATTGCTTAAACAGTTTCTTCGAAAGGACTCGAATTTAAGTTATAGAAAAATAGGAGGAGAGAAATCAAACCTCAAAGGTTGCTTGGAGAGAGGACACACCAGAATCTCGGAGAGGGTGTAACTTTCTTGCGACCATCATCAATCTCTCTAGTAGACAGATCCAAACTAACAATGCGAGACCTTATGAAGAAAATCCAGTGATAATTTGAGAATCGATTTCTCACCAGAAAGATACAAATACAAATTGAATTCTTTCATGTTCTTTCATCGAGTTTTAGAATTGAGAACTTAGAGCATCTCCAATAGGTGAACCCCTAATAGGGTTCTAATCAATTATTTTATTATTTCAAAGTTAACAATCTCACTAAAGTTCTTTAACTATTTTCTGCTCCAATAGTGAACCTCATTAGGGGTTCTAATAAATAAAAAAAATTTCCTTCACCTTTTCACCTTCTTGAAAGTAACAACCACTATAGTAACAAATCCAAGATCAGTCAAGGAACCAAAACCAATCTGATTGCTGATAACGCCGGCTAAACAAAACTCCAAAATACAAAGAAGCCCATGTGTTTTGTGATTGGTGTATTGCTCACTTCGTAAACCAAAGTCTTGTTACTGATAAAAGGCATTTTATACAGTTTTATATGGTTACTGATAAAAGGATGGGAAAGGTCTAAGACATTGACTATCACCGTTGTTAAAGAGATGACGAGAAGTTTCGGTCTTGTAATTTCCCATCTCGAAGCATCCTCCATCAGAGACTGTTCTATTATATCTGCTGGTTTTAGCCCGTAATAACCTTGCAGTGAGTACATGGCAGGAGAAACTTTATTTTCTGAAGATTTCAATCTTAGAGACTGAAATGAGTCTAATACGTCCTGATTGCTATCATTTAGTGAATACGGTTCATGGCATGAACATCCCTCTCTGCAAGTAAGATTCCAAGTATTAAAGCCATGACAAGAAGATTTGCTCGATATGAAACTGAAGGTTCATAATGTTTCCTACAGAATAATCTAGTTCTGCCATGATATGAAGATAACATGATCCTAGTTCTATCTTTGATGAGATTCTCACAACATTCTTACCAAACCATTTTACCAATCAAGAAAAGCTAATATATGCTCTTAGAATAAAGTTGGGAAATAAGAAACACGCTTAGGGGTAATGTAAGCTGCTCCAAATGTCTACAACTATCAGCAACAAGAATACACCACTGGAACTTAATGCTACCTCGCAGATTAAAGCTGTAATTTTTCAAGATAACATATGACAAAATCTGCAACCTAAAGTATAACACTTGCACATTTCTTCTTTCACCAAACTTATTTTAATTCCTTCATAAGAAAAGATACCAAAAACAATCCATAACAAGATCACCACAGTACTTGCCAACGAGTTAAGAAATGAAATAGAACCCAAAAAGAAGAAATTATAAACACTGAACACAATATCTTTTATTTCTTAGATCTAGAGAATCTCCTACTTTGTCAAGTACTTCTCAGAACCCAAATACAAAATCAAACCATAAGCTATGATACAAAATGAAATAAGCACAAAAAATGAAGCAACACCAGATTACCAAAGCAGCAAAACAACACAAGCATACCTTTGTAGCTTAAAGCTAATCCGTAGATGAAGAACACCACCAGAATCTCTCACCATATCTGATACCAAAATACAACAAAAAAAAAGAACAGATTTTTGTCTTCCTCTGCTTAATCTGGTTTGGTTAGCATTTAATCACCTAATCTAAATCAAAATTTTCTATTAAGATCATCTAAAAGATTTTATTCGTATCTATTTTTCCTTCAACCAAAACTTAACAAAATCTAGTTGCTACTAAAATAGAATAAAAAGAGGAAAGTCAAGGAATTGAAGCTGAACAAATTGAGAGATAGATTCAGTAAAGATTTTGTTACACAAATTAGAACAACAGAAAAGATTCACAATGTCGCATATTCAATTTGGATGATCAGAAACTATTCTTAATTGACAGTGTTGCAATTCTCAGCAATAAATTTAAGATTTTTATAACGTTGACACAAAATAATTGGATAGTGAAACTTACAGCAAAACCCAGTTGCCGTCGAGAAGTTTCGGATTCTTTACTGGAGCCGGCGTAGGATTCAGAGCTTCCAATTGATTCACGAGCTCCAAAACCTCCGCTCGAACTTCTGAGCCAGCTCGAAACCCTAATTCAGTTCCGTAAACCGTATCCGCCAAACACCTTTTCAGCTCCGAAGTCTCAACGGACCCCGCCACTTCCAATTCCGGCGTCGACATCGGCTTCTCCGACAATTTTTTCCTCCCACAGAGACGAGAAAAAGAGAGAGAGAATTGTTCGGAGGGAAAATCGCAAAAGAAAAAAAAAATCACTAACCAATACCACACCTCCACGTCATCATTAACAACCGGTTCTAAAAATGCTTATTTAAGGAGCGATTCATAGAGGTTTTTAGATAATTCATCATTTCTGATTTTTTTTTTTAGAGTTTTCCGTTAAGAACATCTATTGAAGATGGTCTAAGGAATCGATGATGGAAATATATCATATCCACACAAAAAAAATATGATGTGTAGCTGATGTGTTTGATTGAAATAAATTGATTAGTGTTCAATTTTTTTTATTTATTGACATAGCATCTCTAGAGCTCTCCAAAATGCTGAGGTGTCAATTTCATGAGAGAGATAGTGTACTATTACTGTATTGACTAGTTTATTACCCGGGTTATGCTACAGGATTTGATTTTTTAATATAAATATTTTCAATAGTATCGATGGTTAGTTTAAATATTTCTAAAAATTTAGAAGCCTCATGCAAATTGGTGTTTTGTATTACTTCAAATTTTATGTGACATTTTGAATATTATGTTTGTATTTGGTTTTTTGATGTCTTTTTATTTTTTTAGCTTTACACTATTAGTGTTTCGTTTTTGAGAATGTTAATTTAACTCTGCTATTTTTGTATTTATTAAAATTATTTTAAAAATATGATAAATATATAATCAAAAATAATGAAATTTAAAATATTTGAATTAGTAAATTTCTTATTTGATTATATATGCACACTTAAGTATGATTAATAATGACAACACTTAATTTATATTTGGTACTTTAGTTTTGGAAAATAATTTTGTTCCATTAGCCATTTTTGTATTATTTAAATTTAAGATATTATAAAGAAATTTCTTTTATAAATTTTATTATTATTATTATTATTATTGTTTTTTAAGTTTAATATTTTATATAATTTATACATACAAATACATATTTACCATCTCTATACGAGTTTGGAGGGTGAAGAAAACCATTAAAACTTACAATTTTCAGTCAAAGGAACCTTACAAAAGTATCAAATAAGCTTATTTAAATATTATGTATACAAATACATTATAAACTCTATAATAAAGTTTTTAAAAAATTAAGCAATAACAAACAAACCTTAGTACATGTTTTATGAACAAAATTCATTTTCTATTTTGTATCAATGATATAAAATATACTAGAAAATTTTTGGACCACAATAAGTTTTATAGCAACATTTTTTGTTTACTTTTCTTAAGAAGTGTAACTCTTTCCTAATAATCCTATTATCTTCTCATTCTTCTTATTTTTCTTCACTCATTATTGTTTCAACAATCTTCATTAGTCATGTTTCCTTATTCGTATCTAAAATATCAAAAAATTTGTTTGCCATGTTTTTTGTTTAGCTTTCATTCATTGAGAAATATTCATTAAATAATTATGTAAGTTTCATTTATGAGGAAATATTCCGAGAATCGATAATCATGGATATACATTATTGAACAAAATCTTAATTTTCAAAATAATTTGAGAATACCATAATCAAATATCCCTCCCCCCACATCTCAAATACATGCCTGAGAATTCCACAACTTTCTTTAAAAAAACTTATATTAAAGGAAATCCAAACTCTTGACTATCAATCCAACAAAAAAACATTAGCTTAAGAAAATATAAACCAATGCTAATCAACGACATGAGATTTAATTAGATCGGTTTAAAAAAATAGTTAATCAACACATGTAGTTTTATTTATGGTAAAAATAAATATTATATGGTATGTACATATAAAATAGTTTGATTTGTTCAGAAATGTTTTTCTATTAGTTTATTTATGGTAAAAATAAATATTGTATGATGTGTATAATTAAATTGATATGATTATTTTAAATAATTTTTTATTATTTTATACATGATAAAAATAAATATTTTGATTATTATCTTATTTGTATAATTAAAATGATTTGATTGGTTTCATAGTTTTTTCATTAATTGATGTGGCATAGAAAATTTGATGTGTTTACTTATGTGTATTAATGAAATAATTTGATTGGATCACAAAGTTTTTTCATTTATTGACATGTCAACACCATAATCTCTAAAAAATCTGATGTGTCAACCACATGAGAGGCATCTGCCTTATTATAGTGTTGATTTGTATAATTAAAATGATTTGATTGGTTTCATAGTTTTTTCATTAATTGATGTGGCATAGAAAATTTGATGTGTTTACTTATGTGTATTAATGAAATAATTTGATTGGATCACAAAGTTTTTTCATTTATTGACATGTCAACACCATAATCTCTAAAAAATCTGATGTGTCAACCACATGAAAGGCATCTGCCTTATTATAGTGTTGATTAATATTATAATTAAAATAGATTTACATTGTGTGTTTGGTTGGGTCTAATTAAGGAATATTTTTTGTTGTTGTGTTTGTGATAAATTATGTGGAGCAGACCCGAACTTAACCGGTCCGATAGTGATGCCACACCCATGTGTTAGCCAAGGATCAAAGATGGCTTATGAGTCTAAGGTTCTTCAAAACGGTGGTGTTTACGTGCGTGTAGACATGCCTGGTGTTCCCAATGACAGCTTCATCGTCTCAGTCACTAAGGGAAGAGTCAAGGTGACTGGTCAAGCTCCTCCACTTAGCCATGACTCAGCTGGTCGCTTCTACTCTGGTGATGTTGCTGTTCTCTCTACTCCTGTCGACATTCCCATCCGCAAGATCAAGACCATCGCCAAGAACGGTGTGTTTCGCTTGGTTATCCATCCTCTTTGATCAAACCTTTCTGTTTGGCGTGTGTTGAATCTATGTAGACCCTTTATTTGGGATAAAGTCTTTATGTTTAAGGATTATGCCTGTTTTAAGGATTATTATTAAAGATTATGAATGTGTTGAATATTATTAGAGTGATAATGTACATATATATAGTGTTTACAAGAGAGAGTTTAGGAGTGAGTTTAGGAGAGAGTTTAGGAGATTTACAAGAGAGATTAGAGGAGATGACGAGAGAGATTACAGGGAAAGAGTAATGAGAGAATCAATCAAATAAATCAGAGATGGTGATTTCCTTATGCTGTCTATACGCTCCCTCAAGATGGAGTCAGTGGTTTTACTCCAATCTTGGAACATGCTAGTTGATGACGAGCTTTTGTTAACGACTTTGTGAGTGCATCAGCGAATTGATCATGGGTGGAGACATGAGTAACACGAAGTGCACTAGACTGAACTTGGTTGCGGATGAAATGGTAGTCGAGTGCAACGTGCTTCATTCTAGAGTGGAAAACTGGATTGGCACAAAGATATGTTGCACCGACATTATCACAATAAATGACCGGTGGAGTATATATGGGTACTCGAAGTTCAGTGAGTAGAGAACTTAGCCATCGAACTTCGGAGGCTGTATTAGCCACGGAACGATACTCAGCTTCTGTAGAAGAGCGAGAGACACCTCGTTGTTTCTTTGATGAACATGAGATTGGATTGGTGCCTATGTAAATGATGTAAGCATTAGTTGACATATAGTCGTCCGTGTCACCGGCCCAGTCCGCATCGGAGAATGCATGGAGAGTAAGTGGTGAATCAGACCAAAGAAAGATACCATGAGTGAGTGTGCCAGCAAGATACCTTAATACTCGTTTTACCGCCTGCCAATGATCCTCGGTTGGACGATTCATGAACTGAGATAGTCTATTAACGGCAAATGCAATGTCTGGGCGAGTGAAAGAAAGATATTGTAGACTTCCAAGGACAGAACGGTATTCAGAGGCATCACCTAGGGGTGTTCCAACGTTAAGGTTAAGCTTTGGTGAGACGGGAAGTGGAGTGGCGACTGGTTTGGTATCCAACATATTTTTTTTGGCGAGAAAATCGATGATGTATTTGCGTTGCATAAGATGAAGGCCTTGTCTTGAGCGTGTAACTTCGATGCCAAGGAAGTAATTGAGATCGGTGGGATCTTTGATGGAGAAGCGGTCTGTCAAGGATTTAAGGACAGTGGTGACTGCAGTTGTGTCGCTCCCTGAGACAATAATATCATCGACATAGACAAGAAGATAAATAAGAATAGTATCGTGATGATAGATAAATAATGATGTGTCCGCAAGAGAGTTTTTGAAGCTTATGTCGAGAAGGTATTGTTTTAGTTCAGTGTACCAAGCACGGGGAGCTTGCTTGAGTCCGTAGATGGCTTTGCATAGTCGACACACATGCGTTGGTCTATCTTTGTCAATGTATCCAGGGGGTTGTGACATGTACACCTCTTCATCGAGTGTACCTTGAAGGAAGGCATTGTTGATGTCAAGTTATTTTATAGACCAGTTCTTCTTGACGGCAACATCAAGAACTAATTGTATCGTGGTTGACTTGATAACCGGACTGAAAGTCTCCGCATAGTCAACTCCATATTGTTGATTAAAACCTTTGGCCACTAAACGTGCTTTATACCTTTCCAAGACACCACTAGGAAGATGTTTGAGTTTAACAACCCATTTGCACCCAATGACATTTTGCGTGTCCTCCGGTGGAACTAAGTCCCATGAATGGTTACGTTGTTGTGCATTAAACTCATCAGACATTGCATACCGCCATTTTTCGTCTTGTAGAGCTTGAGTGACTGTTGTTGGTTCTTTGATAGAGGAGGTGGAGAGTGCAACAGTGAGGTTTGTTTTTGTTTTGGTTTTTGTGGTGTTATTCTTTGAGCGAGTTTGCATATGGTGGGTATTTTGTGGTGGTGGTGGGAGAATGTCTTGTTGTTGAATTAGAGCTGTTGGTTATGTTGTGGTGATCGTAGGGTTATGTTGTTGGGTCGTTGATGTTGGTGAACTGTTTGTTAGCGTGGGATTGGACTGGGCCACAGGTTCTGGGCCATTTTCAGTTGGAGCAGTGGGCTCAGAGTTTGGATTTGAAGAAGAAAAAGAGGACAAAGTAGAGGTAGAAGTCAATACCTGAGTAATAGGAGAGGTTGCCGGCTGCTTGGTGTGGGGCGGAGTGGCGTTGCGGTGAAGGCCTGAGTACAGGGGGAGTAGGCGAGTAACTGGAGCTGAGGGCTGAGTGACCGGCTGTGAAGATATATCAACAATAGTAGGTTGGGGTGTTGAGACCGAGAAAGGGAAAAAATGTTCATCAAACTGTACGTGTCTTGAGATAAATATTCGACCCGTGGTGATATCCAGACATAGATATTCGGTCTGAGTTGTTGAATAACCGAGAAAAACACACCTCTTGGAGCGATCATCAAGCTTATGATTTGTGTATGGACGTAGCCACGGGAAACACATGCAGCCAAAAACTCGAAGGCGTAGGTAGTTTGGTGATGCCCGAAAGAGCTTTTGAAATGGTGAGTCGAGAGATAAGACCAGTGTTGGCATTCTATTTATAAGATATACCGCTGTGGCAAACACATAAGACCAATAACTCTTCGGTATCGATGCAGTAGAAAGAAGTGTGAGACCAGTTTCTACGATGTGACGGTGTTTTCTCTCGGAGAGACCATTGTGTTCAGGCGTATGTGGTGGCGTCGTGAGATAAGATATGCCATGTGTCACTAAGAATTGACAAAGGGCGATAAACTCACCACCATTGTCTGAATACAAGGTACCTATTTTTGTTTGAAAACGGTTTTCAACAAGGGTTTTGAATGCAATAAAGGTTTCTTTTACTTGTGATTTTTTTTTGAGGGGGTAGAACCAGGTGTATCTGGTGTGGTGATCAACAAGGATGAGATAGTATTTGTAGTTATCTACAGAGATGGTTGGTGACGTCCATACATCCATAAATAAATATTCAAGTGGGCGGGAGGAAGTAATAGAGGAACTGGGCTTTTATTAATGAGACATTCTGAGCAAGACAAAGGTGTAGAAACTGAAGCGGAAACAGGTAAAGAAAAGTTTGAGACAACTTTATTGAGAATAGATAATGACCGGTGGCCTAATATCGCATGCCAAAAGGAGATAGTTGTTTTTGGTGTTGGTGTTGTGAACATGGCTTGAGGTAAGGAGACCGGTCACTCATATAGCTCATTCTTGGTTTGGCCTTGGAGTAATGGGACCCTCGTGCTGAGATCCTTCACCTGGAACGACGCAAGGAAAAATTCAACCAAAACTTTGTTAGTGTTACACAAGCGATATACCAAAATAAGGTTCTTGTGGACATTGGGAACACACAACACTTTATGAAGTTTGAGATCACGAGATTGAAAGGGTAATAAATAAAAACCAGTATGTGTGATGTTGAGGCCAGAACCATCGGCTATCATTACTTCATTACCACCATTGTATGGTTGATGCATCGAGAGGTTGTTTAGATCCAAAGTGATGTGATGGGTAGCGCCACTATCAAGGAGGCAATTATTTGCTGGATACGGTGAGTTCATGGAAAGATTGGCACGGGGTTGCCATAGTGTGAAGGGGCTACGCGTGAGTGATGTTGACGGCGGCTGTAGATGTTGGAGTTGTGGACAACGCTTGGCACTATGGCCCTGAACATTGCAAAACTGACACTTACCAAGGTCAGGACAAGGAGTGCGATTATCTGGCTTGTTAGTGTGTGATCCTTGCCAGTTGGTGTTGGTGTTGTTGCGTGAACATTGATTGTTGAAATTCCGAGTGTTGAAGTTCCGGTTTTGAGTCACATTTGCGGACACCAGAAAGTGTATGGGAGTAGCAGCGGCAAGAGATAGAAGCTTTGATTCATGATTGAGAAGACGTTCGTGGACTTCGGTGATTGGCGGTGGGTTGTCTTTGCCTTCAATCTGATCAATAACTTGTTTGTATTCTTCTGGAAGATTCTCAAGAATGATCTCAACTTGATCTTCGTGTTCCAATGGTTTGCCGAGAATGGCGAGTTGATCCATACGAGTGGTGAGGCCATGCATGTATTCATCAATGGTTTTATTTCCTTTTGTCCATTGCTTGAGTTGAGTTCTCAACTGTTTGATGTGATCGCGACTAGGTTTCGCGTACGTGGAGGCGAGCGTATGCCAGATTTCAGCAGAAGTGGTGGCTCGTGACACCAAGGGCTGGACGGTTGATTGAATCGCGCCCAACAATGCACTGTAAATGAGGTTATCCTGACTGTGCCAGAGTGTGTACACAGGATAGACAGTGGTAGTCTCATTGTTGGTGACGGTGGGTTGAGGAACAACAAAGGAACCGTCAAGATAGCCGGCAAGTCCGTAACCATTGAGCAAGGCGCGAACTTGAAGACTCTACATGAGAAAGTTGGTGGAGTTAAGTTTTGTTACATTTGAAGTAATGATATTGAAAAGAGTTTGCGTGTTTGTGGTGATCTCTTCGCTAGAGTTTGTTGGAGATGCCATGGAGGCAGCAGCAAGGAGAGAGAAGAAAACAAAAAATTTAGAGTGAATGATCGGAAGCTCTTGATACCATAAAGATTATGAATGTGTTGAATATTATTAAAGTGATAGTGTACATATATATAGTGTTTACAAGAGAGTTTAGGAGTGAGTTTAGGAAAGAGTTTAGGAGATTTACAAGAGAGATGACGAGAGAGATTACAGGGAAAGAGTAATTAGAGAATCAATCAAATAAATCAGAGACGGTGATTTCCTTATAATTATGTCGTTTTATGTTTTAGTACTTTCAAGGACCCAACTTATTTTGTCTAATGCACTGCCCTTTATGAATCTTTAAATTGTTTTATCAGTTTCCTTTAGAGAACTAACAACAATTTATCATACATATTTGTGTAAGAAGAACATAGAGGCTGATTACAAGTTAATACTCAATCGAAGCCAGAAACAAAAGTTTCACGATCTCATAAAGATCCCCAACTTAACAAAACACTCACCAAAGTACTATAGACATAACAACTATTTATCAAAATGGTAACTTTCAAGGAACTCTTCAAGCAAGTAAGAAGAGTGGTAGACAAAACAGAGAGAAATAGAGTTAACTTTCATATATACATGAAAACAAAAACTAGTTTGTTGCGGAAGAAGAAGAAGAGACAACATATATGTACCTCGTCACGTACAAGGGTTACACCATTACATGCTGTAAACATCAGCTTTGACAATATGAGAATCTGCAAGTATCTGAAGCTTTTTCAACTGTTTTCCTCTGCAAAATCAAATGATTCCACATAAGAACAAATATGTATTCTGGTTTTGTTTCTCAGAGGAGTGTGTAGAGTCTAGTAGCATACCATTTATAGCTCCCATGTTGTCATCTTCTTTATAGACTCCCAAAGGAGAGCCATGTACAGAGAGCATCATCTCTCCAGCTTTTGGTTGCCTCCGAGTCTTTGGTGTCATTCCAAAAGAGAGTCTTTGCCCATTTACCTGCAAAATTTACAAGTATCATTGTAGAAGTCTAGAAGAGTCTCTGCTCGTATGCATAAATTCTATCTTCGAAACAAGCATCGCTCATTCTGATTTCTCTCTCTCTGGATCAAAGTACAACCAAAGAACCTGGTGAATTTTAATCTTAGAGTACCCCAAACCCTTGTCAAAATACTTAATTCCCTATCATTATATCTTCTTCCAAGACTTTATACTAAAATAGTCCTAGGCCTAGTACGGTGCTTTTTTACAGGTCAATTTTATTCAAACCCTACTGGTGTGATTACAGTTTAACAGAGTATACGTCATAAGTGGAGTACAAGATAACTGCATCAAGATAGAAATAGGGAATACAAACATGTTAACATACCACAGGAGTTCGAAGAGCATCATGGCTTGCAAGCATTTGGTTCTCAGATGTCCCCTGAAGTACCTAAAAACCAGACAAAAGTTTCACATTGACTGTCCTGTAAGTAGTTTTGCATAATTTTGAAAGGCAGGAGAAACACAAGACTGAAGCAAATGCAAGATTCCATGATATAATAAACTTACAAGGTTCTCGAGCTGTGGGTTATCAGTTCCCAACAAGTTTGCTCTCACTGCCACCAAAGACAATATAAAAAGTAAAGTCAAAGATCATATCAATCCCAAATCCTTTGATCCTAAGAAGAAGTATTTTTTCATACCGTTATCAGGTAAATCATAGCCACCAAGAGATAGCCTACTGTATAAATCAGGAAACCCCATCGACAAGCGCTTTAGAATAGAGTAATTCAAGTCAACACCATCATCATTTCCCATTAACGAATCACCATTTTCCTCATTCCACTTTAACTCAATCTCCCCACTTTCTTTGTTTCTCGCTATCGATAAATCCGGAAGGCTCTCTTTAAAAAACTCTAATACAGGAGTCTTGAGCTGTTCTTCAGTCATATATGAGCGGAGTAACCTCAATGCAGTTAAAGTATGTTCAACCTCCACATCACGAATTGCTCTTACTGCAGCAATCTTTCTTTCAACTACACAAATGTTTCCATAAAACAAAAGATCATAAGAAACCAATATTCAATTCAATACTCACCCTTATAAGAACACCAAATCGAAAAACACCTTCTTCGTCCACAAAGTCCTCTTTTTTCTCTTCTTTTTGAATCCCTTTGTCAATCTTGTCATCGTTATTTTCTTCTTCAGTATGTTTAACACTCTTCTTTGCTTTTCGCCTCCGCATTATCAATCGTTTCCGAGACAAACTACTACAATTACAACAAAAAATGTTTTAACAAAAGTTCATAGTGAAGCTTGCAACACGAACCATGAATTTACAATAGCCCTAAGAGACTGATACAATTATTTTTAGGATCAAAGCTTCACACAACTTAGAACAATTGATCAAACATACACCTTTTGTTCCTACTACCAACAATTTTATACCTTAATCGGTGATAGGAATCTAAAGTAGACAACATTTTAGGATGAAGCAAAAACCCAATTGACAATAAGCAACTATAAAGCTCTATAAATCGTGAATTTGAACAGAAACTGAAGATAAAACAATGCAATTGAAGTAAAATTTGAAGCAAACTGAGAAGATTCTTAAGGTTTGGAGGCAGATGAAAAATTACCTGAGAAATGCGAATACTAAAGGTAGGTTTTCAAGACTGAGAATAGAAATTGCCACCAGGAAAACGAAAAGGAGATAATAAACAGATCGTCCGTCGGTAAAAATTAAATTGACTTAAACAATTTATTCAAAAATTATCAAAATCTTTGAGTCTTTTTTTGTTTCCATCAAATATTTCAGTATTTTTTAAAGAAAAATTATAAAGGAATAATAAGTAATTAAAATCTTTGTGGTAGGATTAACTTATAGTCATCAAATTTATACAAATCTAGAATATGGTAAATTACTAATATTTAAACCGGTATATCGAACATTATTTTTTAAAGGGGAATTTGGATATAAAAAAACTCTAAAATTTTTTTTGTCCATTTATACCTTATTTTGTAAATTGTCAATTTTCCCTAATCTACCCTTCCTACTAAATTATAAACATTTTAATAAAAAAAACATGTTACAAATGTAGAAAACCATGTTTCAAGAAGATTTTAAGAACAAAATTTTTGAGTTTAGGCAGTTTTAAGTATGTTTTTTGAGGATTAAAAATTGTTCTAAAATGTTTAGAATTCATCTTCTAATGGTCTAAACATTTTAGAAGTCGAAATCTAAAAATTGTTCATGTTCTAAAGCTTTTAGAAATCGTATTCTAAAAATTGACTAAAAATGTTCATGTTCTAAATTTTTTAGAAATGAAGGTTTAGATTACGTATTTTAAATGTTTTAGATGATGTATTCTAAACACTTTAGATTTCGAATTCTAAAAGTTGTTCATGTTCTAAATTTTTTAGAACTCGTATTCTAGGTTCTAAAAGTTTAGAGTTCGTATTCTAAATAATTTAGAACTTGTATTCTAAAATTTTTTGAACTTGTCATTAATATAGAAACTGAATCTATAAATAAGGAAACAAAATCTTTTAAAATTTTAAAGAATTAAATTTCGTGTATCTAATTATTAAATGTTTAATATCATGATTCTTTATTTTCTTAAAAAATATTTAATATCTCATATAATTAAGGTGGAATTTAAAAGATCCCCAATTTTAATTATGAAAACCCTAGAAATTGAATCAAACAAAATAAGAAATAGAGAAGAGACTGAATGAGAGAAAAACCTAAAGAACCACCGAAAATAGTTGAAAGACCGCCGGAGGAGCTTCTAATCGCCGGCAAAATTGATTTCTAGGCACCGGAGTGTATAATCGTCGGGGGAGATGTTGGTCGGGGGAGAGATTGAAAAAAATAAATCCCGATTTGGGAAAAAAGTAAAATAAATATAATGTTTATTTTTTTTAATTATTTTCAAAAATAAATATATTTATAAAATCTAATAATTTCTTAAATCAAATACTCTACATCAATAAGAGTATTTGATTTTTCAAAGTTTTTTCAAATTTTTGGGTTTAGAGGGGCTAATTGGATTTTTATAATTGAAAAACATTAGATCAACACAAAAAAAAACAAAAAAAGGTATAGATGGACAAAAAGTTTTTAAAAGTTCCTTTATATCCAAATTCAAAAACTAGGAATTGAAATCTGAATGTTTTTGTTGTTGTTTATTTAATAGGAAAATTACTTAAAATGAACCTCTTTGAATTTTTTTTTTTAAATGGGTATCCTACTGCCTTAAAATTCTTTCCAGGGGATCACATTTGAGAAAAAAACTTTTCAAAATATTCATTTTAGATAATACCCCTTATTTAATTTGAAAATAATAAAAAGGGCGCTCGAGCTATTTACCTACGAGAAGTATCGTATATCACCATTTATGCCCCAAACTATACACACGACTTATATATACTTCTGAAATTAAAGTTTGAAACCTAATGACCCATGAAATGAATATTTAATACCTAAAGAGCCATATGTGGTCTAACTATCAAATCACGATACGAACTCTCTAAATTCCGATACTAAACCGATCAAACCTAATTGAAACTCAAACCCAAGTAAACCCAACCCACCCGACCCCAATAAAAACTCTTAACGGACCCTTAACGGTCTTATTATTGAAATCCCTAAATAAAAAAAATCCCCAAATCAAAAATCACATCCAACAATCTCTAAATTAATTGATCATTCTTCTCCTCAGGCTTCCAAAATCGATAGTAAGTGGTTGTTTAGTGTAGTTATGTATGTATTTTAAAGCTATAATTAGGGTGATTATTCGGGTTTTTGTTGTTGCTTGACTCATCTTGTTTGATCTGTTTAATTTGGATCAGAAGCCATGCGTATTGTGTCTGGAGCTTCGAGTGGAACTTCAACTGGGCATCGAAGAGGAAGAATTACAGGTGTGATGAAGGTATGTTGGTGTGGAGAACCAATTGTCCATTTGATGTCGAAATCGGCAACTAATCCTTATTATCGTTACTTTCGTTGTCAATTAGCCGCATCTGAGAGGGTAATGTGATCCAAATCCTTGCTTTTATGATTTGGTTATGATGTTTGTATGATCTGTTAGATTATTTGGTTATGATGGTTGATATTGTAGCTTGAGAATGATAACCACATATTCAAGTGTGTCGATGAGGCACTTATCAACGAATTTGAGACATTGCAAATTAAAATTACAAGGCTTGAGTAATAGCTGAAAGAGAATGCAACTGACAGAAAGGATTTTGAGAAGTTGGTGTTTGAGAAGGTCCAGATGAAGCTTGAGAAGGAGATCTTTGAGAGGGTGGAAGATGTGTTGGAAGAATCATCATCTCGCATAAAGAAGATGATGGTTTTTGTAGTGCTTGGGTGCTTGATCATGGTTGGGGGTAGTAAACTCCTAGGTTGATCTTTGATTATTGTTGTTGACTAATGAGGTTTGACCATTTGTTTACAATTTGATATCTTGCATTGTTGACATTTTGATGATTTGTTCATTTTATGTATTGACAATTTGATTATTTGTTCGTTTTGTGTATTGATATTTTGATGATTTGTTTGTCTTGATTATATGTTGAGTTATGATTCTGATGAAACCGATTAACCAAACATGAATTAAAAGACCGATCATAACATGTTAACCATACAAAAGATCAAAGGGGATCATGTTCAAAAGTTTACCGTGACAAAATATAATGTCAAACAAAAGAGAAGTTTTGGCCATAAACTGATACAAACCCAAAAAATGATACATCAGTTTGCCGAGACAAAAGATAATGTCAAACAAAAGAGAAGTTTTGTCCATAAACCGATACAAACTCAAAAAAATGATACATCATTTGGTAAAATGACCATCTTCAGTCCTTGAAAAGACTGAGCTAAATACTGAGCTTGAGAAGACTCAGATTGAGAGAGAGCTTGAGAAAGCTTGAGAAGACTGAGCTTGAGAGAGAGTTTGAGAAGACTGAGCCTTAGAAGGTTCAGGGGCTTGAAACAGAGATAGCTGCAACAGTAGAATGTACACACATAAAAAATCTAAACAAGACTGATCCTAAACAAAACTCATTCAAACAAAACTGATCATCAACAACTTTTTCAAACGATATTGATACTAAATTCCACAATGCATGATCAATTCAAATGAGATTGATACTAAGAAGATAGACAAATTTGTGTTGGATTCTTCTTCTTATGGAACCTCAATGTGATCAGCTGTGCCAAAAATTCCACAATGCATGATCATTTTCTTCTGTGGTGGTTGCTTATTGGTAGGAGTCTCGTTTTTACTTTTCTTCCTTTTCTTGTCAGCCTTAGTCTATTTTTTCTCTTCCAGTTTATGGTGGTTCAGGAGGAGGATGCACATTTGGACCCTCTGTTGAAGGCCATAACCTTGCACCTCTTTGTGGTGTGAGCCCTCAGTGTAGTTCCTCTTCTACATTTCAGTGCGGAACCAATGCAAACAAAGTTCTCTGCAACAAGTCCTTTGTTCTTCAAAATGACTCCATAAGCATGCTCACACGGCATCCCACATATTTCCCACTTCTTGCAGCTACAAGTCCTCTTCTCCAAAGAAACACAGTAAGAACAACCATTCATCATAACTTCAAACATCCCATTTGTGCTTCTAGTCACCTTGCACAATGCAGCTTTTTCTTTCTCTTTGGGAAGAAAAATTGCAAAATACGGTGTGAAAATACCTACATGAACATAACCAAACACATAAATAACCATAAGAAAATACATAATTGAATACGTCTCATACAGAAAATACATAATTGAATACCTGTGTGACTATGAGATTCCGTAGATATTTCAGCAATTTGTGACATAGCAAGTCTTCTTATCATCTCCAACATAGGCAAAAATGGCTTATTTCTTGCCTTCTCGATTGAACTATTGAAAAACTCAGTTGGGTTATTATCTACATCTTCACAGAAATTACATGTCTTGTAGAAGGCTATGCACCAAGTCCTTGGCGTCATCTTCATTACATCCGCATACACACCAGAATCATAACAAAACAACTTCTCCAAATGTTGTTGATAATCTGCTTCATTGTAGATCCATGCTAGGTTCCATATAAGTGGCTTCATATCTTTTTAGATTTGTGGTTATTTTTCAGGTTTGCATAGATGTGTCTCTCACACTTCCTATGCTCAATCTTTGGACACTCCATCTCTACAGCTTTGATCAAACCCTACAACATAAACCAAATGAATCACATTTCAGAATACATAATCTGAACTTAAACCAAATGAATCAAAGAAATGAATCCATTACCTTTTGGCGATCAGAGATCATATTGTATTCATCACCATCTTTTAGATCCAAGTCAACCTTCAACTGCTTCACAAACCAGACCCAGTTCTCTATGTTCTCCACTTGAGCAACAGACCACGTAATTGGATAAATACCATTATTTGCATCTCTAACTAAAACAACTAATAATTTTCCCTTGATTTTCCCTTTCAAGAAGCAACGATCAACTTCAATTAGAGGCCTACATGTATCTTTCCATGTTCTTTTAAGAGCATCAAAACAAACATAGAACCTATTGAATAGATCTTGACCAGCTTCATTCGGAATCGTCTCTACCAGCACCATTCGGAATAGATCTTATTTCCATGTTTTAGCTCTGCAGCATAGTCACGGAGACGAGCAAATTGGTGATCATATTCACTCTCAGTCTACATTAATGTCTTAAGTCTAGCACCTTGACATTGAGCCCTAGATACATTGATTCTGAATCTCTCTTTAATAGTTTCTTCATTCTTCAGAGGCACATAATACTCAGGTTCATCTCAGATCTTATCTAAACAAAATTCTAGCTATCACGGGCACCTTAACAATGTCAATATCTCCATTAGAAATACATGTATGCTTCTCCACAAAAACAGATATCTTCCATATTGTACTCTTAGGTAAGATTGTTGCATAAACTTTGAATGGACAACTAGTATGCATACTAACTCTATGATTTCTTTGGGCAGCTCTACGTACACCCTTAAAACCATTTGCTAAACTACCCGAATCCTCACTAACATTATCTGAACCCTCAACCCCACCACCTAGACAGCTAAAATCTATCTTACCCTTATCATGCCTATACTGGATAAGGTTCCGACCAGCTCTCAAAGCATAGTCGAGCACACATTCCTTGAAATCTACTCCGTTGAAGAAGGTTTTGGTCTCAATACAATATTCCATCCCCATGTATGATATGCACGTGCTCTGTATCTTCTTCAGCTTCTTCTTCATCACAACTCTCTGGATAAATGTCGTGTTGAATTAGGGGGTCGTCTCTGAACTTGCGAACAATCTTTTCGATGAACAGCTCATCGCGTTCGCATTCTTCTTCGTCGTAATCTTTTTTTAGTTCATCTCGAGGTACTAATGCCTTTGTACTAGGTTTCGATTTTGGACTTCTCAACATCAGGGTTTCTTGATTTGAAATTCTGGGTTTCTAAGGTTTGAGAGCTTTTCGATTTGGGGATTTCACTTTTTTGGGTTTTTTGATAAAAAGGATTAGGATATGTGGTTTATATCATCTAATCCGGTTATAAAACCATAGGAGGAATAAGTGAGTTTTCCTTACCATGTTATGCAGAAGAAACATCAAAGTCAACTTGGTACTAAACTTTTGGTGGGGTTCTAATGAGGATTTGCAGGAGATTGGATACGCAGAGAACATTCTTGTCTCCCTTAATATGCAAACTGTAAAGAACAAAAGATAAGAGGGCAAACGAAGTAAGTTATGCTTCTCCATTAACTTTCTTCATATGTTTGTAGAATAGGTGACCATGTAGGCGTACTTGGTCAATATATTCTCCCTGTGGTTTCAGAATCTAATTACAGTTTGGCCTTACATAATGTAATTATCTAGGCCCCTGCAGATGGAGTGCTAATTAGCGGTCATTCTCTGGCTATTGACGAATCTAGCATGACCATTGACCGGTGAAGGCAAGATTGTGACTTCATCATGGTTCTTCTTCTACAATTTTATACTCATCTTCTCTTTTTACTTGCTAACACGTACACACCTTTGTTGCAGGCTCACAAGGATCAAAAATCTCCTTTTCTAATGTCTGGTTGTAAAGTAGCTGACGTAGTTGGTAATATGCTGGTAAATCTTAGAGGCTTTTTACCTTTTTAACTTCTGTTTATCATATTTTCAAATTCTCTAGTAGTTATTCTTTGCAAGTCTTTCAACCGGTTACTTGTGTTGGAATTTACACTGAATGGGACAGTTGATGGAAAGAATTTCAAAGGACACTAGCATAGGGACCCCTTGCAGGTATATAAGCATGATCACTTTATATTGGCTTATGCTCCATGTCATCTAGATCACCCCCTGGCGATGCAACATCCAAAACATACCATATATATTTGATCTTTACTATGCCTTTCTGTATCACATGAATAGTCTTAAAGGCTTTCGCTCTTTCATCTACAAGCAAGATTAATACTTTTTAATGTCTCATTGTTTGATTTTAGTAAGTTTTTCTGTTCTTTGAGATAGTAAGATGTTTATATAGACTAACTATTTTTCATTGATTGATTTTAATATTATATTCAAAAATATTCTTGTTTCAAAGTTCTGGAACAGTCGTGATCATGATATGGTGGTACTCTTCTCTTCAATGAAAGCACTTATCAAAGCTCTTAACCTTAACATTATTGATGAGTAGAGAGACCTTAGATGATGAGTAGCATTCAAGTTGCTGGGAAAACAAAACAAAAAACTTTTTTCGAACTCTATCCTCATCAATCTCTTTATCTTTAAAGAAACTCTTCGTGTTTGTAGATATAAAAGGACATACACGGACAAAATGACTTTCCTCAGTTAAGGCACTAAAGCAATGATTTCTATTAATGCAATGATTTCTAAACCCTGTCTTTCCTCCGTCAAAATTTCTGACAATCCATGAATCTCTCTGGAGGAGAGTTATGTGTATTCACTTGAATATATATACAGAACTGTTACAATCACAAAGGGATTATCCTAGATATCAGGTACTAGGGAATATACAAAGTATAATCTGAGAATATCTTATTATCGAATACCCTCCCGTAGTTGAGACGTCGGTTTTGAACTGACACCGAGGCTAGCTTTGAATTTTACTGAATAACAAATGTGGTAGTCCCTTTGTAAATATGTCCGCATATTGATGTGATGCTGGGATATGATAGACTCAAACCTCACCTTTGGCAACCTTCTCACGGACAAAATGAATATCAATCTCAACATATTTAGTCCGTTGGTGCTGGACTGGATTCGTTGAGAGATATACAGCACTAATGTTATCCCAAAAAACAAGAGTTGCTTGTGAAAGGAGACAATGCAACTCAAACAATAAGTTATGTAACCAACAACTCTCTGAAACAGCATTGGCAACTGCTTTGTACTCAGCCTCTGCATTGGATCTTGGTACCGTAGTTTGTCTTTTTTCTGACCAAGAGATGAGAGTGTTACCAAGAAAAACACAGTAGCGGGAGGTTGATCAACGTGTTTTGGGGCAACCCGCCCAATCAGCATCCGAGTATGCTGTGAGACGTGTTGATGGTGACTTTTTGATCTGTAGACCTTCAGCCTTGGTGCCGCGGATATAGCGCAAGATACGTCGTAGAGCATGAAGGTGACTTCCTCGAGGATCATGCATAAACAAGCATTCTTGTTGAACCGCATAACATAAATCCGGTCGTGTGAATGTTAGATACTGCAATGCTCCAGTGAGACTCCTATAGAGGGTTGGATCAGTGATTTTAGTATCAGCCCCTTCAGTTAGCTTATTGCCTTGATCTACTATTGTTGCTATGGGTTTGCAATCCTTCATTCCTGCACGCAGAAGTATATCAGAGGCATATTGTGCTTGGCTTAAAAACAGGCCATGATCATTGAATGTTGCTGATATACCAAGAAAAAATGGAGAGTACCCTGATCAGACATTGGGAACTCACGCTTGAGGAAGTTGATAATGGAGTCCATAAAACTCTGTGGAAGCAGTCAACATTATATCATCCACGTAGAGTAATAAGTACGCCATATCTGATTGGGACTTATATACAAACAGAGAGGTATCACTTCTGCTTTGAACGAATCCCATGTTTTTGATATAGGTTGCAAACCGTGCATTCCAAGCACATGGAGCCTAATTTAATCCATATAACACTTTGTTTAGTAGGCAGACATAATCCAGATGTTCTTTGTCTACAAACCCTGGGGGTTGATGCATATTCACCGTTTCTTCTAGATCACCATGTAGGAATACATTTTGTACATCGAGTTGATTGACGGGCCATTCACGCTTAACTGCAAAGTTCAAGACAGCACAAATAGTTGCCGGTTTAACCATGGGGTTAAACGTTTCATCAAAGTCAACACCATATTCTTGGGATTTGCCATTGGAGACAAGTCTTAACTTGTAACGTGATAGGGAGCCATCAGCTTTGTATTTATGCTTATAGAGCCACATGGTGTTGATGATGTTTGTACCTGCAGGTTTAGGGAATAACTTCCAAGTTCTATTTTTAATCAAAGCATCGTACTCGTCTGTCATTGAAGGATTCCAATATAGATCTAACAAAGCTTGTTTATAACTTTTTGGAAGAGAATAAATGGTTTCAGTATTTAGGGAAAAAATTTGTTTAGGTTTATGAATACCTTGTTGAGAGCGTGTGACCATCCGAGTTGGTTGAGGAGGGTTCACAACAACAACTGTTGGAGGAAGAACAGGAGGAGAAGGAGGAGGAGGAGGAGGAGAAGGAGGAGGAGGAGAAGGAGGAGGACTCGGCTGAATTTGTTGTGGAGGTTGAGAATTTTCTGGGGAAATAAGTATTTGTTGAAGTAAAGGAAAAGAACCTGTGTCGCTTTGAAGGAAGTTATACAAGGAAGTTGGATGAGTATCAACATATTTATATAGGAAGATGGATTCATCAAACGTAACGTGACTGAAAATAATGATTTTCCTCGTCTTAAGATCAAAACACCTAAAGCCTCGGTGAAGAAGTGGGTAGCCGAGGAAAACAGAGGGAGTTGAACTAGCTTCAAGCTTATTTTGGTGATTTGTATGTGGATAACAAAGTGATCCAAACACACGAAGAAGAGAATAAGAAGGACTTTTGTTGAATATAATTGAAAACGGGATGTTACCACCAATTGATGTTGATGGTAGGAGATTTAGAATATGAACTGCAGCATTCAAAGCTTCTATCCAGAAAGTCGGTGGGAGATTAGCTTGAAGAAGAAGAGTTTGGACGACATTGTTGATCGTCCGTATCATGTGTTTGGAACGCCCATTTTGTTGTGAAGTGTGTGGAAAAGAAAAACGAAATTGTATTCCCTTAGAAGCAAAGAACTGGCCAAAGAAGCGTTGTTATATCCCCCCCCCCCCAATTATCACATTGAAGTGATTGAATATCTTTGTTGAATTGTGTTTTGACATATTGATGAAACTGAGAGAATTTTTCAAAAACTTCACTTTTTCTGCGCAATGGATACATCCAAAGAAAATGAGACTAATGATCTAGAAACAAAACATAATAACAAAAGTTGGAATGTATTATTTGGAAAGGATAGGAAACAAGAGAATCAGAAGAATAAAAGGGAAGCTTGATGTGTTTACCAAGCTGACATGCTTCACACGAAGACGACAAGGTCTTTTATCACAAGGAAAATTAAACGTAGAAATTAAAGTTTTCAATGTAGCATTGCTAGGATGAGCTAGCCTTTGATGTCATATATCCGAGCTTTGAGAAAGAAATGCAGTGGCGGAAGCTTGTGTTTTATTGAATGAAGACAAAACTAGATAAAGATCACTGTCGCTGTCACTGCAGAGTAGTGTCTGCTTGGTGTGAAGATCCTTAATAGAGAAACCAAAAGGATCAAATTCAATTGAACATGTGTTATCTTTGGTAAAACAACGAACATAAATGAGGTTTTTAATGATATCAGGTGTGACAAGAACATTATGAAGAGATAAAGGACGAGGGTGAGACACAAGTGTTAAAGATCCAGAAGAGGCAACCGGGATGCGACTTCCATTCCCGACAATGACAAATTTTCCAATACAAGAATTAAAAATAGGGAGAAATTTTGTTGTTCAAACCTGAGGTGAGATGGAAGTTGCGCCTGAGTCCATATACCATTGAGTCTCACTCGGTCTTGAAGAGTTACGGTATTGAATGCTTGAGCAAAGTCTGCAGTCGGTTCGAACCTATTCCCATTACCAGATTGTGGCGTTGTGTTGTGAGGAGGCTGAAACACGGGTCTGGGGCCAAGTACGCCAAAACCAGGTTGTGTGTTTGTCTGATGTTGAGGAGGATAGGTCCATAGCTGTGGCCACATTGGATATGGTGTAGGCCAAGAGGGGGAACCCCAGTTCGAATAAGCATAGGGAGGTCGTGGTGTATTGAAGTTGTGGCGGCCTCGTCCTCTGTTTTTGTTGCCTCTGCCTCTGCCTCTGTTCTGAACTTGTTGCGGAGTGTACGTCCGCTGAGCATTTTTGACTGGTTCAGAAGTCACAGCAAGTTCATGTGGTGATGATGAATGATCGACATGCGTCATGGTAGGACAAATAGCCTTTTTGAGCCTATCTTCCTCATCTTGAAGCATGGCGCAGCATCATCAAACGATGGAAAGGGCTGACGGTGTTTGATTACATTAATGATATTGTCAATTTTACCGTTTAAGCCATTCAACACATACATCACTAAGGTACTATCTGGAAAAGGAACATCAACGTTGCTGAGAGAATCCGCTAATTTTTTCATTTCGCGACAGTAGTCGGCAACTTTCATGTCTCTGATGTCCTTTGTTCGGAGCTCATTGTCTAGGCGGATAGCTCGAGCATCCTTGTTATTCCTGAACTGGTTCTCAATGTGAAGCCATATGTCACGAGCGGTGGAACCAGTGACAAATGATCCTTGAAAGTGTTTAGGCGAGAGTGTGCCGTAGAGCCATAACTTGACTATTCCGTCTCGTTTCTTCCACGCAAGATCATCATTGTTGGCTGGAAGGAGAGAGCCATCGATGTGACCTAGTACATCGAAACTGAGACAGTGAGTGAGGATCAATTCACGCCAGGCGCCATAGTTTGCTTCTTCGAGATCGAGCACAACTGGTATATGCGATCGAATGTTTGAACTCCATAACACCTTTTGATTCCCGCTAGAACAGGAACCACAGCCATTGAGGGGAGCGATAGCAAGAGAGAAAGGGAAATAAAGAGATAAGGATTTAGAAGAGATGAATCGAGAGTAATAAGAAGAGAGGGAACGAGAAAAAAATGAGAGAATTAGAAAAAGAGCCTTGGATCTGATACCATGATAATCGATGAATCTCTCTTGAGGAGAGTTATGTGTATTCACTTGATTATATATACAGAACCGTTACAATCACAAAGGGATTATCCTAGATATCAGGTCCTAGGGAATATACAAAATGAGAATATTCTATTATCGAATAATTTATACATAAAAAAAAATGTTTTATAGAGTTTTTCTTGAGTGGTTGGCAGGGAGAAGGACACACAGCAGAGTATAGTCCAGATCAATGTTTAGTTATGTTCAGAAGATGGATTGATGGAGATCCTTGTTGGAACCCATTTTATGACAAATGGAACCAGTTATTTTTCCGTTAACTTTTCCGGCGACATTCGATTTGCCGAATTGAACGCATAAAAAGATGAGTTGGATTCCTTGAAATAAACACTATAACATAATGTATTCATTTGTCAAAATTGGATTAAAGTTGAATACAAAATGAGGATTCAAAGTGGGTAGCTTGAAAGCATAAAAAGTCTAACTCGAATTAACCAAATGATATTCATATACATTTATCCCACAAAAATGTGCATGAGAGATATTAGACCACACATCTAATAAATAATTTTATTTGGGTTGGATTTAATATAAATGTTTTGGGCTAAACTCATACATTTACTATTATCTAAAAGTTAATCAAATATTTTGACATACAAACAAGTCAGATATTTTGTGGCCATACAACTGTAAACACTAATGCATTTAACGTTTTACATATGACGTTACAAGTCAAATATTCTCTCAATTATTGTGTCAATTAATTCACAATTAAATCAATAGTGCACTAACCTCTTTTTGTGGAAATGACCTACGACCTTGACAAATGATATAAGTCATTGTCTTGTTCATTTTACACACATATAATTTTCAATTGTTAAGTGTGTGAAAATCAGTTTTTAGCAATAATAAAATCCAGCAACTCATCTCGCTTCTTTCTCATTTTTAAAGTTTGAGTCTTGAGAGTACACTCATTACTAGTGTTCGTTAGATTCTGTTCTTGGGTTGTGCAAAACAGAATAGTTGCAGTTTCATCCTGGGATTTGGAATCATCTAACCGTCACACTACGGGGTGTTTTCAGAATTAAATAATGAGTGTCTCGCCTCTGCAAAATCTTATTCCTAATTCCTGTATCGGTATCATTTTGTATACAATTAACTTTACAATTTATTCAGTTTGCCCAATTATAGAAATATCGTTCCTACAATCTTAATTCTGAAAACTTTTTGTTATTATACTAATGAAAAGCTAATTAATTGTCAAAGTTTTAATAAAAACAGGTGGATGGAGATTTGTGGAAACAGAAAGAAACAAATCTGTATGTTTTCCACAACTAACCATGATGATTCCATACTCTAGGTTAAATATGTCTAAGAAATTTTGACAACCAGATTTTGATCGATAGCCAGAAATTAATGGTGTTCAAATCATTAATGAAATCGTTGGAAGTGATTTTCATAAATCAGGTTTTGTGAGTCGACACCCAAATTAAGTTTGGGAGTGGTCTACCGCATGTAAATCCGTTAGTACCTAATGCTATAAGCATATGACTAATGCCATTGATGAAATAGTTTACGCGGTTTGTTTTGCGAAACTAATTCTCAAAGTAGGATCTTAAAGATCTGGAAAATATAAATATAAATAACGGTTTGAGTTACGCTTAATTGCGAATTCTAAAAATATTTTCTTTTTTCATGAAAATAATTGTTTGAATTATGCTTTACTGCAAATTTTAAAAACCGTTATTTTTTTTCCCGAAAATAAAAATGATTTGTACAAGCTTTTATTAGCAATTTAAACAAATGTTATTTTTGGAAAATAAAATGAAATAAATATTAAAAAAGTTTTGAAAACGCGTACTAGCGATTCAGAAAATGTTTTTGTTTATTTTATTTTAGCAATTTAAAATATTTTTGATGCTATTTTAAATATTTTATTTTCTCAATATTGACATTTATTTGTCTTTTGTGAAACTGAAAATAATGTCTACGGATATTGTCAATCCGACAAACGGAGGCTCAAAAGACGGCAAAACAAGTGTGACAACGCTCCTTAATGGGAATTGTCTTCCACTTGGTCCGTTTGATGTCAAGAATGTTCCGAGTGCTATTGTAACACTGGAAAAATTTAATGACTCCATTTCAATTCGTGGGCAAAACATGTTTTTCTGACTAAACAAAAATTGGAAAGGTATCTTACCAATAACGATATCTGCATAACACTTTATATTTAACGATTTATAAAGCTTACAAAAGTTTATGAAGCTTACAGCTTATAAATGCCTATAAATATTTTTACAAAAGCTTATAAAACTTATAAGAGTTTATAACGCTTATAATATCTTACAAAAGGCTTATAATGCTTATAAAAAGCTTATAAAGTTTATAAGGGTTCAAACAGCTTATAAAAGCTTATACAGCTTCTCAAACTTATAAAAGTTGATAAAAGTTTATAACGCTTACAAAGGCTTATAACACTTACAAAAGCTGATAACGCTTATCGAAACTTATAAATCAAACCATAACCTTGAGTTATCTCAGGAAAATGTGGGGGAAGCTTTGCTTACCATATAAAGTAATTGAAAAAATGCTATTTGGATTTTGGAAAGGTAAAGTACATTTGTACATACTAATAATCTCAGTACCACTTCCAAAAATGGTCACAAATAGACCAAAACCAATGGATTATTTTTCATTGTGGATAAACTAGTCTCGGCACTACATGTACATAGTGATAGTCCGTCGACTATAACCCGGGCACTAAGTAATCTCTATAATGGTAAATCTCGTCATATCAACCATTAGATACTTGATCTCAAATGGTGTAATAACGATCAATTACATCAAATCAGCCACAACCTAGTGGATCCATTTACTAAAGGTTTGGCTCATGATCAAGTTTTTTAAAATCATCAAAGGGAATGAGTTTATTGCCTATAACTAAAGAGGATGTTTGATGGAAACCCCACCTACATGACTGGAGATCCCAAGAATTAGGTTCAAAGGGAAAACTAAATCAAACAAAATGTAATAAAAACACTGATAGACTTTAAGTTATTACTCAGTTTCTAAGATGATAAACAGTGTTTCTCATATATAAACAAGGATAAGCATTAGCTTTTAATGATTTGAGTCCATAGTTTTGTAACAAGAGTATTACATAATACTTCTTAAAGCAAAGACTTGTGGCAATCACCTAGTGAGTGTGAAATGAGACAGTTTCTAGGAGAATGAAGTTCAGGCTATATTCTCGAAGTTCACTCATGATTAACCAGACATGTTCAAGGCCAAAATGAACACAATAGAGAACCTAGTTCCTGTGAGAAAATGAAGCTGTGCGATAGCTGTTGTCTAGGTTTACATAAAAATCCGGGTGGTTCAAGACATCATGTTCACCTCCTGGCCAAGTAAATCCGATAGTTATTAAAATGAGTGGTTCAAAACTGAAAAATGCTACCATATCAGATGCAGTGATTTTTTTGCTTGTACTCTCAAAAAGCCCTTAGTCGAGTATGTCTAGTATGTCCAGTCTATTGAGTCTGTCCAGTCAGTCGAGTCAGTAGAGACTTCATATGTTTAGAGTAATTTCTATTCATGTGGGGGATTGTTGGAACCCATTTTATGACAAATGGAACCAGTCACTTTTCCGGCGACATTCGGTTACCGAATTGAACGGATAAAAAGATGAGTTGGATTCCTTGAAATAAACACTATAACATAGTGTACTCATTTGTCAAAATTAGATTAAAGTTGAATATAAAATGAGGATTGAAAGTGGATAGCTTGAAAGCTTAAAAAGTCAACTCGGATTGACCAAATGATATTCATATACATTTGTCCCACAAAAATGTGCATGAGAGATAATGGACCACACACCTAATAAATAATTTTATTTGGATTGGATTTAATATAAATTTTTTGGGCTAAACTCATACATTTACTATTATCTAAAAGTTAATCAAATATTTTGACATACAAACAAGTCAGATATTTTGTGGCCATAAAATTGTAAACACTAATGCATTACTAATCCATTTAACGTTTTACATCTGATGTTACAAGTCACATATTCTCTCAATTATTATGTCAATTAATTCACAATTAAATCAATAGTGCACTAACCTCATTTTGTGGAAATGACCTACGACGTTGACAAATGATATAAGTTAAGTGTGTGAAAAATCATTTTTTAGCAACAATAAAATCCAGCAACTCTTTTCTCTTTTTTCTCATTTTTAAAGTTTGAGTCTTGAGAGTGTACACACATCATTAGTGTTTATTAGATTCTGTTCTTGGGTTATGCAAAAAAGAATAGTTGCAGTTGTATCCTGGGATTTAGAACATCATCTAACCATCACACTACAGGGCGTTTTTAGAATTAAGGAAAGAGTGTCTCGCCTCTGTAAAATCGCATTTGTAAGTCCTATATCAGTATAATTTTGTATACAATAAACTTTACAATTTATTCAGTTTGCCCTATTATAGAAATATCGTTTCTACAAACCTCTCAGATGATTCTCACTCACTTATCTCTCTCTTTGTTGTTTGTTCTAATTAAAACTAAAGTCCGATGGACTGTAATTTTGCTATGTGTTTTTCTGTAATTGAACGTGTCTATATTCAGATTTTTGGAGATGTCCTTTCCTCACTTCCATAAAACTTCATCCAACCCTCTGGCGCCTAAATCTTCTATAACTTCGTGATGTTGCACTCTAAATAGAGAAGCTCTGTTTCATAGCAAGTCACAGATCCTGTTTCATGTTCCACTTTTAAATTTTACAAAGCAGATCTATTATTTCTCGGTCATCGATGTATTATCTTCTTTTATGATCCCTTTTAAGCGTAAGTGAAATACATTTTAAACAAAAAAATTTTCCTTTTGTTGGCTTACAGTTTTAGTTTTGTCTTTAAATGTTCAGTTCTGTAATCCTTTTTGCATATGCATGCATGAAGTAATCTTTGGTCTATCGTATCATTGTTATTAGGGAAAGTTACTAGAATAATCTCAATTAAGGGTTTAATTGCTAGAATGACTTATAAAACTTTTTTTGGGTTAATTGGGTTTAATTTCATGTCAAAATTACCCTTTTTAATGTAAAAGGAAAGTAATTATTTTAAATATTTATTTTTATAATTTTTGGATCTAGTTGTAACAGATTTATTTTGTTTACGACAGATTTATATTGATGGTTATATTAAACAGTTACAACAGAGTTTTATTTTACAACAGATTAATTTTACTCGACACACTTTCTTTGTAAGACACCACAGACTTTCATAATTTACAACAATTTTCTAATTATTTCTGATGATAAGAAAATATGGTTATGTTATGACAGATTTTTTTCATGTTACTAAAAATCTGTCATTTGATAACAGATTTATGTTATATATTGACAGTTTTTTGTTAATAATTTTTTTATATGTGATGACAGATTTATTTTATTTGATCACAGATTTAGTTGAAGTTAACAAAAATCTGTCGTGTTATAGCAGATTATATTTTGTAATAAATAATTGCCGGAATGACATATGGTCGTAATATAATTTTAACCATGTTATAACAGATTTATTTTATGTTATGACAGATTTTCCTTAACTTATCATAAATCTGTTGTTTGATAGCAGATTTAATTTTGAAAAAAATAAATTGCTGGATTAACACATATAGTGCCAACATGTGACAACAGATTTGTTGTTTAAAATCTTATGATGACAGACTTTTTATTATCCTAGTGTGACTGATATTTATGAAATTAGACATTAAATGTAAATTCTAAGGTTTTCTTTTCTAATAATGGTTGCCTCTTTTTTTTTATTCGTCCTCTTGCTTGTCGATCACCTGTGTATCATTATTCCGATTTTGGTTTTTTCCATTTTGATTCATCTCACAATTCTTTTCCCTTTTCGATTAATCTGTTTAACAATTGGCGTGGATCACACATTAAACTGTTTTGTTCTTTGTTTTTTTTCCCTCACCACATCGCCTTTCTCAAACTGCTGTCACAAAACGTTGGTGGATTCGGTCAGATATGGATCAGATTATTCTTGTGTGCAGCAATTGGATCTTTGAGAAAAAGAGATGGTTGTTTGTGATTGATAACAAAAGGGGTTGTCGAATTTTAGAAGGTAACCATCAAACCAGTTTTGATGATTGCATTCGAATGGTATATGAGGATTATGGGCTGGACAATAGTGTATGTGATGTCGTGTTGAGCTACAAGCTTTCGAAGAAGTTGGCTCAGCAATTACCGGGTGATACACCACCGGTTTTTATTTCTAATTCTTGACAATTGCATGCTTTCTTGGGGCAAATGCAGACGGATACTGTGAGACTTTGCGTTGAAGTGAAGGAGAAAGTAGTGCTTGATTCGACTAAAAAAGGAAATAAAAGAGCACGACACGATTCAGATGGAACAGACTCAGAACTTGAAGACGTATTGTGTCAAGATGATGAAGATCTTGAAGATGATGAAACCAGATTTGATTACTGTGATAATTCAGACAGAACAGACTTTGATGATGAGAATTTTAGCTCTTATGGGATTCCACCAGATGAAGAAGAGAAACCTAACCCTAGTTCACCAAAGAAGAAGACGATTTCAAAAATTCTAATTGAAGAGCTAAAGGATAATGATGCTAAGTTAGACTTGTCAAATATGGATTTGGCTGTTGGTTAATGTTACGATACAAAATATCATTTGGAGACACGATTGAAGATACTAACAGTGGTACAGAAGTTTGATTATTATGTTGATCGGTCGACACCTTTTTACTCATTGTCAAGTGCTGGGTAAGAAGATATACATGGAGGGTAAGAGCAAAAATATTAAGAGACTACCCAAAGTTTCATGTGTGTGTGTTTGTTTCACAACATTCATGTTTAGTTACAGAGTGCTCTGGGTGTTCCCGACAAGCAACTCATCAAATTCTTGGAGCTGTGTACAAGGATTTTGTAGGTGGAGTTGGGCCCAAGGTATTGCCAAAGCATGTTGCAGAAACATTGAATAAACGCTTTCAGATCAAGGTACAATATTCAGGTGTAAATTTATATTGTTTCACTTTTTGTTTAGTTTGATGTAAACATTTAATATGTTTTTTGGATAGATGAATTATTGGAAGGCATATCGGACGCTAAGATATGCTCGTGAATTGGTCTGTGGTAGTCCAGAGAGTGGTTATGAGCAGCTACATACTTACTTGTACATGATAAGGAGGGAAAATCCTGGAACATTTACGGGACTAGAAATTGATGAAGCTCAAAGATTTAAGTATTTGTTTCTAGCCTTTGGAGAAATCATGAATGGATTTCCATTCATGAGGAAAGTGGTGGTTGTCGATGGTTCATTTTTAAAGGGAAAATATAAAGGGACACTTATGACTGCAACAACTCAAGATGGCAATTTTCAGATTTTTCCAATAGTTTTTGCTGTGGTTGATACAAAAAATAATGAATCATGGAAATGGTTTTTCAACCAACTTACTTTTGTGATCTCAGATGACGAAAGCCTTGCCATGATATCTGATAGGCACAAATCAATTGGGAAAACAATTAGGTCAATGATGACTAAATGGTTTTCTGATCGAAGGAATGATGCATTCAAAATGAAAACATCTTTAACACGTAGTGTAGAGAAAATTCTCCAGGTTTACTTTCTAATCCTAATGAACATTCGATGCTAATTCTTCAGGTTGGTTTTCTAATCCTAATTTTTTTACAGAGCCGTGTAGGGTACGCTAAGCTACCTACTGTACAAGATATAGATGCATATCATGTACAAGTTACAAGTGGATCATCTCTCTATGTTGTTAATTTGAAAGACAACAAATGTACGTGTCGCAGGTTTGACTTGGAGAAATTGTCTTGTGCACATGCAATGGCGGCGGCTGATAACAGGAAAATATCTCCAATTTCATTGTGTCATCCTCACTTTCATACACGCTACTTTTCCAATTCATATGCAAGTGCCATCATGCCAAGAGATTTTGCAATACCCGTTCCAGAACATGTGGTCAACAAGGTTTTTTTACCACCAGTACCTAAACAACAACCTGGAAGATCAAAGAATTCAAGAATTAAATCTGCATTGGAGATTGCAATGGAAAATAAAAAGCCAAGGAAACAATACTCGTGTGGTAATTGCAATCAAATAGGACATAATCAGAAGACATGTAATTTATAAACATCTACTATTTTTATTTCTCTTGACATTTGTGTTGAACTACTAAAGTGCTCTCTATTTCTTTGAATCATTTTATGTCATCTTGTCATTTTAAGATTTAGATGTTGAGAAATCTTTTTGTTTGATTCTTAAGATGTGATATGTTTGCCTGGTTTTTAAGGCCAACGTTTTGATAGCTTATAAAACTACGTTTAAGATGTCTTATTGTTTGTTTTGAGTGGTACTGATTTCAATTTTTAAGGCGAACGTTTTAAAATAGCTTCTAAAACAATGAGATAAATAACAAGCAATACAAGGCGTAAAAGTCTGAAATTAGATAAATTCACAAGGCATACAAGGATGCATAAAATGTCTAAAATTCTGAAAGTACACATACAAGAATACAAAAAAAAAGAAAAAACACATAAAATCAGCAATCTCAAACTATGGAGAATCAGTGAGGTGAGGGATTACAAACTCTTTACCAAGACCTTTACTCTGCGGAATGTGATGTTTGTACTCCTCTCCAACTTCATCGAATATGTCAGTGGCAAGTTTGATCCGACTAGCTGGTATGTTCCTATCGCATAGCCCGTCGAATGGTTTTGCAAGAGCTAAACATTCTATGTACTTTAGAGCAAACACACCACAATCTCCTAGATTTTCATTCAAAGGCACATTTGCCTTCACTCTTCTAACTTCTAACATCGCATAGCTCTTCTTACGAACCGCCTCATCATTAATCACTTGACTTAACAATGCGGGGATCATTCGCCTTAAAAACATGCATTGTAAGGCCAATGGAGTATCCCTCACCATGCTTGGGATGCTATCGTAGATGTAAATCTTCTTAGCCACCAAGTCAATATCCATAGTCACCCAATGATTGACATTGACAAACAGACAACCATATAAATTATCAACATCAATGAACCACTTCTTCCCTGTCAATGGACCAATCAGAGCTACACCGTTGAAGTGATTCACGTAGAAGTCCCTGAACCTAAAGTTCTTATGCGATGGTTCAAACTGTGGCCAATCTCTAAAAAATGACGTGATCAAATCTTGATCCAAGAATGCAATGCGTTGATTAGGGAACATAGATGGATGACGAATAAAGCTTTTGCGTAACATAGTCATTGCATGAACCATGTGCTGCATTAGTAAAAAAACAACAATATAATAGAAATCATAAACAATCTATAAACAAGTTTACTATTTACTTACATGGTCTTTCAACCATCCATAGTCCATAGTTGGCCACTCCAATCTTGGCGTCATGATCTGCCAATAAAATCAAAAATCTTGATTGGAGGTACGAAGAGGTTCTTCCCTGTAAATGAAAATAATTTATGAGTATACTAAGGCAAACAATGACTATTAGAAGATCCAAATTACAAATTTTTAGAACCATACTCATCAAGCTGCAGGAAATCTGTAAGCTTCTTAAATTTCGCATCATCGGCAGGCTGAAAAATATCATAGACGATATTAGAAGGGATTTCATCTGTAATTATCCACTTCACTGTACAGTTACCAACATATGGGTACTTCTGAGATTCCGCCAAATGTGGGACTCGCTTTCCTTGTGGCGCAGCTCCATCCAATAACTTCCCTGCCCTTTCAAGTGATGCCAATGACTTACGGAGTACCTTACTAGTTATCTTTAGATGTGGGGTCATCCAATGTGTCTTCAGAACTTGAAGCCATTTTAGTATTTGCAGCAAAAACTTGCTCTGTTATATCTTCTACATCCCCAACAGCATTATCTTGAATTTTCTCCTTATTCTTCTTATTACTGCAACTTGTCCCCATAACCTTAGCTTTGTTCTTCTTCTCAATCTTGACAGCTCCTTTCACTACCTTCTCCACATAATCTTTCTCAACAATATCCTTCTCCACAATATCCGCTACCTTCTCAGGAGCCTTTGTAAAAACTTTCTTCTCACACAAAGGAAGATCCATAGATATATCGGTTTCGTTCTTCTTCTTATTGCTAACAGTATACACCTTCTTGACAACTCTTTGAACAGGAAATTCATCCTGTGAAATCTGATTCAACTCAACAATCCAAGACTGCACATAAAAACCATATTAGTATCTTAAACCAAAACAAAAGTTATACTAAACATCAAACAATACACTTACAGGTGTTTTATTCTGCGCCTCATCATCAGTTTTTTTCTGTGAAGTAGCATCCTCTGGTACAACCGTGGGTTTTGATTCTTTCAAAGCTCTATCAATCTTCTCACAAAGCTTCTCCTCTAAGGCACTCATTGTTTGATCAAAAAATGCTTCAAATTTACACTCCATAGCGTCTATTCTGCTGTTCAAAATCTTGCCCAAATCTGAAATCGTCCCATTCATTGTACCCATCATCTCAAAAATATTTGCCAAGCTTTTCTTCTCATCTTTGATATCCTAGGAACAATAATATATTACAAAAATATTGTACTTGACATCACTATCAACAATAAAAAGAAAATTTTTGTATAATATTCAAAGGAATAAAAAAACTAACCTCCATATGTTATTTGCCAATATTCTCCTTCATTGCATCCTTTGCTTCTTCTTCTTCGTTAGAGTGTGCCTCTTCTATTTTTCTCTTCTTCTGTCTAGTTTTATGCTCACCATACTCATCATCTTTTACCATTCTCTTATTCTTTGTTTGAGAAACTCATTTGGCACCTTTCCAAGCATTTAAAGACAAACGATTATGAATGATATCATTAATCAAGTTATCTAGCTGTGGGTCTTTGTTATCATCCGCGTAACCCCATATTGGGTACATGTTCTCCTCTGAAACTGGAACCATGTGCCTTACACGAACCTGCAAACAAACAAAAAAAAGCACAAGAATTTGTTTCGCAAAAACAGCCAAAAATACAAAACATGAAACTCGATACGCTAAATACTAACCTGTCTATGCAACTCCTTCTCCTTAGAGATGAATTTATCAAACTTCATACGTTTACGACATGACTGTCAATCAAGTATTGGTACACCACTCAGAACTGATCTTCTCAGCCCAAACAACTCACATATCCCAGGAACACTCTCATACACCCAAACCAACATTGCATGAACAAATCCGCGTATAGTGTATGACTCTTTGTCGTAGTCAACAATCTTGACTGAATCAACTAAACTACTAAAAGCCAGGCGTCCCTATGGATATTTCTCAAAACTCACTGGATCAAGAACTCTTTTAGCGCTAGCCAACGGGATTCTAGATCCACTATGTAACCCATGCACACATATAGATAAAATACATAACCTACCAACCATCATCCTCTTCTCTTTACTCCATGTGCTGCTAAAATCAAACACCTTTTCCAACTCAGAAAACTTGGGACCATCAGAGGTTGTTGCTATATTCATTTCTTCCCAAAAATCTATGTGATACCCATCAAAGTTGTTTGATGGGTCAACTGGATCACAGTTTAAACTTGTTATGTGAGCAAACTTGTGTAGAGAGAATCTGAGAGGTCTACCATCTATCAAAGACCAAATCTCATGAATATTGTTGACTCCCAGCTGATGAGTAAGGAAGAAATGAAATTTTTGCGCAGACCATGTGTACTTTAATTCAGCAAACTTTATAAATACTCCCAGAGATTAGTTCTTCAAATCCTCCCACACATCCAACCCTAATCCTTCTTTCAGCATACCAATTTTGGACCTGTAGCAATTATGCTCCTATGTTGCAAAGGAGATTTCCCTTCTTCATAGAGGCGAGGAGGATATTTGATGACTTGACTCGAAGACGCCATTTCTAATCATCGAAAAAAAAGAGGTGAAAAGTTTATTAGATTATGTAGAATTATCAAAACGAAAATGTGTACAATAATTACTAACAAATAAGCAGAAAAGTAATCTGTCACTTTGAAGAAAATTGGGAAAAATCTGTAGCTACATCAAACATAATTTTTTCCAAGAGCGGGAATTAATTTACAAAAAAATCCTAAGTTTAAATGGAAATAGAACTAACGCAAAATCAACAGATTTAACCTCCAATTGATGATGACATGCAAGATCTGCAAAAAAAAATCAAGAGGATAATTGAAATTAACACATAATTTTTGAAAAGATTGACAAGTTTTGGGAAAATTGGGATTCCACCAAGTGTCACAATCGACAAACCTAAGGATTTTGGCTCTGCTAAGAAGACAATCATCGTCGTTCTTCGACTGGATGGAACCAGTGACGGATTTAAACGGAGGTGGGTGTCGGGTTTAAACGGATGTGGATAAGCTCCGCGAAATCCAAAGTAAAGGAGACGAATTAGAATAGGTAGAGAGGTTAGTGAGAGTATTCCGGCGCCGTTTATAGACAACTCGCCGGCGTTCGTTGAGATTAATTCCTCCAGTGTCGATGGCGACTTGGTTAGGGTTTGAAGAAAAAATTGATCTGCGATTTGAGAAAAGGGGAAAATAAAAGAGAAATAAAAATTATTTTCTTTTCTATTTTGTTTAATTTTTATATTTAAATTCAATTAAAAACTTATGAAAAGGTTAAATAGTCTTTTTACCATACAATTGTGTTAAACTAGTAATCTATTTCAATGGAAAGTTAGTCTAGTAATTATTGCCAAGATTGGTGTTAATCTGGGCAAATTTCAGTTGTTATTAATGTCTTTTACACTGAAGTTATAAAGAATTTAAAAGTGAAAATGGGAAGAGATATGTGTGAATTTGTAAAGATTTGTAAATTTAAATGATTTGGTGCTGTTAAAATCGTTTTGGATTTGCAAATCCCAAATTATATTTTGAATTTAATTTGACAATAACCTTAGGGTTATAACCTTACTAAGGCTACCTTAGTATGTTTAATACTCCCTCTGTTCCTTAAAAAATGATGTTTTAGCTTTTTTATTTGTTTCACAAAGATAGAATTTTTAGGTTTTTAATATAAAAGTTATGATTGTTTACCAGTTTTACCCTCATTAGTTAAATACAAAAAATAGTTAGGAAAACATCTACTTTAATCTAATAATATTAAAAAATATATTTGATATTTTAACTTTGTTTTTAAAATGTGTGAAAAACTCAAAACATCAATTTTTAAGGAACGGAGAGAGTATAACCTTAGCTTTTAAATTAAAAATTTGCTATTAGCCATATAAATAAAACATAATATTAGTCATAAACATTTGTTTGTAGATTATTAACAATATATCTATTTTTTATCCAAAAAAAAAATCTATATTTACCATGATCACTTTCAAACACTCAATTGGCCTTAAATATCTACAAAAAAAATACTTACAACAAATCACATGTATATACATATATATATATATATATATATATTCATCAATATACTAACAAATCACAATTACCAACGACATAAATACAACAAATATTTTATTTTTTGTTCTAACAAATACTTTGTTTTAAATACTAAAAAGAAAAAGTAAACCATCCTTCAAAACAACCAAAATACATATTCATAAAGCATCGGACCCGGGCATAGCATGGATTAATAATCTAGTTATATAATTAAAATTAAGAAACGTGACCACAAGGTAAAAGCAAGAAAGAAACTAAGATAATTTATTTAACTAACCTTGTTTGCTTTTCTTTTCTCTTGCCTTTTGAGTGTGTTGCTGAATGTGAACAAGATTTGGAACAAAACTGTGGAGAAGTGGCCAGTTGAGAAATAATTGCTTCTTAATCTGTATAAATTTCTTTATGCATATCCTCTCCAAAAATGTAGATGCTCATCATATATTCATCAATGTATGCATCACAACACACTCCCACTTTATTCTCTTCATCCAACAAGAAACTTGTCACATTCACGACACAGGTGAATTAAATTTATCAAAATCCACAACTAATACAAATTTTCTCCAAGACAAATCTTTGGCCTCATCAATCTTCCAGGAGAGGACAAACATTATTTGCAAGTAGTTTGTAATTTTGCTAGAGACTTGGCCGGACCCTTGAGAGTACTTCCAATTCCAAATCGCATGGACGATCAGAAAATATCATCGTTTTCTCTTGATATCTAATTTGACCCCCTCGAGGACGAAAGCTTATATAAACTGCAAATATAAATTATGGTTTTACTTACAATAAGCTCATACTATAGATAAAGCTCATTAATTAGTAAAACTTTGTTCAGCAATCGGAATAATTTTATTTTTTCGTCATCTACAAAATACTAGGTTTATATCACTGCGTGTTACGCAAAATTTAGTTTTAAATCACTAAAAATACAAAGAATTGAATATACAACTTATTTAAGTTTTAAAATATATATGTTTGAGATGAATTTTTTGTCTATTTTTCTTTCGACATTTGTTTGCTACCATTTATTTCATTATTTTCCAAGATGCGTTTTTTCATGTAATCTTTCATCACACACTATGGTGGACCTATTCACAAAATAGGAGTTACACAAAAAAAAAATCTACACTTGATGATAAGAAAAAAATGTGCCAAAGTAAAAATCAAAGCGGAATTGGTTTTCAGATCATAGAAGAGTTCAATTCACAGATATAGCGAAATAACTATGGAGGCTAATGGAATACCTAGACTCTCTGGTTACCAAAGTTTGCAAAGGAAAATATTATCGGAAAACAAATCCACTTGATCCAGTTAAATCGTTCTCTCCTTCCTATGGATGGAGAAATATTATCTAGACTACACCTCTTATAAAAAAAACTAATTAAAAGAGTTGGTTATGGGTTTCACTTCAGTTTGTAATGATCCATTGATACCAACTAATCGTCGGAGACCATCATTATGTAAAAGACAAAAAATTTACCCTAATTTGACAATCAATCAATTGATTGACCCGGCATCCATGATGTGGGACATGGATTATGATCAATTAAATTATTTACCCATTAGATATTCTGTTAATTTTGGAATGAGAAGATTGATTTTGTTGGTATTTTAAAAAACCAGAAAAAATATACGGTTAAATCATGATATTGGACGAAATATAATTATCTCTCATTTGGTACTACACCACTTACTATGGTCCAGCATCCAGCCTCTTCAAGCACATACATGGAAATTAAATTATCCTCTTAAAATACATCATTTTCTATGGCAAGCTATTACATATCTTGGAAAAAGATTAATAAATTGTGACATCCATTGTGCTAGGTGTAGAGCGAACAAAGAGGCAGTCAACCATTCTCTTTTTGAATGTCCGCCAGCAGTACAAGTATGAGCATTTTCAAAAATACCATCGGTCATTGGATTCCCAGGAGATTTGTTGTTCTCAAATATATATAATTTCTTCTGGAGAATTCCTGAAATATCCAAAGATAATAGTTTTCCGTGAATTTTGTGGTATATCTGAAAAGTTAGAAATGATAAGTTCTTCAAAAATATTGATAGAAACCTACAAGATTTTTTACCGAAGCTTTAGCTTGGAGTCGCCACAAGTTAAAGATAATGATAGACTAATTTAATCTCCTAGGGTAGCGATGCTTTATCTTTGTCTCAGACTTCAGCTTCTAAAAGGTTCCGTTGTCATGTAGATGATTCATAGAAAGAGACAGATTATTTATATAGATTATGTTGGTTATGTTCTTAAGATGACGTGGAGGAAACAATTATAGCATATAACACTCGTATATAGAAATGCTATTTTGCAAGGTAAAATAATAATTTTGTTACTAAATTTTATATATTAATAACTTTGACTAAATTATTTTCATAAGAATAAACATATCAGTAATAATATTATTACACATATATATATATATATATATATATATATTAGATGAGAATGTTTTCTTTATAAATATAATAATATTAGTCACTTAACCAAAATATTCAAATTAAAAGAACAAACAATAATACCCAATTTATAATTAAATATGTTCAACAAAAAATTTTATTTGTAAATCTTACTATAAAATATTTTGCTAGAGATTTTTCGACTATATGAAAATATATAACTTTATCATTAATATTAAAATTCGTTTATGAATAGTAGATAATTAATTCTGAAACTTAATTGAATACATAGATATAAGTTAACATATAAAGACATTTTTGTTGTTTTTACTTCAATGGTATTTCATGTAAATTTTAATAATTTCATGTCATTAAATTAATAATGCTTCCCATTTAATTGATATAGATTGAATTAAAAAATTTCAAAACATTTTGATTTAAATCAAATGTATATTTTGTATGGAAAAAAAATTTCTTCTTCTTTAAACAAATTTAATATATAATTAACTTCTGAGTGTGTTACCCTCAGGGCCGGCTTAGAGGAGAGGGCAGGATGGGCTATGGCCCCGGGGACCAATCCCGAGTGTTAATAATTAAGGAGCTCAATTTGTTTTATAATTTTTTCATATATAAAAAACTGAAATATTTTAAAAATTAGATTTGGTGGGGGCCCAAATTTTTTTGTTATATGAATATATTTTTTTGCTAACTATAAAATTTATAAAAATATTACGCATTTAAAAATATTTAGTGGTTCAAAAATTATTTTTTGTAGAATCCTATAAGAAAAATATTAATAGTCCAAATTTTTATTTATTGCCTTAGGGTTATAAAAATCTTGAGCAGGTCCTGCTACACCAACATGTGAATTATTTTTTTTTTTGGTTGGTAAAAAAAAACCTCTGGGACATGTGATTTTTTTTTGTTTACAACAGTTTGATTACTCTTGGACAATGTCAATTATGTTTTTTTAATGGATTTATCTATGTTCGTTGAAAGCTTGTACTCCTATTGGATTTCAATATTTTGATCTAATGCAAAGACTTGAACAAAAGAAAAAAAAAGGGAACAGAAGTTAACCTAATTAAAAGGCTAAACCAGAAATTAGTTTATCTAAAATTCCGTATTCTAGAATCCTTATTTGTTTTCAATCTCATTGCCGTAGAAAACACATTTTTAATAGATCCACAGGATATATTTTTAACTTTTAAATTTTTTATAGAATAGATTAATCTTACATTATAATTATAGTTATGATGATACTGATACATATATCATACTTTTATAGAAATTTTTAAAATTGACCGAAACATTTGTTTTTATCAATTTTAAATCTTATGATAAGTGATGATAAAAATATATGGATGTATCATTCTTTCTTCCAACAACAACATTTGCCTCCACCTTCCCTAGGAACGCACAAGAGAAAATATGGATCTTCGCCAGGGCTTGTGCATATGTTTTTGCAGTCGTCATCCGTTTTACAATGGTATTTGAAGACACATTGGATTGCTGGAAAAAAAAAAAATTTTAACAATTAATATCTATTAACTATTGTTTTCTTTCTAGCAATCATTGACTTTTATATGAAGAAATAGAAGAAGAAAATATTACCAGTTGATTGAGAAAAAAGGAGACAAAAAATTAATAGCAGAGACACAAGGTGAAATTTTTGTGCTGACATTATTTTCTTCACAGCTCTTTTTTTGGTGAAAATAATTTTGGGTTATTTCTTGGATTTTAATTAGAGCAAATGGTATATCCTCCTTTTATAGAACTATACCATACTTCAATTTCTTGACAAAGTTTATATATAGACCATTTCAGCTTGCAAAACTTCTAACAAATGATATATTATTTTAAAATGGAAATTTAAAATTAAATATTCAAGTGTCATATTTAGTCTCATGCCATTTATGACAAACCAATAATGAGGTCAAAATAAAAAGAGATTACCAAAAGACGATCAAAGAAAGCATTGACTGTTTGACTTAAAAAAAAGTATGACTAATTCGGCAAAGTTCGGATTCTCATGATAGACATATTCTCTCAACAACACACGAGACCACGACACGTAATTCCATTTCTAACACTTTGAAACTTCTGAAAAGTTTTGGGTCCATTAATTTGCAAGAAATGATGTTATCTGAAAATAAAAACCTCATACCTGGTGTAGGCATAGGTGGACCCATGAAGGATAAAGGTGTGTCAATTGACCCACTTAAATCCAAATATATATTTATTCTGTATGTGTAACCCAATAAAAATCAGTAGCACAAGTGGTAAACCATGGCTATTGAACCCCTAGCTCCGAGTATGATTCCTTGTTTACATAACTATTGCCATTTTGATCCATGTTAAAATTGTTTCTAGTCCGCCCTTGGGTGTAACTGTATAAATTTTTAAAATTTAAACACTTGACCAATGGATTAAGGGTCCTTCTACAATTTTTCAGGTTTTAAATCAGATTTAAGTTGTATGGATCATAAATAATAAGATTGAATGAATCTTCAAATTTAAATCAATTTTTTTTTAAACATCTTTTTAGTTAAATAAATCTGTTTGGATATTGAGTTAGTAATTAGAAAAATAACTCCTTCAATATATACACACATTTATACCTATTGAAGATCTTTATCTAAATTATACGTAACGAGATTATGACACGTATCGCTTATTCAATGAGATTCTCACATGTGTAAAAAAATATTATGTTTTTATATTTTCTATTATCAAAAATTAAAACCAACAAAAACTTAAACAATAAAATAGATAAAAAAATTCTTTCTATTGTTTCTAATATAGGTATTTTATAGTCTCAATAAATTTTAAATTTTCTTTTTCAAATTTAGATTTTTAGAATCTATACTATTAATCGGAAAGCATATATTTCTATAAAGTCAAATTTATTTATTATTACGTAAATTGCCACTCAATTATCCATTTTCTAAAATAAATTCTAAAATCAGGAAGGACAAATCTATCTTAAGAAATATATCAAATTTGATTTTAATTGTATATTATATGATTCATTGGAAAGATTTAAAAAAGATACAAACAAATAAAACCAAAAAAAATCCGACCCGATTTAAAAAACACCCAGATCTTTATAATTAATTTTGTATTTAATGAGATTTTTACAGATTTTGTAGCTAAGAGAATAAATATCTAAACAATAAATATTTCTAAAATATTGTAATCCGATTTTCTTAAACTCAAATGGGTAATTAAATCTAATCAGTATTTTCCTAGAATTGTTTTCTTATTTAATGACATTTTCACAAATTTTGTAATTCAGATAATAAAAATCTAAACAATAATTATATATTTAAACAATAGATATTTATAAAATATTTAAATCCAGATTTTCCTAAATTCAAATGGGTGATTAAATATCATCCGGATTTTCCTAAATTCTTATTAATAATTAAATCAAACACAATCTAAATTCAATTAATACTATTAGATATTAAATTTTCAATTTAAAGTTACTGTTCATGATTTTAATATTTAATTATTAATAACTAACAAAAAAACTTTTAGAGTAAGTTAAAGAGAATATTCTTATCTAAAAAATCCAAAATGACTTTCTTATTTACTATTCAATGATACATCTACTTTTTTCTTCAAGTTTTTTCTCTTTCTCTTTTTTGTCATTGCATTGTCATTGCCTTAAATATTTATTATATCATTTTATATATATGAATGTCGATGACTAATATTGATTTTTTATTTGTTTATGATGGTTGATATCAGTTTTATGGTGAAAGCAATAAAATAATTATGGTGATTCCATGAAATTTATTTGTGATGCAAAGATATGTTTATATTTATTTTCTCTTAATCAATTATCAAAAAACATATAAGAAACCTTATTTTGCTCTATTTGTACATGATTTGATCTGTTTCAGGTTCAGTTGGAATTTTTTTGAAATGATCTAACAATTCACATTTGATAAAAATCAAATTCTAAGTCAATTCATCACAAAAGTAAGTCCGTTCTTTATATTTTTTTTATTTTTTTTAGTTGTATATCATATGATTCATTGAAAAAAAAAATCCAAATAGATAAAACCAAAAAAATTACAACCCGATTTAAAAAACAAGCGGATCTTTATAACTAATTTTTTATTTAGTGAGATTTTCACAGATTTTGTAGTTAAGGGAATAAGCATCTAAACAATTAATATTCCTATAAAAATTTAATCCGGATTTTCCTAAACTCAAATGAGTAAATAAATATAATCAGTAATTTCTTAAAATTATTTTTTGTTTAATTAGATTTTCACAAATTTTGTAGTTGAGAGTAAAAATCTAAACAATAATTATATATTTAAACAATAGATATTTATCAAATATTTAAATCCAGATTTTTCTAAATTCAAATGAGTGATTAAATATCATCCGGATTTTTCTAAATTTTTATTAATATTTAGATCAAACAAAATCTAAATTCAATTACTACTATTAAATATTAAATATTCAATTTAAAATTACTATTAATTTATTTAATTATTAATAACTAACAAAAAAACTTTTAGAGTAAATTAAAGAGAATGTTATTTTCTGAAAATTCTAAATGACTCTCTTCTTCACTATATATATATGTCATGTTATTCAATGACACTTCCAATTTTACATAAAATATATTTTAATTTAAAAATGTTTTTACAAATTTTATTTAAATTATAAATTAATTTACATAACTCGAAATTAATTCTTAAAAGTCTTTTAAATCTTTAAAAATCTGTTAATTCTAAAAATTAATAAACAAAATTATCAAATTCAAAAAATAATATATAAATGATTTGTTTCTTTAAATAAGTCTAAATTTATTATTTATATTATAGAGACAAAATATATATAGTCTACATTTTATGAAACCTTTTTCATTAAATATTCAAGTACTTAAAAAACATTATTTTCATATATAATGTAAATAACATATCAAAAATTTCTACATCTGAAAAAACAAATTATCACTTCATTAGTATTGTGGAGAAAAAAATCCTAAAATTCATAAACTCAAAAATTACCAAAATCCCAGAAATTTATAAACCAAAAAACTCAAACCTTTAAAACTACATAAATCATGAAAATGATCACTTCATCAGTATTGTGGAGAAAGAAAAAGAAGAACAAAATATGGAAAAAAATAATTAGAAAATAAAGTAAAATTTATTTATTTGTTTTTGTTGTGGAAAAAGGAAAAGATAAAATAGGAAGAAAAATAAAAAAAGAGGAGAAAAATGGAATAAAGAGATATAGAAAAAAATATATAAATAAATAAAACATATGATTGAGATATATGGAGGAAAAATAAATTATTTTACATATATGGAAAATGTATGAAAATATATATTAAAAAGGAATATGAAGAAAGAGTATTTTTGAAAAATAAAATGTCGAGTTGTAACAACAGAAGAAAAGATAGAGTATTTTATAACACAAGAAAAAAATGTAAAACAAAATAATTTAATTTTCTTTAAATCCGAAAATATGTGAAAATTCTTAAATATAAAATATGTGAAAAAATTTATATACGTAAAAAATGTGGATTCTTACAAAATATAATGGGATTTTCATATATTTTGTAGTTAAGGAAATAAACATCTAAACAATAAAAAATATATTAACAATAAAATCTCATAAATATTCTAATATGGGTTTTTGTAAATTCAAATGTGTGATTATTATCCAGATTTCTCTAAATTCAAATGAATGGTAAAATCAAATTGTATTACTGAAAAATATAATCAAACTGTATAACTAAAAAATATAATCAAATTCGCAAACACCTATTAATTATTGCGATATAATATATATTATTAAAAACATATCCACTAATTTAATACTTACACAAACTATAATTAGTTTCACCATCATTGAATATAAAGATTTGAACCTCAAACACATTACACTATCCTAATATTATATAACTCAATCTCCAAACAAATTACATTACTTTACTATTCTATAACTCAAAAGCGAATCAAATTATCAAAGAAATAGTAAATAATAATATTGTACATTTAATCAATTTACACAAACAACAAATTTTACATTGTCAAAATTCGCCCGTTCTTTTGTAAGGGCTAACATTTCAGATTTAATGAAAAAAACACAAACGAAAAACTTTTATCTTAAAACATTGTTCATTCGGTACCGAATGGATCAGTATCTAGTTTTATATTATTTAAGCTCCAGTGAATTTTTAGTTACACATTTTTAATTTTTTGATGGGATTTTGACATATGTAAAAAAAAAATTATTTTTTTTTCTATAATAGAAAAGAAAAAAAAAACAAAAAATTAAATAATTAAATAGTCAAATTTTTGTTTTCTATTTTTCTAATATAGATTAATTGTTTTTAAGAATATATAATGAATTTTACTATCTCAATAAAGTTTAAACTTTCTTTTTTAAAATTTAGATTTTAGAATTTTATATTATTTAAGCTTTAGTGATTTTTTGTTACATGTTTTTGATTATTTGAATGAAAAGGATGATTATAATTAGCATGATCACAACATATGTCACTTAATCGATCAGATTCTGACATGTGTAATGATATATTCCGGTTTTGTCACATTCTAACCATGATTTTTAGAGTCTTTTATAATCTTTTATTTATTTACATTGCTTCTTTATACCATCTTCATCGGACACATAAATGAGTGTCTTTAGCATTAAAAAAAAACAGTAGAAAAACGTGTCTCGTCAGACGAGACACGAAAGGAACCACATGCTGAAATGCCAGAAACTCAAAAAAATTAATCAACGATGCCATAACATGATCTAAATGCCATTGAGCTTGTGATATCCCCTTTATACCTTTAATGAAGAAAAAAGAAAATTAATTACTTCCTCCGTTTCTTTTTATTTGTAATTTTAGGTTTCTAAATTTGTTTCATTTTATTTGTTGTTTTGAGTTTTTAATGCAAATGTTTGATAAAAATGATACTTTTATCCCTCTTATTTTATTGTCATGACCAATGAAATAAAACCAATTATATATTAATTAAGGGTAAAAAAGATAAATTAAATATTTTTTTAATATTTGTGAAAAAATTTAAAACTACAAACAAAAAGTAACGGAGGGAGTATTAAGAAAGAAAAATAAAAGGAAAAAAGAAAAATAAATTAATGGGCACCTCCCCATCCGACATAATTCGACGGTCTCAAAAAATTCCGGCATTGTTCCCGAGATTGGCTGTTGCTGTGGCTACCGCATCTGCCTCTGGTGTCTCGTGTTTCATGCAATCGTTTTTTATCCTCTGTGAAGCACAAACTTGGTAAGTTCCATTGTTCTTCTTGGATTCAGATTATTTTAATTTTTTTAGATTTTATGGGTATGCTGGTAAATTAGAATCCTGATAATGTTAGATAAATTAGAATCCCTGATTTTTATTTCCCTGTTGTCGATTCGGAATTCGTTATAACGAAATTAATGAAATGTAGAGAGATAGGAGTACAGATGGTACAAATGGTATAACTGAGAGATAAATAGACACCAAGTACAAATGGTATAACTGAGAGAATATGGAAAAAAAATTTCTATTTGCAGGCAGTGATGAAGAAGAACATCTACACAAACATACATTTAGACTATAGTGGGTACTATTCAGAAGAGCATGAGTGGGTTTCACCAAATTCTATATACGGTATAATGTTTAAGACCTCATCTTTGGAGGAGATAACGTATTCGGTGTTAGTAGATAAGATATTGAAGAAGATTGCAATAAAAGAAACCTCTGGGAAGCTGAAAATGAGTTACAGTCTATCTAAAACTCGGAGAGGGTCATATATTGTTGACGACGAGGACGTAATTGTTTATTTAACGTCATTGGATAATGAGGGACTTAAAGCTGTTTTGCATGTGGAGTTATTTAATGATTTAGAAATGAAACTGAGGGTGGAGCAACTTTCAAGAGTGGAGCGAGGAAGTTCATTTGGTCTGAATTATGGGGAGGTCGTTGCAAATGTCCTAGTTGATGATGTAGAGAATGCAGGTATTCTGAATATTTGCAGAGAGGGCGAAACAAGAGAACAACGCGATGAGGCGAATGTTTCATGTAATGAAATTATGGAAAGGCCAATGGATAACAATGTGGATGAGTATGTTGAGGTTCCAACGGATAACAATGTTTCAGAGCATGTTGAGCTTCCGATGGATAACCATGTGGTTGAGTATGCTGAGCTTCCGATGGATAACCATGTGGATGAGTATGTTGAGCTTCCACGTTCTGTAGAAAAAGTCAAAGTGAGTATGTTAAAGAATGGAAAGATGGTCCTGGTCTTGAAGTAGATCAAAAATTTTGTTCTAAGGAGGCTTTGAGAGATTTGGTTAACAGAGCTGCAAATAAGAACTACTTTGGGGTCCATAATATTGAGTCTGACACAGAGCGACTAATGTTACGATGTCAGCAAGCTTCAGAAGGTTGTAAATGGTACATACTAGGTGCAAAAATTAAGAAGTCTGTATTTTTCAGTGTTAGAGTACACATAAAAATACATACATGCTCTCCCGGTCTGTTGAGACTACAAGCAAACAGAAAGGGTTACAACGATTAGTAGCATCTGTTTTGTATGAAGATTTTCCTGGTAATTTTGATACACCGACTCCTAAAATCATCAAGACTATTGTTAAAAGGAAAAATTGGTTTCGATTGTTCCTACTCTAGTTTGCTTAGAGGAAAAAAACAACATGTTAGTGATGTTCAAGGGGGTCCTGAAAAGAGCTACAAGATTTTGTATTCTTATCTATACATGTTAGAGAGGCCAATAGTGGGACAGTGATGTGATCAGGTTTTAAACCAATCAACTTCTTGCAAGTGCACAAGACATCTGCAATAGTATAGAAAGGTATTGAACCCATATAAACTAGAGTAACAATATATAACTATTTAGATCAAACCAGGCTAAGGTAAATACGGGGGTTTGTTGTCACAGGAAATTGTATCAAGCAGTAAATTAAATTATTTAAATTCAATAAAGGAAAAAAGTTAGGTTTGGGGAAATCTCAGGAATTTAACAGTTAATTGGACTTCTAACTGGATTAGCAATTTTAATGAAATAGATCTAGAACTCAGAACACTATAAACAAATAAACCATCTCTCGTATGAGAATATTATCATAGTCATAAATCCGTTAGGAACCTATGCTAATATTTATTAACAAACCTGATATTGTTCACTTGCTGATCCAACCTCGGCTTTTGTCAACTGACACTATAAACTATTGATTTAGGATAATCTAACCAATGGCTAGTTGTATTAGAAAACCTAGAGATCAATTTCTAGGTTCGTCAATCCTAACAATAGCACTAAAACCATAGAAAGAGAGATCTAAATTCATAACCCTAATATATAACAACATCCTAATTAACCATTAAAATCCTTTTGAACAAATCCCTTCTCCCAACAAGTAGATCTACTCAGTCATGACAAAGAACAGATGTATCATAGTAGAAGAAATCGTTGATTATATAGAAAGAGATGAAAATGATAACAATAGATTCAATATTCAAAGAAAAAGAGTATAGATCTAAAAACTCAAAAGAAACATAGGAAAAACTCTGAAAATGGTCAAAAACAGTCTTTGGTCGAGTCTGAGATGAGCTCCTCTTTAGGGATTCATTAGGTTAAATCGGAGTTAATGTTAGATTTGGAGAATATACGTGATTGGGATCGCTCGATCCTGCTTAGATCGGTTTATCCTGCTTGGATCGGTCGATCCCAGACTCCATTCTTGCAACTGCTTCGTTTTCTCGCTAGATGGACCTGTCTTCAGTAAATCGGGCATAACCTTTGAACCAGGAATGAGAATGATATGATACCGATGCCAAATGAAAGCTAAGTCAAAGGTATATATTTTGTCAAAATATCATTGTCATCCGATGTTTGGAAAACCTCCAAAGAATTTAAAACTTTTGAAGCTTATGCATTGCTCTGCATCTTCAAATCCTTATATTTATCATAAATCATCATGTTTTGGTTCAATTACTTGTAAACCTGTAAAAACGTTGAAAGAGCCAAAAAGAGACAAAACTTAATTCTAAACTCAAATAAATATATTAAAAACATATGAAATCAAAGGTGTTAAAACCTTAAGAATCATGACTCATCAAATTCCCCTAGGCTTGAATCTTTGCTTGTCCTGAAGTAAGCAACAAGACAATGAAACAAAGTAAGAAACAAAGGTTTGAAAAAAGGAAACTTATGCTTTGCTTTAGATTCCACCATGTTGATCAAGTAAACCAAAAAGAAACCATGTGACAGTTTAATTGAACTTAAGCAGTACAACATGTACTTTACCATAAGCATAGCAAATATTACTGTATTCTAGCACATGGAATCCAAAAGAACTTCTGAAATCTTCATTACTAGCCCTTTAATGTTCATTAAGTATACATGCAGTCTCGCTAAGGGCTAGTAACAAGGGGGCATTTTTAAGGTGAGAGTTAGGCATCGCTGAATAAACTCTTGTGCAAGCCAATGCGCAAAATCACAGTGAGACGGAAACCAAAGATGGTGCACAACCTCCTGAACCTTGGACTTTAAGTAAGCTTCTACATAATAATCCTAACAGAGTTGCTATGGTGCCTAAGATAAATATTAAGAACAACAATAAAAAAAGTTTTATTCTGGTTCCTTCAAATTGCTTTTCCCTCTCCTTTTTTTTTAAAAAAATCGGAAGGAGAAGGGATCGGTCGATCCAGAGAGGATCTGTCGATCCCAGAGCTTATTTTATTTTTCCGAGAAGAAGAAGTTGGAATCAGTTCTAACCATATACAATATAACTGCACCAATAGTAAACTCAAACTAATATAGATGAAGTACATATAAGAGAAAGTTTACTCGAATATCCTTATAACATTTGGTTGTACCGGCCTCCATGCTCCTTAGTTTTTTCACTTGGTTGCACATGCTCCTATGCGTGAAAGAGGACTGGGATCTGAATGAAAAGGGTGTAAGGGTGTGGAACCAAGCTAAAAAGGAGCTTGTCCATCCAGAGCTCCAATAATAATGGGGGTGAACTCCGGATGTATGTGTGATCCATTATGCGATATCGAGTCCCTAAGTGAGAAGATTAGTCCAAGTTAAAGGTTCAAATAGATATAGCGAATGTTGGATCATCCAGATTTCCAAAGGATAGGGTGCTTCCGCTAAAGATGATCCACTGATAGTGTTTCCAATCTTCCTTAAATAAGTATAATAGATGTCAACATAAGATGAAAGCCAAGAAAATTTTAATAAAATTCTCATGTTTTGACTCAATAAAATGACTCAAAGAATAAATTTAAACAAAAGAAAACACAGTGTTAGTAACACAAGAGCATACACCCTTTCCCCATACTTAAATCACTGCGTCCTGCTGTGATATAGAATCAAAAGAAAAAAGTGTTTCAAAACATCATTGGAGATAATGAATTATGTACAAGAAAGCAGACCATAAACCAGGGATGGCGTTTTATGACCAAAAAGGAGCATTGGCCTGTTCATTGAACTGGTTTTCAGCTTTCTCATCTCAGGATCGAAGAATCTGAAAGAGGATTGGTTGATCCTAGCATCCTAAAACTTCTTGAAAATTTGCATCTTCTGCGTTTTGCACCTATTTCAGTCAGCTCAACACAAAAACATCATCATGTCTTACTGAGGAAAAAAAAATGCAAGAATAAATACACAAGAAAGAAAAATAAAACATGTTGGGTTGCCTCCCAATAAATGCTTGTTTTTAAACTCACTAGCTTGACTTGTTTGGTACTTTAGGTAAGGGGCCAGGTTCATTGGAGGAATGTAATCTTCCTCATCTGGTTGTTCTTGTGAAGGTGGTTTGAGACTATGTGTGCTCGTTGTCAGCTTCAAGTGCGGATCCTCTTGAGAAAAGTGTCAATTAGGCAATGCAGTATTGATCTTTTCAAGATCCCTGCTCACTCTTTGTACCGGTCCAATGTACTTTGGAGCTTTTAGCTCACTCCGATGAGTACGTAAATGATCTCCCTGACACACCTGAGAGCTGGTTGTACTCGGAATTAGCATCAAGACCTTGGGATTGATCGATCTAAATGGTGAATCGACCTCTATGAGGTCCTCCAGAATTATCTTGCTTGTACCCTTATCCATAGTATCAATCCAATAAGCATGGCCATCAACAGTAGAGTCTTTTGACATCTTCTCATATTTCTTCTCTCGCATCTTGCCCCTTTTGCGTGGAGGATGTGGAAATTTAGGCACATCAGGTGGTGGGGGCACATATGGTGGTTCCATTTCAGCAGCGACTTTTGTTTCTGACCCTTTAGCACCAAAAGACTGATTTCCGAATATGTTTTCATGTGAAGACTCACGGGATTGTTCGATCCCAGATTGAATCACTCAATCCTCATCTTCATCCAATAATTTTGGAATTATCATTTCCTGGGATCGATCGATCTTTGGGGTGGATCGATCAATCTCAGTGTGATTTGTGTCAGGTTTTCCTCAAGAACAAGACAATGGATATAACTGCAAGTGCACAGCAAAATCAGTAGTAGTACTTAAGATATCGATCCCACAGAGAGTAACAAGTATGCGGATTGAATTCAAGCAAAGATATCAAATTAAGACAAAGTAATGAAGGGGGTTTTGTTTTTGTTTTCAATTAAGTGAATGAAAGCCAGTGAATGAATGTGTGTAAACAATACGATTAAATGAGTTGGGCGTCTGGGGTTTATCTAGGGTTTCCATGGTTTCAAGCAAGCGAGGGATAGATCTATATGCAATATGTTTTCATCAATGGTTCTTAACTATGAACACGGATACACACCTAAGTCATAGTTCATGATAGACGCGTCTTAAGTCACCACGCCCGGTTACTCAACTTTCGCAGGTAACATCACGCTTAGACCAACAAGATAAACAAGTTCGATATGTTCACAAAGTCCTATAACTCAGCTATCACAGGTTATAACACAAGGCTTTGGTAACATTAGTTCCGAGAAGTAAGTTTATGCGGATAGCGCTCTTCAGTGTTTGGTGATCAGTTCAAGTGACATGCTTTAAGTAAAATATGTCCCAAGAGAACTCAAACAATAGATGAAAATCAGATCTAACAACCTAAGTGAATGAAACCATGTAGTCTCCTTGATATCACCCATTAAACCCAACAAGAGAATTACTCGCTCATGATGCAAAGAAACGCAATAGATATCATAGAAAACATCATAAAACAAATCAATGTAACAAATGGGATTCAAAGGAAACTTTTCTAGATGTCACAGAAGATAGCTTGTCTTCTCAATAAGCAAGTACAAAGAGTATACTAAAGAGAAACAATGAAGAACAGAGATGAAACTTTAAGGGAGGCGATTTCTAGGCTTGGATAACAAAGGAGGATGATGCGGAAGCTGTGTGGTGGTATTAGGTCGTGGATCTCCTTGTCTAACTTCTAGAGAGGCTCTCCCATGAAAATTAGGTCCAGAGGCATCAAAACTATGTCATTTTGATAAGTATGGAGGCAATAGACCGAGCCTGGTCTTGGACTAAGCTTATTTGTCAGAGGAAGTCAGCACCGATGATAATACCACATTTAGCACGTTTTTACCAATTTTTTTATTTTGTTTTAGTATAGATTTTAGCCATTGTATATACCATTTTATGCATTTATCCTTTATATATGATGTTTTAATGTTTTGTATAAGCACTGTGTTGCTTGACACGTAAAAGAACATGCCTTTCATTTATGTATATTTTCATCATGGTTATGATTTTCTCTTGTGGGACTTTGAATTTGAATCAAGATTTTATTGAATATTATTATAACATACCACAAGCCTCTTTTTAATTTAGTTTCATGATCTATGAAGAGATCGGACAATGAAACAACAAATGAAAGCTAACCAAATTCAAAGTCCAAAAACTAAACGAAGTACCTTATTTGAAGAAGATGGTGTTCTGCAATATTTCTCTTCATAAAACAAAGACGTCTTTTTTTTACTAACGCTCACAGACTTAATAATCAATTGTTTAATTTGTTTAGTTTAAGTTTTTTTTAATTAATTATTTATGTTTATAAGTAATCTTAGTTGGCACACTCCCATTATTTTTTAATTAATTATTTATATTTTTTGCAAATTTAAAACTACCCAAATCTCCATTTAAAACTTGAAAACTACCCAATTGGCAAACTAACCTAAAAATTAACGGGTGCACACGTGTGTTTAGAAGGATTCGAACCCTTTATTATGGGTGCATACTTAACCAAACTGCCACAATTACTAAGAGCAGTTTCAATGGGGGGTTTTAATGAGATGTTTTATCTAAAAATTGAATAAAATTAATTGAAATTAATTGAAATTAATCTGAAACAACAAAAGTTAGATAGAACGGATTCTAAAGTTAGAATTTTTAGAAATTCTTCTCACTGATGATATATCAGCACATGATTGGAGGAATATTTTTCAAACTTTTTACAATTTTATTTGTATTTTTAAACTAGATTTAAACCATTTTTTACATTAGATTAAATCATTTTTTTACACTTGATTAAACCATTATTTTTACACTAGATTAAACCATTCTTAACTTTTTTACAATCTTATTTGTACCTTTTACAATTTTTTTTAAAAACTTTTTACACTACATTAAACCATTTTCAGTTTATTTTTTTCAAATTTTTTTCAAAACTCATTCTCAGATTGGAAGAATTTTGAATTTCAATAATTATTAAGTATAAAAATATTTATAAATTAAAACAAAAATTAATTTTTTTTAGAACCCCATTTGGAATTCTACTATTGAACCTTCACATTTTTTTAAAATTTTTATGAATATCTAAATTTTAAAATTTACAAAACTTATATTAAAATAAATGGATAGAACCCAATAAAAAGTTTTACCATTAGAGGTACTCTAATATATTCAATGTACAATTTTATTTTATTATAAATTTATGAGTGCACATGCACCCATACCTTTTAAGGTGGGTTCACCCAGGGATAAAATCTGGCAGATAAGCAAATTGAATATATAAGAAAATATATATATAAACACATTATTACTATTATTATCCAGACTCAGTCAAATTAAAATACCATATAAGAAAAACTCTATAAATTATTAATATTAAGATTAATATACTTTTATAATACTTTATTAATTTATGAGATTATGATCTAAAATGTATTTTTGTGATATTTTATTAATTGATATGATATATCATTTTCCTGAAAAACGGGTTGCTATGATCTAAAACTCGTTGTTATATGACATACTGACATACAATATCTATATATGTCGCCTCAAAATTGTTTATACATTTTGCTTAAAGTTCAAGAAAGCTCGAAAACTAAGTATTTTTTTATATATTTTTTATGATATTTTATTAATTAATATGCTGTATCATTTTCCTGAAAACGTGTTGCTATGATCTAAAACTCGTCGTTATATGACATACTGACATACAATATCAATATCTGTCGCCTCAAATTGTTTATACATTTCGCTTAAAGTTCAAGAAAGCTCGAAACTAAGTATTGGTCAGACGTAGTAAAACTTTTCTTCAATTTTCTTTGTTTAGTTAAAAAATCATAGCTCTGGATTAATGACAGACGCGACAAAGGACACCCAACCTCCAATTAGTTAAGATATCTCAAATCCAATTAGTTAATAACATATATAAGAAATGACCATTATTATATATGTGTGTATTATATCCTACAAAAATATATTCCATGATGGATAAATTCGAGACATTGAGCTAGAACTCGAAGCGATATTATACCATCATGACAAATGTAGCGATATTCAAAATATATATTTTTACAGCCAGAAAATTTCAGATTGAATTGCAATCTAATTTTTTTTTTTAAAAACAATTCCAGAAATTCCGGAAATTTAGTTTATAATCTCCCTCGGTACCTAGTAAAATATTATAAATTATGTTTGTTAGCCATGTTTATTAAATGATTGTGTCAGATTTGGTTTTAAATTTTCTCCATTATCTCCCATTTCAGGTGTTCGAATCCCTTTAGTGACCTCTAAATTTATTTGTTTTTTGCTATAAAAAAATATCCGTCTGTACAAAATAGTACATCAAGCGGAAACTATCTGATAATAAAACAATAAACACTATCATTAGATCATTCTATGAAAATTTATACATAGATATATATACATAATATGTTTGACAAAAAAACAAAATATATACATAATATTATTAAATAGAATAAAAATAAGCTCAAGCACAGAATAAAGATATTACTATACGTCAGTTTCATACATGTCTTTCATGGATGTTACGTGGTCAATTTTTTTAACTATACCCTAATTATGCATGTTGGTGTTTTGCCATGCCCACGCACAAATACACAAGACTTGAGAATTAAGGATTGCATGAGTTAGGTTGTTTTTTGCAATCAGGGACCTAACTTAACAGTATGACATTCCTCTTAACCTTTTGCATTATTCTTTCATATATTTTCCAAAAGGTATTCCGCTTATAAGTAAGAAATTAACAAATATAATATAATAAGACAGAATAATAAACAGTTTTGTCGACCACTTTCGTCGAAATTGATTACTCACCAATAAACATTTCAAGACTGAGGTTTGTTAGGCTAACAACCTCTTAATTAAACCTTTGTTTGAAAAAAGAGAGCCACGACAACGAATTGCATTAGAGAACGTGACTCCAAAGTTTATAAAACTATATCTACTCGTAGATGAATTATCTGGTTTCAAACAAAAAAAAAGAAAAAAGAATTATCTGGTTCCTTACATTTTTTTGGTGGTGATCTCATTCACTCAGAAAATAAAAGCATTCATTTATTTGTTTTTTGAAGTAAGTTTTTATTTTCTTAAATTTGAAAATCATGTGACATATTTATAAATTTTAAACGCAAACACAAAGGTGAAAAAAACAATTGTTGTACCCAGCTTTTGATCAACTACAGACTACTTTTTTAATCTTAAGAAATTATAGATTCGATTTTTGGACGCAAGTTTTAACCGTAGACGTCTTCATATGTGTGTATAAAATTAACAAATTATCTATGTAGATTGTAAACACAAAATCGTTACGTAATTGAAGTGTTAATTTCTTTCATTTTCATCTTGGTCATTTTTTACATTTAAATAATTTCGGTTATGGTAAATCAAACTTATAGTTTATATATTTTATGTGTATGCGTGTGTGTATATATATATTCACATCCAATCAAAGGGAAGAAAGTTTAACACGAAACTAAATGCCACATGTGTAGATATTTTAGTTAAGATGAGTAAAAAATATGACACTGGAACTGGCAATATGATGGTTGTATGGTAAGCTGGTTGGCAACAAGATAAGCAAGAAGGAGCCACATTTTTTTCTACTTTGATTTAAACTCATATATATATAAAATGATTAAACACTAGCTGTATTTGATGTAAAAACAGTTTTTCATATAAATTTTATATTTTATTCAAAAAAAAATATATATATGACACTACTTTTGTTACTTTTTTTTTCTTTCTTTTTTTTTCTTTCTTTTTTTTTCTTTCTTTTTTTTTCCTTTTTGGCAATGTATCGACGAATGAGGAGTTAACTGATATTCCTATCTACAATGGAATGGTAGGTCTCGATAAATTGGATCTGAAAAACCAAGCTGGAACTGATCCGACTTGAATAAGAACTGACATATTTTAATGGGATTTAGACTTTCATATTAAAAAAATCAGAACCGAATAGCTATCTTAAAATATTAGTTATATTTTGATTTGAAATAACCCAAATATTCAGAAATACAAATTTATAATTATAAACCCGAATGTATTAGTTATTTTTACATCAAAATATCCAAAATAACCTAAGATAAAAAGTATCCAAAAGTTTTTAGTTAGTTACATTTCTGAAAATTTAACAAATGTTTTATTTTTATTTTTCAGGTAATTCAAATAGATTTGAGTATATTTAAATTAGAAATAACCAACCCAAACGGCCAAACTGTACCTGATAATTTATCGGTTCTATAATCAAATAGCAGAACGATCTGAAATAAAAGGATTCTGAACCAAATCCTAAGTCCAACCCAAAATCCAAAATAACCGATCCAAATCCAACTGATACCCCAAAGGACTAGACCTAACATTGTTCATCCAAAAGCTCTTACTATATATCAAGTTAATGAAGGTTAACAAAATCATTTAACAAGTTTAGTATTCTTTAATTTGACAGTAAAGTGTAAACTCACTCTTTTTCGTCATTTACAAATACTAAATTTATATCACACTGTGTTGCACACAATTTAATTTTAAATTACTAACAATACAAATCATTGAAAATAAAATTTAAAATATTTATAGTTGAGAATGAATTGCTTTTCAACATGATCACTACCATTTCTTTCGTCATTTTCTAAAACGCATTTTTCATGTTTTCTTTGATCATGCACATATATATAATAAATAAGACTGTGAACTAGTTCTCAAGTCTCAACTCATATCAAACTTATTAGGTTAAAAAAATAATGTAACAAAACTAGTACTCTTTGACAGCCGGAAATTAGCGAACGATCAACAACGTATGTTTAAATAACTTAAATACTTTAAATCCCAAATATGACATACATGTGAAGGAACATGTTAACACTACGAAAATTATGAGCATGTATGAGAAGGAGGTTTAATCGGAAAGTTTGGTGCTTGAGAGCTCTACCAATTTGCTTTTTGTCGGAAAAGATAATCAACTTAAATTTCTCTTAAATATGTTCATCGATCGGTAATCGAAAAACATATATTTATGACTATCAGAGAATATACATTTTATTCTATGAAAGTATATATGGTTTTAACTCCTTTTGAATTTTAAAAAATATGTGACTAAATAGTAGCTTACAAATGTTGTATTTGAGAATATCTTATTCGATCAAATATGACAAATACTCCGGGCTACTTCGGACTATTGGTTACTATATATGCTTCTAGCTATATATTGATAATTAATTATAAGCATAGTGTTACTTGGTTGTACTCATATAGTAACATTTATACGATCTATTACAAAGCGAGCTAAAAAATAATATTCATATCCATGCTACTATGGTTTTCAATAACAACTTATAGTCATACGGATGAATTAGTACCTGATTCATGGCACTAGTTACAAACTTATATAAATCCAGAACAATAAAAAAATCTATTGATTTTGTGATGTTTCTTGATTTCTTCGGTTTCTTCGTTTCTCTAATACGAACTACTTTATACATGTTGCTAATTCTAGCTATAACTAATCAACTTTCAAAAAAACAATTGCACTATCATATTGTTTTTAAAATTTTGGTATTGCATACTAAATCAAAGTTACAAGAAAACAATTTTAAATTGTTGGTATTTGCAAAGTTTTTAACTCAATAACATGCAAGTTTAAATGCAACTAAATAGATTACACGTAACTACTTGTGTTACACGTAACTAGTTTTTTTTAGAAAGTCTTCACATTAACTAGTTACCAAAATATAATACACATAGTCATTTATTCATTTAAAAAAAAATCATTCATTTAAATATTTAAATACAACAAAAGAAGAAACCCCTGATTAGAGCTTGTTGCTGATGCAGCAACAGACGCCACTTAAGAAAGCTACTAATGTCCAAACTTGTATGTGGTGTTTTGCTTCGTCCTTCACTCTCTATAAATTCACTTCATCTCTTCTCTCTTTCCCTCATCAAGTAATATTTTTATTTCACTTCTTTTTAATTTAGAGTTCATAATAAGTTGTGACAAAAAAAATAGAGTTCGTAAAAGGAGTTTGGCTTTTGGTTTAGTTATTCGCTTCTATACATCATTTTAAATAACTACTTATTATTATATTAATTTCTCTTTCTCATAAACATGTGTACTGGAAAATCATCATACACAAAATCCTCACCCAAGGTTATTCAATAATTGATTACTTTTTCTTTGTCAACTTCAATAATTGCTTACTTTAGTTATTACTTTATTCGTGCACGTAGTGTCGTAGTTTTTTTTTTTTTTCTCTTTTTTTTTTGTCGTCAACGTAGTGTCGACGTAGTTAAATATCTCCACACGTGTATAAAAAAATTAGTACGTTTGCAATAATATATATATATATATATATATATATATATATACATTTACAAAGAGATCTACATATTGATAAAATCTTTTTTTTTTTTGTTCCCGTGTTTTCAAAGTTTGGGAAAACAAGTCCTCCTGCTTCTGTACTTTCTTCCAATGGAAAAGGAATGGTGAGAATACGACTCCATTTGTTTATTTAGTTTTTACATCTATATTTTGTGAGGCTTTAATGTATATAATTAACCATTAATCTAAATATCACATTTTCATCAAATATTCTCATTTTTACTGTAGTCTAAGTCTTGGTTCATGACTAACTTGAAAATAAACTAAAACTTGCTAATATGTTTGACCTAAAAATATGTAAATCATTGGCTGAACTGTATAAATATGTTGCACCAACTTTTCAAAAAAAAAAAAAAACTGTAAATATGTTTGACCTAAAAAATCATTTGATGGCAGTAAGTTTATATCCTAAGTAAATCCTTTTGGTAAAAATTACTTACTGCCAATACATTTTTTAATGAAAAGAATTGGCTGAATTTTTTTTTATCACATGCACATCTTACCAAAAGGTCCAAAACTATATATTCGTGCACCTCTAACACATAACCATGCACTTTTACTACCAGCCTACTAAGAAATTTTATTTATTTAACGGTCGGACAAATATATATTAGTATCAATATTGTAAATTCAAGGTTGTAATGCTTGGACTCAGGCCGGTCCTGATAGTGTGTATAATAAATAGAAATCCTCGTACAATCATTTAATTTCTTTAATTATTCATTGAAAAAAATCTATTTGTAGACCAAAGTGGAACTCAAAGAGAGAGGGAATGACAAAACCAAGGGAGCCGCGGCTAAGGTACCAAAATAGAGATTAGAGACTATATGATCAATTTTGAAATCCTTTATATATACAAATATCCACAATATATCTTTAACCCATAAAAGAAAAAAAAAATGCATATGTTGGGAAGTGCCGGCCCTTGGCATAAGTCAGAGAAGCGGTTGTTTAGGACCCTGTACTAAATACACCAAATTACTTTCATGTAATATTTGACATGTGGACATTTATTTTAATTTAGTGTAATGTTTATCATTTTACGTAAATGTTAAGGTTTTAAATTTGTGGCATATATTTTGTTTAAATGATCACGTGAGTTCACTATCTTCTCTTAAGAATCGTATAAGTGTATTGTGTGTACATAAGATAGTTTAAACAACAAATTACAAATATTAGTTGACTCTTAATATATATATATATATATATATATATATCATTTAAATAATATTTATTGTGTTACTATATGTTATATATTTGTGACAACTAAATTATTTGTTATATAATCTATTTAGAATATTATAATTCTTACATTTTAAAACTAAACTTTTGTTCACAAATATAGTTATAAATTTAAATTTGTGACAAAAACATAGAAAACATGTTACAAAAATAAGAAAAAAATTACATGCTACCAACAAAATATGATCATATTTTTGGTTTCGCTTAGGGCCGCGAAAATGTTTGGACCGGCCTGATGTTGGGTATGCATTGATAATTAACTAATCGTAGGTACATAGTTAATTACCATTTCATGGAGCTTCTGATTTTTTTTTATTAATCAGAATGTTGCAAAGGCACCTGCGAAAGAGAACAAAAAGCCTCTCGAGTTCAAGCTTCATTCTGGCGAGAGAGCAGTGAAACGTGCAATGTTCAACTATTCGGTTGACACAAGCTTCCTCATTATTTCTTAATTTATCATTTACTATGTTTTTTTCAACTTCCATGAAGCTCATTCCTCATCTTGACAGGTTGCAACTAATTATTATATCATGAAACTGCAGAAAAAACAAGAAGAGAGGTTGCAAAAGGTAAATTACAAAAAATAATTAAAAAATACTTACTATATTAGGCTAGAGAACAACCTTAATTAACCAATTTAAACCGACACAAACCATACTGTGACTGGTTTTGGTCTCTCATGGGTTTTAAATCTACGACTAACCATGTACATAACTAGAACCTCTATATTTTTATATGAATCTCGCTAGTCGAAAATTGAACATTCGTTAAAATTAAAACCATTTCAAATGAAGTTAACAAAATTGATGCAAACCTTTCTCAAATAGGTTAGATTGTTTGATACGAGCTCTTAAATAAATCACACCAAGACTTATAAGTAGATATAGAACAGAAACTGCTTTAACAAAAAGAGTGACATTAGCTAAAATTCCGTTTACTTTGGTTTGAGAAGAGTTCTCAAAAGTAAGCCACTTTATTATATGTAACAGATGATAGAGGAGGAAGAGATTCGTATGCTGAGGAAGGAAATGGTTCCAAAAGCTCAATTGATGCCTTTCTTCGACCGACCTTTTCTCCCGCAAAGGTTAATTTGATCATCCTTATATATATTCCCAACATTTTAAAACATTATATTGTTTTATAAATTTATTTTGTTTCGTAGATTAATGTAGTTTTATATAACTAATAATATACATATGACAAAATTCCAGTTTAGTCTAAAGATTAGTTTATTAGTTTAAGATGTTATGCTAATAAATGATACAGTAGATACTTAAATACTAAATTTCAAAAAAAAAATATATATACAAAATTTCTAAAACTTAAAATAAGAAAGTGTATTATGATATGATTCATATAGTTATTGACTATTAATCATAATTCTTCTTTTTTCTGAAATAAATATTTTGGTGTAGATCGAGCAGGCCATTGACGATGCCAAAGGAACCAAGCTTTGGAAACGTAAACAGCACATGTTGGACTTGTGTTTTCAACAACGAACACTATCTCTACCACTTTAACCATGTTCATGCTTAAATCTCGAGTCACTAGCTCAATTAGAGGCGTTTGATCATTTTCATTCGAAATCTTTCTTTTCGAACTTACTTTTTTTTGTTTGTTCTTGGCAGTTTTTGTCTTTCTTCTTATGCCCTCTTTTTCAGATTTAATATTTTGTAAGTTTTTCCGTAGATTAAATAAACGAGCAAATCCCTATTTGGGGTAATATCATCATATAGTCTTAAACAAAGTGGACACATTAAACATGCCCGGCCCTGAGCCCAAGTTTTTATAGCAAGCTTGCAGCCTTAATATTAAATCTCTTGACTCCATATCCATGGTTTTCGAAACCCATGTGAAATTTGCAAGATACCAATGAGAAAGACCATGAAATAGACATAATTGTTTTTGAAAAAAATCCTTAAACATGAAAATTTGCCATTTTGAAACTTGGAAGTTGACGCGATTCCAATGATCTTGGCAATCGAGGTAATATTTGTAAATCTTTATTATTGTCCTGCATTTTGCATGAATACAAAGTCTTTTTATATAGAGAGATTCGACACTTAAAACATTTAAAAATCACTCAAAAGCTTAGGAGCATTGCTAGGATAATAATTAGTAGATGAGACCGCCTCAAAATCAACTTGCACGGAGATAGCATCATCAACGATGAAACCTTTGGCCGGGTTTCGTAGATCAGCCAAAGACACGAACTTATCGAAGCCAAAACCTTCTCCCGGGGTGTCGAACCATGTTAGAACTGCGAAGAACAAAAGAATGTTATATTTGTTACATTAATACTTATATATACACATAAAGTCCTAATCACATAATCTTTAGAATATTTACTTGGGTTTTCGAGATTTTTGGATTGCTTTTGATCCAGAAGTCGCAGCTTGGCTCGGACATAAACTTTTTCATAAGGTTTCAAGGATTGATTTTCACTTAGTATCACATAAATAGACAACGAGTTTCCTTCTCCTACACCATTACCGTTTGGATACACCTTAAATGCCCTGAATAATAATAAGCAATTAATTAGTTAAGGATGTACTATGGATCTCTAAAGTCTATTTTTATGTGTGTCATAAATGGGGAGACTCACATTTTTTTTCCTCCAACGGTGAATTCATCAGATATGTAAAAGTCTCTGGTCAATCTCGAGAATCTCAAAAGCTTCCATGACCTAGGCCCAGAGACCTTCTTATCTATCGACAAGACCTCCCATTTGTTGTAGTGAGGAAAAACCGAGATGTCTACACCAAACATACATTGGTCATTGTCGAAAATGTACTCTCTATTTGCAGCTTTGAAGTCAACATGTCGGATGAAATTTGGATTTCCCATGGTTGTCTTTAATTGATTAAACTGCGTGAGCTCCGTGTCTACATATATAAGATTTGCGTTATCATTAATGTGTACCAATGATATTTCAATGGGGTTCAGTGTTTAAGATTACATACCCATAGATGTCCAGTACTGATTTAAAGTCTTGCTATAGGCTAAAAACCTTAGATCTGCATAGACCTCGCGGTTTTCGCCAACTAAACCAGAAGGATCTATAGCAACGTATGCAGATATCCAAGTCCCTAAATCAGTTTTGTTCCCGAACGGTTCGATGATAAACCTCCTATACAATAATCTCCCGTATAAGCAAAGACATTATATGTATTAAAATTATGCCAAGATAATTAAGAAGTTGAAGTTTAATTTATACCAGTTGAATCCAGCCACACTGAACGGACGGCTCTCGTACTTTTTCACGTTTGGAGATTTAGTAATAAGTTCGCTGCACCCTTCTATCCGCATAGAGTAAGCGCTTGGTGGACGGGTTCGGAAGAATCGTTGCTCGTCCGAGAGCCTAGCGTGTCCATCACTTGTAGCTATTGGACTAAGTTGAATGGTTGAAAAGACAGCACAAAAGAAGCAAGAGAAGAGCAAGATCGCTCCATTCAAATTAATCTTTCTTTTCTCGTTTAGAAACATTATTGTTACTTTGGGTTCTATGTTTTTTTTTTTGATGTTGTTGGAGGGTGTTACAATTTCTAATTTATAGGCGTACTCACGTGAGTATAGGGCCTATGCAAGTCCCTTCTCTGGTTCCCTTCTTTATTTTGAAAAATTGATTTGATAAAAAGATCCAGATTACTAGGAAATTATTAGAATAATATACATATTTTATAATTATAACATTTTTCAAAGTTCGAGTACTACACTTTTTTGTTTTTGTTTTTTCCCTTAAAAGAAATATATTTTGCAAAATGACCATTACTTCTATGATGTCAAAACAAGTTTAGACTATTTACGAAAAATCTATACAAGATTGTGACTGTGCTTTTTGAACGAAAATTTACAAGTTTCTCAGATTTCAGACAAAGTCTATAATTTTTTTTTTCTAACTATAGGTTTTCGTAGTCTTATTACTTTTTTTGTGGCCTATAACATTATCATTATCGATATTGGACTTAATTCTATTATATATAATTATGCTCAAATCCATTGAACCTACTTACATGCAGTATATATGATTATGATGAACAAGTAAACAACTCCAAAAAGTATAACATAAAATTTTCTCCGCAACACTCAGTTATTTGACCGTCGATTCTATATGCATAAAACCAGGCACGGCCTTGAGAATTATAGGACTACAAGCAAAAAAAAAAAGTTTAAGGCCGAATATTGCTGTTATATTATTGTTTAGATGCCTCAACCATTGAAGTACTATGAGATTTTGTATATCAAGCAGCCGAAAAATTACATATCTTATATATTTTATATCTTATATATACTATTAAAACTGAAGAACAAATTTGGGTTATTAATGTTTTCTAAACACTTTAGAATCTATTCTTATATCCAAACACCAAATAGTTATTAATATATTCAATCATTTCAATATATAGTTTCTATATTTTTCTTCTTTCAAAATAAATATTAAATTAATTATCTACAATCATTTCCTTATCTAATATTATTATTTTAATAATATGAGTTCTTCTTCTCCTATAATATTTGTTTGATTTTATTTTCACATTATTTTGAATGATTATATAATCAATACAATTTATAAAATTTTAGATTTTTTTCTGCATATATTATGATCTAAATTTATATATATAGATATATATTACTCAATCAATAAAAAAAATGTGTCCGTAAATTGGTGGATCGGTATACAAACTACCAAATTTTTAATTAAAATAAGTAAAGTTTATATAAAAATTAATAATAGATTAAATACAAAAAGATGAACTCTTTAAAAATTTATTTTCAAATGGAGACCCCTATGACTTTAAAAATATTTCACAAAGGAAAAATTTCGAAATAATTCATTTTAGACAATACCCCATTTATAATTGTGTATAGTATATATGAAAATATAAAGAGTTTTATGATTAGAATATTTATGAAAATAGACTACTAAAAAAAATTTATTTAAAAAAATTTTATTTTATAAAAAAAGTTTAAATTAAGTAAATAATCAAATCTTCGGACCAACTCGCTATCATGCGACATAGTGAGACACATTTGGACATAAGAGCTACTTACAAAATTTTAAAATGGAAATATATGTTAACTAACCAACAAAACTAACATTTTATAATTTAATAAAATTAAAATTACATATAACCAAAAAAAAATTATATAAACAAAACGAACAAAATCTTAAAAATATAAATTATATAGAAAACTGACCAAAAAAAATATCAAACAGTAAAATATAAATATTTATTACATTGATTAAGAAAACATTGACCCACGGTGTACCGCGAGTTCAACCTAGTCCTATATATAATAGTTGAAGGGAGATTCTCCATACCCATCAGCTCCACTTCAATTAATTAATTTAATAACAAATCAACTAATTTGAATTTAATTTAATTACTTAAAAATATGAAACACATTAAACATTCAAATTAAATTCAAAAACCCAAAAAAATATGAACACTACGTAATACAACATTTTAACTTATCTTCATTTTCATCATTTTCTTTTACACATTTAATCATATTTATCACCATTATTTTTATTATATTTAAATAATTACACTATTTATCCTATATATAATGGTTGAAGGGAGACTCTCCAGACTTGACACATCAACATGAGAAAAAGTGCTCCAGACTTGATACATAAGATTTACCTCAATTAATTAATTTAATAACAAATCAATTAATTTGAACTTAATTTAATTACTTAAAAATACATATGAAACACATTAAACATTCAAATTAAATTAAAAAAAAATGAACATTACATAATACAACACTTTAACTTATCTTTCATTTTCATCATCTTATTTTATACATTTAATCATATTTTTCACCATCATTTTTAATATATTTAAATAGTTACACTATTTATTAGTTTATAAAATTAATAAATTATTTTTATATTTTAAATAAGAAATGAAATCAATATATTAATTTATCTTTTGATCATTTTTGTTTTATTTTCATCTTAAGTTGAAGTAGTGAACACAACTCTCAGTTGACAAAAGTCATATTCAATCTTCATTCACACTTACGAACATGCAACCAAGAGATATAAGAATTACATGATTGTAGATTTTTCATAAAATATCAAATGAAAACTGATAATAATTGTTATGCGTAAATTTTATTATGAATTATCTTGTCTTCATTTTCTTTTAAAGTGCTGAAATCCTGATGTACATATACTTCAAAAATTATGAAAAATCTCAAAATAATTTTAAATAAATAATTATAATTTTGAAAAACAAAGTTATATAAGGCAAAAAACATAAAAAAATATAAGCATGTGTGCAGGTATTAGCCTAATTATTATAAAGCTATAAGCCTAAACTTGTATGGCTTGGATACATGACCGGTCCTGATCACATCCATAATCAAGAACTTTACTTCAAACATATGAGACCAAAAAAAGAAAAAAACATATGACACCAAATCAGACGGTTTTTCGAGAAATACTTTATAACTTTTTTTTTTTTTTGCATTTAGTAATCTACGAGAATATGTATTATCAGAAAATCAAACTCTATATCTAGTATAGAATCAAACCATTTACCAAAAAATTATTTTTGATGATTATGGTGTTGATGACATGTTCTATGCCGATTCGTGAATGTCACTACTCACTATCTAAATACAATTGTAAGTGTAACTGTATGAGTTCTAACATATTATTTTAATTAGATTAGGACTCATCCGATAGGTAGGTTTTAAAATTTTAAAATAAACTAAAATTAAGCATTTTGAAAAAACTAAATATTTGTTATTAATGATATATCTTAAATTATTTTAGGGAAAGAAATATAATCATGTTAGAAAAAATAATTATTTATAAAAGTTTAGTTTTCTACATAAATAAATTAATTAAATTTCTATATTAAAATTTTCTTATAAAAATATTAAAAATCTATATATTATCCAAAAGCTTTTGGCTATCTTACTTGTTGTTTCTTTTTTGACAAAATATATGAAACCAAAAAAACTAAACCGAATCCAACCCGAAAAGAGGTACTAACCCAAAAAAGATTCAAATAGGTCATATACTCCTATATCCGAAAGACCAAACCTGAACTGAACCGAACTGAACAGAGAACCAAATGAATACCCGAAATACTCAAAATATAATTATATACCCAAAAATATTAATAATATTTAAGCTTGATATAACTCAATTTCCCAATAATTATAAATCCGAAAATATCAATTATTTTATATCAAATAACTAAAATTAAAAAAATTAAAAAATATATATAAAAGTTCCAAGTTACTAACTCTTTGTTAAATCAGTTTTTATTCATATATACTTGATTTTATAATACAATTTAATTCAATTTTCAATCATATTAAAATCTAACTCTAATCTCATATATACTCCATATATAATTAATCTTATAAATAATTAAAAATAAATACCAACAGTATTAGTAATTTAGTAGAAAACCATGAAACTTGGGAAATAAACATTTCAAATAAACTAAATATATATTAAAATGTATAAATTGTTATTGGATTCTAAATAATTTTTTGAATCTAAATATATAAATTTTAAAAAGGTTTAATAGAAATAATAAGACTTAAATATATATTTGGAAAAATGTAAAGTTAATCATCTTATTTATTATTTATTTATTACTCTCTTTTTTGATTAACTAAACATTGAGATATATATTTTATTAAATATACATAATGTTCTTAAAACATATATCATCTAAAATTTAGCCTAATTCAAAATAGATTAAAATTAATAAATTTAAAAATTTATATGAGGTTAATTTTGAAACATCTAAATTTGTTTTAAAACATGTTTAAAATTATATATGTAAAAAAATGGAAACTAATATTATCTATTTGACTGTTTATTTTTTATTTTTGTGTTTTCATTTTAATTAATAAAATAATATAAAAATATGAAAAGTAAAGATTATCTATTTGATTATTATTATTATTGTTTGTTGATTTTCCTTTTGTTAAGGAAATACTTTTTTAAATATGTCATAATCTAATCGAATAATTGGCACGTCTCATGATCTTGTGAGTTATAATTTTCACACATGTCGAGTTCTCGTGAATGCAACTAAGATTTATATAATAAGATTTTTAGATCAAAGTAACCAAAATACCCAAAGTAACCAAAATACCCAAAGTAACCAAATTTTTAAAAAATTCCTAGTTATATTTGCGAAAATTCAATCAAACGTTATTTATATTTAAACAAAGTTTTATACATTTTTCCGATATTTTATGTACCTAAACCTGTCTCAAACTAAGATGGAACCTAACTAAACCAAAAATAAAAATATCCAAATAGATTATAGGCTTTTAAATCCGATGGGCTTGAACCAAATCTAAACGCCAAACCCTAGTGGAGATATCTCAAAAAATGGATCAAAATGACTAGCGGCTATGATCTCGCTCATATATATGTGAGACATTTTTCTGGCAAGATATTTGCTGTCTTCATATTAAGATCTTATCTCGATTTCCTAAAGAATATTATTTCTTTCTCACACCACTCGCCAAAAATCTTCACCATTTATTGGCTTTTGATGTCTCAAATAACATCATTTTGCTCAACTTTTTCCTCACCGTCTCTCGATTTTATTTTTCTATTGGACTTTATACTTGAAGATGTTTTGTTTTTGCGGTTTATTTTTATTTTTAGTCATCAGATTCTCATCGACCATCATCTTTAATCTCTAGCGAAAGTCCATCGCCTTATTCAATCAATCATCTGGATCCAGATTAGTTTATGAGACTTAACTTCTCATAAGCAACACTCTCTAAGCGGATTGATTATTGTTTTTATTATTTGTTGATTTTCTGTTTTATTAAGGAAATAGTTTTTTAAATGAGTCGTAATCTAATCGAATAACCGACATGTGTCATGATCTCGTGAGTTATAATTTTAACACATGTCAAACTCTCGTGAGGGCAACCAAGGTTTATATAATAAGATTTTTAGACCAAAATAACCAAAATACAGTTAAACCTCTATAAATTAATACTCGATAAATTAATACCCGCTAAATTATTAATTTTCTTTGGTCCCAAATTGATATTTTGGCCCAAATATCACCTGTATAGATTAATAACCACGCTAAATTAATAAAATTTTATAAAATACATTGGTCCTAATATTATTAATTTATAGAGGCTTTACTGTATCCAATGTGACCAAATTGTTTAAAAATTCTTAGTTATATATGTGAAAATTCAATCAAATATTATTTATATTTAAACCAAGTTTTATACATTTTTTCGATATTTCGTGTACCTAAAACTGTTTCAAACTGAGATGAAACCTAACTGAACTATAAAATATAAATTTCCAAATGGATCATAGGCTTCTAACTTCAATGGGTGTGAATCAAATCTAAACGTCCAACCCTAGTGGTGATATCTCAAAATACATATCAAATGACCAGCGGATATGATCTCGCTCATATATATATACGAGACATTTTTCTTGCAAGATATTTGTTGTCTTCTTATTAAGATCTTATCTTGGTTTCCTTCTCGCACCACTCGCCAAGAACTTTCATCATTCCTTGACTCTTGACGTTTCCAACAACTTCCTCTTGCTCAACTCTTCCCTCTCTCACCATCTCTCGATTGTATTCTTATTTTGAGCTTTATATTTGAAGATGTTTTGTTTTCGTGGTTTTTGTTATTTCTAGTCATCATATTCTCATCCACCATCATTTTTAATCTCTAGCGGAAGTTCATGCCTTGTTCCATTATATGGATCCAGATTAGTTTATGAAACTTAGCTCCTCATAAGCAACACTCTCTTAGTGGATTTTTGCCTATTATTATTTTAGTTTTTAGAGTTTAAATAATATAAAAATCTAAATTTGAAAAGAAAAGTTTATATTTTATTTTGGGAAATTATTTTTTTTCTTTTAGAATTTTATTCTTTTCTAAAATTTCCTACTTTTATATAGTGTATGGTTTTGTTCCTTTTTATATATTTTAAGATTAAGAACTGACTTTAAATTTTTATTTTTCAAATGAAAATTTGTCAAAATATAATTTTAATTTAGTTAAGCATATTTTTTTCTTTTTTGTTTAATAACTATAGAAATGAAAAATTAGAATTCTTTTTTTATTTTTAGGATTGTATTTATTTTTAGTTTTTTTTTCTTGATAACATAATTTATGTTTATTTAGTTAAATATATGTTAAAATTTAATCGTTTCATTTAACACATGTCAAAATTAAATGAATTATTTATTTTAAGTTATTCGTCTTTATATAATAGGATATAGATATATGACCAAATTGATGGGCCTGCTGGCAGATATTAGTTAGCGATCATTTTTCTAATTAATGATTTGAAGGAGTTTTGGTATCTTCCTCGGGAAACATACATATCGACAAGCTTACTAAAGTTTATATTGTATAGTCATACTTCGAATTTTTTGTGTACAATGAATTTGCCCACGTATAGCATGGGCTTTGACGCTAGTTTAATTAAAATGTTACATCGGTGCCATTCTTTTTCTATAATGTTCTTCTCTTCTTGCATCCTCCCCATTATTACATTGTAGCTTTGATTATATATATAATTTGTTCAATAGTAGGCTGAAAATTTGCAATAAGAAAAACTTAAATCTATATTTTTTAAGGGAAAGTTACCAGATTAACATCAATTAAGGATCTAATTGCTATAATGTTTTATAAATTTAAAGGGTTAATTGTGTTCTTTTCATGTCAAATTACCCTTTTTAATTAAAAAGGAAAATAAATATTTTCTATAATTTTTGGATCTAATTATAACAGATTTAGTTTTCAACGGCTTGTTTATTTATCCACGACAGATTTATATTGTTGTTTTTATTATATAGTTATGAAATTTTTTTACTTTGTAACAGTTTATTTTTTTCGACAGACTTTTTTTGTAAGACACCACATATTTTCATAAATTTTAACAGGTTCCTTATAATTTATGGTAGATTTATTTTTTTTCAGTGACCACATACAATTTTACTCTCATCTTCAACCTCGCGATCTGCAACCTGATTTTCGCCTCCATCTTAAATTTTCACCATTTTTACGGTTTTCACCATTTCATGTAGATTTAACATTAGTACAACAGATCTACATAACAAAACTAGTTTTTAAAGTAAAAATTCATCAAAAACTGATTTTTTTTTACAATCTGTTTTTTTCTGCCAAGCGCCTATTCGGCGATTAAACAGCCGTCTATCCAGCATTTTAAAATATGGCCCTAGGGGTGTCAATGCGGGTTAACCCGCCCCGTTTAACCCATCCCATTGCGGGTTGAGCTAATTTGCGGTTTTTAGCGGGTCAACCCGCTATAACCCGCGGGTTGTAAATTAATAACCCTAACCCGCTCCACCCTATAACTGCGGGTTTTGCGGGTTGACCGCAGGTTTTGCGGTTTTATCGCAAAATTCAAAAAAAAAATACAAACAAAAATAAATGCATCCGAAACCAAAAAATAGTATATAAAAAAGAAATAAATCAAAACCTATAAATTGTCAAATATTCAAATATAAAACTGATATGAGCATAATCAATGTCTCCAATTTATTAAAAATATGTTTTTCAAAGTTTCTAAAATAAAACCATAAATTGAAATATCGATATGATGTATCGATTAGTGTGAAACTTCATTAGCTTCTTCACAAAAATCTTCAAATTCATTATCTGCACATCAAAAAGTAAAAACCCAGAAAATTATAATATAATTAATCACACATTCACACCAAAAAATTAATTATATTGATTAGTCATAAAGTAGTATTAGATTTTACCATTTTCTTCAAATCCACGTAGCCAATTACGTGCACTAAGCAATGCTTGAACATTAGAAGGCAGTAGACGACTTCTATATTTATTTAATACACGACTTCCAATGCTAAAAGATGACTCTGATGCTACTGTCGTGATTGGAATACTAAGCACGTCATATGCCATGAGAGACAATTCTTTGAAACGGGTATGGTTATCTTTCCAATAATCCACAACCTTCATATCATTATTTGCAATCATGTCTAATGGTGCCTCTTCCAAGTATACATCCAAGGGAGATTTTCCATGATCAAAACTTTTTTGGGAGCAAAAAGTGTAAAAGTCCTGTATTATTAGAATAATTCATTCGTTTAATGTTAAAAACAAAAATAAACAAATACAGGAAATTAAGAAGACACAAATGAAATAAGATATACTTACGTTGTATCCATGTGGAGCATTTTCTTGAAATGTTTCTACAGGTTTTTGCGAAGAACTTGCACTTCCAACCGGCCCAGAGGTACCCTTATATGAATTAATGAGCATAGTCATTTTGCTGCGCACATGATCAATCTTTTGCTGAAAAGTAGATGAATCTAGCTTTGAGAAAAAAAATTCCAGAATCGATAGTTTCATCCTTGGGTCTAAAACCGCAGCAATCGCAAGAATATCACTATATTCTTTCCAGTATTTGTCAAACTTGAGCTTCATAGCTTTAACCATGTCTTTGATAAACTCATCTCCAGAATTTTGATGACGCCTCAACCAACACTCAATATTCCAGATTTGCAAAAAATATAAATTCGAGGTGGGATAAGTTGATCCAGAAATCAAGATAGTGATTTCATTGAAAGGCTTCAGAAATTCACATATTAACTCTGCCCTACTCCACTCCAGGTCAGATGGAAGATCCTTAAAACCTCTATCAATCTCTTTAAGATGAACTAAGGCACTCCGATGTTTTATAGCTCTGTCAAGCATGTTATAAGTAGAATTCCATCGAGTTTTAATATCTAACTCCAACCCAGCTTTAACTTGAAGGCTAGCTGTTTCCACACAGTTTTTATACATAAGTATTCGGGTTTCAGACGCCTTCACGTATTTGGAGCAGTTCCTGATTTTCTCTAAAGCATCATTAATTTTTGCCAATCCATCTTGGGCAATAAGATTTAATACATGTGCAGAACATCTCACATGAAAGAACTCCCCATTACACAACAAATCTTTGTGTAATTGTCTTTTCAAGATAACTTGCATGCTATCATTAGAAGTAGCATTGTCCACCGTAAGAGAAAATATTTTTTTCTCTAATCCCCACTCCTTTATTAACTCATGAAGTCTCATCGCTATACGCACACCATAATGAGGAGGCAGGAAAGCAGAAAATGACAATATCTTATTATTCAGCTTGCCATCATTATCAATATAATGGGCTGTAAGACAAAGATATCCCTCCACAGTAATAGCTCGCCAAAGATCAGTAGTCAAGCAAACTCTACTTGGAATCTCAGGCAATGTCATCTTCAGCCTTTCCTTTTCTTTCTCATAAAACTTGTAGACATCCAATGCAGCGGTGTTTCTACTCCAGAATTTGATATCAGGATTAGCCATGGTAAAAGCCATTCTAACCCTCTTGTATTCAACAAAAGAATATGGGAGATCATGCGCAATTATAGCTGTCGCTACCACCTCACGAAAAGCCTTTTGATCAATCTTTCTGGCTTTTAGTTTTCCTTCATAATCAACCAACATTGAACCCACATTCCTAGTTTTTGGTTTTCCCTTACAAACTTCAACATGACGTTTCAAAACTGAAGTTCCATTCTTATGTAGATTGAAGCAGTATGTCTGTTCACAGTGATTGCATCTTATCTTTTCTTTACCTTCATCATCAGGTTCTCCATTAATTGACATATCCTCCCAAACATCTGAATAAAGTTTTCTAGTTCTTTTCTTCGTTTTAGCTTTCGAACCACTGTTGCTTTCATTTCCCATAGGTTGGGATGGTTGATTATCTTCACGTGAATTCATCTCTTCCCCAGAATTGGTCATCTGATAATTATAAAAATGTTTAGAAGCTATAATCAGTCAAACTAAAATATAAATAACCTTGGAAACAACCCCACTAAAATAGAATGACACAATATAACGTGAACAAAAAGCATTGATATATAAATTAAAAGAATCTGTATATAATAATACCCACAGTCCCACACACAGCTTCACTTGTACATAAACTGATAAACATGTAATAGATTTAATTAGTATATATATATATATATGAAATAAATATATACGTTTGTACAGCCCTAATCTGTAAACAAACGATTAGTTCATAGTAATTCAAAATCCTGAACAATATTATTACAAGATTCATGGTTTCCTAAATCTATACAAAGCTACGATCTAAGAAAGATACAATATATCTATACATATAAGAGGAAGATGAGAAAAGAAGATCATATGATATTAATAATTATCACATACGGACATACCTAATACACCAGGTACAACGAGAACGATGACAGTGCTTGTTTTGTTTAGATCAATAATTTTGACTAGGTTAATTATAATTAGGGTTACTCAATATATACTGTTTTTTTAAACAATTTTAAAAATTTGGAAAATAATAATTTTAAAAAACTAATGGGCTATAATTCATAAGAATCATAAGATCCAAAACAATATATATATAAATTAATATAGAATAAAGATTAATCCGCGGGTTAACCCGCAACCCATGCGGATTTGTCCAATAAAGATCATAGACCACGGCGGGTCAACCCGCAATGCCCGCTTTTTTTTGGACAATATAAACATCAACCCTAACCCGCCCCATAGCGGTGCGGGTTTTGGGTTGACCGCGGGTTTTTAACCCTAAGTGACACCCCTAGCCCTAAGTTATGTATTATCCAGAGAATTAAAAGAGGGCAGTTTATTTTCTTTTTTTGTAAAAGTTAAGGGAAATTAATTTTCCTAATTCAAAATAAACTAAAAATCACATAAAAGGTTAAATGGTCTTTTAACAATATAATTGGGTTAGTCTAGTAACCCCTTTCAATAGAGTGTTAGTCTAGTTAATTTTGTCAATAATTGAGTTAATCTGGGTAAATTTCAGATTTTTTAATCTGAAAACCTTTGATAAACTTGGAGCAAAAAATATCGAGATCTGCATGGGGAAATAAATAATGAACGAAAAGGCATCGAGATCTCAGATCTGCATGGAGATATTTTTAGTTATCTGATTGTTTTCAGGTTTGGTTTAAATAATCATTAAAGTATAGCCTTGATTTTATATATAATTTGCTCAATGTTACTTTATGTGTGTCTAATTAAGTAGAATGGCTGGAAATTTGGAATCATATATTTTATATTATATATTATATTATATTATTTTATTATATAAAGATGAATAATTTAAAATTAGTCGTATAATCGTGATGCATGTCAGTTAAAACAATATGATTTTAACACATATTTAATTAAATAAAATTACAAATGGAAACAAATTACAGATAAATAAAATAGATTCTCGGTGTGGGATCTGGTATCAATAATTATTTAGAAACAGATAAACAAAATTTCAAAAAAGAAAAACAATCTTAAATTTTTTAATTAATATAACTAAATAAAAATAAAGTAAAATTTTTTGTTTATTATTAGTAAAAGAAAATTCAATAATCAATATGTATCGTGTTAAAATTATAAATAACATGATGATAACACATGTCGGTTGATCGTCTAGATTATGACATATGTGAAAATAAATTATGTTATTATTTTTGTTTAATCAAAATAAAAACCAAAATTTAAATTAAATACATGATAAAATAGGTATTTTTATTTCTTTTTTTCTAATATATATGTTAAATCTTATTGTTTGGTTTTCAATAAAATTTGAACTTTTCTTCCAAATATATAATTTTTCACCAAACTTCTAATTAATTAAACAGAAACAAACTAATTGAATATAAACAAACATAATTTATTATATTAATTGGATGAGTTAGAGAGGAATATCAACATTAATCCTAGTGAACTAAATATGCAAATCAGTGGCAGGAAAAAATTTAAGAGCTGATCTCATATATAAAATATTAGGAGTACTGAAATAAGATTCAGGATAAATACTAAACATAAATTTTGACACAATTTTCATATAATAAACGCAAGATAATAAATTGGTTTGAAAATTGCATAGTATTTTAGATTTAGGAAACATTTAGAAAATAATATCTAAGACAATAGAAAACAAAAAGTGTAGAAATCATTTCTTCCTTCCAATGGGAGGATATCAGAATAGATCTCTCCTAAAAAAAGGAGATTGAAACAAGAGACATATATCTATTTTGAGAGAGTTGATTACTTTATAACCATTTCTTATGTACAAATATAGATCCGAAGGTTTGAGAAAGATGGTGAAATTTCTATTAGAAATTGAAAATAGTGTGGTGGATAAAAATGAACTGGCAGAGAATTTTTGGTTTTTTTTTTTTTTTCCACCAACTGATAGAGAATGAAGAAAGTTGATGAAATTAATCATTTTTAGGTATATAACTCAAGGCATACATAAAATATATATATTAAGATACATTATCTATTAAAAGTTTAGCTTAATTTTTTTTAAATTTAATTTATATTAATACTTAAAAACCTGTTTATCGGACGAGTCTTAATGTAGTTATAATATAAAGACAAATGATTTAAATTTAGTGACATGTATCAGTTTAAAATATCATATTTTAACACGTGTTTAACTAAATAAAACTATAAATTATCAGAAAAGGTAAAAAATAATTTAAAAAGAATATAATCCTAAAGCAAAATAAAAGTTTATTTTATTATTAATAAAGGAAAATTCAATAAATAATAGACTTTTTATTAAAACTAAAATTATTATAATAATAATACGTGTCGGTTGATCGACTATATTATATTACAAAAAAATCAAAATTTCTCAACTAATTTTCTGAAAAAAAATAAAAAAACAATAATAATGTAGAGCATGTGCCTATCCCACACACTGTGGGACAATCATATATTTACAACAACAAAACAAAAAAACGAGATCTGCATGGTGAAATAAAAAAAAATGAGCGAAAGGCATCGAGATCGGCAAACAAATAGTTTCTCAATAATCTGAGGTTTTTAAAAAGATATTATTCAGATAACTGTACCTTTGATTAAATATACACTACTTGCTGAATAGGTTATGTGAATGAAAAAATGAACATCGTGATCCACGTGAAGATTTTCAATTGTCTGATTGTTTATATATTGTATTTAAATACTCATTACATTTTATAATGAAATAATTCTCATTACATTATACAGTAAAACCTCTAGAAATTAATAATTATTAATTTATAGAGAGTCTTTTAAATTTCAAAAAATATTTTAGAGAAAACAGAAAATAAAAACAATACTTCGATATGTTTTAATCAATCTACACATTAAAAACAATTATTTACTATATTTTTTTTAATTTTGTGATGCTATTCGAAAAAATAATATCATATATTTTTGATACTTTAATAAAAAGAAATAGAGATAAACTCCAACAAAATTACAAATTTATGAATAAATAAACAACATTAAAATCATGTTTCACTAAAATATTTTATATACAATAAATTTATATGATTATTAATTTATGTTATTAATGCGACCATATATTTACATAGAGATTTTAAAAACATATTATCTTATTATCTTATCGAAATGTGTCAATTATTACACTGACCCAATTCGAAATCGGGATAATTTATTAATTTAAAAAAATTATTAATTTATCGAATATTAATTTATAGAGGTTTTACTGTATAGCTTTTTTATCCTAGGTATAATTGTTCAGTAATTAATGAGATAATTAAAGAAAATGCATCATGAATACTGATTCACGTCATTCTTTTTAATTATCGGATAGTTTGTAATTTGGAAAAAAAAAAAAAGAAGACAAATCTCAATAATTTTGGACGCTTAAAGTTTGAACTTTAAAAATATTATAAGATTTGGACCCGCATTTACGTGTGGGGTTATAGTTTTAAACATATTTTTTATAATCAGTATATCATTAAAATTTTGAACTCATTCTAGTTTGACACTTTATTTAGTATTTGACTATTTTTAATCTGATTTATGAATGTTTTAAATATCTATCATAAATCCGACTTGTACCGATTTGATATTTTGTTCAGTATTCGATTTGTTTGAATTTGGTTTATAAATGGTACAAAAAAATAGTGTCAAACAGGCTGGTCTTCGCCCGTTTGGACCTGTACGTAACAAGGACAAAAAATTTGTGACTGCAACTGGACGGCCTAATAGATCTACGTACAAAAATATTATGTCCAGATCCATCTTGTGGACTTATTTTCATTAATTAAATATGATAAAATAATTTTAAATATTATAAAATTTTAACTTATATATATTAAAAAATTTTATTTAATCACATTTATTTTGATTAAATATTTGTAACCCACGAACCAACATGCTAAACCCCGTAATCTGTTTGGAAATGTCCGTGAGATTCGCCTCTTAACGGGTTCAATATATTTGCATGCATACCCGTCCCATAACAGATCTGGTTATGTTATGTCCGCGTCTCTTTTTACTTCAAAAATAGTGATATTAAATTATTTACAACTTGGGCCGCAAGCCTGGGATGATATTCGACAATGGGCTAAATGTGGTCATTCCTCAAGTGATAAAAGTTTTTTTTTTTTGCGGCCTCAAGTGATAAAATTCATGTCCCCAAATCTTAACATATGTAACAAGAAATCTTATAAGTATTTGAGGGTCGAATCTATGAGAATATAACCCCACAAGCGAAATGTGAGAAATGAACTGAACTAAAACGCTTGTTACATTTGTTTTCATTCCTAAAAATTTTCATAGCAAGTTCTACTAGTCATTTTTGTCGATATATAGAAGTTTTTTTACAACATGCATTGTAGTAGTTTGATTTTGGAAAGTGACACACTTCACTAGAACAAACAACTAAACTACGAGTGTGTGAGTTTTTGCCTTAACCCTTGTTTTCTAAGCGCTTATGCTATATAATTATGCATTAGATTTAGATAAACTAATAGCAACAATATTTTAACTAATCTTTTTAAAAATCAAATTATTTGAATCATATTAGGTTTATATTTGTCTAATGAAGTGACATTATTAAATTGGATCTCGGAGAAGCCTAGAGGTGTCAAATTGGGTTGTCCGCGTCCATTAACCCATTCCAATAGTGTCTATTATAATTATGGACAAATACTTACCATGTCCATTATTCACCAGTACATCAACGACCAAGCCCATTAACGACCACGTCTAAATGGGCTGTCTATTGGTCAATGCATACAATATTTTGTAAAAGTAAAAATTCAAAAACATCAAAGTCTTAAACATAATTTCTAATACAATGTCTTAAACAAATATTCAAAATAACTTCAAAAGCATTCAAAGAATTTAAAAGTACCAAATCCAAAAACATCAAAAAATTTTAAAGTTAAAAGTGAAAAAATGAAAAAGTGAAAAAGTAAAAGAGTGAAATTTTTTTCCCTAAATCGATTTTAACCTTGTTTTTTAAAGACTATGGACGACTATTGTCCATATTATCTTAACCATTTTGTCCATGAGTGAAGTTGGGCTAGACCATTTAAACCCACTTCATAAATGGGCTTGTCCATAACCGATCTATAATGTTTTGGACGTGGTCAGACCATGGACGGCCCGACCATTTTGATATATCTAGAGGAGCCAAACTTTCCTTTAATATATCAAAGATTAATCTTACCAAAAATAAAATAATAATGAACAGTTTTTTATAACAAGAATATAATGAAAGAGACCATAAGCAGATATAGAGTATTGGAAAACCAAATCCCTTAATATGAACCTTGCAAAACCTTAGGGATTTCTTAACCTGGAAAAAAATCAGCCAAAAGATTTTGAAGCAATGTATAAGTCACAAACAGGTAGACATTTGATTTCACATTAAAACATTTTGAAGATTGGAAACTGATGCGGCCAAGGTAACAAACATCAATCTTTATTATTATTGTATTCGCTTTGCATTTGCATACATACAAAGCCTCATATATATTTGATCATTTAGAAAGTACTCATAAATTGAGTAGGGCTGCTAGAATAATAATTGGTGGATGAGACAGCCTCGAATTCAACTTGTATGGACATAGTATCATTCACGATGAAACCTTTGGCTGGATTTTGGAGATCAGAGAAAGACACAAACTGTTCGAAGCCATAACCTTCTCCCGCTGTATCGAACCATGTCAGAACTGCCAAAGAACAAAAGAAAATTGTTTATGTTACATAATATTGAAGCTTATAAATATAAAATTGTAATCAACTAAGCCATGTATAACTTACTTGGTTTTTCGAGATGTTTTGATAGTTTTTGGTCCAGAACACGCAGCTTGGCTCGGACATAAACCTTTTCATAAGGTTTCAAGATTTGGTTTTCACTTAGTATCAAATAAAGAGACAACGAGTTTCCTTCTCCTGTACCATTACCATTTGGATACACCTTAAATTCCCTGTAAATAAAAATAACGATAATTAAGTATTTGTTGTTCACTGTTATCTATAGCCACTTTTTTTGTGTATGATATTGTCATCAATGGACTCGCTCACCATTTTTTTTCTCCAATGGAGAATTCATCAGATATGTAAAAGTCTTTGGTCAATGTCGAAAATTTCATTAGCTTCCACGACTTAGGCCCATATACAGTCTTATCGGTTGACAAAACCTCCCATTTATTAAAGTAAGGATAAACCGAGATGTCTACACCAAACACACATTGGCCATCGTCAAAAATATACTCTTTATCTTTAGCACTAAATTGGACATGTTGGATAAAATTTGGATTCCCCCAAGTTGTCCTGAATTGATGGAATCGCCTCATCTCCGTGTCTGAATAATATTTACATATCTTAGTGCCCTTATTGTGTTAAATTGATCTAAATAATTGAAATGACATACCCATAGATGTCCAGTACTGATCTTTAGCTTTGCTATAGACTAAAAACCTGAGATCTGCATAAACCTCGCGATTTTCGCCAACTAGTCCTGAAGGATCTATTGCAACATATGCAGAGATCCAAGTCCCTACACTAGTCCTGTTCCCGAACGGCTGAATTATAAAAGTCCTATCCATAATAAACGACATTAATGAGTACACAAGCTAAAGTTAAAATAATGCATGAGAAGAACTTGAATTTGAATAGCTATACCAGTTGAACCCACCGACGCTGAATGGACGGGTCTCGTACTTTTCTATGCTTGGAGAAGTAGTCAATACTTCGGTGCACGCCTCAATCCGCACGCAGTAAGCGTTTGGTGGACGGGCTCGCATGAATTTTTGTTCGACTGATAGCTTAGTGTCTCCACTATTAATCGTCCTTGAGCTGTGAGTGTTACAAGGAACTGCATTGTTGGTTTGTCTAGAAGCTATTGGATTTGGTTGAGTGGTTGCAAAGACAAAATAAAAGAAGCTAGAAAACAGTAAGATCTCTCCATTCAAATTGACCTTTCTGTTTACGTTAAGAAACATTTTGTTTGGGTTACTTTGGCTTCTATAGCTTTCTTTTTGTTGTTGTTGGAGAGGTATTACATTCCTAATTTATAGGTGGCTCATGTGAGTATAGGCTTATGTGCGTCACTTTCTTTGATTTTTTGTTATAGATAATCAGAGTCATTTTAAATCGAAATCGAGATTTTCTGGTCACCTTTCTTTGTGTTACCAAATTGATTGGGCAGAAATATCCAAAAAATTGCAAAATGATTAGATTTAGAATAACAAAGTATTATATTGTAATTAGTATAAGAAAAATTTCATAAATATACACCAACTATTTATTGATTTCTATTAAAATATATGATTTGTGGTACCTAGAAATATAAGAATTCTTTTTCCCGTTATAATACTCAAAATTTTAAATTGTATATATATTTAACATCACAAATTGGCATTAACATCTGTTTAACTTGTTAACTAAAATAAAAATATCTTGATAATGAAAACTGCATGGTTGGGGAAACAAAATATCTTGATAATCCAAAAATTTGTAAAAATTCAAAGTAATTCTTAGAAAAAAATACTTATTTCCAAATTTTTTATTATCGTGAAAATTAATAAATAGTTAGTGTATTTTATAGAATTTTTCCTTTATTATGTTCCAAAATATTATTTGTTGTGCTTGTTACCATTTAAATAACCAGTGTTGGCGTGCACCGATAATGTTTTATTTTAATTTATTTATTATTAAATTAATTAACTATATTATAAATTTTATTAGTGTGTACGTAGTGATGGTAATCAAATACATAAATTAATATATTTTTAGTTAGAAAATATAGGTTAATATCCGAGTTATAATTTTTGAATAGTTATGTTAATTTGTGAAGCTAATATATGATGTTTATTTGTATACTAATAGGAGTATAAGTTAATCCAAAATCAGTATCATGATAATCAAAAATATGATAAGGTTTCATATTCGAATTTGCGATTTTTTTTATATGAATAAAACTACAGTTAAACCTCTATAAATTAATACTCGATTCGTTAATAATCTCGCTAAATTAATTAAAAAATTTGGTCCTAAAATGATATTTTTATCCAAATATTATTTTTATAAATTAGTAACCTCTATAAATTAATAAAATATCATAAAAAATATATTGGCCAAAATATTATTAATTTATAGAGGTTTTACTGTAGTTGGTTATCCGCGCTTGGTACGCCATTTTATATTATTATTTGTTAATATATTTATTCAAAAATTCACCAATAAAAATTGCTATTATATCTCATATTTATCAATTTTATATGTACTTAATAAAATATAATTTATCGACAACATATACATATATATATATATATATGTTAAATAATATTTACAAAAATCCAAATTTTAAAATATATTTTGTGTTCATAATTTTTTTTAGTTATCTGTTTCTTGTATATTTATATTCTATAAAAACTTTTAGATAGTTACACATGAAATCTTGTTCCGAATTGTTAACTTTAGATCAAAATGATTGAAAAAAACGTTCACCCATTAGAATGCAGTAAACATGCAGTTCCCAGGTAGATAAGATGTGTCATAGATTCTACCGACCTCACCAAAAAATTTAGCGTTTAAATAATTACATCCAAAAGCGTTATATAAGTATACAACTGATTATATTAGATGCTCACAACTAGATACGATTCAACCAATCTAACTATCCACAAATCTAATCTCCAAATCTATATCCTTATGTAGGTCTTGAATATCGCATAATATAAATAGAAAAAACTCTCAAAAGAATTGAAAACTTATGTTAGAGAATAGCCAACCAAAGTTTAAACTTCTCTTTTTAAAAAAAAATTTAGTTAGATGTTTTAGATATTGATCTATATTTATAAATATATATATATTTATAAATATATATATATATATATATATATATGACACCAATGAGGTGTATCGATCGACACGTGTGGCAACATAAGGAGACCTTTGAGTTTTATCAAGTTTCAAGAATTACAACTTTACCCCCAAGAGTTTTAGTTATTTGTAATACAAGTTCTTTCCATATTTTAGGTTATATCTATGGTTTTTAAAGTCATTATAGATTAAGTTTTTGTTTTATCAAGTTCATTGAGAGATTTTGGATCTAGAGAGCTTTGGAGAGAAAAATCAGAACTCACCTTGTAAAAGATTATGAACTCATGTTATTCTTTGATTTATATATGCGTATTATTCAAACTATTATTTGTGTTTTATTGATTATATCTAAGTAATCTCCCTGTTAGATCTAGGGTTTTCAAGGGTTTATGATGAATTGTTGAATTGGACATAAACATATTAGGATATTCATAATTGTTTTTCATCTAGATTTGAATCTATACTAGATCTGGATTTATCACCTGGAATCTAGAATCTTCGGATAATTAATATACATGAGAGTGTTATTAATATCTTGAACTAATCTTAGATGAGCAAAATATGTAGCCTACTAGCAAAGAGATTTGGTTTAGAGATTTTGTGAACATATCATACTTGATATTAATGCATACTTCATTCATTACACTACAAGAAAACATAGCTGATTCCGGCTAAAATTTCCAACAAAAAATTAGCCGGAACAAATCTGAGACATTCTGAGATATTTCCGGCAAAATTAGACTTTGACGGAATTTTCTTGGAAATAATTGATTGTCGAAAATTGAAGGAATTTAGTCAGAATATATTAAGAAATAAAAACGGAAATATAAGACAAAATTCTAGACAAATTCCTATTAAATCTAATCGGAATTTTGTCAGAAAAATATAAAGGAGTTTCCAACAAAATACCGAATAAGATCAGAGACAATTTCCGACAAAATTCAGATTAATTTGTTCGGAAGTCTGTTGGAAAATATTATTAAAGATTCTGAGAAAATTCCGATTATTGTTTGTTGGAATTTTGTCGAAATTTTAAAGTATAATTTCGTCTATATTCCGACAAAATTTAGTTGAAATTTAATCGGAATAAATTTCTAAATTTCTGACAAATTTCCTGAAAACGTCTAGAATTTGACGGAAAATAATCAGAAATTTTAAAAACTATTCCGATAAATTCCGACAGCTATTAGTCGGAATTTTATCGGAATAGTTTTAAATATTTCTGTCAAATTCCAATAAATCTCTAGAATTTGATGGAAAATTATCAGAAATTTTGTAACGGTAACTAAATTAATCCAAAAAAGTTCCGACTAATATTTTTCTATATATACTAAGCTCGATTCATTTGCAAAATCACAAACGGAAACACAGCAAAGAATCTCTCAAATACCTAAATGGCATCTCACCCAATTTATATTACAAGGGAATAGATGTATAAGCGTGTAGATGAAGATACATGAGAGATTACAGAAGAATTTAAAGCCGGTATTCCTAACAGAAGCCGCTAAAAATAATATTTATCATGAGGTTAAATTTTGGTTTATTTAATTATTTCTTTAATTATATATTCAAAAATAAATTTCTTTTTTTATTATACATTTATATTAAATTTTGAATTTATTTTGTAGCATGTGTCAACTTATAAGGGATCATCAAAATATGGTTATGGTTCAATTCCTTATATTCCTAATGACAATGGGATGCAATGGAGTCAGTCATCGGAAATGGCTGAAATGCAAGATAAGATAGAACAGCTTCAATCATCTCAAGTTGATATACAATTTTGGCAACAGATGATGCAAAATGCGAACCTCAACGTTGTTCCACCATCCCAAAGGCCTCGTAATCCCAATGGATCTTTCAATACCGATTTTGATTTCACAAGGCCTTAAACTTAATATATTTTTATTATATAATTAAGTTTTGTAATATGTTCCATTTTAAAAATATTTTAGTTTAATTTATGATAATTAATTAATTTTCTCATTTTTTTTCAATAATACCGACAAAATTCTGACTAATACGTTTTTTCTGGCAAAATTCCGACAAATGTGTTTTTTTTTCCGTCAAAATTCTGAATAATGTGTGTATTTTCCGTCAAAAATCCGACTATGTGTTTTTAGTTTCCTTCAAAATTCCGACTAATGTGTTTTGTTTTCCGTCAAAATTCCGACTAATATGTTTTTTTAATTTCGACTAAATTCCAATTAATGTATTTTTCCGACGAAATTCCGATAATTTCCGATAATAATTTTTACAAAATAGCTTCAAAATTACTTCTTATTTCCGTCAAATATTCTGACTAAACTTTATCTAGATTAGCGGAACTTAGTCAGAATTTCATCTTACTTTTTTGACAAATTTCTGAAAGTATTTCCCACTAAATTGCGACAAATGTGTTTCCGGCATTTTTCTGACAATTTTTTCTTTTCCGTCAGCTATATTCCGACTAATTTGGTATAGTCAGAATTTTGTTGAAAATCATTGAATTCCGATAGAATTCTGACAATTACCCCTGTCGGAAACACTATTGTTTTCTTGTAGTGTTAGAATTCAAAAAGAGATTTTGTTTTCTGTGATTTAAGTATAGTTATCATTGTAGCGAGAGTTGAATGATCATATAATTATGTTATGAGTTTAAGATACATTGCATCCTATATCAAACCGCCCAGTTCGCAATTCAGAGTATTCCCTAATTGATTTTCCTAGGTCTAGTTTTTTCGCTTATTGAACTTACACCCCATCATCTACTTTCGTTATTGCATTGTCTTTACTTTTATTTATTTTGTTGTTCAGCTTAATTCAAATCTGTTTCATCTATTATGTGAACTTCAGAGTCTTTGTGGATTTTGACCCCTAAGCACTACAATGATCTCTTAATTTGAGAGAGTAGCTTAAAGGGTAAATTTGAGCATATCAATATTCATAAATATCTATTATGTTTTCAAAATATACACATTCTCTTTCTCTTATAAAATTCTATTTTTTCCTCATCAACATGATAAAATTGAACTTTACATAGATCACCAACATCATTGAACTTTTTCCATCGTGAGTATTCTACTATTGAACGAGTCCTCGTTTTCTTGAACACTGTTTCACAATAGATGATGTTTTATCTACTTTATTTTGTTTCACAAAGCTTGATGTTCTAGGTTTTTTTCTTTAATTTTATTAATAACTTGTAAATATCAAGATGTAATGATTGAAAATAATTATATTTACTATATTACTATTGGGTTATAATTAATTAAATAATTGTTGGTGAGAGAAAACAATATATTTGAAAAAAGTAATGATTATTTTCTTAAATTGTGTAAAATCTCCTTAACATCATGGCCCTAACTGGTAACATTAAAAAACAATTCAGCTGAATTATGTCAGATTCAACAATTTAGTCGTTACCATTTGTAGTTTAATCAAAATCTGCCAGATTCAACAACTAAAAAAAGATAGAGTGTTCAAATACATTTTTAGATTCGGTTTCAGTTTTTTCGATTTTTCGTTTAGAGTTTTAGGTTCAGAGGTGCAAGACATTCGGGTATATAATTGTATTTTGGTAAAGTTTAGTTAAATTTTCACAAATATAACTAAACAATTGATATTTTTGGCTTTACAATTGTAATTTTGGAATTTAGTTATAGCAAATTTAAATATAACTAATACTTTTGGGTATATAATTGTATTTTGGATATCCATTCAGTTCTTTGTTTGGTTTGGATTCAATTTTAATTCTTTGGATATATGAGTTTATAACCATTTCGGATATTTTACCTAGGCGTAACATACATTTTCTTAACATACGTTAACTCGTGGATGTAAAATATATACAATTTAATTTTTTTTTGTATTTTAACGAGAAACAATATAATCATATAGTTTTGGGGTATCCAAAAAGTTTATGCAATTTAATAAAATTGTAAAAGTATCAAATTAAATTTCTACTATTTTATTTAATTAATCTTGATGAAAATTAAAATGGTTTAATTAATATTTTTATAATTTTATTTAATTTATTTATTTTAAAGCATTCTGTCAAATTTTCCCGGATTCAGTTGTTACCATTTGATTTTAAGTTATTCAGCTAGATTCTACCAAAAATTTTAGAAAAATTCCACAATTCTACCCGATTCAGCCAGATTCCACGGTTACCATTTAGACTCATGTCTATTGTGAAACAGAGGGTGTAGAGCATATTATTATTTAATTAATCTATACAAAATTTAGTCTATTATTTATAAAAACTATACTCTTTAATATAAGTTCATAACTTAAATAAAAATTATTTTACAAAAAAAAAAATTATTATTATTAATACTTTGATTTATTTTATAAACTATAGAAATAAATCTAATAAGAGTAAAATTATTAAATAAGAGTGTTTTAGATCATTTTTCTACAGAAATAAATTTTCAAATTCTTTTCAAAATTATGACCAGAAATAATGGTAGTTATTATGAGAATTAGAATGTAAAAATAATAAAGAAACACTTGCTTATGTGTCATAATATTATAGTATAAAAAAGATGATGTAGCTTAATGAAAAGAGAGCATATTTTATTTAAGGGGTGATCAGTAGAAACCTTAAAGACCTAACTTAAAGTATTAATCATACTTTTAGAACTTTATTTGTTTTAAAAGCTTTTAAAGTCTAACTGCTTATTTTTGTTTAACTCAGTATATTTTAAAAAAATCACAAATATGAGACTTTGTGAACTGTAAAAAATAAATAAATAAACAAAATATGGTGTTGTTTCTGTTTCTTTTTCCTTACAATAACTGATTTTTTTTTTCTTATTGTATGTGTAATTTATCACAAATATATATTGATAATTAACAATAATCTTTTTTCTGTTTTTCAAGATCCATTTTTATATATAAATTTGAATCAGCGATCATTATAAGCTTTCATCAGAGTAATAGTTCATCAATTCATAAATCAAATAAGATTTTTGTATAGATTAAATATATTTTTTATTTATCATTTCATAACCACATGAATTCAATTTTAGCACATTTTACATTTGTAAAATATACCGTATATAATAAGAAAATAACAATCAAATTTTCTACAAATTTTGCTACCAATCATACTTTAATAACCAAAGTTTTTAGAGTCTGTTTAGTTAAAGTTTCTATATCAAAAAATATTAGAGCCAAAAACTTAAAATAACCATGAATTTTAAAAAATTTACCAATCGGCCCTTAATATATATAGATTACATGGATGAGATCCAAAATAACACATTCTTCCATTCAATCAACTTTGCATCGGTTAAAATAATACATCAGTATTAATCCGCTTTACGATATGATTGCGGATGAATCCGTGTGCGATCATAATATAAAGTAACAAGTATATTTTTAATTATATCGATAAGTGTTAATATAGATATAGCAATATAGGATGTTATCAACTAAAATACATATTTAGTTAAGGTTTATATATATGGGTTGAATATCTAAGATGAGGTATAATTTTAGTTTATACTGAATAATACTGTAAATTTTTATAAAGATAATATAAAACTTTAATGAGGTTAAAATATTTAAGATATTTATACTTTATAAATCTAAAATTGTAATACTCCTTAGTTAATATTATCAGATAGATTGGAATCCAATTTTTGGTGGAAAAACTGTCAATCAGCTTTTAAGCAGGAAAATTACATATATATGCATTTTGGTTGAAAAATTAAAAGAATGTAAAATTAGTTAAGTTGGTTTATTATAATTAAGTTAGGTTAATTAAATCAGTTCAGTTAATATTGGTTAAGTTGGTTAAATGATTGTGATAAATGGTTAAATGAATAACCCATCAACTTATCACAACGAACCCATTAGACCTATTTAACTATGAACCTATTAAAACTTTTAAACCATTCATGTCAAAAATTCTAATCCATTAGCATAAATTAGTTAGTTTGGGTTGAGTGAAACCTATGACCCATTATCCATTTTGATATCCGTAAATTGGATATCTTTAATAAAATTGGTTATAAAATTATTTAAAATTTAACTAAAATCATAAATTTTTATTTTTGTATTTTTATCTAAGAAATTTATTGAAATCTAACATGAAATTTTCAATTCCACTTTTTAAAATATTCCAATAACAATAAATTTGATTGTACATTTTAAAACTCTTAATTTAATAACTGTTAATTGCAGAACATATTTTAAAAGTTTTTCTGTCATTTTAAATTAATGTTTAAATAACATATGATTTTTTTTCTCTTTTTTGTCGGATGATTTTTTTATCTAATACACATCCTTGGATCCATAAACATTTTGCAAATTTTCCGCTGTTTAATTGCAACCCACTAGGTGACCCACATGACGTGACATTTTACCTAATGAGACCCACATACTTATTCAACAAATTATTTATAGAAACAGAGATATAAATATAAATATATTATTTAAATACAAATTTAGAACTAGCAGATTATTGAAATATCTTTATGAGTATTCTAGATGACTTTTCGCTCATTATTTATTCACCATGCAGATCTCGATGCTCTTTTACCAAATAATGCCATAGTGGGACAAAATCAGACAAATAATGCATTTTCCAAATTTCCAAATCAGGAAACACGAATCAGATAGTATCATAATATGATATCTATTAAAATAATTATAAGATATAATAAATAATTTTATAGGAAAAATTCCATAAAGATATACCAATTATTGATCTATTTCCAAAAAAATACATGAAACTTTAGAGTACTCACATGAACTAATTTTGCCTTTCACTAGAATACACAAACTCTTTAATCATATCTAACAAACAATAAATAGTTGATGAAATGTATCATATATTATTTTTTAAACATTTTTAAAAAATTCAAAAATATATAAAAATCCTAAAAAAATCAAAGAACTGTAGAAAAACATAAATTAATTCTAACAATTTAACTTGTAAAATTTTGGAATTTATAAATAAAAATACAAAACATAGAAGATTCCTAATACAGTAATACTCTTTGAAAATTCTAAATATAAAATTTACCACTGTTTTCATAAAATAATATTATTTTTAAATATATATTTTATATTATTTTTATGTTACGTAGATGATAGTGTTATGTGAAAATAAAATAAAATAAGAAGCCGTATATAATTATGTTACATGTAGTTTTGATATGAAAGATATAACATATATAAATATTTTATTAATTTTTTAAAAGTTTTTACTATTCATAAATCAAAAAATTTAGGATTTTAATATATTTTATGAATCATTGAAAGAATAAAATATTTGTAATTTTTTAGATTTGCTTTAAATTATATATCTAATTCTTAAATTGTTTTAGAAAATTTAATTATAATTTTAATGGATATTATTTTTCATCAACTCTTGGGTGTTTAATGGGTATAATTTAAGAGTTTGTGTTTTATATTGGATAATTTAAAAGTTTATGTATTTTTATGGAAATAGATAAATAGTTGGTATATTTTTTATGAAAAATTTCCTTTATATATATATATCTTATTATATAAAGATGAATGATTCAAAGTTAGTAATTTACCAGATCGTGACACATGTCAATTTAAACGATCAGATGTTGACATGTTTTAAAAACAGAATGCAATTATAAAAGGAAACATATCTTATTATATGAATAAGTAAAAAAAAGACCTATTTAAAAAAGTAAAATAAACAAAATTTTAGATTAAAAATAATTTTTTTTAAAAAGGAAAAAGAGTTATACTTCTCCATCTATATAAAACCTTTTTGATAACTTTTCAAATTCAAAACCAGAAAAATTACAGTTCTATAAACTTCATAAACATAATGTAATTTTACATCGATATCTACTTCATTCATATCTGTTTTATTACTATTAATATTTTAGGTTTAGAGCACCTCTATTTAGTACAATCAATAAACTAATTGATTTAGAGCACCTCTACGTGTGTCAATCAATATATGTTTCAGTAAATTTTATTCATCTAAATTTTACTTGATTGTTTCCAGGAATATCAAATATCAAGAAGAAAAATTCAATGGATGATAAAATTCTAAACAACAACCAAGAGTATTTCACATTAGGTTAGTTAAACAGAAAACATCCATATCGTAGTACCGTAGTTTGTCTAATCAGAAAGTAGGAGGCAAGAAATCTTAAAATAACAATGAGCTCATAGGAATTAATTTTCCTTTACTTGATGAGAAGGTTATGTGGTTAAATTAATATCTATGTTTTCCTACTTATTATCTAACCCTAATCCAATTTTTTTTCCTTTATAAAGAAAAATACTATTCAAGGTTCTGTACACCAGTCTCTTATGGAAAAGTTTGGAAATCAATTAGGTGAAGTGAATCTTACTGAAATTTGTAATTTCAATTTGCAACAATGCAATAAGAATTACAAAGTCTCTGATCATAAATTCGATCTGAATTCGAGTCAGATTCTGATACACAAAATATCAGAACAAATATGTATACAAATTTAGTTACATTTGGTTAAACTTTCATAAATTTAATTAAAAACTTTTAGTTATTTTGATATAAAAATAATTTATATTTTTGGATTTATAATTGTTGGGTAAATGTGTTATATTATTCAAACTATCATTGATACTTATGAGTATATAATTATATTCCATATATTTAAAATATACCACTAATATCATATATTTAATATAATAATAATAAATTTATATTTTACAAGTCCGCCCATCGGACGGGTCCTAATCTAATATATATACATATATATATATATATATATATGACGGTATGGATATCAAAATTATCCACTAGCATACACTGAATAAATTATAAAATAGTATAACTGCATTTATAATTGAAAATAATATTTTAGAATCAATAAGAATATATATTGTTAAAATATGTATAGATGTTAAATCTATCATAAAAATAGAATCAATTACAGTAAGCAAAATGAAATATTTGAATTCATTGAAAGAAAGATTGAGTACAAATTGCATTATAGAGATAAAATTTAAAATTTCAAGTTTTCAACCTCTTTATATTTTTCATTTGACCTGAGAAAAAAAATATTTCAACAAAAAAAAAGAAAATTTTTTTGATAGAAAGGTTTTCCTGTGTATAGGTCCAAGGCAAAAGAGTATGAAAAATTATATTTCTCATAACCTCGAGTGCATTATTTAGTCAAGTTTCTCTATAAACAATTTTATGTAACTAGTATAAACTAGCTAATTAAAGCCATCGCTAAATGAGTAATTAAATAGAAAAACAACAATTTAAGGAGTTACAGTATCTCCAAATATCTGTGTTTGGACAGTGTCAATCGTTTTACATGGAAGAGTTGTTAAAAAGCAAAATTAGTTTAGGACGGTAAATAATTTTATGTAACTAGTGTAAACTAGTTAATTAAAGCCATCGCTAAATGAGTAATTAAATGGAAAAACAACAATTTAAGGAGTTACAATATCTCCAAATATTTGTGTTTGGACAGTGTCAATCGTTTTACATGGAAGAGTTGTTAATGAGCAATATTAGTTTAGGAAGGTTCTCAAGAGCCATTGGGAAGAGGCCACCAAGAAAAAACATAAAAAAAATGCAACAAATATTCTCCCAATGTGTCTCAGATTTTGATCTCCTTCATTTCCGGATCCGAATTCTTTGTAGACTTGAAATCTTTGGAATCCTACAACACAACTGCAAAACGCTGAAAGCGTTATTCCACAACACGATTTGCAACGGATGGTTACGAGAAAATTACATAACAAAGGCAAAGATATATGAAACCAACACATGATCTCAAGCTAGAAAAACGAGCTATTGTGAGACGAACATATGCTCAGCAAAAGAAAAGGCTTTGCAAGTTAAACTGTTTCACAAGTCTTTTTTTCTAGTTGTATTTGTTACACTTGAATATCCTCTACATATGGTGATGAGGTCGAAGAAGAACCAATATGAGTGTCGTCGAGTCGGACCAAGAAATCAAACCGGAGATATTCGGGCTGAAGCTATTTTAATTTCAATCTTTGGTTAAATGTTTCAGTTGTTTACTTTGTCAATAAAGGACTAGGTCTTCCTACGAATTAGGACCCAATCGCCCAATTTCTCATTTCCCTGTTCTCCATCGTGTATTTGGGTCTGTACTTTGTTTCTATTTAAGTAATGAGAAAAAATAATGAGATTATGTAAACTGGTTAAATTGTATAAAACTGGATAGAATGGTTAGACATTGTACCGGGTTTCTCTCACCAAATAAGAGACTCTCATGTAAAAAATTTTCTTTAAGAAGTAGAAAAGATTTGTTCTATTCGAAGCTTCTTCTTCATTGTTCTTTCACAAAGCTGTTATGGTATAAGATCAGCATCTAAGAATGTGATGTCATCAAAGACTTGGATCATAGATAGTGGAGTGACATTGTTTTTTTTTTTTCCTGTGAAAGGAGAAACGATATATAAATTTACAAGTCTCAAGCACAAGACGATTACCTTTTTCTTCTAAATTTCCAAGTCAAGATAATGTGTAGACCAAATCATGACCTTCTCTTCTTTGATTCCTTCGAGCACTCCATCTTCAAGTGGTTGGAGAAATGTGTTGGAAATTTTTCTCTCGTGTTTCTGCGTATATCGACCAACGAGAATGAAAAAAAGATTGGTACGAGATCTGAAAAGAGATTTATGGTGTAAGGGTGGAAACCACTAAAAGTGAGTGACCATTCAGGATCAGCAAAGAATGATAAAAGGGATAAAAAGTCCTGAATGTGCTGCTCGTTTTCCCGATCTAATGCCTCTGATGAGAAATATTTGAAGACAGGATTATGGTTCAAATATAGTGGAGTTGACGTCCGATCCAACCTCGTTCTCCTTAAGATGAAACTTTAGGGAGAGACGTCCTGCGGTCAGCTTCTAGGTGTTGTCCATTTATTAGTGAATCCTGCAAAACTTGTCATTAGGAAATGAATCAGAACACACATAAAATCGAATTCATCATATCATAGACTCATAGTTTTCTACAAACTTGACTTAATAAAACCGAATAAAATCAAATAAAAAACATAAAAATGACTCAAGAAAATAAAAAATGTGCAAGTAAACGGATAACCCCCCCCCCCCGCCAGACTTGAATCCAGAGCCGGTCATGAGTTATCCAGGGCCCCATACAACAAAAAAATGATATATTTAAATGGAATATAATTTTTTTATATGATTTTTTTTCAAAACAAATTTACAAATTGGAAAAATATGTTTGATTTTTCTTTAATATATAAGTTATCTACTAATTTGTTTTACATTTCCTATAAAATCTTTATATATTGTGTTATTTAACTCTATTTTAATTATCTTTAATAACATATTTTATATTTTATTTACAAAAAAACTTAAAAAATCTCAAATATGGGGCCCCTAATTTGGACCCATAAACTGGAACTCCATGCAAATGTTTCATCCTAATGCCCTCAGGTACGGTGAACAAATCCTGAAAAAACGGTAAAAACAAAAGTGCATAAAAGTAAAGATAGAATGATTGAACCTCAACTTCTCATGAGGTTCTGGTGCTTGGTGGTGGACTAGTCATGGTGTCCAGGATCTAAGGTCATCCTCCCAATAAGGGTAGTGGGTGCAAGGTACTCTTCTAGCTGATGCTCTGCTGCGATCCGTCGTGATCTCTCTTCCTCAAGAGATGAGGTGGTCGTGTCATCCTCCGAAGGGTTGGGTGTGACGTGGTGAGAGGAAAAGGAAGCTATCGCCTTCTTCTTAGTGAACTTACCAAGAGTGAATAGTAAACGGTCCTCCGGACGAGATGAGTAGTACTCACTCGAGAATGGGTGCCAGCTCGTGGAGCGTGGAACAGTCGAGCGAGTTATGTGTGATTACTACCAAAATCTGCAACGGTAAATGCTAAAATCTGCAAAACCTTCTATGTATCAAATGCCACAAGCCCAAAACTTGACTCCATGGATAGGCCTTGGTCCCCACACTAGACCAATTTTTCTTGAGAGATAAACTTGGTTCTAATAAATTCGTATTGTGATTCATTGGTTCTTGTGATTCCATTATAATAAAGTATTACTGTGATTTAGTGTACAATTGTACGGTTTATTGGGGTTAAAACCTAAGTTATCAACATTTTAAAGCTTGGGAATTGATGTGAGGTCTCTAATGAGCTTTTCGGTCTAAGTAAATGGTTGTGGATCTTTATTATTATTTTTATGATTCGCTTTGCATACATGTGAAGCCTTATTATTTTAAGATCCAACAGGCAAACATTTAGAAAGTACTTAGAAATTGAGCAACAGTGCTGGGATAATAATTAGTAGATGATATCCCCTCGAATTGAACTTGTACGGACAGTGTATCATTCACGATGATACCTTTGGCTGGATTTTGTAGATCAGAGAAAGACACCAACTGGTCGAAGCCAGCATTTTCTCCCGTTGTTAACCATGTTAGAACTGCCAGGAACAAAAGAAAATTGTTTGTCTTACGTTAAGATTGAAGCTTATAGACATAAAGTTCCAAATCGGAAATATATAGCTTTAAAAAAATTACTTGATTTTTCGAGATGTTTTGATTGTTTTTGGTCAAGAACTCGCAGCTTGGCTCGGACATATATAAACCTTTTCATAAGGGTTTAGGGTTTGGTTTTCACTTAGTATCAAATAAAGGGACAATGAGTTTCCTACTCCAGCACCATTACCGTTTGGATACACCTTAAATGCCCTGAATAGAAAAATAACAAGAAGCTGAGTTATTTAAGGATTTGTTAATACCTATATGTCCCTTTTTAAGATGTGTATCATCAGTGGACTCACAATTTTTTTCCTCCAACGGTGAATTCATCAGATATGTAAAAGTCTTTAGTCAGTGTTGAGAAATGTGTAAGCTTCCACGACTTAGGGCCATAATCGGTCTTATTGATCGACAAGACCTCCTATTTGTTAAAGAAAGGATAAACTGTGATGTCTACGCCAAACACACATTGGTCATTGTCGAAAATGTACTCTCTACCTGCCGCTGTAAAGTCAACATGTTGGATGAAATTTGGATTTCCCCCCCAAGTTGTCCTGAATTGATGGAAACGCCTAAACTCCGTGTCTGCATATATAAAAATTTGCATATCATAGAGTAATTATTTTGTGTCATGGATCGATCTAAACAAATCTTGATATCGCGATGAGTTTCAATTAAAAAAAGATACATACCCATAGATGTTCAGTACTGATCGAAAGTCTTACTATAGACCAAAAACCTTATATCTGCATAAACCTCGTGATTTTCGCCAATTAGCCCTGAAGGATCTATTGTGACGTATCCAGAGATTCAAGTTCCTAGATTAGTCGAGCTTCCTAACGGTTCAAGGCTAAAAGTCCTATGCATGATAATATATCCGGTAAATAAACGAAATTACACAAATCTAAAATTAAAATTATGCAAGATAAAAAGTTGAATATTAATTTATACCTGTTAAATCATGTTGGGCTTCTGCAAGTCCAAGTCAAGTCCCTAATTAGTATGATATTCTCCGCTTTGGGCCTAAGTGGCAAAGTCCGCACGGATTTAGTTTTGGGCTCCTTCTCAGAAGGCCTCGTATTAATTAGTGATTGACATTACTTATATATTAGATATATATTTCCTAATCTTCCGATGTGTGACATTGGTTTGTCTCACAATAAACCTCCCCTCAAACAATGGACCACGAACAATAGCTTCCCCTCCAGCGAAACCTTGTCACCTATGCACCGGCAACCCTTATTCACATGGTTCTCTTGAGGCACTCTTTTAATCATGTCATATTGAGGAATCCTCCTACACCGAACTTACAGCCCACACACAATTCCCTAGGTTCACTTTTTCTGAATCTGGCTCTGATACCAATTGTTGAGCTTCTTCAAACCCAAGTCAAGTTTCTAATTAGTATGATATTGTCCGCTTTGGGCCTAAGTGGCAAAGCCCGTACGGATTTATTTTTGGGCACTTTCCCAAAAGGCCTCATACTAATTAGTAATTGACATGACTATGCAACGTCTTCTTCCATTTGCATTTGCAGGACTTTTACCACAAAACGTACATCAAGCAATTGCAGGTAAAATTTCAATCTAATCATTCTTGCTTTATTAATTTTAGTGTATTCTTGGAAAATTTTCTTCAATTATTTAAGTTATAAATATGCATAATTTTATTTATATATTTTATGTATATCAAATTGTTTAATTTATATATTTTTAATCTATAGTATAAAATAATATTATTAATTTTTAGATAAATTAATATTACTATAAATTAATAAAATATCATTGTCTCAACATTATAGAGGTTTATAGAGGTTTTACCGTATATTAATATATTTTTAACTTGCAGGGATAGGTGCTTTCTTTCGAGATTTATGCACGAGATCACTTACATTTGATGGAATTCAACAATTGGAGAAAAACATTCATGTACTCATTTGTAATCTTGAAACAATTTTTCCACCATCTTTCTTCGATGTGATGGAACATCTTCCTATTCATCTCCCTCGAGAAGCAGCACTCGGTGGCCCTGTTCAATATAGGTGGATGTACCCATTTGAGCGTTACATGTTTCATCTAAAGAAGAAGGTCAAGAATTTAAGCAAAGTTGAAGGTTCTATTGTCGCTCAAAGCATTAACGAAGAAACATCACACTTCTTCGCATTTTATTTTGCACCCAAAGTTCAGACTAAAAGTAGAAAACCGGGACGTAATGATGATGGTGGAGAGAAACCAGAGTACCTAACTCCTGTACCAGATATATTTGCACAAGTAGGACTTTTAAGTGGTAAACGTAAGAAGCGGTGGCTAACAGAGCAAGAGCAAGCTCACTTGCATACATATATTCTTCTTAACTGCGATGACTTATTACCATACGAAAGGTATGTGTTTATAGTATATTATTTTTACTTTATAATTATAATAAATATTTTTTAAATAATTGTACATAATTATTTAAATTGCAGCATGTATGTCGCCCAAGTTGGAAACACATATCCAAATCTTACAGAGGATGAAATTAATTCGAAGAAACAAATGGAGTATGCCAACTGGTTGAAATTCTATGTGAGTTTTTAATTATACATATTAAGATATTTATTTAAATTATAAGTTATATTAAAAATATATGTAACTAATCAAGAGGCATCGCGGGCTAAAACTCAAATGAGTATAAATGACATCCTCAATTCTTCTGGACGTGAAAAGCTGACCCTACTCGATCCATCACGCTCAGGAAGAGCTACTTGGTATATTTACAGAAATTCTAATTTAACAATTTTCTGTTTTTGATTAGTTAATATTTTGTCATTTATTGTAGGTTTAAGCATGAGAATAACGAAATAACTAAAGCTATCTTAACGATGATGAAATCAACTTTAAAGAAGGCATATACGACATACCGTAGTCTTCCCTTAAAAGTTAAAAAACAATGGTTCCGAGCTTTTGCGGTAAGTAAATACTTCTGTAATTTGTTTCTTGCTAAATAATCAAATAATCCTAACAAGTACATGTTTTATTACAATACTTTTCAGCAACAATTTGATTGGAGCCCAGGCATTACAAAGAAAGTTTGAGACACAAGCAAAGTTATCGTTCTCCAATAACTTACACAGCTGGAAGGATGCTTGGAAAGAAGGAAGAAAGAAACCAATATGGATGAAAAATATTGTTTGGAAGGGTTACATCAAAATGTGGAGTGATACGAAAGTTGCTGCTACGGCATCAAATAATTCACGAAATCGGAATAGCAAACGGGGTGGTGACGGTATTGCCAAACACAATACAGGTGCAAAAACCTTCCAAAGGCGAAAAAATGAATTGGTAATCATACTTTTCTCATATATATATATATATATATATTAATTCTCTTATAGTTTTATTAGGATTTTAGGTGACCTTTACAATTCAGTTCTTATATTAATATGGTTTTAGTTGTTTACATTATTTTTTTACGGTTATAAAACTGCTGCAAATGGTGGAGTTGAGCCGGACATGCTAACATTCATTGAGGATATACATACCAATAAGTCAGGAGAGATATCTGACCTGAAGGTTAAACGGATTGTGGAGACTGTGAAGGAAAAGATGCATGACCGTGTAACTCAACTACAATCTCAAGAAGGATCACTTCAATCAAACACTCTCTCTTCAACCCAGATCAACGAGCTCGTTTTGGAAGTAAGTCAATGAACATTTACTATAATTTTTGTGTCACTTCTATTAGCTGTTTACACACATGTTTTTTGTTTTGTTTTTAAGGTAACGCCTGTGGTTAATGGACGTTGTTTCAGGTTCGGTTCAATTTCTATAGATGGGACAGGTTCCCCAGTTGCGTTGAACCCGGAACAAGGAGAGGAGTTACGTCTTGCAAAGGAGAAAATTGCACTTTTGGAGAAAAATGAAGTGAAGAAAGACAAGGCGATCAAGTATTGGACTGATATTTCAAAGCTCCTTTTAAAGCAGTTCCCAAATTTGAATGTCCCAGAGAATCCAGAAGATGATGATGATGAAGATGAGACACAACCATGAATTAGAAAGTTCTTATTTGCTGTTTTGAACTTTTAGTTTCAAAATTATGCTATCAAACTACTTTGATTATAATTTTGTATCTATTAATTAACGGTTAGTTTATAAATGAAAATTTATATGACTATTTTAATTAATATATATATTATTGTTTTGATTTTATTTATTCTAAAAATAATTGTATTGATTCTAATTAGTTTTAAAATTAATTGCATATTATTGGAAATTCCTGGGAGATTCGTCAAAGTTAAAATGGTGGAAATACCATGGGATACATATTTGGTGGGAAAATCGTAGGTAACATTTAGGTGGAAAAAAGATGGGGATATTGGTGGAGAAAACCGTGGGAATATTCAGTCGGAAAATGGTAGGGAATGTTTCTTACTATCTGGAGATGGTCGTTATTCCGTGGAAATATTTTCTATCGCTTTGCCATCAAAATTTCCCACGATTATGTTTGGTTGGAAATTACACATCAATTTCCCACCAATATATTATTTCCAACGGGCTATTCCCAACCATTGATTTTCGTCGGAAAATGGTGGAAAATAACTCTTTCCAACCGATTCTCCACAAAAATGGCTGTGGGAAGTTTAATGTTTTCTTGTAGTGATGATATCCCTATATGATGGACAAGTTACTCCGTAAAACTCAGATCTATGACGAAAGGTTTTGCATGTACGACATCAGACAAACTCTCACCGCAATACACAAGACCACGATGAATGACTTTATTTTCTGGGGATCAAACCACATATCTGATGTAAAAGCCTTTAAATCCTTAATCAATGAGTCAAGACTGCTTCGGCAATTGTTGTTAGTTTTATTTAGATAATCATTACATTATAGCTTTGACCCCAGGTATAATTTTTTTTCAATAACTACGTAAGATCTAGTGAAATGAATGGTCACATGGGTGAACTAGTAGTTAAAATATATATATATATAGCTGAATAATTGCAATAAGAGAACCTTAATCTATAATATATATATTTTTTCTGATAAAGAAAAGAAACTGTTCCTTAATCTATAATTTCATCTTAAGAAAACAATACATTTGAACAAAACCATCGACATCTGTATGCTGAAGTAAATTTTATAAGCCAAACCCAAAAAGGCATCGAGATCCGCATGAAAGTTATCTGATTGTTTTTAGTTTGCATCTAAATTATCTTTCATCAAAGCTTTATTCTAGAAATCATATGTTCAATAATCATGTATTCATGTGGGTCTAATGAGGATGCAAGGTCATGTGGGTGAACTAGTGTGTTAAAAATAAAATAGTGGCCTGTACAAAAATAAATCTTTATCTATATATTTTTTTTCTTGGTCAACTTATTAAGAACTTAATCAGAGAGTTTAAAACACCAAAACAAACAAAACCAAAGAGATAACACAAGGACGAAGCTAACTCTTTGCATCGGCTTGTAAGTGAATTATGACTTTTCCATTCATCATGTACAGATATTCTAATATGTATCATAACTAGCACCCCCATCAATTTAAGTATTTTTTGTTCTCTTTATATATTTTACCAATTATTAATTTTTGACCAAGTATAGAAAGCGTGTTCAAACAACAATTTGTTTTCCCCTTGTATACATTGTATTTAGTCAAGTTTCTCTATGAACCATGAAGTTTTTAATTCCCTCTTAGTATTCATTATTTTACATGTTCATCAAAGTTCAAACTTCATGTAACTAGCGTAAATGGAAAACAGGTGAATCGGAACCGGCCAACCAATTATCGCTGATAAAAAAAAAAAAAAAAAAAAAAAAAACAGTTTTAGGAGTTACATAACCAAATGTCTCTGTGTTTGGATTAGTCAATAGTTTACATGGAAGAGTTGTTAAAGAGCAATATGAGTCTAGGAAGGTTCTCAAGAGCCACTGTGAAGAGGCCACCAAGAATAAACATCAAAACAAATGCAACGAATATTCTGCCAATGTATCTCAGACTTTGATCTCCTTCATTTTCCGGATCCGAATCCTTTGTGGACTTGGAATCTTTGGAACCCTGCAACGCAAACCTCAAAATGCTGAAGCAATTTTCCAAAATACGATTTGCAACACAAAAAAACATCACATAACCAAAGTAAAGGGATACGAAACCATTACCTCAAACAAAACAAAAAACGAGTTTCTAACAGATTCTCAATGAAAGAAGAAGCAAATTATCAATCTAGTTACTGTCTTACAAGTCGAACTGCTTCACAAGTCGTTTCGATATTTGTATTTCCTTGACATATGAATAATATAAATAGAAGAGTTTTAGGTGGCTCGGTATTAAAATTCTCTAAATTCACCCTTAGTCCTTTTGTTATATCTGTGATGTTTTACTCGGTTTTGCGGAATAGCAAAAGAAATGTTGTCTTGTTCCTATCCAGCTCGATCTCTGTTCTAACAGAATTAAGGCAATAAGTTTCTACCAAGTATGTTTCTAGTTTCTCTTCAGTCTACTTGAGATTAGACATAGAATAGTATCATAAGCAGAAGTTAGAACCTAATAACTGTACTCATTATGGCTTAAAGTATAAAAAACATCGGAACACAATCAAACTCAAAATACTTACCTTAGATAATACAAAAGGAAACTGCTGTGGTAGATTGGTTTTCTTAGTTCCTGCATCACAAAAAAAAAAAAAGTATTAACATAAGCTGAAGAACTCCAGAATACAGTTTGGAAAATTATGTCTCATGATCACCACATATCGTTTTAGTTTTATCAGTTAATCAAAACAAGAACATTGAAACCAATTTTACACAAAGAGAGCAGAAAATATTCTCAAAATCCAAATCTTGAAATTGACAAGAACTAAATTACCAGGCAAACCAGCAGCATCAGCCACTGTCCTCAATTTCCAACCATGTCCATAATTCACAAGACAAGCATTGTCCCCAAAACTGATAGGCTCTTCACCATCCTTTACAGCTTCAATATAAATCACTCGGGAGGATTTTAACGAACCAAGTTTCCGATTAATCACAGAAACCGCAAACTCCGCCTTTGTATCAGTTGTGAATCGGTACTCCTTACCAGAAACTTCACAAAACACCTCCAGAAACTAGTATTCCACAAACAACAATGGTTTTAGCTAACACCATTACTGAAAAAATAACAGAAACCTAACCAAAAACAAAAAAAAACAAAAGCGTATGGGAAACTTACAAGCGGCGGCGAAACAGGAGCTGTATTATCCACCATTGAGATTTGATCAGCTCAGAATAATACAGAAACTGCAACAAGAAGCAAAATCACATATCAAATCACATATGTGATTATTAGAAGACAAGACTCATGTAAAAAAATTCACAGAACAAACACTGATTTCAGCAAAGAAGCTAATAGATTGAGCTAAGAGCTGAGATCATGATACTTTACACCAAACAAACAAAAAGAAGATATGATTTTTCAATAAACACGCTCTAAAAATCATATAATTATGCAACAATTTATGATTACCCAGATTAAAATGTTGAATTTAAGACTGAATCGAAGATAAGATCAATAAAAAGATTCATGAAAGGTTAATAAGATCAGATTCAACAGATAAAACCTTGTAGACGAGATTGTTAGCGCGATCGAGAAACAGCGTCTAGCGATGGAGGTCAAGCGTTGACGATGTTTGGAGAGAAACTGTGTGTTTGCGAGAGAGGAACAAGGAGGTGAAATCTAAATCTCGAAGATGAGTTAAAAAGTCAACTTTATTTTGATCTTTTTTATTCTTACCGATCTTAACCGGATTGTATAAACCGGGTTAACTTAACAGTAACAGAATCGAACTTTTTATCTTTTGAATCAAGACTGGTTGGGTGTGACCAAAAAACAAAAGAAGGGACTGGTTGGATACTGGGTTAGTTTTTATCCCAACTTCCGCAGGCACTAACACAAGTTTCAAGGCATTAAAATCAAGTTCAATCTAAATCCATAAAACTCCATAACTAAGTGGTATAAGCTTGTTATGACTCGATACTCATCAAATCTTGGTTCAGACAAACTATGCAAGTGGATAGCATTACGTAGATGCCTAAGATCAATAGCTAGTTCATGACGCTAACTATATGCATCAAGAATGAGATAAGACCAAAAGACAGTATAGACGAATATGCAAAGACAATGAACTCGCCACTCAAACAATAATGATCACATCATCCCTTTGACTAGCCCTTTAAACCCAACAAGGCGGTTTACTCGGCCATGCTCAAACAAAACATCAAAGAAACAAATGAATATAAAAAAAAAATCTCATAGAAAGGGTAAAGGTTTAGAGATTGCTTCTTAGAATCAAAATACAAGAGGTAAGGACTTTTCCTTTAAGAACATAGTAACAAGAGAACAGAGAAAGAGATGGTGATCTTCAAGAGTTTCCACGAGAAAGAGAGTTTGCGGCTCCTCTGGTCGTCTCTTAGGGCTGCTTAGGTGAGGAACTCCTTTGTTGATGAAGACACACACGAAATCCTAATGTTTAGAATGAGTATTTATAGGTTTTGTGGTACAAGAAGTCGGTTTTAGGGTTTTGGAGGCTAATTCTGTCATTTTGGTAAGTATAGGGGCAAGGGGCCACACCTCGGTCATGGGCCTTAGTGACTGAGGTCCTCAAGAGGCCAGGCATCGGTCATGAGGCTTTGTGACCGAGGTTTGGAGCTTCTGGCTCCGATTGATACGTCTTCATTCTTTAGGATGCATCTTCCAAAACGGATGAATGGATTGCTTACATATGTGTCCCATATGAATCTTGACTCTTCGCAATTTCCAATGATATAAAGAAACCCAATTTTGGTTCATAGGAAGGTCTTCAAAAGTTGTCAAACTTCTGGTACAATGAAACTGCCTCAAAGCGGGTTTTGCTCCTCTTTTTGTCCATTTTCCCATAAAATCTTTAAAATCTCTTTGACACTTACATTACTCGATAATAGCTTATTTAGTCTTGAAATCACACCAATCTCTCATAAAAAATGTAAAAATCATAGTAAAAACGGGTCAAAATACGATGTTATCAGTTATCTTCTTTTCGTTGTCCTTCATCTCCACATCATGAATATGTGAGGATCATTATCGTCTCAGCTTATTAATTGATTGATGACCTGAGAGTTGCTTGATGATGACCTGGGAACTCCCCGGACGAACTGGAAACCCTCCTGGCAAAGACGGAGCTCTCATGGCGACTTGGGAGCCCTCTTGGCGAACTGAAAGCTCTCTGGCCGAACTGGGAGCCCTCCGGACGAACTGAGGTAGTCACCAAGGAGCTTGGACAGTCACAGGTGCTTTTGAATCCTTTTGTTGATGTACTTGGTGTGTCTTCTTTGCATCATCTTTAGAGATTGGACCATCTTTCTTGCGATAAGAGCTGAAATCGCTAAAAAGTTTTAGAACATTTGTAGAAATGAGTTCTTCTTCTTCAGCTTATCCTCAGTCTAAGATTTGACTTGACTAAATTGGAGGTGGATGCTCAGCTTACATTACAAACGAGACTGAGCTTGGTTTAAGGTTGTGCGAGTTTGAACTCGACTTAAGTAGTGCTCTGCTGTGCTCGGCTTAAGTAATGTTCTGCTTTGCTCGGCTTAAAGATGTACGAGACTTAATGCTTGGCTTAAATGTAGAAAAACTAGCAAAATCCATGTGTGTCTAGAATAGTTTTGAAGAAAAGGTCAATAATGATTAGAATAACTTATCTTGTTTGGAGAAGACACTGATACGGATGCTCAGTTGCAGGGATAATGTTCAGGTAGGATCGGTGGTGGACACGAACTTGGAATTTCTAAAGAGATAATTCTCGGGGATTTCTTTTGATATGTAGATCGTCTCGTGGATCCTTCTAGTTCACCTGGAAATTTCTCTCAAAGTATACTTGTTTGATAGAGGCAGGTCTTTGTTTTAGGATTTCGTACATACTGTACTCTTGGGGCTTTCTGTTTATATGCTAGGAATCTCTTGATTCCATGTTTCCTGGAAAACCCTCTCGAAGGCAGCTGGTCTGATAACGGCAAATCTGCATTTCAGGATTTCATAAAAGTTGGATATGTTACAAATATTTGAAAATAAATCACAACGGATAACTCCGACCGAGAAGAACTCAAGCTTTCTAGAAAGCTGACTCTTAGGGCATCACAAGAATAGGTTTCAGTCTCGTGCTTCCATGTGTTTTGCCTGGAATTTGTTCTGAAGTTGGCTAATCTAACAGCAACAGATCTGTGTTTTAGGGTATTAGGCAGACTGTGTTTGTTCCAATAAAACTGCAATAACTCTCAGTAGAAAGCTCCGATTGATGCAAGGTCGGGTTCTCTAGAAAGCATACTCCAGGGGAATTCCATGGATAGTTTTTTTTCATCTTGTTTGTTGCATGCGCTGGGAAATTATCTCACAAGGTGGTGGCGACTGCTTGATAATCTTGATGATGTTTGTCATGTCAGTAATGGTGAACTGTGGAGTACGAGCTGGACCTGGTAAGTTTCAAGGGATAGACCCCCTCCTTCTAGCGCCAAAATGTGGATACAGAAATTCACACCCAATGTTTTATTAGTGCTTTGTATATATATATGAAACTTGTCAAAAAAATGATGAACAAAAGTATATCTCTCAAAATAAGTATATTAATCCGAGAGAATAAACTATAGCTACTGACATATTATGTGTATATATGCTTGAGGTGTTTGATTACATAAAGAGAAAGAGAGTGTTTTTGATGTTATAGATGCATCTCGAGAAAGGTTGCATACGAACCCTTGAGAAGAGATCAAAACATTTGTAGTTCATAGGTCTAGTAAAATGTAGAAGATTTAAGGGTTTTTAGTAATAAAACCCCCCAACTAAAGATTTTTAGTGAAAAAACCCCTCAACTATAGATTTAATGAAAAAAACCCTCAACTATAGATTTAATGAAAAAAACCCTCAACTTGAACTCCGTTAATTAAATAACCCCTCCGTCAATGGTTCTGTTAAATTTTGAAACACTTTTTAAAACCAAAAGAGTTTTTAGTAATAAAACCCCTCAACTAAAGATTAATCTTAATAAAACCCCTCAATTATAGATTTAGTGAAAAACTTCCTCAACTTTAAATCATTTAATGATAAAAACCTCTTCATCTATTGTCCATTAGTTAATCTTAATTTTTATTTATTTTTGTCAACAATAACATGACATGTTCTAAAATAAAAATGACATTTTTTTAAAATAAAAACGATATTCTAAAATGACATGTTATAAAAGGTCTGTCGTCGTAAAATGAAAAGAACATGTTGTAAAATGTAAATGACATGTTGTAAAATATAAACAACATGTAGTAAAATGAAAACGACATTCTAAAATGAAAATATATTGTAAAATGGAAACAACATTCATTGGATGGTCTTTTGTTTCTTTGATGATCTTCCTGGCGGCAGATTGGGTGGGTTAGGAAGATAAGATTTCAATATGATTTTACAATATGATTTCATTTTAGAATGTCGTTTTCATTCTACAAAATGTTGTTTACATTTTACGACATATTTTTTTTTCATTTTTACAACATCTTTTATAAAATGTCATTTTATTTAAAAATATCTCATTTTAATTTTAGAACATGTCATGTTATTTTTGATAAAATAAATAAATAAATTGAGATTAATTAATGGACAATAGATGGGGGAGGGGTTTATCATTAATGGATTTAAAATTAAAGGGTTTTTTCATTAAATCTATAATTGAGGAATTTTATTAAGATTAATCTTTAGTTGAGGGGTTTTATTACTAAAAACTCTTTTAATTTTAGAACAGTTTAACGGAACTGTTAACGGAGGGTTTTTTCATTAACGGAGTTAAACTTGAGGAGTTCTTTCATTAAATCTAAAGTTGAGGGTTTTGTTTCACTAAAATTCTTTAGTTGGGGGTTACAATGCTATGGGGTCTTTTATTTATACATTGAAAACATTAAATGCAGCGAATTAACTGCATGATTTCCTTTAAATGTGTTCATTTTGACCCTGTCTTTAATGCCATAACTTCCATTTTAACATGTACGCAAGCTCCATTGGGTTTGTCCGTGAGCTGATGACAAGTTTATTTCTTTGACCATGACCATTAACTCACTAATTGAATCACTAATTAATGTTCAGACTGAAACACCTCATTTGTGCAATATGGATATTTTTGGGCTTAAGGAGTTGATTGGGCCTCTTATCATCTAGTTGGGTTTGGTATGTGGGATCCGGAACAACACCAAAATAGGGTGGTTGGGAGCCGAGGTGCTTGGAGACAAGCGGTTTTCACTGTTTTCATAGAAGGGATCTACATTATGGTCAGCTAAGTAACTCACGTTTACTTCTTACATACGCCCTAAGAGAGATGAGATCATTCCCACCAAGCCAAAGGTTTCCGAGTGTCATTCACCCATCTCGATCCTAGCTCTTGCTGGGAGTCTAGCCGGATGCAATTGAGTGGAATTTATTTGACAAATCTCTTTGGGAAACGACGAGTGGCTTAGGGAAGACAGTTTTGGTAGGCTTCTGTTTCTATCCCTTGACCCTGGATGATCCCTAAACCTCTGACATTATTGCTCATCCCTTGTTTTCTCCAGTCGATGAGAGTGACTGTGGGATTCATATCGACCTCCAATCCTATCTGAAATCAGGGTTCTCTGGAAGCCTTTGTCTCGGTCTAGGATCATAGGGTGAGACCCTATGGTAGCGGGAGTGCCTCCTTTCATGAAGGTGAGAAGACTCCCATCTGGTTTCTTTTGCTTGAGAAGCTATGTTTTTCTCCTCTGCTCTACTATAGTAGGTTTGGCGAGGAGGTCGAGCTGCTGCCTTATGGTAGCTTTTTTCCTCTACCTTAGCTCTTTCCCATGAGTTACGATCAGAGGTTTCTTGGCCATTTAGCTCATTAAGGCTTCTTTTCCTATCCTCAAGTCTGGTAAAGGTGTTCCATTAGTTTAGCCCCAACTCGTGCTTTGTACTGTCATTGACTTCTTTCCTTTGAAGGCAGTCTTTTTTGGTCATGGAGCAAGGAGAAACAGATAAAGCAGTGCTTCTGCAGTTTCTCATAAGCAAGCTTTACTTATGTAAGCCTTCTGATGTGTCATTATTTGAACGGTTTTATGCCTTTGATTCCATATGCTTTTACAGTCCTTATTGAGTTTAGGAATATGTTTTGTTTCATTTTTTTTTTTTTTAGTATTTTCTCAGGTTTACAAGTCAATGGAGCTAAATGGATCAATTGGAGCAGATTTGGATTTTTGTACACTTCAAGTATCAAGTGGAGATGCATTTGGATCGACCGATCTGAATGAGGATCGACCAGAATGATGAATTAGTGAAGTGTTTCCTTTTGAAATTGGGATCAACCAATCCACACGGATCGATCGATCCTCGAGCGAAATAATTTCATCTTTATTTTTGCCAACTTTAAACCTAGGGATTTACTATAAATGTTAGGTGCTAGTGATGAGCCGTCATAGAGATTTTTTTACTGAGTATTTTCGTCCTTAGTTTTCATAGATTTTTGGGGAGGTTATATCCACTTTCAAGTTGGTTTTTGAACCCTTATTAGTTTGTACTTTGGAAATTTGTTTTATGCAATCAATATAATCATTCAGCATGTTCTCTGTTATGTCTGAGTAGTTCTATTGTTGGGAGTAGGGATCCATTCAAAGGGTTTTCAATGATTGATTAGGATGTTGGTATAGATTAAAGTTTATGAGTTAGTTTTATATTTTTAAGATTTTAATGCTATTGTTTGTAATTGTTCGCCAATGAAAGTCGATGTTGGATTACTAGGTGAACTTATCAGACTTGAAAAAATTGCTAGCATAGAATTTTAACGGATTTATGTCTAAGATAGTTTTCGCATAGGAAAGATGGTTAACTTGTTAATAGTGTTCCAAGTTCTAGAACTGTATTTCATTAGACTTTAATTCAGTTGGAGGTCCAATTAATCATTGAATCCCCGCGATTTCTTAAATCCCAACTCTTTCTTTTATTTGTTTACAGATCAATTTATTTACTACTTTAAATCGGTTTTCTCGTGACAAACAAAACATCCACCATATTTTATTCTAGCTCTGTTTGATCATTATAGATCTAAAAGGCACTCTGCTCTATGTGGATTCGATCCCGTACTATACTACCGCGCCATTAACCGTGCACTTGCAGATCAGTTTATTTGGGTTTAAACTCGAGACAGCACCTTCCATTTGGGAGTTGGAGCGGTAATGACAATTCCAGAGGTAATAAAGCATTAATAAAGACTCTCATTCTCCTTTGGGAAATGTCTATCACATCCACTCTGCCTATCTCCAAGCCAATGGCTTTGATTATATTCTCCGTCCAACATACCAGGGGATTGCGCTGAAGGGCAATCCAGAACAGTATCTATGGGAAAGATTCGGAGGCCATCGGTTCTCAACGCTGTAGAATAAACATCTACTTCTTTAAGTGCAACAGAGCTCTGTTCAGTATGGTTAGTACTTAGTAGATCCTCCTCGCTTTGAAAACTAAAATGGAAGCTTTCAAAGCTAAGTTCCCTTCACGTGGCCTTTCCTTCTAGATTCCAGAAATGGAGCATGAACTTCAATAGCACCGTAAGTCTCTGGGTACCTGGGATCGTAACCCGACCAACCAGAGGTAAGCTTATTCCTCTCTATGATCGGTTAGATGTCGCTCTCTGGGATCTGGATTGGAACTCTGTGCAAGGGTCTTCCTTCCACAGCCATCCACTTTTATTTTAATGTCTTGTGTACTTGTGTTACATTCATGTTTGTGAGACGAGAGAAGTTACAAAAATTATGTAGTGGTCGAGTTCTTTGTGAGTCGTGTTCAAACTTAGAAAAAACCTCAACTAAGTGAGTAAAATTCAAGGGTAAAGTAAGTTGTCGGGGTAGTGGGCTACTGTTCTTAGAACCAACGGTGGTGGAGAAAACCGGCGAGAGGGTCTCTGATAAGCATGGTGATAATTGGTAAAAGAAGGGTTTTTATACCCAAATTTTGAAACCCTTTACCCAAATTAGCACTTCAGAATTTTTGCTTGGGAAAACTTTCTCACTCAAACTTCTCTCTTGTTTTCCGAGTTTTGGCTTCAATGGATTCTAACAGGCGGGTTTTATTTACCTTGCGTTTTATTTGGGTTTTGACCTATCGGGTTATGGATACCTGTCAGGTTTTTTGAAAAATCACAAATTCTGGATAATGTACCATGTTTGAAATTGATGAATTGACTGTTAAAAAACACAAGAAACAAAATTATTTAAATCAGACACACACTTGATGTTATAGTTTTACTTTCCAATTTTTCAATTTTCTAATATTTAAAACCAAAATAAATAAAGAAAAACACACAAATGAATAATAGTCATTTGGATACATGTGGGTAAACTCGAAACCCATAGTTTTTTTTGGGTAAGCATGTTCGGCTTTCGGATTTTTTATTTGTTTTTTCTAAA